>OX465290.1:92633964-94089498 GCA_949987695.1 Merzomyia westermanni | reverse complement strand
AAGTTTCAAGTTTTAATCTTTTAAAATGAGGGGAAATGGCTATAATCCTCTTATCTGAACGATCGGTTGTATGGGATATATACTATATATAGCTCCGATCTTGCTGACTTTTTTACGAAATCTTTTACTATCCATAAGAAAATATCTCACCAAGTTTCAAGTTTTAATCTTTTAAAATGAGGGGAAATGGCCATAATCCTCTTATCTGAACGATCGGTTGCATGGGATATATACTATATGTAGCTCCGATCTTGCTGACTTTTTTACGAAATCTTTTACTATCCATAAGAAAATATCTCACCAAGTCTCAGGTTTTAATCTTTAAAAATAAGGGAGAAATGGTCCTAATCCTCTTATTTGAACGATCGGTTGTATGGAAGATATATGCTATAGTGACCCGATTATACCGGATCCGACAAATGTCTAATATAATAAAAAAATACATCCGTGTGCCAAATTTCATCGAGATATCTCAAAAATTGAGGGACTAGTTTGCGTTCCCGTGAAACGGGTTGTGCGTTGGGTTTGGGACCTACCACATAAAACAACGTTCCAATGAAATTCAACAACAAAGCCTCGGATATGAGAACCCCTTTTTTAGATGACAACACCCGCAAACGAAATAAGGATTATGAGAAAAGGGCATGTACCGGGAATGTCCGGCCTTTAATGGGGAAGGTGACGCTGCCCGGCTGGTTGAGGTCCTGAGGAAAGCAAAAGCTGACATCACCGCCATACAAGAGATGCGATGGACGGGGCGAGGAAATACGATCAGAACACCTTGTAACATCTACTGGAGTGGGCATGAAGACAAGCGCAGATTCGGCGTGGGATTTGTGGTGGGAGAGAGACTCCGTCACCGAGTACTGTCGTTCACACCCGTGAACGAGCGTCTTGCTGCAATCCGCATAAAAGTATGATTTTTCACCATATCGTTTATCTGCGCTCATGCACCGACGGAGGAGAAGGACGACGTGGAAAAGGATGCATTCTACGAGCGCCTGGAAGAAGCATACGAGCGCTGCCCCCGTCATGATATCAAAGTCGTGCTTGGCGACTTTAACGCCAGGGTGATAAGGAGGGTGTATTCGGCCCACTGTCGGGAAGTTCAGTCTCCACGATCAGACTTCGCCAAATGGATTCAGGCTGATCGACTTCGCCGGTGCCCGAAACATGGTCATATCCAGAACTAGGTTTATGCACAAGAAGATCCATCAAGCTACATGGCTGTTCCCAGATCGAAAAACACGCAACCAGATCGACCACGTTGTGATAGACGGACGGCATGCTTCCAGCGTTTTAGATGTTCGCACAATACGAGGACCTAACATCGACTCTGATCACTACCTAGTAGCAGGCAAGATTCGTACCCGCCTCTGTACGACAAAACAGGTGCAACAAAAAACGCAGGGAAAGCTGGACGTCGAAAAGCTGCAATCGCAACAGACCGCCAATTATTTCGCAGATCGCCTCTCACACCTGCTCTCCGAGAGCATAATTCAACCTAGTGGAATGCATGAGCAGTGGGATCATATCTCAGGAGCACTCCGTACCGCAGCCGAAGAAGTAATTGGATTCCGGCGAACGCGAAGAAACAACTGGTATGATGATGAAGAGTGCCGCGCTGCAACGAAAAGAAAGGACGAAGCCTACAAGGCAACGCTGAGATCGAATGCAACGAGGAGTGTGTGTGAACACTACCGCGAGTTGAAGAGGGAAGCAAGGCGGCCTTTCCGGGCGAAAAAAAAGAGAGGCAGAAAAGCGTGAAATAAAGGAGCTTGAGATGCTGGCCAACGGGAATAATACCCGAAAATTCTATCAAAAAATTCGGCGAATGACAGAAGGTTTTAAACCCGGGGCAAACTCCTGTAAGAATGAGAACGGCGACCTGGTGGCCGATGTTCAGAGAGCACTCAGAATATGCCCTTTTCTCTGCCCTTTTAAATGGAGAAACTGAGCAAGAAACCAGAGAAGATGCCGAACCCGAGCCCACAATCGAAGATGATGGAATTGACGTTCCACAACCCGACTATAATGAGGTGCGAATAGCAATATCCCGATTGAAAAACAATAAAGCAGCTGGCGCTGATGGTTTGCCTGCTGAGCTATTCAAACACGGAGGCGAGGAGCTGGTAAGGCGCATGCATGAGCTTTTATGCAGAATATGGTCGGATGAATGCATGCCTGAAGATTGGAATCTAAGTGTTCTCTGCCCAATCCACAAGAAGGGCGATCCTGCAAACTGCGCCAACTATCGCGGAATCAGCCTTTTGAATATCGCATATAAGGTCCTATCAAGCGTATTGTGCGAAAGACTGAAGCCTGATGGGAACAGACTGATTGGACCTTATCAGTGTGCCTTCAGACCTGGTAAATCTACCATCGACCAAATTTTTACAATACGCCAAATCTTGGAAAAAACCCGTGAAAAGAGAATCGACACACATCATCTCTTTGTTGATTTTAAAGCCGCTGTCGATAGCACGAAAAGGAGCTGCCTATATGCCGCTATGTATTTGGTTTCCCCGCAAAACTTATACGGCTATGCAAAATGACCTTGAGCAACACCGCCAGCTCGGTCAGAATTGGGAAGTACCTCTCCGAGCCGTTCGAAACTAAACGAGGTTTCAGACAGGGTGACCCCCTATCGTGCGATTTCTTTAATTTAATGCTGGAGAAAATAATACAAGCTGCAGAACTTAACCGCGCTGGAACAATATTTTACAAAAGCGTGCAACTGTTGGCATATGCTGACGATATTGATATCATTGGCCTTAACAACCGCGCCGTAACTTCTGCTTACTCCAAATAAGAAAAAGAAGCGGAGAAAATGGGATTGGTGGTGAACGAGGGCAAAACGAAGTACCTTCTGTCATCATGCAGAGAGTCAGCACATTCGCGCCTTGGCAACCAAGCCACTGTTGGCAACAATAATTTCGAAATAGTAAAGGACTTCGTTTACCTGGGAACCAGCATTAACACCAACAATAATGTTAGCCTAGAAATCCGACGAAGAATTACTCTTGCAAACAAATGCTACTTCGGACCTAGTAGGCAATTGAAAAGTAAAATCCTCTCTCGACGAACGAAAATAACACTCTACAAGTCACACCCGTCCTGCTATATGGTGCAGAAGCGTGGACACTAACGACATCTGATGAGGCGGCTTTGGGAGTATTCGAGAGAAAGGTTCTTCGAAAGATTTGTGGACCTCTACGCGTTGGCGACGGCGAGTACCGAAGAAGATTTAATGATGAGCTGTATGAACTTTACGCAGACACCGACATAGTTCAGCGAATTAAAACACAGCGGCTTCGCTGGCTAGGCCACGTAGTGCGAATGAGCGAAGATGCTCCAGCCCAGAAGGTATTCTTATCGGCACCCGCCGGTGGAAGCAGAGGCAGAGGGAGACCACCACTCCGATGGAAGGACCAAGTGGAGACCGATTTGCGATCCCGCGGTGTTTCCAATTGGCGCCAGTTGGCGCAAAGAAGAAACGACTGGCGAGCTATGTTGGACGGTCAAAATCGCCCAGGCGGTTAGATGACCATTTAAAGAAGAGGAGTTTGCGTTCAAACAGACGGACGGACAGACGGACATGGCTGTATCAACTCAGTTCATCGTCCTGATCAATTTGGTATACTTAATGGTGGGTCTATCTCTTATATTTCTAAACGTTACAAACATCGGACCAAAGTTAATATACCATTTCATGTTCATGAAAGGTATAAAAAGTGATTACTCAGTACATAATACCCCTATAAGAATAAAATTTGGTATATATTTACAATAAGAGAGAGGCATAAAATAAATTTTTCAAGAAATTTTTTAAAATGGGCGTGGCACCGCCCACTTTTGATAAAGATATATTTAAAAATAATATTAATCATAAATCACAAACCGTTCAAGATATAGAAACGAAATGCAGCACGCAGGTTTCCAGGTATGCAGGGAATGTTCCAGGAAAAAATGGGCGGGATCGGTTAAGGTCTACGCCCACTTTTATATGAAAGATTTTGAAGAGGATCGTAGATATATTAAATAGGCAATAACTTTGCGTAAAATAGCTTTACATCATTTATATTTCACTTTTAAAGTTTCCGTAAACAAAGAAATTCAAAAACTTTAAACTTTCGAAAATGGGTGTGGCCCCGCCCCTTTTATAGTGGACTATTCCACAAAACTTTTTATGCCATAACTCCGCCCAAAATTGATTTGTGGAAACGAAATTTGGTGATAATGTTCTGTATATAAAGGTAACTGTTTGCTGTAAAAATGGGCGAAATCGGTTAATGTCCACGCCCAGTTTTTTAACATAATTCTTAAAAATTTTTTTGTAAAATTTAAAAAGCGATATTTCTACAACTAAGTAAGTTATATCAATCACACATAATAAGCTTTTTAAGAAAACTCGGCCGCAAAAAAATGTTGTAAATTTTGAAGAAGTAGGCGTGGGCCCGCCCACTTTTCAGCACAAAATGTCTGCTATTTTCAAAGGCAATCGTTTAAAATTCAATCTTGATATTTCAATGAAAATGGGTCAGCTGCTTCTCAGTAGTATGTATTATACTCCTGCCAAAAATAAGCCAATTCGGGAAACACACAAGCAAAATATTCGGGCACGTAATTAATACCCCACTGCAATAGCCAGGTTATATACCATTTTTGATTTTAATACCTTTTATAAGCATTAAATGTATGTAAGTATGAGAACGAGAAGAGAAAAGTTCACTAAAATGATCAGCACGACGAACGGAGTCGATTTAGCCATTCCCGCCTCTCCGTCCGTCTGTCTGCCTGTCCGTCTCTCAGTTTTACAAAAGAATGCTGAAATTCGTTGTTTGCTTACGCCATTTTATAATATACTAGCAAACCCGGTAGGCGTTGTTTGGCGTTTTGATGCATAGAACACATCTATATATAAAATGTCATTAACTTGAACCAAATAAACTCCTACCTATACCGAACTGCAGCTTTATATAACCTGGGGGCTTTTTCAAAAGCTATATACACATTGCGTCGTGCCCAGCGAACTCCTGAACCTATCGTGAAAGTTCAAGAGCAAAACAAAACACAAAATATGTGGGCGTGGCACCGCCAACGTTTGAAAAATTATGTATACTCGTATATTGGCTAAGTCACACAGATATCCAAATTTCATTAATTTAGACCAAAAAAGTTCGGAGTTATGACGAATTGAAACTTTATATAGCCTGGGGGCGTGGCTCCACCTACTTTTCCAAAACTATATGCTGTCTATGCTGTACCCAGTGAACCCAAGTATGTATTGTGAAAGTTTATAAAGATCGATTGAGTTCTTTGGCGCCTATAAAAGACACACATTTTTATACCTTTCATGAACATGAAATGGTATATTAACTTTGGTCCGATGTTTGTAACGTTTAGAAATATAAGAGATAGACCCACCATTAAGTATACCAAATTGATTAAGACGATGAACTGAGTTGATACAGCCATCCGTCCCTTTGTCCGTCCGTCCGTCTGTTTGAACGCAAACTAGTCCCTCAATTTTTGAGATATCTTGATGAAATTTGGCACACGGATGTATTTTTGTATTATATTAGACATTTGTCGGATCCGGTATAATCGGGTCACTATAGCATATATCTCCCATACAACCGATCGTTCAAATAAGAGGATTATGACCATTTATCCCTCATTTTGGAAGATTAAAACCTGAAACTTGGTGAGATATTTTCTTATGGATAGCAAAAGATTTCGTAAAAAAATCACCAAGATCGGAGCTATATATAGTATATATCCCATACAACCGATTATTCAGATAAGAGGATTGTGGCCATATATCCCTCATTTTGAAAGATTCAAACTTGAAACTTGGTGAGATATTTGCTTACAGATATAAAAAAAATTTGGTAAAAAAATCGCTAAGATCGGAGCTATATATAGTATATATCCCATACAACCGATCGTTCAGATAAGAGGATTATGGCCATTTATCCCTCATTTTGGAAGATTAAAACTTGAAAATTGGTGAGATATTTGCTTACAGATATAAAAAAATTTGGTAAAAAAATCGCTAAGATCGGAGCTATATATAGTATATATCCCATACAACCGATCGTTCAGATAAGAGGATTATGGCCATTTATCCCTCATTTTGAAATATTAAAACTTGAAACTTGGTGAGATATTTGCTTATAGATGGTAAAAGATTTCGTAAAAAAATCACAAAGATCGGAGCTATATATAGTATGTATCCCATACAACCGATCGTTCAGATAAGAGGATTATGGCCATTTATCCCTCGTTTTGAAATATTAAAACTTGAAACTTGGTGAGATATTTGCTTATAGATGGTAAAAGATTTGGTAAAAAAATCACCAAGATCGGAGCTATACATATATAGTATATATCCCACACAACCGATCGTTCAGATAAGAGGATTATGGCCGTTTTTCCCTCATTTTAAAAGATTAAAACTTGAAACTTGGTGAGATATTTTCTTATGGATAGTAAAAGATTTCGTAAAAAAGTCAGCAAGATCGGAGCTATACAGGGTGGCTAATGAAAGCCGCTACCAAAAAAAAATTAAATAACTTTTTTTCTATTTAATGAATCTGGTTAATTTTTTTTTTATTTTGCAGATTGACTTTTACGTTTGACAAAAATGGATAACTGGGACACTGAAACAAGAATTTGGATTGTCCGCCGCTATCACGCACTGGAGTCGGTAGTTTCGGTTCAAAGAGAGTATAGGCGCACGTTTGGCGGCAATCCTCCGAGCAGATGGACCATAATAAGACTTGTAAACAATTTTGCCGAGCATGGACAGTCAACAGAAGACCTCACCATCGAAACCCTTCAGTTCGAACGGAGGAAACAATCGCTGCTGTAGCTGCTGCCATGCAAAACAATCCACGTGTTTCGACAAGAAGCTTAAATGGGTGTAAGCAGACAGTCATTACAGTCAATTATGCACAAAGATTTGGACTTATTCCCATATAAAATTCAAATAGCCAACAAACTGAACGCTGCAGACTTGCCGATTCGCTTGGGATTTTGCCAGAAGATGCTTCAAATGGTGGAAGAGGATGGAAACATGTTGAACTGTCTTTTCATGTCTGACGAGGCCCATTTCGATTTAAACGGCAACATAAACAAACAAAATTGTCGAATATGGAGTGCTTCCAACCCACAGATACTCCATGAGACGGAATTGCATCCACTTCGTGTCACAGTGTAGTGTGCAGTTTCATCACACTGCATTGTCGGGCCCTACTTCTTCGAAGAAAACGGTCACACCGTTACGGTTACTGGAGACCGTTACTTGAGCATGTTGAGAGAGTTTTTCTATCCAGAATTACGCCGAATGAGAATTTCTTTCAACTCTGTGTGGTTTCAGAAAGATGGTGCAGCTCCTCATAAAGCCCAACCTGTTATGACAGAATTGCGACGAAAATTTCCCAATAAGCTGATATCCAGAAACTCCACATTCCGTTGGCCACCCAGGTCGCCTGACCTTACTGCACCTGACTTTTTCTTGTGGGGTTATTGCAAACAGGAAGTCTTCAAAGCAAAACCAACAAATTTGAATGAACTAAGGCAATCCATTCGAGAAACAATTGCGGCTATTCCTGTCTCAACTCTCCAAGCAGTAATGAACAACTTTTTGGTAAGATGCCGCACATGCATCGACGAGCAGTGGGGGCATTTAAATTCCATTATTTTTAAAACTAATTAAGCTATATTTAATAAAATTTAATGAGCTTTAACATGAATAAAATAAAAATGAATTCCATACACTGAAAAAAAAAATTATTTGAGTTTCTTAATGTAGCAAAATTCTTCAGCCACCCTGTATATAGTATGTATCCCATACAACCGATCGTTCAGATAAGAGGATTATGGCCATTTATCCCTCGTTTTGAAATATTAAAACTTGAAACTTGGTGAGATATTTGCTTATAGATGGTAAAAGATCTGGTAAAAAAATCACCACGATCGGAGCTATATATAGTATGTATCCCATACAACCGATCGTTCAGATAAGAGGATTATGGCCATTTATCCCTCGTTTTGAAATATTAAAACTTGAAACTTGGTGAGATATTTGCTTATAGATGGTAAAAGAGTTCGTAAAAAAATCACAAAGATCGGAGCTATATATAGTATGTATCCCATACAACCGATCGTTCAGATAAGAGGATTATGGCCATTTATCCCTCGTTTTGAAATATTAAAACTTGAAACTTGGTGAGATATTTGCTTATAGATGGTAAAAGATTTGGTAAAAAAATCACCAAGATCGTAGCTATACATATATAGTATATATCCCATACAACCGATCGTTCAGATAAGAGGATTATGGCCGTTTTTCCTTCATTTTAAAAGATTAAAACTTGAAACTTAGTGAGATATTTTCTTATGGATAGCAAAAGATTTCGTAAAAAAGTCAGCAAGATCGGAGCTATATATAGTATATATCCCATACAACCGATCGTTCAGATAAGAGGATTATGGTCATTTATCCCTCATTTTGGAAGATTAAAACTTGAAACTTAATGAAATATTTGCTTACAGATAATAAAAAATTTGGTAAAAAAATCGCTAAGATCGGACCTACATATAGTATATATCCCATACAACCGATCGTTCAGATAAGAGGATTATGGCCATTTATCCCTCATTTTGGAAGATTCAAACTTGAAACTTGGTGAAATATTTGCTTACAGATAATAAAAAATTTGGTAAAAAAATCGCTAAGATCGGACCTATATATAGTATATATCCCATACAACCGATCGTTCAGATAAGAGGATTATGGCCATTTATCCCTCATTTTGAAATATTAAAACTTGAAACTTGGTGAGATATTTGCTTATAGATGGTAAAAGATTTGGTAAAAAAATCACCAAGATCGGAGCTATACATATATAGTATATATCCCATACAACCGATCGTTCAGATAAGAGGATTATGGCCGTTTTCCCCTCATTTTAAAAGATTAAAACTTGAAACTTGGTGAGATATTTTCTTATGGATAGTAAAAGATTTCGTAAAAAAGTCAGCAAGATCAGAGCTATATATAGTATGTATCCCATACAACCGATCGTTCAGATAAGAGGATTATGGCCATTTATCCCTCGTTTTGAAATATTAAAACTTGAAACTTGGTGAGATATTTGCTTATAGATGGTAAAAGATTTGGTAAAAAAATCACCAAGATCGGAGCTATACATGTATAGTATATATCCCATACAACCGATCGTTCAGATAAGAGGATTATGGCCATTTATCCCTCATTTTGAAATATTAAAACTTGAAACTTGGTGAGATATTTGCTTATAGATGGTAAAAGATTTGGTAAAAAAATCACGTAGATCGGAGCTATACATATATAGTATATATCCCATACAACCGATCGTTCAGATAAGAGGATTATGGCCGTTTTTCCCTCATTTTAAAAGATTAAAACTTGAAACTTGGTGAGATATTTTCTTATGGATATTAAAAGATTTCGTAAAAAAATCACCAAGATCGGAGCTATATATAGTATATATCCCATACAACCGATCGTTCAGATAAGAGGATTATGGTCATTTATCCCTCATTTTGGAAGATTAAAACTTGAAACTTGGTGAGATATTTTCTTATGGATAGTAAAAGATTTCGTAAAAAAGTCAGCAAGATCAGAGCTATATATAGTATGTATCCCATACAACCGATCGTTCAGATAAGAGGATTATGGCCATTTATCCCTCGTTTTGAAATATTAAAACTTGAAACTTGGTGAGATATTTGCTTATAGATGGTAAAAGATTTGGAAAAAAAATCACCAAGATCGGAGCTATACATGTATAGTATATATCCCATACAACCGATCGTTCAGATAAGAGGATTATGGCCGTTTTTCCCTCATTTTAAAAGATTAAAACTTGAAACTTGGTGAGATATTTTCTTATGGATAGCAAAAGATTTCGTAAAAAAATCGCCAAGATCGGAGCTATATATAGTATATATCCCATACAACCGATCGTTCAGATAAGAGGATTATGGTCATTTATCCCTCATTTTGGAAGATTAAAACTTGAAACTTGGTGAAATATTTGCTTACAGATAATAAAAATTTGGTAAAAAAATCGCTAAGATCGGAGCTATACTCGTATATAGTATATATCCCATACAACCGATCGTTCAGATGAGAGGATTATGGCCATTTATCCCCAATTTTGAAATATTAAAACTTGAAACTTGGTGAGATATTTGCTTATAGATGGTTAAAGATTTGGTAAAAAAATCACCAAGATCGGAGCTATACGAGGTGTGTTCAAAAAGTATCGCGATTTTGTATTTTTTCAAAAATTATTTATTTATTCATGAATATCTATTTTATCCCCTTCAAAGTAATCCCCATGAGATATTATACACTTGTGCCAACGGTTTTTCCAATCTTCGAAGCACTTCAAAAAATCATTTTTTTGTGTCTTGTTCAGCTCCTCCTTCGATGCCGTCTTTATCTCGTCAAGAGAAGCGTAACGTCGTCCTTTCATGGGCCTCTTCAGTTTAGGGAACAAGAAAAAGTCATAGGGGGCCAGATCTGGGGAATACGGTGGCTGCGGCATCATTAGTGTGTTGTTTTTGGCCAAAAAGTTGCGCACAAGCAACGATGCGTGAGCAGAGGCGTTATCGTGTTGCAAAAGCCAATTTTTGTTCTTCCACAAATCCGGGCGTTTCTGGCGGATTGCTTCGCGCAAATTGCGCATTACTTGCAGGTAATATTCCTTATTGACCGTTCTTCCCTGTGGCAAGAACTCATGATGCACCACGCCCCTGCAATCGAAGAAAACTGTCAGCAAAACTTTCACATTCGACCGAACTTGGCGCGCTTTTTTCGGTCTTGGTTCGTGCGGCAGCTTCCATTGAGATGATTGAGCTTTGGTTTCCACGTCATAACCATAAACCCACGATTCGTCACCTGTTATGACCCTCTGGAGCAAATTTGGGTCGTCGCGGACAGAGTTTAACATCTCTTAGCAATGTTCATGCGATGCTGTTTTTGGTCACAATTGAGCAATTTTGGTACGAATTTCGAGTAAAAATCGAAGACGATCCAAAACACGTGCAAGCAAAGCAGATGTCAACAATTAACTGAACATTCAAAATGGCCGAGCTTGTCGGCATAAGTGAGAGACATGAGTACCAACATAACGCCACAAAAAAATTCGAAATTCGAATATACGTAACCAGCGAAAATTCAAAATTCGCGATACTTTTTGAACACACCTCGTACATATAAGTATGTATCCCATACAACCGATCGTTCAGATAAGAGGATTATGGCCGTTTTTCCCTCATTTTAAAAGATTAAAACTTGAAACTTGGTGAGATATTTTCTCATGGATATTAAAAGATTTCGTAAAAAAATCACCAAGATCGGAACTCTATATAGTATATATCCCATACAACCGATCGTTCAGATAAGAGGATTATGGCCATTTATCCCTCATTTTGGAAGATTAAAACTTGAAACTTGGTGAGATATTTGCTAACAGCTAACAAATAAAGCTTATTATAAAAGAAAATTAAATGTATTGCTGACAAAGTTTTAGAGAACTTTAAACAATGCGTATTTAAGTTTGCACGTATTCATGAAAGGTACAAAGCCTTCGGCACAGCCGAAGCCAGCGCCGTCCTTACTTGTTTATATCTATTTTTTTTACGCACACAAGGTATCGGCATAAACGAATCGAGATATATATTAATTAATGTATATCAAAACGTTCAGGAAGTAAAATATTCGGGTTACTAGTTAATACCCCACTGCAAAAGCGAAGTTGTATAACTTTTTAGATATTCATACCTTTCATGAACATGAAATGCTTGTACGTATACTGAAATGATCAGGAGGATGAGCTGAGTCGATGTAGCCATGTCCGTCTCTCGATACGTGTATCTGTCTGTCCGGCTGTCTATTTGAACGCAAATACGAACTGAAAGTATTATAATAGACCTGCGTAAATTGGGATGACATAATAGATCACTACTAGGTATATAGCGTTCGGTTCCACCCGAACTTAGACTTCCTTACTTGTTTAGTTTAAGTTTTTTAGGGTTTTCTCCTCCGGTCCGGATACTTGTTTAAAATTTTCCTTCTCCTCTGGTGAGGATACTTTTTATACTATTTTTTTCTTTCTCCTCTGGTGAAGATGCTTTTTTTAAAATTGTTTCTCCTCCGATGAGAATACTTTTAGTTTTTTTCAACGCGTGGGGTACGGGCGCCAATTAAAAAGAAACTGACTTTATTCATTTAAGTTACTCTTATTCATAACTTAATGTTAGCTTACCAAACTTACTTAACAATAACTGGACACTATCTCCACTGAAATACTGATGCGTGGGGAATGGAATATTGTTTATAAACATTTTGGCTGATAAAATGCTGACGTCCGAGAAATTGGATATTTGTGTATAAACATTGCTCTTGGCATTGCGTCCGTTTTGCTAATGAAATGAAAGTGTCGTGAGAAATTAAATACTTGTTTATAATTTCCATAAGGGCACTGTGGGTGGTGTACTTTTAACTTACATAGTTTCGAAGATATTGCGAATTAACATTTATATACCTCCTGTCACCTGCTGTCCGAGTGAATATCGCCGTGACATTCGTGTGTTACTCAAAGGCGAGAATCGTGTAATCTTCGAAAACTTTAACGCACACCATGACCTTTTGCACTCAAGCATATAGGTCGATGGTTAGGGATAGGAGTTGCCTGAACAAATTCATAAGTCGACGTTCTGCACGGTGAACGGGGGTGCCCCCACGAGAGTCGTAGTAAAATGATCAAGTTCTCCAGACCTTACCACCGTCACCGATGGTCTCATAAACTGCGTTGACTGGCGAACCATGTTGACTCTCGCATTACATCATTTACGACTTTGTTACCTCCGTAAACCGCCCCTTCACTAATTTCAACAAAGAGGTACGTCCGCACTTCCCCATAGAGGCAGCGCACCTGGCAAATGAGCGTGATCATGTGCTACGTTCGGACCCTACGGGCCACTTAAATTAATGAGCCTAATGCGGAAATCAGACGGCTAGTTGATCAACACAAACGCGCCAAATGGGAGGAGTACCTAACGTCCTGCAAGCTCAACCTCTCTGCTGCTGTTGACAAATTATAGTCCAGTAACGACAAAATATCCATCGAGCGCGTTTTGCCGGCAATTTGTATTACATCCTCCGGTGGACAAGGAAATGAGGCGTGCCACCAGACAAGAGCACAAACATCAATAGTGAAGCGCCCATTGCCATCACCACCACAGAGGCTAAAAACCCATAGGCCCAGACGGAATATCCTTGCTGATGTTAAAACATCCGCTGACGAGGGAGTAAGGTATCTAGCAACTGTTTTCAACCTGTTTATGACCACCTTTGCCTTTCCAGAATTATGGAAACAGGAAAACCAGCGAACGGGGTGGAGTCGTTTAGACCAATATGGCTCCTCTCGGTAGTTGTGAAGACCTTGGAGACAGTCTTGCTCCCTTACTACACCGGTAACTTCCGGCTCCCCGAATATCAGAATGGTTTCCGTAAAATAAACAGCACGAACACCGCGCTAAAGCCTTCGACACGATCAATCACGCGCAACTTATAACGAATTTTTTTTTTTCAAAATATGAATTGTAGATTTCTAATTTTCTGAATATGAGTTCTAATTTTCTGAATACGAAATGGAAATTCTGGATATGAATTGCAACTTTCTGAATATTAATTGTAACTTTCTGAATATGAAATGGAAATTCTAATTATAATTATAATAATTCCCAAACGGCTCGCCAGCCCGGCGCGAATAGTGCATCCGCATAACGCGCGGATTGTTTGTTCGTGCCGAGTCGTTGAAAGGCTTTGGTTTGTTAATCGTCGAGATCTGAAACTGCTCAGCTACAGAGAAAACCTCAACAGCTAAGTAAAGTAGATATAAGATAGATCACACATGATTAAGTAATTAGTTAACAGCGGATATATAGTTTGAACTGTAGAAACAAAAGTAAATTATTGCTAAAAATTAATATAAAGATCAAAGAATAAGAGAACAATTTTTGGTTATGTATTGAGGATAGAAAGGATTGAATTTTTATGCTGAAAAGTGAGACCGAAATATCAAATAAACCAAAATTAAAGTACTTGTCTTGACACAAGTCCCGAAAAGGCTCATTCAACTCAAAATTGGTTCGACATTGTTTCACGACAATTGATTTAAAATGCCTTGATGGGCGAGAGAGTACATTTAAGTTCACTTCGCTCAGAAGAACCGGGCTTGAAAGTGAACCATTTAGTAATTTAATCATAAAAACTATTCCAAACATTTCCCTCCAACTAGAAAGGGTGTGAAGGCTAATGAGTTTTAAACGACTCGTATACGGTCTTCAGGCAAATAGTAACAAGTAAGGACGGCGCTGTCTTCGGCTGTGCCGAAGGCTTTATACCTTTCATGAAAACGTGCCAACTTAAATACGCATTGTTTAAAGTTCTCTAAAACTTTGTCAGCAATACATTTAATTTTCTTTTATAATAAGCTTTATTTGTTATCTGTTAGCAAATATCTCAACAAGTTCCAAGTTTTAATCTTCCAAAATGAGGGATAAATGGCAATAATCCTCTTATCCATATATGGGATATATACTATGTATAGCTCCGATCTTGGTGATTTTTTTACGAAATCTTTTAATATCCATGAGAAAATATCTCACCAAGTTTCAAGTTTTATTCTTTTAAAATGAGGGAAAAACGACCATAATCCTCTTATCTGAACGATCGGTTGTATGGGATACATACTATATATGTATAGCTCCGATCTTGGTGATTTTTTTACGAAATCTTTTAATATCCATAAGAAAATATCTCACCAAGTTTCAAGTTTTAATCTTTTAAAATGAGGGATAAATGGCCATAATCCTCTTATCTGAACGATCGGTTGTATGTGATATATACTATATAGAGCTCCGATCTTGGTGATTTTTTTACGAAATCTTTTAATATCCATAAGAAAATATCTCACCAAGTTTCAAGTTTTAATCTTTTAAAATGAGGGAGAAATGGCCATAATCCTCTTATCTGAACGAACGGTTGTATGGGATATATACTATGTATAGCTCCGATCTTGGTGATTTTTTTACCAGACCTTTTACCATCTATAAGCAAATATCTCACCAAGTCTCAAGTTTTAATCTTCGAAAATGAGGGATAAATGGCCATAATCCTCTTATCTGAACGATCGGTTGTATGTGATATACACTATATAGAGCTCCGCTCTTGGTGATTTTTTTACGAAATCTTTTAATATCCATAAGAAAATATCTCACCAAGTTTCAAGTTTTAATCTTTTAAAATGAGGGAGAAATGGTCATAATCCTCTTATCTGAACGATCGGTTGTATGGGATATATACTATGTATAGCTCCGATCTTGGTGGTTTTTTTACCAAACCTTTTACCATCTATAAGCAAATATCTCACCAAGTCTCAAGTTTTACTCTTCCAAAATGAGGGATAAATGGCCATAATCCTCTTATATGAACGATCGGTTGTATGTGATATACACTATATAGAGCTCCGATCGTGGTGATTTTTTTACGGAATCTTTTAATATCCATAAGAACATAGCTCACCAAGTTTCAAGTTTTAATCTTTTAAAATGAGGGAGAAATGGCCATAATCCTCTTATCTGAACGATCGGTTGTATGGGATATATACTATGTATAGCTCCGATCTTGGTGATTTTTTTACCAAACCTTTTACCATCTATAATCAAATATCTCACCAAGTCTCAAGTTTTAATCTTCCAAAATGAGGGATAAATGGCCATAATCCTCTTATCTGAACGATTGGTTGTATGTGATATATACTATATAGAGCTCCGATCTTGGTGATTTTTTTACGAAATCTTTTAATATCCATAAGAAAATATCTCACCAAGTTTCAAGTTTTAATCTTTTAAAATGAGGGAGAAATGGCCATAATCCTCTTATCTGAACGATCGGTTGTATGGGATATATACTATGTATAGCTCCGATCTTGGTAATTTTTTTACCAAACCTTTTACCATCTATAAGCAAATATCTCACCAAGTCTCAAGTTTTAATCTTCCAAAATGAGGGATAAATGGCCATAGTCCTCTTATCTGAACGATCGGTTGTATGGGATATATACTATATAGAGCTTCGATCTTGGTGATTGCTTTACGAAATCTTTTAATATCCATAAGAAAATATCTCACCAAGTTTCAAGTTTTAATCTTTTAAAATGAGGGAGAAATGGCCATAATCCTCTTATCTGAACGATCGGTTGTATGAGATATATACTATATATGTATAGCTCCGATCTTGGTGATTTTTTTACCATACCTTTTACCATCTATAAGCAAATATCTCACCAAGTCTCAAGTTTTAATCTTCCAAAATGAGGGATAAATGACCATAATCCTCTTATCTGCACGATCGGTTGTATGGAATATATACTATATATAGCTCCGATCTTGGTGATTTTTTTACGAAATCTTTTGCTATCCATAAGAAAATATCTCACCAAGTTTCAAGTTTTAATCTTTAAAAATAAGGGAGAAATGGTCATAATCCTCTTATTTGAACGATCGGTTGTACGGGAGATATATGCTATAGTGCCCCGAATCTACCGGATCCGACAAATGTCTAATATAACACAAAAATACATCCGTGTGCCAAATTTCATCGAGATATCTCAAAAATTGAGGGACTAGTTTGCGTTCAAGCAGACGGACGGACAGACCGACATGGCTGTATCAACTCAGTTCATCGTCCTGATCAATTTGGTATACTTAATGGTGAGTCTATCTCTTATATTTCTAAACGTTACAAACATCGGACCAAAGTTAATATACCATTTCATGTTCATGAAAGGTATAATTATGTCTGTATTTTTATAGAGTCAAAATTGAATTGAAATTTTTCATTTTGATATTTTACATTTGACAACAGTGAACCAAAAACAATTTTAAAAATTAATAAAGTAATGTATAACACAAGTATATAACCCTACATATACTCCCCCTCCAGTGAAACGATCAATTAATTTAAGTTAAATGTTTATATACCTTTCATGAACATGGAATGCTATATTAACTTTGGTCCGATGTTTGA
This sequence comes from Merzomyia westermanni, assembly GCA_949987695.1. NCBI lineage: Eukaryota > Metazoa > Arthropoda > Insecta > Diptera > Tephritidae > Merzomyia > Merzomyia westermanni. The sequence continues at coordinate 94,072,343 of OX465290.1, read as the reverse complement.
AACGTTTAGAAATATAAGAGATAGACTCACCATTAAGTATACCAAATTGATCAGGACGATGAACTGAGTTGATACAGCCATGTCGGTCTGTCCGTCCGTCTGCTTGAACGCAAACTAGTCCCTCAATTTTTGAGATATCTCGATGAAATTTGGCACACGGATGTATTTTTGTATTATATTAGACATTTGTCGGATCCGGTATATTCGGGTCACTATAGCATATATCTCCCATACTACCGATCGTCCAAAAAAGAGGATTATGACCATTTCTCCCTTATTTTTAAAGATTAAAACTTGAAACTTGGTGAAATATTTGCTTACAGATAATAAAAATTTGGTAAAAAAATCGCTAAGATCGGAGCTATATATAGTATATATCCCATACAACCGATCGTTCAGATAAGACGATTATGGCCATATCCCCTCATTTTAAAAGATTAAAACTTGAAACTTGGTGAGATGTTTTCTTATGGATAGCAAAAGATTTTGTAAAAAAATCACCAAGATCGGAGCTATATATAGTATATATCCCATGCAACCGATCGTTCAGATAAGAGGATTATGGCCATTTCCCCTCATTTTAAAAGATTAAAACTTGAAACTTGGTGAGATGTTTTCTTATGGATATTAAACGATTTCGTAAAAAAATCACCAAGATCGGAGCTCTATATAGTATATATCCCATACAACCGATCGTTCAGATAAGAGGATTATAGCCATTTCCCCTCATTTTAAAAGATTAAAACTTGAAACTTGGTGAAATATTTGCTTACAGATAATAAAAATTTGGTAAAAAAATCGCTAAGGTCGGAGCTATATATAGTATATATCCCATACAACCGATCGTTCAGATAAGAGGATTATGGCCATATCCCCTTATTTTAAGAGATTAAAACTTGAAACTTGGTGAGATGTTTTCTTATGGATAGCAAAAGATTTTGTAAAAAAATCACCAAGATCGGAGCTATATATAGTATATATCCCATGCAACCGATCGTTCAGATAAGAGGATTATGGCCATTTCCCCTCATTTTAAAAGATTAAAACTTGAAACTTGGTGAGATGTTTTCTTATGGATATTAAACGATTTCGTAAAAAAATCACCAAGATCGGAGCTCTATATAGTATATATCCCATACAACCGATCGTTCAGATAAGAGGATTATGGCCATTTATCCCTCATTGTGGAAGATTAAAACTTGAAACTTGGTGAAATATTTGCTTACAGATAATAAAAATTTGGTAAAAAAATCGCTAAGCTCGGAGCTATATATAGTATATATCCCATACAGCCCTCATTTTAAGAGATTAAAACTTGAAACTTGGTGAGATATTTTCTTATGGATAGTAAAAGATTTCGTAAAAAAGTCAGCAAGATCGGAGCTATATATAGTATATATCCCATACAACCGATCGTTCAGATAAGAGGATTATAGCCATTTCCCCTCATTTTAAAAGATTAAAACTTGAAACTTGGTGAGATATTTTCTTATGGATAGTAAAAGATTTCGTAAAAAAGTCAGCAAGATCGGAGCTACATATAGTATATATCCCATACAACCGATCGTTCAGATAAGAGGATTATGGTCATTTATCCCTCATTTTGGAAGATTAAAACTTGAAACTTGGTGAAATATTTGCTTACAGATAATAAAAATTTGGTAAAAAAATCGCTAAGATCGGAGCTATACGAGTATATAGTATACGAGTATATCCCATACAACCGATCGTTCAGATAAGAGGGTTATGGCCATATCCCCTCATTTTAAGAGATTAAAACTTGAAACTTGGTGAGATATTTTCTTATGGATAGCAAAAAAAATCGTAAGAAAGTCTGCAAGATCGGAGCTATATATAGTATATATCCCATACAACCGATCGTTCAGATAAGAGGATTATGGCCATTTATCCCCAATTTTGAAATACTAAAATTTGAAACTTGGTGAGATATTTGCTAATAGATGGTAAAAGATTTGGTAAAAAAATCACCAAGATCGGAGCTATACATATATAGTATATATCCCATACAATCGATCGTTCAGATGAGAGGATTATGGCCATTTCTCCCTCATTTTAAAAGATTAAAACTTGAAACTTGGTGAGATACTTTCTTATGGATATTAAAAGATGTCGTAAAAAAATCACCAAGATCGGAGCCCTATATAGTATATATCCCATACAACCGATCGTTCAGATAAGAGGATTATGGCCATTTATCCCTCATTTTGGAAGATTAAAACTTGAAACTTGGTGAGATATTTGCTAACGGATAACAAATCAAGCTTATTATAAAAGAAAATTAAATGTATTGCTGACAAAGTTTTAGAGAACTTTAAACAATGCGTATTTAAGTTTGCACGTATTCTTGAAAGGTATAAAGCCTTCGGCACATCCGAAGACAGCGCCGTCCTTACTTGTTTTCTTTTTGTTTTTTGAAAGTGTTGATGAGTTAATGTTAAGTACTGAATTTGTAATTATGTTTGCAGGTTTACGTAAATCTTTTGAAATTGTTTTAATAGTATTTCCATGTTGAATTTTGAATACTTTATCATGTTTAGAAATAACTTTAAACGGACCATCATAAGCTGATTGTAAATTCGACTTGTAAATAACTTTAACCAATACATATTCACAAGAATCTAAATTTTTAGGAATGAAAGAATACTCAGTGTTGTGATGTAGGACCTTTGATCTAACATGTGAAAAATATTTTCTTAATTTAGAAAGAATTTCAATCGTATTATCTACTTCATTACCATTATTATTGGAAACAACTAGTGCACCTGGTAATCTAAGTGTTTGTCCATATACTAATTCCGCAGAAGAAAGATGTGCGTAAACCTAACAAAATCAATGGGAGAATTCCAGACCAGTGCATTGAATCATATGAGGAAGTGATAGCTGTTTTCACTATTACTATAGTATTTGCTGAAATATCCCTAAGCGGATATGCTTCAGGCCAACGTGTTCGCCTGTCAATGACAGTTAAAATGTAACGATTTTCTTTTGATACAGGTAATGGACCAACCAGATCCATATGAATGTATTCAAATCGTCCAAAAGGTATCTCAATTTTTTGTATAGGTGTTCTTGTATATTTGGAAATTTTTGATTTTTGACAATTTAAGCAAGTAGCAGACCAATTATTTATTTCTTTGTGCATATTAGGCCAGAAGTATCTAGATTGAATCAATCGTCTAGTTGTGCGACACATTTGGAAGCGATAAACAGAGGATTTTGTCAAAAATAATTTTTCTCATAGATTTAGGAACAAACGGCCTAAAAGGTTTTTGGGAAATATCACACCATATATTATGATTAAGAACTGGAATACAAATTTCTTTTAAATTACTGTTTGAATTTTGATCAGATATTATGTTTTGAAGAGTTTGGTCTTTTTGCTGTTCTTCATATAAGGTCTGGAAATTAATGTCTTTAGCTAAAATTGTATTAATATCCGGAATACGAGAAAGTGTATCAGCAACAATATTTTCTTTTCCTGAAATGTATTGAATGTCATTTGTAAATTGTGATATGTATTCTAGATGTCGAATTTGTCGTGGTGATCTGTCTGTTTTTGAATTAAGAATTTGTGTTAAGGGTTTATGATCGGTGTAAATGGTGAATGTCCTACCTTCAAGAAAATGTTTAAAGTGTTTAACTGAATTATAAATCGCTAAAAGCTCTCTGTCAAAAGTTGAGTAATTCATTTCAGTAGGAGATAATTTACGTGAAAAATAGGCGAGTGGTTCTAAAACATTGTTACTAACTTGTTGTAAGACTGCACAAATTGCTACATTTGAAGCATCTACAGCAAGAGATAATTTACCGTTTTTATCAAAATGAGTGAGTAAAGTTTTCTGTGCAAAAAGCTGTTTGACTTTTTCAAAAGCATTAATAGTCTTCTCTGACCAACTAAGTTCTTTAAGTTTATGTTTCGTAGCAAATGGTAACATTTCATGCAGTGGACCAAGTTCTGCTGCTAACATTTTAACATATCTATGGTAATAATTAACCATTCCTAAAAATTTTTGTAAGTTATTTATAGAAATAGGTTTTTCGAAGTTGATTACTGCCTCAATTCTTTCTAAGGATGGCCTAATTCCTTCACAAGAAATTTCATAACTTAAAAAATCTAACTTATTCGTTCCAAAGATAAATTTCGAAGGTTTAGTATTTAAATTATATTCCACCAACCTTTCAAAAACAGATTTTACATGTTCAAAATCTTGATCTTCACCATCACTAGCAACAACTATATCATCAATATAGACAAAAACAAAATCAAACCCAGAAAATACCTCATTTATAAAACGTTGAAATGTTTGTGCGCTGTTTCGTAAACCAAAAGGCATGCGTACGAACTCAAACATTCCAAATGGTGTAGTTATTGCTGTTTTATGAATGTCTTCGTCGGCCATGGGTATCTGATGATATTCTCGAACTAGATCAATTTTCGAAAATATTTGTTTGTTTTTTAAATCAATAGCTAAATCATGTATATGGGGTAATGGATATCGATCAGGTATGGTAATGAAATTCAATCTACGATAGTCTCCACATGGTGTCCAATCATTTGGTTCTTTTTTTGGGACCAAATGTAAAGGAGATGCAGTATGAGAATTAGAAGGTCTACATATATCTGTTTTGACCAAAAATTCGAATTCTGTTTTTGCAATTTTAAATTTAATTTGATCTAGACGACGAGGTTTTGAGAACGGTAAAACTCCTTTAGTTTCAATTCTATGAACTGTTTGGTGTTGCACTGGTTTGGTGTAATCTGGTTCACAAGTTATTGAGGGAAACTCTTTTAAGAGATTGGTAAATTTATTTTCAGAAATTGGTATTTTGAAAGAAAATATATCACAAAATCCACTAGGGCCAAACTTTTGAAATTTTGTTTTTAAGTCAGTAATGTCTTTATTTCTAATATCAACTAGTAAACCAAATTTCTCTAAAAAGTTAGCGCCAATTATGAGAGTAGAAATAAAGGGTGTTTTTTTAGGGGTATAGAACTTTGAATTGAAATAAAACACAAGAAAATCGTTTTAAGGTCCATCAATTTGGCTTTATTGGAAGGATAATTTTATGCCATTAATGTTTAAATATGATTTCGGGCATGTGGCCGCCGCGGCAATTTTGCTTGTTGACGTAGCCATTCAACCAAAAATGAGCCTCATCACTGAACAAAATTTTGCGATGAAAATCAGCATCGAAATCAATCTCATTTTCGGCCCATACACCAAAATCACGACGCATTGCATGGTCTCGCGGCCTTAATTCTTGCACAAGCTGGATCTTGTAAGGTCGCAAGCCAAGATCTTTGCGCAAAATCTTCCATAAAGTTGATGGACAAAGCTCCAATTGCTGTGCACGGTGGCGAATCGATTCATTCGGGTCCTCTTCAACACTTTGCTCTACAGCGGCAATTGTTTCTTCGGTGCGCACTGTTCGACGTCTCTGCGGATGCGTATTATCACATAGAGTAAACGTAGTGCGAAAACGATCCATGGTTAACCGAATTAATTGCTCTGATGGACGATTATGTCGACCATAAAATGGACGGAGCTCACGGTAAACTTCGCGAACTGAACCATTATTTTCGAAATAAATTTCCACGATTTGCAAGCGTTGTTCTTTTGTCAACCTGTTCATGATGAAATGGCAAACCAAACTGAACATAAATGACATTAGAGTTGCCAGATTTGACCACAAAATGCCAGTTTTATCTCTATTCAAAAAACAAACCTGTAAAAAAAACACCCTGTATCTGCTAGTATGAAAGGAAATTCGAAATCGCGTCTTAAACCTTGATCAAGTTTTAAAAGTTTTGTACCAAAAGTTTTAATTGAAGAACCATTAGCTGCAGTTAAATTTAGATCAGAATTTCTTTTATGAGATTTGAATTTAGAAGAGGGAACTACAGAAACAATAGCACCCGTAGCTATTGAAAAGTTTAATTTATTAAATTTGTCAAAAATAAATAGGCGGCGAGAAGGTTTAACGTCACTTTCACTACTAGCCACTGTCATAACGTGACGTTTTAGTTTAAAGTCTTTGAATTTGTATTATAATTTGAGCTAAAATTACATGGTTTAATACATTTATAAACGTTGTGTTTAAATTTTTGATGATACCAACAAATAATATTTTTATTTTGGTTATTGAAATTTCGGGGATTAGAAAAATTACGTGATGTAGATCAATGTCGTTCTCTAGATCTAGATCGAATTTGAAGTTAATTTATATCTTCACTAATTTTATTTAAATTTTGAATTCAGTCAAATTTTTAACACATTGTGTCAGGGTAATGTTTTCAGAACTATCTATTGCAGCAATTTTAGAAGATTGTTGATTATTAATTAAATTAAAAATTTTATCTGCTAAAGTAATAATTTCATCAGTAGTTTTATTGTTGCAAGAGATTAAATGAATCTGTATTTCTTTTGGTAATTTACTAATCCATAATTTAAAAAGAAGTTCTTTACTAATTATAGAATAAGAACTAATTAGAGAGGTCATTTGTCGAAATAATTCTGATAGAGAACAATCACCAAGTTCTGTTTTAGACTAAGTTGTTCTAATCTTTTTTCTTCGGAAAAAGAAAATCTATCAATTCACAGGAGGTGGATTAATTATATCTATAATTTTTGAATTGAGTTGTTGTTTTCGTTTTGTGTCTCTGTTGATGTGAAGTGCATGATCCAATAATTTATATGGTCGATTCAAATGACATAACGTCTTCTTCTTCCTCATCCACACCTTATGTCAAACTATCATATCTTTGTTTTTTGTTTACATTCTTTGTTTACAGTTCTTGGAAAAGCTATTAAGTTCGCTTCGTGTTTTATTTATTTTTATATTAAACGAGTGCTTTGTGACAACATTTAAAGAAAATGTGTGATTTATGTGTGTGTTATACGTGAAAAGCTTAGAAAATAGGCGAGTCGTTTTTGCGCGTTCCCTCTCACATGTGCATTTTGACACAAGAATTAAACGACTTCGAACGGTAATTTCGTGTTGTTGGCCGATTACGGCGACCATATACATTATTAGATCATGGTGAAGTGTCTTGGAATTGAGTTGTTGTTTTCGTTTTGAGTTTCTGTTGCTGTGAAACTTCTTGTATGAATAGGTGATCGAATCATTTTAGTTAACTGGAGAAAGAGTGTACACAATAATAAAAATTTAAATATTAATATTAACAATTTAATAAGAAAATTAATTAAAATATGTTAAAATAGATTATAATTTGGAAAAGTTAATTATAAAATATAATTAATGGCTTTTGATTTTAATAATTTCATTAATTATTCGTAGTAAAGTAATTGGTTTTTAATTAATTGAATAAAATGTAATATTTTATTTAAAATTTGATAAATATTTAAAAATGTATGGATATTTAATCAGATATTTGTAGTTTAATATTAATATAGTACACTTAACAAAGTATATAAACCTTACATTTACTATAATTATTTTAAAATGTGTTCACAATACAGCTCACCGAATTTTTTTGTTGATTGTAGATGAATAAAAGATGAAGTAAAAGATGAAGTAAAGTATTCGAAGATATAGTAAAAAATCCAGTAAATGCATATGTTAGAAGAAGCAGTTTATATTTGTTGATTAATGGTGCGATAGTTAATTTCTTTCCGTTAAAATATAGCAGTTGATTGATGTGATATTTGGAAATAGATATTTTGAAAATTGAATTGTATATTGTATCCGTTTTTAATTTGAGATGAAAACAAGGTATGCTTTGTTCTCGTATTATTTATTGGATTTATTATAAGTATGTTGGACCCTAGAGGTCACTGATTTTTTTACTGGAGTGCACGCACGAAATATGTGTAGATGAATGTCGCAATCTTGAATTTTCACAATAAATTCGCAAATACAGTTATAAGTTCACATCAAATTTAAATTAGTTATTTTAGTACATTTGATTGATGATGAAGTGTTTAATATTTTAAATTTGAATATTTTAATTCTATTCCATTTAATTAAATTTTCGCCATGTATAGAACGTGTTCTTCCAATAGTTTATTTCCAAAGAAAACTCGTAAGTTTATTAATAAAGTTCGTAGGATCCGAAGATAATATTGCAGATATAAAGCTTGTTGATTGTAGGAAAAAAAAGGTTGGTTCTATCAGAAGTTATAATATGGAAGGTTCTCAGGATCGCCAATATATCAACATTAATAAATTATTGAATATGTATTTATTTTAATAAAAATTATGTCTGTATTTTTAAAGAGTCAAAATTGAATTGAAATTTTTCATTTTGATATTTTACATTTAACTAAAGTGAACCAAAAACAATTTTAAAAATTAATAAAGTAATATATAACACAAGTATATGACCCTACAATCATGATGCTAACTGTTACTTTTGTTTAAGTAAAAAAAAATGATTTGGAAAACATATGATTTGGTCTTATCCCACGATTTCAGCTGGTAGTTTTACTCTTCCCGTGCTAGATTCAGATGGAGTTCCATGTCCTGAAAATCAACATAATACGTATACTTCAAAAATTTCCAGCGTATCAGATGGATTTTGCCCAAAGCCTCTGTCACAGTCCTTGTTAAACGATATTATAAGAGACCTAGAGCTTCCAAAATATAAGTCAGAGCTACTTGCATCCCGTCTAAAAGGAAAAAAATTATTAGAAAAACAGGTTACGATAACTACCTATCGTGAGCGACATAAGCCATATGCTTGTTTTTATAGAAATAAAGACAATATATGTTTTTGCTATGATATAACTGGACTTTTTGGTAAGCTTGGCCAAACATATGACGCAAATGAATGGAGATTATTGATAGTAACAAAGAAAGCCTTAAAGCAGTTTTATTACACAATGGCAATCAGAAGCCATCAATACCCATCGCACACGCCGTAAATATGAAGGAGACTTGTGAAACCATGTCCAATTTTTTAAAATATATTCATTATGAAAAACACGATTTGAAAATATGTTGCGACTTGAAAGTGGTAGCTTTACTAACAGTACTACAAGGTGGTTACACAAAACATTGTTGTTTTCTTTGCCTTTGGGATAGCCGAGATCGAAGCGCACATTATGTAAGGAAGGACTGGCCAGCAAGACCCAATCACGAAGTAGGCACAAACAATATAAAATATGCTGCTCTAATAAAAAAGGAGAATGTGATTTTTCCGCCATAACACATCAAGTTAGGATTAGTCAAGAATTTTGTTAAGGCGCTAAACAAAAATGAAAAAGCATTCGATTATATTCAAACAATATTTCCAAAACTATCCGCTACGAAAATTTCTGAAGGTGTTTTTGATGGTCCACAAATCCGAAAACTACTGCAGAGCTCAACATTCGAGACGTTACTATCACCCGATGAAAAGGCTGCTTGGAACTCATTCAGGCTGATTGTTTCAAACTTTTTTGGAAATAATCGGGGTCCAAATTATAAGGAAATCATTTCTGATTTACTAACCAACTATTCGAAAATCGGTAAGTAGGAATATGATATGATTTTTGTATATATTTATCATAATTGTAACCTCTAAATTACATATATGAGGTGTGTTCAAAAAGTATTGCGAATTTTGTGTTTTTTCAAAAATTGTTTATTTATTCATGAATATCTATTTTGTCTCCTTCAAAGTAATCCCCATGAGATATTATACACTTGTGCCAACGGTTTTTCCAATCTTCGAAGCACTTCAAAAAATCATTTTATTGTATCTTGTTCAGCTCCTCCTTCGATGCCGTCTTTATCTCGTCAAGAGAAGCGTAACGTCGTCCTTTCATGGGCCTCTTCAGTGTAGGGAACAAGAAAAAGTCACAGGGGGCCAGATCTGGGGAATACGGTGGCTGCGGCATCATTAGTGTGTTGTTTTTGGCCAAAAAGTCGCGCACAAGCAACGATGCGTGAGCACGGGCGTTATCGTGGTGCAAAAGCCAATTTTTGTTCTTCCACAAATCCGGGCGTTTCTGGCGGATTGCTTCGCGCAAATTGCGCATAACTTGCAGGTAATATTCCTTATTGACCGTTCTTCCCTGTGGCAAGAAGTCATGATGCACCACGCCCCTGCAATCGAAGAAAACTGTCAGCAAGACTTTCACATTCGACCGAACTTGGGGCGCTTTTTTCGGTCTTGGTTCGTGCGGCAGCTTCCATTGAGATGATTGAGCTTTGGTTTCCACGTCATAACCATAAACCCACGATTCGTCACCAGTTATGACCCTCTGGAACAAATTTGGGTCGTTTAACATCTCATTAGCAATGTTCATGCGATGCTGTTTTTGGTCACAATTGAGCAATTTTGGTACGAATTTCGCGTAAAAATCGAAGACGATCCAAAACACGTGCAAGCAAAGCAGCTGTCAACAATTAACTGAACATTCAAAATGGCCGAGCTTGTCGGCATAAGTGAGAGACATGAGTACCAACATAACGCCACAAAAAATTCGAAATTCGAATATACGTAGCCAGCGAAAACTCAAAATTCGTGATACTTTTTGAACACACCTCATATATGTAATTTAGAGGTTACAATTATGATAAATATATACAAAAATCATATCATATTCCTACTTACCGATTTTCGAATAGTTGGTTAGTAAATCAGAAATGATTTCCTTATAATTTGGACCCCGATTATTTCCAAAAAAGTTTGAAACAATCAGCCTGAATGAGTTCCAAGCAGCCTTTTCATCGGGTGATAGTAACGTCTCGAATGTTGAGCTCTGCAGTAGTTTTCGGATTTGTGGACCATCAAAAACACCTTCAGAAATTTCAGGTGCAAACATGTCTCTAAAAATGCATTTCTTACACTCTCATTTGGATTTTTTCCTTCAAATCTTGTTGATGTCAGTGACGAGCATGGAGAACGATTTCACCAACAACTTAAGTCAATGGAGGAGCGTTATCAAGGATTCTGGAACGAAAATATGATGGGGGATTATAATTGGTTTCTTATACGAGAATCAAATTCAAAAAATTACAGTACACAAGCAAAAAGTAGAAACTATTTTTAAATATTTCAAGTACTAAATTTTGTACAATTTCTTTAATAAAGGTATCTTAAATAGCTAAATAAACAAAAATATTATAAATACGTATTTTCCCTTCATTCACTTAATTGTTAAGAATATTACCGTTTATCCAAGGATTTTCATGAAATAAAGCTTGCCTTATTTGGATTTAATAAAATTTGTAAGTTTTTGTCTCTTTCGCTTTTTTACGAATTAAAGAAAAAAAAACTGAAAATTTTTCATACAAAAAATCGATTTTTTTAAAATGCGATGCAAATAACTCTGAAACCAATAAGTATTTAATAAAATGGTATTTAAAAAATTTTAAGGTAATTTCATTTGCTATTATATGCTGTTTTCCCCAACAAAATCGGACCACCCGTTCCAGAGATATGATAAAATCAATGGACCTCCCTTTTAAAAAAAGCCAAATTTTAGAAAACAAAAAAAAAAAAACAAAAACGTATCCATAGAATTTTAAATTTCGACCAATTTTATAATTAGGGGACTATAGCAAATAAAAACAAGTAAGGACGGCGCTGTCTTCGGCTGTGCCGAAGGCTTTATACCTTTCATGAATACGTGCAAACTTAAATACTCATTGTTTAAAGTTCTCTAAAGCTTTGTCAGCAATACATTTAATTTTCTTTTGTAATAAGCTTTATTTGTTATCTGTTAGCAATTATCTCACCAAGTTTCAAGTTTTAATCTTCCAAAATGAGGGATAAATGGCCATAATCCTCTTATCTGAACGCTCGGTTGTATGGGATAAATACTATATATAGCTCCGATCTTGTTGATTATTTTACCAAATCTTTTACCATCTATAAGCAAATATCTCACCAAGTTTCAAGTTTTAATATTTCAAAACGAGGGATAAATGGCCATAACCTCTTATCTGAACGATCGGTTGTATAGGATATATACTATATAGAGAAATTACGAAATCTTTTGCTATCCATAAGAAAATATCTCACCAAGTTTCAAGTTTTAATCTTTAAAAATAAGGGAGAAATTATCATAATCCTCTTATTTGAACGATCGGTTGTATGGGAGATATATGCTATAGTGACACGATTGTAACGGATCCGACAAATGTCTAATATAATACAAAAATACATCCGTGTGCCAAATTTCATCGAGATATCTCAAAAATTGAGGGACTTGTTTGCGTTCAAACAGACGGACGGACAGACGGGCATGGCTGTATCAACTCAGTTCATCGTCCTGATCAATTTGGTATACTTAATGGTGGGTCTATCTCTTATATTTCTAAACGTTACAAACATCGGACCAACGTTAATATACCATTTCATGTTCATGAAAGGTATAAAAAATTGTGGTGATCCAGGGTAATGCAAAAAGTTTAATTTTGTAGAGCAGTGTAATTGGGGAATCAATTAAATTTTTCAAGTGCAGTTGATAAGGATAATTATGAGTCTGAATTGGGGAAATTTGCGATATCTGGATTAGCGCTAGATATGATGTCTACTTTACGTTTAGAAATTACAAAACACTAAAATAACTTTGGATTGAGAATAATGTCTTTTTTGGTTTTAGAGATATAAGCTTTGAGCACTTTTTATTTAAGTCGATGCACTTCTTACGCAGAATGGAATACAGTAAATTATGTTTGTTTAATCCCGATTTCTTGTATAATTTAAAAAAAACTTGCGTTGGATAATCATAAGTAAATTTACGTTCAGTAATATATTTCTCAAATAGGCAGTCAACAATTTGATTGAAAAGTGAGACGTTTAGATCCATATCACCACTGAGTTCAGGCCATATTAATTTAAACATATCTTTACTTAATTTATTGTAATTTGCTTTGCAAAAGTTTAAATCAAAGCTACTACTTGGGTAAGATTGTGTACCCTGGCCATTACTAAGGGTTTCGTAGACTATCTCCAGAGAAGGGTGGTAAAGGTGTATATTGGAACGATTTTTCGTCATCCCTTGTCAAATTTGGTTTTGAGACAAACCGGTTTCGGCGTTGTGCCATCATCAGTGTCGATTTTCGTTCTGATCTGTTGTGGTCGTTTGTCTTGTATTTATAGTAGGTAGCAGGTAACGTCAGCATGGGTGTCTGTTTGTGTACGTGTGTGCATGTGTTGTGTGTGTACATTCAGAAACGGGGGTGGTTTGCATCGATCGGTTTTTTTGTGGTTGACTGAGGCAGGTAAAAGTTGGTGATTTTCGTTGTTTGACCTTTTTTGCTTTTTTGTTGTTTTTGATCTTTTGCTGTTTTGTGCTTATTTGTCGGTGCGTGTGTGTTTGTTGTACCTGAGTGGTTGCTTTGTTTTTTGTAAACCAATTTTAAAGGTTCGAATATTGTGTCGGAAACAGTGTTTGTCTGTTCGTTTATTATTCTACCGTCGAATGTTTTTTGTTTGTAGATTTCCATGTTTTCGAGTACGTTCAGACGTCTGCCTTTTGCTTGTACATGTAGGACCTTGACTGTTTTTTTGATGTTTCCGGGGGGGCATTTATTCTCCGCCATGTGATTCGCAAAGTTGGGCTCTGGTATGATGGTTGGATTCCGTATCTTTTTGTTGTAATCTCTAATGTGTTCTCTGAACCTCTTCTTACTTGTCGTCCGGTTTGTCCTATGTAACTGTGCTGGCATTCACAAGTGAGCTTGTATACACCATGGCTGCTAAATGGATCTTCTGAGTTAGTTTTGGTTCTTAGCTTCCGTCCTAAATACAACAAGTAAGAACGAGGTTCAGAGAACACATTAGAGATTACAACAAAAAGATACGGAATCCAACCATCATACCAGAGTCCAACTTTGCGAATCACATGGCGGAGAATAAATGCCCCCCCGGAAACATCAAAAAAACAGTCAAGGTCCTACATGTACAAGCAAAAGGCTGACGTCTGAACGTACTCGAAAACATGGAAATCTACAAACAAAAAACATTCGACGGTAGAATAATAAACGAACAGACAAACACTGTTTCCGACACAATATTCGAACCTTTAAAATTGGTTTACAAAAAACAAAGCAACCACTCAGGTACAACAAACACACACGCACCGACAAATAAGCACAAAACAGCAAAAGATCAAAAACAACAAACAAGCAAAAAAGGTCAAACAACAAAAATCACCAACTTTTACCTGCCTCAGTCAACCACAAAAAAACCGATCGATGCAAACCACCCCCGTTTCTGAATGTACACACACAACACATGCACACACGTACACAAACAGACACCCATGCTGACGTTACCTGCTACCTACTATAAATACAAGACAAACGACCACAACAGATCAGAACGAAAATCGACACTGATGATGGCACAACGCCGAAACCGGTTTGTCTCAAAACCAAATTTGACAAGGGATGACGAAAAATCGTTCCAATATACATCAATCATTCACCCTGTCGGAAAAACAACAAAACAAAATAAAACAGGTGGTAAAGGTCTTCTGGGTAAAAATCACCCAAAACGATCATCGAATCAGAGGATTTAGACAGTATATTAACCCTCTAACAGGCCAATTTTTGTTTTAAATGGAAGAATTCATACTTTGTAATTCAAAAGGGTCATATTTTACCCCTCAGGGCTGAAAACCTCCTTCCCTCTCCTACCCGGTTTTTCCTGATTTGTTAATTTGGTGTTTAAGCCTCTTACATTATAATAAAAATATTCACGGACTTAGTGCTCAGTTTTTATTACGGGACCTTTCTAGCTTCTTGACCGAGCGAGACCTGACACTGTGTCCGACTAAATCGACGGCGATACTTTTTACGACGTGGAATGTGCAGATGGGACAACAGTTTTACGTCCACGTAGATGGAGTACCTCTACCTACTGTCAACCACCCTAAACTTCTGGGCGTGACGTTTGACAACAGCCTCACCTTCGCTAGTCAAGCATCTAAGGTACAGGGCCGCAACAACATCCTCAAGTCGCTGGCCGCCAGTACTTGGGGAAAAGATAAAGAAACCTTGCTAGCCACAAATAAGGCTATTGGCCGACCGGTTATTGATTACGCTGCTGCCATATGGTCGCCCAACCTTGCTGACACCAACTAAAGGAAGTTCCAAGTCTGCCAAAACACCGCTATCAGAACTGCCACCGGATGTCTGCTTATTTCATCGGAGTTTCACCTTCATCAGGAGGCCAAAATGCTCAATACACGCGAACTGTTGAGCAGACAGTTTTTAATGAACTGCCACAAACCTAGTCATCCAAACCGCCATCTAATGGATGAAGCTCCGCCCCCGGGAGACATAAGGAAACATCTCCGTAAGCACTATGATGAGATCCGGCACCACATTACCTTGCCGTTTGATCTGCGCAACCATAGCCGGGCTCTAAAAGACCTCCATACCGAGTCGATAGACAGATTCCTCAGGTATCGGCCTGTGAAACCCGTAATCGACATCTAACCACCTGAAATAGCTGATGAGAAGCGTATTCCTCAGAGGAAGACTAGAGTCATCCTAGCACAACTTCGTTCTGGATATTGTATTAGGTTAAACTCTTACTTATCCAGACTGAACCCCACTATACCAAATACGTGCCCTGCATGTGGTATGTCCCCTCACGATACCAAATATCTCCTTTCCTGTTCAATTGAACCTACTCTGCTAACACCAATATCACTCTGGTCCAACCCTGTTGAAACTTCGCGTTTCCTCGGACTACCGGTAGAAGATTTTGATGACGATTCTCAGAGTGATCGTGCCCATTGGGCAGGGCGAAGCACTGTTAATAACACCAACAACAACAACGAGAAATTTTTGCTACAATTTGAACATTCCTATTTGGCCTGTATTCAAACTCCCGCACAAAAGCCCCGGAAGGCCAAAAGAGTATCGTAAGCTTTTCCAGAGACATCAATTCTAACTGAAGACATATGTAAAATTAAAATGTCTAACTGTTAAGCTTCTATCTTAACCTTCAGAAGAAATATGGTACATCAAATCATTCTCTGTAGTATCTCGATTTTTTGCGAGGTACCACAACTAGCTTTCTAACTATTGGTTCAGACTCCATTGCAATAGTTGTAGGCTTCGGGTTTTTCCTGGTGGATGTCTTTGGAGCGGCGTTCTTGGGAATTTTCCCGAACAACAGTACTAGGAATTTCGGCAGCCAAATCGATTAGCTCGAGCGCTTGAGGCATGTTCAGAGCCGTTGAGGTAGTAGGTAGATCATCCGCACGTCTGCGTTTATTTTCACGATTATCGTGGCCTGCTAAATGAGGCGCATTATCCCAACTTTCTAGACTTTGGACAGTTTTGAAAATACTTTCATATTTTTGGAATTTTTCGGTCAGCAGTGAAAAATTATTACTGATTTCAGAGAACCCGTTTCTGATGTGCCTAAAGATTATACAAAGATCAACTTCCGTCGATCGACATTTGGAACAAGACCATGGCAGGCCTTTTCCGTCATTAAACAGGTGAGCTATTTTACCGGCTAATCCAGTACATAGCTTGACGTTTGCGTATTTCTATATGCATTGTAACTATCTGAATATAAATTGTAACTGTCTAAATATGAAATGGAATGATGAATATCAATTGTAACTTTCTGAATATGAATTGTAATTTTCTAAATATTATTTGTAACTTTGTAAACATGACCTGAAAAAAAGTAATAATCTTAAAAGATAAGCGTGTCGGTACATTATGTGTTGATAAAACAGGCACATAAACAAGAAATCCGTTATGATGAATTACTGACTTTCAGATGGAGGAAGTTGCTAATAGATATGGGAAAGTGTTTATAGTAGTAGTTTAGCTGACAAACAAACCAGCGTTCTGTTAACTTAAGTGTTGTTGTTGTAACAATCCTTCGCACTGCCTAGTCCTCACTTTCCTTACCTAACATTGTCATGGAAATATTCTAACGGAAGTCCCAGGGACCTTGCTGCTTCAATAGAGTTGGACCATAGTGAGATTGGTGTTAGAAGAGTCTGCTCTATTGAGCAGATGAACTAATGTTTGGTGTCATGGGGAGATACACCAAATACAGGGCAAAGTCTGGATAGGTAAGAGTTTAATCTATTAGAGTATCCAGAACAAAGTTGAGCCAGCATGACTTTTATCTCGATAGACGGTTCGCGTTCCTCTTCGGCAACAGGCAGAACTTGTTCCTGAATGACGGCATTGACTAGTCGAGGGATGACAAAGGAGTTTACCGACTCTGTGTGGAGGTTAAAGGCCTGTCTGTGTACCTTTGGATCAAAGGGCGAAAATATAAGATGACGGATTTCATCATAGTGCTTACGGAAATGTTTCCTTATATTCCTGGGAGGCGGATTTTCTTCCAGCAAGATCCTGTTCGGGTGTTTGTAACAGTTGAACAAGAATTGCCTGGTTAGCGTTTTGTTATGCGCTTTGACACAAAGCATTTTTGCCTCACTGTGTAGATGATGTTCAGGTGACAAAAGGAGACATCCCGTGGCATTTCTGAGTGCCGTGTTTCGACAGGCCTGAAACTTCCTCCAGTGTGTGTCTGCTAGCCCCGGGGACCATATTGGCGATACGTAGCTCAGGTCCGGCTGGCCAATTGCCTTGTACGTTGCCAGTAAAGTTTATTTATACTTTCCCCAAGTGCTTGCAGCCCGTGACTTAAGCATTTTGTACTTTGGAGGAAATCGCGGCTGCATGAGCACCATAATTGATCATAAAACGTGATCGCTAAGATTTGGAATGTGTAACAGTCGTAAGCTTGATGCCTTCGGCGAAGATGTCCTATACCATGTTAACCTGCGCTGTCTACGTCGTAAATAAGGTGGTCGAGGATTATGGAGGAGGTGATAGAGCCAGATGGCGGCCGCCGTGGTGTGAAGGTAGTGTTGCCGGCCTACCACACCCAAGGTCCATGGTTCGAGCCCTGGTACAGGTAACATCAAAAGTGATTTGAAAAAAGTTTTTCAAAACGGGGTCGCCCCTCGGCAGTGGTTTGGCAAACTCTCCGAGTGTATTTCTGCCATGACAGGCTTCTCAGCAAAAATTCGTCTCCTTTGTAGATGCCGTTCGGAGTCGGCAAAAAACTGTAGGTCCCACCAATTTGTAGGGAAAATTCAAATCGGCACACCACAAATTGGAAGAGAAGCTTGGCGCAAAAATCTCTTAGGAGGTTTATGATGATATACCTGTTGTATATCGCGCCATAGAGAGAGGGTTAGAGTCAGATTTAATTAATTTTTGATCACAGCTAATTTACGCAATGGCCAGTAGAGACGATAGAGACACCCTCTGGTGGGGAAGAGGCACCACCCTTGGCATCCCTTGCTTAATTATACCTGGTTTTGATCGTTCGCCCCTGAATTCCACCGATGATTTTCGACCATTTAGATAACTGGCGGTCCAAAGTTTAGATAGGGGGGAAGAGTTGAGTCTTCAAGGTTCTTGATAAGTTGCGCGTGAAGGTATGTAAATATTAATAGTTTCAAGGTCGAAATCGCCCGACCGGACTACCATACTTCGACGCTCTAAGGTGATGCCCCTTGGGTCGAAATCAGGCTCAAATAGACGATACTGTACAGTTTTGTGAGTGATGGATGCAAGTTCACCCAAAGTCCTCTAGCACTTCGCGCCGATTGATGTTGTAGCCATCACAGGTCCGAAGATCTGATCGCGTACCGAGCTTTAGCTCCTTTGCTTTATAAAATTTATCATTTCATTAACCTTGCGGACAAGGCCGTTGCAGTTGTACTGCAAAACGCGAAAGAGCGAAGGGGGAGAAATAGTCCCACTGGGAGTCAAGGACTGGTGCGTATGCCTAGGTGGAAGTAGGCTAGGTCGCGTGCGTCGTCGCAATCTAGAGGGCGAAGATCCCGAACCACCCGAAGGGAGAGGCGAAACCACCGACCTTGTATGCGCTGGTGGCCTTGGCTCACATTAGTGCTAGTGCTGGAAGAAGTAGAAATTGTTAGATTGGTAGTGGTGAGCTGTCGGTTGGCAATGCTCACATCCAAGAGGGAGGTGCTACGCAGAAAGTAGCAGTAAGGTGCTGGTTTCAAAGGGCGTGAGCGGCAGTGGAAATTGCACACTACTTGCTGGGCAGTGTTTTTGCTTCTCCTCGTGAAGACTGTATCTGGAACAGGTGGCAGTGCAACTCTGGATCTGCGTTGGCCACAGTACGCCCTAGGGCGAGAACAGAAAAAACGGACACGAAAGTTTTGAAGAAACTAACGGGTATGTGTGTGGAGGTTTTAACCCGGTGCAACTTGTTTTGTGCAGCCAACTTTTTTTTTTAAAACATGGAAGGGATTGTAAACATTTGACACAAATCTTCTTCAAGGAAACGCAGCAGATCCAGTCTCTTAGTCAGGGCTGGGATCAAACACCTACCCGGAGCAAGAGAGTATTGAGCAACTCTGCCGCAAGAAGCTTTTCGGACAGTTTTAGGGGGAGATGTGACGAGTTAGACAGGGTTAGATCGAAATACCCTTGGTCGAGTAAAACCTGAGGCATTCCGGTACGATAGAACCGGCTGTTGTGGGAAGTTTATAATAAAGACAGATTGTTGTGTACTTGTGGTTTTCTAATAGATGACATGGAATGCAAATTAGAGACAGTTAAAAATTAAATTTTAAAAAATATGTCCAGATTAATATTTGAAAAAGTAGTGAAAGTAAAACTTGAGACTTGTTTGGGGTTTTCCCTATCTAAAACGAGCATTCGTCGCGGTCCAACATTTTATCTAATACCTAATGATAGAAAGTAAAATACTGTTATAGAATATAAGACATCAAACGAACTTAGAATCCCAATAGAACTACCGCAAAGGATCTGTATTAGGCCCTATATTGTTTATGCAAAATAAAGCTGTTTCCGGATGATGCCCTACTTACAGTGTTATGCAAATATTAATTGTTAAAACAATTAATAATTAACAATTAATTATTTGCTAATTGCAACTAATTAATAATTCATTGTGCTTTATTAAACTCAATTGTTTTATGAATTTAACAGTTAACACGCTACCCGGACATTGGTGTAATATTACCCTGGCACCGTGGTGTTATATTGCGACAAACTTCTACTGTAAGAACATGTAGGTTATATCTGTTATATATACCAAAAAATTGCTTGATACCTTTCCAATTCGTGAAAATTGTATGCCCCTGATAAATTGCATTGAATATTTGAAAATAATCAGTCAAGACTCGCCTGGGTAATTGTAAAAAAATGGTAAATCATTATTATTAATTGCTTCATATTAATACAATTAAAGAATTAATCTAAATTTTTCAATTGTAATTATTTTAATTTTAAATGATTTAGTTGCAACAAGAACTGTAATGAATTTCTTAATCGATTATAAATCGATTAAAATTTTAAATGATTAACGCCCAACACTGCCTACTTAATATAAGTGATACAAATACGAGTATTACAACTGCAATGACAAAAATACAGAGAGATCTTGATTTAGTTATATAAACGACCATGTGAAAATGGACCTAAACGCAATGTTAACAAGTAAGGAAAGGGCTGTCTTCGACTATGCCGAAGACTTTATACCTTTCATGAATACGCATCACGGTTTTAAGTGTCCGATCCTTACTCACAATTGGTAAAAACTCTGCGAAACTGATAATTTAAAGATACATAGCCCAAACCCATTTATCGGAACAATCGATTGTATGGGAGCTATATGTTATGTAGGTCTGATCGGGCTGATTTTCGCTACACACATTACATATATAATATGTACCCAACCTGCAAAAATTTTACGTTCCTAGATTTTTAATTACAAAATTTATAGCCCAAAACCCATTTATCGAAACTATCGATTGTATGGGAGCTATGCGTTGTATTGCTCCGATCTTGCTGATTCCAACAAATGATTAATCTCATGCAAAATGGCGGCTCCATACCAAATTTAATCAAACATCGGACCAAAGTTATAATACCATTTCATGTTCATGAAAGGTATAATAAAACAAAATACATGATCATAAAACCGAGAAACTATATTGGAAGCTTATACGCTTGATCTGAAGGTAAAAATTAAAAACCTAAATTTATTGAACATATTGAGTATATTGTAAAGAGATAGCTTTCCTACGGTTTCGGTTTCATGAAAAGAACATGTAAATTTATATATGAAGAGTTTAAAAAAATTGTTTACGGAAAATTGTTTGCAGATAGCCGCAAAATAGATGCATAAGATTCATTTTAAATGAAAGTAACTTCAAAAATATAATCGTTATTACCTCTTTGAAAAATGAAATCAACTCGAAAATTCAACAGCTCTTGGGAGTAAGATTTTTTTTTTTATTAAAAACGATATCTTAAACAATCCTTTAAGTCTGACATGTAAAGTGGTTATACCACATATAATATAATATATGTCGTTCAACATAGGCATTGTCGTACCAAGCATATGGCAAAATATGGTAATATTCTAAGGCACGAGTTCCCAAGCAGGTGAGCACGCCTCCACGCATAGAGAGATGTCGAGGCGAGAAACGTTTGCACTTTCCTTTCATTTTTTTATGGAGGCAACCACTGGACCATCCTTTTTTTGTTTATCGAAGTCTACTTCTAGTCAGGATTAAATGTTGAAAAAATATTGAAAACAAGTAAGGACGGCGCTGTCTTCGGCTGTGCCGAAGGCTTTATACCTTTCATGAATAGGTGCAAACTTAAATACGCATTGTTTAAAGTTCTCTAAAACTTTGTCAGCAACACATTTAATTTTCTTTTATAATGAGCTTTATTTGTTATCTGTTAGCAAATATCTCACCAAGTTTAAAGTTTCAATCTCCCAAAATGAGGGATAAATGGCCATAATCCTCTTATCTGAACGTTCGGTTGTATGAGATATGTACTATATATAGCTCCGCTCTTGGTGATTTTTTTACGAAATCTTTTGCTATCCATAAGAAAATATCTCACCAAGTTTCAAGTTTTAATATTTCAAAATAAGGGAGAAATGGTCATAATCCTCTTATTTGAACGATCGGTTGTATGGGAGATATATGCTATAGTGACCCGATTATACCGGATCCGACAAATATCTAATATAATACAAAAATACATCCGTGTGCCAAATTTCATCGAGATATCTCAAAAATTGAGGGACTAGTTTGCGTTTAAACGGACGGGCGGACAGACGGGCATGGCTGTATCAACTCAGTTCATCGTCCTGATCAATTTGGTATACTTAATGGTGGGTCTATCTGTTATATTTCTAAACGTTACAAACATCGGACCAACGTTAATATACCATTTCATGTTCATGAAAGGTATAAAAATATACAGAGCATACTTTACTGCACTCATTTAAAGTGAATTTTTATCCTCTTCGTCAATATTTCGGTAATGGCAACATTGTAGGAAAATCTTCTTCTACTGCTGTTTGTCACAAAATTCCCCATCAAAGTCTCTAGATAATTTTTTTTTAGCTGTAGCTCTCGAACTATATCCGCTCTTTCTATGTGCATATTTTCAAAATTATACAAACAAGTTAATTTTTGTAGTGCATTTTATAAGGTGGTAAAAAACATTTTTTGAATGGTAATTGTTTTTTAGTTGCTACTCCCATCTTCCTGTACACAATAAAAAACTAAAACAAAAACAACTTCAACGAAAGAAATTTCAACGAAAAAAATCTGGAAATGGTTAGTACACATTCTTTGGCTACCAAAACATTTGCCACTCTTACACTTAGGCCAGTATCTGAAAGCCCATTGTGATACAACGTAAAGACACCGTTGCACGTCCTCTTCGAACCAATTTGAAGACCTAATGAAGGCCATCAAGTCCTTGATGTCATACTCCGCAATTTGGCGGATGATATTAAGGAATGAAGCTCCCAGGCAACACCGCCATGGTTGCAGAAACAGCAGCCTGGAAGACAATACAATGAGCAGGTAGTCAGAAAGAAAGTTCTAGGTAGCGATCCTTCGCAAAGACTATTCCCCCAACACTCCTTTGAATTTAGAGGCATCGGTGTATATGGATATGCTACCTTTTGCACTGTAGCACCGATCTAGGGAGAAAACTGAAATTGTTTAGTACGCTGGAATGTCTCTTGGTTCGCGTGTTCCAGCTGGACGATACCCTTATACGAAGGGCTGCCGTAGCCGCTGCCCGGTACCCTTTTGTATCTAGGGTGAGATGGTCAAAAATTACCTGGAGAGCTTCGTTTGCCGTAGTTCTTAGAGCTCCGCCTATGCTAATCACGCTAGACCTGTGAACGCTAGCTAACAAATTCAATTTTAACGCCTTGCCCAAAGAAGGCCACTATACGATGTTATTATATATCTTATTACTTTAAACGAGCTATTCTTGTATATTTGTATATCCAAACTATCTCGAAAACCGCTCAGCCGATTTCGATGAAATTTTGTATGTAGATAGTGTACCACATTCTAAGAAATTTTCGTAGGAGTTGCCATATAGGTTATTTTTTTGGGGTTGTCACCTATCTGAATTTTTTTTATATGAAATCAAATATGCCAATATGGGTATCAAAAGAAAGAGGGTTTCCTGTGTTTTGAAAAAAATATACTTTTCTAAGTAGGATTTCCACTTATTGTTGCCATTTAAACTTATTATATCTTTGAACTTTTAACGAGCTATTCCTATATATTTGTTTATTCGAATATCTCGCAAATGGCTTAACCGATTTGGATGAAATTTGGTATGTACATAGGGTACCACATTCTAAGAATATCTATATAGGTGTAGCCTTATAGGAGTTTTTACGGAGTTGCTATCCATCAGATTTTTTTAAAAGAAATTAAATATGCCAATATGAGTATCAAACGAAAGGTATTTTCCTGCGTATTGAAAAAAAAATATTTCTAAGTAGGGTTGCCACTTTTGTTCGACAATCCGGCAAAGAAGTTCATATACCGAGAATCACACTCATCCAAGGAGTCGCTAAGGTGCAACTTCCAGTAAGGCCAACATTTGCATTACTGACTGCGCATAAAGATCAGGGATAAACTTTTGAGTTTGTCGGAGGGGAGCTAAATTCATCGATGTTCATGCATGGTATGTTATATGTGGCGTTTCAAGAGTTAAGTGACCAAATACATTTAAAGTAATGTTTCCGGAAAAAAGAAACGTACTCGGAACATGGTATGGAAGGAAGTGTTGCAATAGATTTCATATGTATTGAATATTAAAAGTTTTGCATAGTTCTATCATTAAAAATAAAGAAGAAATCACAGAATGTTGACCGATACCCATGTGACCCTAATCTTTCTCGATTATTTGATAACAATCGACAGCTGCTAACCATACAATTCGGCAAGGAATCTTGTAAAGACTTGTCGAAAATTTTTTTTGAGCAACCACCAAGGAGTAATTATGTGTATTCAAACTTTGTTACTAATCAAAAATTTTAAACATATTTTTATAATCAAGATATGACTTTAGAACGCTTCACTGCTGGTAAGTAAAACTATTCATACAAACAGCCAGAATATCTTAAATAATAAATAAACTAAATTGTATGGCAACCTATGAAAATGACGAGCAAAGCTCGGTCGCCCAGATACTTAGTCTTATAATCGCGGTATAAACCCATTTACATATTTTCTGCCTATGGCTCTGTTGCACGCGTAACATGCCATATACGCTTTTTTTTGACGCTGATTGAAGTCTTCCTTCCAGTTAAGACTTTTATCCAGAACCACACTCAGGGATTTAGCTTTATCTGCCAAATTGAGGCGCACGCCATTTAGTTCTGGTAGGTTCAACGGTGGTATTTTATACCGTTTAGTGTATAGGGCAAGTTCCACTACCTGTATCAGATCACACAAGGTTTGTGGGAAATGGCCTCTGTATGCATCGGCCAGGTTATCAGCAGAAGCCACAACCTTCACGGCTCCCCAACATGTATCCCTCACCACCGAGGTAACTGTTAGGTTCCACAGCAGTGGAACCAATTATACCAATTTTGGGGTTTCCGACCCCTTTTCCGGGAGAACTAGACATTATAGGAAATTTTTGACCATGACTCGAGTTCATTGTGAAAAATCCTTAAGGAAACACAGGCCCTTGCGCAGGGGACTGTCTTGGGGGGGGGTTGAACTTTTGGATGCTCAGAGAATACTATGATTTTTGATAACGAATTCTTTTGAAATGGTGTATGCAAAATTGACAGTAAAGATAAACATTGATTGTAAAAAGCATTCGTTATCGACAAGTCTTGCTTTTTGAATGGAATTTATGGCATTTGCAAATCAAGATTGAAATAGTAACGGGAAGCAAATAATGAAAGACTTTTAATAGTGAAAAATTGCATATTTATTAACTATTGAGTCAAAAGAAAAATAGCAAAAAATACCATAGTTATTGGCTATCAGTCAACAAACGGACTCTTCGAGGTACCGAAACAAATTCATCCAAAACCTCTTGAAGCTAAACCTTTCAGCTGCTCTTCAGTCATAGTTGATCGAAGATATGTCTTCAGACGACGTAACGTTAAGAAGGAACGTTCATTCGTCGCCCACCCTTTGGCGAAGTACAACTAGTGTCTGAAACAAGAATAAATGATTTAATTTAGTAGTAGTTCTGCAATTTTTTTTTAAAAAGTAATTTTTCTCGATACATGTAAGTAATAGAACCCTTCTACCAGGCCCGTGCGCACGGGGGTTTTGGGGTTAAATTTTTTGATGAAAACTGGTTTTCGGGTTTTAATATTGTGTATACTCGTCTTAAAGTGCGCGTGCACTTCCTAATTGTGGAAGGGGCCTAAAATGGAACAATGCAGTCACACTCTCCCTCCGGCATAAGCAGGCAGCTACAGGCTGCAACTTGTATCATTCTCACCTTGACAGCGCTTAAGACTGGACGAGTACGTGCGTGTTTTCAAGATTCTGCTGGGACCTCGCAGGTAAATTTTCTTTAAGTTTTTTAAAAGTGCGAGAAGTGCAATTTTCGTAGACTCAGATCATAATATTCTCTGAGCATCCAAAAGTTCAAAGCCCCCCGAATACACCAACAAATACACAAAATCTATTGTAGAAGAGATTTTTTGGTTAAATGTATCCTTTTTGTGGAGCTTTAGAAGAGTTAAAATCAGATATTTCGCCAAAAACGAGCCGGAACGATTTCGCAGAAAACGTGGTTTGATACTTTGGATGTTCGTGGACAAGATCTCATTCACACTTTTCGTGATCATTTCTTTTAAAATTAACTATTTCAGAGGAATGCTGTGTCTAGCTCAAATGTTTTTACAGAATTATGAATTAAAAATGCAATTTGGTTTAAAAATCAGAGAGCAGAAAGTCTTCAAGTTATGATAACTGGCATTCAAATGCCGGCCCATTTTTTTCCCAACGGAATATCTTAGAGAGTAATATTATGCATATGTGGTATTTTTTTGCGCGATAATTTGTTCTGGAACAATTTTTTGCATGGTTTTGGCACCGACTTTAAAAATAGTTATAGTTAAAATTATGTTTCAAAGAAATAAAAAATGTGCTCTTGAAGAGTTTTAGGAAGCGAGAATACTGACATTTGAATTATCAAAAATATCCACGCCGTGGCTTCCATGATTGCAGACACCTCAGCCTAGAAGGCACTACAGTGATCAGGTATTCTAGAAGAGAGTCACAATCCTTGGGGAAGATCCCTCCCCTTACCCTTCCATTTATTTAGAGCCATCGGTGTATATGGATATGCTGCGTTCTGCACCGTAGCACCTATCCGACTTCACCCAATCCACCCTTCTGGGGGTATTTCGTGAAGTTACAGTCCGAACTGTAGTACTTCCGGGAAGAAAACTGAAGTTGTGTAGTATGCTGAAATGTCTCTTGGTTCGTGTGTTTCAGCTGGACGATTCCCGTAGGCGCAGGGCTGACGTCGCCGCTGCTCGTGCCCCTTCTATATCTATGGGAAGAATTTCTAGAATGACCTAAGTAGCTTCGTTTGCCGTACTTCTTAGAGCTCCGCCTATGCTTATCATGATAGACCTGTGTACTTTCCCTAACAAATTCAGATTTGAAGCCTTGCCCAAAGCAGGCCACCATACATCCTTTATAAGAGTCTTATAATCGCAGTATAAATCCATTTACATATTATGGAACTGGCGGGTCAAATCTGTGCGTAACCGAAAAATCGTAAGCGTTGGCAACGCTGTCTAAAACAAACACTGCGCAATAGAGAATAAAATGCAAACGCGAAAGAAACTTCGTGTAAAAAAGTGCTTATATTGTTAATTAAATCTTGTAAACTGCGGTATTTTCTGTCCACAAAAATATTTACAAGACACGTGCAATTTTTCGCGGTTACGCGACGTAACCACTTATTTTGGTGGTTACGAAATTGAACTGCAACTTAACCCTTAAGAATACCAAAAGGGTGTGAAAGTTTCCAAACTATTTATTTGCCGGTAAAACGAATGTTGTTACCACACTAGAATTAGGGCGTAAGACTCCCATTTTCTGCCTATGACTCTTGTTGCACGTGTAACATGCAATATACGCCTTGCTTTGACGTTGACTGACGTTTTCCTTTCAGTTCAGCCTTTTATCTATAACCACACCTAGGAATTTGGTCTTGTTGGCCAGATTGAGGAGCACACCGTTTAGTTCTGGTTTATTGTATAAGACAAGTTCCTCTTTTTCGTAATTGACGCTGAGGCCGCAGCGTGAAGACCAGTGCTACCTGCATCATCTTGAACAAGGTTTTCGGGAATTTGCCTCTGTATGCAACGGCCAGGTCTCATCCAAGAATGATTCCGTAGTAGAACCAAGGCTGTGAAGTGCAGTGTCAGTGGACCTACTTTTAAGGTACGCGAGTGGATAGCTAGAAATAAGGTCGCTATCAAGAGTAGTAGTGGGGATATTGTTGATTATCCTGTCTAAGGATTTGATTGCTAAGGACGAGAGACTGATCGGCCTGTAGTCCTTCGGCTCGTGATGAGAGACTTTGTCTGTCTTCGGAATTGAGATTACCGTTGCGATTCCCCACTCACTAGTTGAAAGCCAAGCCTGGGTATACTTACAGCCAGGTTAGTTGCAGGTGCAGCTGGTGCTCATGTCCGTTTGCGGGTTTGAGAGCACGTACCTTAGTCTTGCTGTATCGTCCACACTTTCGACTCCAGTGCGAAGGTCGTGACCATATCTTCCAGCTCCTCCACCGATGAGGGGCATTGTGAGGGTACTTCCGGCAGATCCCTAACAAAGAGCTCCTCATGTAATTCCCAGCTCGTGTTTCGTGGGCAGCGTCTTATAATGTGTGGTTTAACAACAAAGTAAACTACAAGGTTAGTTGTTAAAGGGAAGCATTTATACCCTTGGACGTGTGTGCATTTGCGTCCGTTCCTGTAAGTAAGTGGTCTATGCTGCAGTTGGCCACCATGTGTTTCACCTTCTGTTGCGGTGTAGGTGCCTTCGCATGACAGGGCGTTTGCTATAGTTAGGTAGGAGAAAAGTAAGTAATTCAGACTTAGTCAGAATACAGGCTCTAGCTTTACCTTCTACGTCAGCTCGGATAAGCTTGAAATCCTTAGTTCCCAGTCCGCTAAACCCGACCTGAATGACACTCCCTGAAACCTATGCCCTTGGCCGAGCTGGAATGTCCTTCTAGTCGACGACCTCTATTTTCGACCCTGGGTACACTGGTCTCAACCTTTCAGCTGCTGCATTACAGCGCTACAGATCTTGTATCTTCGCAAGCGAGGATCTTAATCTGACCCTGGTACAAACCCGCATCAGCACGTCGAGGACTGCGTTGCCGATAGCGTTCCGGACATAAGGCCACTGGTCTTTTGGGATGGCACCAAATGTGCATCGTATGCAGCGGTACCTCATGCATTTTTGTAAAACCTTCGCGCGCCTTCCTTTTGTCCCTATGCGCAGAAGCGTTTCATAGAGATGTCCCGTAGTTGACCTAGCGGTCGTTCCTCGCTTGAGTGCGTATTTGCGACTACCTCTTCCTTTGGCTCTGCGTGGATCCATGCCGCGGCCGTGGGGAGAATGGTCGCCATGTCCGTTCTTGAGGGGCGTTTAGCATTAGTTTCTGTTCGCCGTTGGCAGCTCTACCGCGTTCGCGGCCGTGTTGGTGCTGGCCTTTTCCAGGTCGCTCTTGCCCGTCTGAGATGTGGAGATTGCCCTACAAGTGTCCAGAGATAGCCGACACGTAGTTTCCATCGCGGTCGGTCTCCCGGTTGTGACAATTATATTAAGGGCGGCTACCATCTCCTTCGGCTCATAGTCGCCAGGTCTTGAGACCCCTGCCACTGCTGTGGGAGACTGGTTGGCGCGACCACCCTTGATTTACGTTCCCTATCAGCAGGTGCCATGCTGGTGCTGACCCCCACCAAGTCGACCGTGCCGATATTTAGGTGCGAGGTGACCCTCATCCCCGAAGTGCCTCTTGGGCGTGAGTGAGCCTTCGGTGAGAAGCCTTTCGATTTGAATGAAATTTGGTGAAGAGTTTCCTTATATCATAAAACAAACTTCTTCTTAAAAATATAAAAAAAATGTGTTAGCTGTTATTAAAGAAAAATTACAACGATTTGCACAGCGATGGTATGGGATGACATGTTTCGAAGTCACCAACCTCTCATCAGACCCCTTCTCGGATGATGGAATAAGAAACCAAGTGCCTGCATCAAAGCCGCTTTATACCTTTTATGAAAACGCATCACGAGTTTCAGTGTCCGATCTTTATTTACAATAAGTACAAACTGTTCAAAATGTGACCCTGGTAATTGAAATATATCTAGCCTAAAACCCGTTCATCGGGGAAGAGTTACCCCTGCAGGTTAGGGGTTTAGAATACGCCCGAGGTAGGCATACCGGACGTAAGAGACGACTTTTATGCACAAAGGTAATAAATCGGTCATAAATCGCTACCACGACAGCCGGGCAGTACCGCAAGGGAGTACCGGAGCGTACCGGGTTCAAATCCGGCCAAGGACTGTTAATTCGACAACACTCCCCAAAACCTTCGGGGAGTGTTTTTGTCGTTACCCCAACCAACCAGTTACAGCCCACACCCCGTTTATCGTATTAACAATAGATTGTTTGAGAGCTATATGTTCCTAGCTATTCAAGTGCAAGAGTTATACCCCAAAAACCCGTTTATCGGAACAATCCATTGTATGGGTTGTATTGGTCCGATCTTGTTTGTTCCAAGAAATGATTATTATATTACAAAATGGCGGCCTATACCAAATTGCAGCGAGATATATGCAAAACTGATAGTTTCGGCCCTCTTATTGGTGGGTCTACCTCTTCCTCTTCTCATCTGATAAATAAAAATCGGAAATGTGTGTCTGTGGATCTCTGTGTCTGCGTATCTGTGTGTCCTTTATAGGCGGCCAAAGTGCCGATTTTTATGAAATTTTCACAGTATATTCTTCGGATAACTGGTTACAGCAAAGGCTGTATATAGCTTTGGTAAAGTGGGCACGCCCCCAGGCTATATACAATTTCAATTCGTAATATCTCTGGACTTATTTGGTCTAAATTAATGATATTTGAATATATGTGTCTTTTAGTGAAGATTTACGTAATTTTTGTGTTTTATTTGTGCGTCCTCAATGTCCCAAATTTACTGCCGATCTCTGTGAAACGACACAGGCCATATTTAGTTTTTGGCAAAGCCTCCAGGCTGTTTAAAGTGACAATTCAGCATAGCTAGGAATTTATTTGGTTCAAGTTAATGATATTTTGTATATAGATATGTGTTCTACCTTGGAAACAGAAAGCAGTACCAGGATTAAATAAAAGTTAATTCGGTATATCTTCGAAAGTATGTGCATATCAGTATCCGCAGAGGAAATGGGTACCCAGCCAAGGGCTATTTCAGAGTAACCATGTCTAATCTGTCATGTCCCACCCTCAAATTGTCATCATCGGAGCAAACCCTTGCAGCAGGGTTGCTCCATTTTCTCTTGTTACCGGCTGGGGTCGAACCCAACCCAGGACCAAGAGATTGGATCTGCTGTGTCTGCTGAAAGAAAATTTATATTAAACGGTCGCATTCTGTTCAATGCGTCAACTGTAAGAGATGGCTTCACGGATCTGGATGCTCAGGGTTTAACCCTGCCACCCCCAGACCCCGTAGACGGATACGTTTATAGCCCCCTTTTGCAGTGCACAGCCACCTTCTACACCTGACAACAACAGCCAAGGCTCTCTCAACTCTAGACTGCGACACTGCTTATGCTTCAGCCTACCTCCACCTAGGCAAGCGCATCCGTCCCTCACGCCTATCATGCCCCCCTCCCCCCTACACACTTCAAAATTAGGAGATCCTGAAGAGACACAGCTCCCTGCCGGCCTGAAAAGGTGGACCGCTAACTACCTCAATGGTCGAAAGGCGTCAATCAAATTCATTAACAAGAAATCTAGACCACGAAGAATAAAACAAGGGGTGCCGCAGGATGGTGTCCTATCCCCCCTTTTGTTTACGATTATGGCTTCAGGTAAGGGCCCCTCCATTGACAAACTCTGTACGAGGATCAACTGACCCTGTGTCCGATCAAATCTACGGCGACACTTTTTACGACGTGCTATGCGCAGATGGGACAACAGTTAAACGTCCATGTAGATGGACTACCTCTACCTACTGTCAACCACCCTAAAATCCTGGGTGTGACGTTTGACAGCAGCCTCACTTTCGCTAGTCATGCCCCCGCAATAACAACTGAGGTACATAGCCGCAACAAGATCCTCAATTCGCCCAACCTTGCTGACACCAACTGGAGGAAAATGCAAGTCTGCCAAAACGCCGCTTTCAGAACTGCCATGGGATGTCTGCTTATGTCATCAGAGTCTCACCTTCATCAGGAGGCCAAAATGCTCAATACACGCGAACTGTTGAGCAGACAGTTTTTACTGAACTGCCACAAGCCTAGTCATCCAAACCGCCATCTATTGGATGAAGCTGCGCCCCCGAGAGACATAAGGAAACATCTCCGTAAGCACTATGATGATATCCGGCACCACATTACCTTGCCGTTTGATCTGCGCAACCATAGGCGGGCTCTAAAAGACCCCCATACAGAGTCGGTAGACAGATCCCTCAGGTCTCGGCCTGTGAACCCCGTAATCGACATCGAACCACCTGAAATAGTTGATGAGGAGCGTATTTTTCATCCGAGCACTACTTCGTTCTGGATATTGTAATAAGTTAAACTCTTACTTATGCAGACTGAACCCCACCATACCAAATACGGGCCCTGCATGTGGTATGTCCCCTCACGATACCAAACAACTTTTTTCCTCTTCAATTTACCCTACTCTTCTAACACCAATATCACTCTGGTCCAACCCTGTTGAAGAGCTTGATAACGATTCTCAGAGTGATAGGCAGGACGAAGCACTGTTAATAACAACAACAACAAAATGGGAGAAGAAGGGGAGTAGGAATAAAAATTTGAGATATAAAGGTGGTGTTAGAAGAAAATAATGATATATGGGGATGGGGAAAATCAAAAGTTGAAAGAAAAAGAGGAGATAAGATTTTTGTTGGAGATAAGAGTAAATGTGGAAGAAGCGAAAAGTGGGGAAGGCAAAGAGTACAATTGGTTAAATGTAGGCAAGTAAAATTTTAGGCAGGACAACGTCTGCCGGGTCTACTAGTATTTATAAAATTAGAGATATAAAAATATACATATTTTGAAAATATTGCTTTTTTATACCAACAATTTTTGTTGATTTACGGCCTGTACATTTTCAAGTATTCATGAAACGAGCTCAAGGCCAAGAATAATAATTTTTCACTTTTGGAATTTTTATGAAAATTATTATTGTTTTTATTTATTAATAATCATTTTAATTAATTATTAAAAGTTTTTTGGATTGAATAGAGTAGGAAAAATGTTTAGAGACAACTGCCATAGCTTTTCTTATAGATCCATTTCGGAAGCTGCTAGACTTCACTCATCAGAGAAATTTTGGCACGCATTGCTAACCATTAAGCTAACAATACGCTGGTTTTGATGTCATCTAAACTCCTAGTTCTATTCTTATTTTTACCATATGCATGAACCACTTCCGCCATTTGACAGTTAGTAGTGTGATCATGATGGATTTTTGACAGATCTGTTTTATCATCAGAACTGCCTTTCCGTGTGCTCTCGGTTTTTTTGTTATTGCTTTTTTATACCAACAATTTTTGTTGATTTACGGCCTGTACATTTTCAAGTATTCATGAAACGAGCTCAAGGCCAAGAATAATAATTTTTCACTTTTGGAATTTTTATGAAAATTATTATTGTTATTATTTATTAATAATCATTTTAATTAATTATTAAAAGTTTTTTGGATTGAATAGAGTAGGAAAAATGTTTAGAGACAACTGCCATAGCTTTTCTTATAGATCCATTTCGGAAGCTGCTAGACTTCACTCATCAGAGAAATTTTGGCACGCATTGCTAACCATTAAGCTAACAATACGCTGGTTTTGATGCCATCTAAACTCCTAGTTCTATTCTTATTTTTACCATATGCATGAACCACTTCCGCCATTTGACAGTTAGTAGTGTGATCATGATGGATTTTTGACAGATCTGTTTTATCATCAGAACTGCCTTTCCGTGTGCTCTCGGTTTTTTGTTATTGCTTTTTTATACCAACAATTTTTGTTGATTTACGGCCTGTACATTTTCAAGTATTCATGAAACGAGCTCAAGGCCAAGAATAATAATTTTTCACTTTTGGAATTTTTATGAAAATTATTATTGTTTTTATTTATTAATAATCATTTTAATTTATTATTAAAAGTTTTTTGGATTGAATAGAGTAGGAAAAATGTTTAGAGACAACTGCCATAGCTTTTCTTATAATGATGGATTTTTGACAGATCTGTTTTATCATCAGAACTGCCTTTCCGTGTGCTATCGGTTTTTTGTTATTGCTTTTTTATACCAACAATTTTTGTTGATTTACGGCCTGTACATTTGCAAGTATTCATGAAACGAGCTCAAGGCCAAGAATAATAATTTTTCACTTTTGGAATTTTTATGAAAATTATTATTGTTTTTATTTATTAATAATCATTTTAATTAATTATTAAAAGTTTTTTGGATTGAATAGAGTTCCTAAAATGATTATTAATAAATAAAAACAATAATAATTTTCATAAAAATTCCAAAAGTGAAAAATTATTATTCTTGGCCTTGAGCTCGTTTCATGAATACTTATTTTGAAAATATAATTTTAAAATTTCTGAATTTAGATTTTTCAAAATCGAAAAAAGTAAAGTTCACCGTTAAATTTTAAACTAAAATTTATTTGTACAATACCTCTATATATCTAAAGAAATCCTGACATTTTATTATTTAGTTACTTTATTGTTATTATTTTTTGTTTTTAATACAAAGTTTTTAATTTTTTCCAAAATATTTTTTTTTATTTTCTAGCAGAGTTCTATTCGTTGAACACAATTACTTAATTTTGATAGCTGAAACATTTTTTTCGTGCAAGTGGAATGTAAAAAAAATGTGCTTAATTTCGAAGTTAGAACCAAGTAAAACTCGAAAGTACTGCATCGAATCCTTCTAGAAAATCGAAAACACATATGTGTTAACCTGACTGCGACTAGGTTCTGGCCACGTGGGTTAGGGCAACTGTAAATTTTTGAGTCCTCTGGGTATATACATATCTGTAGCATACCCTTCAGTTTATTTCTATATATAGTGAGTAAAGATTTTCACCAAAATTTTATTATTTAACTAATAATATTAGGATCAGGTCGATATCTGTAAGAAAACTGTATAGGAGTTATCATTATTAAGCCAATATAATACATACCATTAGTTTTTAGAGTTTTTGTCCCTCTGAAGACCCGGCCACACCTCGCTGTGTCTCAGAACTTATAATAGACTGAGTTTGATTTTAATCACTGTATTTCCGAAACCAATTGAGATAGGGAACTTAATCACATCGCTTATTGGTCTACCTGGTCCACATAGTGATCGATAACTCAGAAAAAAGTAAAGTTATCGAAATAGGAGATATTTTAGTGCAATGGCGTTCGAAGTTTGTATATATGTATCTAGTGTTGGGTATTTATTTATTTATTTGTTTACAAAAATCTTACAGAGTAGACTCCAAACGGGTACATGTATATAGGGATAGTACTAAGCTATTTAGCTTGAAACAGATCATATATTTTTAAAGCAAGGTCGAGGTATAGAAAATCAATGCAATGATTGGAATTAATTGATTGATTACAACTAGAGCGCGTGTGATTGGTCCATTCAGCGCATAATAAGCCCTGAAACTTTCAATAGCAAACATATTGTGGCGATTATTCTCAAGCATGTACCATCCCTAACTCAATAACACTCCCACCACTAGTTAAACACAACAGAGATAACGATGGCTACGCTTATGCATGCAAGCATGTACCAAGCAAGAGGAAGAGAGATCGCGCGATCCTGCGAGAACACGAAGAGCGAATAACCACGAAAGTTCTCGGTGCGTAGGCAAGCACCCTGTCGGACTATATAAGGCAGTGACCAAGCAAGGAAGGTTGATCAGTTTATTTTTCAAAGTGTTGTTCAGTGAACTACTGCGAAGTTACCAAACTCTTAAATTTGTATTGCGTTTATTACTAGTAAATAAAACTAGCTATTAGTTACAATATCTGTGCGTGTCTTTATTTGACTTCATAGTGATCGAACCCACGATTGATAATCAAGGAATCAACGAATTCGTCACAATATGCTGAGCAAGTTACGTGACGGTACATGCAAGTTCAGTGACTCAAGAAGCATTGTACAATCGATAATGCCATTAACGATATCTTAAATGAATAAAATAGAAGAAATAACACTTCTACTCTCTAATGTATGTAAATTATTAAACTCACACCAGGAAATATATGAAGGTTGTGGCAGATCGAATTTTATATCGGATAAGCAGTACTTACTTCATAAATATTTTTTGAACACGTTCAATCCTTTTATTGTGAACCACATAGTAGGGACACGAGGTTATAGAGCCATATTCAAGCCATATAGAGCCTTATACAATAGCTTTTTAGTATATGGGCCCCTAAACTCTGACCCATTTCTTGTAACAAATGCCAATAAACAGTATGATTTGGGAAATATAAAATTTAGGTTCAGTAAATGTAAATGATGAATCAAATAAAATACCTCAAACCCGAATTTGATTAACTCTAACCAAAGACATATCAGTCTTCCATAGGATTGACCGACGGTTACCAAATTTGGAAAACAAACTAATTAAGGCCCCTTTGTGGCAACGTTCATACAAATGGGAATTTTCGTTGTGCATTTCTCTGGAAGTGTTCATGCTAGACCTCTAAAATTTGGTTCGAAGATATACAACGTTATTCTTCAAGAACTCCAGAAACACAGAAGATAAGGAAATAGGGGACGTGGCACCTCCCATAAAAATCGTAATTTTCATACTGAATGTCTCGGGAAGTATTCATAAATACATACATATGTGGTCAACAGCCCTTAATAGCTGTTTGTAAACGATTTTGACCTTCCAACAAAGCGCGCCACCTGCCTCTATTCTTTGTCAGTTGACGCCAGTTAGAAACGCTAAGGGATCGCAGATCGTTATTCACTTGGTATGTCCAACAGAGTTTGGGCCTCCCTCTTCCTCTGCTTCCAAAGGTGGGTTCCGACAAGAATACATTAGCATTACATAGCCAAGCAAACATAGCCGATTGGTTTTGATTCGTTGGACAATGTCGATTACTGCGTTGAGCTCATACAACTCATCATTAAATCTGTTTCGGTAAACACCATCAGCATCGCGTAGGGGCCCACTCATCTGCGGCAGTCATCGTTCATGTTTCTGCTCCATATTCCAGGACGGATATTAGAGCGACTTGTACAGCGTGGTTTTTGTTCGTCGAGAGAGGACTTTACTTCTCAATTGCCTACTCAGTCCAAAGTAACATTTATTGGCAAGGGTAATTCTCGCTGGATTTCTGTGCTGACATTATTGTTGGTGTTAATTTTGGTTCCCAGGTAATTGAAGTCCTTTATTATTTTGAAATTATGGCTGCCAACAGTGGCGTGGGTGGCAAGACCCGAATGCGCTGACTTTTTGCATGATGACAGAAGGTACTTCGTTTTGCCCTCGTTCACTTCCAAATTCCATTTTGAGTAGGCAGAATTTACGGCGCAGATATGTCAATGTCATTGGTCATTGGATATGTTGGTCATCGCACGCCAGCAATTGCACACTCTTGTAATAGATGGTTCCTGAGCGGTGAAGTTCTGATGGTAGATTTACCAGGTCTTACGGCGCACTGATAAGGTCCAATCAGTTTGTCAACGGTGGGATTCAGTCTTTCACATAATTCGCTTGATAGGATCTTATATGCGATATTAAGGAGGCTGATGCCGCGATAATTGGTGCAGATTGTAGTATCTCCTTTCTTGTGGATTGGGCAGAGGACACCTAGATTCCAGTCAGCAGGCATGGATTATTCCGACCATTTTCTGCATAGAAGCCGGTGCATGCACTTTACCAGCTCCACGCCACCCTACTTGAATAGCTCAGCCGCCAATTCGTCAGCGCCCGCGGCTTTGTTGTCTTTTAACCGCGATATTGCTACTCGTATGTCGTTACAGTCAGGTGGGGGAACACTAATTCCATCATTTTCGATTTTGGGGTCGGATTCTTCTCCATGTAGTTGCTTGGTTTCTAAATTTAGGAGGGTCAAGAAGTGCTCCCTCCATAATGCACTCTCTTCACATTGCTTACTAGGTCCATTTTTGTACTTACACGTGTTCGCCCCGTCTTAAAGCCTTCCGTCATTCGCCGGATTTTTTGGTAGAATTTCCCGGCGTTGTTCTTGTTGGCTAGAGCTCGAACTCTTCGGACTCACACCTTTCTTCCTCTCTTTCTTTGTTCCGGAAGAGGCGCCTGGTTTACCTCTTCAACTTTCAGTAGCGTTCGCATATATCTCGCGTTGCATTTGTTCTCAACGTAGTCTTATTTATAGGCAACCTCCTTTCTTTCCGTTGAAGATCTGCTTTTTCGTCTTACCTTACGAAATAATTGGCTGTCCCTTGCGACGTCCAACTTTCCTTGTGCTTTTACAAGCACGTTTTTAACCGTGCGCGGAGTCGATTTTTGGTTGCGACAAGATAGTGATCGGAGTCGATGTTAGGACACGGAAGTATTCAAACCATTAAACTAATTAACATAAATTAAAATAAACTATAAACCAGGAAACATGCATATGCCACGTCTAAATTACAGTATTTCGTAATTTGTTTGCTTAAGAGTCTTATAAATAAAAATTAATGTGTGTCTGTGTGTCTTTTATACGTCCAAGGCACTCAACCGATTTTTATCAAATTTTCACAGTATATTCTTTGGATCACTGGTTATAGCATAGGCTATACGAGTATATAGTGGAAAAGCGGACGGTGCCACGCTATATAAAATTACAATTCATCGTAACTGTGAACTTATTTGGTCTAAATTAATGGTATTTGGATATACATATGTGTCCTTTAGTCAAGATTTACATAATTTTTAGGCATTTACATAATTTTTAGGGCAGTGCCACGCTCACATTTTTTGTGTTTTAATTGTGCTTCATTAATGTCCAAAGTTTATAGTCGATCTCTATGAAATTTACGATGGCTTCAGAAGTTCGAAGGGTATAGCATCGGATATATATATTTTTTGGAAAAGTGGGCCGTGTCACGCCTCCAGGCTATATAAAATTTCTATTCATCATAACTCTGAACGTATTTGGCATAAATTAATGGTATTTGGATATGTGTTCTTTAGTCAAGATTTACATAATTTTGGAAAAGTGGGCGGTGCCACGCCTACATTTTTTGTGTTTTGTTTGTGCTCCATTAATGTCCAAAGTTTATAGTCGATATCTATGAAACTTTTATAAAAGGTTAATTTGTTATAACTCCGAACGTTTTTGGTCTAAATTGATTATATTTGGATATGCATATGTGTCACTTAGTCAAGATTTACATAATTTTGGAAACGTGGGCGGTGCCGAGCCAAATAAAAGGTAATTCGCTATATTTTTGAGACTTTGTACATATCAGTACCCGCAGAGGAAAAGGTAGAAGAAGGAGAATAGGAACAAAAAATTTGAGAAGTAGAGGAGGTGTTAGAAGAAAATTAACAGGATGTGGATTAAGGGGAAAGCAAAACTAGAAAGAACAAGTAAGGAAAGCGCTGTCTTCGGCTGTGCCGAAGTCTTTATACCTTTAATGAATACGCATCACGGTTTTAAGTGTCCGATTCTTACTTACAGTAAGTACAAACTCTGCAAAATTTTAGGGTAATAATATATACCAAATCGGCAAATTTTTACGTACCTAGCTTTTTATTTACAAGAGTTATTGGTCAAAACCTGTTTATCGGTACAATCGATTGTATGGGAGCTATATGTTATGTTGGTCCGATCTTGTATAAAAATTAAATAAATTACGAGGAAGCGCCAAGTGGAGAGGTAAGAGAGTACATTTTGTTAAATGTAGGCAAGTCAGGCAGGACAACGTCTGGCCCTCCGTCTGCTAGTAATTTTTATACGTATATCTAAATGTATATATATATACATAGTTATGTACGTGTATACTTTTTATGTACAGTTGGGAATGAACTACAACTTTTAATCAATTTTTAAAATATAAGCTCATGATTCAATTACAAGAAGGTTAGCTCTCTAGCTGACGTTTACTTTTGACACTTCCATTTTCTGGGTTTCTATTGCGAGCGAAAAAAAGTAGGAGTATTTTTGTCATTTGTCTAGGAAATGGTAGTAGAAAAATCAAAAAAGTAGGAAATTAGTAGTGATACATTTTGTAAAGTCAACTAAAGACAAACGGACATGGTCTACCAAGTGGATAGTAAACTGATAAGTTTCAATAAGATAGGATTGGTTCCTATTATTCATGCACGCCTAAAACAAAAGTTGACTTAAAACTGTTGCTTTATACTTAAGTTAACCCAGAACTGATTTTCAAACCCAGAGAATAGTAGTTAGGTTTTGTTAAAAACAAGACTTCGAATCACATAACGATCGATTTTGAAGTCACGATTGACCTATTTAAGTATGCAGGGACAACATTTTAAGACAGCCATTGCTACGTAGCGGAATGTCCCGAGTTTTAAACGCCCACGACTACACTTTCTTCTTCTTTAAATGGTCATCTAACCGCCCCGGCGATTTTGACCGTCCAACATAGCTCGCCAGTCGTTTATTCGTTGCGCCAACTGGCGCCAATTGGAAACACCGCGGGATCGCAAATCGGTCTCCACTTGGTCCTTCCATCGGAGTGGTTGTCTCCCTCTTCCTCTGCTTCCACCGGCGGGTGCCGATAAGAATACCTTCTGGGCTGGGGCATCTTCGCTCATTCGCACTACGTGGCCTAGCCAGCGAAGCCGCTGTGTTTTAATTCGCTGAACTATGTCGGCGTCTGCGTAAAGTTCATACAGCTCATCATTAAATCTTTTTCGGTACTCGCCGTCGTCAACGCGTAGAGGTCCACAAATCTTTCGAAAAACCTTTCTCTCGAATACTCCCAGAGCCGCCTCATCAGATTTTGTTAGTGTCCACGCTTCTGCACCATATAGCGGGTGCGATGAGTGACTTGTAGAGTGTTATTTTCGTTCGTCGAGAGAGGACTTTACTTTTCAATTGCCTACTCAGTCCGAAGTAGCATTTGGATTTCTAGGCTAACATTATTGTTGGTGTTAATGCTGGTTCCCAGGTAAACGAAGTCCTTTACTATTTCGAAATTATTGCTGCCAACAGTGGCTTGGTTGCCAAGGCGCGAATGCGCTGACTCTTTGCATGATGACAGAAGGTACTTCGTTTTGCCCTCGTTCACCACCAACACCAATCCCATTTTCTCCGCTTCTTTTTCTAATTTAGAGTAAGCAGAAGTTACGGCGCGGTTGTTAAGGCCAATGATATCAGTATCGTCAGCATATGCCAACAGTTGCACGCTTTTATAAAACGACTACACACACTCCCAAAAGTCGATCTAAATAAAAGTGCAAGTTAATTTATTTTCTGAAACCAACATATTTAAAGTTTTGTATGGTATTACATTTTTAACTACTATCATATATATTATTTCTGTAAGGTCTTTTTGTGTTATTTCCTAATTTGCTGCTCTCATTTGGAACCAATATTAATAAATAAGGTATAGTTTTAAATGACAGAAAATTTTCAACTTTAATTGCAAATATCTCTGAACAGACATAAAATATCGAATTTCCGCTTTCGGATTATTGATACAGAGATCAAAACGCGTCGTATGATACCTTTCCCGAGATTTTTGGACCTATATTAGCAGTTACGTGCTGTCGTATAGAATTACCATTTTTTGTGGTCTCACAACAAGTGTAGCTGAAAATCTTTTTTTATAATTTGAGAAAAAGGTTTGAAAAATCCTGGACCTGGACTAACAAAAGGTTTCAAACCATTTTGGTTTTTTTTTTTTGCGCAAGGAGCGCACGGGTCCAGCTAGTTTTTACATAATTTCGATAAAAGGCAACCCAGAATGTAAATGACAATTTTTCAGGCAGCAAGATGGCGGATTTTGTCAAAATATGTCACTAAAGATCTAACCTTGTAGTTATTGAATCATGATCTAAGCTTTACTCACAAATATTTATCTCTTTTCTGTACTTGACGAACAACCTGGTCGCAGGTAATTTTGTTAATTTTGTTTAACCTGTAATACACACTCGACATTTTCATGGCATTGGTATGGAAAATAGAAAATCGCATATTTTCTAGAAATTTGTGTAGTTACGGCTATTAAGGTATGCCATCCATTTTTCTTTTACGGGTTTTGCTTTTATTTATTTATTTATTTATTTGAAATTCTCTACCTGGTCCTTAGCGAAAAGTTTTTAACTTCTCGAATGTATTGTTATTGAAATCGAAATGATGTTGTAAATAGTTTTCAATAGAAAGTAGAAACGCAATAGCTCTTTTTGTAAATAAGCTAGCGGCTTTTATGTTAACGCTCTTCTTGAAAATGCTGTCTAGAATTGAATTAAAAAGCTTGCATGAAGCTTTGCTCATGAAGTTTATCACGCAAACTTTCATAACGCTAAGCATGTCCATTGTAAGTAAATTATTGTTTTCTCTGAACCGTCTTATTGCTCGTTGCAATGAATTGACAATGTTTGCTATCAGACCCAGATGGGCTTCAGCTATTTCATTTTAGAAAAATTGCTTAAGAACTAATTGAGAAAAAGGTAAAATATGACTTTATTGCTTCAAAATTCACTTAACGCAGGTCCTAAAGAAAGAATTTAGGTTTGCACATTTTGCACCACTTGAGGTAGCAAAATGCAAATATTACCTGGAGGTTAAGTGTTTAAAAGTGTAGCTAAAACGACTATAAATTTTCATAACAATAACCTTCACATCAAATACAAGGATGTTCAATGAGTTTTTAGTTGAATTGTGAATAGTGTGAAGTAAGCATCCTATTTCCAACATCAGAGGATTTTCTTTTTTATCTCAACAAACATGCGGCACCAAAAGAGTACTTGGCGCAATCGCGTTAACACAAAAAATAAGAACCAATACGGCCTTATCTTATCATTAACCTAGTGCAGCATTAATCGAAATTTTACGGCGTCAATTTTAATTTTAGTTAGCCGATGTATGCTATAATTTTTCTATGCACTTATGGGAAAAAATATATTCAAAAATTAACAAACATTTCTTAAAAATATGCAAACATTTTTATAATACAATTTGCAGGATCGAAAATCAGCAAACTATTGCCTAAATCAGTACGTTTGCAGCCCTTATAGCACTTGCCGTAAAAATTGGATTTTTCATTCTGCATATCTGTATGCAAGCTACACAACTCGAATTTAGGAGTTAAATAAGAATGATGTCTAACACCCCCAGAAAAATCAATAAAGCTCTAAATAGTCAATAGGGAAACCTTTTAGATTATACCTGCAATAAA
This sequence comes from Merzomyia westermanni, assembly GCA_949987695.1. Taxonomy (NCBI): domain Eukaryota; kingdom Metazoa; phylum Arthropoda; class Insecta; order Diptera; family Tephritidae; genus Merzomyia; species Merzomyia westermanni. The sequence goes on along the minus strand of OX465290.1, from coordinate 94,029,445 downwards.
ATAGATCACAAGAATATCGCATTGAGCGATGTAAAAATACAACTATATCAAAAACTCTAAAATTTGTTTTATTCAAAGTACCATGACTATAAACGAGCTCAAGGCTAAGAATAATAATTTTTCTTTTTATTTATGAAAATTATTATTATTATTATTCATTTTGCATTTCGGGAAAAACGTGGGGTGTAACCCGCATTTATGAACTACTAGACTATAATATGCAAAGTACAAAAAGCTTTTTGTCTATAACTTGTCTTGTATCTTGTTGAGAGTTCGATACAAGTAGTTTCCCTTAAATGAGATCAGGTAAACTTGATATTTGCCTTGCTTGGGTATATAGAAACTGCTGATCTGATGTATCTTCGTTTGTGAATGCGCTTGAAAAAGAAATTTTGCAACTGAAAACCTGCCTTATTATGAGTGATTGCAACTGAAACTCCTTAACGTTAGAACTATATACAGCTGGGTTCTTAGTTAGGACATGTATACTAGGAAGAGAATGAGAGTTGGTAAATTAATAGATCACATTATGACTGACAAAGGAGAATCCAGGTACATCCTTACACTAGAAGACCATCCAATATCGGATCACAGACTTATACATCTGTCAGTCAGCCTAAATATAAAAAAATTACCTTAACAAAAAAAACCAATACTATACTATAAGGACTCAGACTATACTTTGTTTGAAGTAAATGGTTTTCTAATTGATATCATATGATGATTTAGCCCAGGTCAAACGCGAGTTAAATGAAAGCAACAACAATTGTTTTAAAGTCTTGCAATAAGTTTATAAAACCCTGGATGAATAATGAGGTCCTAAATTTAATTAGAGAAAGAAATAAATTCCGTAAATTTAAAACTAAATAGCAACAGAATTATGTCTTCAAAAATATTAAAATTGTATGAAATAATTGTGGCTAGACATAAAAAAACATACATACATCAGGTCCGTATGCAAGGGAGGTTTTGGGGGTTCAAACGCGCCACCTGACTATATCCTTTGTCAGGTGAAGCCAATTAGAAACGTCAAGGGGTCGTAGATCGTTCTTCACTTGGTCTTTCCAATAGAGTGTGGGCCTCCCTCTTGCTTTGCTTCCAAAGGTGGGTTCCGACAAGAATCTTCTTCTGTAAATGGTCATCTAGCCGCCTGGATGATTTTGACCGTCCAACATAGCTCGCCAGTCATCTCACCGTAACGTAATATAGCGGCAAGCATAATATTAAGATTATTCTCAAGCATGTACCATCCCTAACTCAATAACACTCCCACCACTAGTTAAATACAACAGAGATAATGATGGCTACGCTTATGCATGCAAGCGTGTACCAAGGAAAAGAAAGAGAGATGGCGCGAGTGTTTGCGAATACAAGGCAAAGAGGAGATGTCAATAAATAACATGTACCCCTGGAGAAAGCGAAGAGCGAACAACCAAGAAACTTCTGGGTCCGTAGGGAAGCACCCTGTCGGACTATATAAGGCAGTGACCAAGCAAGGCAGGGATCAGTTTATTTTTTAAGTGTTGTTCAAAGAAGTATTGTGAAGTTACCAAACTCTTAAATTTGTATTACGTTTATTACTAGTAAATAAAACTAGCTATTAGTTACAATATCTGGACGTGTGTTTATTTAACTTTATAGTGATCGAACTCAGGATTAATAATCAAGGAATCATCGAATTCGTTACAATTGGTGTCAGAAGCGGTATTGTTAAATAAATACCAGAGATTTAAAGGACAAAAAGGACATGGCGAAGCTGAATGAATTAAAGATTCAGCAACTCAAAAATGAGTTGGAACAACGCGGATTAGGCACTACAGGCAATAAATCAGAGTTACAGTCACGATTGCGAGAGGCTATGGAATCGGAAGGAATTAACTTTGACGAATATGTGTTTTATCTTGCGGAAGTCGCATCGACAAAAGTGGAAGAGAAGAAGAGACACAAACATGATATTGGCTGTATTGACTCAGATGTCGACCAAAATGGAAGAACAGAAAACTTGCATGGCATCTCAGCTGGAACAGATATCATCACAAATCTCCGCTCAAATGGAAGAACAGAAGGCATATATCTCTTCGCAGTTGGAAGCAAGATTCAAAAATTGCACAATTTCATGATAAAATTGAGGCTGAAGTGGAAGCTTGGAGAGGTCGTATCCAGCAGTTACAACTGAATCGTCCAACTGCTTCAACGAGAGTCCTGAAGGTAAAAACCCCATCCTTTGATGATTTTGTTCCTTTTCAGGTATTTAATCTACAGTTTGAGACGAATGCCGCTGTGAACAATTGGGGCATGGAAGACAAAGTGGCTACATTATTCGTGGCATTGAAGGGACCTGCAGCCGAAATCTTACAGACCATTCCTGAAGGCGAACGAAACAATTACGAGGCATTGATGGGTGCAGTTGAGAGACGCTATGGTAGCGAACATCGAAAACAGATATACCAAATAGAACTAAAGAATCGCTTCCAGAAACCCAATGAGACTTTGCAGGAATTTTCATCGGACATCGAGAGGTTGGCCCATCTAGCAAATGCAGACGCACCTGTTGAGTATACAGAGAGGGTAAAAATCCAGTGTTTCATAAATGGAATACGTGATGTGGAAATAAAGCGGGCCACATATGCAAACCCCAAAAGAAACAAGAACAAGAAACAGCCTCGCTTTTGAGTAAACCTGCATACAAGGCTCATCGCGTAGAAGTAGAGACTCCGGATTGGGTAGGCAAAATTTTGGAAGCGTTGAACAGAATTCAGAAGGAAAGTGATGGTGCTATCAAATGCTTCAAGTGCGAAAAGCCAGGTCACATAGCACGCTATTGCGGCACTGGCTCCAGTAATTTCAACATTTCAAGTGAAAACGCAACGTTGAAGGAGATGAGCAAAATCTCCCAACCAGCCAAAAAGCCTGCCTCCCGCAATTGAAAGCCCCATCATCTCTGCCTCACAGATCGGAAGGAAATCTAATAGTCTTACTGTTGGAGGATATGTGGACGCGAAGGAGCGTTTACTGAGTGTAAATACGGGCGCATCTCATTCAATCATTCGATCTGATTTAGTCAACAAGAAGGTGAGACCATTGCATGGAGCAAAGTTGCGTTCAGCCACAGGTGGGGACAGCCAAGTCGTAGGGGAAGTAACATGCCGAATCACAATTGCGTAAGTGGCCGCTCTACACAATTCTATAGTGACGGATATTGTTGACGAAATTATAATTGGTGTGGACTTCTTAAGCGAGGAAGGCATCAAGATCGACATGAAGAATCGTTCGCACGACAGTCGGGCTAGTACCAGAAGGTGCTATGTACCCGAACGTACCGTATACCGGCAAAGGACTGTCACGCCCGGCAGCAACTTCACAAAACCTTCGTGGAGTTAGATTGCCGTTAATAAATCAAATCAAAAAAAAATCGACATGAAGAACAAGATCATGAACTATAAGAATATGGACGTGCCACTTAATTTTCCACTACTCAAGTAAGCGAGTAGTGGTGGAAAGAAGCCAACAAATTCCACCGAAGTCAGAAGCGGTTATATGGGCAAAGATTGATGGAGATTATTGGACAAACAAATTTTGGGTTGTGGAGGCAGCAAACAAATCAAAGAAGGATATACTAGTTGGAAAAACCCTGGCTATGACAAAACAAGATGAACGTATACCGGTAAGAGTACTTAATGAGTTAAAATCGCCAATTAAACTTTCCAAAGGAGCTATATTGGGACAATGCCAAGAGGTCGAGGTGGTTATGAATTGTGAACAGCTTCAGGAAAATGTTTCTACCAGCGAGATTGATCATCAGGGTCGAAAAGGATCATCAGGGTAAGGCAATCCATTGCCAAGAATCGACGATACTCTGGACTCGTTATCTGGCACGAAATGGTTTTCCACACTGGACTTGAAAAGCGGCTACTGGGAAGTGGAGGTAAAGGATGAAGATAAAGAGAAGACGGCCTTCAGCGTTGGAGAAGGGCTTTGGCAATTTACGGTAATGCCCTTCGGGCTATGCAATGCTCCAGCTACTTTTGAGAGACTCATGGTCCAAATACTAAAAGTTTTGCACTGGAAAACATGTTTGGTGTACCTCGACGACATCATCGTGCTGGAAAAAAGCTTTGAGGAACACCTAAAGAACTTGGAGGAAGTTTCCCAAAGAATAGCTGGTGCTAGTCGAAAACTAAGTCCCAAGAAGTGTTTCTTGTTTGAAATAGAAGTAAGTTATTTGGGTCACAAGGTAACTACGGAGGGAATCTGCACTGCTAAGGAAAAGATCGAACCCGTAAAGGATTGGCCAAGACCGAGAAATTTGCATGAGTTACGGAGCTTTCTTGGGCTGTGCTCGTATTATCGCCGATTGGTACCGAATTTCGCCACCGTAGCTAGTAGTCTTCATGAGCTTACCAGGAAAAATGCGTGCTTTGAATGGAAGAAGTGTGCTTTGAATGGAAGAAGTGGCTTTCCAAACCTTGAAGGAGCGACTATGCACTACCCCAATGTTAGCATATCCGATCCCAGGTTCAACGTCTATTCTGGATACAGATGCAAGTGGTTATGCTATAGGAGGTGTTTTGTCCCAGAATGTTGATGGACATGAGAAGGTAGTAGTAGCCGAGCAATTGGGAAGCCTGAAAGGAACTATTGCGTAACAGGGAGAGAACTATTGGCATTGGTACATTTCCACAAGTATCTCTATGGGCAGCGATTCCACGTCAGGACAGACCATGCAGCATTGAAGTGGCTCTTACAGTTCTGTAATCCGGAAGATCAACTGGTACGGTGGATAGAGCGACTGCAAAGTTATGAATTTTCCATAGAGCATTGCAATACCCACGGAAATGCTGATGCAATGTCACGACGACTATGCAACTTGGAATGCAAGCATTGTTCCAAAGCTGATGGAAGACATTATAGATGTGCGGTTAATGACTATAACATTTACGGAGGAATGGACATGGGTCAATTAAAGAAGTGTCAGCACGAAGATCCAGATCTGGCTGGAGTGATGTAACGAACGGCCAACAAGAGAGGAGATGTCAGCAGAAAGTCCCGTTGCCAAGTCATATTGGGCACAGTGGAACAGTTTACAATTGGAATCTGGCTGTTTGCATCGAATATGGGAGAGTGAGGATGGTCAATGTGTGCGCAAGTTGATAGTCGTTTCAAGGAAGAAAATCCCTGATGTTCTCAATGAATTGCATAACGGGCCAAGCGGAGGTCATCTAGGAGTCACGAAAACCTTAGCAAAAATCAAGCAGAGATTCTATTGGGTTGGATGCCGTCAATAGGTCGCGGACTGGATTGCCAACCGTGAGGTTTGCATCAAAGCTAAAGGACCAAAATCGAAAAGCCATGCCCAAATGAAACTGTATAAGTCAGGAGCACCATTTGAAAGGATTGCCATGAATGTAGCTGGCCCATTTCCTTCTAGCAAATTCGGAAACAAATATGTACTAGTAGTTATAGACTATTTCAGCAAATGGCCAGAAGTTTACCCTATTCCAAATCAAGAGGCAGAAACTGTTGCAGAAGATGGAGCACCGATGGAGCTACACTCTGACCAAGGCAGACATTTCGAATCAGCTGTGTTCCAGGAAATGTGCACGACATTGGGAATTCGAAAAATTCGCATCCTCAGTCAGGTAGAACGATTCAATAGAACCTTCGAGGACCACCTAAGGAACGTGGTGCAAAAGTTCCAGAAAGCTTGAGATACTCATATCTCCTTATTCCTGATGGCATATCGATCTGCAGTACATGAGACAACAGGTCAGACTACTAAGGTAATTTTTGGGAATAATCTTCGGTTGCCGGCTGACTTGAAGTTTGGGATGAATGCTAATGCAGGAATAAATGCTCGGAAATCGGCTAGCGTCTTGGAAGAGGACATGCGAGAAATACACCACCTTGTAAGACAACGAACTAAGATCATGAGTGGTGAGATGAAAGCCAGGTACGACAAAGCAATTAACTCGGATGGTTTTACGGAAGGAGATTTAGTGCTGCTATACAACCCACAACGTAAGAAAGGTTTGTCTCCAAAGCTGCAATGTAACTGGAAAGGCCCATACAAAGTCATGAAGCGGATCGACGATGTTTATTTAGATCAGTTTATTTCTCAAGTGTTGTTCAGTGAAGTTACCAAACTCTTGAATTTGTATTGCGTTTATTACTAGTAAATAAAACTACCTATTTTTTACAATATCTGTACGTGTGTATATTTAACTTTGTAGTGATCGAACTCAGAATTAATAATCATTAGCGGCACCGCTTTCCTGTAAAGTTTGATGAGCGTTTCGGTCAATTTGGCCGATTTTATTTGAAATAATTTGCTTCCTTGCTTTTTCGTTTTTAATTTTTATTTACTTCAAATTTTCTTTTTTCAAAACTACAGAAATGTCAAACATGTTGTTTTGTGTAAAAATATTTGAAATATTTTATTGAATTCTCACCGTTTTGAATATGACGATGGGAAACAACGTTGTCGAACGAATTGCCACCTTCATGACGGCCGAAATATTTTATGTTTGCCGCTATATTACTTTACGGTGAACTTCAACGTCTTCTTAGTTTACACGTAATAACTTTTACATTGCAATGTTTCGACAACCTACTCTACCGCTATGTTGCGGCCGCTTTATAGCGGCAACCCTTTAGAGGAAACCAAGTCTTTAGCATCTATAAAATAACGCTGTAAACACTCAACCGTATGCATAAAAATGTTAAATTGTACAGGGTGGCGCAAAAGTAATCCTGCTATCAGAAAATGCTATAAATTTTGCGATTGGCCCCTAAAGTCAGTTCTGTTTTGACAGTTGTGTAGTAAACACATGCGAAATACACGTTAATAAACAATGTTACGCTACACTGCTCCAGAACGCGGAATATTGCTGACTATTTATTTGACCAATAATCGGTCGGGGCCAAACGGTTACTGTGAATGGTGAGCGCTACAGAGCAATGATCAACGAGTTCTTTTTGTCGCAAGTTGATGAATTGGGATTGGAAAACATGTGGTTCCAACAAGACGGTGCAACAGCACACACTGCACGTGCCACAACCGATATGCTGAACATCGGAAGCTTACTTTTGCGCCACCTGTTATAAGTGAATTCTCCCACAAAAATGTAAATTTTTTTGAGAATGTATAAGCAATCTTTGTGCGTGTATGGAAACAATAACGAAAAAAATATTTTTGATCATAGCGTTACCGAATTTAGCAGGAGTTTGCATTTAAATAAAAATTCATATTACGTTTTCTTTTCTAAAAAAAATGTTACCCTCTCAATTGCTGTTTACTCATAAGAAACTATTTTTGAAGTGAACAAAGAAACCTGAGAGAGAGCTGAGCAGTTTTTTCAGAAAAGAAAGCGTCATAAGATACTCCCTTTCCATACTATCCTAACAATATGTTAAAACAAATACGTCAAACTATATTTTTAAATTATATTTTTCAGACCAACCTTTACACATCGAACTGGCAACCCGTTATAAGGCCACTAAGTGAGAGCCCTATTCTCGAATTGTCTGAACATTTAGAGTCTGTATGATTACCATACAATTAAACAATTTACATAGCTAATTCGTATGGAAAACAAGAACAATAAAATAATATCAATTACTTAATTGCATTTACACTTTAATAGTAATATTTATTATTGTAAACATATGCATTATTGCTTAAAATAAACATCGACAATTCTTATAAAATACGTATGTATGCATTTCGTTGTTGCTTAATATACGAGTATGTGATGAAAAAGCTGTTCTTTTTCATTTATAGAAGCGTTTAAAAAGCTTTACACATGTTTGCACTGTACAGTCATCTATTCAGTTTCGTTTTGCCCATTTTAAATTTATAGATACAAAAAAACGATGAGATTATTGTAATAGTTTAGTGGGTTTCCCGAGTATTTTTGTATCTTCAAAGTTACATGCGAAAACTGTCTTTAGTTTGTGCCCTATTCTTACGGCTCATATTAAAATCGTTTTGACGAAGCGGAAACGCGAAAAGGTCGAGCTGACAGCCAACAGGAATAGCTCCGAAATTTCGCAAAAAACGGAAGGATTCAAGCTCGGGAAATTGCTGTCAAAATGAAGACGGTTATCTGGTGACCAATGTCGAGGGAGAACAGCGCACCTTACTAGGTTGACAAAAGCCAAAATAACGCGAATGGGCATAAGAAGATTTTAATGTGTGACGTCAGAGGATAGTTGAAAAGTGGGTTTCTATTAAATTATCCAAAAAGTAAGCAAAATGAATAGTAAAATATCATATCAAATCCGACTACAAACAATGTCATCACAAAACAGCACTCATGGCCCACTGTGCAAGCAGCGGACACTCGCCAAATTTCAACAGTGCAAAAATACTCCAACAAGAGAAACAATACAAGCGCTTTACCTGGAGATGTTACGTATTATAAACACAGGCACGGATAATTGCGCCCGCTTATGCGCTAAGCAGATACAATACGGCAATACGTTGAAAAAGCCGACAGCTGAGTAGAATGCAAGTGTTTGTGTGCGGAACAACAGATTCGACGGATACGGCGAAGTCAATTTTGCTCTAAACTTTGACGTATGACGGATACGTCGACGGTGACGTAGTGTATCTGCTTGGCGCATTATACCAACACTTACTAACAGTACACAACACATGGTGCAGATGTGTAAATAAATATATGGTAATAATCTTCTTAATTTTTTATGTTGATTGTTTATTAGTTATTATAATTTATTATTTGTTATTTTTGAGTAAACGAATATATTGGCATTAAAAATGTGTTTTTACTTAACTCTGACCTGAAGCCGGCAAAACAATTAAGAGTAAAATGTTTTAATAATAATATTATTTTTGGCATAAGCACGGGACCATTTCGCGATTATGATGCGAATCATTTCGAGATATGTACATTCCCAGAACAGCAGGTTCTAAGGATCGAACTGGAACCGCTGCGCCTTCTGTAAGAAGATCTACGTTATAAAAGAAAAAAATTAAAATAATTTATTCTGCCGGCTTGAGGTCCAATGTTTTCCATACAAAATTAATCAACACGGTGTTTTTAATTTTATACCAATATATTTCGGTTACTCAATATAACCGTCCTCAGGGTTAAATTTGTTTAACACGTGGAGTTGTTCTAACACGTCTTCCGTCAGCCGTTGTTAACTGTTCAACTCCACATACAACAGGGAGGACGTATTAAACAATTTAACCCTGAGGACGGTTATCGTGTATAACCGAAATATAAGCGAAATACATTGGTATAAAATTAAAAACACCGTGTTTCTTAATTTTGTATGGAAAACATCGGACCCCAAGCCGGCAAAATAAATTATTAAAAATTTCAAAGGTCGCCAAAAACGAAGATTGAAAAAAAATTTAAGTTATCGGTATTATTAAATATCAAAATATTTCTATAAGGAAATTGGTTAGTACCCTAATTAAAGGGTATTTAAAATGACTGTTCCCCTTGATGATGTTTTATATCTATTCACGGAATGGGACGTGATGGACCAAAAAGGGTTTTACTGGTATTGGCAGGACGGTTTACTGTGCAGAGTGGATGGCGTCGCCGGTGGTGGATCGATTTTTTAAGCTCGGCCTGCGGCAACCGCCCAGAAAGGTAAGGTGTTCAAAAGTACTTTGGACGCAGTAGCCGGTGTTAGATCGGCTGGCCTTTTTTTTGGAATAGCGGCCAATCAGAATTGACGCAATAAAGAAGATCGTATATCAAATGAAAGCTGTATTTATTTGCTAATTAACTTATTTATATAGCAGGCCCTTGCGCAGGGTGGGATATTTCAGCATACATTTATATTCCAAATGGCCAAATTCCATTCCAACTGATACCCATTACAACCTTAGGTAAGGTTCAAATTTTTGGTGGGCATATGTATTCAAATTGTCATTTACGTTCGTGGATTCACTTATATGGGTAAAGCGGTTTGAATTTGTCTTATTACTTATAACTGAGCCGCAATGCGGCATTGAGAATGGGAATCGAACAAGAAAATGCTTTACCCATTGATTTGCAACTGTAAAAATAAAAATTAAACTTTCATGATTCCAATTATTGAAACAGTTATTCTGTGTGGTCGACAAGGATTTTCTCTCAGAGGTTCCAATGATACGGGAAGAATTTCTGAAGACGAACCGTTGACGAATGATGGAAACTTTAGAGCTCTCTTAAGATATCGAGCCAAAACTGATGAGCAGTTGAAAAAACACCTGAGTGATTCACCAAAGAATGCTATGTACATAAGCAACCGTGTCCAGAATGAAATAATCAACATTTGTCACCACCTCATCATGAGTTACAACATCGATCGAGTGAACAAAGCGAAGGGCTTTCTTTTTTCGGAGATGACACGCCAGACATTGCAGGAGTAGAACAAAGTTCAATTTGCATTCGCTACTTGGATAAATGGGGCGAAAAGTTCATCATTCAGGAAGATTTTTTGTGTTTTATTCCTATCACCGATTTCACTGGAAAGGGAATAGGAACTGCTTACCTTGATTTTCTAAAATCTTCCGGACTGGATTGCAGGTATTTCTTCGGGCAAGGATATGACGCTGCGAGAGCGGTTAGCGGAGAGTTCCAAGGGGATCAAGCTGTTGTCAGAAAAACTTATCCACTCGCGCTCTACTCCCATTGTGCTGCTCATAGCTTCAATTTGGCGGTAAGCTCTGCGTGCAATATAACGGGAATCAACAATTGTCTGGGAGTTCTAGAGATTATCCATCCCTTCTTCATTTATCCGAAACGCCAAAATGCCCTTCAGGATGCGATAAGTGAAAATGAACATCTATCGGAAACTCGAGTGAAGAAATTGAAAAAATTTTGTAACACCAGATGGGTAGAACAGCATGAGTCTGTCGCAACATATCTCCATTTGCAACCAGCAGTAATTCGCGCTCTTGAATTGATTTCCACCAACTGGAAAGACCCAACGACTTCGTCTGGAGCTTTCCAACTGCTTTTAGCTATAAAAACCGCAAATATCCAGATATCCATGCATATTTTGAGCTCGGTGAATCCTCTCACATTGTCTCTGAGTCGAGTACTTCAAAGAGAAAATCTGGATCTGGGAGAGGCTATCAAATTGGCTGATGCTGCGAAACAAATTTTGATGGAAAGAAGAGAAAACGCTGAGGGAGAGTTCAGACAAATTTTCAAAGCCGTGAGCGAAATTAGCGAGCAATACGAAATTGAATTTCGAAAGCCAAGGATTGCGTCGAAACAGACCCAACGTTCCAACGTACAAACTGATTCAGTTGAAGATTATTTCCGTATATCAATCTACATACCGTACATTGATTCGTTTCTGACACATCTGCCAGATCGATTCTTAAATCACCGCAATATTTAATATATTAAATGAAAATTTTTGAAGAAGAGTCCTGCGCTCAACTATTCCAATCATACTGCTAATTTTTTCACGACGATTCCCGTGACATCTGGGTGGACGAAGTACAACTTTGGCTGAAGCTCATTGCCGGAAAGGAAATAAAACACTCACTTGAAGCACTCCATATTTGTAATGAAGACGCGTTTCCAAATGTTAACCAAATGCTTCGCCTTATGGCAGTTTTGCCTGTGACACCAGCGACGAATGAACGATCCTTCTCAACTTTAGGATGACTAAAAACGTATTTGAGATCAACAATGTCTGAAGATCGTCTGAACGGCTTAACCTCACTCAATGTACATCGCGATGTCAAAATCGAACCGCAAATAATTTTGAAAGAGTTTTTTTCAGTACCTCGAATAGTTGATTTATTAAATAATTGTAACTAAATATGACTTTTGACAATAAAATTTCCGTACTCCGAAAATAAATTTCTTATCTTTTTTCATTGATTACGTAACCTGAGTTTAAACCGCCCCCCTCGGATATTTTCTGCCCACGGGCCTGGTATATAGATAATAACATAATATTTTAAGAAAACCCATCTTTTAAAAATGTGTTTATTATTTCTTATTTAATATTTTTAATATGTGATTTTTCACCTATTTAATAGCATTTCTGAAATTGGTTTCCTAGTTTTGGAGATGCTGTAATTAAAAAGAAGCTGAACTTTTGAGTCTACCTTTGTGATCAATAGTAGTTACTTACTTGCGGGCTAAAACCGACTTATTAAAATAAAATACGTTTTTTTGCTTTGTTTGCATTTACGTAAGAAGGTAGAAGAAGAAGCGGATGTACATTTTTATACCTAGTAGTGCTACGCACACAAGGTATGTTGAAGCGGTTTCTTTCTAAAACAAATGTCCAACTAAAATCACGAGAAATAGCTAAGGTTTTCACTTTCGCAATGTTTAAAGAGTTCTTTATTTCTCGATTCCGATATTTAGGATTATTACATCGTTTTTTTCTATGAATTTACGCGGAAAAAGTTACTGAGCGGCGGCGAACGTCTTAGCGAATTGAGATGAAAAGCAAAACTTAAAACTTAGTACAATTAGAAAAATGTCATTAGTTAGTTCGTTCAAGGTTACGTACAAAGCACAAAAGGAAATGGTAAATTTCGATCGTGCAGAGTTGTGCGTTAACCCTTTATGTTGCGAGGATTATATTGTTAACAACTAGCGTATATAAAGTCAACATACCGCCGCCCTTGAACTATGTATGATAGATTCAACAATAAAGTCACAAGTATAGTATAGCAATAATTAATGATGCAAGAACATCAAAGTAGTGAATTAAATTTTAAGGAATTTACACATGTATGTTTATAAATCTTCCTCGCAGAACAAAACCTCTTTCGTCGGCAGAAGGCAAAGTTTCACGATCGGTCAAACAAGCTCCCCATTTGGCGTCTTCAACGTGACCACTCTTACGTGACCATCTGCACCGGGATGACATTTAACGACTCTGGCCAGCATCCATTTCGTTGGTGGGGTTGATTCGTTGGAAACGGCGACTATGTCACCTTCTCTGCAGTTACGTGAAGGGCGCACCCATTTGGAGCGACGCTGTAAACTGACGAGATACTCTTCTCTCCAACGACGCCAGAAATGCTGCCTCATGGAAGATATGATTTGCCACCTTATGGAAGATATGGTTTAGATCTCCACAGAGCCTTTGACGCTCAGGCTCTGGGATTGACTTGAGTGGCTCGCCAACAATAAAATGGCCGGAGGTTAAGACTTCTAAGTCATCAGCGGATGCAGAGTTGTCGCAGAGCGGGCGAGAGTTTACACAGGCTTCTATATCTGTCAACAGTGTGGTAAATTCTTCGAAAGACAAGAGAGTTTCACCCAATAAGCGTTTCAAATGATATTTTATTCGCTTAATACCTGTCTCCCAGTAACCCTCCATGTGAGGCGCTGACGGGGGTTTGAATCGCCACTCTATTCTTGAATCAGCAAAAAAATGCTGTAGCCTAGTGTCAGACATGCATCTTTGAAATGCAATACGCAACTCCTTCTCAGCGCCAACAAAATTCGTGCCATTGTCGGAGGTCATAAGCTTACAATAAGCTCTGCGATTTATGAACCTCTTGAAGGTATTAAGAAACCCAGGCGTTGACAAGTCGCTAACAAACTCTATATACATTGCACCAGTGCACATGCAGATGAACGAACAGATGTACCCCTTTGTAGCCTTCGTACCTCTTCCATGAGTGAATTTGTAGTTGTCGGGCCCCGCGAAATCAACTGAAGCGCGTGTGAAACAACGAGCGAAGATAGTTCGAGTAGCAGGCAAATCTCCCATCGACTGAGTAGCGAGCTTACGGTTCAATAATGTGCATTTCACGCATTTGTGATAAACGTGGCGAATTAGACTGCGGGCGCCAATAACCCAATACCGACGCTGCAAAACAGTCTACATAATTCGGGGTACAGCGTGTAGCATAAATGTATGTATCTCACAAATAATTAGCTTCGCAAGCGGAGACTTTTTTGGCGATATAATGGGGTGCTTAACGTCAAGGGCTAATTCAGCATTTTTGAGTCTGCCTCCAACACGCAAAACGTTTTTCTCATCGAGGTATGGCCGCAAGACTGCTACGAAGCGGAACGGGCCGTTTTGCGCTGCTAAGAAAAATCTCATTAGTTGTGTATACTTGACCAGGCGAAGTTCGGCTTCAGATAACTAGCTTAGCATTTTTGACCCGAACACTGACTCTAGCGTTTTTGGAAAACCTCAGCACGTAGGCGATGACACGGCGTAGGTTCGACAACGACGAAAACTTCGCCAATTTTGCTCATTTGAATTTGTGACATGAGCAACCTTAGTACGAATTCCCTTCGCTTCCAAAACTGGTTCGAACCCTTCAAGAACTTAGGGCCAAACCACCAAAGCATTGTACAACTCTACAAGTAAGTTATGTCGGCATCTCTTTTTCCTCCTTCTCTCTCTAGCTCATAGGCATTTGACACTCACTCACATGTCAAACAAGCGTTTGACACTCACCCCTGGCTGGGTTTCTGGTCAGCTAACAATGAAGGGATGCAAAGGCTTAAAGCAAAAATAGACTGAATTTTACAGCTGGGCTGCTGTGTTAGTTAATTTCTTTTACTGAATTTAGTATGAAAACGTGTTTATAAATTTTGAAAATAACTAATAATAAGCCCTAACTGAATAAAAATAAACGGTAATTCTATACGACCCTACGCAACTGCTAAAACACGTACAAAATTATCGGGAAAGGTATCAGAAGACGCGCTTTGACCTCGGAATCAATAATCCGAAATCGGAAACTCGATTATATATTTCTATTAATAGATATTTGCAATCAAAGTTGAGCAATTTGATGTGGTTGTTGCAATCACACATATTGGGCGTTCCGAAATGTGCAGAAGTGAGTTTTTTGCAGAAATACTGGGGATCGCGTAGCCGGTGTTGGACCGGCTAAGGCTTATTTTTTTGAAGGGCGGCCAAAGGCCGCCTACGCAGAAAGGTGTTTTGCATATTGATACCGAGGTCAAAACGCGTCGTTTGATACCTTTCCCGATATTTTTGGACCAGAATTACCGTTGTTTTCATTCTTAATAAAGTTATTTCCATCTAATTATATGATTAATTAAGTACCTTCTGTCATCATGCAAAGAGTCAGCGCATTCGCGCCTTGGCAACCAAGCCACTGTTGGCAGCAATAATTTCGAAATAGTAAAGGACTTCGTTTACCTGGGAACCAGCATTAATACCAACAATAATGTTAGCCTAGAAATCCGACGAAGAATTACTCTTGCAAACAAATGCTACTTCGGACTGAGTAGGCAATTGAAAAGTAAAGTCCTCTCTCGACGAACGAAAATAACACTCTATAAGTCACTCATCGCACCCGTCCTGCTATATGGTGCAGAAGCGTGGACACTAACAACATCTGATGAGGCGGCTCTGGGAGTATTCGAGAGAAAGGTTCTTCGAAAGATTTGTGGACATCTACGCGTTGGCGACGGCGAGTACCGAAGAAGATTTAATGATGAGCTGTATGAACTTTACGTAGACGACATAGTTCAGCGAATTAAAACACAGCGGCTTCGCTGGCTAGGCCACGTAGTGCGAATGAGCGAAGATGCTCCAGCGCAGAAGGTATTCTTATCGGCACCCGCCGGTGGAAGCAGAGGAAGAGGGAGACCACCACTCCGATGGAAGGACCAAGTGGAGACCGATTTGCGATCCCGCGGTGTTTCCAATTGGCGCCAGTTGGCGCAAAGAAGAAACGACTGGCGAGCTATGTTGGATGGTCAAAATCGCCCAGGCGGTTAGATGACCATTTAAAGAAGAAAGAAGAATTAGAAAATATCTGGATTATTTGCAATAACTTTTCTTATGGTAATATGACTGGAAAAAAGCCCTCTTTACCATGGAAAAACAGTTCAGTAACTGCGAACTTGTGAAGCCGCCTTAACTATTATTTTTTAAAGTAGTTTTGTTTAGTAATTCTTTTTTTAATAAATAGTTGAATTTATTAATTTTATTTGTAAATATTGCGTCAGTTATGTATATAGGTGATAATAGGCCTACAGGGGAACCGCACACCCAATAAAATTTAGATAACGGGCCTACATTGTAGCCTCCTATGTGGTGTGGGAAAGAAATAGTTAGCAAAGTGTCTAAAAGGGGTCTGATGATAACCCAACCATCGCGTGCAAGTCGTTTTAATTTTTCTCTAATATCAATTAAAATATAACTTGTATAATCTTTTCGAAAAAATAAGGCAAAGCTGTAACAGCCCTGTTGCAGAGCAACGAAAAAGCAATTCAAATAATTATACCGTGACCTGTCAAAGCAGAAGGAAGCAAATAATTATTCCGAGAACTGATTTTTAGCCACGGCGGCCGCCGTGGTGTGAAGGTAGTGTTGCCGGCCTACCACACCGAAGGTCCATGGTTCGAGCCCTGGTACAGGTAACATCAAAAGTGATTTGAAAAAAGTTTTTCAAAACGGGGTCGCCCCTCGGCAGTGGTTTGGCAAACTCTCCGAGTGTATTTCTGCCATGACAGGCTTCTCAGCAAAAATTCGTCTCCTTTGTAGATGCCGTTCGGAGTCGGCAAAAAACTGTAGGTCCCACCAATTTGTAGGGAAAATTCAAATCGGCACACCACAAATTGGAAGAGAAGCTTGGCGCAAAAATCTCTTAGGAGGTTTATGATGATATACCTGTTGTATATCGCGCCATAGAGAGAGAGAGATTTTTAGCCACACGTTTGGCACTCTTTATTCTTTCTGAAATACTAAAAGTTAATTGTTTGAAACTCAATAAATACTGAATAGAATATAAACGGTAGTATCTTTATTACACAAGGAATCAATTGAGTACTTTACAATTGGTGACCCCGACGTGATTCCTTGCGATATTTACTAAAAAAAAAAATGTCTAACCTTTTGGGAAAAACTCAAACGCTTGCAACGATGCCTCTCGGTCGTTCACCAGTTCGTGGTGGCCAGGAACAACACGACCCATCATCATCGAGCCTCCCTGAGCAACAACCACCGCAACAACCACCACAACAACCACCGCAGCAACCACTTCAACAACCACAGCAATATTCAGTGCCACTTCCTGATCCGCAACAAGCAGTCAACAATATGATAACAGGCAACTATCAAGGGTTCTCACCGGGTTATTCATACATAAATCCGCAACTGAACAATGATGCACAGGTCATGGCAATAACGCACTTTAAGTTACCCGAATTTTGGATCAACGACCCCGAAATATGGTTTATACATATTGAAGCACATTTTGCCACTCGCAACATCAGGAATGACAACAGCATGTATCAGGCCGTCGTGGGTGCCCTGAAGCCTGAAGTTCTAAAGGAAGTTTCCGACATCCTCAGGGCACCGCCCATTCAAGATAAGTATAATCATTTAAAGTTAGATCTTATAAAACGTTTTACCGACTCAGTTGATCGCCAGTTGTATAAATTATTAACAGAACTCGAACTTGGAAATCGGAAGCCCAGCCAGCTTCTCAGAGAGATGCGTACACTTGCAAGCAACAGAGCATCAAAGGAACTTCTTCGCAGCAGATGGTTGGCTTTACTGCCTGATATCGTGTGCAAGATCCTTAAAGCCGTTCAAAACAACAGCACACTTGACGAACTAGCTGAAGCTGTAGACAGTGCCATGGAGAACCACACAAATTCTTGCGTAATGTCAACAAGTTTGCAAGGTCAGCATGTTGAAGTTCAGGCCATGACAGCTGGAGGGCAGACCAAGCCGTACTCCAGTTTGGATTCTAAGAGGTCCGTAGAGCGCAGGCTCAGCAACCTGGAAAAGGCCATTGAGACCATGACACTTTCATTGGCTGAACTTTCTGGAAAGCTCAACAAGAACGGTGAGAGACGATCACGATCTAGAACACGAACTCCAGGTCCGTCAGGACACTGTTTTTACCACAGCCAGTTTGGTGACAGAGAAAATCGTTGTTTACAGCCCTGCAGTTACAAGCCACCAGCCGGTCAGGGAAACTAAGCGAGCTGTCGTCAATAGCTAGAAAGGTTGGCGACAGCAAGGACAGCCATATACCACCTATTAAAGAATTTCGACTACACATTTATGACAAATCGTCTCATCTGAAGTTCCTCATCGACTCCGGTTCTGCAGTCTCAGTGCTACCGCGAGCGCTGGTTAAGGAAAAGCTTCAATCAACGGGATTCACACTCTACGCAGCAAATTCCACAGCCATTAACACTTATGGTCATCAACCACTAACAATTAATCTTGGTCTCCGTCCAGCATTTACATGGCCGTTCATTATAGCCGACGTCAAAACAGCGATAATAGGTGCTGACTTTATTGCACATTTTGGTCTGCTGATAGATCTAAAAAAAACAACTACTAATCGATCCGCACACATCACTGTCGACGACTGGAGAACTTGTTGAAGCGATTGAGTATAATATATCAACAATGGATCAGCAAGGCCTCTCCAAAATACATGTCGACCATAAGTACATCGAACTTCTCCACAAATTCAGCGAAATCACCAAGCCCAGTGTTACTGCAGCAACGTATAAAGACATCGGTGTGGCACATTACATTGTTACAACGGGACCACCTGTGGTTGAACGAGTACGGCGAATAGCTGGCGAAAAGCTGAAGGCAGCTAAAGATGACATCAACCTTTTGCTTGAGCTTGGTGTCATACGACCTTCTAGTAGCAAGTGGGCCAGTCCAATACACATGGTTCCTAAAAAACTAGGAGGTTGGCGTACTACTGGTGATTTCCGACGACTCAATGCGCAGAGTGTCCCGGATCGGTACCCTGTGCCTGTTCCTGATGACATATTTCAACGACTCCATGGCAAGAGTATCTTCTCCACTATTGACTTGGTTCGCGCGTACCACCAAATCCCGATGGCTCCAGAGGACATTGAGAAGACAGCTGTTACAACTCCTTTCGGGCTCTTCGAGTTCCTGGGGATGCCTCCAGGACTTCGCAACGCCACACAAACGTTCCAACGCCACATGGATAGTATCTTGAGAGGTCTTGATTTTGTTGGATGTTTCATTGATGACTTAATAGTAGCTTCTGAGACTCCTGAGGAACACATCAACCATTTGGAACAAATTTTTGCAATCCTGCGTGAAAACAATCTCACAATAAACCCGAGCAAGTGCCAGTTTGGCAAAGAGGAAGTGGTATGCTTGGGTTATACGATCAACCAGCGGGGGTACCAACCTCCGGCCGAACGTGTAGAGGCAATTCTAGCATATTCCAAACCAGAGACCATTATGGAACTTCGCCGGTTTTTAGGAATGATCAATTATTACCGCAAATGTGTTCCAAATGCATCAGAGCTTCAAGCGCCTCTAAGTGAATTTTTAAAAAAAGCCAAGAAAAAAGACAAAAGTAAAGTGCCTTGGACGAAGGAGTCCGAAGAAGCTTTCGAAGCTTGCAAGCATGGTGTAGCAGCAGCTACGCGTACAGCATTCCTTTCAGCAACCGCACCACTCTCTCTCACAACTGATGCATCTGATTCGGCCATAGGCGCATCACTGGAGCAGTTTGAGGAGGAAGTTTGGAAACCAGTGGGGTTTTTCTCCAGGAAGCTTAGTCCCACCGAAACCAAATACAGCACATATGACAGGGAGCTGTTAGCAATCTTTGCAGCCATTAAGTTCTTTCGTCATATTTTGGAGGACCGCCAGTTCATAATAAAAACAGATCACAAGCCTCTCGTCTACGCCTTTGCCCAGAAAGCCAGCAAAGCCTCTCCGCGACAACTCAATCAACTTGATTTTATATCCCTATTTACCACGAAGATCGTGTACCTCAAGGGAGAAGACAACGTAGTTGCCGACGCCCTGTCGAGAATTAATGCGATTAACATGCCTACCGTTTTGAGCGCTGAAAGGATCGAGCAAGAGCAGCAAGATGATGAAGAGCTCCAAAAGCTCATCAACAACAACAATACTTCGTTAAAGCTTCAACGTTTATCAATCGATGGAAAATTCACCATATATTGCGACATATCATCGGGTATGGTGAGACCTTTTATTCCCAAAAATGTGCGCCGCATAGCCTTTGATACTATCCACGGACTTTCTCATCCGAGCGGTCGAATCACGGCACGTTCACTCAAGCAGAAATTCATATGGCCTGGCATCAAGAAGGACGCACTAGACTGGTCCCGCAACTGTATACCTTGCCAGCGTTCAAAAATCCAGCGTCACAATCGTGTAGCACCTAAAAACATTGACGTTCCACATACCCGATTTAGCCATGTGCAGCTCCATCTGATTGAGCTTCCAGTGGTTAACTAATTCAGGTATTGTCTCACTATAATTGATAGATTTTCTAGGTGACCAGTTGCGATTCCTCTAAAGGACATGACAGCTCTTTCTGTATGTAATGCGTTCTACTCAGGCTGGATAGCTCAGTTTGGCACACCACTCACTATTACCACTGATCAGGGTGCACAGTTTGAGTCAGCCCTGTTCACAGCTATGATGAAGATGGAGGGAGCCAATCTTATACGGACCACGCCTTATCACCCGCAATCAAATGGCCTTGTCGAGAGATGGCATAGGACTCTCAAAGCAGCGCTGATGTGTAATTCTCATGCTCCGTGGATGGAAATGCTTGCAACAGTCCTCCTTGGTCTTCGCACTTTCTTCAAAGAAGATTTGAACGCCTCACCTGCGGACCTGGTATACGGTACGTCGTTACGTCTCCCTGGGGAATTTTTCGTCTCCGAAGATACGCCAGTCGACCCACCTAACTTTCTGCAAAAGTTTCGACAGCTCACCATACAAAATCTAAATGTGCGTTCTTAAAAATTTGTACACCTGCTCGCATGTATTCCTCCGAATCGATGCAATCAAACGGCCACTGGAGCATCCCTACTCTGGCCCGCACGAAGTTGTAGAGCGGTTAGATGACTACGTTTTTAAAATCAATGTTGACGGCGTCGAAAAAGTGGTGTCCATAAGTCGACTCAAACCAGCCTATATCGCGAAGCAAGATGATCAGGAGGAATCGAATCAAAGTCAGGCGATTCCTCGAGAAGTGGATAAACGAAAAGACCAGCAACAGTCTCAAAGAGTTAATGAGTCAACCCTATCGAGATTTCAGACTCCAGCTAACACAGACAAGCCTACATCTACGCATACCAAACTAAACAAAAGAGTTTCGTTCCCTCCGCAACCCACGAAGGTCTCTAGGGGGGGAGTGGCTGTGGCAACTCCGTCTCCGGCTTGTAACAGCCCTGTTGCAGAGCAACGAAAAAGCAATTCAAATAATTCTACCGTGACCTGTCAAAGCAGAAGGAAGCAAATAATTATTCCGAGAACTGATTTTTAGCCACACGTTTGGCACTCTTTATTCTTTCTGAAATACTAAAAGTTAATTGTTTGAAACTCAACAAATACTGAATAGAATATAAACGGTAGTATCTTTATTTCACAAGGAATCAATTGAATACTTTACAAAGCTACGATAAGTACAGCGCTCAAGCGACGTGGAAGTTCACATAAGCTCATCCTTATATGTACGCTTGGTACACACACAAAAGGAAAAAAACAAATGAGCATGCGCATTTTAGGAGACACACTTTAAATGGTAGGGAACTTTATTAAGATACGATATAAAAAAGGAAAATGCTTCTTAAGTTGAAATATTTGAAGAGAATTATCAAATTAGCAGGTGCAATTTTATTCTAAACAAAGAAGAACAAGCGAATTGCCATGGCAACATCAACTACATGGTTGTTTTTTATAGGTAGCACAGACATTTTTATAAAGATTTCAAAGATATCAAAAACTAGTCCTTTAATAAGTAGAACTATTGCAAAAATAGTTCTACTTGAAATTAAGCGCTTTAAACAATAATTTGCTGCAACTAATTTCTCTTATTTATTTATGTATTGTATATGTTTCTATAGCATCCCCTACTTTTTGTATGCTGCGAATGAGTACTACTCTGCGTTTAATGGCCTCGTAATGACAAGCTCTTTACATGGTGGGCACAGCTGTGGACGAAAAGCTGATACATATCTTACTTGTGGACCTTTACAATGTACCAAAGTTGACGACACATTAGCTCGGATGGAGTTATCGCTCTCGAGGCACAATCTGCTGGGTTTGCCTCTAAGCGCACATGGTTCCAGCACTCAGATGGCATGATTTCCTGGATGTCAGCCACGCTGCTTGCGACGAAGGTAACCCATCGGCTGGGGTGGGCTTGTAACCACGCCAAAGTCATCGTTGAGTCTGTCCATGCGTACACCGGATAGCGGGTATTAACATAACTGTGCAGAATACTTCGTACCAACTTGGCAGCGAGATGCCACCTTAGTTTTTGAGGAAATCAACGCAAAGGTGAGCGCGCCCGGATGCATCAGCAAAAACATGCAACTCGGTGAGTGATATAGCCAATCCTAGGCCAAGCCAACGACTAATCTTTAATATTGGAAACAGTCTCAGCTCCGATGCTCCATCCATTTCGATGCGATGGATTCGGGAATGTTGTCATCCCACCCAATATTGTTGCGCCAAATTTCCTGGAACCACATCTTTCCACATAGCCGGGGCAAGCAGCCCTAGAGGGTGCTGGCATCAGATAAAAAATTTCTCTTCGGTAAAGTAGAAGGCGGGTGTTTCATGGTAATCGCGAATAATAAGAAATCTTTCTCAGTGTTCCAAATTAAGCCCAGGGCGTGGACGTTTTCCCATCAACTAAGTAGTGGGATATACTCTTGGACTCGTTCGAAATGCATTCGCCAAGCTCCACACAATTTGACGCCCACTTACGACGCTCGAACCCACCTTGCTTGAGTATTTCGGATATGTTCCGTTGTAGGAGCAGCAACTCTTCCGTAGAAGCTGAAGCGGTAAGGAGATCATCCATGTAAAAGTCTTTAAGGATGGTAGCAGCAGCGATACGCGGACCTGGCGGTACATTTTTGCAATGTCTGCGGTTATAACATAGCGATGCGCTCTAAAACGCAAAAAATTTGTGAACAAATCTGGTTGCAGCTGTGGCCCGACGGATAAGGCGTCATTCAACAAACTTCCGGAAGTGGACTTAGCTGATGCGTCAAATACTACCCTTTACTTAGTTGTTAGGGTTGAATCCTTTATAACAGGATGATGCAGATCGTATGATGGTCCTGTGGCAAGCTCCATATGTTTCATTTCGACGAGTTCCTGCATGAACTCGTTGTAACTTAGTCGTAGGTTATTAGGTTTCAAACAGAAACTTCTCTGGAATCTCCCAGCGGGACGTCAGGTTTTAGCGGCAATTCAACAATGAATCGGCCGGCGAGTACCCTTCTGTGCGTTTTTTCGAAAAACTCTTCACAATAGCGCTCTTCATGAGTGAGGTGTATCTCTTGTGGTGCTTCTTCCAGCTCCCATAGTCTGGTAAGCGCTCTGTCCAAATTAACGTCGCAGTGCAGAGATTGTAATCGTTGCGTAACAAAACTATCGACACTGCCAAACAGCGTCCATCAGAAGACGGTTCCTTACAAAACTCTGAGCAAGGAAGTTGGTCCATGACATCCATACAGACTAGCATGTCTATATGCCCAGGTGTCATGAATCGCGGATCGGCAAGGAACAGACCTTGCAAGTGCGCCCACGTTGAAGTGGGCAAAGCTTGTGTTGGCATTTCGCTCGTGATTTTAGGTAAAATCAACGCATTTATATCGAAACATTGGCTTGAACAAAAAGATGATAGTAAAAGTACTACCTCACCTCTTGAGCGACCTCCCTGCGAAGAACCAATTCCAGTTATTAGGACTGCAGACGCCTTCCGGTGTAGACCCAAACGTTGAACTAAGGCCTCGGTTACAAAGGAGGCATGCGAACCTGAATCGAATAACAAGCGAGTGGGTTGAAAGCGACCAGTAGCCCGTTTCTGTAACTTTTTATTATAATAAAGAATGATTATGTATCGAATGGCTTGTAACGATTTCGTTATGAAAAGCGTTTCTGTATGAAAAAAAATGCACTTTGCGATATGTTCGTGGTGTGTTATGTAAAAATGAGAAAATGATTAGCAAAAAGGCCTAGGTGACAAATAAAAGATTTGACGCACACCGCACAATGGTCTCAATAGCCTAGTAGATAAGATATTGCTCTAACTGGCGGGACAATCGTGGCAAAATTTTTATTTTTTTCAACTTTTTCTTACATTTTATTTTTGTTTTTATTTTTTTATAACAATTAATTTTTAATAAATATTAATAACATTAAACATTTTGCACATAATGCAATTAGTTTGGATTTTACACTTATTATCACTGCCATTATAGGCATCGTTATTTTTATCGAAATCCATAACGAATATACATTTTTACCACACTTATTGGCCAATGCTACACGTGCAATACTTATTGACAATATTTTTGGATCACGATATTTATTGAACGTGTAGCGTCAAATATTGATGGATCGCGAAAAATATCGCAAGATGTTTAGAAATCCAGAAATCCGCGATCCAGATAAAAATATTGTCAATAAATATTGACGGTGTAGCGTAATTTTTTGCGATCCGTCAATGCTGCCTGTATTTTGGTAGAACGGACACAAATCCAGAAATCCGCGATCCAGATGAAAATACTGTCAATAAATATTTAATAAATTTTCTGCTATACGTCAATGCGGCTTGGTTTTGTGGTAGAACTCACACAAATTTGTTTATTCTGTGTGATTATATTACATTTTTTCTAACAAAAGGACGTCTGGTGTTGCATTTAAATTAATTGTAGCATACATTTTCTCTATTGTGCTCCATTCTTTACGAACCGCTTAGCATGAAAATTACGAAAGTACTGACGAAAAGTATTGACGATAAGTATTGAACGTGTAGCGTCAGTTTGCGATCCATCAAACCATCAGTATTTATCGTGATCCATATATCGTGATATTTACTGACTGTGTAGCGGGCGCCATAGAAACACCATTCAGGGGTAACTACATAACAGGGTTGCACTTTGCATTAAAATTCTTATCGAATGGTTACAGAAACGGGCTACAGAACAATCGCGTACTTTTACAAGGGCAGTGGCCAGCAATATCGTTCTTTCCTTAAGCGGGGCGTTGGAATTCGTATTCAAACACAAAGCAGTGCAAGTACGAACGACGTATCCTAAAGGATCAGAAGCGGGAGTAGGTGCGTTTGAGTGCGGTGCGATATTTGCGGTTAGAGAAGATGACGTAGTGGTGGTGTTTTGGACCAGATGCGGACTAATTGCGGCATTGGTTGTAGAAGCGGTGTTGTGCAGCAATGTGTGATAGCGTTGCTGACGCGCTATTGCATTTCACCTTGTAATGGCCGGAACTAAAGCAATTCGTACAAATGTGCGATTCTTAAACGAATTTAGATTCGGAATTTGCTTCTAAATCACGAAACTTGTCACAGCTATATATTTTATGCGATCCATTACAATAAAAGCAACTCGAGCTGTTTTTATTCTGCACTGCGTGAAATACATCCGTTGCTTTGATATCGGCCGTATTTTTGCTTTTCGTTGGTACTGCTGTAGCTGAAGACGAAAGCATAGCCAGACATCGACACCTGATTTCAAAAAATGTGGGTAATTGATCTAATGATGAAGGCTCATCACTCACGAGTGATAGCTCCCACTGCTTCCGTATCTCGAAAGCTAGTTTACTCACTACCTCGTGTACCAGCCAATCGTCCCAGAATTGCACTGGACGATCCAACGCTTTAAGTTCGCGTATGTGCTGTTGAAATCCGTCGATCACTTTTTTAATTGCTTCAGAAGTATCAGTAGGCGCCTTTTTTATATCGGCCATAGCTCGGAGATGCCCTTCTACTATTACCCGTAAGACCTTGTATCGCGATTTTAAAAGATCCCAAGCTTCTTCGTAATTAGCATCGCGTATCTTAAAACCACTTATTATATTTAATGCTTCACCTTTCAAACAACTACGCAGATAGTGGAGTTTTTGTCCACTTGATAACGCAGTATTACAATCAACGAGGGACGAAAACGCGTCAAAGAACCATATCCATTCTGTCGATTCACCCGAAAATGTAGGCAGCTCCATTTTAGGAAGCCGTATTGGAGCAGACACCACTGTTGGCGGGGAAGCCTGTAGATGTTCGACCCTATTATTTTTTTCGCGATTGAAGTTCGTTAGAGCGGTAGAATACCACACCTCTGCTTGAATGCGCATATTTTCTTCGACTTCAATATTGTCACTTCCACATGACATTTCAACGGCATCTTGAGCCTTATTAAATCGAATCCACTGTTCGTTAAGTAAATTTAAATACCTTTGAACACTGTCTGATTCCATTAAAAATGCATCGTCAGTGCTCTGAAGCGGTTTCTTTCTAATAAAAGCACTAGAAATGGCTAAGGTTTTCACTTTCGCAATGTTTAAACAATTCTTTATTTCTTTATTCCGATATTAAGCATTATAACATCGTTTGTAGCTATGAATTTACGCGGAAAAAGTTACTGAGCAGCGGCGAACGTCTTGGCGAGTCGAGATGCAAAGCGAAATTTAAAACTTAATACAATTAGAAAAATGTCATTAGTTAGTTAGTTCAAGGTTACGTACAAGCACAAAAGGAAATGGTAAATTCCGATCGTGCAGACTTGTGCGTTAACCCTTTATGTTGCGAGGATTATATTGTTAACAATTAGAGTATATGAACTGAACAATTAATATTAACTTTAGTCGCATAACGGTGGTATGTAACGGCTCGAGATAGATATTCACTTATATATATCAAAATGTTCAGGAGGAAAAAAAGAAATTGATTAAGCCATGTCCGTCCGTCCGTCTGTTAGCAGGATAGCTTGAGTAAATTTTGAGATATCTTAATGTAATTTGGTATGCAGGTTCCTTGGCACTCATCTCCAAGCGCTATTTAAAATGGGCGAAATCGGATGATAGCCACGCCCACCTTTTATATATAGAATACTTTCGAAAACACAAAAAAAATGATTATTTAGTACATCATAGACTTATAAGGATCAAATTTGGAGTGTACGTTAATGTTAAAGCAGAAAATAAATTTTTCAAAAAACTTTTGAAAATGGGAGTGGCATCGCCCACTTTTGATTAAGTAAGATCATAGGCAATAACTTTGCGTACAAATGCTATATATCATTTATATTTCACTTTCAAAGTGCACGTGAACGAGGAAAGTCGAAAAATATAAATATTTTAAAATGGGCATAGCCCCGCCCCTTTTATAGTTGATTATTCCACAAAATTTTGTGTGTCATAACTCCGGCAAAAATTGATTTATCGAAACGATATTTGACGAAAATGTTCTGCATATAAAGGTTAATGTTTGTTGTAAAAATGGGCGAAATCGGCCAACGGCCACGTCCAGTGTTTTAACATAGTTCTGAAACATTTTTTTGCAAAATGTGAAACGCGATATTTTTATAACCATGCAAGCTATATCAATAAGATCTTGCACACGTAACAAGCTTTTTAAGCAAAAGTCAACCCCAAACAAATTTTTTGAATTTTGGGGAAGTAGGCGTTTTCAGCATAAAAATTCTGCTATTTTCAAAGGCGATTGCTTGTGCTTTGAACTAGATATTTCTATCAACATTGGTCAGCTGCTTCCCCATAGTGTGTAGCATACTTTTGCTAAAATTAAGCAAATCGGATAACACACAAGTAAAACATCCGGCAAGTTGTTAATACCCCACTGCAGTAGGGAAGTTATATACCTAGTTTGATTATCATACCATTAATGAACATGAAAGTTTTGTAAGTATGAGAGGAAGAAGAAATGGGTCCATCAATAAGTAAACTGAAATAATAAGGACGATGAGCTGAGTCGATTTAGCAGTGTCCGTCTCTCCGCCCGTCTGTCATCGCGCCATGCATTTATATATTTTGTTTAATTAATTTACCCGTAAAAACTCATAACAGAAGTGTTTTTATTGAAAACAATCAGCTGGCTTTATAATACGAACTGAAAGGTATTAAAATAGACTTGCGTGGTTTGGTATGCCATAATAGATCACTACTAGCTATATAATGTTCGGTTCCACCCGAACTTAGACTTCCTTGCTTGTTAAAACTAATATTAGTCCCAACTTAGTTATTGAAAGTAAATTATTGATATACAAATATATAGCCTAAGCTTGTCAGTCGCATTTAGTGAACATTCAAAATAATGTTTTACAATGAAAATTTATATCCATAATAAAAATAATCATTTCGAAAAAATGTCTGTCTTTGTTGGGAGCAGTGACATTTTAGCACCAAGTCCCAGTAACCACAGTGAAACAGTGAGCCAGCCGCTGACAACATGCTTATCTGACAACATGTATATGAAATAATTCGTATGTGTCAGTAATTTGTTTTCATTAACCCTTTGAAAACAACTGAACGAAAAGTTCACAAAGCTCCAGTTACTATTTCACATACGTTTCGTATGCGAGCTTAAGAAATAAATATACGAGTATATATATTATGTGGTTCTCCCAATTCACAATTGACTCAATTCTTTCTTTACTTAGGCCTTGTGCTAATAGGCAGGGCCATAGAATTCTTGCAAGCTTTCTCGCCGAACACACCTAAGGATTGCCACATACATACTGCATTTGTTTTTTAATTTACCGTAATATAGCTTCTAATCTTCCCTTTCTCAATAAATTGGTTGAATTCTACTGATAGGAGTATGTAGTTTTCTGTATAAAGGACTAGAGGATAGCAGATGATGTGCATTCAAAGTTCAATTATTAGCTTCCGATATCTTTAGAATGGGGCCGTGTGCAGAAGTCCACTAAAGTGGGGAAAGTTTCTGATCGCCATTCACCTGGGAATGGCCAGAGCGATTCTTTTGCATGCGGTTCAAGCAGCTCACTACTTCCGGGCTTTGCGCCCAAGTATCCTCTGGGTAACCACCGAACACCCGTTTGGTGGTGAGCTAAACGTGAGAAGGCGACAACCTGGTAAGGCCACTCCGACATAATCGGTTTAAGGGCTTGCTGGGGGGTTCAAACAGCAGCTTCTGATCACCATGTGGTGCGGCTGCAAGCGGGCGTCTGTCTTGGATCAAGCGGCTCGCTATACAAACGTGTAATAGAATTCAACTTCCCGTGAAACGGGTTGTGCGTTGGATTTGGGACCCACCACATAAAACAACGTTCCAATGAAATTCAACAACAAAGCCTCGGATATAAGAACCCCTTTTTTTAGATGACAACACCCGCAAACGAAATAAGGATTATGAGATAAGGGCATGTACCTGGAATGTCCGGTCCCTTAATGGGGAAGGTGCCGCTGCCCGGCTGGTTGAGGTCCTGAGGAAAGCAAAAGCTGACATCACCGCCATACAAGAGATGCGATGGACGGGGCGAGGAAATACGATCAGAACACCTTGTAACATCTACTGGAGTGGGCATGAAGACAAGCGCAGATTCGGCGTGGGATTTGTGGTGGGAGAGAGACTCCGTCACCGAGTACTGTCGTTCACACCCGTGAACGAGCGTCTCGCTGCAATCCGCATAAAAGTACGATTTTTCACCATATCGTTTATCTGCGCTCATGCACCGACGGAAGAGAAGGACGACGTGGAAAAGGATGCATTCTACGAGCGCCTGGAAGAAGCATACGAGCGCTGCCCCCCTCATGATATCAAAGTCGTGCTTGGCGACTTTAACGCCAGGGTGGGTAAGGAGGGTGTATTCGGCCCCACTGTCGGGAAGTTCAGTCTCCACGATCAGACTTCGCCAAATGGATTCAGGCTGATCGACTTCGCCGGTGCCCGAAACATGGTCATATCCAGCACTAGGTTTATGCACAAGAAGATCCATCAAGCTACATGGCTGTCCCCAGATCGAAAAACACGCAACCAGATCGACCACGTTGTGATAGACGGACGGAATGCTTCCAGCGTTTTAGATGTTCGCACAATACGAGGACCTAACATCGACTCTGATCACTACCTAGTAGCAGGCAAGATTCGTACCCGCCTCTGTACGACAAAACAGGTGCAACAAAAAACGCAGGGAAAGCTGGACGTCGAAAAGCTGCAATGGCAACAGACCGCCAATTATTTCGCAGATCGCCTCTCACACCTGCTCTCCGAGAGCATAATTCAACCTAGTGGAATGCATGAGCAGTGGGATCATATCTCAGGAGCACTCCGTACCGCAGCCGAAGAAGTAATTGGATTCCGGCGAACGCGAGGAAACAACTGGTATGATGATGAAGAGTGCCGCGCTGCAACGAAAAGAAAGGACGAAGCCTACAAGGCAACGCTGAGATCGAATGCAACGAGGAGTGTGTGTGAACACTACCGCGAGTTGAAGAGGGAAGCGAGGCGGCCTTTCCGGGCGAAAAAAAGAGAGGCAGAAAAGCGTGAAATAAAGGAGCTTGAGATGCTGGCCAACGGGAATAATGCCCGAAAATTCTATCAAAAAATTCGGCGAATGACAGAAGGTTTTAAACCCGGGGCAAACTCCTGTAAGAATGAGAACGGCGACCTGGTGGCCGATGTTCAGAGAGCACTCAGAATATGCCCTTTTCTCTGCCCTTTTAAATGGAGAAACTGAGCAAGAAACCAGAGAAGATGCCGAACCCGAGCCCACAATCGAAGATGATGGAATTGACGTTCCACAACCCGACTATAATGAGGTGCGAATAGCAATATCCCGATTGAAAAAAAATAAAGCAGCTGGCGCTGATGGTTTGCCTGCTGAGCTATTCAAACACGGAGGCGAGGAGCTGGTAAGGCGCATGCATGAGCTTCTATGCAGAATATGGTCGGATGAATGCATGCCTGAAGATTGGAATCTAAGTGTTCTCTGCCCAATCCACAAGAAGGGCGATCCTGCAAACTGCGCCAACTATCGCGGAATCAGCCTTTTGAATATCGCATATAAGGTCCTATCAAGCGTATTGTGCAAAAGACTGAAGCCTGATGGGAACAGACTGATTGGACCTTATCAGTGTGGCTTCAGACCTGGTAAATCTACCATCGACCAAATTTTTACAATACGCCAAATCTTGGAAAAAACCCGTGAAAAGAGAATCAACACACATCATCTCTTTGTTGATTTTAAAGCCGCTTTCGATAGCACGAAAAGGAGCTGCCTATATGCCGCTATGTCTGAATTTGGTTTCCCCGCAAAACTTATACGGCTATGCAAAATGACCTTGAGCAACACCGCCAGCTCGGTCAGAATTGGGAAGTACCTCTCCGAGCCGTTCGAAACTAAACGAGGTTTCAGACAGGGTGACCCCCTATCGTGCGATTTCTTTAATTTAATGCTGGAGAAAATAATACAAGCTGCAGAACTTAACCGCGCTGGAACAATATTTTATAAAAGCGTGCAACTGTTGGCATATGCTGACGATATTGATATCATTGGCCTTAACAACCGCGCCGTAACTTCTGCTTACTCCAAATAAGAAAAAGAAGCGGAGAAAATGGGATTGGTGGTGAACGAGGGCAAAACGAAGTACCTTCTGTCATCATGCAGAGAGTCAGCACATTCGCGCCTTGGCAACCAAGCCACTGTTGGCAGCAATAATTTCGAAATAGTAAAGGACTTCGTTTACCTGGGAACCAGCATTAACACCAACAATAATGTTAGCCTAGAAATCCGACGAAGAATTACTCTTGCAAACAAATGCTACTTCGGACTGAGTAGGCAATTGAAAAGTAAAGTCCTCTCTCGACGAACGAAAATAACACTCTACAAGTCACTCATCGCACCCGTCCTGCTATATGGTGCAGAAGCGTGGACACTAACAACATCTGATGAGGCGGCTCTGGGAGTATTCAAGAGAAAGATTCTCCGAAAGATTTGTGGACCTCTACGCGTTGGCGACGGCGAGTACCGAAGAAGATTTAATGATGAGCTGTATGAACTTTACGCAGACGCCGACATAGTTCAGCGAATTAAAACACAGCGGCTTCGCTGGCTAGGCCACGTAGTGCGAATGAGCGAAGATGCTCCAGCCCAGAAGGTATTCTTATCGGCACCCGCCGGTGGAAGCAGAGGAAGAGGGAGACCACCACTCCGATGGAAGGACCAAGTAGAGACCGATTTGCGATCCCGCGGTGTTTCCAATTGGCGCCAGTTGGCGCAAAGAAGAGCTATGTTGGACGGTCAAAATCGCCCAGGCGGTTAGATGACCATTTAAAGAAGAAGAAGATATCTTTAGAAGTAATAAAACTTCTACTGCGAAAATGTCCGATCCCTGTAACAATTAAGAATAAATACGTATTGGTACCACTGTGCAAATAAAACGATTTGCCCACCATGTATTTTAATATAAATGAAATTAAATTCAAAGAAAAAAAGCAAACAAAATTTATAAGGGTTAAAGCAACCGACATTTGATGAAAATTTTTTACTCATAGATTCAAGCGAATTGTCAAATAAGCATGTTTACTTTTTTTATTTTGGCTACTTGGCTCACTGTGCCAGTAACTCCCCTTCAGATGTTCGTATGTTGACAACTCGACCGAGCTTCCATTTAGTGGGAGCAGCGTTGTTATCATGGATAACCACCACGTTGATGAAGGTTATCCTTGATGAGTGTTAAGTCAGGTTCTGGTAGCCACTTTACTAGTTCTCCGACCATAAAGGGTCCTGGTGTTAGTACTTCAAGTCAAAGTCGAACTTTATGCGTTTTACTGCGGCAAAGAATCCCTGGAGGGCTTAAGTGCCACGTAATGTGAGCATCAGCGAAATAGGGTGCCATCTTGTTAATAATTTTTTTTGAAAATATAAAAGTATATTTATTTCATTTTATTTGTGATGTGCATACACATTTATCTTCCTTTATTTGTGCAATTATTCAGAACCTAAAAACCGCTTGCTTAGGGTTATTAGTATGTATACTCGTATAAGAAAATATAATACATGTGTGCATATACGATAATGTGGGTACAAAAGCTAGTGATGTTTAAATTTTACTGTCAAATATAGTGGTAAGAGGTCGAAATTTGACAACGCGCCATTATTTCAAATAGCTAACAATGAGCAAGGAAATTGCACGCTTGGCGTCAAAAATCTTCTTTTTTTGTTCCTTAACAGGAAAAACCATTAATTGTGCATTGAATAAGTACGTATTGTGCATAAAACATGCAAAATATACACAATTTCTTTCATCAATTTAATGTTGCTGAATGATTTTTTTTTAGCAAAATGGCGTACACTACTTTAAATTCTAATTCCCCAAAAATAACCACCAAAAAGTAACTACCCTGCAGTCAACTGCCAAACTGGTTAGTAAGCATTCTAGTTTATTTACTAAAATTTCGTGGCCTTATTCATCCCAGTTTGAGCGACTGCAACGTTGCCTTTATCATAAGCATCAATAATCCTCAAAAGCCCGGTTTTTCAGTCATTGGCTAAGCTCAGTTTAAACTAAGTTTGCTTAAACTCGGCATAAAATTAAACTCCAGTTAAACTGCAGAGCGGTTTTTCAGTGAGAGTTTAAGGCCGCTTTTAAGATTTGCTTTTTATACGGCAATATTGGTTTTTTTTATCTAGATACGGCAACAGATAACATTTGTTTACATATTCAACGCCATTGCTTCTCCTCAGTATTGTAATAGTTAGGATATCGCTAATTTCTGCATCACTATAATCACTTTCGTAATATATCCAGTATTTAATTAAATATAAAAATATCGTTCTTTTTTAATTGCGTTCAGTTTATTGTTTCACAACCAAAAACCATCAAATATGCAAACAGCTGTCAGGTTAACTAGAGTTTAACCCTGCCAAATTGGCCACTTAAACTACGTTTAAGCTTCGTTTAAAGTTGACTGAAAAACTGCGTAACAAGTTTAAGCTTAGTTTAATTGACAAATTGAGTTGAACTTGCACTGAAAAACCGGGCCTAAATCTGTCGATACATGCATACGCGAGCGAAAAAGAAAACAACTCAGTATTCGGGCAGCAATCGTTCAGTTAGCAACGCTGTCCTAGATTTTAATTTTCTCTTCAACTAATACTCTGAGTATTTAAACATTCATTTAATTAAACTAAATATAAAACTTTCTTGCAAACAATATTTCTTATAGTAAAATCATAATCCTTTTGAGAATTTCATGCTTCAAATAGTATATTTGAGTTGCAGATCATGTACGTACGTCCATGTCAACAAAATCACCCTTATTTTTTGCTACCAGAGTAGCCAGGTGATAGAAAAAAAAGAGGCTAAATCGGCAAAAAAAAAATAGGTTAGAAAAGGCTAAAATTAAGAAAAAAAGAAGCTAAAAAAAGTTAGAAATTGTTTTACGAAATCCATTTAAAATTTTTTATTTTAGTTTAAAATATTTTTATATAAAGATGTAGACATAACTTAATGGAACTATTCTTGTTTCAACACATATCAGGCATATTTCCCTTCACTAGGAATTTTTTCAAAAAAATACATTCTTATATACAAAATCACTACAAACTAATCAATTTTATAAAATTTTCTTCGTCTAATGAATAAGAAGAGATTGAGTCTGCGTACAAAGTTAGGGTATTTATCATAGAGATGAGATCATCGGTAATTTCAAAATCACACGGCTAAAAATTTGAGCCAAAATTTTAAGCCATTCGTCGGTTTAACCAATGTTTTAAACGTTTTTGTAATAAATTCAAACCGTTTAATTACCTACACCAATTTTAAATTTATTGCGAATTTGATTTAAAACTGAACTGAAAAAAAGCCTAAAATTCTTTTAATTTCTTTTCATTTATTTCTGAAAGCTTTTTCCAGTCATTGAATTTTTGTCATTACAGTTTTGTGTGCGCCGTAGCTCAGTAGGTAGAGCAGACGATTTGTTGCGGGAGCGTCGCTCAGTGGCGCCTCTGCCGTTAAAGCATGGCAAAAATCAAAAAAATCATGAAAGCGTTCGCTAAATCTAATACATGTTTAGATCTAATAAATGTTAGAGAATTTTCCAGGGATCAAGAATATACAACTGTTTTTTCACAGAAAATTATAGTTTACCAGGTAGAGCCGCTCAAAGTTGACCAATTTTCAACATTGGGAAAAACTTGAAATTTTTCTTCTTTTTCGTTGTATTTAAAATGGTTTTGTGAGGTTTTTTTTTTGTTAAAAGTTGGCGGATATACCTGTTTTTCGAAATGCCTATTTTTAGGCCCTTTTTAAAACTTTGATGGAAAAAAAAAATGTTAAAATATGTGCTCCGTCAAATTAACAGTAGTTATTTGTGAAATATTCAGTTACCTAAATTCATAAAGTCTACCTGCGTCCAGCTGCAACTTCACTTTTTACATCAAATAAAGTTAAACAACCTTGGGCATAAATACGCGCCTGAGCAGGTATATATAATTCAGTACGGCCGTAAGGTCGTTTTTAACTTAAAATTAAGGACATTCAAGGAAAGATTAACTTTTTATGGAGAAAGTTATAGGTTTCGTAGTTCTTTGTAAGTAACCATGCAGGTAATTCGAGTATGAAATTCTAGTACATAATGTGCAAGTTCTTAGTAAATAAATTTGTTTGAAAGTGTTATTTTTAACCACCTTGTTATTGTAGTCTACTCGCCATTTTCGTTTTTGCAGCTTCTAAACGATTCCGATATTCCTTGTTATTTTATTTATAAAAACTGCATTGTACAATCACAATAAGTCAACCCTGAAAAATAAAAACAATTCAATATTTTTTTACGAATTTGTTAAGAACTTTTTCATCAGAAAAAGGTTACTTTCATTATTTCAAAAAGAAATGTTATTTGCTTTATGAATGGGTTTGACAAGTGATCGTTTCGTTTTCACTTTGTTTCGTGGTTTTATTTGAGCACTGCTTACCCGTTTTTGCGACCAGTGTGACCAGGTTAGCCTTTTCGAGGCTAGATTTAGCCTTTTTTTGTCTTTTAACCTCATAATTTTGGGTTTAGCTTCGTGGCTTTTTTCTAGCCTATTTTTACTTCAAACCTTTTCTAGTCCCAACACCATACTTTTCATACAACTTCCAGGAATATATAAAATTAAAGTTGAATGAAAGTAGTATTGATGACGAAAATTGTTTGATAATGTGAACTCTTTAAAAAAGATAAACTTTTTTCAGTTTATAATTCTTTGGAAGTTAAAAAGCCGGTGAGCTGCAGTGGCCAATAACCGTACAGTGGACAAGTGTGACCTCTACCATTGAATTTTGGGCGGAAGTCCCAGAACATCAAAATTCATTAAACTAACGCCCTTTTTTAGAGCTGGTCGAATTCATATTTAACTTTTTGGTATTACCTTTCAGTAATGCGTAGGTTGAAAGAATTTTAAGTACCATGAACATTTTACAAGCTAAGTTAACGAACAGATTAATAATTAAAATGCCTATGTTAGATGCTCGTTAAAACAATTATCCAAATATTGCACTGCACGGCTAAAAATTTTAACCTAAATTTTAAACTTTTCGAGAAAACGAGAGTGAAGAAAATAGTTTAAGTTTCAAACCAGAAATGTTTAACAATTAAAAAACATAAAAAGACATTTGTGTCAGTTTTCAGGATTCGAACCGACGCACAGTGGCGCCTTTTGAGTTTTTTCTTTGCAAAAATCATAACTTTTGAACCAATGAAGATATTTTAAAAACTTAAAATGCAAATGAAAGCTAATTATTTGAAGTTTTATTGTGTGAAAGCTCAGAATGTCACAGATACAGGGTGCTTCTAAAAAATTCGTCAAAGTCGAAAATTTTTATAAAAATGCAAAAATAAAATGTTTTTAGTAAAAAATAAAAAAATAAAATGAGATTTGTCTTATAATGACGTATTTAAGCATTAAATAAGATAAACTAATGATTTTGATAAGATAGCGTGGCACTGCCCACTTATGACAAAAAGTTGTATCTAAGTAGTCACGTAATCAATAACTACCCAAATCGATAGACGTATTGTTTCTTTTAAATGGCAATACTCTTATAAAACTCAAATGTCCGTTTTTGGTGCCACAATAACAAGGTGCTTCAAAATTCATCGTAAAATTTTACATGTTTTTTTTTTAATTTACAAGCCAAATATGTATTTTATTAATAACTAAAAGTTATTTGAGATAAAGATTAAACAGCCAACGAATTTTGGAAAAGGGGAGTGGCACTGCCCATTTATGCTAAAAAGTTTGACCTTAGTAACCGCTTTACCAATTTGTACCAAACTCGATAGCCGTATTGATTTCTATAAAAATTTAATGCTCGTTTGAAGGCGAAATGCCTAAGCTTTAAAATAAATTTGATAAACTTTAGAGAAATGCAATAACGAAAAGTATGTATTTATAAATTACTAAATTAATTAATTCTTTTATTTGAAATAAAAAATTAACTTGTACATAGATATCTTATTTTTCAATAAAGTAACAAAATTGATTAGTAAATCTCTTTTTCATTGTTGTGATAAGAAGTGAGAAACTTATTTTATCTTAACATAGTCATCGTCATTGGAACATATATCTAACAAAGCAACCATTTCTGAGCTATACGCATCTGTAAGATCTTTTTGTGTTTTTACATACCTCATAGATGATATGAGTGGATCAGAAGAGATATCTAACATGTTGAAAAGGTCTTCGTTTTGTCTAACTCGTGATACTTTGCAGGTGTTCATACATCTATATCTTTTGTAGTCCTTGTTCTTAGATTCTTGAGCTTCTTCAGACAATTCTCCTAATGGTAAGCACTGGTACTCTATTAAATCTTTTCCATGTGCTAAAATTCTATGTACCGTTGGTGTAAGTTTCTTCTCAGGATACTTTTGATGCAGCAACTCTGTAGTTTTAGACGCATATTCTCAAAATTTGGGTCCATTAACTGGTTCATGGCAGTTTAAAATATTTAAAATTACTCCCAATCTTTTCACAATATCTCTATCAACTCCTGTTATGCGAGCAGTCCCTTCATCGTTCTCAAAAAATCTTTTTGAGGAGTTAGCATCATTTGTATTTCCGTATCCATACTTTGGACAGTCAACTCTAAGGCCAATCTCTTTATAGAATGCATCCTGAATTATATTTTTTCTCCTGTTTTGTTTCTCCTTACATGTTGTATTGTCGTCGAAAACGTCTCCTTGTTGTGGTAGTGTATAAGCCAGCTTCAAAACAAATTCCATACATCTTATCCTAGCATGCAAAGGAGATATTCCATACTCATAATTTAGTTCGCCAGTTATTGAATCATCAAGATTTTCAAAGTCCTTTTGGCTCTTCTTACAAATTGGACATTTCATTGCAGATGTATTTGTTATTAAGTTCAAAACTTTTCCATCGACCATTGTTAGAAGAAAATCATGCTTTATTGTAATCACATTCCCCTCTTCAATTTCAATTATTGTTGGTTCTAATTTGGCAATTTAATTTTTTATATCACTCACTGTAGCTTTTATGAGTTCCGAAGACTCCTTCTCGTATTTAAATAATATCGGGCGGCACAATATAGTTGATGACGGACGTGGATTTTTCCAATATTCTGAAGCTTCATCCTTTATTCGTAATGGAACAATAGAAGCCATAAACATATTACTATCTGTAATTGTTTCATCATCTACATTTATTCTTTGTTTATATGCGCTTTGTCCTGTTGATCCATGACAGCCCCACTTAGTTATCAATGCTAGCTCCTTTGGCAGTGATTTCGACTTTTCTTTAGTAAAACTTTGAAGGAGTCGTGTAGACGTATGATCCATTAGGTTTTGTAGCTCAATTTCAGCTGATACTTCGGTTATTTTGGGACTTAGAGGAACTGCTTCTTTCTTGGCTTGAGTATTTTTTTTGTATCCAGGTAAAATATCGGCATTACGTTGCAATAATGACTTCTTCGTTAAACCGCGATCTATAAACAGGGCCAAAGCTTCTTCAGGAGTGTATTTCCTAGGTAGCGCATTTGGTGGTGTGGGAATGCTGCTTTTGATCCTCATCAGTCGGACTGGACTTGCTACCGCAAGTGCTTCTGTTATATAAGACTTCACGTTTTCTTCGTCTTTTTTATATTTAATAGCCAGTGCTTCTGAAAGATGAGTCGTGGCCATAGCTTTTGTGGTATCAGACAGCTTCCTTTTTCTTGTGTAGGTAGAACACTCTTCTATGGGTTTTGTTGGTCTCCCTCTAGTTGGATTGGTGACGTGCTAGGCGTTTCTTCGTCCAAAAAAGTTTTGTCAGCTAGCCACTTTTCATGCTTACTTAGAAATTTTGAATTGAATAGACGTCCTTCCATTTTCTTTCTATCATAATGTATTGTAAACCAATTATTTCTTCCAGGCCTTCCTTTTCTTTAATGCTTGTTTCACTCGCTAATTCTCTTATAATAGCCTCAACGAAGTCCCGTCTGGACTTTGTAGATTTAAACACCGCAAATAGTTTCGAGTTTTCTAGATACATATTAGAATTGGCTTCGAGTGTATCTGACTAAATATTAAACTGTGAACTCTATTTAAAAATACTGTTCACTTTATTTAAGTATACAGAATACTAAGCTCCTTAATCTCCAAAAGACG
Source organism: Merzomyia westermanni (assembly GCA_949987695.1). Taxonomy (NCBI): domain Eukaryota; kingdom Metazoa; phylum Arthropoda; class Insecta; order Diptera; family Tephritidae; genus Merzomyia; species Merzomyia westermanni. The sequence goes on along the minus strand of OX465290.1, from coordinate 93,990,063 downwards.
AATGATAATGTGCATTGTATGATGGATAGCTTTATATGCCTACTCAAGTTATTAAAATGAATTTCAGGTATCCATTCTTAATTAAAAAAATTTATGTTGTTATTGGAACTAATCGATGGAAAAGTTTTGAGCTTAATAACAAATACATCTGCAATGAAATGTCCAATTTGTAAGAAGAGCCAAAAGGAATTTGAAAATCTTGATGATTCAATAACTGACGAGCTAAATTATGAGTATGGAATATCTCCTTTGCATGCTAGGATAAGATGTATGGAATTTGTTTTGAAGCTGGCTTATACACTACCACAACAAGGAGAAGTTTTCGACGACAATACAACATGTAAGGAGAAACAAAACAGGAGAAAAAATATAATTCAGGATGCATTCTATAAAGAGATTGGCCTTAGAGTTGACCATTTTATGGTCGACATAATCGCCCATCAGAGCAATTAATTCGGTTAACCATGGATCGTTTTCGCACTACGTTTACTCTATGTGATAATACGCATCCGCAGAGACGTCGAACAGTGCCCACCGAAGAAACAATTGCCGCTGTAGAGCAAAGTGTTGAAGAGGACCCGAATGAATCGATTCGCCACCGTGCACAGCAGTTGGAGCTTTGTCCATCAACTTTATGGAAGATTTTGCGCAAAGATCTTGGCTTGCGACCTTACAAGATCCAGCTTGTGCAAGAATTAAAGCCGCGAGACCATGCAATGCGTCGTGATTTTGGTGTATGGGCCGAAAATGAGATTGATTTCGATGCTGATTTTCATCGCAAAATTTTGTTCAGTGATGAGGCTCATTTTTGGTTGAATGGCTACGTCAACAAGCAAAATTGCCGCATTTGGAGTGAAGAGAATCCACATGAGACCCTTGAAACGCCATTACATCCACAAAAACTGACTGTTTGGTGTGCTCTATGGGCTGGTGGAGTCATTGGGCCATACTTCTTCCGCAATAATGCTGGAGAGGCAGCTACCGTTAATGGAGACCGGTATAGAGCCATGATAACCGACTATTTGGTTCCCGAATTGGATGGCATGAATGTGGATGAGTTGTGGTTCCAACAAGACGGCGCTACATGCCACACAGCGCACGTCACAATCGATTTATTGAAGGAAACATTCGATGAGCGCATAATTTCGCGGAATGGACCTGTCAATTAGCCACCAAGGTCGTGTGATTTGACACCATTGGATTATTTTCTTTGGGGATATGTGAAGTCGCTCGTCTACACCAACAAACCAGAAACGTTAGGGGAATTGGAAGCCAACATTCGTTTCGTTATTGCCGACATACGGCCCCATATGCTCGAAAAAGTGGTTGAAAATTGGACCTGTAGAATTGGCTTTATTCGAGGCAGCCGCGGCGGCCACATGCCCGAAATCATATTTAAACATTAATGGCATAAAATTATCCTTCCAATAAAGCCAAATTGATGGGCCTTAAAACGATTTTCTTGTGTTTTATTTCAATTCGAAGTTCTATACCCCTCAAAAAAACACCCTTTACGAGAAGTGTTCAAAAAGTTTCGCGAATTTTGAATTTTCGCTGGTTACGTATATTCGAATTTCGAATTTTTTGTGGCGTTATGTTGGTACTCATGTCTCTCACTTATGCCGACAAGCTCGGCCATTTTGAATGTTCAGTTAATTGTTGACAGCTGCTTTGCTTGCACGTGTTTTGGATCGTCTTCGATTTTTACCTATTCAAAAAAATGGATCAAAGAACCTGTATCAAATTTTGTGTGAAAAACGAAATTAAGTGTGCGGATGCATTCCGAGTGTTGACTGTGGCATACGGAGAAGCTACCTTGGACCGAAGCAACGTTTATCGGTGGTACAAAATGTTCTCAGAAGGCCGAGAAGATGTGCAAGCAAGAACAAAAATTGGCTTTTGCACCACGATAACGCCCCTGCTCACGCATCGTTGCTTGTGCGCGACTTTTTGGCCAAAAACAACACACTAATGATGCCGCAGCCACCGTATTCCCCAGATCTGGCCCCCTGTGACTTTTTCTTGTTCCCTAAACTGAAGAGGCCTATGAAAGGACGACGTTACGCTTCTCTTGACGAGATAAAGACGGCATCGAAGGAGGAGCTGGGCAAGATACAAAAAAATGATTTTTTGAAGTGCTTCGAAGATTGGAAAAACTGTTGGCACAAGTGTATAATATCTCATGGGGATTACTTTGAAGGGGACAAAATAGATATTCATGAATAAATAAATAATTTTTGAAAAAACACAAAATTCGCGATACTTTTTGAACACACCTCGTATGTTCCAATGACGATGACTATGTTAAGATAAAATAAGTTTCTCACTTCTTATCACAACAATGAAAAAGAGATTTACTAATCAATTTTGTTACTTTATTGAAAAATAAGATATCTATGTACAAGTTAATTTTTTATTTCAAATAAGAGAATTAATTAATTTAGTAATTTATAAATACATACTTTTCGTTATTGCATTTCTCTAAAGTTTATCAAATTTATTTTAAAGCTTAGGCATTTCGCCTTCAAACGAGTATTCAATTTTTATAGAAATCAATACGTCTAACGAGTTTCGGATCAAACTTTTTAGCATAAATGGGCAGTGCCACTCCCCTTTTCCAAAATTCGTTGGCTGTTTAATCTTTATCTCAAATAAAATTTCATTGAACCACTTTCAATAACTTTTAGTTATTAATAAAATACATATTTGGCTTGTAAATTAAAAAAAAAACATGTAAAATTTTACGATGAATTTTGAAGCACCTTGTTATTGTGGCACCAAAAACGGACATTTGAGTTTTATAAGAGTATTGCCATTTAAAAGAAACAATACGTCTATCGATTTGGGTAGTTATTGATTACGTGACTACTTAGATACAACTTTTTGTCATAAGTGGGCAGTGCCACGCTATCTTATCAAAATCATTAGTTTATCTTATTTAATGCTTAAATACGTCATTATAAGACAAATCTCATCTTATTTTTTTATTTTTACTAAAAACATTTTATTTTTGCATTTTTATAAAAATTTTCGACTTTGACGAATTTTTTAGAAGCACCCTGTATCTGTGACATTCTGAGCTTTCACACAATAAAACTTCAAATAATAAGCTTTCATTTGCATTTTAAGTTTTTAAAATATCTTCATTGGTTCAAAAGTTATGATTTTTGCAAAGAAAAAACTCAAAAGGCGCCACTGTGCGTCGGTTCGAATCCTGAAAACTGACACAAATGTCTTTTTATGTTTTTTAATTGTTAAACATTTCTGGTTTGAAACTTAAACTATTTTCTTCACTCTCGTTTTCTCGAAAAGTTTAAAATTTAGGTTAAAATTTTTAGCCGTGCAGTGCAATATTTGGATAATTGTTTTAACGAGCATCTAACATAGGCATTTTAATTATTAATCTGTTCGTTAACTTAGCTTGTAAAATGTTCATGGTACTTAAAATTCTTTCAACCTACGCATTACTGAAAGGTAATACCAAAAAGTTAAATATGAATTCGACCAGCTCTAAAAAAGGGCGTTAGTTTAATGAATTTTGATGTTCTGGGACTTCCGCCCAAAATTCAATGGTAGAGGTCACACTTGTCCACTGTACGGTTATTGGCCACTGCAGCTCACCGGCTTTTTAACTTCCAAAGAATTATAAACTGAAAAAAGTTTATCTTTTTTAAAGAGTTCACATTATCAAACAATTTTCGTCATCAATACTACTTTCATTCAACTTTAATTTTATATATTCCTGGAAGTTGTATGAAAAGTATGGTGTTGGGACTAGAAAAGGTTTGAAGTAAAAATAGGCTAGAAAAAAGCCACGAAGCTAAACCCAAAATTATGAGGTTAAAAGACAAAAAAAAGGCTAAATCTAGCCTCGAAAAGGCTAACCTGGTCACACTGGTCGCAAAAACGGGTAAGCAGTGCTCAAATAAAACCACGAAACAAAGTGAAAACGAAACGATCACTTGTCAAACCCATTCATAAAGCAAATAACATTTCTTTTTGAAATAATGAAAGTAACCTTTTTCTGATGAAAAAGTTCTAAACAAATTCGTAAAAAAATATTGAATTGTTTTTATTTTTCAGGGTTGACTTATTGTGATTGTACAATGCAGTTTTTATAAATAAAATAACAAGGAATATCGGAATCGTTTAGAAGCTGCAAAAACGAAAATGGCGAGCAGACTACAATAACAAGGTGGTTAAAAATAACACTTTCAAACAAATTTATTTACTAAGAACTTGCACATTATGTACTAGAATTTCATACTCGAGTTACCTGCATGGTTACTTACAACGAACTCCGAAACCTATAATTTTCTCCATAAAAAGCTAATCTTTCCTTGAATTTCCTTAATTTTATATGAAGATATTTTGGATTAGATTCAATCTGAGATTTATATTTAAATTTTCCATAAAATGTTTCCAGAAAATTTAAAGATGTATGCCTTTGAAATAAGTTATAAAATTCATTGAAAAAAGGACTATGCAAAAAGAAAAGAAATCACTTTTTATAAATGTTTTCCAAGGGCGAAATCGCTATGAATAGCGACTATACTTTTATTGAAATTTGTCTCAATTATTCAATATATTAAAGTAATATTTATTTTGAAAGACACATATTTTATATATGATGACTAAATTTTCATTAAAGTGCTTTGTAATGTTACTCGTATTTTGTAATTTTCGTGAATTTTTCAACCCAAAATGAACTAACCTACTATGAAGTGGTACGGTAATTGGTATGCTACTGATGCATAGGCTAACTAGTACGACGGCTGGTATGATACCGGTGTATGTACTGAGTAGTATGTAAACTGGTATGGTCCTGATGTATATAGGGACTAATGGTATGCTCTTGATGTATATAATGACTAGTATGTCAACTGGTATATTGCCGATGCAGAGACCGACTAATATGCCAATTGGTATGGTGCTGATGCAGAAGCGGACAATTGCCGTTGCTAAAAATTTAAGGTGCTTTTGCTTACATGCACTTACGTACATATCGCAACCCAAATTTCCTATGTAAACCACGAAATCTCAAAAGGATTATGATTTTACTATCAGAACTATTATTTAAAAGAAGGTTTTAAATTTTATTAAATTGAATGAATATTTAAAAACTCAGAATATTAGTCGAATGAAAAATTAAAATATAGACAGCGTTATTACCTGAACGATTGCGGCCATTGTTTATGTTGCCGTTTAAATCGAAATGGGCCTCGTCAGACATGAAAAGACAGTTCAACATGTTTCCATCCTCTTCCACCATTTGAAGCATCTTCTGGCAAAATTCCAAGCGAATCGGCAAGTCTGCAGCGTTCAGTTTGTTGGCCATTTGAATTTTATATGGGAATAAGTCCAAATCTTTGTGCATAATTGACTGTAATGACTGTCTGCTTACACCCATTTGAGCAGATAAGCTTCTTGTCGAAACACGTGGATTGTTTTGTATGGCAGCAGCTACAGCAGCGATTGTTTCCTCCGTTCGAACTGAAGGGTTTCGATGGTAAGGTCTTCTGTTGACTGTCCCATGCTCGGCAAAATTGTTTACAAGTCTTATTATGGTCCATCTGCTCGGAGGATTGCCGCCAAACGTGCGCCTATACTCTCTTTGAACCGAAACTACGGACTCCAGTGCGTGATAGCGGCGGACAATCCAAATTCTTGTTTCAGTGTCCCAGTTATCCATTTTTGTTAAATGTAAAAGTCAATCTGCAAAATAAAAAAAAATTAACCAGATTCATTAAATAGAAAAAAAGTTATTTAATTTTTTTTTGGTAGCGGCTTTCATTAGCCACCCTGTATATAAAAAGATTTGAGACTCTTTGTTTCGAGAGGGCGCTGTCAGAATGCACATTTTTTATAAAATTTGTGATTGGTGCCACTCCGTGAAAAATGAATAAGACTGAGTATGGTTATTTTTAAGGGTTGTCAAAGGTTTTGTTAAATACTCAACTTATGTAGCGACAAATTAATTTTTTGCAACTTATTTTTCAAAAATATGATAAATAAAAGTGAGTCCAAACATAAATAAAGAAAAATATATGTAAAAATTAAGGTTACAAATAACATATAACACTGTCATGAGTTGATACTGATATACTCGTATTGAATTTACTTGGAAATATGGATGGTTTGGATTAAAAGCACTATGCCAGCCATCATTTCGTGGATGGGGCGTGTCTCCCAATTTAAATATCTGAAGTTCTGTTAATACATTTTTACTGGTTTATAGCGTTTACTTTCCGCCTGCAGATTATTATCAGGGACATCGAGCCGCGTTCTTTCATATCGCACTCAACACTTTTTATAGGTTCTACCCGTTGCCCCGTTTTCTTTTTCGATGGTGTATACATGTATCGACAATTTTAGAGGGTTGTTGCTGCTTATGATAACGGAAACGGTATGAATAAGCCCACGAAATTCTAGTTAATAAACTAGAGGCTGACTTCCTAAACATCAGTTTGCAATGCAACACAATACGATAACCCCAGTGATACGTTGTCATGATGCTTTTGCGAGACATTGCATAAATTGTGATTTTATTAGGAACGCAACTTGTCACTTTTATTTATTTTTCCTGATACAATATAAAAAGTAATAAATTTATTGCTTTAGATCAATGGTTTTTAATGGAAATATGCGTACTTATGCTTCAGCTTCTCAATTGCAATAAATATGTTGATATGAAAAGCATCAACAAATTTACTGCGTTGACCCCAGCACAAAAATTATTTATTTCATCGAAAAATCACATACCATTAGAACCGTTTTAGTTTGTACCATCTGAAAATAGGGGTAACTCTTCGGAAAATGGAAAAAATGAGGAAAAACCCAAATGTTGAAAAACATATGCTCCTGGCTCCAAAATGTTTTATTTTCTCCTTCTGACTGAGTTGGCAATAGAGAAGTAAAGTCCTAGTATATAGGCTTATAGGCTTAATATTCCACGGCGGCCGCCGTGGTGTGAAGGTAGTGTTGCCGGCCTGCCACACCGAAGGTCCATGGTTCGAGCCCTGGTACAGGTAACATCAAAAGTGATTTGAAAAAAGTTTTTCAAAACGGGGTCGCCCCTCGGCAGTGGTTTGGCAAACTCTCCGAGTGTATTTCTGCCATGACAGGCTTCTCAGCAAAAATTCGTCTCCTTTGTAGATGCCGTTCGGAGTCGGCAAAAAACTGTAGGTCCCACCAATTTGTAGGGAAAATTCAAATCGGCACACCACAAATTGGAAGAGAAGCTTGGCGCAAAAATCTCTTAGGAGGTTTATGATGATATACCTGTTGTATATCGCGCCATAGAGATAGAGAGATAGAGATAATTTCATATATTCATAAAAATGTACTTTGTCATTAGTCTAAAATAAGAAAATTATAAATCAGAATCATTGACGAATGGGGAGGGATCTATCCCCCAATCTCCCCTGGCTACGCCACTGCCTCAACATAATTAAATCTTTTTAAGCCTATCTCTACATTTTAATAATATGGCAGCGCAGCTGCTGAGAGGCTAATAGTATTTATGTATGATAATTGAGCTTTCACGAGTACTCACTGGAAGGAAAGTACATAGTTAGCTGTAAAGAAAAGTAATACGCGTAGGAAGTAATAATGTCATAGCTGTGAAAAGAAAACATTCGGTTTAGAAACTTAAAAGTGATCCCTTTTATTACTACATTGGTGACCCCCGACGATTTCACAAGATTGTAGATCCGAAACCGGATATTTCTCAAGGAGAAATAATCTTCCTACTGGTGTAGCTGCAATTTCTTCACCCTGGATTCCAATTCCTACAATCGTTTTGATTCGAGGCTTCTGGAATTTATGATAGCCGCAAATACTCAATTGTTTTAGCTGGTATTCCTTCGAGCCGACTACTTAGCCTACGATCTATAATTGAAGTAGCACCTTCATCAAGCAAATACGTCTAATTCAACGTTTCTCCGACAGCAAGCCGAGGCGTCTTAAAAAAGTTATTCAGGTAATGTTATTAGGCGATCAAAAGCCCAGCGAATTCTTTTCTAACATGCAACACGTGGCTGATACATCATGGAGTGATACCGCAGTTCTAGATATTTGGATCAGTCGACTACCGCCAACTGTCCAGCCAGCTGTTATTGCTTCAACGACAATCTTGGCGGAAAAATAGCGCATTGCTGATGCCATAGTCGAAGCAAATAGTTTGCAAAACACACAGGTAAATGCAGTTAGTTCAGGTACAGAAATTTCGAGCTTGCGCGACGATATAACCCAGATTTCTGCTGAAATCTAGCAAATTAAGAAAAGATTCGAAAATCTTAGCTCTTCAGTTCGCTCTCCTACAAACGATTCTAATATTTGTTGGTATCACCGCAAATATGGCAGACAAGCAACCAAATGTAGGGACCCATGCTTATTCGCGAAAGAAAAAAACACATGCGGGGTCGAATATCCAACAACGCCAACCTAGCAAAACTAATAGGGTTGCTTGACAGGTTGTGTTACAGGTAAACGCGAGCAAACTGTGACACGTCATATACATCAGAGCGCACATGGCATGCCCCGCCTTAGAATAAACGATAACAAAACCAATTTAACATTTTTGAGAGAAACAGGGGCGGACGTGTCTGTGATTCCTAAATTATCCAAATCTGTCAGGGCAAACCCCACCACTGCTCAATTGTACGCAGCAAAGGGCTTTCCGATAAAAGTATTCGGAGAGGTTCTCCTTAACTTAAGATTAAATCTAAATCGTAAATTATCATGGAATTTCATTATCGCTGCTGTCCGCTGTCCCATCATTGGCGCTGATTTCCTCACACATTTTGATCTTTTGATAGATCTTAAACAGCAGCAAGACGGCTGCGAAAGCTATTTGTAAGATCGACCGCAGTAGTGTGTTTTCCATTAAATCGTATGACAGCAACATTAGTTTCTCCAATATCGTCGAAGAATTCACAGCAATTAATCGCCCACCAACTCCAGGCACTTAAACGTTATCTGGTGTTACTCATTGTATAGAAACGAGAAGGCATCCGGTTTTTGCTAGACCTAGAAGGCTGTCGCCCAAAAAAAATCACTCCTGCTAAAGAGGAGTTTGAGGCACTGATGAAACTCGGCATCTGCCGGTCATCAAATAGCAGCTGGTCCAGTCCTTTACACACGGTACGTAAAGCGGGTGGGTCTTGGAGGCCATGGGGTGACTAGCCCTCAATCCAATTACAGTTCCAGAACGGTACCCGTTGCCGTACCTTAACGACTTTTCTACAATATTGGAGGGAGATTAAATTTTCTTAAAGATTGATTTGAGGAAGGTTTTCCACCAAGTACAGATTCATCCTAGGGATATTCCTGAAATGGGCATCTGTACACCTTTCGGCCTATATGAGTTCACACATATGACGTTTGGGCTTAGAAATGCAGCTCAAACGTTTCAGCGCATAATTCACAAGGTTCTTAGAAGGTTGAATTTCGTTTTTGCTTATTTCGACGATGTAGTTATCGCCTTTTCAAATCCCGAAGCTCACAGCAAACATCTGCGAATGGTTTTTCAACGTCTTTGTGATAACAACTTATCCATAAATGCATCTAAGTCGATTTTTGGGGTAAGCGAGCTGGAGTTTCTCGAACATAATATAACCAAGGACGATATTCGCCCACTGCGGAAGCATGTCGAAGCACTGTTGAATTTCCCGTAATCACAAACCTGCCAACAGCTAAAAAGGTTTTTAGCTAACCTTAATTTTTACAGGCGGTTTCTAAAAAACGCAATGAAAATACAAGGACCACTATTTGAGATGGCTAAGTCAAACAAAAAAAACGACAAAACCCTGTTAAAATGGACGACTGAGACCGAACTGTGTTTTGATAAGAGCAAACAACAGATAGCAGAAGCAACATCGGACACTGAATTATCTCTTTCGGTTGATGTTTCGAACTATGCTGCTGAAGCTGTCCTCAATCAGGTTGTAGGTAACGAACTTCAACCGCTCAGTTTCTTCTCAATGAAGTTTTCTCCCGCCGAAACTCGCTATAGCACTTAGGATCGAGAGCTCACTGCTGTTTATCTGTCGGTGAAATATTTTCGACATTTGGTGGAAGGTAGGCGGTGCCATATCTACAACTTTAAAATTCGCACTTCACCAAAATTCGTCCAAGGCGTCAGATCGTCAAGCAAGGAAGCTCGATTTTATTGGCCAAATAACCACCGACATTCGTTGTCTATCACTTCTAAAGGTATATACTACAAGGAATTAGCCGCTGATCAAGAATCAGACAAAGAACTCAGGAAATTTATGCAGGGTGGTAACAGAAATAATTCACTCTTACTAAATCCATATATCTGTTATCTAGTGCTAAGTCGATTATCTGTGACTATTCGCATGACCGAATACGGCCATTTATTACGAAGCGTTTTCGGTCAAACGTTCTACACGCAATTCACGATTTATCACACCCAGGACCTAAAGCAACCGCTCGGCTGATGTGCGAACGTTTTGTTTGGCCAGGAATCCAGCGAGATAGCAGAAAATTCGCCCAAAACTGCACTGCCTGCCAAAGTAATAAGATTCAGCGTCACTGCGTTACACAACTATCGTAACGGGAAATGCCATTTCAGCGTTCCGCCCATATTAACGTCGATACGGGCCAACAGTTTCCCATTTCATGTGGATTTCGATACCGCCTCACGATCGTAGACCGTTTTACTCGATGGCCAGAGGCTATCCCCTTGATCGACAAGACAGCTGAAACAGTGTCTAATGCACTAATTAATGGTTGGATATCTCATTTTGGTGTTCCCTCTGACATTACTACGGATCTTGGCCAGCAGTTTCAGAGCTCAGTTTTTTAACAGCTTATAAAAACACTTAGGATTAAACACCTGCGGACAACACCATACCATCCACAAACGAATGGGTTTGTTGAAAGGTGGCAACGCACATTAAAGTCCGCAATATTGTGTCATTGTGCTCAGAACTGGACAACCTACTTACCTATAATACTTTTAGATATGCGCTGCACATATAAGGAAGATATAAAATCAACGCCCAGCGAGCTCGTATACGGCACCACCATGAGATTACCAGGGGAATTATTTACAAATAACGAATCCGACCAAAGGCACACAGAGTCATTGCAAAACCTCCGCAGAGCTATGAGAGAGTTAAGGCCGACAGAGACAACTTGGCATTCACAAAGAAAAGTCTTCGTACATCCGACCTTAAGAACTTGCACACATGTTTTCGTAAGGGATGGCCAAATTAGGACTTCACTGTCCTCGCCTTACAAAGCCCCCTTTGAAGTGACAAGTAGGCATGATAAATACTTCGAAATTAATATAAATGGCAGGCGGGCAAAGATTTCACTCGATCAGTTGAAACCTGCTTTTTTTATCTCCGCTTAGCGAAGATTCTGGAGGAGGGTAGTGTGGCAGTACTCCTCAACATAATTAAATCTTTTTAAGCCTAGCTCTTCATTTTAATAATATGGCAGTGCAGCTGCTGAGAGGCTAATATTATTTATGTATGATAATTGAGCTTTCACGAGTACTTACTGGAAGGAGAGTACATAGTTAGCTGTGAAGAAAATAAATAAAATAAGACATTCGTTCTAGAAACTTAAAAGTGATCACGTTTATTACTACATATATATGTACCTCCTTATAATTTCGAGGTTGAAATTTGCTGACCGAGCAAGAATATCTTGACATTATTGTCCCTGGGATTGATGGCGAAGTTAAATAGGTTTTACTGCACAGTATTATGAACGCGAGGCACTCGGAGCAGGATAGTAGGCATTGAGTATACCCACGGTAATGTATGCCTTTCGTCAAGATAAAGTCACAGCCCATAGGGTTGTAAACCCTGCTCAACGTCGACATCACTGCTGATGGTACATATACTCCAAAGGTTTCTGTTGCCAATCTCAGAGTATATAAGCTAGTGGCATATACCCAGATAGTACTTGCATAGCACCGCTGCCGCAGGCGTATATAATCTTTGCCGGCACACAGCGAACGTCATTATAACGACCAAAAAGTTCGGCACACACGTGATATACTCGTACATATTGGACAGAATGTTACCACTTTAAAAAATCTTCCAAAATATGCGCCAGATCCAATTTCTTGGTCGTGGGCTAGTTTGAACATCATCCCGGAGCAGGAGAATCAGGAAAAGGCCAAGTATCGGTAAAACAACAACAGGAGAGTAAGGATTAGGCCTAGAATATACCCGAGGTAGGTATGCCCGGTTCCGCGGTCAACAAAATCGTTACCATGGCAGCTCAGTTGTCACTAAAAAAGATTTGAATTAAAGGAAAAGTTGAAAGCACAAAGGCAAAGAGTTGTTGGATATTTATACCTTTCATGAACATGAAATGGTATTAGAACTTCGGTCCGATGTTTGTAAGTATAAGAAGAAGAAGATATAGACTCACCAGTCCGTCCGTCTGTTTGAAGGCAAACTAGTCCCTTGGGTTTAGAGATATCCCGATGAAAATTAGTAAGAGGCAGCCATTTTGTAAAGCATTAATCATTTGTCGGAACAAGCATGATCGGAGCAATACAACACATAGCTCCCATACAATCGATTTTTCCGATAAATGGGGTTTGGGCTATGTATCTTTAAAATAACAGTTGCAGAGTTTGTACTAAATGTAGGCAGCGGATTTCTCGATTGCGCATCATCGACTTTTTAGTTTAGGAATATTTGACTTTGAATTTATGCAGAGCAACTGACGTTTAGGAAGTCGGCCAGAATGTTTACTAACCAGTTTGGCAGTTTACCGCAGGGTAGTATTTCACGGTAGTGACCGCAACTGATTACATAGAGCTTTATAGCAATATTTACTAGAAATTTCATCTTGCCAGTAATGTTAACTGTAGTAAAATTAACATTTTTTACGGAAAAAATAGCAGGTTAATTTGTTATTAGGTGCATATGGGTAGACAAAATTATGCAATCGCATGACCTTATTAAACCGTTTTGTTTCCCTTAGGAGACAACTGGTAAAACACATCCAAAATTATCGGGAAAGGTTTAAAAAAACGCGTTTTGATCTCGGTATCAATAATCCAAAAGCGGGGTTTCTTCTTTTTGCATGTATACACAAAACTTGATAGCGATATTTACTTCTTGGTAGATTTAAGAAGTGACACGCACTTCGTAGTAACCAAAGTAATTTTCTCAGGTAATGATGTCTATCTTACTACTCAGAAATAGAACTAACAATTTTATGTGCACAAAAAGGAACCCCCACAACGTTGCTGAAACTATCAAAACCTCTTAGAGGGCTTGACAACTTTGAAGTAGTAAACAAGTAACTTGAGTCAGTCACCGTTTAGTGATTCACAACCTAAAAATTATGAAATATTTGGAGTTGCAATACAGGTAATAACGACTTCTTCAATAGTCGCATACTTTTAAGGTTACCCCTAGTGGTAGTCGTTACCTTGCAGTTGCAGGGTACCTTAGCTTATTCAAACAAAGTTATTTATACCAAAAAGTCGCAAGATTTGGCGATGGCTTCGTAAAATTTGCTCACTTGAGGTTGTTGTCTCCGTTTCTGTTACTTTGGTGCTGGTTGGGAAATCTGTGTACAAGTGGTAAACTGTAATTAGCATTTAACGTACTTACTAACCTAACAATATTTTTGGAACATCTCTGACATAAAAGATAAGCGTTATGATTTTAAATCAATTAATTTGAGCATAATTTTACTTAAAACTAAAAATGTGTAAATGTATTTTTAACAATTTCACCGTTCCTAAATACATAAGTTATTCACCTAATTAAATTTGCAACACAACACCCTGAAATGTCCGAAAAGCGTTGACTACAACCCCGATCCCGTGAAGGAGGTGAATATAATCCGCTGATTGGTGCTCAGTTTTACTACTGGTTAGACTGTAACAAAAGCAATGCTTTCAACTGTCCCCTTTTACATGGCGATGTCATTGGCGGTGCAATTGTCGGCGGTGCATTCTTTGGAACTCGTTCTTAACCGGTTCCCATTTCGACAGTTCTTACATAGCCTCAACCTGTGCCATTTCGGAAAGTTTGAGGCTAGTTTTGGTTGTGAATGAGTAGTTATCGATATCCGATATTTCAAACTATCACTTTTGTAACCGACACAGGACGATTTACAAAGCGTTTAGCTCAAGACTGTATTTTTTGGAGGCTGGTTCGTTATTTTACTGCAAGGACCAAACCTAACTCTATCTATATCTGATTCATTTTGTTTTGTTGATTTTCCGACAGGGTGGAAAGCTAATGTATATTGGAACGATTTTCCGTCATCCCTTCTCAAATTGTGGTTTCGAATAGGTGATAATAATTATCTTCAGACACCGGATTATTGATGGCGATACTAAACGCCAAACACAAATAATCCCGAAGACCAAATGCGTGGAGCTTTGCGTATTCACAAAAAAAGATATTTCAAAAACACACAGCTGCAAGGAAAACTACGGTAATTTCTTAATTCATGACTATTTTGCTAAAAAAAATGTGTGTTGACCAAGATATAGTAACCGATTTTGATAGTTTTTTCCCCGTCCAAGCCAAAACAACTATTGTGCCTGTGTTCGTACAATTTGAGCTGATTTCTAAGATATGGTGTGCGATATGTATACGTACGATTAAATTTAACAATAAGTTGTCCATACCAAAAATGTTATGAATTAAACAAAACAACGACACCTCGCGTTTAGTATTGCCTTATAATGCAATCCAGATTTCTTTTTACAGAATTTAGTGTCATTTATCAAGTTTAGACTTGAACTTTCTTATAGTAGAATTGAAATTTCTTAATGAGAACTGAACAATTTTTTTTTATAAAACACAAAAAATGCGACTTCAAAATAAAATGTAGTTTTTAAAATAGATTTTTATGTCTCTTTCCTATAATGGTTCTATTTTCCATTTTCCTATGGCTTTTTTGCACCATTTCTAGCTACAAATATTTGAAATAGTTCTAAGCTATACACTTTTTATTGGGTTCGACTTAGTTATTCTTACACTATCTCTGGACTGTAGATTTCCGAATCATCACCGGCTACCAATGAGAGAGCTCAGAACGCACACCAGCTAGAAGCACAAAAGTATCCCCCTTTAAGTTGTTGACATTGGTTGAAATGAGGTTGAGTGTACCACAAGATTTAAGATAGTTATTGGAAGAGGCAGCAATAGAGGAGTTAGACAAGGACACGGAATCAATGCGTAAAGAAGCGCAAGAAAGTATTAGCAAGATCCAGCAAGAAAATCGATGTAATTTTAATAAAGGTAGGAAAAAGAAACACAGTACAGAGTAGATGATCTAGTAGCCATTCAGCGGATCAAGCTAAAGCCTAAGTGGTACCGTTACGGAAAGTTGGATAGCGTGATGGTCCTGGATACACATGCACCATTGCTAAATATATGAAGCGGTGGGAGGAGCAAGCTGGAACATTCGAGCTGAATGATGAGTGGGATTAGACTTTCGTGCAAGAAGTGGTCGAAAATACCACTCTGACGTTATATCACGAAACCCTGTAACTGTACGTGCCTTTGACAAAACACGCACAAAGGCAAACAAGTTAAATACAAGTGATTAGAGTTGCCTCGCGTAACTTGAAGAAAAAGTTCGTCTAATCGTTACCAGCGAAAGTGCTCGCGTGTGAACAATCAATCAAACATTGTTTCAATAATAAACCTTTTAAATATAACGAATATTCTATTTTAAATATTAAACTCTCACATTTTTATAAATAAAGATGGAATGATCAATAAAACTGTGTCGAGTTCCATATTTTGACAGCGGTTACGGGAAGATCTATCCTGTTTCGTAGGCTACCCATAACGGGAGCCCCACATATATATATATATATATATATATATGATTGAGAACCTTTTCATTATTTTTATGTATATTTTTTTAACTATGCATTAAATGTTTTTGTTATGCTTTTTTATTGGTTAAAGCTATAATTCTAAAACAGTATTTTTTGGAACTTTAAACAAACATGTCTAACATATCGAGCCCTAACAGTCATTTTAGTGTAACCAACAAAACTACAAATTGACAGAAGAAGGTTTTTTTAGTTTACGAATATAAAAAACTAGCGTTTACCCGCGGCCCTGTCCGCACCTAGAAAGTGAAACATCACATTTTGTTTAATTAAAAAGTCAAATTTTTGTTGGGAAGTTTATCGGTAATTATTTTCGATAAGGTAAATAAAATCGAGAAGCAGAAAAGCGTGAAATAAAGGAGCTTGAGATGCTGGCCAACGGGAATAATGCCCGAAAATTCTATCAAAAAATTCGGCGAATGACAGAAGGTTTTAAACCCGGGGCAAACTCCTGTAAGAATGAGAACGGCGACCTCGTGGCCGATGTTCAGAGAGCACTCAGAATATGGAGGGATCACTTCTCTGCCCTTTTAAATGGAGAAACTGAGCAAGAAACCAGAGAAGATGCCGAACCCGAGCCCACAATCGAAGATGATGGAATTGACGTTCCACAACCCGACTATAATGAGGTGCGAATAGCAATATCCCGATTGAAAAACAATAAAGCAGCTGGCGCTGATGGTTTGCCTGCTGAGCTATTCAAACACGGAGGCGAGGAGCTGGTAAAGCGCATGCATCAGCTTCTATGCAGAATATGGTCGGATGAATGCATGCCTGAAGATTGGAATCTAAGTATTCTCTGCCCAATCCGCAAGAAGGGCGATCCTGCAAACTGCGCCAACTATCGCGGAATCAGCCTTTTGAATATCGCATATAAGGTCCTATCAAGCGTATTGTGCGAAAGACTGAAGCCTGATGTGAACAGACTGATTGGACCTTACCAGTGTGGCTTCAGACCTGGTAAATCTACCATCGACCAGATTTGTACAATACGCCAAATCTTGGAAAAAACCCGTGAAAAGAGAATCGACACACATCATCTCTTTGTTGATTTTAAAGCCGCTTTCGATAGCACGAAAAGAAGCTGCCTATATGCCGCTATGTCTGAATTTGGTTTCCCCGCAAAACTTATACGGCTATGCAAAATGACCTTGAGCAACACCGCCAGCTCGGTCAGAATTGGGAAGTACCTCTCCGAGCCGTTCGAAACTAAACGAGGTTTCAGACAGGGTGACCCCCTATCGTGCGATTTCTTTAATTTAATGCTGGAGAAAATAATACAAGCTGCAGAACTTAACCGCGCTGGAACAATATTTTATAAAAGCGTGCAACTGTTGGCATATGCTGACGATATTGATATCATTGGCCTTAACAACCGCGCCGTAACCTCTGCTTACTTCAAATTAGAAAAAGAAGCGGAGAAAATGGGATTGGTGGTGAACGAGGGCAAAACGAAGTACCTTCTGTCATCATGCAAAGAGTCAGCGCATTCGCGCCTTGGCAACCAAGCCACTGTTGGCAGCAATAATTTCGAAATAGTAAAGGACTTCATTTACCTGGGAACCAGCATTAACACCAACAATAATGTTAGCCTAGAAATCCGACGAAGAATTACTCTTGCAAACAAATGCTACTTCGGACTGAGCAGGCAATTGAAAAGTAAAGTCCTCTCTCGACGAACGAAAATAACACTCTACAAGTCCCTCATCGCACCCGTCCTGCTATATTGTGCAGAAGCGTGGACACTAACAACATCTGATGAGGCGGCTCTGGGAGTATTCGAGAGAAAGGTTCTTCGAAAGATTTGTGGACCTCTACGCGTTGGCGACCGCCCAGGCGGTTAGATGACCATTTAAAGAAAAAAAGAAGAAGAAGAAATAAAATCGCTATTCCTAGTACGCAGAGTGGGATATACCGCACTGACCGATCTATGGGACCCATAAATCAAATCTTATTGATCAATACCAAATGGGTTCAGATAGTGACTATTAAAACAAGTAAGGGAGTCTAAGTTCGGAACCGAACATTATATACCTAGTAGTGATCTATTATGTCACGCAGGTCTATTTTAATACTTTCAGTTCGTATTTGCGTTCAAATAGACAGACGGACAGACAGATAGACGTACCGAGAGACGTACATGGCTACATCGACTCAGCTCATCCTCCTGACCATTTCAGTATACATACAAACATTTCCTGTTCATGAAAGGTATAAATATCAAAAAAGTTATACAACTTCTCTTTTGCAGTGGGTTTTAACTACTTGCCCGAATATTTTACTTCGTGTTGTTGTTGTTGTTGTAACGACAAAAACACTCCCCGAAGGTTTTGGGGAGTGCTATCGAACTGACAGTCCTTGGCCGGATATGAATCCGATACGCTCCGGTACTCCCTTGCGGTACTGCCCGACTGTCGTGGTAGCGATTTATGACCAGTGGAACAATCAATCATTAATTAATATATATCTCGATTCGTTTATGCCGAATGAAGTAATATACCTTGTGTGCGTAACAAAAATAGATATAAAAAATGTGTGTCTTTTATAGGCGCCAAAGAACTCAACCGATCTTTATGAAATTTTTACAATATATACTTGGGTTTACTGGGTACAGCATAGACAATATATAGTTTTGAAAAAATCAGGCGGTGTCACGCCCCCGGCTATATAAAGTTTCAATTCGTCATAACTCCGAACTTTTTTGGTCTAAATAAATGAAATTTGGATATATGTGTCACTTAGTCAATATACGAGTATACATAATTTTTCAAACGTTGGCGGTGCCACGCCCACATATTTTGTGTTTTGTTTTGCTCTTGAACTTTCACGATAGGTTCAGGAGTTCGCTGGGCACGACACAGTCTGTATACAGCTTTTGGAAAAACCCTCAGGTTATATAAAGCTGCAGTTTGGTAAAGTTAGGAGTTTATTTGCTTCAAGTTAATGAAATTTCATATATACTCGTAGATGTGTTCTATGTATCAAAACAACGTCTACCGGGTTTGCTAGTATATTATAAAATGGCGAAAGCCAACAACGAATTTCAGCATTCTTTTGTAAAACTGAGAGACTAGTTTGCGTTCAAATAGACAGACGGACAGACAAACAGACGGACGGAGAGGCAGGCACGGCTAAATCGACTCCGCTCGTCGTGCTGATCATTTTAGTGAACTTTTCTCTTCTTGTTCTCTTACTTACATACATTTAATGTTTATGAAAGGTATGAAAATAAAAAAAGATATATAACTTCGCTTTGCAGTGGGCTATTAACTACGTGCCCGAATATTTTGCTTGTGTGTTTCCCGATTTGGCTAATTTTTGGCAGGAGTATAATACCTACTACTGAGAAGCAGCTGAACAATTTTCATTGAAATATCAAGATTGAATTATAAGCGATTGCCGTTGAAAATAGCAGAAATTTTATGCTGAAAAGTGGGCGGCGCCACGCCTATTTCTTCAAAATTGACAAACTTTTTTGCGGCCGGGTTTTTCTTAAAAAGCTTATTATTATGTGTGCAAAATCTGATTGATATAACTTGCTTAGTTGTAGAAATATCGCATTTTAAATTCTACAAAAAAATGTTTCAGAACTAGGTTAAAAAACTGGGCGTGGACATTAACCGATTTCGCCCATTTTTTCAGCAAACAGTTACCCTTATATATAGAACATTATCATCAAATTTCGTTTCGACAAATCCATTTTTGACGGAGTTATGGCATACAAAGTTTTGTGAAATAGTCCACTATAAAATGCCCCGCTCATTTTCGAAAATTTTAAATTTTTGGATTTCTTTGTTTACGGAAACTTTAAAAGTGAAATATAAATGATGTAAAGCTATTTTACGTAAAGTTATTGCCTATTAATATATCTGCGATCCTCTTCAAAATCTTTCATATAAAAGTGTGCGTAGACCTTAACCGATCCCGCCCATTTTTTTCTGGAACATTCCTTCTATTAATACAAATATGTGAACAGTTTTTTCTTTGTGAACAGTTTTTGATTTATGAACAGTTTTTGATTTATGATTAGTATTTTTTCTAAATTTGACTTAATCAAAAGTGGGCGGTGCCTCGCCCATTTTCAAACATTTCTTGAAAAATTTATTTTATGCCTCAATCGCAGTGCATTCACCAAATTTTATCCTTATAGGTGTATTATGTACTGAGTAATCACTTTTTTTGTGTTTTCGCAATTATTCTATGTATAAAAAGTGGGCGTGGCTATGGTCCGATTTCGCCCATTTAACCCGCATACCAAACTTCATTAAGATATCTCAAAATTTACTAAAGTGATCGTGTTCACAGACTGACTGACGGACGGACATGACTTAATCAATTTCTCTTTTCGTCCTGAACATTTTGATATGTACTCGTATAAGTCAATATCTATCTCCATCCGTTTATGCCGTTACGTACTGCCGTTAGGCGACTAAAGTTAATATACCTTGTGTGCGTAGCACTACTAGGTATAAAAATAGTGTTTCCAAAGAGAACATCTGATGTTCAAACTTTGACATTTATATAATACTAGCAGACCCGGCAGACGTTGTCCTGCCTAAAAGTTTACTTGCCTACATTTAACAAATTGTACTCTTTTACCTCCCCACTTTTCGCTTCCTTTTTCTTTCAACTATTGCTTTTCTCCCAACCCTTTATACCGTTACTCTTCTTTACCCTCTTAATTTTCCTCTAACACCACCTCTCTATCTTAAATTTCTATTCCTACTCCCTTCTTCTCCCATTTCCTCTGCGGGTACTGATATGTACATTAGGGCGGGTCGATTTAAAAATCGCTCATTGCTCTGTGAAAATCGTATTCTAGGGATCAAAATAAGAAACTTTGCCGAAGGAACCATACCTCTAAAACGACTTCTGATGTCCCCCACTTTTGGGTAGGGGCAAATTTTGAAAAATCCCACTTTGACCCATTTAGAGTGCTCCAATCGAGTCCAAATGTATGACCGACCCCCACTAACTTTGGAGGCCCGACCCACCGATGCCAGTGGCACAGCCCCTGGAACCCCCTTGGGGGTTCACCATACAAACATTTCAAAAAATCGCCGGTTTTGCACTTTACATGAAAAAATCAGCGAAATGTCTGTTTTTTCTTTATTTTTATTTATTTATTTATAATAATATCTATTATTTATTTATAATAATATCTATTTTTTCTCTTTAGAAATTTATTTAGTCAGAACATATGTAAATGAAAAAATTTATTTAAGTGAGTTATAGAAAAGAAACTAAAAAAATTATTGTTTGAAGTCTTTTTTACTTTCAAGTCTGGGCAATTTCGCATGGCTCTCTAATGTCGTCGCCATAACAGCCTTTACATTTTCCGGTATAACCCGTTTGGAAACGCTAGCTAGCAATTGAACATGTCGTTCCGTTCCTTGTATGTGTGATGGAATTTTTGGATCATTAAACGGTGGATCATCTTGATTTAAATATTATTTCAATGTATCGTACGGAATGCTTCGCGTGAATGGTGGTTCAAATACGATATTTATATCATTCAAATTGATCATTTCCGTATAACTTGTGCAATTAAAGTTTATATCTAGTTTTTTATAAACTCTAAGTTCCATTGGCTCGTCAACATCGGTACGATAGCGTAGAATTTTCTTGATGGCACAGTCGCGCTTTTCTTTCCTATCATCAAACAACATTGATAACAAGATATTTTCCGAACGCGCATAATATGAATTATCTTTAATTACTTGATTAACAATTTTGCGTAAACGAGGTTGTAGAAATCGGGACCAACCAATGAACTTAAAAATAATGCACTGCCGTACACGACAGAGCTGTAATACTTGATATTGAAGTACATTGGCACATAACATTTAATTATGTATAAATTCAACCAGAATTCTTAAATTTGCATCTGGATTTTCCGTTGTCACATATAATCGCAATAATCTAGCGGCCTTGGTGAGCGACCGAGAATGTACCATTTTCCCTGGTTTGATGTTAGCCAGATCCACCGAAACACGCCGCTAGAAATTGCATGGGCCATGTCGTATAAGTACTTCGAATCGGTGGAAAATTCAATTTTTTCCGGAGCAGGTGGCATATTTTGCAACTCAATTTTTTGGAAGCCGTCCACCACCTGAAAATATATAATAATAAAATAATTAAAAATGGTTGACAATTATAATAAATGAGTGATAGCAATAACTTACCGGAGGAGTTTCACTAGTTTCGGTTTGACGGCTCAGTTTTCCGGTTGCCGATCTTGGTCCAGTGCTGGTTGATTTATCCAAAGCTTCAAACAAATGCCGAAACGGAAGTTCGTTGAAGTGTAGAAGGCAAACGAACCAATGCAATGGTCTTTTTAACAGCAATTCGAATCGTCGTATAATTCCACCGTGTGGGCCAGTTTTTGTTACCTCACCGTCAGTGCATATTCCAATTAATGCATCCAGTGATATATTTTTATCGTTGAAAAAACCATTTAATTTGGTTGTTTTGTATTCAGCGGTTTCATGTTCCAGTCGCACGTAACCAATCAATTCAGAATTGGGTTCTCTCAAATAACAAGATGAGGTTCTTTTACCATCCTAGTATGATAATTCTCATCAATTTTATCTATCGGTTAAGTATCACCTTTTCTGCCATCGAATGAAAACGCTAACAAATTGGTATCATCTAACCGTTTGCGAAGCACTTCTTGTCTGCATTTCTCTTTTTCTCTGCGAACTTTCGATTTATCCATGATGAGAGGTTTCCCATGCTTATCTTTAATTTTAAAATCTTGCAAAAGAGCGGTTCCCAATGCTGATGCTACTCTGTTAGGCACACCAAATCTGACATATACCAAGGCAAAGTTAAAACAATCGTATCTCTCTGTGTATTGTGAACTTGTGCTTCTATCCATATCTTCTTGAACCGGTGGCGGTGCGTATGTTGAATCATCGGGATCTTGGTATGTTGGCATTGATGACATAGACGTTGCTCCTTGCTCTTCAGTTTCCATCATAAATGCATCCATTGTTAGTCTTCTCTGATTATGTTGATCGTGCATGAACTCTTTGAGACGTTCGGGAACCCAGCCGCATGCACATGGAGCTGCCTTCAAATCGCATTTACATGTTCCAATGTAAAAAATTGTTTCCAGAGATTTTACATACTCTGTAAATTGTTGGGTGTTTTTTCTTCTCTTGATTTGCTCTTGATACTTGTCAAGCAATTTATTCAATTTATTAAATACACTTTTTTTCAGCATTATTCCCATACCAAGTTTTTCCCAAATTCCAATCAACTTATCTTGTACTTGAATAGTGAATGATTTATGGGAAAACTTTTTTTGTTCTGTTTTAGCACGTTCGCTTGAGTAAAAATAATATCCAGATGGGTTGGTAAATTAAGATCAGTAGACACACCAAAAACAGTAACATCATGCTTGGGTAAATGACTTATTTGGTTTTCGATAGTTGTTGATGTAGTTGCTTCATCTTGCGGTGTAGAGGATGGTGGATTCATTGTAAACTTTTTGATTTGGTCACTTATTATTTTTTTTGAAATATTTTTTTATCTGAAGCTAGCACTTCACACTTTGAGTTCTTCACAACGACTTAATGCATTCACAAAAACTGTTGTGTTATATATGGTCTACGAGACGAGGTAATAAGAATGAAATGGTAATTTCAATTCTACCTGCTGTGTCTTGTGGTGGCTTAAAAAAAACAACACAAGCAATTTTACGATCTGCAATTGTGTCACAGTGATACCTTCATTTTTTAAAGCGGTTGAATAAAAAGCCCATACAACTATGTTTACGACATGCAAATGCATCACAGTGATGCCTTGGTTTTAAAAGGGTTGTAAAAACGCTAATTTCTAATAATTTTTTTAATTTCTTTTCTATTACTTAGTTAAATTCATTTTTTCATTTACATATGTTCTGACTAAATAAATTTCTAAAGAGAAAAATAAACTCCAAAAAGAAAAAACATAGGCATTTCGCTAATTTTTTCATGTAAAGTGCAAAACCGGCGATTTTTTGAAATGTTTGTATGGTGAACCCCCAGGGGGGTTCCAGGGGGTGTGCCACTGGCATCGGTGGGTCGGGCCTCCAAAGTTAGTGGGGGTCGGTCATACATTTGGACTCGATTGGAGCACTCTAAATGGGTCAAAGTGGGATTTTTATAAATTTGCCCCGACCCAAAAGTTCGACCCAAATGCGGGGACATCAGAATTCGTTTTAGAGGTTTGGTTCCTTCGGAAAAGTTTCTTATTTTGATCCCTAGAATATGATTTTCACAGAGCAATGGGCGATTTTTTTGCCTCCCCACAAATTGACCCGGCCTAATGTACATAGTTTAGAAGATATGTGTATCGTATTTCCTTTTATTTGATCCTGGTACTGATTTCCAAGGCCTTTTGATATAGAGAACTCATATGTATATATATACGAGGTGTGCTCAAAACGTATCGCGAATTTTGAATTTTCGCTGGTTACGTATATTCGAATTTCGAATTTTTTGTGGCGTTATGTTGGTACTCATGTCTCTCACTTATGCCGACAAGCTCAGCCATTTTGAATGTTCAGTTAATTGTTGACAGCTGCTTTGCTTGCACGTGTTTTGGATCGTCTTCGATTTTTACCTATTCAAAAAAATGGATCAAAGAACCTGTATCAAATTTTGTGTGAAAAACGAAATTAAGTGGGCGGCTGCATTCCGAATGTTGACTGTGGCATACGGAGAAGCTACCTTGGACCGAAGCAACGTTTATCGGTGGTACAAAATGTTCTCAGAAGGCCGAGAAGATGTTCAAAGAAGAACAAAAATTGGCTTTTGCACCACGATAACGCCCCTGCTCACGCATCGTTGCTTGTGCGCGACTTTTTGGCCAAAAACAACACACTAATGATGCCGCAGCCACCGTATTCCCCAGATCTGGCCCCCTGTGACTTTTTCTTGTTCCCTAAACTGAAGAGGCCCATGAAAGGACGACGTTACGCTCTTGACGAGATAAAGACGGCATCGAAGGAGGAGCTGAACAAGATACAAAAAAATGATTTTTTGAAGTGCTTCGAAGATTGGAAAAACCGTTGGCACAAGTGTATAATATCTCATGGGGATTACTTTGAAGGGGACAAAATAGATATATATGAATAAATAAATAATTTTTGAAAAAACACAAAATTCGCGATACTTTTTGAACACACCTCGTATATACATAATATTATTTACTTGGTTTTATAATGCGAGGCTAAGTTGGAAGAGGTTTTTATATTTCGAATCCCAAGCCTAGCGTTATATCTGTTATGCAGGGAATCATACTTCGTTTGTTACGCGCCTTACTTTTTTTTCCCCATATACACATCCGTACATATGTCTTTCGGATGTAAGTATAGCAAAAAGGCATATAGAATCGAAGGAATTGCACCAGTACGATCAGAACGTCGTATAATTATTTGTATTTCCCTATGAAATTTTGAAATGGCTGCTGAAAAAAAGCAAAAAAATTTTAGTTTTACTATCTTTCAGTCAGCAATTCGAAACATAAATTCGGCTGTGAAAAAACTGAAACATATGAAAAATTAAAAAACGTAAATATGAAAAGCTAATTGCTTAAAGCCTCAGAAAAATTCTCAAGTTTTTTTTCTGCTGATTGCTGAAGCTTGTTTCCGTTCAACTTACTGCTGAAGTAAAATGAAAAAACTTTTTTTTTACTTTGCTTATTTGAGTTGCTGAATCATTTTCAAAACTCGAGTAAAAGCAATTTTGAAATACTTGAAAATAGTTGAGCATTTTCAAACCCTGTTATAGACCAAATACGTTCAGAGTTATGACGAATTGTAATTTCATATAGCCTGTGGGTGTGGCACCGCCCACTTTTCCGAAACTATATATAGCTTATACTTTAACATGTGATCCCAGGAATATACTGTGAAAATATCATAATATCATAAAAATCGGTTGAGTACTTTGGATGCCTATAAAGGACACAAAGACCCACAGACACGCAAACACACAATTACACATTCATTTTGATTTATAAGATTAACAGCCCAACCTAATATAACCGCACAGCGTTTTTTACCGCACGAAAACAAACGACTTTTTCGGCTCTTACCAAAATAAATTTGCGTGCGTGAGTAGCTCTCATATACACAACCCATCTGAGCGCAAATGTCAAATCGATATGTCACGCAAAACAAAAATTGGAAATTTAGTTAGGTTTTTACGCTGTGCGGTTAGTTTAGGTTGCTCTGATACAATTTGTATGTGCATGAGACATTTTTGACAGAAAATTTCCGGAGTGCGTTCATATTAGGTTGGGATGTAAGATTTGAAGGCAATATGTTTTACATCACAATTGCCTTTGCTTTTTTTATCGTAATGGTACTTATTACAGCTGGGATATTTTGTGAGATGGTTTAAAATAAACAGTCCTATCGATATCTGTCAAAATACGGATTTTCAAAATTTTGTTGGGCTCGGTATTTATCGACTTTACATTTTAAAGTTCAAAGAAACTTACAATTTCGCCTCAGGGAATATTGCTCTTGTTTTCGAGCTACACAACTATATGGCAATATATTGACCGCCGGGGAGTCAAATAATATTGTTGTAATTCACGATAGAGTAAATGAAACAATAGTGTACAAGATGTATTTTTAACTATACAAACATGGACAGGGTATGAAAGTTAATATATTATATTAAAAACCCTGATAAATTGAAACTTTAAGGCGAAAATCAAAAAAGTCGTAAAAGAAATAAGTACTAAAAACTTGAAATTTGTTTGCCCAAATGAGTTTAAAGTACAGCGCGACAGCTTCATATCACCGGTTAACGGGATCGGGAAATCCTCGTTTGAGGAATTCTTACAACAACCCGGAACATAGCAGTAACTTATAACATCCTTATGGTTGAGATATCGCACGGAATAAATTACCGGATTTTCGTTTACATTTTTAATTTTCCTCGCGATATACTTTATAATACGAATCGATAATTCGAACTCGGTTTTGACTTTTTATTTATTATTCAATCGTGCAAACTTAAGGCAAGGGTATACCTCTCAGTTTTGACTTTATCCAGGAGAAGAGACCGCTATGTTAGAATACACAGCTTATATAGACACAAAAAGAGATAATTAAATATGGATGAAAATGTATACCTACGGGTGTCCTTTACTGGTATTTATAGGAAGTTATTTTGCGGAAAAATTGCGCTTAACCCTTGCATTCCTTAATATCTTTTCCATGATACCAACCTATTTTACCATTTTTTGTATCTTGGATTCGAATTTAATGGCAAGAACAGTGGCTTTAACAAAAACTGCTAGCTTGGCGTTGAACTTACTCGCTTTTTCGCTCAAAACAAAATTTCGACGATATACTTTTCCACCCATACTAAAATTTTTAGCCTGCTTCGAAGGTTATATCATTTGGCTGACTTTTCAAACGCGCTTTTCATGTTCAATACGCACTAGACGGGGTTTTTCTATGCGATCTATTAAAATATCCCCTCCCAAAGACTCGAGCGTACACGGCAAACTGTAATCATCTGCATGACCTAACATCTTCTGACCATATATTTATTACTTCTATATTGGCCGTCTTTATCTCGTCAAGAGAAGCGTAACGTCGTCCTTTCATGGGCCTCTTCGGTTTAGGGAACAAGAAAAAGTCACAGGGGGCCAGATCTGGGGAATACGGTAGCTGCGGCATCATTAGTGTGTTGTTTTTAGCCAAAAAGTCGCGCACAAGCAACGATGCGTGAGTAGGGGCGTTATCGTGGTGCAAAAGCCAATTTTTGTTCTTCCACAAATCCGGGCGTTTCTGGCGGATTGCTTCGCGCAAATTTCGCATAACTTGCAGGTAATATTCCTTATTGACCGTTCTTCCCTGTGGCAAGAACTCATGATGCACCACGCCCCTGCAATCGAAGAAAACTGTAAGCAAAACTTTCACATTCGACCGAACTTGGCGCGCTTTTTTCGGTCTTGGTTCGTGCGGCAGCTTCCATTGATATGATTGAGCTTTGGTTTCCACGTCATAACCATAAACCCACGATTCGTCACCAGTTATGACCCTCTGGAGCAAATTTGGGTCGTCGCGGACAGAGTTTAACATCTCATTAGCAATGTTCATGCGATGCTGTTTTTGGTCACAATTGAGCAATTTTGGTACGAATTTCGCGTAAAAATCGAAGACGATCCAAAACACGTGCAAGCAAAGCAGCTGTCAAAAATTAACTGAACATTCAAAATGGCCGAGCTTGTCGGCATAAGTGAGAGACATGAGTACCAACATAACGCCACAAAAAATTCGAAATTCGAATATATGTACGTAACCAGCGAAAATTCAAAATTCGCGATACTTTTTGAACACACCTCGTATATGTATGCATTTATAAAACAATCAAATTTAAATACAGCGATATTGAACTTGAAGACATAAAACTCCAAAATTATTGAATATAAAGTAGTTATAGCTATAGCAAATTTGACAAGGGATGACGAAAAATCGTTCCAATATACATCAATAGTTATAGCTCCTTATCAGTTACTATAGAATGTAAATTTCAAACTAGTAGGAGTAAATAATTCCGAATACTGAATTGTTTTCTTTTTCGCTCGCGTATGCATGTGTCGACAATTTTAGTGGGTTGTTACTGCTTATGATAGCGGAAACGTTGCAGTCGCTCAAATTGGTTCTTCTAAAAAGTCGCATATAGGAGGCTTTAAAAAGCGGTAGTTCGTCATAGACGTCCAGTAAAAATTCAAAAGAAGGCTTCCCAACGTTTTACCCATTCCACCATGACACTTATTTGGGAGGAAGTGGTCGTTTTTAATTGCGTCTTTTATTAAACCTTTTGGAATCCACAGTTTCGAACATAAAACTTTTCTAGCCTCATCTTCGTTCGCGTATTCTGTTCGCTTATATACTTTGTCGTTTTTAACCTGTGGATCTGGCAAACTACTCTGAGCTTCTTGAATTTTCTGTTTTAATTGGGTGTAGTAATCGGAGTTAAGAGCTTCTGAATCTAAATTTACTGTTGTTAAAACCGATACTTCTCCTAATCCATCGAAATTTTGCCTCGAAAAGGCATCATGAATGATGATCTGCGTAGCACGCCGATGCTCAATTATAAAACGATAACCTTGAAGTTTAAGGGACCAGCGTGCTAACCTGCCACTTAAATCTTGTTGCTTCATCAGCCACTGCAAACTATCATGGTCAGTCACTATCGTAAAATCCTGGCCTTAGACATAGCCACGGAATTTTTTAAGCTAAGGAAGCTATCGAAAAATCTACTCGAAAATAAAATTTTGCTTCAAGGAACGATATGAAAAGTATTTTTCTGTTTTGCTTTTGTAAGTTAAATCGAAGTAAAATGTACCAAATACAAATTTATCATCACCATCAGCAGTTAGTATCGTATGTATAACTAGAAAATGGACAAAGCTGGAGCAGCACACAACGATCGCGCAAAGGAATTTTCCATCAATCCTTGAATTTTGCCTTCGGGACAATAAATAAATAATAAAATAATGGGCTGGTATGCAAAAGAAGTTGCATCTGGTAGAATAATTAACTACCACTCAAACCACCCTTGGTACCAAAGGAGAAATACAGCGACAAGTCTTGCAAGGAAATTGTTTATCATATATAGATCATCATATATAGATTCATAGAAAACAACAAAATCAGGATTAAAAATATACTTTAAAAATTGGCTACCCAGAACAAATAATTAACACAATAATAAAAGAAACTTTAGAAAAAATGACGGACCATAATAAGCAAAATAATAGGGAGAATCAAAATAGAAAATATATTACATACCAGGCCTAACCAACAACCAGGCGCTGAGCAAAATTATACAAAATGACAAAGTTAAGTACGCATATAAAACACAAAACACTTTAAGCAAACTATTTACAAGAACAAAGAACCCAATCGAAGAGAGAAAACAACACAATGTGGTGTACGAAATAAGATGCAATTGAAAAGAAAATGAAATTTGCATGCAGCGCTATGTTGGTACAACAAAGCGAGTAGTAGGAGTGAGAGTCAGCGAACATATTGCCGATGCAAAAAACAAAAAGCAACAACAGCACAAGCACAACGTCTAACACACAAAAATCACACAGCTGATTTCGCGAACACAAAAATATTGGATATAGAAAACAAATCAAATGCGAGAATGGCGATGGAAGGTCTTCGGATACAACAACAATTACACGGATTTATTAATTTTAATTTAAATTATGGAAGACTTGGACAAAATAAATAAGACTTGCACAGCCGTGATACACTATGGATATGGTGGCAAAACCAACACGGTAAAATAAGTATACCACAGTGCGCCTATTATAATGAAAAAATGAATAAAATTAAATAATTAATTTTTATAAACATACTAGCGGACCCTGCAGACGTTGTCCTGCCTAAAAGTTTACTTGCCTACATTTAACAAATTGTACTCTTTTCCCTCCCCACTTTTCGCTTCTTCTACATTTATCCTTATCTCCTCCTTTTTCTTTCAACTATTGCTTTTCCAAAATTATGTAAATCATGACTGAAGGACACCTCTGTCCAAATATCATTCATTAAGACCAAATACGGTCAGAGTTATGATGAATTTAAATTTTATATAGCTTGGGGACAAGTGCCGTACCCAGCGAACTTCTGAACCTATCGTGAAGATTTCATAGAGATCGACTATAAACTTTGGACATTAATGAAGAACAAAGCACAAGAAATGTGGGCGTGGAACCGTAACTAAGAACAATCAAAACACAAAAAATGTGGGCTTGGCATCGTCCACTTTTCCAAAATTATGTAAATCTTGACTAAACGACACATATATATAAATATCATTAATTTAGACCAAATACGTTCAGAGTTATGACGAATTGAAATTTTATATAGCCCTGGGGGCGTGGAAGCGCCCACTTTTCCAAAACTATATATAGCCTATGCTTTAACCTGTGATCCCAAGAATATACTGTAAACATTTCCTAAAAATCGGTTGAGTACTTTGGAGAACACACAGACACACATTCATATCTGTTTATAAGATATATAAATTTCAAGTCATATATTAAGTCCCGCACTAAAAGTATACCAACCTAAATAGGTTTAACACAAATGACGACAAAAAGTGTGAATGAGGCATAGTCAGCGACCGTTCAGAGTACCTTATGATTGTCAGTAACAAATGAATTTTACTATACAAAGTTTTCAAGAACAGTTTTTTTGGTTTCGTTGGTATATACTGTTTTGTTACTGACAATGGCAAATAGTGGATGTGAAGTCCCGAAATTGGTATGATTTGAACTATCAACGCATGCTTACGGTCCATACTAATAATTTGATTTTGATCTAGTTTGAAAAGCAAGGTTTATTCAATATTATTAGGTACACTCAGTCCTTTTTTTACGCGATCTCTTTTTACGCGATTTCACTTTAACGCGGTTATTTTTGCAGCGCAAATTCCTTTTTTACGCGAATTTCTCACTTTAACGCTATTGCTTTTTTTCGTTTTTTGCTTGTTTACATATTTTTACGCGAAATAATTTTCGAATATAATACGGGGAAGTCCCAACAACGCGATTGCTTTTTTTCGTTTATAATACGGGGAAGTCCCAACAAAAAAATTTTACTCTATGTGTATCAATTATTGCAAATCTAGTTATAATGTATTTAGTTAGCGACCGGTGCAGTTGTTTTGGTAAGACTTTAAAATTAATTTTGTAATAAAAACAATAAAAATTTTTAATAAGGAATTTTAATTTTTGCTAGCTTTACAATGGAAGCTAATTCAGAAAAAAACAAAAAACGCAAAGGCATTTCTTTAGAAACAAAAATAAAAGTTTTGGACTATCTAGAGCAGGGAGCTGGCCCAACAAATGTGGGAAAGAGGCTTGGACTCAGTGAATCTACAGTGCGGACAATAAAAAAAAATGAAACTGCAACTAGAAAATCTGTAGTTTCCGGCAAAAATGTAAATGCGAAGAAAACTTCATACTCAAGAAATGTTTTTATTGAAGAAATGGAATGGATTGAGGATCTCAACCAGAAACGAATCCCAGTTGATACTACAACAATAAAACAAAAAGCTCTACGTATTTTTAATCGAATACTACTTGAAAAACCATCAACATCGAGCCAAGAAAACAAAAACAAATTTTCAGCTAGTGGTGGATGGTTTTCGAAGTTTATTGAAGGACATAATTTTCATAATTTAAAAACTAAGGGTGAAATTGCTTCAGCTGATAGTAAAGCTGCGCAGGACTATCCACCAAAGTTATTAAAAATTATTCAAGAAGGTGATTACACGCCAGACCAAGTTTTCAATGCGGACGAAACCGGCCTATTTTGGAAGAGGTTACCAAAACGAACATATGTGTCTAAGACCCAAAAATCAGTAGGTGGCTTCAAAGCTGCAAAGGACCGTGTGACGTTTTTATTATGTAGCAATGCTTCTGGTGACCGCATGATTAAACCGCTGTTAGTAAACAAAAGTCTCAGGCCGCGAGCACTAAAGGGCAAAGATTTAAAACATTTACGTGTTCACTGGATGGCCAATAAAAAAGCCTGGGTAACTGGAAATATATTCCAAGAATGGTTTGCTAAATGCTTTGTACCAGAAGTTAAAAGTTATTTGGAGAAGAAGAAACAGCCCTTTAAAGCTCTTTTAATAATTGACAATGCACCAGGCCATCCGTTGATTGAACATCCTAATGTAAATATCATTTTCCTCCCGCCGAATACTACATCAATTATCCAACCGATGGATCAAGGTATTATTGCGACTTTTAAAATGTACTACCTCAAAAAAACTTTTCAGTGCATTATGGAAAAACTGGAGGAAAATCCGAAATTGGACTTCACCGATGCTTGGAAAAATTTTTCTATCAAGGATTGCATCTTGTACGCGTCAAAAGCAATTTCTGAAATAAGGCAACATACGTTGAACGCATGCTGGAAATCTCTTTGGCCAGAATGTGTTAATAGTGGTATGTCCGTGACAAGCAATTCAACTAATTATTCAGATATCATTGATTTAGCACGTTCCGCGGGAGGAGAAATTCTTGCAGATATGACGAGAGAGGATATTGACGAGATTCTTCTAGACCGAGAGCTCGATGATGACGATTTGATTGAAATAGCTACGGAAGTAATCGAATCGGAAAATAGCAGCGACACCGAGATAGACGAGCATCCAATTAAAGCAGAGACGATTAAGCAAGGTCTTAAACTTGCAGCAGAATTGGAAAATTATTTTGTAGCAAATGATACTGATGCCGAACGTGTACGAAGTTTTCAAAAAGATTGAGTCTCTGCATGTTAAGATATAAAGAACTACATCAGAATTTATTGGGTCCCAAAAGAAGCATTCAAACAAAATTATCTGAATTTATGGTGCAAACTCAACCACAGGTGCAAATTCAGTCGGAGATGCTAAGTCAATCAGAGCATCAATCCATAGTTCTTACTATTGATTCTGATACAAATTCTAGTGATATCAGTGCAGGCCATCAAAATAAGCGGCTAAGAATAATTTCCACTACGGATAATGACAGTGATTAAACAGCATTCAACGGTTTTTTCAATAAATCTACCTATTTTCTTCTCTTTTATATATGGTTTTTGTTTTGTATTTTTTATTTTGTTTTGAATGAATAAATCATAAATCTGAAATTTGAAACTTATTGTATTGTTTTTCAATATTTTTTTGCGCGTATATTTTGTTATACGCGATATTTTTTATATTCGGAACCCCATTCGTCAGTTAATATTGGAAAACTAACCATTTTTCCGCCATTTTTTTTTACGCGATTATGGGTTCTGCCACTGGACTGGGACTGGGTGTACAAGAAAATATTGTAGCACGTCACAATTAATTTATAAAATTTTTTGAAAGTGGCCGAAATCAAATATGCGTGTTTTGCTCATTTTTGGAAAATTTTATAAATTAACAGCGAAGTCCTACAGTATTTTTTATACCAGATAAACATTGCTCTTTATATGAACCAAAACTGTAGTTATTAGCACTTATCTGAAAAAAAATTTACCTCCAATACTTTCTACCACATCAGATCATACAAAATTATTTTAATATTTTCATTAATTTCTATAAAAATTAAATGTGTATGCAAAAAAAAAAAAAATTTCATGCAAGTCACATTCTTTGGTGTATTGCATCGAATTGACGATAATGTTGAGAAAAAAAGTATGGAGCAGTTGCTTTTCAGCGCGAAAAACAGGTCCAGGTTTCGCGCAACTACATGAGGAACTGTGCAAAAGTTTTATTGCTATAGAGTGAGCAAAACGCTACGAATTTACTTATTACACTGCGTTACAAAAACGAGCTTTAGTTCTGTCCTATGAACCAAATATACTTTTTCGGAAAGCGGAGAAAAAATAAAAATACACGTGTATCGGCGATTTTCATGTACACGTCAGCATTTTTTTTTTTTTTTTTCAGCGCACCGTACGTGGTAGCCAAATTGTTGGTACAGCGTACTTTATATTTCTATAGCAATAGTCGCACACGACTACAAAAAAAAAATTCTGACGTGTATATGATAAACGTGTATTTTTATTTTTCAACATTTTCTTGTACCTAATAATATTGAATAAACCTTGCTTTTCAAACGAGATAAAAATCAAATTATAATTGTTTACGCGACATCGGTAGCCACACGTCCCAATCCCAAAACCATAATATTCATTATACACATATTTCCTGAAGTGTACATAAAATAATACTCGTTATACACATTTTCCATGAATTGTAAATAATTTCATTATAACACGTGTATTATATCACATTGTATTATTATCCATTATATTTACTCACTCCAATGTATGAATTCCCCTTACGATTTACATATTAAATTTGGGACGTGTGGCAACCACGCGTAAATAACCCCACACCAATTCGCCGCACAATTGACAGCTGGTCGGCCATCATATATATTAGCATTGTTATTGTTTTTCTTTTCTTTGGAAAACACCGGCTTTTTGCTTTTCGTGAAACTAAAAGATTAATTAATTACTGTGTGTAAAAAACGTAAAAGGACTTTAAAACTATTGTGTAGTTAGCTCGATAAAAGAAATTGGTGAATATTTCGAAAGTCCTGATAAGAGCGTAGATCATAACACTGTTGAGATTCTTAAAATTGGAAATAGCACAACAGAAATTACCAACGTTCTACCACAAGACCGCTGTTTATTTCCACTTCTTTTCAACGTGTGCACTGTAATATACAACATCAGTTGTGCCAACTTTCAGATCTTTCAGTTTGCTGACGATATATCATCGAAGAAAATACTGGAGGAGAGTCACTGCGTTAGCTTAGTGCGGCACGTATATTGAATCCCAGCAACCAAGGATACGAAGAGGAACGCCAGTCGACAACCCCAGGGGCCTAGAGTCCCTACAACCGTGAGTACTAACAACTTCCTTTCTCTCAAATTATACTTGGTCCTTCGAGCCGGATTCGAACCGGCGACTTATGAATATCACTAGACGACTAAGCCGTCTAGGGGGGCGAGAATGTTTAAGCGACATAAGCTATAGCGATTTATTTCGTCTATTTTATTTGCGCTGCACTCTCTTGTAATTCGCAAGCAGCTTATAAAATATCCCAAAGATATAGTTTATGTTTTGTAATCCCAAAGCGGGGTTTTTTAGAACGAAAATGAGGAAGCCAATCCCGTGCAATGCCTCAGAGCCAACAGTGCTCGCCCCCAATTAATGAATACAAGGTGTAACAGGTGCACTGCACCCCGTTCTATATAGAACAAATCATTTAATAAATAAAATAATAATTAAATAAATATTAGAAAAGGGCTCCCTATAATAAACATGTGCACCGCACACCCCCTTTTCCTATCTAAACCAATAATATAATATAAATAATAAAATAAAATAAAAAAAATAACTCAAAAAAACTACTCGCCCTCCATAAAGCTTAAACATGGTCCTTCGAGCCATTGAAGGAACCAGCCCCTGCCCATACATTATTATAATACTACATAATATTATAATCCCCATAATTTTAATTTGTTGGCTCCCGCCAAAAACAACTTTTTCCCGCCAAATTTAATACTTCGGTATACCCAAATCCCTTAAGGCGAAATTTCGCACACACACAAAGTTATATTGTACACTAAAATCCCTTGCGGTAGAAATTATATACAACCAAAACACAGTCGGCCTCATCGCCAATTTCACCCAACAAAAAAAATTTAATTACTTTCTCAAATATAAAGTCCCAACGTTAACAAATCAAAGTCGGTTCATATCCAAATTGAGAAGCACTACAAATAGTGTTATAAATCCCATTAAATTAATTATTAAAATTATAAATAATCCCTAAAATACCGCGCTGTGTTTATACCGACACACGTTTACACATATCAATTATACAAGCATATACAATAAGTACACTGCGAATATCCCCTGAAAAGTGGTACAAGACTGATACATCCCCTATCAAACTTTTTTTCGTAAATAAACGCAACAGTCTCTCCAAATAATTCCCAAAATTGCGACCATAAAATTAAGTAAATCCCTTTTCAGAATGACTACCGTTGCCGAAAATAAATTTATTTCCGAAACGGATATTTTTACGGATTACTGCACTCGGTTCCGCTCAACCCCAATCCAAGATAATATCGAGGCAGCCCTAAAATTAAAAGACAAGAACATAGATGTTTTTTGGTCAAGAGTACAGAGCGCGTACGACATGGCAGTAGAGACTGACGACCAGGACCTCCCCAAGGACTTTAAGTCCGCCGCTTTCGGTAAATACCGAGCATGCCTTATCGCATATGAGGACACCAAAGCTCAAATAGGCGACCACCTCCAACTCAAAGCATTGAGTAACCCCGCGCCTCAAGAGCAACCCCAACCCCCCAAGAGTCCACCCATATGAACCTGAAAGTCCCCCCATGTGATACAGAAATTTTTTATGGAGGGTATGATCAATGGCCGTCCCTCCGAGACATGTTCACGGCGGTCTATATCAACCACTCGAAACTCTTCAGTGCCCAGAAACTGTATCACCTCAGACATAAGACTAAAGGAAAGGCAGGTCAAATAGTAGAACAATTCCCGTTAAGCGACGACAATTTTTCCCTAGCATGGGAAGCTCTCAAGTCGCGTTACGAAAACAAAAGAGTCCTGGTCGACAACCAAATACGAATTCTCATGAATCTAAAAGCGATTCAATCGGAAAATAGCGATGAGATCCAGAGCTTACAATCCTCAGTTAACAACTGTCTCCGAATACTAGCGACACAACCAGTCGAAACCTCCAGTTGGGATCCCATATTAATATATCTGGTAACCTCGAAACTTCCAGAGAATACAGTTGCCCTGTGGGAGCAATCATTAAGCTCCAGAAGAGACCTGCCGACCTGGGCCCAAATGAACCAGTTTCTGACCACTCGCTACGAGATAGTGGAAAGGGTGGATCAATGGCGACCTGCCAAACCCCGATATAATCCACCCTCCACAAACTTCTCAAGGCCTCACCCCAGTCAAAACAATCCCCAGTTCAGGCAGGCTCAACCCCAAAACCACGGCAACAACTCCCTTACTCAAACAAAATCTCATGCCACAGAACACCAACGATTTTATACCTGCAAGTTATGCAAACAATCCACCCACACCCTACAAAGCTGTTTGCGGTATAAAAGGTTGCCAATCTCCGAGCGTAAAAAATTCGTAAGAGAAAATAATATTTGCGAAAATTGTTTAGCTCAAACTCATGTGCTAAAAGACTGCCAAAGCACGAGAACGTGCATGCACTGCCAAGGCCGGCATAGCACCCCCTTCACGACACAGCAACCCGCAGCACCAGTTCCGGAATCCAAAGGACACGATCCCAGGTAGCCACCATGGAAGCCAGCAATCCCTGGCTTCAGGACGTCAGCCAGGCGGCACCCCAGGAAGGAGAACCCTCTACGCCCAACAGTTCCCAAGTACAATCGTTCCATGCTGAAAATGATAACCAAATCATACTCCCTACAGCAATAGTCTTGGTAGAACATAGAGGGGATATATTCAAACTTAGAGCCTTAGTGGACCAAGGCTCCGAAAGAAGCTTCATATCCGCCAAAGCTCAGACCAAACTCGGGCTTCCCTATACCCACTCCCTGTTTGAAATATCGGGTATGGGAGGCGGCGTGGTACAAACATCAAGCAAGCTGTGCTCGTTGACCCTAGTTTCAAAGGACAATAGGGTGAGAATAAAGGCCCAGGCAATAGTGCTTCCCCGCCTCACTAGGCAGCTCCCAATATTCAAGCTGAATGACAGCCAAAGGCGCAAATGGTCCCATCTAAAATTAGCAGACCAGAACTCTCAAAACCCATCCCAAATCGATCTGGTATTGGGTAGTGAGCTTATCCCACAAATAATGCTAAATGGCATAGAAAAGATCTCTCCCAGCCTGCTAGCCCAAAATACAATATTTGGATGGATCATAAGCGGCCAAACTCCCGAAAAGGTTGGAGCACATTCCTCACAAGCATGGGAAATCACAAATATTCAACTCAATGAACAGCTCAGACAGTTCTGGGAAATCGAGGAGATACCCAGAACTCGAGTGGAAACCCCCGAAGATCAAATGTGCGAAGAGCTCTATCAAATCATCATTCCCGAAGGATATCGACTTAGGCCAATCCCGTACTGCAGCCCTACGACAGTTTGTTGGAATGGAACGCAGTCTCTCAAAAAAGGGCGCTCTCAAACAGCAGTATGACCAGGTACTAGAAGAATACCTGTCCCTCGGCCACATGGAAGAGTGCAGTCCAAATGAATTGGAATCTCAAGGAAAATACCGTTCTTTCTATCTCCCTCACCATGCCATCGTCAGGCCAGACAAAAAGACAACAAAAGTCAGAGTTGTATTCAATGCTTCCAAGAAGTCAGGTTCCGGCCACTCCCTTAACGATGTGTTATGTACCGGACCAACCCTCCAACCCGATCTCCGACTTATGTTGTTAAAATGGCGGACATATAAATATGTGTTTAATGGCGATGTAGAGAAAATGTACCGCCAGATACTATTACACCCCGATGACCGAGAATACCAACGGCTAATATTCCGAACTCCCAAGGACAGTCCAATAAAGGACTTCAAGTTGAAAACGGTCTCCTTTGGGGTAAACTGCGCTCCCTTCCTGGCTATTCGCACGCTACACGAGCTGTCGAAAGATATAGCCGACTCCCATCCCGGACGCAACTCTCAAGAAATCTGCAGTCAATCTCAGATATACAAATACCCCGATGGATTAACTTCGCCCCTGACCATCTGGTAGAGCTCCATGGTTTTTACGACGCCTCTGAAAAGGCTTATTGCGCAACTCTCTATGTGCGAACTACTGTCGGCACTCAAGTTTACTCTCACCTTCTCGTGTCCAAAGGCAAAGTGGCTCCTCTCAAAACTATAAGCCTGCCACGCCTAGAACTATGCGGAGCTCTCTAACTTGCTAAACTAGTCGCAGTAGTGCAACCCCATCTCGGCCTCACTAGAAGAAATTTGTGGTCGGATTCTGAAATCGTGTTAGCCTGGCTCGAAAAGCCACCTCACTCATGGAAGACCTATGTCTCCAATCGAACAGCTCAGATCATAGACCTCGTAGGTAATGTCCCTTGGCGACACGTGCGAAGTAAAGATAACCCCGCAGATCTGGGAACCCGAGGTTGTACGCCAGTCGATCTCTCCAATTCTGCCCTCTGGTGGAATGGTCCAGAGTGGCTTTCCAAACCCCCCGAAGATTGGCCTCAACCAACAGTTCGCAACGTCAACCCCCCAGAGTCACGTAAAGTAGAAGCCCTACATGCTACGAAAGAGACGGAGGATCTCTTAGATCGGTTCTCTTCCTACCCTCGTGCTTTACGTGTAATAGCTTACGTTCTCAAATTTGTACGTCGGCTAAAAGACGCGGTGAACGGTATTAATGACCCAGCGGACCCCTCTCTAACTCATGCTGATCTCAAAAGCTCAAAACATCGTCTGATCATAATGGCCCAAACTCGATACTTCGCTCTTGAAAGATCATGTCTAGAAGACTCAAACCCCGTTGGAAAACGGAGCTCCCTACTCGTACTCAATCCCTTCCTAGACAAGAGCGGAGTCCTCCGAGTGAATGGTCGACTAGCCCATGCAACCCTCATTTACAATGAGCGTCATCCCATCATCCTACCCGAAAAGTCTCGGCTCTGTACTCTATATATACGATTCCTTCACGAAATGCTCCTACATGCGAGGGCTCGTCTCATGCAACAAATCGTAAGGCAAGAATTTTACATTGCCCGTCTCAAACCACTTATCAAAAGGTGCATATTCCAGTGCAAAGTCTGCACCACTCACAAACAACAAACGCGATCACAAATTATGGGCGCCTTGCCCCTCGAACGAATGGTGTGGATTTCGCTGGCCCGTTTCAATTGAAAGCATCCATGCTCCGATCTCAAACACTCGTAAAGAGCTACGTGACCGTCTTTGTCTGTTTTACCACCAAAGCGGTCCACCTGGAATTATGCTTAGACCTCACCAGCAAGGCTTTTCTTGCTGCCTTCGCCCGATTTGTAGGGCGCCGAGGATACACGAACCAGATGATGAGCGACAACGGCAAAACATTCATCGGCCCCAA
This sequence comes from Merzomyia westermanni, assembly GCA_949987695.1. NCBI lineage: Eukaryota > Metazoa > Arthropoda > Insecta > Diptera > Tephritidae > Merzomyia > Merzomyia westermanni. The sequence continues at coordinate 93,949,548 of OX465290.1, read as the reverse complement.
GCATGCTACCGAATTGGAATTCGTATCATTCCTGAAAGAACTATCGCCGGATATCGTACAGAAGTACGCCCAAGGAATCAACTGGAAGTGTATACCCCCCGGCGCACCTCACATGGGCTTATTATGGGAATCCGCTGTCAAGAGCTTTAAAACGCACTTTAAAAAGGTCGCCGGAACCCACAGATTCACCTTCGAGGAGTTCTCGACTTTACTAATTCGGATAGAAGCCGTACTTAACTCTCGTTCCATCTCCCAGCCTTGCACATATTCCATAGGGGCGATGTTTTGGGAATCAGGACCCGAATGACCTCACCGCCCTCACGCCAGGTCATTTTCTTCGAGGAGCGCCAATGCTCTCCCTTCCCGAACCGAATCACGAAAATCTGTCTCTGATAAATAGGTGGGAACGACTGAAAGTTCTGCATCATCAGTTCAGCAGACGCTGGAAAACTGATTACCTCACCGACCTTCAAAAGCGGTACCGTTGGAAAAATGCTCAAACTCCCCCGAAAATTGGCGACTTAGTCATCATTAAAGAAGACAACTTACCTCCCTCCGAGTGGCGGCTAGGTCGATGAGAAAGCCTACACCAGGACGAGACGGACACATTCGTGTCGTAGACGTCCGCACCCAGAACGGTATTCTTACGAGACCTCTTACTAAACTGTGCTTTCTACCGTCCTCTGAGAGTGACCAGGGCCCTCAGTGCCCACTCCCATCTCCCTAACTTAATACAGTCCACAAAGCTCGTACTATCGTTAGCACTCCCCTGAATCCCAGGCGTGTAACTAATATGCGTATACTACTCTCTTTTTTCAACATATGGATCGTCAACGCCCTCCGGTCCCAACTCCACGCCGCTCATTTGCATCGCAAGTGACCCTGCCCGCAGCCCGTCCGAGCCGTGGCGAAGCCGTACTGGATTACCGGAAATGTAAGGTGTGCATGCGTCATCACGCGCTGCGGATGTGCCCTGTGTTTACGGTCATGCAGCCGCAACAACGCTTCTTGGTCGCTAGGGCACATCAGTAATGCACCAACTGCTTAGCGCTGTCCCATCGCACCAACCAGTGCACCTCCACAGAAAGCTGCCGGGTCTGCGGGCAGCACCACCACACATTTCTTCATCGGGACACCGGAGGTCGACATCCCACGTACTTCGCACCACCTGTAGCGGAAATACCCCCGACACCACGCCGCCAGGAGCCTCGCCATCGAGCCGCAGCTCATCGTCGCCGTACTCAACCGCAGCCTCCCAGGGCTAATGGTCGGGCTCCAAGGGCACGTCAACCACCGCGACCAACCAGCGTCGGCGACGCACATATACTCGTTATACATATTTTCCATGAATTGTAAATAATTTTATTATAACACGTGTATTATATCACATTGTATTATTATCCATTATATTTACTCACTCCAATGTATGAATTCCCCTTACGATTTACATATTAAATTTGGGACGTGTGGCAACCACGCGTAAATAACCCCACACCAATTCGCCGCACAATTGACAGCTGGTCGGCCCTCATATATATTAGCATTGTTATTGTTTTTCTTTTCTTTGGAAAACACCGGCTTTTTGCTTTTCGTGAAACTAAAAGATTAATTAATTACTGTGTGTAAAAAACGTAAAAGGACTTTAAAACTATTGTGTTGTTATGTAACTGCCTGGTACGGGAGAAGAGGAGTGGCGGGGTGGCATGGTAGTAGCCCGGCTGAGGCTCGTCGGCTTTGAGGCGCGGTTCTTGCCACTTCTCCTTTCCCAACAGTTGCATAGCAAAATTTAGGTTCATGCCTAGGGAGGATAATAAAGCTAGAAAGAAAGCGATAGGTAAGACAAGCGGAAGAAAACCTGTCCTAGTCAGGTGGAGCCGTCCCACCCCTCCTGTTCACGGGATGTGAACAGCCTTTGGACTCTACTATGGCTCCGCTTCCCGAGCAGAGTCCCCTTTAACCTGACTAACGTCCGTCTTTAGGTACTTATGTTTACTTCATCCTTTTCTCAACTACCCCAACTTACCATTCAGTTGCCACAAGGGCAACACCTGCACCAACAACAGTATGTCTTTAGTCCGACATGTTATCAATAAAATCCGCTATTAAGAATAAAAACCTTCAACCCATAAACTTCAACCAAATAGCTTAAACCAGCGAATTTCAAATTCATACAATGTTTATTATAACAATAAAAAAACTTACGATTAGCTATTCAAACTATGTAACTATTACAAATACAGTTTCCCCTAGCCTTATCTACAACAATATATTATTTCGTTATTTGAAAAAAAAACCTCTTACCAAAATTTATTTATCGAAATTCGAAACCGGCCTAATGTAGATCTAACTATTTGTGCAAAAGCACACCTATAGTCATATATCAATAAGAGCGCACTTGTGAGCGCTAACTCTCAATAAAAATGTCAACCAAATTATATGTATGAGTATGTGTGCCCTGCTCAGAGAAAACTTCACACCTATAAAGGCATGTGCATATGTAACTTTTCTATTGCAAAAACTCTTACCTTGCTTATCCGGATGAATTTGGTACCAAAAACAACTCTTAAGCTGAAAGTAGAGAAAAAAACAAACAACATGTGCTGGACACAAGACAGTGGTTCTGTTATAGGGCTTTGACCGCGTGGTCAAAGCTGACTTTTCAGAACTAATGTTTTTCGATATTAGTTTAACGTGTCGGTTCGGTGCATGTGCATTGTTTCATGCATGTGCAAACAAAAAATTTTTTTTTTTTTTATTAGAAAGAATCATAAAAAATAGTGACTGCGCAAAGCAAAAAAAAACTAATAAAACTAACTCGAAAACCGAAACCACAAAAGCAAAAAAACTAAGTGCGTGTGAAAACTAAAAAAGTGTAAAAAAAGTAAAAAAGATGTCACTACGGAAAAAGTGAAAACAATATTGTGTCCCTCAACAAAAAAACAATGTTTAAGCTTGGGTAGGCATTGGTGCGAATGCCAAAATAAAAATATGTTAGTACTACTTCAAGGTAGGTGAAGTTCCAAATTCACAGAACCTAATATTAAATAACTTATAAAACTAATATCGTAAATAAATAAAAAGAAAAAAATTAATGAATTCAGGAAAAAAAATCCAAACTTAAATTTACAACTAGTAACAAAAAAAAATGCATGGGTGGTGCACCCTAATATATACTAAAAACTGTATGAAGAGTGTGATAGTAAAAGTTAAAAATTTCAAGTTGGCGAGCGCGCTCACCGTGAGCTGCGCTTGTCTGCTCTCCCGCTTTGCTGGTTTTGTGCTCGTGGGTGTAAGTGTGTATGTGCAGTGAGAAATGCTGCTGGTGAGTGTTGCTGATGTTGCTGAAGTGGCTAATGTTGCTACGGGTGTCGGTGGTCGTGCCACAAAATGTTTAGCGGCACGTCGATGATGCTGATGATGATGTTTTGCAACACGTAGTGTTGCTGATGTAGCTGTTGTTGTGTATGAAACGCGGTGTTCGCTGGTTTGTAACAAACGTGTGAAGTTGCGTTCTAAAAATGTTCGGTGTTCGTGGCTCGTGTTGGATCTCCGTGTTATGTGTGCGTGTTTGTGTGTTTGTGCAATCTGGCGGGGATCTATGCCAACGCTTTTGGCCACAGATATTCCTCGGATTTGGAACTTTTGGCCAAAAATTACTCCCTGAATATTTCGCTAATGTGTGAATGTGTGATGTTGATGCTTCCCGTGTTTAGTGCCCAATAATTTTGTGTAGTTTTATGTGTGGATTTATGTGTATACTTTTGTAGCAGTGAGTTCAAGTAGCAAAAAATGTCGCGGCCCTCGGCTGGCTTCGTGCTCGCTGCAACAAGAGAACGTATATCCATACATATGTTTTTTTTTTCCTAAATATTTTTATTCTTCAGTATCTTTGATAAAAATTTTTTCTGGCTTTTTGAATTAAATTCAGCGATTTTTTTTTTCTTTTCAAATTTAACCTGACTTCAAAAAAAAATTCTTCTTCTTCTTTTCATCTACCCTTTGTTTGCATACATGCTCGTGTACATATGTACACACCTATGTACACCTAAGTGCATTTATGCATATTTTGCATTGAAATTAGATTTAATCGGAAAAAATCTAATAAATGAACAATTCAAGCAAATATTTCAATGAAAATCAACAAATATTTATTTATAAAAATTTCATTCAAATTCACTCAACATTGATTTTGATCGTAACTGCCAACAACAATTCTATTGAGACAATTCTGCTAAATAGACTAATGAACTAATTTATCCGAATTTACTCTAGTAAAGGATAACCCAAGTTATTAAGTCAACCATTGTTTTTACAGAAAAAAAATCGCCGAATCAATAACACATATCTACCGCAAAAACTAATTTAAATGAAAATTGATCAAAAAGAAAGTGTATCAACAAATCTGAATTTTACGAAACATTTATTTTAATGAAAATTTACTGCACCACTTTCACAAGGCTATATTTTAGACACGGGTAACAATTCAGAAAAAAAAGCTTTCAAACAAACTTTAAATCTTCCAATTTGACTTACCGGTGACTGCTGCTTCTTGAGGGGATTTTCACGTCCTGTGGCGGCGGCTCTCCTTGCGCTGATGAGATACCTAGGGAGGATTCTCTGGTATCAGGAACTCCACTGTTTTTCTTCGATCGCGTTTACTTTTTATCGTGAAACCGCACTTTATAAACAGACTTTTTCACTCGCGCACCTACACTTTAAGGTGAATACAACGCACTTTGAAAAATAACCTTTTTTTTTTTTCACAACACTTTTGGCACTAGTTAAGACCGCGACTTTTCGATTTTTAATTGCTGTCGATCAGCGGGACCCCCTTTTATACCCATTAACCCTTGCGGCATTTTGAGCACCGTACGGCACGAATCGCCGGCCTGCTTAGGGTAAACCAATCCGCGTTCGACCCTTAAGCGGCACGCATATGCACATATGCGCAAGCAACACTTAACCCACCCACACAAACAAACATCCGCTACGCTAATATCGTAAACGCGGATAAGGTGGTTCGGTTAGCGGTTGCCCGCGCATCTGTTCATATACCCGCTTGCGCGTAGTCAGAGAAATGCTCAAAGGCTGTCGTTACAGGCTCGCATCCGCCGATGGTGCCTGCATCATGGAGCGTGTGCGTAAAAGAATTCATAACGCAGCCTTGGGTTGGTTTGTAGATCTGGGGCTAACGTGTGGCCTCGACCCACGATCTAATGCCGGGCTTCTAGTTCGCTTCTTATCTAACCTTTCACTAGAACATATATTACACTAAACATTTACTAACACACAAAAATTAGATAAACTATCAAAAAAAACTAAGTCTAATATCACTGGGCTCTTACGCAAAACTAACCTAGGGTATCACAGATAGGCATCTTAATCCTATGTCACAGGTTGAAACTAAAACTATATCACAGATTAGAGAAAAATTAGTCAAGTTGCAAGTGGATAAAAAAGTATAAATCGAAAGGTATGTCAAGTCTGAAATGCATAATCAAAAAAAAGTTAAGTCAGAAATTGTATAATTACATTAGTAGGTCAATAAACCTAAAATAATTGAATAATAATTACAAAAAATATCCAAAAAAAAGTATGTCAATTTTCTAAAGGTCAGGTTTTTCGGGTACACATGTAAGTAATAAATAACATGCAACATTGAACACTTAATAACATCATGCCACAAATATGTCCTTAGCATGGTATACCCCGATTCTCTTTCCGCTAACATCGCCGAGTTCATACATAGAGTTACCTATAACTTTCAATACAACGCATTTTACTTGCTTTGGGGCAAGTTTGGGATTATAGTTATCTATTTGTGAACTCTGTTTGAAATTTCGGCGGTATACCATTTGTCCAATTTTAAACGATACATCCTTGCTCCTAGTGTCGTAAACCTTTTTGCTGCGTTCGTGGGCTAACCTCAGCTCTTTCATAATTTTGTTTCTAATTGCCTGTAGTTTATCAGACTTTACCTCTACCACGCAATCTACGTCTTTCACAGCACCTAATTTTCTATATAACTCGTATGATGCACCATGTTGCACCATTGGCATACCAAAAAGCGCGTAATACGGGGATGTGTTAATTGCCGAATGGATTACGCTTCTTAAAGCAAACGCTGCATCACTGATGTGCTTATCCCAGTTCTTTTGATTCTCTCCCACGTATGACCTAACTATTTGTAGTATGGATCGGTTGACCCTTTCTGCGGCATTGCCTTGTGGCGAGTAGAATGCTGTTCTTACATGTGTTGTGCCATATCTTGCCAAAAATGATGCAAACAGTCCTGAGACGAATTGTTTACCATTATCAGAGTGCACGTACTCTGGGACTCCAAAAACATGAAAAACTTCTTTCTCTAAAAATTTTACAACGTCAGCTGAGGTTGCCTTACGCATCGGTTTCAAAAACACAAACTTCGAAAAATGATCTAAACATACAAACACATAAACATTACCATCACACGTACGTGGGTAAGGACCCATAAAATCTATAAATAAACGTTGAAAAGGGCGCTCAGTAACATGTTGCTTTCCCATCAAAGGTTTGTGGAAAGCATTCTGCGTTTTGTTGCCTTTACAAATATCGCAACTTTTGACGTAATTTTGCACATCGGCCACTAGTGCTGGCCAGTAGTATCTTTCGCGTATCCTTGCGAGTGTCTTGTGGATACCTCCATGGCCTGCAGATGGCGAGCAGTGCGATGCCTCCACCAACCCTGAACGAAGCTCAGTCGGTACCCAGAGCTTCCAGGCCTGGTCCTCTTGAAGCCCTTCACCCTTGTCAAATTGTCCGTCTATAAACATACCCGTCTGATACGCACAGTTCGGGCAGTTTGTCTTTGTTTAATGTCACCGTATCAATGAGTTCGTGATATTCCGTCGATTTGAAATATGGTGAGGTTACATCTATGTCGAGCACTCTATCGCTCACTAGCAGCTCGTTCATATCGGCCCTGGATAAAGCGTCCGGCACTACATTTTGGGTGCCTTTACGGTGTTGAATATCAAAATCGTATGCTTGCAACTTCAAGCTCCACCTTGCCAGCCGACCGGATAGATCCTTCTGCCCCATCAGCCACTTCAGGCTGGCATGGTCAGTTATCACCGTAAAGGGCAATCCCTCGATATAGGGCCGGAACCTCTTTATGCTCAGGACCGCTGCATAACACTCTAACTCTGTAATACTATAATTGCGTTGTGCCTTGTTTAATTTTGCCGATACATAGGCGATCGGTCTTTCGTTTCCGTCCTGGTCTAGTTGGAAGAGGACACCTCCAACTCCGTCCGTCGATGCATCGCATTGCACATAAAAGTGCTTTTCGAAGTCCGGATGGATTAACACCGGTGCTGAAATTAGCTTTTGTTTTAAGCAATTAAATGCTAGCATCGCTTCGTTCGTCATTTTAAAAGATTTTATCTTGTCCTTAGTGAGGCAGTCGTGCAGTGGTGCTGCAATTGTCGCGTAGTCCTGTATGAATCTACGGTACCAGCCTGTCATACCTAGGAACCGTCTGAGTTGTTTCGGTGTTCGGGGTTCGGGGAAGTCTCGCATTGCTGCCACCTTATTCAAATCTGTACGGATACATCCGTCTCCTACCACATAGCCTAAATAACGTACCTCTTTAAAACAAAATTTGCTCTTTTCAACGTTTATCGTTAACTTTGCATCGCGAAGACATTTTGCAACACGGGACAAAAAATCTAAATGGGACGAAAAATCTTCAGAACAAACAAGTAAATCATCTAAATAAACAAACACAGATTCACGAAGAGAAGCGGGGATGACCTTGTCCATTAAACGACACATTCGCTGTGCCGCGTTGCACAATCCAAAAGGCATGACTGTGAAATGGTACAAAGGTCTACCAGGTACAGTGAAAGCAGTTTTCTCCCTGGACTTTCGCTCTAATGGTATCTGCCAAAACGCGTCTTTTAAATCAATGGCTGATATGTACCTGGTATTCTGAAGCCGACTTAGAATACCATCTATATGTGGAAGTGGGTATGCATCCTTGATGGTGCGTTCGTTCAATTTCCGGGCATCCAAACATAGGCGGTTTTTGGTTCCTTTGATGACTAGTGATACGGGGGAACTCCAGCAACTGTTGCTTTCCTCTATAACGCCCATTTCCAGCATTCGGTCCAGTTCCGCGAAAACCAACTTTTGTATTGCCGGAGAAATAGGGTAATGGCGCTGCTTCACGGGAAGATGTTCATCGGTAACTTCAATAATGTGTTCTTCAACGTCGGTTTTGCCCAACCCAAGTACTGCGAATGAAGGATACTGTGCTTTCACTCGATCCAAAGCCACAGTCTCCTCGGGACTCAGATCATGTTGCACTGCATCGAATGATAAGTCACCCTCAGCAGGTGTAAGCTCTGACACGACATTAACCTTTGAGTTGATTTGGGGCCCCCTACTGACTACATTAAGCTGGAAGGCTTTCCAGAAATCGATCCCTAGATAGACCTCCTGTTGCAACCCCGGCACTATCAGGAATTCCAGCTCCCTAGTGGTACTGTCCCAAAGCACTGGAAGAGTCACTACTCCGATAACCGCGGTTTCACCCCCATTAGCTGTCTTGACATTTTGACCTCGGATCGGCAGAATCAGACTTTCTTTTCCCTCGAGTAACTTATGGGCATTTTTCCCCAAGCAGCTGGCCCCGGCCCCGGAATCCAAGAGCGCGAGCGCCTGTCGTCCACCGATCTCCGTTTTAGCGAACAACCTATTATCGCCCTGTACAGTCACGATAGTTGAAATTATCTTCTTTCTTAGCCTTTTAAACAATTTCTGTTTTTCCCTGATTTTTCGTATCTTTTCAAAATTCCTCTTCTTCTTTTTCGCGTTCAACTCCTCACAGAAAATTCTTCTTCTTGCCTCGTCGTACTTCATTTTCCTAACGTGCAAACTCTCCCTGACTGGTTCAACTTTCTTCTCTACTACTTTCTCTTTTACCTCTATTTCTTTATCCCTCTTCAAAATCTCTATTTTCCTACCTTCTACAAATTCTCCGGGCGATCCTGGCTTGAGGCAGAGCTCCCGGACATCTCTGCCAGTGCCCGGTTTCCCGCCTCTGGCTTAAAAACACAAAATGACGAATCACCACCACACGCAAAACATTTCATGAAATGGAAATTAGACTTGCACTTTGTGTCTTTTGCTGCTTCTGCCGGGTTCTTTATATAAAAATCCACCGGCATGCCACAAGCATAGCACAACATAAGGTGGAATGGGGACGGACAAAACATTTGATTTTGGACAGGACTAACATTTTGACTATGGACATTGGACGACGAACTTGCAACAGGACTGGGAAAATTGGTTGGGATGTTGGGTTTAGGAGGATTTTGATGGACGGGGGCACGAGACACATTCCTATTACCATTAAGATTCCTATTGTCTTTGTTGAACGCTTCAACACAAAAATCACCTCCCTGCTCTTCTGACCAACCTCCGCTGCCTATTTCGCTTATTGGCTTTGCCCTAGACCTATTCTCTTTTATTAATTTTTCCGCCCTCTTGCACTCCAGTTTCAGATCAGCCAATGTTTCGGTCTTCGTCGCGAAAGTTAAGTTGGCCAGATAAGGTTTCAGGTTGCCCTTAATTATCTTAACCAACTCAACTTCCGGGATTCGCTGTCTGAGGCGGAACGTGAGATCGTGGACATCGGCGTAATATTCGTCAAAGCTCTCTTGGGGCTGCTGCTTCCTCTCCATAATCTCGCGTATTACCTCATAATCTGACTCTGCCGATTTGAATTGAGCCAAGATTTCCCGTTTTAACCCAAAGTAATCGAACGCATCGTCATCGGCGTGGTCCTCCAGCACCTGCCAATACCACTTGAGAGCTGGCCCTGTCACTAAACAATGGAAGTCAGCAAAAAGCTGTTGGTAGGACAACTGATATTGTATACGCATGCGTTCCAGGCGGAAGACGAAACTCTCCACTGTCATTCCTTTGGCTGAACCGTCGAACTTCAGATGCCACTTGTCCAAATCGACCTTCTTCCTAACCGAATATCCGGGGTTTCCGTTGCCGGTATATGTTTGATTCGCGGTGCTGCGCTGCTGGTTCGTGGCATCCCTATCCTGCCCTGGCGTAGATGTATTTTGTGTAGGTGCTGATGTAACAGGAGCGCGCATGGATGTCTCCACATGAGCGACACGATTGCTAAGGGTGGATATATCCTCCCTTACCTTTCGCACTTCGCCCATGTGATGGTTCATTTCAGCATTCTTCTGCATCATCACCTCCATCATGCGCGCTAAGTGATCAATCCGCTCGTCCACCGTTGGCTGCCGTCTGTTACCGCCATTGTTTCCTCCATTCCCCACTGCCGCTCCGTCGCCTCCAATTGCTCCTTCCTCGTAATCAGACATCTCCAACACCTGATCCAACTTCCGCGAGAAACTCAGGGACTGGTCTGCCGCGTTTACAGTAACCCTATCAGTAACCGTATACTCCTCTCTGTGGCTGTTCGGGACCTCAGGCTGCCCAAAAACCCTAGCAGTGCAGAGATTCAAAAGGTCTATCGGGACGAAATCGGCTGGTAGTTCGATGCCGGTGTCTATTTGGTTAAACAGGGACCCTACCACCTCGTTCCTCAAGTCCCGAGCTATGCTGCGCGTTATCCGTCTGTTACTCGCCAAAAGTCCTAAACCCCTCTTCGAAATTGCCCCTTGGTTCGCAGACTTGTCCATAAACTCAAGGGACTGGTATAAAAAAAGGAGTCCGAAACCTGACCGCCAACAAAGAACCGAAACTTGCTGACCTCGGAATTGGAAATCAATGACTTAAACCCACAAAACCGGACAAGCCCTTTTTCCCAACAATAAGCAGGAAAAGTAAATTTCAGATTTGGGTATTTCACTTGGGGTTTATTTGTCAATTCAAAAAAAGAAAAATTTTAAATAAACTGTATAAACCGATATAAAAACAATTCAAATATTATAAGATATACCAGAAAATATTTATATATATGTATATGAAACAAACGTGTATATATATGTAAGATAAATGGGTGTAAAAAGATAGTAAGTGTACAACTCAAAATGCAAATTTCTTTAAGGGTATATATGTGTTGGTGTTTATATAGAAATATATGCAGAACGGCAAAAAAAAATAAACTTCCAAATTAAAATTTAATAAGTGTGTGTATGTATGTATATATACGTAAAGTAACTGCGTGTATAAAAAATTTAATAATAAATGTGTGGTTCAACAATTCAAAAATCAACCAATTTCCTAAAGGGTATATATGGATATGTGGATATGGTAAATATGATTAAAAGGTGAAATTCAACTGGGCAACTAAAATTAATTCCTTAAAGGTATACCCGTGTTTGTGTATCTGTATGCGTAAAAAAATAAAAAAACGGAAATTCAAAACTTAAAAATTCTATGTGAGTATATCTGTATATGGGTGTAAAAAGTTTAAAACTACAAAACTTCAAAAAGAATTATCCTCACAAAATTTCTTTACGTGTATTTATTTGTTTACGTACCACGGTATAAAAAAATTAAAAGAGTTTTAAGCTTAAGAAATGAAAAAGATGGTCACTTCAAAAATTCAAGAAGAAACGGTTTTTTTCGTAGGGTATAGAGTATGTGGATATGAGTATCAAATATCAAAAGTGTGTATAATAAATATCGTGGTGTGTATATTTATGTATGCTCATGTGTACCTATGAAACAAAATTGATTTGCGCAACACTTTCTTAAGGTTGGTAGATAAAAGATGTAAAAAAAAAAATTAAAATTCACTTTTAATCTTAACAGAATATAAAAATTTTAAAAAAAATAAAAAACAATATAAAATATATAAAAACTATCGAGATATAAAAATTTTATTAGCAAAAGTAATAAATTCCTTGGTGAAATTCCCAGAAACTATAAAAACAAAGAAAAGGTTTAAATAGAACCTTCGAAAAGTTCAAAAAAACTTTAGAAGAAAAATTAAAAAAGATTACTTGCAAAAAGAAATTCTGGCATCTAAGTTATGAAATCAAATTACAATGACTTTTATGTGTTTTACGTATATTGTGTTTGTAAATATTAAATAAACAAGACTCGAAACAAATCAATAATTTGGAATTTTTGATGCATATGAAATCGAAAAAAAAAAAAATATATGTATTTTATTTCTATTTATTATATACGATTTATAACAGAAATCGGAAATTCCTAAGGAATTTATAATCTTCAATATTGAGGTACTGTTGGTGCATTTGGTGTTGTCCTCGCCTGATGGACTCTGGGTAGTTGAGTACGGTATGAAGCATGCTGTCCAAGGTCAATGTCAGCTAATCCCCTCTTAATTATGGAATGTGGCACGACAGCGCCTTAAGAACTAGCTGAAGACGTGGTTGCCACAATTCCCCCTTTACCCTGTCAAATTACTCTACCCCCTGCAAACATACAACAACCTCACATATATACGGTGCTGGACCATGCGTATGGCAGCTGATGTAGCTTGTAACAAAACAACAAACAATTAAAATCGTCTTAAAGTACTGCCGATGACCTCTGATACCACTTTTTAAAAACGTTGAAGTTCTTAAAAGGAACTCAGAACTCACCGCCAGCACTCCCCCCACTGTTTTGTCACTTAGGCACATATCGCTCGTTGCTGACAACAAGCGATGTTGCCCTCGTGACCCTAAATCTGTCCGTGAGAAGGAAAAATTAAGAGAATAAATAAGATAGCTAAAAGCTGAAAATAGTATATTGAAAAGCAAGTTAAGGTGAAAAGAAATATTAAATTAGAAAGTATAAGAAAAGAAATGTGGGAAAAATTTAAAATGACTAGTGGGCTATAGCGTTGGGCGCCATTGTTATGTAACTGCCTGGTACGGGAGAAGAGGAGTGGCGGGGTGGCATGGTAGTAGCCCGGCTGAGGCTCGTCGGCTTTGAGGCGCGGTTCTTGCCACTTCTCCTTTCCCAACAGTTGCATAGCAAAATTTAGGTTCATGCCTAGGGAGGATAATAAAGCTAGAAAGAAAGCGATAGGTAAGACAAGCGGAAGAAAACCTGTCCTAGTCAGGTGGAGCCGTCCCACCCCTCCTGTTCACGGGATGTGAACAGCCTTTGGACTCTACTATGGCTCCGCTTCCCGAGCAGAGTCCCCTTTAACCTGACTAACGTCCGTCTTTAGGTACTTATGTTTACTTCATCCTTTTCTCAACTACCCCAACTTACCATTCAGTTGCCACAAGGGCAACACCTGCACCAACAACAGTATGTCTTTAGTCCGACATGTTATCAATAAAATCCGCTATTAAGAATAAAAACCTTCAACCCATAAACTTCAACCAAATAGCTTAAACCAGCGAATTTCAAATTCATACAATGTTTATTATAACAATAAAAAAACTTACGATTAACTATTCAAACTATGTAACTATTACAAATACAGTTTCCCCTAGCCTTATCTACAACAATATATTATTTCGTTATTTGAAAAAAAAACCTCTTACCAAAATTTATTTATCGAAATTCGAAACCGGCCTAATGTAGATCTAACTATTTGTGCAAAAGCACACCTATAGTCATATATCAATAAGAGCGCACTTGTGAGCGCTAACTCTCAATAAAAATGTCAACCAAATTATATGTATGAGTATGTGTGCCCTGCTCAGAGAAAACTTCACACCTATAAAGGCATGTGCATATGTAACTTTTCTATTGCAAAAACTCTTACCTTGCTTATCCGGATGAATTTGGTACCAAAAACAACTCTTAAGCTGAAAGTAGAGAAAAAAACAAACAACATGTGCTGGACACAAGACAGTGGTTCTGTTATAGGGCTTTGACCGCGTGGTCAAAGCTGACTTTTCAGAACTAATGTTTTTCGATATTAGTTTAACGTGTCGGTTCGGTGCATGTGCATTGTTTCATGCATGTGCAAACAAAAATTTTTTTTTTTTTTTATTAGAAAGAATCATAAAAAATAGTGACTGCGCAAAGCAAAAAAAAACTAATAAAACTAACTCGAAAACCGAAACCACAAAAGCAAAAAAACTAAGTGCGTGTGAAAACTAAAAAAGTGTAAAAAAAGTAAAAAAGATGTCACTACGGAAAAAGTGAAAACAATATTGTGTCCCTCAACAAAAAAACAATGTTTAAGCTTGGGTAGGCATTGGTGCGAATGCCAAAATAAAAATATGTTAGTACTACTTCAAGGTAGGTGAAGTTCCAAATTCACAGAACCTAATATTAAATAACTTATAAAACTAATATCGTAAATAAATAAAAAGAAAAAAATTAATGAATTCAGGAAAAAAAATCCAAACTTAAATTTACAACTAGTAACAAAAAAAAATGCATGGGTGGTGCACCCTAATATATACTAAAAACTGTATGAAGAGTGTGATAGTAAAAGTTAAAAATTTCAAGTTGGCGAGCGCGCTCACCGTGAGCTGCGCTTGTCTGCTCTCCCGCTTTGCTGGTTCTGTGCTCGTGGGTGTAAGTGTGTATGTGCAGTGAGAAATGCTGCTGGTGAGTGTTGCTGATGTTGCTGAAGTGGCTAATGTTGCTACGGGTGTCGGCGGTCGTGCCACAAAATGTTTAGCGGCACGTCGATGATGCTGATGATGATGTTTTGCAACACGTAGTGTTGCTGATGTAGCTGTTGTTGTGTATGAAACGCGGTGTTCGCTGGTTTGTAACAAACGTGTGAAGTTGCGTTCTAAAAATGTTCGGTGTTCGTGGCTCGTGTTGGATCTCCGTGTTATGTGTGCGTGTCTGTGTGTTTGTGCAATCTGGCGGGGATCTATGCCAACGCTTTTGGCCACAGATATTCCTCGGATTTGGAACTTTTGGCCAAAAATTACTCCCTGAATATTTCGCTAATGTGTGAATGTGTGATGTTGATGCTTCCCGTGTTTAGTGCCCAATAATTTTGTGTAGTTTTATGTGTGGATTTATGTGTATACTTTTGTAGCAGTGAGTTCAAGTAGCAAAAAATGTCGCGGCCCTCGGCTGGCTTCGTGCTCGCTGCAACAAGAGAACGTATATCCATACATATGTTTTTTTTTTCCTAAATATTTTTATTCTTCAGTATCTTTGATAAAAATTTTTTCTGGCTTTTTGAATTAAATTCAGCGATTTTTTTTTTCTTTTCAAATTTAACCTGACTTCAAAAAAAAATTCTTCTTCTTCTTTTCATCTACCCTTTGTTTGCATACATGCTCGTGTACATATGTACACACCTATGTACACCTAAGTGCATTTATGCATATTTTGATATGCTCGAATTTTGAAATTAGATTTAATCGGAAAAAATCTAATAAATGAACAATTCAAGCAAATATTTCAATGAAAATCAACAAATATTTATTTATAAAAATTTCATTCAAATTCACTCAACATTGATTTTGATCGTAACTGCCAACAACAATTCTATTGAGACAATTCTGCTAAATAGACTAATGAACTAATTTATCCGAATTTACTCTAGTAAAGGATAACCCAAGTTATTAAGTCAACCATTGTTTTTACAGAAAAAAAATCGCCGAATCAATAACACATATCTACCGCAAAAACTAATTTAAATGAAAATTGATCAAAAAGAAAGTGTATCAACAAATCTGAATTTTACGAAACATTTATTTTAATGAAAATTTACTGCACCACTTTCACAAGGCTATATTTTAGACACGGGTAACAATTCAGAAAAAAAAGCTTTCAAACAAACTTTAAATCTTCCAATTTGACTTACCGGTGACTGCTGCTTCTTGAGGGGATTTTCACGTCCTGTGGCGGCGGCTCTCCTTGCGCTGATGAGATACCTAGGGAGGATTCTCTGGTATCAGGAACTCCACTGTTTTTCTTCGATCGCGTTTACTTTTTATCGTGAAACCGCACTTTATAAACAGACTTTTTCACTCGCGCACCTACACTTTAAGGTGAATACAACGCACTTTGAAAAATTACCTTTTTTTTTTTTCACAACACTTTTGGCACTAGTTAAGACCGCGACTTTTCGATTTTTAATTGCTGTCGATCAGCGGGACCCCCTTTTATACCCATTAACCCTTGCGGCATTTTGAGCACCGTACGGCACGAATCGCCGGCCTGCTTAGGGTAAACCAATCCGCGTTCGACCCTTAAGCGGCACGCATATGCACATATGCGCAAGCAACACTTAACCCACCCACACAAACAAACATCCGCTACGCTAATATCGTAAACGCGGATAAGGTGGTTCGGTTAGCGGTTGCCCGCGCATCTGTTCATATACCCGCTAGCGCGTAGTCAGAGAAATGCTCAAAGGCTGTCGTTACAGTGTAGTTAGCTCGATAAAAGAAATTGGTGAATATTTCGAAAGTCCTGATAAGAGCGTAGATCATAACACTGTTGAGATTCTTAAAATTGGAAATAGCACAACAGAAATTACCAACGTTCTACCACAAGGCCGCTGTTTATTTCCACTTCTTTTCAACGTGTGCACTGTAATATACAATAATTATAGACCGTAAGCACGCGTTGATAGTTCAAATTATACCAATTCTGGGATTTCACATCCAATATTCTCTAAAACTATATGTAAAATTAGCTAAAATTTTTAGTACGGATTCGAGGTCCACGTGAAAAATCCTTAAGGAAGCATATAGTTTTGTTGCAGTTGCATAACATATACAGGGCAATGTAATTAATGTCTAAACTATGAATGAATTATTTAATTTAGTTAAAGTTAAAAAAAAATTTTTTTTTTAATATTTCCATTAGAAATAAACATCAGTAACAGAAACAGTCTATACCAACGAAACCGAAAAGCTCTTTTTTGAAAATTCATCCTTTTACTGATCATCATAAGGGTTAAAGCGAGATATTTCGCGAAAACGACCAGTCGCGATTTTACTTAAAACGTATTTTGGTTCTCTGGACGGTCGCTGAGCACTACCCATTCACACTCTTTGTCGTCATTTTTGTTAAAAAAATACTTAACCAAATTTTAAACTGCAGCTTTACTGCTTATTTTTCGTGTTGTCAAACACAAATAAAAACAAGTAAGGACGGCGCTGTCTTCGGCTGTGCCGAAGGCTTTATACCTTTCATGAATACGTGCAAACTTAAATACGCATTGTTTAAAGTTCTCTAAAACTTTGTCAGCAATACATTTAATTTTCTTTTATAATAAGCTTTATTTGTTATCTGTTAGCAAATATCTCACCAAGTTTCAAGTTTTAATCTTCCAAAATGAGGGATAAATGGCCATAATCCTCTTATCTGAACGATCGGTTGTATGGGATATATACTATATAGAGCTCCGATCTTGGTGATTTTTTTACGAAATCTTTTAATATCCATAAGAAAATATCTCACCAAGTTTCAAGTTTTAATCTTTTAAAATGAGGGAGAAATGGCCATAATCCTCTTATCTAAACGATCGGTTGTATGGAATATATACTATATATGTATAGCTCCGATCTTCGCGATTTTTTTACCAAATCTTTTACCATCTATAAGCAAATATCTAAATAAGTTTCAAGTTTTAATATTTCAAAATGAGGGATAAATGGCCATAATCCTTTTATCTGAACGGTCGGTTGTATGGGATATATACTATATATAGCTCCGATCTTGCTGACTTTTTTACGAAATCTTTTACTATCCATAAGAAAATATCTCACCAAGTTTCAAGTTTAAATCTTTTTAAATGAGGGGAAATGGCCATAATCCTCTTATCTGAACGATCGGTTGTATGGGAGATATATGCTATAGTGACCCGAATATACCGGATCCGAAAAATGTCTAATATAATACAAAAATACATCCGTGTGCCAAATTTCATCGAGATATCTCAAAAATTGATGGACTAGTTTGCGTTCAAACAGACGGACGGACAGACGGACATGGCTGTATCAACTCAGTTCATCGTCCTGATCAATTTGGCATACTTGAGGTGGGTCTATCTCTTATATTTCTAAACGTTACAAACATCGGACCAAAGTTAATATACCATTTCATGTTCATGAAAGGTATAACAAGTAAGGAAAGGGCTGTCTTCGACAGTGCCGAAGACTTTATACCTTCCATGAATACGCATCACGGTTTTAAGTGTCCGATCCTTACTCACAATTAGTAAAAACTCTGCAAAACTGATCATTTAAAGGTGCATAGCCCAAACCCCATTAATCGGAACTATCGATTGTATGGGAGGTCACATTACATACATAATAAATACCAAACCTGCAAAATTTTACGTTCCTAGCTTTTTAATTGCAAAATTTATAGCCCAAAACCCATTTATCGAAACTATCGATTGTATAGGAGCTATGCGTTGTATTGCTTCGATCTTGCTGGTTCCGATAAATGTTTAATCTCATGCAAAATGGCGGCTCCATACCGAATTTCATCAAGATATCTCAAAAACTGAGGGACTAGTTTGCGTACAAACAGACAGACGGACATGGCTAAATCGGTTCAGCTTATCGCTCTGATCATTGGTCATGGTGGGTCTATTTCTTTTTCCTCTCATACTTACAAACATCGGGCCAAAGTTATAATACCATTTCATGTTCATGAAAGGTAGGGTAAACGCACCTCAACTTTGACTTCGATTCATTTTCTCACTATAAAGTTTATAATAGCATAAACATTGCTCAATAATATTATTATTATTATTTATTTGTTACAGCAAAAAAATCCTAGTTTTAAATATATTTTTTTATAATGGTACTATTAAATACTACTGTAAACAATGTAATCTATCTTACAGCTAGAGTTTTACAGTGTTCATAGAGCTTATTTTTAAATACTTTCATTTCCTCGCAAATTTTTATTTCATTGGGTAATTCATTAAAGTATTGAAACCCCTTATAAAAAAGATTTTGTTTATCTCTGTTCCATAAAATGGTAACTTAAAATCATTTTTTCTTCTCGTATTTAAATTATGTGTTTCACTTATATACACAACATTATTTGTTAAATATTCAGGTACATTTCCCCTTCTTATATTGAAAATCAATTTCATAGTGTGGTAAAAAATTATTTGCTTTACACTTTGCCAGTTTAGTTTTATGAGCATGCCTTTTATCGACGCATCTATCTTTTCATTTAGAATAAATCTCATGCATCTATTTTATAACATCTGGAGCCTATCTATTTTTGTATCGGGTATTTGAAATAAAATGGAAATACAATATTTAAAGTGAGGCTCTATTAATGTTTTATAAACAATTATCTTATGCTCGCGATTTATAAATTTACATGTTCTTTTCATAAAGCCTACTTTTTTAGCAGTATTTTCCACAATATATCACATATGTTCTTCAAATTTAAGTTTATTATCGATTACAATACCGAGGTACTTTATAGATTCTACTTCTTCTATTATTTCAAATTTTACCTTTAGCTGGTGTCCAGCTTCACCTGCATTTTTTCGGTTTATTATCATATATTTAGTTTTTTTTAACATTTAGCTTAAGTCTATTTTCACATAGCCAGTTATACAAACTATCTAGATCGCTCTGCATTCTTGTTATTGCAGCTGTAATGCTCCTTATCTGGGCATACGACGTTGGGTTAATCGCAAAATTCGGGCTTACATAGTCATGACGGGGTACACGTGAGTCTTATCACCCTCTTTCTAATTGGGTATTCACCGCGATTGTGGAGCTAATAGTCATTATGGAGTCCTCGTTTGGTTACCAGCTACACAAAAAAAAACCTTTTGTTAAAAAACTGGAGAAAGTATGCACATAATCAATAATTAGTATAATGGAAGGCTTGAGTGCCACCCCTACAGAATTATTCAATGCCATTCTGTACATCGTAGACTTAGTGGGCAAAAGCATATTGTTGACAACTGAAACTAGGCCCAATGCTTCGTGGCAGTAGCCTGTACCAGCGCCATGAAAAACTGGGCCGACAGACTGTATGGTCCCGCCCGCACTTTGAAATGGGTGTTGAAGCTACATTAGATGTGAAGGGTTGCCGTAAGGTTCGGTTGGTACCATACACATTTACACCGATTGCTCCAAATCTGCTTTACACTGTGCTTATCCGAAGTTAAGCAAATCCTAAGAGGAGGTAAATTACAACAACTAAAAGTGTCTTGAAGTGCAACAGGCTCTAGGAAAAATTTACAAGGAGAGAACGTAGATCAATACTTGGTCATGGGCCATATGGGCATAGATGGCAGCGAAAGGGATGAAACAGAAGTCTCTCGAAAAGTATACCATAGAACTCCCATCAGATTGAAAGTACCTATTGAACAGCAGTCAAGAGCTTTAAACGTTCTACCAAGCAAAAACGACTTGGAAGAAACATGGGATGGCAAACTCTCCGAGGCCGTGTGCAAGTCGTATGGGTTAACAACCTAGCAATTGTTCATAAAACGGCAAGACTGCAATACTATGTTTTTATAGGTTGTACAGGGTGTTTTTTTTACAGGTTTGTTTTTCGAATAGAGATAAAACTGGCATTTTGTGGCCAAATCTGGCAACTCTAATGTCATTTATGTTCAGTTTGGTTTGCCATTTCATCACGAACAGGTTGACAAAAGAACAACGCTTTTAAATCGTGCAAATTTATTTCGAAAATAATGGTTCAGTTCGCGAAGTTTACCGTGAGCTCCGTCCATTTTATGGTCGACATAATCGTCCATCAGAGCAATTAATTCGGTTAACCATGGATCGTTTTCGCACTACGTTTACTCTATGTGATAATACGCATCCGCAGAGACGTCGAACAGTGCGCACCGAAGAAACAATTGCCGCTGTAGAGCAAAGTGTTGAAGAGGACCCCAATGAATCGATTCGCCACCGTGCACAGCAATTGGAGCTTTGTCCATCAACTTTATGGAAGATTTTGCGCAAAGATCTTGGCTTGCGACCTTACAAGATCCAGCTTGTGCAAGAATTAAAGCCGCGAGACCATGCAATGCGTCGTGATTTTGGTGTATGGGCCGAAAATGAGATTGATTTCGATGCTGATTTTCATCGCAAAATTTTGTTCAGTGATGAGGCTCATTTTTGGTTGAATGGCTACGTCAACAAGCAAAATTGCCGCATTTGGAGTGAAGAGAATCCACATGAGACCCTTGAAACGCCATTACATCCACAAAAACTGACTGTTTGGTGTGCTCTATGGGCTGGTGGAGTCATTGGGCCATACTTCTTCCGCAATAATGCTGGAGAGGCAGCTACCGTTAATGGAGACCGGTATAGAGCCATGATAACCGACTATTTTGTTCCCGAATTGGATGGCATGAATGTGGATGAGTTGTGGTTCCAACAAGACGGCGCTACATGCCACACAGCGCACGTCACAATCGATTTATTGAAGGAAACATTCGATGAGCGCATAATTTCGCGGAATGGACCTGTCAATTGGCCACCAAGGTCGTGTGATTTGACACCATTGGATTATTTTCTTTGGGGATATGTGAAGTCGCTCGTCTACACCAACAAACCAGAAACGTTAGGGGAATTGGAAGCCAACATTCGTGGCGTTATTGCCGACATACGGCCCCATATGCTCGAAAAAGTGGTTGAAAATTGGACCTGTAGAATTGGCTTTATTCGAGCCAGCCGCGGCGGCCACATGCCCGAAATCATATTTAAACATTAATGGCATTAAATTATCCTTCCAATAAAGCCAAATTGATGGACCTTAAGACGATTTTCTTGTGTTTTATTTCAATTCGAAGTTCTATACCCCTAAAAAAAACACCCTTTACAAGTAATGCTTGAACATATTTTGTGATCCTGTCGCTCGCCAGATTAAGGCTCCGACTATTAGGAGTTCCACAGCTATCCTAAGCTGCCGCTTGTCTGATGCTTGTTTGGTTTGACTTTATAACCTCGAAGGGCTGAGATAAAAGTCTGCATTCATTTTTTAAATCGATAAAAACAACAAAGGTTGTACAAAATGCTAACTGTCCGGACATTAAAACTTTTTTTCTTATTATACGGACAGCAATATTTGTACTTGAAAAAACGTGTCATAAGACAGAAAACATAGGAGAAAAATATGTTTTTCTTTTTGTAATGCATATATAATATAATAAACTATCATTTCTTCTTTAAATGGTCATCTAACCGCCCGGGCGATTTTAACCGTCCAACATAGCTCGCCAGTCGTTTCTTCGTTGCGCAACTGGCGCCAATTGGAAACACCGCGGGATCGCAAATCAGTCTCCACTTGGTCCTTTTATCGGAGTGGTGGTCTCCCTCTTCCTCTGCTTCCACCGGCGGGTGCCGATAAGAATACCTTCTGGGCTGCAGCATCTTCGCTCATTCGCACTACGTGGCCTAGCCAGCGAAGCCGCTGTGTTTTAATTCGCTGAACTATGTCGGTGTCTGCTTGAAGTTCATACAGCTCATCATTAAATCTTCTTCGGTACTCGCCGTCGCCAACGCGTAGAGGTCCACAAATCTTTCGAAGAACCATTCTCTCGAATACTCCCAGAGCCGCCTCATCAGATGTTGTTAGTGTCCACGCTTCTGCACCATATAGCAGGACGGGTGCGATGAGTGACTTTACTTTTCAATTGCCTACTCAGTCCGAAGTAGCATTTGTTTGCAAGAGTAATTCTTCGTCGGATTTCTACGCTAACATTATTGTTGGTGTTAATGCTGGTTCCCAGGTAAACGAAGTCCTTTACTATTTCGAAATTATTGCTGCCAACAGTGGCTTGGTTGCCAAGGCGCGAATGTGCTGACTCTTTGAATGATGACAGAAGGTACTTCGTTTTGCCCTCGTTCACCACCAATCCCATTTTCTCCGCTTCTTTTTCTAATTTGGAGTAAGCAGAAGTTACGGCTCGGTTGTTAAGGCCAATGATATCAATATCGTTAGCATATGCCAACAGTTGCACGCTTTTATAAAATATTGTTCCAGCGCGGTTAAGTTCTGCAGCTTGTATTATTTTCTCCAGCATTAAATTAAAGAAATCGCACGATAGGGGGGTCACCCTGTCTGAAGATTTACCAGGTCTGAAGCCACACTGATAAGGTCCAATCAGTCTGTTCACATCAGGCTTCAGTCTTTCGCACAATACGCTTGATAGCACCTTATATGCGATATTCAAAAGGCTGATTCCGCGATAGTTGGCGCAGTTTGCAGGTTCGCCCTTCTTGTTAATTGGGCTTAGATTCCAATCTTCAGGCATGCATTCATCCGACCATATTCTGCATAGAAGCTCATGCCTGCGCCTTACGAGCTCCTCGCCTCCGTGTTTGAATAGCTCAGCAGGCAAACCATCAGCGCCAGCTGATTTATTGTTTTTCAATCGGGATATTGCTATTCGCACCTCATTATAGTCGGGAAGTGAGAAGTGATCCCTCCATATTCTGAGTGCTCTCTGAACATCGGCCACCAGGTCGCCGTTCTCATTCTTACAGGAGTTTGCCCCGGGTTTAAAACCTTCTGTCATTCGCCGAATTTTTTGATAGAATTTTCGGGCATTATTCCCGTTGGCCAGCATCTCAAGCTCCTTTATTTCACGCTTTTCTGCCTCTCTTTTTTTTCGCCCGGAAAAGCCGCTTCGCTTCCCTCTTCAACTCGGGGTAGTGTTCACACACACTCCACGTTGCATTCGATCTCAGCGTTGCCTTGTAGGCTTCGTACTTTCTTTTCGTTGCAGCGCGGCACTCTTCATCATCATACCAGTTGTTTCTTCGCGTTCGCCGGAATCCAATTACTTCTTCGGCTGCGGTACGGAGTGCTCCTGAGATATGATCCCACTCCTCATGCATTCCACTAGGTTGAATTGTGCTCTCGGAGATCAGGTGTGGAGGCGATCTGCGAAATAATTGGCGGTCTGTTGCGACTGCAGATTTTCGACGTCCAGCTTTCCCTGCGTTTTTTGTTGCACCTGTTTTGTCGTACAGAGGCGGGTACGAATGTTGTTCTTGTTGTTCTAACGATGGGGGGGATTGGGGGTTGCTGTCGAACTGACAGTCCTTGGCCGGATTTGAGCCCGGTACGCTCCGGTACTGCCCGACTGTCGTGGTAGCGATTTGGTATGACCAGTGGAACCTTCTAGGTCATGTCACCCCTCCTTCCGTAAGGAAGGATAAGATGGGTAATGAGAGGTGAGAGATAGAGAATGAGAGGTAGATCAACCATCGAGTTGCACATCATTACCTTTGTGCATATTAGGCGCCTCTTACGACCGGTATGCCTACGTCGGGCATACTCTAAACCCCTAACCCGCAGGGGGGGGTACGAATCTTGGCTGCTACTAGGTAGTGATCAGAGTGGATGTTAGGTCCTCGTATTGTGCGAACATCTAAAACGCTGGAAGCATGCCGCCCATCTATCACAACGTGGTCGATCTGGTTGCGTGTTTTTCGATCGGGGGACAGCCATGTAGCCTGATGGATCTTCTTGTGCATAAACCTAATGCTGGATATGACCATGTTTCTGGCACCGGCGAAACCGATCAGCCTGAATCCATTTGGCGAAGTCTGATCGTGGAGACTGAACTTCCCGACAGTGGGGCCGAATACACCCTCCTTACCCACCCTGGCGTTAAAGTCGCCAAGCACGACTTTGATATCATGAGGGGGCAGCGCTCGTATGCTTCTTCCAGGCGCTCCTAGAATGCATCCTTTTCCAAGTCGTCCTTCTCTTCCGTCGGTGCATGAGCGCAGATAAACGATATGGTGAAAAATCGTACTTTTATGCGTATTGCGGCGAGACGCTCGTTCACGGGTGTAAACGACAGTACTCGGTGACGGAGTCTCTCTCCCACCACAAATCCCACGCCGAATCTGCCCTTGTCTTCATGCCCACTCCAGTAGATGTTGCAAGGTGGTTTGATAGTGTTTCCTCGCCCCGTCCATCGCATCTCTTGTATGGCGGTGATGTCAGCTTTTGCTTTCCTCAGGACCTCAACCAGCCGGGCAGCGGCACCTTCCCCATTAAGGGACCGGACATTCCAGGTACATGCCCTTATCTCGTAATCCTTATTTCGTTTGCGGGTGTTGTCATCTAAAAAAGGGGTTCTCATATCCGAGGCTTTGTAGTTGAATTTCATTGGAACGTTGTTTTATGTGGTAGGTCCCAAACCCAACACACAACCCGTTTCACGGGAGGTTGAATTCAATTACACATTTGTATAGCGAGCGGTTTGATCCAAGACAGACGCCCGCTTGCAGCCGCACCACATGGTGATCAGACGCTGCTGTTTTAATCCCCCAGCAAACCCTTAAACCGATTATGTCGGAGTGGCCTTACCAGGTTGTCTCCTCCTCACGTTTAGCTCACCACTAAACGGGTGTTCGGTGGTTACCCAGAGGATACTTGGGCGCAAAGCCAGGAAGTAATGAGCTGCTTGAACCGCATGCAAAAGAATCGAATCGCTCTGGCCATTCCCAGGTGAATGGCGATCAGAAACTTTCCCCACTTGCGTTGAATTCTGCACACGGCCCCATCCTCCACTATCTACTCGAAACTATCATTTAGAAGTATTAAAATTTTAATTCGTAATTTTCGCCTTCTTTTCAATATCCGGACGGCCTTTCCAGAAATTGAAAATCATCGAAAATTTTGGTTCTGTTGTCCGGACAGTAATAATTTCTTTTTTATTTATAAAATGAAAGTTTATTATATTTTAAACAAATATTATTAACTTTTATTGTAATATGTTAATAAATAATTGTGTTTAAGTGATCTCGTCACTTAAAGTTTTCGCATGATTTGCACTCATGCATCCCTGCAACATTTCATCATCACAAGCATCCCTGCTCTGAGTGGAAGTTCGAACACGTCACTGGAATTGCTTCCAGTGGACGTTAGTATAAAAGAACTTGCGTGGTTGTGCTCTTCCTCTTTTTTCATCCAACCAACATCGGCGACACATCCAGTCCACGAAGTTCAACACACCATCACCGAAACAACATAGCGATCACGGAGATTCACCTACAACTTGCGTTCGCACATCTAGCCGACGCCGTGTTAAGTATCCTCCGTTGACCCTTTATTGTTCCAATCTCGATCACTCGGTTCAACTCTCGTGGGCCAATATATTTTCATTCAGATAGATAGATATGCATATATTTTTATTAATAACTAGCTGACCCGGCAAACTTCGTTCTGCCCAATATAGATTTTATTATTAAGTGTATTTCAAAAATTGTTTATTTATTTTGTTTTTTTTAACGATTTTTCCACAATTTCATTGTGTATAGATCAAACCCCAACTTTTTTGTCCTTGACAAATTCTCAATATTGATAAATAGTTGCTGAACTTTTTTTTAACTGTTTTTGATACAAAATTCAAATCAAAAAACATGATATAAATATTTTTTCGGGGTACATGCTTTTTGGATTCAATTAATTCAAAAATGCCATACTTTTCAGGAATGCTGACACATCGCGTCTAGGATTTGTTGACAATTTAATAAAATTACACGAGAGGCGCATCCGCATAACGCACGGCTTTTTTTTATACAGGGTGGCTGATGAATTTTGCTACATTAAGAAACTCAAATAATTTTTTTTTCAGTGTATGGAATTCATTTTTCTTTTATTCATGTTAAAGCTCATTAAATTTTATTAAATATAGCTTAATTAGTTTTAAAAATAATGGAATTGAAATGCCCCCCCTGCTCGTCGATGCATGTGCGGCATCTTACCAAAAAAGTGTTCATTACTGCTTGGAGAGTTGAGACAGGAATAGCCGCAATTGTTTCTCGAATGGATTGCCTTAGTTCATTCAAATTTGTTGGTTTTGCTTTGAAGACTTCCTGTTTGCAATAACCCCACAAGAAAAAGTCAGGTGCAGTAAGGTCAGGCGACCTGGGTGGCCAACGGAATGTGGAGTTTCTGGATATCAGCTTATTGGGAAATTTTCGTCGCAATTCTGTCATAACAGGTTGGACTATATGACGAGCTGCACCATCTTGCTGAAACCACACAGAGTTGAAAGAAATTCTCATTCGGCGTAATTCTGGATAGAAAAGCTCTCTCAAAATGCTCAAGTAATGGTCTCCAGTAACCGTAACGGTGTGACCTTTTTCTTCGAAGAAGTAGGGCCCGACAAAGCAGCGTGATGAAACTGCACACCACACTGTGACACGAAGTGGATGCAATTCCGTCTCATGGAGTATCTGTGGGTTGGAAGCACTCCATATTCGACAATTTTGTTTGTTTATGTTGCAGTTTAAATCGAAATGGGCCTCGTCAGACATGAAAAGACAGTTCAACATGTTTCCATGCTCTTCCACCATTTGAAGCATCTTCTGGAAAAATTCCAAGCGAATCGGCAAGTATGCAGCGTTCAGTTTGTTGGCTTTTTGAATTTTATATGGGAATAAGTCCAAATCTTTGTGCATAATTGACTGTAATGACTGTCTGCTTACACCCATTTGAGCAGATAAGCTTCTTGTCGAAACACGTGGATTGTTTTGTATGGCAGCAGCTACAGCAGCGATTGTTTCCTCCGTTCGAACTGAAGGGTTTCGATGGTAAGGTCTTCTGTTGACTGTCCCATGCTCGGCAAAATTGTTTACAAGTCTTATTATGGTCCATCTGCTCGGAGGATTGCCGCCAAACGTGCGCCTATACTCTCTTTGAACCGAAACTACGGACTCCAGTGCGTGATAGCGGCGGACAATCCAAATTCTTGTTTCAGTGTCCCAGTTATCCATTTTTGTTAAATGTAAAAGTCAATCTGCAAAATAAAAAAAAATTTACCAGATTCATTAAATAGAAAAAAAGTTATTTAATTTTTTTTTGGTAGCGGCTTTCATCAGCCACCCTGTATATATATATTGCCGAGTCGTTGAAAGACAGGGGTTTGTTAAGTGTCGAGATCTAAAACTGATCAGCTAAGTAACACAAGAAATTAAAACTTATATATATAATGTATTAAGAGAAGAAAGAATCAGTTCGATTGTAAAGAGTAAATTCATAAAGTTGCTATGGGTTAGGCGAGGATAGTATCGATTTTTTAATGCTAAAAAGCGAGTCAGAAATATCAGATGTACTGGAGTGAGTGTTATAATTGTCACACAAAAATCGGAAAGGCTCATT
Organism: Merzomyia westermanni; assembly: GCA_949987695.1. Taxonomy (NCBI): domain Eukaryota; kingdom Metazoa; phylum Arthropoda; class Insecta; order Diptera; family Tephritidae; genus Merzomyia; species Merzomyia westermanni. Next base: position 93,921,546 of record OX465290.1, on the reverse strand, counting down.
TAATTCAAAATAATCCTACACTGTTCAAAATTAATCCTAAAAACTACTCTTCGTGTTCTGAAAAGAAGATATCCAGCGCGTGAGACTGGGTTGAAAGCCCAGTAGAAAAAGTTTATAAATAAGTAACGAATGGCAAACTTTGTCAAACGCTTTACTGAAATCTGTATGTATGTACTATTTTCATTAATTCATAATCAAGTCTCAAAAATATATATGTAATTTTATTAGTATTTATTTAAGGCTGCACGATACACAACATTTTTAGTTTTCTGTCCCGGAGCGTAAATAAATAGTGAAGACGGTTTTCCAACACGGCAACACGCCACATAGAGCTGGCCATGTGAAAAGCATGACGTTTCTAGATTTATGCCGCATACTTCCAGCGACTGCCCTTGTGACTTGTTTATTGTCATCGCAAATGCAAGTTTCACTGGAAACTGCATACGTTTGAATTGTAAGGGCAAATCTGTTGAAGTCAAGAGAATTGGGGGAAGAAATTGTCCATAAGCTTCGTAGCAATCAGTCGAGTACCATTGCACAGTTTGGGGGCATGAAGATTCCGAAGCATAATAATAACAGACCCAACTTTGAGACGCAAAATGATGAGGCGGCATTTCAGGCAAATCCAAAGAGTTTAAGAACTCCACTGGGTAATTTACTACTTCATCTTCATTTTCAACGCGATCAATAGATTTATATTAACGCAGATCTCCCGGAATTTGATTTTGAATCATCCAATTCAAGTCGTTGACATATATATTTTTCGTGTTGCAGCAATCCCGGTAGATGCAAGAGCTAATGCAATACCACCTTGACCACGTATTGCTGCTAGTATTAAAGACAATAGGAACGTTTTACCAGTCCCGCCGGGCGCATCGAGGAAAAATATGCCACCGTTTCTACAGCATTTATCAGTTGATTGTACGCACTGTTTTGCTGTTCATTCAACAGTGGATAATTTGTTTGTACATGTTGTTGCAAGTGAGTTATATCGTAAGCACGCTCGCGTTCCAATTCGCGATTCAGTACATCTCTTGCTTGACGACTTGGCGTTGGCATATGAATTTCAATCAATAGTTTTCCACTCATAAGTAAACATAAATCTTCATTAAGGACTAATGCTTCATTGTAGATGTCAGCGTTAATTTGCAACTGGATATTTCTTGTCTCGAGTCGCAAGCGATGCAAAATATCTTCTGCCATGTCATCTTTGTACGTATCCCATAATAGACGCGGGTTTGAAGGCCGACATATCGAAATTATAATAGCGAAAAGTGCACGAACTGCAGTGGCTGGTGACGAAGCGATTGCATCCGCTAGTGTTTGATTCCAGTGACTGTCATGTTCAAGCAATTGCAACTGTTGGCATGCTTCCCGAAATGTTGCACAAATGGTACCATCTATAGTCCTCAATGATTGAAATGAAGTTGTACCGCGTACATTAACCAGAAGCAAACGTAGGTAAACGCAATCATCGTTCTTTGGATGGATTGTGTAAATTCGTCCCAATGCATCAGTTGAAGAAACACCCGGATAACCATCTACTGGATGGCCGTACTTCCTGCGTAACCATTTCTTCGACGATGCATTCCATGTATAATACCGAGGCATCTCCGAGTACAGCAATGTTCCCGCGAACGGATCACTGGCGCAAGTTGCAAAGAAACTTGTTAAAGTGGTTGCTGGTGGTCTTTCCGCTCGCTGTACTATGTTCCCTGCGTTGAAATAAACTCGTTGGCCATTCTCCAAATGAACTGCAAGATGCACAACAGTCGGATGGCGTTCATGAATCGCAAATGAAAATATTCTCCAGATTGCTTCATTGCAGTTCACATATCTGCCAATTTGAAATTTGCTAATTTCATCTCGTTAAACGCCAATAACCGCCATATCGCTTCCTTTGGTGACGTATTTGCAAACATACTTAATTGATTTTATTGAACTGCAATACTCAACATTTATATGTGTTTTGAATGCTTTAGAAAAAATTGGCGAATATGGAACGATCCATGTGTTATCAACCACGAAATTCTTTCCGTCCAATTGAGTGATGGATGTTCTGCCATTGTCAGCGGGTGAACGACGCCGATAGAGTGGGTATCCATCGTTTCCGCATGGCCTATGAACCATATTGGCCATCACCACTTCGTGCAACTCTGGATCTATCTCAACATCAGGAACTTCGGCGGAAATTATGTCATTGGTCCGGTGTAATTTTCTCCACCATCAAAGGAGAATGTGTGCGTGGGGCAAACCTTTCTTCTGCCACTCCACTGAGTACATCCAGCATCGAACAGTACCATATACACGTTGTTTCGTAGTAAAGTTCATCAAACATCTGAGTTTTTGTTTAAACACTAGTGCTGTAACGTCGTGGCGATCGCTTGGTGATTGACCGGGATGCAATAGATTCGTAATGTCTGGCCATTTTGGATTGCAAGTAAATGTTATAAACCAATCCGGTCGTCCATAATTGCGCACGTATGTCATCGCATCTTGGGAGTACTCATGCATGTGTCTAGGACTGCCAATGTATGTCGATGGCAAAATAGTGAGTCGGCCAATATCCGTAATATCCCCTTCATTATTCATCACATCTCGTAAGTGAATATACTCTTCAGATCGCAACTTTGACTGATTGTATCGAATGTAATTGAGCCGTTCTGTCTCAACTTTTACATACATATCAACTGCATACTGTTGAAATAATCGTCGATATCTCAGTAAGTGGTTGCCATAGTTTTGGCGAATCATCATTCGATATTCGTAAAAGTTCATTGAACTGACCTTTTTATTTGTCTCGACACCTAAAAGTTTAAATTAGGTACATATGTATATGGAGCAGCAAACAAATATTTTTTTGTACTAACCATTCACCGGATTTATCATGTTATATCCTAAGTGATATCCGTCTTCCCCACGGCAGAACATGAGCGGATATTGTATTGCGCCATAAGACCGATGTGTCTCACTTATCCGCTTTAGTGCGTTTTCAGTTCTACGTTTGATGACAATATCACGCGACTCCAAATTTTCTCCAACAACAACAACTGATATTTCGCTAACTGTAGGTGCATTATATTGCCTTTCATGAGTTCCTGTTGGTCTCTTGTCCGCTCGTATGATTATACTATGATCATCTGTTCGCATACGTTCCAACGAAGTCGTAAGCAGTTTGATGAGGTCATTGCGTTCGTGTAACATTTGCTGCAATTGATCGATTATTTCTCTTTTTGTTGTATTAAAGATAGCACAACGCCGATTTACTTCATCATGTGAATCTCCCAGGAAGTAAATTTGTTAGGAGATTCACCGTAAAGCAGCTGGAACGATGGCTCTGGTGGTGGAAGCAATTCTGGCAACTTAACCTTTCCCCCCACGCAACATAATCCTGGCGGTTCGTTTTGAAATTTCACTGCATTGCAATGTTGACAAACTACTGGCATCTGACCGATTTGAACAGATGCGCTATATTGAATGTTTGGCTCATATCGAAAGCCTGCCCGTTCAGTGTTCACCAAAGAAACTTGTTGTTGCCGCTGTTGTCGTCGAGTAATCGCATGTTGAGACCTTACTTCATCACTTTCGCGAGCACGAACTTCCCTTCTTCTCAATCGTTCTTGCTGATTGTAAGTTTGGTTGGCATCTTCTAACTGGTGCGCACGATTCTCCAACACTCTATTTCGAGGTGATACCCTCGCAATAACACTAAGGAAGACGATGCAATTTAACGATAAACTTTGTATCTATTCCAATGTAAATTGATATTCGCCGACACACTAAATCACTTTTACCAAATCACTCACTTTTTTAAACAAAATATCAATAAAACCACTCAGACATTGATAATCTACACATTCGCAACTGTTTATTTCGTAAATGTAAACTATTTAACACGAAAAGCTACCGTTACCGCTTCAATTATTAAATTAGAAATAATATTGTAAGCTGTCAAATGGAATGACCGCCTACTACGCCCCAATTTATTTTCACTGAGTATTGAAAGGCCAAAATCGCCTAGGCGGTAAGATGGCTATTTTGAGCAAGTAAGTCAGAGCATTGGTGTAGTATATCTCCACAATAGTTTTCAGGTCCCTACCAACCCTTTTATATATGTTCAGCCTCAAAAGTTTAGTACGTATGGGTGGTGCCACGCCCCCTTTTTTAATACTTTTTTTTTCTTTGAATTTTTTATTGATATCGTATATCTCCATAGTGATTTCTATGTCCCTACCTTAGCCCCTTTTATAGATATTCAGCTTTCAACATTAAGTATGTATGGGAGGTGCCACTCCCTTTTTTCGTATAACTCCAATTTTTCTCTGTTACTATTGAACTGATATCGTTTATCTTCACACCAATTTCCAGGGCACTACCTGAAACCCTTTTGGAGATATCCAGCATGAAAAATTAAGTTTGTATGGGAGGTGCCACGCCCCCTTTTCTGATAACCCCCACTTTTCTGCGTGAGAAGGGCTTTGATATCATCTAGCTCTATATACATTTTCAGCTCCCTACCTTGAACTCTTTTAGAGAAAACCAGCTTGAAAAATTAAGATTGTATGGGAGGTACCACGCCCCCTTTTCCGATAACCCTCATTTTTTCGCATGAGAATGGTTTTGATTTAATATAGCTCTCTACCAATTTTCAGCTCCCTACCTTGAACTCTTTTGGAGATAATCAGCTTGAAAAATTAAGATTGTATGGGAGGTACCACGCCCCCTTTTCCGATAACCCTCATTTTTCGCATGAGAATGGTTTTGATCTAATATAGCTCTATACCAATTTTCAGGTCCCTGCCAAAAATCCTTTTGAAGACATTCCGCTTGAAAAATTAAGTTTGTATGGGAGGTGCCACGCCCCCCTAATACTTTGTTTTTTTTTTCAATCTGACCTGCGCGTGGTAATAACAAACAAACCACCCAAAGGAAGTATTTGATTTGGTTCAGCCGTTTTCAAGTTTTATCATTTCGATTAAACACCAAATCATTTTTATATACGAGTATATAGATTTGTTAAAATATTACATTCAAAAGTTCATGAATTCGAACATTTCCTTTGTTATCTATTTTTAATCAACTCATTGATTGTTGGAACTTGATCCAGTTAGCGGAACCTTTAGCTCAAACATTTTTCCTTTAGCTTTAATTTGAGTGGCAGGACCAATGTTCGAATTCATGGAAAACAATACATTTTCCAACACTGACTCCATTTTGACATTCTAATTGCCAAATCGTTCTTTTACAATTGGCAGCCACCGCGGGAAGCATCAAAAAACTCAAAAGGAACAAAAAGGTGAAAAATCAAATTTTAAAAGTGAAAGAATAATTGTAAGCAAACGAAAATAAAGTTTTCTACAAAGTAAAAACAAAGTAATCAGTGAATTTAACATAAAAGTAAACGAAATTAAGCAGAAGCAGAATCTGCCCAGCGAGGGAACAAAAACAAAAAAGATTGTACACCTAAAGAAGTGATTATAGCAAAATATAAGGAGCTTGTTCATAGTTATGTTAACAGAAATTATTTGATTCTATTCACGGATTCCTCTTTGTCAGAAGATAGTACTGGTTGTGGTATTTATAATTTAATAAATGATGAAGAATTTCTTTTCAGGTTACCTTTTAAGGCTTCGTCTTCTTTTGGTGAGATTTTAGCTATTTAAGAAGCTGTTAAGTTGGCAATTAATAATAATAATATTAAGTTGGTTATTTTTACTGATAGTTTAGTTTCATGTCAAACTCTTAAAAGTACTAATACTCTAAATAATGTAGCGTGCAGAATTCATCATCTTGTTAAGGAGAATAGTTTCGAAAATTGTCATATTGTATGGTATCCTAGGCATTGTAATATTTTAGGGAATGAAAAAGCTGATGAGATAGCGAAGAGGGCTATTGTTAGTGGGCAAACCAGAAATGTTAAGTTATCTATTAAGGAAGCGCAAAATCAAATTAAAGCCGAGATTTATAATAGATGGTATACTAGTTTTCTTGAGTATTCTCTTGATCATCCTAATCTTTTTGCTTCAGTTTTTCCATGTTGGAAAAATTCTTTATGGTGTAAAAATCTTTGTTTTTCGACGACAGAGATTAAAATGCTTAACAGAATTTTAACAGGTCATACTTATGATATGACACAGAATCAAAGCCTACAACTCGTCTAGATGTAGTTGTGGGCAACAAGACAATTATTTTCATAAAACGTTTGAATGTATAAATTTTGCAAATATTAGAGCAAATTTCAGTATTTTCACTAATGACATGGATTTCAAATCAATTTTTCTTAACAAAAACATTACCAAGATCACTCAGCTTGTACAATTTTATAGAAATACTAATATTAAATTTTAATTAATGTATTAACTATTTCAATTTTAATTAATTTAATTTAAATTTTTTTTTTTCAGCAGCCATTCCCTTTTTGTTTTTTAATTTTAATTCGTTTGATATTAAGGATTGTATCCTTTTTATTTGTTGATTATTTAATACGTTTCCATTGAGTCCTAGCCGTTTCCAGTTGGGTGGTTGTGGGCTTAAGTTGTTGGTCTATAGTTGACAGCATATAATCAAACTAATAATATACAATCACATGGGAATGTAACCTATCTGGAGAAGATCTTACTTACTTGAATATATCATTCTTGGATAATTTTCTGTTTTTGTATTTCAAATATAATTTAAAGAATATATTTGGCGTTTGGAGACTTAGTTTCTCTGCCATTGAATTTAAAGTTCAAAAAAAAAAAACACGCCGCCCAGCAGGAATTCAGCGAGGGAGAAATTACAAAGGCGTTCGAGAAAACCAAGGTCCAACGAGGGAATAGATTAAGGAAGTATGCCCAAAGACATGTAAGTCTGCAAAATAAAGTATTTAAGTGGTTTTTTCGCTAGAACCGTTACCAACGGTAATTGTATATATGTATGTCTGGCTGCTGTTTTGGCGGGACACATGCAAATAGTGCGATTTGCAATGAACATACACACATATAGACAAATACTCGCCGGTATTGCTCGCTGGCCTTATACAATTTCTTGCGCATTTCTTTTTGTGGTTAGACTCGTTGACTGCGCCAGCAATTAGTCTATTTCATACCCCACATTCTTGTACGCACATACATAAACTCCCAAGTTTACGGCCCAAAATTCCCTTACAAAACATAAATAGAGTTCTCTATTAGGATAACTTTAGCATTTGAATGCGAAAAGTCTCATAAGTTCACGATTCTGTTCTGCTTGCGTCGGCGCAAGTATAACTTCCATTAAACTCGTCAAAGTGTGAAGATAGGGTGATCCAAATCATCCTCGAGTTTTCCTTGCGGTAATTTACTCTGGTGTTGCTTTTTATGATTAAACACAACGGTTCAGTGTCAAGTTCAATTCAAGGTTAAAAGTGGCCGGGTATTCATATTGAGAAAAGTTTTGTTGTCATTCACAATAAGGTTACAAAAACCAACTGCTATTGTTAGCTTCTTGCGTCAGCAGCTAACTAAAAACCGTTCAACCGTAATTCCCATCAGGAAACTTTGCACACAATCCCCTAACACTAGTTTTCTTTAACTTTTTCATGTTTGTTATCTATAAGTACACACGTATATTTAGTAGACAAGTTGCTTACAAAACCACGTATATACACTTCTGGAGAGCTAAGTCTATCTGACGAGCTAAATAAGTTTTTTCTGTCCCGCCCAAGCGGTCTAACGTCTTGATGAATCGGTCTGTACCTGTAGGAAATTAACGCCTTCACCTGCAAAGTTACCTTTTGCTTCATAATCTGTCTGCTTGGGTCCCAAAACCTCCAAGTGTTCAAACTCAAATATGCCCACCGAATCACCAATCATGGTAGATTTCATTTTTGATTCGAACAATCTGGTGAATTTTTGTTCACAGTTCGAGATAAGTGACCCTGAAGATAGCACGGACACCCTACTAGAAGTCAAGCTTCAAGATCTTATCGCGCTGAGAGAGACGATGCAAAGCACATATAGAAAGGTGTGTTTGGCGGATGAGGATGCCATTCCAGCAGACTTCAAAGAAGTAAAAAATTTCAGCTTTGCACGGACAGATTCCATATTTGCAAGTCCCATATTTTATATCAGTTGAAAATTCTTCAAGGTAACACATCCAACCGAACAGACACATCTCGGGTTTCAACGTCTTTCATCAACAATTCCGTCCCCTGTATCAAAGTCCCCCCTTGTGATACTCAAACCTTTTATGGCAGCTATGAGGAATGGCCAGCCTTTCGTGATATGTTCACGGCTGTTTACCTCAACCATCCCAAACTAACGCCGGCCCAAAAACTGTATCACCTGCGGAATAAAACTAGAGGAAAGGCAGGTACTATCGTAAAACAGTACAGCCTGTGTGACGAAAATTCCTCTCTTGCTTGGGAAGCTCTGAGATCTCGTTTTGAAAACAAGCGAATTCTCATAGACAAGCAGTTGAAAACCCTGTTCAACCTGCCATCTGCTAGTTCGGAAAATAGCGAAGCGATCCAAAAAATTCAAAGTACAATCAACGATTGTCTCTCTGCCTCAAAACCCAGGGGGTTTCCGTCTCCGACTGGGATCTCATCCTCATCTATTTGTGTTCCACCAAATTACCCGACGAAACACTCTTCCTATGGGAACAGTCGCTCAATTCTCGAAGAGACCTTCCCAAATGGTCCCAAATGGCTGAGTTCCTTACTAGTCGCTTTGAAGTGGTGGAACGATTGCACGGGTATAAAACCACCAAAACCCGAAAGTCACTTCCCCAAAAACCCCAGCGAAGATCCAGTCGTATCATTCCCAAGAAAAACTTTCAAGAAAGTGCAAGTTATGCGGGAAGAATCATTCGCTGAGGTTCTGTACGGAGTTTAAAAAACTCGATAGTCAAGAGCGGTCTAAGTTCATCGAAGAGAACGGCTATTGCTCCAATTGCTTGGCCTACAATCACCTTTATACTGACTGTCACAGTGCATTCAAATGCTTCCATTGTAAGAAATCCCACCATACAATGCTGCATCCGACAACTACACCGCAACCGGTTCCAAAAGGCCCAGTACGCAACCAACCACCGAAATTGAAGAAAAACGCAACAGCGTTGCTGCATACCAGCTCTTCTGCTTCTAATAAAACCAAGCATCCTATATTCGACCTCACCGAGGGTAAATCCCCCTACGAGGACACTCCCAAGCCCTCAAATGAACTCGAATCCAATGTTCAAGCTAACTTTTCTAGCAACAACGAGAATATGTTGGTTCCAACCGCCCAAGTACACATCGATCACTTGGGTGAAACCTATACCCTTCGGGAACTAATCGATCAGGGATCTCAGAAAACTTTTATCTCTGAAAAAACCCAAAATCGATTAAAACTACCAACCATGCGAGCGCACTTTTCTATCAGTGGTATGGGGGGAAAAGTTGTCGAGAATTCTACTCGTATTTGCAACCTCACTCTTGTTGCCAAACGACATAATGTTCGCATTAGTACCAAAGCAATTGTTCTCCACAAGCTCACCAGCTTCTTACCCACCTTCCAAATCAATAAACCATCCCTCGCGGAAATCAAGGATCTGGACCTTGCCGATCCGCACTTTTTCATGCCATCTCAAATAGACCTGGTAATAGGCAGCGATTTAATCAAAGAACTTCTGCTTTCTGGAGTTAAACGCAAAGTTCTTGGTAATCTTCTAGCACAAAATACCTTATTCGGATGGTATTTAAGCGGGCCTTTGAAAGCAAACGACTGTTCTACCTTCCATACTCACGTAATGGATGAGTCCAATGAAAACTTGAACACTCAACTTAAACAATTTAGGGAATTAGAAGAAGTCTTCGCGAAGCCCCCGCCTACTGATGCAGACGCATTTTGTGAAGAGCTTTACCAATATACTACATATCGACAATATGTCGATACGTCGTTCGGTTACCTTTTAAATCCGAATTTTCGTCCAATCTCACTTTAGGTCCCTCGCGGTCTCAAGCAATGTCACAAGCAATTCGCATGGAGCATTCGCTCAACAAAAGTCCCGAATTAAAATCCGAATATAATCGGGTATTAGAGGAATATTTATCACTCGACCACATGAAACCAATCCCCTCCGAGAAAATCCATGAAGATGATAAATATTTCTCATATTATCTTCCGCATCACTCTGTAGTTAAATGCGATAGCAAATACACTAAAGTTCGGGTAGTTTTTAATGCTTCCAAAGCAACTGCATCTGGTGTCTCCCTAAACGACATCCTTCACATCGGTCCCACTTTACAGACAGATCTGTATGTACCGCCAGATTCCTCTGCACGAAAATGACCAACAATTCCAAAGAATTCTATTTCGCAGAGAACATGAACCCAAATTGCCCGACTTTGTTCTCAATACGGTAACCTTCGGGGTAAATTGCGCCCCTTACTTGGCCATACCTCCGCTACACAAGTTGGCAGACGATTCCAAAAACTCCCATCCCTTGGCGAAGAGAATTCTCACTGAAGAAACTTATGTCGACGACATATTAACTGGGGGACATGATTTGCCTTGCGGCTCAGTCTGAAATCATTCAATGCCTGCGTTCAGCTGGGCTTCCACTTAAAAAGATAACCGCTAACCATCCGGACCTTCTGAGACATATTTTAACCGAGGATCTTCTCGATTGTGATTTCCTCAAAATAGACTCTTCAAGTTCGACGAAAACTCTCGGAATTCGATGGAATGCCATAACCGATCCCTTTTCGTACTCTACAGAAACCATTCCACCATCTACTCAGGCAACGAAAAGACAAATCCTCTCCTCGGTTTCGAAACTTTTTGACCCCGCAGGATGGCTAGCGCCCATTATAATTCAGGCAAAAATACTGTTACAGCAAATATGGTTAGAGGGAACTGATTGGGACGAATGCGTCAAACCACCCGCTCTACAGAGGTGGAACCAATTCCTGTCAGACCTACCCAGTATCCAAAAAATACAGATCCCAAGGTGGACCGAATTTACACCAAATCAAAGGGTTCAGATTCACGGATTTTGTGACGCCTCTGAAAAGGCATTCTGTGCATCCATTTACTTAAGGACCCAAATAAGCACTACCGTAACTTCTCATCTCCTCTTTTCCAAGACGAAAGTTGCACCACTACAAACAGTTACCCTTCCGCGCTTAGGACTGTGTGGCGCCGTATTACTTTCAAAATGCATAAAAAATGTTATAAACCAACTAGCTCTGGGAAAAACAGAAATCTTCTTGTGGTCGGACTCTTCAATAGTCCTTGCATGGTTACAGAAACCGCCATGTTCGTGGAAGGTATATGTTGCTAACCGCACTTCCCAAATCCTCCAAAATGTCGGAAACGGTAAATGGCGGCACGTAGCAACGACCCACAACCCCGCTGACTTGGGAACGCGCGGTTGCAGACCACAAGACCTGGCCAACCAAACGCTTTGGTGGCACGGACCCGATTGGCTTTTAAAGCCGCCGGAAAAATGGCCAATATCACTCCCGAAAAAGGTCCCTCCTCTTGAGGAACGCAAAGTAAAAGCTCTGCTTGCATCCGAAATCGATTCGGATATTCTCGATCGGTTCTCCTCGTGGCCAAAAGTCTTGGGAGTTATAGCCTACATGTTTCGTTTCATACATCATACCAAACAAAATCAAATACTCGCCCTAGAAAGGCATTACCCGAGGGAATGCGTGAGTCTGAAGAATAAAAAACCCATCTCCAAGAAAAGCTCTCTGCTAACTCTAAACCCCTTCATTGACCAGAACCAAATTCGTCGAGTAGACGGCCGGCTGGCAAATTCCTTGATCTCTTACAGTGAAAGAGATCCGATCATCATACCAGAAGCTTCGCGACTCTGTTACCTGTTTCTGCAGTTTTTGCACAACTTGTTGATGCATGCACAACATCAGCTAATGGTTAGAACGGTCAGGCAGGAATATTTCATCCCCCGACTTAAGTCCAAAGTTAAGGGTTGCATACGGAATTGTAAAACTTGCACCATATTTAAGCAAAACGCTCGTTCGCAAATCATTTCCGCCCTACCGCCAGAGCGCTCCAACTTCTCCCTTCCATTCACATACACAGGAATTGACTTTGCAGGCCCTTTTGATGTGTGTTTATTTGTTTTTCGACAAAAGCTATCCACCTAGAACCCTGCTCTGATCTATCCACGAAAGCGTTTCAAGCTATCTTCTCTCGATTTGTAGGAAGACGCGGTTTACCACAATGTGTATTTTCGGACAACGGAAAAAACTTGGTTGGCGCTAGACGCGCTTACCAACGAGATTTCAAACAATTCCTCAAAGAGTCTTCAGATGACGTAAGGGCCCTGTACTCCATACATGGATTCGACTTGAGATTCTTGCCACCTAATGCTCCCCATATGGGCGGCCTCTGGGAAGCCGCCGTAAAGAGTTTTAAGCTGAATTTCAAGCGCACAGCAGGAAGTCATAAATCTACTTACGAGGAATTGGCGACAATCCTCGCACGAATTGAAGCCGTCCGCAAGGGGTTTTAGCTCTAACCCCCGGTCACTTCTTTCGTAGAGCACCACTCCTTGCCACACCAGAACCCCGTGTGGATAGTCTGTCAATCCAGAATCGTTGGGAAAAACTCAAATTGATGCATCAACAATTTAGTCAACGCTGGAAAGACGAGTATCTTAAAGAGTTACACTATAGATATAAGTGGAAAACCCCGCAACAGAATTTATCGATTGGGGAGTTCGTCGTCATTAAAAGCGAACTATTACCACCAAACGAATGGCGACTAGGTCGCATAAAGAAAGTATATCAGGGCTCCGATGATTATATAAGAATGGCCGATGTACGAACGCAACATGGCATTCTTACAAGACCCATCGTCAAACTCTGCCCACTTCCAATCCAACCCGCTATACCAATTCCGCAAAACTAATCACGTCTCACAGCTCGTCTCTTTAAACCTAGTCACAAGATTGTAAATATAATTTACTAAAGTCCATCTTATTTACAGGTATCGAGTTGGCGGCCGGTCACGTGGAGGCCTATCCTCGCGAACATCGAGTGTAGTCACTCAATGTCGTGATTCCGGTGACCCTTTGCGACCTCGCCGAAGCCTTGATGTGCATCTATGCCTACTTTGCTACCGGTTCCACTCTCTACGTTTTTGCAAAAAGTTTGCGGCAATGGATTTGGAAGAAAAATGGCAACAAGTACGATTCTATGAATACTGCCCCAACTGTTTGGCTCGTACACATAGCCAAGTGCGCGATTGCCACTCAACTTTCAAATGCAAGATCTGCAATCAATGGCACCACACCATGTTACATCGCCCAACTATTGCCGAAAAAGAAGCAGCCCAGCAGGCTCCCCGAGACGTTGACGCAAGAACAATCCTCGAAGTGGACCGAGCCATCGCGTCCCTTACTAGGCTGCGAGCGGAACTTGCACCCGTACAACGGGGCCGGCGTGTTTAAGTGATCTCGTCACTTAAAGTTTTCGCATGATTTGCACTCATTCATCCCTGCAACATTTCCACATCACAAGCATCCCTGCTCTGAGTGGAAGTTCGAACACGTCACTGGAATTGCTTCCAGTGGACGTTAGTATAAAAGGACTTACGTGGTTGTGATCTTCCTCTTTTTTCATCCAACCAACATCGGCGACACATCCAGTCCACGAAGTTCAACACACCATCATCGAAACAACATAACGATCACGGAGATTCACCTACAACTTGCGTTCGCACATCTAGCCGACTCCGCGTTAAGTATCCTCCGTTGTCCCTTTATTGTTCCAATCTCGATCACTCCGTTCAACTCTCGTGAGCCAATATATTTTCATTCAGATAGATAGATATGCATATATTTGTTTATGCACATATATCTATCCCTCTTTATTAACAATTTGTTAAAACATTACATTCAAAAGTTCATGAATTCGAACATTTCCTTTGTTATCTATTTTTAATCAACTCATTGAGTGTTGGAATTTGATCCAGTTAGCGGAACCTGTAGTTCAAACATTTTTCCTTTAGCTTTAAGACAACAAAGTTGTGAAATACACATTGAATTTATTGAAACTCAAGTTGTCTTCATTGCATCTGAACACATTTCTCGTGTAAGTATTTTCCATACATTGCCTTCATGCACACCCCTAGTACATTCAACAACTTGTTTAAGTCCTTACTTTTCTAAAATGCTCCCACAATTTTTTTTGTACAAAACCTGTAATTTTGACGCGCTCAGACTTCTAACACTACAATTACGTGTAACTTTTGAACTATGCTTTTGATACAACTTAAACTTTCCACGTACACTCAGAAAACATGTACATTTTCATTTGTGTTGTTATTTGAGACTATTTGCTAGTTATTTGTCTATTAATCCCAAAACATTGACATAGTGTCCTCACACTAGCGCTGTCCGGAAACTAGTGCAGTTACTCTATAATTAACAAAAACAAAATATATTCAAGTTTTCACTTGCAAATTTATCCCGCAATAGCCCCTCTTCTTGCGTTCCCCACATACATAAGTCAAGCAAAGGCACTAAGTACAAAGAAAAAGAAACGAAAATATTTTATATTATAAGCAAAGCTGTTTTCTGACCTCCCTTCAATGCTACATTCTTATTCAGCCCAATTCTAAATGAAAATTGCGCACGGATTTTTCCCCTCTCCCTTTCCTCGTATTCTGAAAAAAAAATCCTTGGGAATTTTTTCACTCCTCCCTTTCCTCTTATTCTGAATAATGCTCGAAAAAGGGAAAACCAGTTAAGGGAGAAAAGTAGCTATTACAAATTTTAGAAGAAGGGAGATTTCGGTGTCATTTTTAAGGAATTTTTTCACCAGCCAAACTGAAGAGAGCGCGGGATAAAATTTAATGTTTCTTGTATTTTTATAGGAAAACTATTAACTAGTAGAAGTATATACTAAACTAAAATAATGTTACGAAATACGATGTATTTTAGATCGAAAGGTACAAATGTACAACAGATATGGCTATTTTTAAACTTGATGCAAGGCCATCATGAAATTTTATTTTGGAGTTGCTGAGTGTGCGATGTAAGGAGTTCCGGGCTTGTTTATTCTCTAATACTTTTTAAATCTGCAAACAGCAGAAAACAAATCAAATATACAAACAAAAATTGTAGATAACGTTTGCGGCAACTCAATCGTATATGTACTATCTCATAATCCTGTGTTTATTTTCCTGTGGCTCTTATTAGCTTCATTTCTGCCACAAACGTATGAACAACAACACTAAACGTTGTTTTACATTTTTTTCTTTTTTCAAAACGAATTCTTCACAATATTTACATTTTTAAATTTCGTTAGCCAGTTTAGAAATCCGTGTATACCATGCCAATTGCCAAAACAGCTGATTTCGAAAATTCGAAATTCCTCTTCCCCAATTATTCTTCTCCCTAGGAGGACATAATTGGAGGAATTTTTCCGAGGGAACAAAACAATCCGAGAGAAAATTATTCCGTGAGAATATTTAGAATTGGGCTGTTAGACAAAAACACGAACTTGTGTTTAGCCATTCTTACAAAAAATAAAGTACATACAAACTAGAGTTGGCCAATTGCGTTCAATTTAAACATCGAACGAACAAGTTCTTTTTTTAAAAGTTAACTAGGTCGTTCACTTCGTTCATCCGTTTTCTTTTCAGTATTTATATCCATGCACAAGAAACAAAAGAAAAAGGCTGGACACAAAACGATGGTTTGAAACTCGGGTAGGAATTAACCGTTCGGCAAGTTTTTGCAATAAGAGCCAATGTCGGTTCATTTAAGCTGTTTTCCACACCAACATTGAGTTTTGTTGCCATCATGGTACAAGAAAATCAAGGTATTTCCACTTTGACGTGAACTGTGTTGGTTGTCATTCGCACCTTTTGTCAAGTGTGCAAAGAGCGTTGCCACCTCATAAATATTTTTTTTGTGGTAATTTTTGTAATATTTAAGGGGATGTTCTGAATATAAGAAAAATAAAAATACTTACAAAATCGGATTCAACAACTGCTTTAAAATTTGCAAATGGTACAAATTATATATCTCTGCTTCCAAGTCAACATATATATTTGCATTTTATTAATACTTAAATAAAACATTTTCAGGGGTTTCTAACGCAGAGACAAAGGTTTTTATGTTTTGCAACGTGATTTTTAGCTTTATATTCATGGTTTATGTCGTAAGAACACGCGTTGCCACAGCGTACAAATAAGTTTGTTTATGAATGAATAATCACGAAATATTTTCAAAAACTACTTTGAAAAGTACTTCATCCAAGGGGGACAAGACTGAGACATTAAGGATATTTTCCTAAACCTGTAAACAAAAAGAAAACTTCGGAAATAGCTTACCGTCACAAAAATCGCCAAATAATAACAATAAAGTAAATTTTTTAGTAATTATTTTTTTATTTTTTTGGATACATTTTTATTTTAATTATATTTTCTGTTCAAATATCGTATTCTAAAATTCGCCATACCCAAAAGAAATCTTTCCAAAATTGTATTTTCTAATTTTACAAAGTGTTTAGCATAAGAAATCAAATTTTCCATATATTCAGGAGAATTGTTCAAATCATTCTTATTGTAATTATTAAAAATGGAGTTTAATGCTTTTAAATTTTGCATGGACTCTTATGGGGGTTCCAAAGGCCCCTTCAGATAAAAGATCAACATCACTATAATTTTGATTGACTTCATCGAAAGTTCTGTACCCATAATTTTGTAATTAAATTTTTTTCTTTGCGGTCTAATTGAGCACATCGGTTCCTTGGCTTACAATCTTCAGCGGAAAATTGGTCTGAACATACAAATGGTTTCTTTTGGTACCGCATCTGCAGTTATCATACATGCGTTTAGCCACTTCTCCTTCATAAACGGTACTGTCGGGAGTCGGAAAAACTTTACGTTGCTTTCTTTGCACGTAGATCTGTTGTTTGTGAAACTTCTAAATATGCAGCTCATGTTGCTAAAAATAGATTAAAGTAAATAAATACTTTATGTGTGTCCGTTCAAAAAGTAGACCAATATTTTACTTATAAAATAATATATAACATATAAAAAACTAAATTCAGAAATATCAATTATTTTATCCAATTTCAAAATTGTTTCAGTGTGAAGTAAAATCAGTTCGTTTTTGGTATAAGAATACTGTAGCTCATTTTCAAAAGGAAATGTCACAAACACAGTTTATGTCAAATGATGGGAAGGAAGAAGAAGAAGTGAAATTACCTTTATATATTTGTACAATGGTTGCCATATCGAATTTTAGTTCGCCTTTGGTTGTTATTGCTCGCTGCCAGAGTAGCATTTGAACTACATACTTATGTTAGAGTTATACACAAAGATGGCGGAACATTGTAAATCACTGAACGATGTTAAAAACATTTGGGCGATGTAGTTCGTTCGTTTACTCAACTGATTCTTTCTACTGAACTAATGCGTTTGCGCACTACACAACTCTAATGCAAACGTACACATATATACGTACAATTTTATAACTGACCTTATTCAAGAAGGCAACCCCACCAACTTTTTGTGCACGAAAGCATAACAGAAACTAACAAATAATACATTTTATAGCCGTAAGTATTTAGCTTAATTAAACCCGACTTCAAAATTATAATTATAAAATACGGTACATTAGCAAACAATATAAACATTAAACATTTATAATAGATATATACCTTTTTAAAGATCATAATATTAACGACTTAAAAACTACAGTCGAGCGCAAAAGAGAATCACCGATACTCGGTATATTAAAGAAAAAAAAAAAACAAGCACGGCTAACTATAGGTCTATCTCTAAGCTTTCCGCAACATCTAAACTTTTTGAAACCATTATTCAAAGAATTCTTTTATCCGCAGTCAAAAACTTAGTCTGTCCCGAACAGCATGGTTTCATTCCGTGTCGCTCAACTGTGTCTAACCTAGCAGTTTTTTCAAGCGACTGTCTAGTGGCCTTTCAGTCTGGAGCACAGGTCGATACTGTCCATACTGACTTCTCCAAGGACTTCGATAGGGTCTCACACAGCATACTATTGAATAAATTATCATCTATTGGCTTTCATTCTTTGTTTTTGAGATGGATTACATCGTACCTTATAAATCGCCGCTGCTCGGTCGTAGTTGATGGTGTCGGGTCTTTGCCTTTTATTGCAAGCTCGGGGCCCACTCTTGTTAGTCCTGTTTATCAATGATATCAGTGCCTGTTTTTCTTCTGCTAAATTTCTGCTTTATGCGGATGATCTTAAGATTTATTCCACTATCAGAAGCTGCCACGATTCTATGTTGATGCAACTTGATATTGATAATGTAAGCAAATGGTGTGTAGAAAACAATCTTTCGTTGAACATAAACAAATGTTTTCATGTTACCTTTGCTAAATCTAGCAATATCTTTCAGACTTCCTACAATATCGCCCTCTCGCCCCTTCGAAATGTCTGTGAAATCAAAGGCCTTGGAGTAATCTTCGACTCAAAGTTTTCATTTACTAGCCACATGAACTTCATAATTTCAAAATCATACTCAATGCTTGCTTTTGTGCGACGCCACAGCTCGGAGTTTGCTGACCCATATACACTGAAATTACTGTACATGGCGTTTGTTCGTTCTCGGCTCTATTACGCGTCTTTTATTTGGTCTCCTTACTTTGAATGCCAGATCACAAGGATTGAGCGTATTCAAAAGGTATTTTTACGTTTTGCGCTTCGAAACCTACATTTTACAGTCCCTGTGCCTGCTTATGAATCCAGATGTCTTTTGATTAACCTAAAATCGCTACAGAATAGGAGAACAATTATGTCTCTGTCCTTCGTTTTTGATGTAGTCACAGGGATTGTTGACTGTTCTGTTCTCCTTGGAAGAATTCCCTTCAACATTCCTACCAGGCATCTTCGACACACTGGAATTTTCTTCGTTGGCGTTTTTTGAACTCTATATTCTTAAAATTCGCCACTTAATAGGGCCTTGACTGAGTTCAACAGGATCTCCAGATATGTTGAGATCGATTTTTCTTTTTCAAAAAACCGCTTCATGGAAGTGTTAAATCTATTTTATAAGTAATGATCGTTTTTATGTTTACTTAGTTTTAGTCTCTTTTCTACGTAGCCTGTAAGATTTCTACATTGTATTTCGTTGGCTAAATAAATAAATAAATAAATAAAATAATTTAAAGATTCATAGCCCAAACCCCGTTTATCGGAAAAATTTGTTGTACGGGGGCTACACGATATATTGATCTAATCTTAATGATTGTCACTACACACATTACATACGTAATAAGTACTGTAGCTGCCAAACTTTGTGTTTCTTGCTATTAAATTGCAATAGTTATAGCCCAAACCCCATTTATCGGAACAGTCGATTGTATGGGAGCTAAATGTCATGTTGGTCTGATCTGGCTGATTTTTATTTGTCATATCTTATAATCTTATAAATAAAAATGAATGTAGTTCTGTGTACTTTTCAGTATATTCTTGGGATATATAGTTTTGGTAAAGTGGGCGGTGCCACGCCCCCAGGCTTTATAAATTTCAATTCTTCATAAGCCTGACCGTATTTGGTCTAAATAAATGATATCTATATATATGTGTCCTTTAGTCAAGATTTACATAATTTTGGAAAAGTGGGAGGTGCCACTTTCAAATGGAGGAGATAAGGATCATGATCCAATTATACAGGTCGTGTCATTAGCAAGGCGAATTAAAACTTTTTTTATTTGAAAAAATGTGCTTAATGTCAAACTCATGGCGAATTCATTTGGGCTGGATTTGTTTACATTTTTGTGTTTTCATTCTCTTTAGCAAGTTCTGTAATTGTGCATAAAAGTGGTTTCGCGTTTATTTAATAATATCAAAAGTGTGATTTGATAAAAAGTGTTTATTGCGATTGTGTTTTTGCGTTAAACAATAAAACGACATGGGAAAGTGCGCGATTTGTTTGAAACAAATTTTAAGAGGAACTGGCCCATTTTTCCTATTCCCTGATGACGAATCCAAACGTTTGTTGTGGGAAAGCAACTGCCGCATGAAGCTGCGAAAAAAATACTTTATTTGCGCAGATCACTTTGCGCGTAGTGATATTATTTGTGGTGGAAAAATGGCCAGATTACTGCCTCATCAGCATCACAATATCCCTGTGGGCGTATATTGTATACATTCAACACGATTCGTGCACAAAAACATGCATAGTATATAAATGTGCAGAAACAGTGTCGAAAGGTGGTGCGTTCAGTTAAGAACAGGCATACACAGCTATCTAGTGGACGGTCGAGTTAAACTTAACAACATACATATATATGTATGTACAACATTCCATAAAAAAAAATCCATACAAAAAAATACATGTTTTATTTGGTACATCATCCCTGGAGGTTTTGGTATATGTATATAAGATGTACGCGTAAATAAGTCGTTTAATTAAATATATTTTTTAAATTTAATATATCACTTTTTACAGCAGCATTATCAATATTTCAACACACGCATTTTCGTATTTTAAATGGAAACAAATAAGATATTTCAATATATGCCATATATATTTAAGCTAAATAAAGCCTAATTATTGGCCTTAAACATTATTTTAACAATAACTATAATATATACAATAATTATATGTGTACCTTAAAGCTAATGAAAGCTAAATTTAAACTTTATTTTAACAATATTTCTTTTCTTTAGCTGTTGTAATAAAATAAATTCTTTTGCAATGAAACATTTAATGCAGCTACTTAAACCAATTGTTATTAAATTATAGCAAATTTTTGACAATATATTATTATTTATAATAGAAAAGGTTTACTTTAATGTTAGTTTAATGTAGCAATAAATTTATATTGTAAACGCCTATTACACCCGAAGAATCAATTTCTACTTCTTTAGTATCGCCTCAAGTTGTGAGGCTTGCCATTTAGAAGGCGGAGTAAAATTCCGGAAATCAAATTCCAATGCTTGAGTGTCTGCACCATCAAGTCATTCTCCTCAGTATCCAGAAACGTTTAAGTCTGGGAATTATTTGATTTGGGTCTGCCACCGGTGGCGCGACGTATATCAGAACTATTGCTGTTAATAAACACTTTATACCGATATTCACTTGAGAACTGCTTATTTTGATGCTTTTAATTAAAGAATCACACTCACCAATAAGCGCATACACTTTTATTAATTACACTGGTTTACAGCCAAAATGCACCAGAGACGCCATAGTGAAATTCCTATGTAAAATCACCTCCTAATTCCGAAAACCAAGGTTATTTTTACTTGAATGGTACCGTTTTTGAGATATTTACGATTTACCGTTATTTCAAAAAACAAAAAAGATGGCTCCACTTAATCGTGTATATCTCAAGAACAAACTGAGCTCTTCCAAAACGGTTTGAAAAATTTGAAAGCTTATAAAATTTACTATAATCAGTACATACAACACTTTTTGCTAGGTCCTGCAGATTCAAACATATTGAACAATCATTACGGATTTTTTAAATTTTTTTTGTAAAAATATAAAAAAATTTGTACTTTGCGAAAAAGCATCTCGAAAACTTTTTGTTTTTTTGCAGATATTTTTTTCCCCCTCTAAGCTCTGTTTTATTACAAAAAAAATAAGCTATCAGTGAACAAAATCGATGAACTAATACAAAAGTTATAAGCATTCAAGTAAATATATCCATTTAATGCTTAAGTACCCTACTGGTACATATGTGTTAGTATTCGTATATCAGTTAGTTAGCAGGTAGATTTTCGAAAAGTTATTAGATACAAAAAGCTGTTAGTGTCGTTTTCTCAAACCTAGGTACATTTTAAACAAGAGCATATTTTTGAGGCAGGTAGTGTTTTCTTTGTAGAACTAGGGAACCTTTTTGTTTAGGTAGGATTGAATTTTTACTGGATCTAAGTATAAATAAGAGTACATGCGCCTTGTTCCTTCATAATATCTGCAAGGCTCGCCGGATACTGTTCAGTTTATAATTGCAGTTTATAACCCGTCATTTACTTAAAATAAAAGATGAATAAAAGGGCGCGAGAGTTTGAGTGTACAAATGATCCAGATATGTTCTGTTTCATCTGCGGTCAATTTATTGTTAAAAGTATGAGACGTGTGTTTTCAAATCCTTTGAAAGTTACATACTATAAGTGTTTTGGAATTGAGCCTAAAAACCATGGACACCGAACACTGTGTGCACCACATGCCGAGTCGAATTGATTTCTTCGGAAACCGGAACAAAAAGGTACGTTGTAAAAATTAGGAATTTGTTCCCTTTTAATGCATAGCTGACTAATTCCTGAAAGTATCTATTTAGGCGACGTGTGAAATTTATTACACCAATGAAGTGGAGGGAACCAACTTGCCATTCAACGGACTGCTATATTTGTACTACAAAAGTACTTGGGGTTGGAAAGTCCAGAAAAGTAACCTATGCGAGCGTATCTACAGTGTCATTACCAGAACTAATTTCAACAGAAGCGACATTGCCAGAATCAAATTTAACTTTAGTTCCGGCTCCAGTTTCATTGTCAACAGTAGTATCTGATTACGCGGCATCATGTTGTACTGAATTTCAAACGGAAAACGAAAGAAATTCTTTGTCACAAGCACAACTCAATGATTGGATAAGGGATTTGGAATTGTCAAAGGAAAAGGCCGAACTACACGCCTCTCGAATGCAACAATTTAAATTTGTTTCATCCGATGTTAAGGTAACATATTATAGAACTCGTCACGAAGAATTTTCCAAGTACTATACGAAGGAGGACAGTGTTTGTTACTGCAAAGACATTGCTGGTCTATTCAAACAATTTGGTGAACCATATGATTCAAAAGAGTGGCGATTGTTCATAGACGGCAATAAATTAAGTTTAAAGGCCGTATTATTGCATATTGGCAACCAAAAGCCATCTATCCCGATCGCGCATGCAGTAAATACGAAGGAAACATATGAGATAATGCAAAAATTGCTCAAGTTAATCAAATACGAAGAACATGATTGGAAAATATGTGCCGATCTTAAAGTCGTTGGAATGCTATGTGGTCTACAAAGTGGATACACAAAATACTGTTGCTTTCTATGCAAATGGGATAGCCGAGCTCGTCAAGACCACTACATCATAAAGGATTGGCCAGAACGAATCGAGTTTCAAGTTGGGGTAGATAACATAAAATACTCTCCACTTATAAAGAAGGAAAAAATAATTCTACCTCCGCTCCACATCAAGCTCGGCCTTATCAAAAACTTTGTGAAGGCTTTGGACAAAGAAGGCGAAGCTTTTCATCATTTGAAGACAATCTTCCCAGAGATTTCAGAAGCAAAAATAAAGGAAGGGATTTTTGTGGGACCGCAAATAAGGAAAATGATGACCAATAACCATTTCGAAGAACTATTGTCACCAGTGGAGGCAGCAGCGTGGGATTCTTTTGAAAAGGTCGTTACTTCTTTTTTAGGCAAACACAAAAGTCCTAACTACGAGATGATAGTGAACGACTTAATCAAAAACTATGCGGAAATGGGTAAATAAAAAAACATATTATAATAAATTATATATTACATAAATTTACATGAGAATATGTAGCCATAAATCTGAATTCATTGTCCAGTTCCGAACAAACAAGAACGGGAAAAATATAAACAAAAAATTTGTTCTGAATTGAAAGATAAATCCAGCCTAAGAAAATTATATAAATACTAATGTGTCACTTATGTATTTATCTAATTTACTTTTTTATTTTCTTTCAGGAGTAAATATGTCTTTAAAAATTCATTTCTTACACTCCCACTTAAATTTTTTCCCGCAAAATCTTGGCGACGAAAGTGACGAGCATGGCGAAAGGTTTCACCAGCAAATGAAAGTGATTGAAAGTCGGTATCAAGGATTCTGGGATGTCGCTATGATGGGCGACTACTGTTGGTTTCTCATAAGAGAAACCGATCCTAATCTAAATAAGCGTCAAAACAAGACACATAACTTTTTCAATTATAAAATAAGATCATAGAGTTAAGACAGAACCATATGTACATATGCTATTATTTGTAGGGTACTTAAGTATTAAATGGATATATTTACTTGAATGCTTATAACTTTTGTATTAGTTCATCGATTTTGTTCACTGATAGCTTATTTTTTTTGTTATAAAACAGAGCTTAGAGGGGGGAAAAAATATCTGCAAAAAAACAAAAAGTTTTCGAGATGCTTCCTCGCAAAGTACAAATTTTTTTATATTTTTACAAAAAAAATTTTAAAAATCCGTAATGATTGTTCAATATGTTTGAATCTGCAGGACCTAGCAAAAAGTGTTGTATGTACTGATTATAGTAAATTTTATGAGCTTTTTCAAACCGTTTCGGAAGAGCTCAGTTTGTTCTTGAGATATACACGATTAAGTGGAGCCATCTTTTTTGTTTTTTGAAATAACGGTAAATCGTAAATATCTCAAAAACGGTACCATTCAAGTAAAAATAACCTTGATTTTCGGAATTAGGAGGTGATTTTACATAGGAATTTCACTATGGCGTCTCTGGTGCAGAAAAAAAGTTGAAATTTGTGATCCAGTGTTAGTTAACTTATAATTATATTTTTATACGAATTGTACCACATGTGCAAGCTTTTTATTTACAATTTTAAATGTCCAATTATGTTAGAATTTGACATTACAGCCATAGGCGAATAATAATTTTGACAGTCTGCTCATAAATTTACAAAAACAAAATACATGCAAATTCGCCTATGCGGCCACCTCTAAATTAATTCGCCTTGATAAGGATAAATTTAGAAGAAGCGAAAAGTGGGGAGGGAAAAGAGTACAATTTGTTAAATTTAGGCAAGCAAAATTTTAGGCAGGACAACGTCTGGCGAGTCTGCTAGCCTTATAAATAAAAATGAATGTGCGTTTGTGTGTCCTTTATAGGCGTCCAAAGTACTCAACCGATATTTATGAAATTTTCATATTATATTCTTTGGACCACTGGTTACAGAATAGGCTATTGTATAATTTCATGTAATACTCACAGTTAGGAATGATGGGTTTCGGCAGAAGACTTCCCTTTTGCGAATGTTTGTAGCTGCAATTCGGTGATTTTTTATACTCCGCACCTAGTTGCACTGCATTCAATTAAAAAGCCTGTATTTCTTTGGCAAAGCTGCCCTTTCATTTACTTCGCTTATATTGCCTGTTATTTGCCAATAATAAGAACAAAATTTGGGTTTTGCACGAAAAATATATTTTTTGGTTTTATGCAAAAAAGGGCCGGTGGAAAAAAAAACAAGAATTTAATAATAAGCCGGTGCAAAATAATAACAATGCAACGATAATGATATGATATGCAAAAAGTAAAAATGATGGCCGAGCAGCTGTCAGCTGTGCGGCGAATTGGTGTGGGGTGATTTACGCGTGGTTGCCACACGTCCCAAATCGTTCCAATTTTAACACTTAAATCTAAAGGTGAGTTCATAAGTTGTGATGAGTAAATAATGTAATAATAATAAAATATAATGTAATCCATGCGTTATAATGATATTATATACAATTCATGGAAAATATGTATAACGAGTATTATTTTATGTACAACTCATGCAATATGGGTATAACGAATATTATGGTTTTGGGATTGGGACGTGTGGCTACCGATGTCGCGTAAACATTCTGCCTCCCCGAGGCGTACTAAGCGCCTAGTGTATGCTGCAACTCCTGCAAGGCACGAACTGCTTCCTGAATAAGGATCCGCCCCACCTTATTTTTATACGTGGCTGTGCGTAAGCCGGTTGCGGTGCACCGGATGGTGCGATCCCCGACGCTGGTTGACGTGTATTTGGAGCACGACCATTAGCCCTGGGAGGCTGTGGTTGAAGACGGCGACGGCGACTTGCTGCTCGACGGCGCGGTTCGTGGTGGCGTGGTGTCGGAGGTATTTCCGCTACAGGTGGTGCGACATACGCGGGTTGGCGACCTCCGGTGTCCCGATGAAGGAATGTATGGTGATGCTGCCCGCAGACCCGGCAGCTTTCTGTGGAGGTGCACTGGTTGGTGCGATGGGACAGCGCTAAGCAGTTGGTGCAATACTGATGTGCCCTAGCGACCAAGAAGCGTTGTTGCGGCTGCATGGCGTGAACACAGGGCACATCAGCAGCGCGTGATGACGCATGCACAATTTACATTTCCAGTAATCCGGTACGGGTTCGCTACGGCGCGGACGGGCTGCGGGCAGGGTCACTTGCGATGCCAATGAGCGGCGTGGTGTTGGGACCGGAGGGCGTTGACGATCCATCTGTTGAAAAGAGAGAGTAGTAAAGGGTGTTTTTTTTAGGGGTATAGAACTTCGACTTGAAATAAAACACAAGAAAATCGTTTTAAGGTCCATCAATTTAACTTTATTGGAAGGATAATTTTATCCCATTAATGTTTAAATATGATTTCGGGCATGTGGCCGCCGCGGCTGGCTCGAATAAAGCCAATTCTACAGGTCCAATTTTCAACCACTTTTTCGAGCATATGGGGCCGTATGTCGGCAATAACGCCACGAATGTTGGCTTCCAATTCCCCTAACGTTTCTGGTTTGTTGGTGTAGACGAGCGACTTCACATATCCCCAAAGAAAATAATCCAATGGTGTCAAATCACACGACCTTGGTGGCCAATTGACAGGTCCATTCCGCGAAATTATGCGCTCATCGAATGTTTCCTTCAATAAATCGATTGTGACGTGCGCTGTGTGGCATGTAGCGCCGTCTTGTTGGAACCACAACTCATCCACATTCATGCCATCCAATTCGGGAACAAAATAGTCGGTTATCATGGCTCTATACCGGTCTCCATTAACGGTAGCTGCCTCTCCAGCATTATTGCGGAAGAAGTATGGCCCAATGACTCCACCAGCCCATAGAGCACACCAAACAGTCAGTTTTTGTGGATGTAATGGCGTTTCAAGGGTCTCATGTGGATTCTCTTCACTCCAAATGCGGCAATTTTGCTTGTTGACGTAGCCATTCAACCAAAAATGAGCCTCATCACTGAACAAAATTTTGCGATGAAAATCAGCATCGAAATCAATCTCATTTTCGGCCCATACACCAAAATCACGACGCATTGCATGGTCTCGCGGCTTTAATTCTTGCACAAGCTGGATCTTGTAAGGTCGCAAGCCAAGATCTTTGCGCAAAATCTTCCATAAAGTTGATGGACAAAGCTCCAATTGCTGTGCACGGTGGCGAATCGATTCATTCGGGTCCTCTTCAACACTTTGCTCTACAGCGGCAATTGTTTCTTCGGTGCGCACTGTTCGACGTCTCTGCGGATGCGTATTATCACATAGAGTAAACGTAGTGCGAAAACGATCCATGGTTAACCGAATTAATTGCTCTGATGGACGATTATGTCGACCATAAAATGGACGGAGCTCACGGTAAACTTCGCGAACTGAACCATTATTTTCGAAATAAATTTGCACGATTTGCAAGCGTTGTTCTTTTGTCAACCTGTTCATGATGAAATGGCAAGCCAAACTGAACATAAATGACATTAGAGTTGCCAGATTTGACCACAAAATGCCAGTTTTATCTCTATTCGAAAAACAAACCTGTAAAAAAAACACCCTGTATATGCATATTAGTTATACGGCTAGGAATTAGCATATGTTTGGGGAGTGACTAAGTTGCTGCCTGAGTGCTAACGATAGTATGAGCTTTATGGACTGTATTAAGTTAGGGAGATGGGAGTGGGCACTGAGGGACCTCGTCACTCTCAGATGACGGTAGAAAGCACAGTTTCGTGAGAGGTCTTGTGAGAATTCCGTTCTGGGTGCGGACGTCTACGACACGAATGTGTCCGTCTCGTCCTGGGTGTAGGCTTTCTAATCGACCTAGTCGCCACTCGGTGGGAGGTAAGTTGTCCTCCTTAATGATGACTAGGTTGCCAATTTTCGGGGGAGTTTGAGCATTTTTCCAACGGTAACGCTTTTGAAGGTCCGTGAGGTAATCAGTTTTCCAGCGTTTGCTGAACTGATGATGCAGAACTTTCAGTCGTTCCCACCTATTTATCAGAGAGAGATTTTCGTGATTCGGTTCGGGAAGGGAGAGCATTGGTGCTCCTCGAAGAAAATGACCTGGCGTGAGGGCGGTGAGGTCATTCGGGTTCTGAGAAAGCTGGGAGATGGGCCGAGAGTTAAGTACGGCCTCTTTCCGAATTAATAACGTCGAGAACTCCTCGAAGGTAAAGCTGTGGGTTCCGGCGACCTTTTCAAAGTGTGTTTTAAAGCTTTTGACAGCGGATTCCCATAATCCGCCCATGTGAGGTGCGCCGGGGGGTATGAACTTCCAATTGATTCCTTGGGGGCGTACTTCTGTACGATATCCGTCGATACTTCTTTCAGGAACGTTACGAATTCCAATGCGGTAGCACGCTTGGCGCCGATGAATGTTTTGCCGTTGTCGCTCATCATCTGATTCGGGTATCCTCGGCGTCCTACAAGACGGCAAGAAAAGCCTTGCTGGTGAGGTCTGAGCATAACTCCAGGTGGACCGCTTTGGTGGTAAAATAGACAAAGACGGCCACGTAACCCTTTACGAGGGTTTGAAATCGAAGCATGGATGCTTTCAATTGAAATGGGCCAGCGAAATCCACACCAGTCGTGGTAAAGGGTGGAGCGAATCTACAACGTTCGGGGGGCAAGGCTGCCATAATTTGTGATCGCGTTTGTTGTTTGTGAGTGGTGCAGACTTTGCACTGGAATATGCATTTTTTGATAAGTGGTTTGAGACGGGCAATGTAAAATTCTTGCCTTAAGATTTGTTGCATGAGACGAGCTTCCACATGTAGGAGCATTTCGTGAAGGAATCGTATATATAGAGTACAGAGCCGAGACTTTTCGGGTAGGATAATGGGATGACGCTCATTGTAAGTGAGGGTTGCATGGGCTAGTCGACCATTCACTCGGAGGACTCCGCTCTTGTCTAGGAAGGGATTGAGTACGAGTAGGGAGCTCCGTTTTGCAATGGGGTTTGAGTCTTCTAGACACGATCTTTCAAGAGCGTAGTATCGAGTTTGGGCCATTATGATCAGACGATGTTTCGATCTTTTGAGATCGGCATGAGTTAGAGAGGGGTCGGCTGGGTCATTAATACCGTTCACCGCGTCTTTTAGCCGACGTACGAATTTGAGAACGTAAGCTATTACACGTAAAGCACGAGGGTAGGAAGAGAGCCGATCTAAGAGATCCTCCGTCTCTTCCGTAGCATGTAGGGCTTCTACTTTACGTGACTCTGGGGGGTTGACGATGCGAACTGTTGGGTGAGGCCAATCTTCGGGGGGTT
Organism: Merzomyia westermanni; assembly: GCA_949987695.1. Lineage (NCBI taxonomy): Eukaryota > Metazoa > Arthropoda > Insecta > Diptera > Tephritidae > Merzomyia > Merzomyia westermanni. The sequence goes on along the minus strand of OX465290.1, from coordinate 93,892,285 downwards.
TGGAAAGCCACTCTGGACCATTCCACCAGAGGGCAGAATTGGAGAGATCGACTGGCGTACAACCTCTGGTTCCCAGATCTGCGGGGTTATCTTTACTTCGCACGTGTCGCCAAGGGACATTACCTACGAGGTCTATGATCTGGGCTGTTCGATTGGAGACATAGGTCTTCCATGAGTGAGGTGGGTTTTCGAGCCAGGCTAACACGATCTCGGAATCAGACCACATGGTCAACTTTCTTCCAGTGAGGCCGAGATGGGGTTGCACTACTGCGACTAGTTTAGCTAGTAAGAGGGCTCCGCATAGTTCCAGGCGTGGCAGACTTATAGTTTTGAGAGGAGCCACTTTGCCTTTGGACACGAGGAGATGAGAGTAAACTTGAGTGCCGACAGTAGTTCGCACATAGAGGGTTGCGCAATAAGCCTTTTCAGAGGCGTCGCAAAACCCATGGAGCTCGACCAGATGGTCAGGGGGCATTTGTATATCTGAGATTGACTGCAGATTTCTTGAGAATTGCGTCCATTTTACGAGACGTATCGGTTTGACCCGTTCATCCCAATCAGTCCCGTCCAACCACAATTCCTGCATCAGGGTTTTTGCCTGTATCATGACTGGCGTCAGCCACCCTGAGGGGTCGAAATGTTTTGCGATAGAGGAAAGTATCTGCCGCTTGGTGGCTGCTGTTGAGGCTGGGTCTGAGTCCACAGTATAGGAGAATATGTCCGAGAGCGCATTCCATTGAATTCCTAGGGTTTTGGCAGTGCTACTTTTCTCGAACTCGAGGAAGTCGGTTTCAAGTAATTCCGCCTTGGGAATTTGTTTGAGTATGTCCGGATGGTTTGCCGTGATCTTTTTTAAAGGGAAGCCGGCTGAGTTGAGAGCATCAATAGTCTCTTTTAGGGATTGCTCGGCTGAGGGAAGATCATGACTGCCGGATAAAATATCGTCAACATACGTCTCGGACTTTAATATTGGGGCTGCGCGTGGATGGGAGTCGGCTATATCTTTCGACAGCTCGTGTAGCGTGCGAATAGCCAGGAAGGGAGCGCAGTTCACCCCAAAGGTGACCGTTTTCAACTTAAAGTCCTTTGCTGGACTGTCTTCGGGAGTTCGGAATATTATCCGTTGGTAGTCTCGGTCATCGGGGTGTAAGAGTATCTGGCGGTACATTTTCTCTACATCGCCATTAAACACATATTTATATGTCCCCCATTTTAACAACATAAGTCGGAGATCGGGTTGGAGGGTTGGTCCGGTACATAACACATCGTTAAGGGAGTGACCGGAACCTGATTTCTTGGAAGCATTGAATACAACTCTGACTTTTGTTGTCTTTTTGTCTGGCCTGACGACGGCATGGTGAGGGAGATAGAAAGAGCAGTATTTTCCTTGGGATTCCAATTCATTTGGACTGCACTCTTCAATGTGGCCGAGGGACAGGTATTCTTCTAGAACCTGGTCATACTGCTGTTTGAGATCGCCCTTTTTTGAGAGACTGCGTTCCATTCCATGGAACTGTCGTAGGGCTGCAGTACGGGATTGGCCTAGGTCGATATCGTTTGGGAATGATGATTTAAACGGTAGGCGAACCATATATCGACCGTCCTCCATTCGAGTGGTTGTGCTTTGATAGAGCTCTTCGCACATTTGATCTTCGGGGGTTTCCACTCGAGTTCTGGGTATCTCCTCGATTTCCCAGAATTGTCTCAGCTGTTCATTTAGCTGAATATTCGTAATTTCCCATGCTTGCGAGGAATGTGCTCCAACTTTTTCAGGAGCTTGGCCGCTTATGATCCATCCAAATATTGTATTTTGGGCTAGCAGGCTGGGAGAGATCTTTTCTATACCATTTAGCATTATTTGAGGGATAAGATCACTACCCAATACCAGATCGATTTGGGATGTTTTCTGGGAGTTCTGGTCTGCTAATTTTAGATGGGACCATTTGCGCCTTTGGCTGTCATTCAGCCTGAAAGGTGGGAGCTGCCTAGTGAGCCGGGGAAGCACTATTGCCTGGGCCTTTATTCTCACCTTATTGTCATTTGAGACTAGGGTCAACGAGCACAGCTTGTTGGATGTTTGTACCACTCCGCCTCCCATACCCGATATTTCAAACAGGGAGTGGGTATAGGGAAACCCGAGTTTGGTCTGAGCCTTGGTGGATATGAAGCTTCTTTCGGAGCCTTGGTCCACTAAGGCTCTCAGCTTAAATAGATCCCCTCTAAAATAAATAAATAAATAAATAAATTATCAGCATGGAACGATTGTACTTGGGAACTGTTGGGCGTAGAGGGTTCTCCTTCCTGGGGTGCCGCCTGGCTGACGTCCTGAATCCTGGGATTGCTGGCTTCTATTGTGGCTACCTGGGATCGTGTCCTTTGGATTCCGGAACTGGTGCTGGGGGTTGCTGTGTCGTGAAGGGTGGTGTTATGCCGGCCTTGGCAGTGCATGCACGTTCTCGTGCTTTGGCAGTCTTTTAGCACATGGGTTTGAGCTAAACAATTCTCGCAAATATTATTTTCTCTTACGAATTTTTTACGCTCGGAGATTGGCAACCTTTTATACCGCAAACAGCTTTGTAGGGTGTGGGTGGATTGTTTGCATAATTTGCAGGTATAAAATTTTTGGTGCTCTGTGGCATGAGATTTGGTATGTGTAAGGGAGTTGTTGCTGTGGTTTTGGGGTTGAGCCTGCCTGAACTGGGGATTGTTTTGACTGGGGTGAGGCCTTGAGAAGTTTGTGGAGGGTGGATTATATCGGGGTTTGGCAGGTCGCCATTGATCCACCCTTTCCACTATCTCGTAGCTAGTGGTCAGAAACTGGTTAATTTGGGACCAGTTCGGCAGGTCTCTTCTGGAGCTTAATGATTGCTCCCACAGGGCAACTGTATTCTCTGGAAGTTTCGAGGTTACCAGATATATTAATATGGGATCCCAACTGGAGGTTTCGACTTGTTGTGTCGCTAGTATTTGGAGACAGTTGTTAACTGAGGATTGTAACCTCTGGATCTCATCGCTATTTTCCGATTGAATCGCTTTTAGATTCATGAGAATTCGTATTTGGTTGTCGATCAGGACTCTTTTGTTTTCATAACGCGACTTGAGAGCTTCCCATGCTAGGGAAAAACTGTCGTCGCTTAACGGGAATTGTTCCACTATTTGACCTGCCTTTCCTTTAGTCTTATGTCTGAGGTGATACAGTTTCTGGGCACTGGATAGTTTCGAGTGGTTGATATAGACCGCCGTGAACATGTCTCGGAGGGACGGCCATTGATCATACCCTCCATAAAAAATTTCTGTATCACATGGGGGGACTTTCAGGTTCATATGGGTGGACTCTTGGGGGGGTTGAGGTTGCTCTTGAGGCGCGGGGTTACTCAATGCTTTGAGTTGGAGGTGGTCGCCTATTTGAGCTTTGGTGTCCTCATATGCGATAAGGCAGGCTCGGTATTTACCGAAAGCGGCGGACTTAAAGTCCTTGGGGAGGTCCTGGTCGTCAGTCTCTACTACCATGTCGTACGCGCTCTGTACTCTTGACCAAAAAACATCTATGTTCTTGTCTTTTAATTTTAGGGCTGCCTCGATATTATCTTGGATTGGGGTTGAGCGGAACCGAGTGCAGTAATCCGTAAAAATATCCGTTTCGGAAATAAATTTATTTTCGGCAACGGTAGTCATTTTGAAAAATGATTTACTGAATTTTACGGTTGCAATTTTGGGAATTATTTGGAAAGACTGCTGCTTTTATTTACGAAAAAAATGTGATGGGGGACTTAGCAGTCTTGTACCACCGTCCGGGGATATATGCTGTGTACTTATTGTATATACTTGTGGTCCTTATATATATAAATGTTTGTCGGTACAAACACAGCGCGGTATTTTAGGGATTATTTATTATTTTAATAATTAATTTTATGGGATTTATAACACTATTTGTAGTGCTTCTCAATTTGGATATGAACCGACTTTGATTTGTTAACGTTGGGACTTTATATTTGAGAAAGTACTTAAATTTTTTTTTGGGTGAAATTGGCGATGAAGCCCACTGTTTTTTGGTTGTATATAATTTCTACCGCAAGGGATTTTTGTGTACAATATATCTTTGGGTGTGTGCGAAATTTCGCCTTAAGGGATTTGGGTATACCAAAGTATTAAATTTGGCGGGAAAAAGTTGTTTGTGGCGGGAGCCAACAAATTAAAATTATGGGGATTATAATATTCCGTATTATAATAATGTATGGGCAGGGGCTGGTTTCTTCAATGGCGAAGAAGGACCATGTATAATTTCATGTAATACTCACAGTTAGGAATGATGGGTTTCGGCAGAAGACTTCCCTTTTGGCAGCTGCGGGATATATGCTGAGACTATTTCTTTGTATTGCGAATGTTTGTAGCTGCAATTCGGAGATTTTTTATACTCCGCACCTAGTTGCACTGCATTCAATTAAAAAGCCTGTATTTCTTTGGCAAAGCTGCCCTTTCATTTACTTCGCTTATATTGCCTGTTATTTGCCAATAATAAGAACAAAGTTTGGGTTTTGCACGAAAAATATATTTTTTGGTTTTATGCAAAAAAGGGCCGGTGGAAAAAAAAACAAGAATTTAATAATAAGCCGGTGCAAAATAATAACAACGAGTGTGATATGATATGCAACGATAATGATATGATATGCAAAAAGTAAAAATGATGGCCGAGCAGCTGTCAGCTGTGCGGCGAATTGGTGTGGGGTGATTTACGCGTGGTTGCCACACGTCCCAAATCGTTCCAATTTTAACACTTAAATCTAAAGGTGAGTTCATAATTCCGGTCAAAATCGCCCAGGCGGTTAGATGACCATTTAAAGAAGAAGAGTTCATAAGTTGTGATGAGTAAATAATGTAATAATAATAAAATATAATGTAATCCATGCGTTATAATGATATTATATACAATTCATGGAAAATATGTATAACGAGTATTATTTTATGTACAATTCATTGCAATATGGGTATAACGAATATTATGGTTTTGGGATTGGGACGTGTGGCTACCGATGTCGCGTAAACAGCTATATATAGTTTTTTAAAAGTGGGCGATGCCAGGGCCACATTTTTTGTGTTTTGTTTGTGCTCCATTAATGTTCAAAGTATAGAGTCGTCCCGCAGGCGATATAACAATTTTAAAATCGTCATAACTCTGAATGTAATTTGTCTAAATTAATGATATTTGGCTATGTGTGTCCGTTAGTCAAGATTTACATAATTTTGGAAAAGTGGGCGATGCCACACCAAATTTTATGTGTTTTGTTTGTGCTCCATTAATGTCCAAAGTTTAGAGTCGATCACTATGAAACTTTTACGATGGGTTCAGAAGTTCGGTGGGTACAACATAGGCTATATATATTTTTGGAAAATTAGGCGATGCCACGCCCACATATTTTGTTGCAATTCGGTATGAATAGTAATTTATTTGGTTTAAGTTAATAATATTTTATATATACATAGATATGTGTTATACTTACCAGAAAAACCTTGGAAGAAGTATGCGGTACCAGGGCCAAATAAAAGTTAATTCGCTATAGTTATTTGATGACAGATCTGGTACTCACGGTTGGTAGGAGTCCTTTGTTTAAGACTGGTTGCTGTCCCGCTGGAAATCGGCAGAAAGTGATTTAAATTTTCTCAATTCACGACTGTAGGGAGTCCTCTTAAATTAAGCCTCGTATGGCTTTTCCTGTGGAATTATGTCCTTTCCCGATTCTGCTTATGCACATGAGCAGAACTAGTTGGCCCTTTGTGTACCTAAGCTGGTTAACACAAATATTTTCACATGACATCTGTTGGTCATGCGACGAATTGGTGTGAAGTGATTTACGCAAGGTTGCCAATCGTTCGAAATTTAATACTTAAACCTAAAGGTGAATTCATACTCTGAGGTGATTAAATATAAGGTAATATAATAATGTGATATAACACATGCGCTATACTGAAATTATTTACAATTCATGGGAAATATAAATAACGAGTATTATTTTATGTACAATTCATGAAATATGTGTATAATGAGTATTATGTTTTTGGGATTGGGACATGTGGCTACCTATGTCGCGTAAACATTCTGCCTCCCTAGGCGTACTAAGCGCCTAGTGTATGCTGCAACTCCTGCAGGCCCCGAACTGCTTCCTGGATAAGGATCCGTCCCACCTTATTTTTGTATGTGGCGGTGCGTAAGCCGTTTGCTGTTCATCGGATGGTGCGATCCCCGACGCTGGTTGGTCGTGATGGTTTACGTAGGCTTGGAGCACGACCATTAGCCCTGGGAGGCTGTGGCAGAGTGTTGCACAATAAGCCTTTCAGAGGCGTGGCAAAAACCACGGAGCTCAACCAGGTGGCCGGGGGCGAAGTTAATCCATCGGGGAATTTGAATTTCTGAGACCGGCTGCAGATATTTTGGGAATTGTGTCCATTTTACAAGACGTCTAGGTTTGCCCCGGTTATCCCAATCAGTCCCGTCTTACCACGATTCTTGCACAAAGATTTTTGCCTGTATCATTACTGGCGTCAGCCACCCTGCCGCGTGGTGACTGCTGTGGAGGCTGGGTCTGAGTCCACAGTATATGAGAAGGTGTCCGAGAGCGCATTCCATTGAATTCCTAAGGTCTTGGCGGTACTACTTTTCTCGAATTCGAGGAAGTCGGTTTCTAGTAAGTCCACCTTAGAAATGTGTCTGAGTATGTCCGGAGGGGTTGCCGTGATCTTTTTTAAGGGAAAGCCGGCTGAGTTGTCGGTATCATACGTTTCGGACTTTCAAATTGGGGCTGCGCGTGGATGGGAGTCCGCTGCATCTTTCGGCAGCTCGTGTAGCGCGCGAATAGACAGAAAAGGAGCGCAGTTCACCCCAAAGGTGGCCGCTTTCAACTTGAAGTCATTCTGCCTCCCTAGGCGTACTAAGCGCCTAGTGTATGCTGCAACTCCTGCAGGCCCCGAACTGCTTCCTGGATAAGGATCCGTCCCACCTTATTTTTGTATGTGGCGGTGGACTGTCTTCGGGAGTTCGGAATATTATCCTTTGGTAGTCTCGGTTATCGGAGTGTAAGAGAACTTGGCGGTACATTTTATCTACATCGCCATTAAACACATATTTATATGTCCGCCATTTTAGTAACATAAGTCGGAGATCGGGTTGGAGGGTTGGTCCGGTGCATAAAACATAATTATGTGAGTGACCGGAACCTGACTTTTTAGACGCATGGAACACAACTCTGACTTTTGTTGTCTTTTTGTCTGGCCTTACCACGGCATGGTGAGGGAGATAGAATGAGCAGTATTTTCCTTGGGATTACACTTCATTGGGACTGCATTCTTACATTTTGCCGAGGGACAGGAATTCTTCGAGTACCTGGTCATACTGCTGTTTGAGATCGTAGGGCTGCAGTACGGGATTGGCCTAGGTTGATATTGTCCGGGAATGATGGTTTGAATGGGAGCCGAACCATATATCGACCGTCATCCATTCGAGTGGTTGTGCTTTGATAAAACTCTTTGCCATTTAGCATTATTTGTTTGATGAGATCACTACCCAATACCAGATCGATTTGGGGTGGGTTCTGGGAGCTATGGTCTGCTAGTTTGAGACGGGACCATTTACGCCATTGGCTGTAATTTAGCCTGGGTGTTGGGAGTTGGCTAGTGAGACGGGGTAGCACTATTTCCTGGGCCTTTATTTTCACCTTATTATCATTAGAGACTAGGGTCAACGAGCACAGCTTGTTGGAGGTTTGTACTACTCCGCCTTCGATACTCGATATTTCAAATAGGGAGTGGGTATAGGGAAGCCCCAGTCTGGTCTGAGCTTTGATGATATGAAGCTTCTTTCGGAGCCTTGGTCCACTGAGGTTCTAAGCTTGAACAGGTCCCCTCTATGTTCTACCAAGACTATTGCTGTAGGGAGTATGATCCGACTATCATTTTCAGCATGGATTAGAGGGATCTCCTTCCTGGGGTACCGGCTTATGTTCTGAAACCTGGGATTGCTGGCTTCTATCGTGGCTACCTGGGATCTCGTTCTTTGAATTCCGGAACTGGTACTGGGGGCTGATGTGTAGTGAAGGGTGGTGTTATGCTGGGCTTGGTAGTGCATGTACGTTCTCGTGCTTTGGCAGTCTTTTAAATCGTGGGTCTGAGCTGAAAATTCTCGCAAAGATTGTTTTCTCCTACGAACTTTCTGCGATCTGAAATTCACAACTTTTTATACCTCAAGCAGCTTTGTAGAGTATGGGTGGACTGTTTGCATAATTTACAGGTATAAAATCTCTGGTGTTCTGTGGCGTGAGAGTTTTTTTGTGCAACGGAGTTGTTGCTGTGGTTTTAGAGCTGAGTCTGCCTGAACTGGAGTTTGTTCTGACTGGGGAGAAGCCTTGAGAAGTTCGTGGAGGGTAGACTGTATCGGGGTTTGGCTAATCGCCATTGATCCACCCTCTCCACTATCTCGTACCGAAACTGCTTAATTTGGGACCAGTTCGGGAGGTTCTTCGTGAGCTTAAAGATTGCTCCCAGGGCAGCTGTATTTTCTGGAAGCTTTGACATTACCAGATATATTAGTATGGGATCCCAACTTGAGGTTTCGACTTGTTGTGTCGCTACGATTTGCAGACAGTTATTTACGGAAGATTGTAGCCTCTGTTTTTCCACACTATTATCCGATTGAATCGCCTTTAGATTCATCAGAATTCGGATTTGATTATCGACCCGGACTCGTTTATTTTCATAACGCGACTTGAGAGCTGCCCATGCTAAGTTGTCGTCACTTAAAGGAAATTGTTGCACTATTTGACCTGCCTTTCCTTTAGTCTTATGTCTGAGGTGATACAGTTTCTGGGCACTGGAGATTTTCGAGTAATTGATATAGAACGCAGTGAACATGTCACGGAAGGACGGCCATTGTTCATACCCTCCACAAAAAATCTGTATCACATGGGGGGACCTTCAGGTTCATATGGGAGGACTCTTGGGGTGATTGGGTTTGTATTTAAGGCGCGGAATTACTCAATACTCTGGATTGGAGCTGGTCGCCTATTTGAGCTTTGGTGTCCTCGTATGCTATGAGGCAGGCTCGGTATTTACCGAAAGCGGTGGACTTATAGCCTACTACAACGTAGGCGCTCTGTACTCTTGACCAAAAAAGTGTATGTTTTTGTCTTTTAATTTTAGAGCTGCCTCGGTATTATCTTGAATCGGGGTTGAGCGGAACCGAGTCAGTAATCCGTAAAGATATTCGTTTCGGATATGAAGGGTTGACATTTTAAGAAATGAGCTGCTTTTCTTAAATTTTGCAGTTTTGGGAATTTTTTAGAGAGACTGCTGCTTTTATTTGCCAAAAAAAACATTGATGGGGGATTTAGCAGGCTTGTACTGTTCAGGGGGATATTCGCCGTGTACTTATTATATGTGCTTTGTTCAATTTATTTATATTCGTGTGTGTCGGTATAATCACAGAGCGGTATTCTAGGCATAATTTATAATTTTAATAATTAATTTTATGGCAATTACACAATAATTTATCGCGCTGCTTTATTTGGCTTTTATTTAAAATTGGGCTTGTTACAGCCAAGAAAGTAACATATTTTTGTGGGGTGATATTGGCGATCAGGCCCACTGTCCTTTGGTTGTATGTATATATATTTTGTACCGCAAGGGATTTTAGTGTTCAAAACGTATCGCGAATTTTGAATTTTCGCTGGTTACATATATTCGAATTTCGAATTTTTTGTGGCGTTATGTTGGTACTCATGTCTCTCACTTATGCCGACAAGCTCGGCCATTTTGAATGTTCAGTTAATTGTTGACAGCTTCTTTGCTTGCACGTGTTTTGGATCGTCTTCGATTTTTACCTATTCAAAAAAATGGATCAAAGAACCTGTATCAAATTTTGTGTGAAAAACGAAATTAAGTGCGCGGATGCATTCCGAATGTTGACTGTGGCATACGGAGAAGCTACCTTGGACCGAAGCAACGTTTATCGGTGGTACAAAATGTTCTCAGAAGGCCGAGAAGATGTGCAAACAAGAACAAAAATTGGCTTTTGCACCACGATAACGCCCCTGCTCACGCATCGTTGCTTGTGCGCGACTTTTTGGCCAAAAACAACACACTAATGATGCCGCAGCCACCGTATTCCCCAGATCTGGCCCCCTGTGACTTTTTCTTGTTCCCTAAACTGAAGAGGCCCATGAAAGGACGACGTTACGCTTCTCTTGACGAGATAAAAACGGCATCGAAGGAGGAGCTGAACAAGATACAAAAAATGATTTTTTGAAGTGCTTCGAAGATTGGAAAAACCCCTGGCACAAGTGTATAATATCTCATGGGGATTACTTTGAAGGGGACAAAATAGATATTCATGAATAAATAAATAATTTTTGAAAAAACACAAAATTCGCGATACTTTTTGAACACACCTCGTATGTGTGCGAAATCTCGCCTTAAGGGATTTGATATAAGAATTATTTTGGCGGGAGCCAACAAATTGAAATTTGGTGATTATAAGTTTATATTATTATATACAGGGTGGCGCAAAAGTAATCCTCCTATCAGAAAATGCTATAAATTTTGGGATTGGCCCCTAAAGTCAGTTCTGTTTTGACATTTGTGTAGTAAACACATGCGAAATACACGTTAATAAACAATGTTACGCTACACTGCTCCAGAACGCGGAATATTGCTGACTATTTATTTGACCAATAATCGGTCGGTGAAAAACGGTTACTGCGCAAAAGTAATCCTCCTATCAGAAAATGCTATAAATTTTGCGATTGGCCCCTAAAGTCAGTTCTGTTTTGACATTTGTGTAGTAAACACATGCGAAATACACGTTAATAAACGATGTTACGCTACACTGCTCCAGAACGCGGAATATTGCTGACTATTTATTTGACCAATAATCGGTCGGGGCCAAACGGTTACTGTGAATGGTGAGCGCTACAGAGCAATGATCAACGAGTTCTTTTTGCCGCAACTTGATGAATTGGGATTGGAAAACATGTGGTTCCAACAAGACGGTGCAACAGCACACACTGCACGTGCCACAACCGATATGCTGAACATCGGAAGCTTACTTTTGCGCCACCTTGTATTATATGGGCAGGGGCTGGTTTCTTAAATAGCGAAGAAGGACCAATAGTTAATGTAATAGTTATTTGTGATACTCACGGTTGGGTATGTGGGTCTCGGTTAGCGCTTTGCTGTCAATTAGGTTGAAAATGCCGAATATCCCGCAGCAACTTCTCACCGCAATTCGGTTCCTTCCCTGGGCGTTTTTCTCAATGGAATTTATACAAAGGAATTCGCCACTGGGTTTATTGTAACAAAAATTCTGCGCACCACTTTAACTAGACAAACTGTTGCTTTAATTATATGGATATATGTATGTATATCAGGGTTCTTTCTGCACACTTATTGCGAGAAGTAGAATTTGCCTCTTTTTGTCGAAAAATTTTAGTAATAATAGAAGAAAACTTTTACTAATTTTCTTGCTTGCATCTGTGAAAAAAGCAATAACAAGTGTAATAAGAAAACATGATGGCCGCCCACATGAAAGATGCCGGTCATGCGGCGAATTGGTGTGGGGTGATGTACGCAAGGTTGCCAATCGTTCCAAATTTAATACTTAAACCTAAAGGTGAGTTCATACTCTAACGTGATTAAATATAATGTAATAATAATATAATGTCATATAATACATGCGTTATAATGGAATTATTTACAATTCATGGGAAATATATATAACGAGTATCATTTTAAGTACAATTCATGATATATGACTATAATGAGTATTATGTTTTTGAAATCGCGAAAACAGTAGTTATTGAAAAATTATACATACATATGTGTACATACATATGTGAAACTATTATGAAACAAATACAAAAAATTTGTTTCATATTTAAATTTATTGGGGCAATGAAAAAAAAATTTTCTCATCCATGACAGTTATCAAGCAACGTAAAAAATTACCGTTGGCAAGTAACTTTTATTTCCAAAAAATAAAATAAACTTTGACAAATAAATCTTATCCCCAATAAATAAAATAATCGTTGACAAATAACTCTTATTTGAAAAATAAATTTTTTTCTTCATTGAATAGTTGTTATAAAGCAACGTTTTAAATAAATTTTAGAATTCGAGCAACGTTTTTGTTACAGAAATTTCAAATAACAGTTATTTTTCGTTTCTGATTTTGAGCCTTTCGCATAACAAAAATGACACCATAAATTTGGCAATAAATGCCAATGATGGCAGTATTTTTTGCCAACTTCACCCTTTCACTTTATTATAAAAACTAAGATTGAATAGTTCGGATGAAAAGAGTGCGAAAAGTTGGTAGTGGGTCAATGAAAAATAAGTATTTGCACTATAGAGCCGCTGTTGTGTCAGTAGACATGTCATGCATGTCTTTGTATTACTCGTGCGATCGACTCTCACTGTGAGTGCGAAGAGTTGGTAGTGGACCAATGAAAAACAAGTATTCGCACTATAAAGCATTGTTTACCTATACTAGTTTGGCATCTAATTTTTCAGCCATTTTGCGAATTTGAGTGGGAGGCAGTGGATAATGGTACTCGGCTGCGTGGAATAAAAGATCAGTGTTGGGGACTCTAGACAAAATTCGCACAAAATCCTAAAATTGAAAAAAAGGAATTAAACTTAGTACGAAGTTTGCAACTAGTAACTATATGTTGCTCCAATTTTAACTGAGCATACAATTTTTATATGTGTAAAATCTGCCAGCTAGTGTTTGATTTATTACTTATTTTGCTTAGGTTAAGTAAAAACTATCGTATATTTAATTGTTATGGTATAAGTTCATACGAAAATACATGAATAACATGAAAAATGTCATTTGGTAATTCTTTCTATTTAACGTCAACTGCTAAAACACGTCCAAAAATGTCAGGAAAGTTATCAAAAAACATGCTTTGACATCGGTATCAACAATCCGAAAACGGAAATTCAATTTTATATTTCTGTCAAGAGATATTTGCAATCAAAGTTGAAAATTTTCCGTCATTTTCATGTGGTTGTTGTTATCACACATAATGGGTGTTACAAAATGTGCAAAAATGTGTTCCGCGTAGAAATACTGTGGATCGCGTAGCCATTGTTGGATCGGCTAAGGGTTATTTTTTTGAAGCATGGCCGAAGGCCGCCTACGCAGAAAGGTGTTCTGCACGTAAATACCTGGGTAATTTTTTGGTTTTTTGCCAATAACTATTGAATTACTGAAAATATTGGGTTGTCCCTACCGAAATAGGGTTTCTGGAACCGAAACACGTCTCTGGGTATCAATATCGACGTTTTTAGTGCAATTTTTCCTGTTGATGTTGAAAGTAAAGTATGACCTAACCATGGCCCTAATCGTTGCTTATTTTTTCGGGCTAGAGAAGTAATTCTTTTATGGAGTTTTGTGATTTCTTAACGACAATTTTCGCATCTATGTCGTATATTTTTATTATATATATTATATTTTTACCATGTCTCAGCACACTCCTCTTTCATTCTTTAAAAAAATGTAAGTTCAAAAAAATGCAAACCTGTCTTGTAGACTTGACAGCTCACCGACGGACAAATTCAAAGTATTTATCCAACTGCCTGTAAGTATGATTAAATAAGAATTTTTTATTATATTTTCCATATTTATAGTGAATATTATTTATCTTGATATTTCAGATTTACTGGAGATGATCAGGACACATTTCAACAAAATTTATAATCAACTTTTAATCGAGTTTTCTTTTCATTTCAGATTTTTCTCGGGGAATTGCTGCACAAGCCTTCATTTTTATTTGTACAATTATTTAAACAAACTTTTCTCTTTTTTCCAGGTTTTACTTAAAGTGGCAAGGAGCAAAGGAAAGTTTAAATAAGATTTGTAAGTATATGTTGAATTTTAAATCTTCAAATTACTTATTATTGGTTTAATTTCAGCAATATTCCCAACAGAAAATGTGAGTCCCCCTTCACAATTTATTTTTCCAAAACAGGGAGACAGACCCACCGGTCTGGAAGAAATACGCCATAAAGGTTTCTATTAAATATGTTTGTTTGTTTGTTTATTTATTCATTACTATCTTATAAGAATTACATTTTGTATATCAATTACACTAATACATTAGTAAAATATATTATGTATATTAAATAAGTATATGTATGTTTGCGCAAAAGTTGTAACATAACTTAGTTGTAAAAATTGTATGTAATTCATATAAAATGAAATATTAAATTAAAAATATATATAAACGATCCCAAATAGGGGAAGTGATCCAAGGCATTTTTGTGCAGAGCACCTTCCTGCGGCCGCGCTTCAAAAAAATAAACCTTAGCCGATCCAACACTGGCTACGCGATCCCCAGCATTTCTGCGCGGAACACACTTTTGCACATTTTGTAACACCTAATATGTGTTATTACAACCAAATGAAAATGACAGAAAATTGTCAACTTTAATTGCACATAACTCTTGACAGAAATATAAAATCCAGTTTCCGCTTTCAGATTATTAATACCGAGTTCAAAACGCATCGTTTGATAGCCCTCCCGACATTTTTGGACGTGTTTTACCAGTTGTCTCCTCAAGGAAACAATTACCGAATTTCCTACTCACCAAAGCAATTTTTCACTTCACTTTCCTTTATGGCAGATGGTGCAATATCTGCTATTCAAAGGTTGAGGATGAATTTGTTGTATTTACGCACAACATAATCTACTAAACAAACAAATTACAATTTTGCAATTAGAAAAATCGCTCCTTGCCACAACTTTGTTTACGTATTAGGAAGCAGTGACATAGCAAATACGAATATCGACAAAACGCAATGTCAAAAGGCATATGCACATGGTTGTATTTTAATACACTAAAATGCTTTAAAAAAAGGACTTAACCTTTAATTTAAAGTTAAAAAAACAACAAAAAACTTGATGAAAACATAAAAATTTATTCTTTTAACAACAAATAGGATATTATAAAGGCTATATCTTTAAAAATATGCTAGGCTTATGGCTTTTTAATATTTTGCTTTAAAAATCTTAAAGTTTTCTTCAAATAATGTGTCGAGAACTGTGTGTGTGTTTATATGCGTTTTTTAGCAATCAGCTGTTAGTTGCGCTACTAGTAGAGATATACTATGCTATAAAGCCTCTGTTTTGTGAGTAAACCTGTCATGCATTTTTGCTACGATGCCCAGTGACAGAGGATCTCCCGAGAGCACAATAAGAAGACGTTAAACAATTGGAGACATTAAACAAGCAATGTAAAATATGAGCAAATATGTAAACTTCATTGCTGATACCTACAAACAGTGTTTACAAAAAATAAAAATGATTATTCATAAAGAGTACTCAACACCGAAGTTTGTTTTGTATTTGTGGTTGGGCTTGTGTGAATTTTAAAAAAGGAAAATAAAATAAATGAAATGAGATAAAAAAGAATAAAACAAAGTTTATTCAGGAAAGGTAAGGAAATGAAAAGAAAGGAAAGGCAAGTAAAGGAAAGGAAAGGACAGAAATTCATAAAGAGTATTCAACACCGGAGTTTGTTTTGTTTTTGTATTTGTGGTTGGGTTTGTGTGGATGAAATAAAATAAAATAAAGCTTTTAAAAGAAAGTGAAGGGAAGGACAGGAAAGGTAAGGAAATTAAAGGAAAGAGGAGGAAAGGAAATGAGAGGAAACGAAAGTAAGGAAGACAAAAGTAATGGAAAGGAAGGGAATGGAAAGGAAAGGTAAAAAATGAAAAGAAAAAAACGGAAAGGAAGGAAGGAAACGGAAAGGAAAGGAAAGAAAGGGATTGGAAAATAAAGGAAAGAAAAGGAAAGGAGGCAAATGGGATGGAAAGTAAAGGAAAGGAAAGATAAGGAAAGGGAAGGAAAAGCAAAGGAAATGAATGGAAAATGAAGGAAATTAAAGTAAAGGAAAGGTAGAAGAATAAAAAAAAGGAAAAGAAATAAGAAAAAAAAGGAGAGAAAAGAAGAGAAAAGTTAAGAAAAGGAATCGAAGGGAAGGGAGTGGAAAGGAAATCAAAGGAAAGGAAAATATACTCGTATTAGAGGAAAGGAACGGCAGAGAAAGGAAGGGAAAAAAGGCGAATGAAGGGTATTGCAAATAATAAAAAAAAATAAAGTTTTGTGCATGAATTTCAAACACTTGGCGATCTCTAGTATTCATGAAAATGCTTTTTATCATTAGTCTGAAATAAGAAAGTTATAAATAGTGGTTCATAGGCGAAGGGGGACAAGTATCCGCCCCCCTGGCTACGACACTGCTCACAGTAGAAATATTAACTAGCAGTTTAGCCATATTTAAACGGCGTTTGCCGACTAACAGAAGACTACACCACATTTTTGGGCAACCGAAATACATAGAAGTCGTTCGTGATTTGTAAAATCAGAGGTTTTTATATTAATAGGACTTAAAATTTATAACTTCTACTCACAGTACACCTTTTAAATACATTTTTTTTTGCATTATAAATTTGTTTTAAATAACAAAAATAATCAAACAGCAATACATCACAACAACATAACCTCAAGAAAAAATTTCACAAGTTTCGGATTCTGGTTTTTGACAAACGGAATTCAATTTCGGATTCTATCATGCAAATTCAGTGGGCATGAGACATTTTTGGCAAAAATTCACGCTGTGCGGTTTTATATGGTTGAGCTCTAGCTTCAGCGCTTAGCCCTTCAAACAGTTTCTTAGATACTGCAGCTTTTCTCATGAAATGAAAGAAAGCCATTCCGTAGAATCTTGACCAAAAAATATAGTAATTGCAACTTTGGGAGTGCCATATCTTCGGGTGCAGATTCCTCGGCACTCAAATCCCATCGCCATTTTAAATCGCCAAAATCGGACTATCCAGTAAATATCGAATATTTTGTTTTCTGTTGTGGCCTTTCAGTATAAAAAACTTAACTATTGAAAGAAATATAAATTTGTTTAATTAGAATAGCTTAATTATTTTTAGCAAAGTACAACTATTCTAATAGCTATGAATGTACATATCGCACCCTCAACCAAAAACCGTCAATACTCATAGTCAAAGCAACCTTCAGTTGAATACTTCCGGGTAGCCAAAAGTATCTTAATTTTTGTAAAACTAGATATCGCAACAATTTTAAGATGGTAAAAATGTTTGAGTTGTGACTGTTTTTGATTTAGGGTGCAATATATTCGTATATTATATTAAGCCCTCTGTTTACATCGTAATAAACTCCAATAGGCTTGTCTGTATTCATTAGACATTAAGACATATATAAGAGGATTTATACAGGTTGTTAAATAAATAAGCAAATATCCACTAATGTTAACAACATGCACATCTGTGGCACTTTTCCAAATTTTTGTAACGGTTATTGGTAAATGACAAAAAACGAAAGATATGAAAATAACTAAAATCATTTTTAGCAGCCTTCGATCCTTTTGACTCATTCTCCCTGGATATATTGAAGAGGCATTGGATGTGTTGCCCATGGAAACGTAGTGAGTTTTTCGAGGCGTAATCCTGTTGAATGATGTCTTGAGAGATGTTGTTATGAATCCTTTATTACTAAAATGAAAATTTGAAATTAAATTTTTTAAATTTATGTTTTACCGATGCCGGAAAAAAGATTTCAGATTAGCTCGTAGTCTAGTAATGTGTGATTAATCAATTATCGAAACAGGCTGATTATTCACCGTTTAGTGTTGTCCCCCGTAGTGTTCTCCCCCATTTTCTAAAATATTTTGATGTTGCCTCTCCTGGTACTTTTTGACACTACACTGTTTATATACGACGGCAACCGTCCTGTAAGTGTATACAATAAAAACACAAATATGGACAAGGCCGACGAGCGCGGGTCCAATGTTTTTTAGGGGGCCAGGAAATTTGTATTATTAGAAAACAATTTACAGTTTTGTATTATTCGATTATTTTCGCACAACAATTATCCCATATGCGCATGCTTGACCTAAAATTCGCAAGTCCACCATACAACAAATCGTCGGTGATACTGCAAAACCGCGTAACGCACAAATGCAAAACCGCGTAAGTGCTGTCACTCAAATATTACAGGAGAAGCAAAAAACTGTTTTACTTCAGAACGAGCAGATATCTTATGGGATAAATTCCAACAAAGTTAGATTTTTACAATATATTCAATCCAACTATAACTTTTGGTGAGAAAAGCATAATCATAGCTTTATTGCGACTCATTGCAAGATACGCGGTTTTGCAAATTTTTCTTTTGGCTCATTCTGTACAATGTGTATATATGCGCGGTTTTGTAAACATAAGTTTTTCTTCAATGTTGCATTATAAAACAAAAATAAGTTTAATTGCAGTCACGCGGTCCGTGAGATATAGTGGGAAGAGTAGAGGTCTACCTTACCGAGGGTCCCAGGGTAGTTAAAATCAGAGTTCTTCTGGAAAATTCTTCAATATAGATTTGCTCTTCGGCACTATTTTACAGGTTCTCAGGGCGTTATTCCAGCTAATGCCGTTTAGAGTCGGTCTCGACGATTCGTAAAACAAAGAAAAAAAGTGGTAGCTTCCCCTGATGTCTAGCTAATTTCCATTCATTCATTTATTTATTAAGCCTACAGATTCAACAAATATTGCAGACTAGCGGGTCTATTCTGTGCGTAACCGGTAATTTTGTTCCTAGAAGATTATCTAACCGAAAATCGTAACCGTTGGCAATGCAGTTCATGTAACCGGGATTCTAGCGTACATGGCAACGCTGTCAAAAACGAACAATGCGCAATAGAGAATAAAATGCAAACGCGAACGAAACTTCGTGTAAAAAAGTGCTTATATTGTTTATTAATTCTTGTGAACTAGTATGTGTACAAAATCGCGGTATTTTCTGTCCACAACAATATTTACAAAACACGTGCAATTTCTCGCGGTTACGCGAAGTAACCACCTATTTTGATGGTTACGAAATTGAACTGCAACTTAAGCCGGTAAAATACCAAAAGGGTGTAAAAGTTTCGAAACTATTTATTTGCCGGTAAAACGAATGTTGTTACCACACGGGAATTAGGGCGTAAGTATCATAATATAAAAATTTAGCATGAGCTTAAGCACAGTTTAGCGTATTTAATATATTTTTCATATCCAACAGAGTGTCGGATCGGGGGGCGGTAGCTAGCGAGAACTATGACTATTATTTGTAGATTCAGAGTTTCGAATTGATCAATTTAAAGATGGTGTTGAAATCTTTTAACTACGAAAATGGAGTCAGATGTATCTGAAAGCAGATACAGGGTGGCTAATGAAAGCCGCTACCAAAAAAAAATTAAAAAACTTTTTTCTATTTAATGAATCTGGTTAATTTTTTTTTTATTTTGCAGATTGACTTTTACATTTAACAAAAATGGATAACTGGGACACTGAAACAAGAATTTGGATTGTCCGCCGCTATCACGCACTGGAGTCCGTAGTTTCGGTTCAAAGAGAGTATAGGCGCACGTTTGGCGGCAATCCTCCGAGCAGATGGACCATAATAAGACTTGTAAACAATTTTGCCGAGCATGGGACAGTCAACAGAAGACCTTACCATCGAAACCCTTCAGTTCGAACGGAGGAAACAATCGCTGCTGTAGCTGCTGCCATACAAAACAATCCACGTGTTTCGACAAGAAGCTTATCTGCTCAAATGGGTGTAAGCAGACAGTCATTACAGTCAATTATGCACAAAGATTTGGACTTATTCCCATATAAAATTCAAATGGCCAACAAACTGAACGCTGCAGACTTGCCGATTCGCTTGGAATTTTGCCAGAAGATGCTTCAAATGGTGGAAGAGGATGGAAACATGTTGAACTGTCTTTTCATGTCTGACGAGGCCCATTTCGATTTAAACGGCAACATAAACAAACAAAATTGTCGAATATGGAGTGCTTCCAACCCACAGATACTCCATGAGACGGAATTGCATCCACTTCGTGTCACAGTGTGGTGTGCAGTTTCATCACGCTGCATTGTCGGGCCCTACTTCTTCGAAGAAAACGGTCACACCGTTACGGTTACTGGAGACCGTTACTTGAGCATGTTGAGAGAGTTTTTCTATCCAGAATTACGCCGAATGAGAATTTCTTTCAACTCTGTGTGGTTTCAGCAAGATGGTGCAGCTCTTCATATAGCCCAACCTGTTATGACAGAATTGCGACGAAAATTTCCCAATAAGCTGATATCCAGAAACTCCACATTCCGTTGGCCACCCAGGTCGCCTGACCTTGCTGCACCTGACTTTTTCGTGTGGGGTTATTGCAAACAGGAAGTCTTCAAAGCAAAGCCAACAAATTTGAATGAACTAAGGCAATCCATTCGAGAAACAATTGCGGCTATTCCTGTCTCAACTCTCCAAGCAGTAATGAACAACTTCTTGGTAAGATGCCGCACATGCATCGACGAGCAGGGGGGGCATTTAAATTCCATTATTTTTAAAACTAATTAAGCTATATTTAATCAAATTTAATGAGCTTTAACATGAATAAAGAAAAATGAATTCCATACACTGAAAAAAAAATTATTTGAGTTTCTTAATGTAGCAAAATTCATCAGCCACCCTGTATAATCACGCCAAGCCAGAGTGGACTACTCAGCATGCCTCTCAAATGTTTCACCTTTAACAAAACATCAAGCATTTCTTGGCGACTTTGTAATGTAAGCCGCTGTTGAAGTTTAGACTGTTGTAATAGGAAGCAAGATTCCGTAAGCCTGTCAACGCGAAAGAATAGTTCTTGCGAATATTCCATTTAGTAGTATAGGGGTTATTGAATTCCTTAAACCAACGTTAAATAAAAGCCAACACTTTTATTTACATTTAAAAAAGAAAGTAATTCGGACATACTGTTGTTATAAGTAATAACTACAGATTTCAACTTCTGTTTTTGTTTCCATTTAATTGTCTAGTTTGATATTTACAGGTACTTTTTCGATTATCCTTGTACAAGGTTCATATCAGCAAAATCCTTAGAAGTGGTTTTGCGATACATCCATCCTGGCTTCTTGAGTTGCAGGCTTATATTAAAATATTACACTTTTACCGAAAAGATATTAAAGCTTCCATTTTTCGATTTATTCTCCCAAGCATTCAGATTTTTTATATTAACTTCTTGATAACAGAGCTTGGGGCACTCAGTAAGGTGGGAAAACTATCGATTACACCATGACTGTTCAGGTTACAGATCAGTCAGTTAAATAAATTATTGCTTTAAACGTACATATATTGGAAACAGACTCGGTATAGTTTTTGGTGATTTATTATGTATTAGGCTGGTTTAAAGTTTTATATCGGTAAGAGAATGCTTTCAATTCACCCCAATGAAACAAAAAAATAATAAGTCTTGCAGCAATATTTTAAATGAAATCAATTTTTTTGATTTCAACTTTATTTACATTAAAATAACCGTTATTTTAACGAAGGAGCTTAAACATACGCGGTTTTGCAGTCATATTTTGATGAAACTTTGTATACGCGGTTTTGCATTGGTGCCGTTATTTGGCATTATATAGTACCAAAAAACAAATTTTTGATACAAGGTGGCGCAAAAGTAAGCTTCCGATGTTCAGCATATCGGTTGTGGCACGTGCAGTGTGTGCTGTTGCACCGTCTTGTTGGAACCACATGTTTTCCAATCCCAATTCATCAAGTTGCGGCAAAAAGAACTCGTTGATCATTGCTCTGTAGCGCTCACCATTCACAGTAACCGTTTGGCCCCGACCGATTATTGGTCAAATAAATAGTCAGCAATATTCCGCGTTCTGGAGCAGTGTAGCGTAACATTGTTTACTAACGTGTATTTCGCATGTGTTTACTACACAAATGTCAAAACAGAACTGACTTTAGGGGCCAATCGCAAAATTTATAGCATTTAGAAATACGATCATATAGAAGTCTTTTATGACTCCGAAGCGATGAAAATTATGAGCCTTACACGGAAAGTGTTCATTTCACAGAGCAAATTTGGAGCAGATAACCATATTGTGTGCTCCATAAAACTGTGTTATTTTTTTAAACACGTGGCAAATATATGCACAGTTGAATCTTTGAAGGGGTTTCTCCCAAATATCTTTTTGCTTAACATAGCCTCAGACAACATTTGCCAATCCATATGCCTAAATTTCAGTTCCAAAAATTGTGTTTTAATAGGCTAAAAAGGGCAGATTGTAAGGGAGCTAAATTACTCCGAAACGCTTCGTATAGGAGTCGTTTTGGAGTGCTCATAATTGGAGTCCAATATGTGTCGATTATAAGACAAAAATGTGTCATATATGACTCCTATTCAAGATCATATAACATATGAAATTCGGCTCATACCCGACGACCATCGCAAGAAAGGAAATACCCTTATTTCGGACTCATAAATGAGCTCATAAAGAGCATAAACGCTCCAATTTGGACTCCTTTCTAACTCATTTATGACTCCTATGGTTTGCCAAACATGTATTCACACTATAGAGCCGCTATTGTGTTAGTAGACATGTCATGCATGTTTTTGCATTACACGTGTGATCGGCTCTCACTGTGAGTGCGAAGAGTTGGTAGTGGGCTAATAAAAAGCAACCCTGCCAACCATCAGTGGATAAAAATCTGGATAAACAGCGCTTACAAAACAACTGGATTGAAAACTGGGCAATTTTGTTCGGCGAGGTTCACTTTTTAACCAGGTTGAAAATGTTTTTCCGTGTAGGTGTGAGTGCATACTTTTAGGCACTTTTTGTTTTCCATACGAATTCCAAAAATATGCGTTGGTGTAAGTAAAAATTTGTGAACGTGTAGAATCGGCGTGGTGAATAGCCATGGTTGGTAGAGAAGTATTCGCACAATATACCCGCTGTTGTGTGAGTAAACGTGTCATGCATTTTTGCTTTAGTTGTTTTTATTGTATTGAATACTGGCTACGATGCCCAGTGACAGCAGCGTGAGCACGAAAAGGATCTTTGTTGGAGACATTTAACAAGCAATGTAAAATATGAGCAAATACTCGTATGTAAACTTCATTGCTGATACCTACAAACAGTGTTTACAAAAACAAAATAAATGATTATTCATAAAGAGTGTTCAACGCCGAAGTTTGTTTTGTTTTTGTATTTGTGGTTGGGTTTGTTTAAATTGAAATAAAATAAAAGAAATGAAATAATATAAAAAAATAATAAAACAAAGATTATTAAGAGAAAGTGGAAGGATGGACAGGAAAGGTAAAGAAAACAAAGGAAAAGATAGGAAAGGAAGGGAATGGAATGGAAAGAAGAGGCAAGTAAAGGAAAGGAAAGGAAAGAAATTCATAAAGAGTATTCAACACCGGAGTTTGTTTTGTTTTTGTATTTGTGGTTGGATTTGTGTGAATTGAAATAAAGTAAAATAAAATAAATGAAATAAGATAAAAAAGAATAAAACAAAGTTTATAAAAATAAAGTTAAGGGAAGGACAGGAAAGGCAAGGAAAGGAAAAGAAAGGAAAGGAAAGGAAGCGAATGGAAAGGAAAGTAAAGGAAAGGAAAGGATAGGACAGAAATTCATAAAGAGTATTCAACACTGGAGTTTGTTTTGTTTTTATACCTAATAGTGCTACACACACAAGGTATATTAACTTTAGTCGCCTTACGGTGGTATGTAACGGCATAACCGTATCGAGATAGATATTGACTTATGTATATCAAAATGTTCAGGATGAAAAAAGAAATTGATTAAGCCATGTCCGTCCGTGCGTCCGTCTGTTAACACGATAACTTGAGTAAATTTTAAAATATCTTAATGAAATTTGGTATGCAGGTTCCTTGGCACTCATCTCCGAGCGCTATTTAAAATGGGCGAAATCGGATGATAGCCACGCCCACTTTTTACATAATACACCTATAAGGATAAAATTTGGTGACTACATTGAGATTGAGGAATAAAATAAATCTTTCAAGAAATTTTTGAAAATGGGTGTGGCACCGCCCACTTTTGGTTAAGTCAAATATAGAAATAATATTAATCATAAATCAAAAACCGTTCAAGATATCGAAACGAAATTCAGCACGCAGGTTTCCAGGTATGCAAGGAATGTTCCAGAAAAAACGGGATAGAAAGACGGGATCGGTTAAGGTCTACGCCCACTTTTATATGAAAGATTTTTAAGAGGATCGTAGATATATTAAATAGGCAATAACTGTGCGTAAAATAGATTCCCATCATTTATATTTCACTTTTAAAGTTTCTGCAAACAAATGTAAGGTGATCAACTTTACATAGTCTGATCAGGTTGTTTTCTGAACAAGCAATCCGACTATAGGAAATGAATTTCAAGTCAGTTGTGAAAGATATAATTTTCCGAACGATCTTTAAATATTCAAATCAATATTGAGTAACTAATTTTACTCAAACGGTACACCCAAACCCTTCTCAACTCTTACACAAAGAAATCCAAAAACTTAAAATTTTTGAAAATGGGCGTGGCCCCGCCCCTTTTATAGTGGACTATTCCACCAAACTTTTTATGCCATTACTCCGCCAAAAATTGATTTATCGAAACGATATTTGGCAAAAGTGTTGAACATATAAAAGTAAATGTTTGTTGTAAAAATGGGCGAAATCGGTCTACGGCCACGCCCAGTTTTTTAGCAAAGTTCTGAAAAATTTGTTTGTAAAATGTAAAACGCGATATTTCTATCACCACGCAAGCTATATCAATAAGATCTTGCACACATAACAAGCTTTTAGCAAAATTCGACCGAAAAAAAATTTTGTGGATTTTGGGGAAGTGGCGCCGCCCACTTTTCAGCATAAAAATTCTGCTACTTTCAAAGGCGATTCCTGGTAGTTTCAACTAGATATTTCAATCAAAATTGGTCAGCTGCTTCTCAATAATATGTAGTATAGACGTGCCAAAAATTAGGCAAATCGGATAACACATAATGAAAATACCCGGGTAAGTTGATAATACCCCACTGCAATAGGGAAGTTATATAACTTTTTTGATTTTTATACCTTTCATGAACATGAAATGTTTGTAAGTATGAAAAGAAGAAGATATGGGCCCAGGCAAACTCAAATAATAAGGACGATGAGCTGAGTCGATTTAGTATTGTCCTTCTGTCTGTCGTCCCTCTGCCTATTTGAACGCAAATTTTTCAAACATAAAATGGGCACGTATTAGTATTTTGAAAAAATGGGGTAAGCAGTTGTTGCTATGGAAGCTATTTGTACAAGGTGGCGCAAAAGTAAGCTTCCGATGTTCAGCATATCGGTTGTGGCACGTGCAGTGTGTGCTGTTGCACCGTCTTGTTGGAACCACATGTTTTCCAATCCCAATTCATCAAGTTGCGGCAAAAAGAACTCGTTGATCATTGCTCTGTAGCGCTCACCATTCACAGTAACCGTTTGGCCCCGACCGATTATTGGTCAAATAAATAGTCAGCAATATTCCGCCTTCTGGAGCAGTGTAGCGTAACATTGTTTATCAACGTGTATTTCGCATCTGTTTACTACACAAATGTCAAAACAGAACTGACTTTAGGGGCCAATCGCAAAATTTATAGCATTTTCTGATAGGAGGATTACTTTTGCGCCACCCTGTATAAGTTAAACGATTTGTTCTTATATGAACTTTATTAATTATACCGATTTTGGATGTTGTCGATCCGCTGGAGTCTTACGAACTGACTTAACTTATTTTACCCTAATTGACACCTAGCCCACGACGTTGTTCTGCGCTATTGGAGTTCTGCTTGCGCTGCTGATATATGGTGCAATTGCCAAAGTGCCGACGGTGGCATATTCTGTGGGAACTAAATCAGCTCATAATAGCTGTAGTGTTTCTGATGAAATGCAAAATGCAGGTGGTAGTTTATTGAACCTTATCACCTTTTGTAATAGCCACAGCTTTCTGCTGAAGTAGGTAAGGTACGGTTAGTGAACTATTCCGTCGTGGGAATATTATTGCGATAACTCTTCCCCCTCTAAGTGAGGGGCGTCCGCGGGCCTCGTCGCCGCAGTTTCTATTGCTTTTTTAATAGATTTTGCTATGGAAATCTTCTTTCTCTTCACTCGCACACGAAAATATGCGTAAGCGAGCAGTCCTGTGGTCATTAGTGCCCCCAGGACGGTTAGGCTCATTATGCGATCTTTCTTGATGCCGTGCTTTAGGTGTTCGATGTGATCGAGATTCTTTTGATTTATGTGGTGAAGGTAGGGCGCGGTAAGTTTTGTGGAGTTTTCGTTGTAAAATAAAGTCCCGTTAATTTTTACCTGCTTGTCGAATGCAACCAAATAAGTACCGTTGACCGTGATCGGGACCTCGCTATTTTCTTCGATAATGGCCACTTGATCGTTAATAACAACAATACCGTAGCCAATAGGTGCAATGGGTGTCAGGTTGTTAAATGTCGTACCGCAGTTGGCTGTATTTTGCGTCATTAATTGCAGTGCGCATGATGCCCTTGATGATGCACCTTATTTATTGTATCGGTAAGACTGTTTATTTCTTTTTGGACTTCTGTATTAATGATAAACTGTCTGTCTTGAGATTCAATCAATTTTTCGGCTGTATTAGATATTCTCTTGAAGTCGTCATGGTCCGGAGTACCCGTAATATATTTCAGTAACGTTCCAAGAGCATCTAGGCTCCTTCTCTGTCTTTTGTGTGCGCTTACCATTTTCAGAAGACTATCCATCTGACCTATATCCGCGACTATCAACTTCTTCATGTGTGTTTCTGGGAAATGTTCTGTGGCGTTAAATGTCTCGTCTCTTATTCGTCCGTACAAAGTTAAATCGGTGACGTGTTTAATGTGGCCGAAGGTTTCACAGATTATGACGTCTCCATCAGCCACTGGGATGTACCTTGCATTCGTATAGTCTATTACGCGTCCTGCCGAAGGGGGTGCTGACATTATCGCAATCACTGCCAGGATGATCCTAGAATAGATGAATTTTTTATTAGTCGGTATAAAGTTTTAGCGAAGGTTGTCCTTATGGATCCTCCTCCCTCTTATAAGCACCGTCGTGCCTAGATCTCTTTCAACTTCTGCTTCCGTAAAGAGGGGCGTCAGTTTGTTTCCTAATCGTCTGTGGTTTTTTACAAGAACCTTATCTCCTACGTCAAATTCTCTATTCTGCCAATTCTATTGTGGATGTTTAGCTCTTTATCCTGAGCCTCCTTCAGACGGGATGCTCTTTCTTTCTTCGTTATTGTTGCCCGAAAAATAGTAACAGGCTTCCTTCCAGTCACAGTATGAATAGACTGGTTATATTGGATGGTAGCTAGAAGGAGTATCTCTTCTACATCGTCCAGATTTTTCTCCAATTTGAGGCATCGCGCTATTTTTAACAGTGTGCTATGGAAGCGCTCCACCTGACGGTTTGAAGTAGTATGGAGAGCGGGGCGTTCGCAATGTCAATATCGAAATGGTTTTTGAGTGTTGCCTTAATGCTATGTGAATTTAGTGATTTTTCGTTATCGCAAAATATGGTCTTAGTACTAGGGAAGAAGTTCAGCGTCTGTAGTAGTTGCGGCTTAACGTCCACGATCGATCTAGATTTTAATGACTGTACTATCGCAAATTTGGAAAACTTATCGACGTACGTCAGGAAATATTTTGAACCGGTGGAAAAGATGTCTATGTGGAGTACCTCTCCGCAGTATGTCGGTATGGGTGTATGAGCAATAATTTGTTTCTTTGGATGGCGATCATACTTCGCCTGGGAGCATACGCGGCAGTTTGAGACGAATTACTTAGTTTTTTTTTTCCATTTTAGGAAAAAAATAATTTGTTTGACATTTTCCTGGGCTGCCCTATGTGCCCTATTATGTTCTGCGGCGATAATCTCTTGCTGTTCGTTCGGATTCGTTATATCGGTAACGCGTTTCTCTGTATGCCTGAACTTCACTGTTGGGAAGAGTTCAATTAAATCATGTTGAAATTGAGCCAATGTATGCAAGTCGCACTGGATCGCATTTACTACGTCTACTTTAACGGCCTCTTGAAGGAGTCTGATTAAGTCTGCCTTGTTTCGGAATGTAATTAGGTGCCTTGACACACGATAGCCAGTAATTCTCTTTCGTTGGTCGCATAGTGCTCCTCGCTACCAGACAAGGTACGAGATATCATAGTAATAGGTTTGCCCTCCTGTGGCGTGTGGCGTGTGAGGATGCGTCCGTAGTTAAGTCGAATGGCTTCGTGAAATCCGGGTACGTTAGCGTTACGTCCTCGGAGGCCAGTATCTGCTTCAAGTGCTCGAATGCCTTTTTATACTCCTCAGTCAATTCTATTTTGATTTTTTTGGACTGCGTTGCAGTGACTCCGCCGTATTCTCCCCTTAAAATTTTCGACAGCGGTTTAGCTATCCTCGAAAAATCCTCTCATATTGGCCTCGAACAAACTTCTCAACACCGACTCGATGTCTTTCAAGTGCTGCTGTTCATGCTTTGAAAAAATTATAACATCGTCCACATAGACGAAGCATATTTTCCCTATGTGCTCCTTTAGCACGTCATCTATTGCCCTCTGGAAGATACTGGATGCGTTTTTCAGGCCGAAGGCTAACCTACAAAATTCATATTTCCCGTTTTTTTCAGAGAAAGCCGTTTTCTCTATGTCTCGTTCCGCTAAGTTGATTTGGTGGAAGCCCGATTTTAGATCCAATGTGGTAAAAAATATGCTTCCGCCCAGATTGGACAAAATTCCTGTGATGTTGGGAATAGGGTATTTATCACTTATGGTCTTTTCATTTAGTTTGCGAAAGTCTATCATCAATCGCTTTTTCTCCTGACCAGTTTCGTCGAAGCCTTTTTTTTTTAACCACCCATATGGGATTATTATACGGGGACCTAGACGGTCGGATGATGCCATTGGACAAAAGGTCCTGAATTTCCTTATTTACGAACTCAGAAAGGCCCAGTGGGTATGGGTATAGCCTGGAGTATACCGGGTCCTCATTCTCGGTGCGTATAGATGCCACCACGTTTGTGTTGTATGGAAGGGCCTCGTTGGGATCCGCGAAAACTCCATTTACGTCACGCATTAACCTCGAGAAATCTGTTTCCAAATTTTCTGGAACTGATCTAGCCTGTAATTCTAGATGGCCTATGTCCCTGCTTGTGATAAACAAAATCGTCTCCCTTCCAAAGTCGTGTGTAATCGTATTTGTTTTGAAATCGATAGAAACGTGCACCTTGTTTAGCAAATCGAGGCCTATTACCCCATCAAATGATGTGACATTGGGCAAAAGGAACAATTCCGTTACAACGCCAAAAATATTGATTCTGCATTTTTGCTTAATTGGTGTAACCCCGTGAATTGATTTCCCCGAAAATGGTATTCTAACTGGTTGTATTCCCACCAGCCCTGGTAAGTGCTTGATGTAACTCCTCGCCGCCCCAGTATTCACAAGGAGTTTGACGTCTTTCCCCCCTATTGACCTCAAAACCCAAGGGAGGAGGGACTTTGCCCTAAAAAATTAATTTCGTAATTTTCAGTACTGTCTGCTGCTTGTTCGGCCTCCTTATCGTATTTTGCTTCGGTTGATTCATCCAGGACTTCGCCTAGGTGATTTACCCGTTGTATTTTGGGCCCAGTATAACGGACTGAGTTCGGAGGGCGTTTTTGTGTATTTCCCTGCGACCTCCAATTTTGATCTTGGGTGGGACCTCCAGATGGGTGCCTAAACTGGGATATGGAAGGATCGACTTACATCGGTTCGACGCGCCTCTGACCCGACTGGTTACCACTATTTAATGGCCTATGTTGGATAACAGGATTTTGTGTGGGCAGTTTGCTTTGTTTAGCGAACGAATAGTGCGGGTTCTTCTGGCCTATCCCGATTTCAGAATTAACAGGTTTTTGGTTATTGGAATTAGGAGCTCCATTGGGTTTCTTGTTGGGAGAGCCTTAATGCGACCTGTTAGTGAAATTGGTCGCGAAAACATAGCGCTCGTTATTTGCATCCACCTCTTGTGCCAAGGCTAAAGCAGATGGAAGATCCGAAGGACGTGATGCGAACAGGATATCGCATAAAGGCTTTCTTAGGCCTGAAATGAAAACCCTAAGTGCGTCGGCCCTATATTTTTCATTTATGGTGTCTGCCACACCGCTTTCATATGACATTATGGTCTTATTTGCTGAGAGTGTGAGCTTTTTCTCTACTTCATCGTAGAATTCCAAACACGTCAGGGAGCCTTGTCTTAGCGTAGACAGCTCCTGTTCTATAAGATAAGTTGGGCGTTTGTCTGCGTATGTAAAGTCCAAGCGGGATATAATTGCTTTGAAGTTCAAAACTGTGTTTAAAGATGAGAGTACTGCATCGGCAGCCCCTCGAACCTTATTTCTGGTAATGACGCACACTTCCATCATATCTCTTAAAAAGTTCATAAGCATTATGCGCGGCTTCGCGTCAGGATACATATGTTCCTGGTTGCCCCAGAAATTCATGTAGCGACTTTATCGCGTCAAGCGTTATATCGCAAGTCACTGCGGAATTTATCGTCAGTTTCTCGAACTTTTCTATATTAGGCTTGGACAAAGCCACCTGATTCTGGATATTGGTAATTTGTCTATCAAAGTCCTGTTTCTGAACGGCCAATGCCCTATCCACTTCAGCTCTTACTAACTCACTAATTTGCTGAGTGTTCATTGTTGTTGAGGTTTCTTCTACGCTTTTTAGATTTTTTGAATAGATCCTCTAGTACCTCCTCATTCATTTATTTGGACGCAAAACAGAGAAGAAAAAAAATCTTGACTGAAGCACTTCACTTACCTTTCCATGAAGAGATCCATGTTAAATCTGAAGAACTGCTTGCGTACCAATATAAGATTTCCTTTTCTCTCTTCTTTATTTTCTTTTTATTTATTTATGACAAAAGAATTTTGTCTTCTTTGTTTATTTTGGTACACTTCTAACTATGCTTTAATTTCCAAAATTTTTCATACTGTTATTATTTCTTTTTTCCTTAAACACCTTAAACTAAATTCTTAATTCCTGATTTGGCTTGTCGTTTGTTGATTGTTGAGATTCACTTGACTTGGCTTGTACTGTTACGACCAAACTCCTTTGCTAGCCGTTGGTTGCCGTTAATCAATTATCGTTTCGAAAAGAAAAAGTAAACTTGACTTTTTTTTTTTTTACTGCCACGGGCCCCACGTTGGGCGCCAGTTAAACGATTTATTCTTATATGAACTTTATTAATTATACCGATTTTGGATGTTGTCCATCCGCTGGAGTCTTACGAACTGACTTAACTTATTTTACCCTAACTGACACCTAGCCCACGACGTTGTTCTGCGCTATTGGAGTTCTGCTTGCGCTGCTGATGTTCTGCCTGCGCTATCGGTGTTGACATCATATGGTGCAATTGCCAAAGTGCCGACGGTGGCATATTCTGTGGGAACTAAATCATCTTATAATAGCTGTAGTGTTTTTGATGAAATGCAAAATGCAGGTGGTAGTTTATTGAACCTTATTACCTTTTGTAATAGCCACAGCTTTCTGCTGAAGTAGCTAAGGTGCGGTTAGTGAACTATTCCGTCGTGGGAATATTATTGCGATAACTTATACAAATAAATTAATGGCGGTCGCCGTGTTGTGGCGGTAGTGTTGCCGGCCTACCACACCGAAGGTCCAAGGTTCGAGTCCTGGGACAGGTAACATCAAAAGTGGTTTGAAAAAGTTTTTCAAAACAGGGTCGTCCCTCGGCAGTGGTTTGGCAAACTCTCGGAGTGTCTTTCTGCCATGGAAGGCTTCTGAGCAAAAATTCATCTCCTTTGTAGATGCCGTTCGAAGTCGGCAAAAATCTGTAGGTCCCGTCAGTTTGTAGAGAAAATTTAAATTGGAAGGGAAGCTCGGCGCCAAAATCTCTCAGGAGGTTTATGATGATATACATGTTGTATATCGCACCATACATTTATATTTTTTTAAATAAATTTACCCGTCAAAACTCATGACAGAAGTGTTTTTATTGAAAACAATCAGCTGGCTTTATAATACGAGCTAGAATGTATTAAAATAGATCTGGGTAAATTAGTATGCTATAATAAATCACTACTAGGTATATAATGTTCGGTTCCACACGAACTTAGACTTCCTTACTTGTTTTTATTCTTTTTAAAACACCACTCCTGGTCCCTGCTCGGGTGCCAGTTAAGGACTGCCAGACTTGATTTACCAAAAAAATAATTTTGTTGGGCCAACACACCCAGAGTCTCTAACGAGATCCTCATAGCGATTCTGAACACAAACTTTTTGGGAGATTTTCTCCCATTTCCAATTCCCGCAATCATGAACGCACATTTTTTGGGAATTGTTTCTCTTTTCCCATCTCCTCCTATCACAAACAAACTTCGAAAAATCTAAGATGTATTTGGAAGGAAACGTAGGTATTCTGAACGTTAAACAAATGGGAGAACTGACAAATTATTTTGGGAGACATTCCCTCAAAAATTTGTAAGGGAGTTAATAAATTTTGTTTTTTTTTTTTTTTTGCTTATCAATGACAGTAGTAACCTATAGTTTGGTAAGGAATGTGTAATTCTTTACTTTAACTACCTATTTTTAAAAAATTGCACTATAGGTACCAAAAACGTGTATCGGTCCCAAGAATCAGCATTTGCCTCCGGAAAATAAATAATTTTTAGGTGGTTTGCAAGAGTGGCCCACAACAGCTGGTTCTATCGTACCGGAATGACCCAGTTTTTTTACCTGCCAAGGACTGTTGTTTCAGTGTAACCCTATCTTCATAACCTCAGAACGACGTACTTTCATCAACTTTATCAAAGCGGACTGGGACCGAGGACATGACCAAGTGAGACTTCTCAATCCCGCAGACCCCAGAATTAAAGATCTCAACGCGGACGGTCAATGACTACAAGTTGACCAAGTGGAAGCAACACCTAGAGGCATGCAACCTCTCCGGCGGAGTCGACAAATTTTGGTCAACAGTCTAATAATATCGTCCCATATCTCTTCTGTCGCCGGTTGCGAAGTTATTGGAGACCAGTTTGCTTCCGTATTACACTACAAACCTGCACTTGGCCGGGTAATTGTTTCTTTTAGGAAACAACTGCTAAAACACGTCCAGAAATATCGGGAGATATCAGACTCGGTATCAACAATCCGAACGTGGATTTTCGATTTTTTTGTTTCAGTGAAAAGTTATTGGCAAAAAGCCATAAGAAGACCCGGGTCTGATCCCAAATAGGTGGCCTGATCCAAGGTATTTATGTGCAGAACACGTTTCCGCCTAGGCAGCTTTCGGTCGCGCTTCCAAAAAATAACCCTCAGCGGGTCCAACAGCGGCTACGCGATCCCCAGTATTTCTGCGCAGAACACACTTCTGCACTTCTCCGTACACCCTATATCTGTGTCTACAACAACCACATGAAAATGACAGAAAATATTCAAATTTAATTGTAAATATATCTTGATAGAAATAAACAAGCGAAAATTCGCTTTCGGAATATTGTTACCGAGGTCAAAACGCGTGGTTTGATACCTACCCTTGGCAGAATACCAACATTGTTTCCGGAAGTCACACGGCACAACATCTGCCTTGCATGCCATAACGCCGCAGATAACCTATGGCTTGCATCAACATAGGGGCTTAGAATATAGCCGAGGTAGGCATACCGGTCGTAAGAGGCGACTAAAATGCACAAAGGTAATTCCGTGAAATTTGATGGTTAATCTACGAATATGATGCCTCTCATTAAGCATCTTCTCCTTCCTTACATAACTAGGGGTGACATGACCTGGAAGGTTGCACTGGTAATACAAAATCGCTCCCGCTACAGTCGGGCATGTACTACAAGGGAGTACTCATAGTACTCTTACGCCGTATATGAACCCTAGACGGGATCAGGCTTAAAGAACGATGTATGTTGTTGCTGTAGTCAACAGTGATTCGCCCTGCCCAATGGGCTCGATCACTCTAAATTGTCATCAGGCTCTTCTAACGGAAGTCCGAGGAAACGCGCACTTTCCACAGGGTTAGGCCAGAGTGATGTAGGTGTTAGAAGAGTAGGTTCGACTGAACAGGAGAAGAGATGTTTGGTATCATGAGGGGGCATACCACATGCAGGACATGTGTTGTATGTTGGGGTTCAGTCTGGATAAGTAAGAGTTTAACCTATTACAATATCCAGAGCGAAGTTGTGTTAGCATTACTCTAGTCTCCCTCGGAAGTACACGCTCCTCTTCAGCCAATTCAGGTTGCTGAGTACTGATAACCGGATTCACAAGCCTGAGGGATCTGTTATTGTTGTTGTTGTTGTAACGAGGGATCTGTCTACCGACTCAGTGTCGAGGTCATGTAGAGCCCGCCTATCGTTCCGCAGATCAAACGGCGAAGAGATGTGGTGCCGGATCTCATCGTAGTGCTTACGAAGATGTCTCCTTATGTCCCTGGGGGGCGGGACTACATCCAATAGATGCCGATTTGGATGACTGGGTTTATGGCAGTTCAGAAGGAACTGTCTACTCAAGAGTTCCGCGTGCTTTTGAACAATGAGCAATTTTACCTCATTTTAGAGGAGAGACTCAGATGACATAAGCAGACATCCCGTGGCAGTTGTAATGGCGGTGTTTTGGCAGACTTGCAATTTCCCCCAATTGGTGTCAGCAAGGCTGGGCGACCATATGGGCGCAGCGTAGTCAATAACCGGTCGGTCAATAGCCTTATATGTAGCAAACAATGTTTCTTTATCTTTTCCCTAAGCACTGCCGGCCAGTGACTTGAGGATCTTATTGCGGCTCTGTACCTTTGAAGCTATTGCGGTGGCTTGACCAGAGAAGGTGAGGCCGCTGTCAAACGTCACACCAAAGATTTTCGGGTGGTTGACAGTAGGTAGAGGTACTCCGTCTACGTGGACATTTAACTCTTGCCCCATCTGCGCATTCCATGTCGTAAACAGGGTCGCCGTCGATTAAGTCGGAGATAGGGTCAGATTTCGCTCGGTGAAGAAGCTGGAAAGGTCACGGAGGTAACTGCTGATTCTAGTACAGAGTTCGTCAATGGAGGCCATTATCGTGCAGTCGTCAGCGTCCGAAACAATGGAGACTCCCTCTGGTAGGATGGGGGGGGGGGGGGGGGGGAGTCTCGAAATATAGAAACTAAACAAAAGGGGAGAGAGAACATCCCCTTACGGCCCCCCTTGTTGTATTCTTCGTGGCCCACATTTCTTGTTCCTGAAGTTGAATGATGCCTGTCGACCGTTGAGGTAATTAGCGGTCCACCTTTAATTTATCTGTGTTGTAATGGCATTCAAAGCGGATGTAGTGCTGTGAGATTTGCGGAAACCATGCTGGTGATCGGCCAATTTCAGATTTGCAATAAAGTAAGGGAGCAGAATGGTCTCTAGTAATTTCGCTACCGGCTAAAGGAGGATATCGGACGATAAGAATCTCCTTTTGTTCGCCGGCTTCCCTGGTTTTAGTAGGGGAACTACAATCGCCTGTTTCTATATCTCAGGTATGACGAAAGTAGTTAGAGAGAGGTTGAAAAGAGCCGCTAAATAACTCTGTCGCTCGTGGCCTAGGTGTTTGATCATCTTTATGGCGATTGCGTTGGGTCCGATGGATTTTGAGGGATTGGCGTTCATTATGGCTTCCTTGACCTCTGCGACTGAGACGGTAATAGGCGCAGTGGAGTGTTTGTGTTTGTACGCACGTCAGATGACTCTTCTCTTAGTCCTATCCGCAGGTGGATGCATTATACCCAGCCGGCAAAACAAGCTCGCGCATTTCCTGGCGTCCGATTTGACGCTGTCGCCGAATGCAATGGCGACCTTGTCCTTGTATTTGGTCGGATTGGATAGGTCCTTGATAGTCGACCATAATTTGCCGACTCCGCCGGAGAGGTTGCATGCCTCAAGGTGTTGTTTCCACTTGGTCAGTTTGTGTTCGTTGACTATCCTACAATTTCCGCATTGAGATCTTTGATTCTGGGATCTGCGGGATTGATGAGTCTCACTTGGTCTCGTTCTCTTGCCATCGCCGCAGCTTCTGCAGGAAAATTCGACCGAATTTCTGGTATTCTACCAGCAGGAACAAAGCGGCCTAAGGCTGAATCAATGACCTTGCGAAACTCTTTTTCACCTTTGCATATGTCTGTCGGAGTGGGTAAGGCAGCGAAGGAGCGCTCTGTATGGTCCGTAAAGCGGTCCCAGTCCGCTTTGGTGGAGTTAATGTATGTTAGTTTATCAGTCTTTATGAAGTCAGTCAGTCGTTCAACGGAGAGTGGGATGGGTAGGTGGTCTGAAGCTAATGTAAGCATCAGTCGCCAGATGACAAAGTTCATTAGGCCCGCGCTCGTTATGGAGACAGAATGCTAAGTTGTCTATTTGTCCTGCAATTGCATGCCCTCTGCTGTCTGCTGTCAAGTTGGACAACACGTCGCAGTGGAAATGTAGATGTTTATAATTTGCAGGTCGACGTCGCCTGACCGGACTACTATGCCTTGGCATTCTAAGGCAGAGTCCCTGGGGTCGACGTAAGGGGAAAATAGATTATATTGTACAGAGTGATGTGTAATGAACGCAAGGGCCCCCCGTGATCGCTGGGACGGTCACAAGCTCGTAAATGCGATCTTGTGTTGAATTTTGTCTCTTGTATCGCGGCGATTTTGATGTTGTGAGACTTCATAAAGGCAGTTATCTCCGCGATCTTTCCAGCTAATCCGTTACAGTTCAGCTGTAAAATTTTGAAGCGTTTAGGAGGGAAGAGGGACGGATTCACGTGCCTAGCTGGAGGTAGGCTAAGGCCTAAACTATGTCGCAGTCTAGAGTTGACAGCACCATGGCCGTTGTTGTCTGGCGTGGAAGGCGGCTGTGTTTGCGAGCCCAGAGCACATAAGGCTGTGACACAGGCCAAGGCAATTGGGTCACTTGACCGATGTCGCAAGCGTATATAATCTTTGCCGACAAACGGTGCACGTAGTGAAAGGTACGAGGAGGTGGTGGTCCTGGCCCACGTGCAAGCTGGAAGCAGGGAGGGCATTAGGGGTAGAGACAGAGGGGGCTGACGCTTGGCGATGCTGATATCTGGCCTATTCCGCAGGGGATAGGAGTGTTGAGCGGCCGTGCGAGATGGAGACGCTGGTGAGCGCGAGCAACAGTCGGGAGTGGGTGAGGCGGGAATGGCAGCAGTGTTGCCAGTCGTGTAGACTGAGCCACCATTGTGGCTACCTGAAGTTGGTAGGGGCGGTAGGGGAACCGCCAGAGAGACGAGTACCGCGGGACGCCCTGAGGCGTGTACAGCATGGTGCCTCGAAAGTACTAAAGAAAGTACGGGGTCTGTGGATGGCAGGGTTAAGCCCTGAGCATCCAGATTTATGTAGCCATCTCTTACACTTGGCGCATTGAACCGAATGCGACCGTTATATATAAATTTTCTTCCAGCAAACGCAGCAGATCCAATCTCTTGGTCCAGGGTTGGGTTTGACCCCAGCCCGTAACAAGAGACAATGGAGCAACCCAGCTGCCAGGGTTTGCTCCGAGGATGACAATTTAAGGTTGGGACGAGTCAGATTGGCCACTACTTTCGCCGACCTCTCCATCAGGGAGACGATTATATTCTCCGCATCGACCGCCGAAACCACTATTGGGTAATAGTTGCGTTGGCCGGCCTGTGTTGAAATGGAACGCCACTACCACTAGCACCTTTGCCAGTCAAACGATCATATTTAAAACATAATTTAATTTACATTAAACTGCATTTTTTTTATTTAACTTTTAATAATGTATACAAAAGTTGTGCAAACATTTGTTCACATTTTTATACTGACGAGAAATGACAAATTTGTTCGACATAGCTGATTCGTGCTTCGAACTCGTTTTCCCAAAATTTTTGTGAAAATCCTTTTCCCAGGGAGTTCGTAATTGGGAGAATTAATTTTTGGGAGACAGAAATTTTTGGGAGATGAACTCCAATGGGAATATTTAGAGGTGGGCTGACTATTAGAAACAACCCATTTAAAATGTTCACCACACTTTATTCACTTCATTGATTCTACCTAAATAAGATAAATTAATCTAGAAGGGTTCCCGTCCCGGACTCAACTGACTGCTCTGCCGATAGTTGGTTCCCACAGGTGCCTTATGAGTTGATTCCATTTCACAACCGTGTGAAATAGAATTATGCTGACGATGCGTCTCGAGTACTGCAGTAACTAAGTTTTAAGCTGAAGTTATTGGTGCGTTTGTCGTATCGCTGTAGTCGTATCCTTAACGTAAGAGAAAAACCAAAATGCAAGTGGTCGCTAAGGTTACTTTACGGATAATTAATTACGATACAGCACCAATAATCGGTTGCATTGTTTCTCATAAGGTTGGTTGAATCAGCTGTTTTATAAGGTTACCGATAACGCACCAATAACTTGAGCTTTAGTCGCTGCTACCCACCATGGCCTTGAATTAAGGTGTTAGGTTGCAATGCACGGCAGTTCGATGTGAGATATGTAATTATGCTTACTCAGCGGCACCTGTGGTGCCCAGCTGTGGGAGCGTCGCAGCGAGCGAGAATGATGCGTATTAACTTACATTTACATATTTAGTCATTTGTCTCTCCGACACGCATTCAACGTTTTTTATTACAGCTTCAGTTTTAGAGTTTGCGAACAAGCAAATATTTATGTCACGTTTTGCTTTCACTTGTATAGTTTGATTATTAGCAACTAAAATATTTTTGTTTTCCGCAGGCGGAATCAACAAACCATTCGTCTTTAAGAATGTTATTCGAAAGCAGAGATGCAACCCATACGTTTTTGCCTTTTCTTGTGTTGCCATCTCGTTTTGATTTATTAGGGCAGTTTTTTGCAAAATTACTAATTTGCTTGCATGAGTGGCATCGATATTGGTTTGATTTGTTCTTGAAGCCACACTTTTCTTTTGAGTAAAGCGCACTTCAGCATTTTTATCATTGTTGTCGACCTTGGCGTCTTGTAATAAGAGAGTGTTAAAACTATCAATGGTTAGTTTTTCTTTACTATTTTCCACGGCTAACACTAGTGGACTAAAGTCATCTGGCACCCCCTTGTGATGAGATACTATTTTGCGTATCGCTTCCAGATGTCGAAGTTTTCACGACATTTCAGCTTGTCAAAAGCAAAAGTTACAGCGTTTGTCGCCATTTTTGCGAGCTCTGTCTCTTATTCCTTACTAAACGGTTTGGTAAATTCACTATTCCAATTAAAAACAGTATTATTTTTGCATTTTAGAGGCCCATAACCTGTAGTTAAGTTAAAACATTTCAGGCAGTGAATAAAAACACGATACGTTAAATGGTAATATAAGCCGGAAGAAGAAAAATTAATGGCATATTATTTGACAAAATATATATGGTAGTATACATGCAGAGTTGATTTTATAGTATGAGGTATCGTTCAATTTTATACTTCAACAGGCTTATTGTTGCAGGCCTTTGTAATCTTATAAATAACAAGAAGGAACATTGAATACGCAGCTGTGTAAAAGCGGTCGTGGTAAATTGATGGGGAGTTATGACCCATAGAGGTTTTAAACCTTTTCTATTACTATGTGGGTAATCTTATAAATAAATAAATTATTGTGTGTCTGGCGTCCAAAGCACTTAACGGATCTTTATGAATTTTCAGTACATTTTCGGGTTCACTGGTTACAGTATAGGCTATATATAATTTTGGAAAAGTGTGAGGTGCCACGCCTCCTTGCTATATAAAATTTTAATCCTTCATAGGCGTCCAAGGTACGCAACCAATCTTTATGAACGTGTCACAGTAGATTCTTGGGTTCACTAGTTACAGCATAGGCTATATATAATTTTGGAAAACGTAGATAGTATACCTGATATCAAGTTTCAAGTTTATCTAACACGGTTCTGAAGTTCATAATAGCTGAAATAGCCCATTTTCCAAAATTTAACAAAATCACTAATAAGATCATCAGGTTATTGTTACTACCAAATTCTAGCATTCTATCTGCATCAGTGAAGGAGATATCGCATGTTCCGGTTTCCTACCTCTCTTTTATAAAGCTTTAGTACAAAAGTGGGCGTGGTCGTCCACCGACTTCGTTTATTTTCAGTGGGCGTACTCTACATGTCCATAGTAAACCTCGGACCAAGTTTCGTAATTCTATCTTACACGGGTAGGAAGTTACTAACTGTCGAATTTTAAAATTGCTTGACTCATAAGTGGGCGGTGCCACTCCCACTCCCACTTTCCAACATTTTTCTAAAATCGTATATAAAATAAGAAATTTGATGTAACGCAACTGCGGGTTAGAATATGCCCGAGGTAGGCATACCGGTCGTAAGAGGCGACTAATATGCACAAAGGTAATGACGTGCAACTCGATGGTTAATCTACGGATATGATGCCTCTCATTATCCATCTTATCCTTCCTTACGGAAGGAGGGGTGACATGACCTAGAAGGTTTCACTGGTCATAAATCGCTATCTCGACAGTCGGGCAGTACCGGAGCGTACCGAACTCAAATCCGGCGAAGGGCTGTTAATTCGACAACACTCCCCAAAACCTTCGGGGAGTGTTTTTGTCGTTACCACAACAACAACAACAAATTTGATATATCTGCCAAATTATGTCATTCTACCTGTATCAGTCAATGAGATATGGGAAGTTCAGTATTTTTACCTCCTTTTCAGATAAATTTTTATAAAAAAGTGGGTGTAGTCGAGAAGCAATTTCACTTATTTTCTATGGGTGTACGAGTATGTACGACAACCATGGTATACGCCTCACCAAATTTCATTTTGCTAGCATAAACGGTTCTGTAGTTAGTAGCAGTCGAAGTTTGTTCACTCATATAAGGGCGGTGCCATGGCCCTTTTCCAAAAATTTGGTAAAAACGATCTTTATGAAATTTTCACAGTATATTATTGGGTTCCCTGGTTACACCATAGGCTATATATAATTTGTGTCTTGGTTGTGCTTAATTAATGTCCAAAGTTGTATGTCGATCTCTATGAAATTTTCACGATAGGTTCAAAAGTTCAGTGGGTGCGACACAGGCTATGTATATGTTTTGGAAAAGTGGGCGGCGTCACGCACCTCGGTATATAAATTTTCAATTCGTCATAACTCTGAATGTATGTGGTTTACATTCATGATGTTTGGATATATGTGTCATATGTACATATCTGTACCCGCAGATGAAATGGGGAAGAATGATAGTAGGAATAAGGATTTGAGATGTAGAGGAGGTGTTAGAGAAAAATGAAGAGGGTAAGGAAGAGTAGCTGTATACGGGGATAGGAGGAAAGCAAAAGTAGAAAAAAAAGGAAGATATAGGGATGAAGAGGAAGCGCCTAGTGGGGAATGAAAGAGTACGCTTTGGTTAATATAGGCAAGTCAAATTTTAGGCAGGACAACGTCTGCCGGACCTTCTACCCAGCCAGTAAACATATCCGAAAATGGAAGCAGATTCTGACAGTAAAATTATTCTTCATCTGTTTTCACATTCCACTTGAAGTAATTTTTCCGATCCATTTTCTCACTAACAAACAAAACGTATGTGTGTAAAAGTACACTTAGCTTTCAAAAAGCTGACACTGTTTCCTATGCGTTTTAAAAAAGAGAAAAAAAATAACTGTTATTTGAAATTTCTGTATCAAAAACGTTGCTCGAGTTCTAAAATTTATTGGAAACATTGCTTTATAACAGGTATTCCAATGAACAAAAAATTTTTTTTTTCAACGTTTATTTTATTTTTTGGGGATAAGAGTTATTTGTCAACGGTTATTTTTTACGTTGCTTAATAACTGTTATGGATGAGAAATATTTTTTTTTCGTTGTCCAAAAAAAGTATGGCTTAAAATAAATGTTTGTACTTTTCCGTAATACTTTACAGATGATAAATATATATATATGAAATTTTCACAGTAAATATAAATTTTTCAATAACTACTTTGAAGGATATCTAATTATACTGGAAGGCACAGGTGGGTTAACTTGATTCGGATTCTTCTTAGAAAAAAGGACCGCAGACCATGGCATAGCCGTATAATGGAGAAAGTCAGATTCATAGATACATACTTATCAGCGCATAGGAAGCTCCTTTAACACAGTCAAAAACTGAATTGAAATCTACTAATATACGAGTATGTATTCCGTCGATCACTACACGATGATACTTTTGTAGTATTGAAAACCATTTTTCTATACACTAAGATTTCAATCAGTCTACAACGGTTGGGTGCTTAGCATAGGAGGAAGCCTTATCTGAGCCACTTGGATGCCTAGAAAAAGTTAGTGGAACTCTGTGTTATGTTTAATGTGAAGATTACCATAGTATGGCCAATAAAAGTTCTGAGGCTTTGCTGGCTGGCAATGATAGAAAACTCTACTGCCGAAGGGTATAAGTGTCAGTATATGATACTGACGATTTCGAAGAAACAACCGGTACAATGATGAAGATTGCCGCGTTGCAGCGCAAAGGAGGCATGCTGCCTACAAGGCACTACCGCAACTTCAACAGGGGAGCGAGGAGGTTTCTCCGGGCGAATTGCTGGAAAATTTAAAATCGGAGCGAACTCCTGAAAATTGAGAGTGGCGATCGGTGGTAAAGGGTGCCTAGATTATGGAGGGATCACTTCTTCTTCCCCCCCGAAGGTATTCTTACAGATCGGAGGTCCAAATGGAAACCGATTTCCGATCCCGTGGTGTCTCCAATTGGAACCAATTTGCAATAAAAAAAGACTGGAGAGCTACATTCGTTGGCCCGTCAAAATCGGCTTGGCGGTTAAATGGCCATTTAAAGTAAAGCATGAATTAACAACGGTTATTAGATGGTAAAAACCTTTACGTTGGTATAAAGTAATTGCAATTAAATAAATTCTAATTAATTTTTTATTTGTATTATGAAGCAATTAATAATAATTAACCATTTTTTACAATTACCCGGATAATTCTTAATTGATTTCATTCAAATATTTAATACAATTTATCACTCACGGGCACAGCATTTTAACGAAAGTGATATTTGAAAGAAATTAAGAAATTTTTTGCCGTACATATATTTACAAGTTCTTGCAGTAGAAGTTTGTCGCAATAAAACACCACGGTACCCGCATAATAATATACTAGATAGCGTCCGGGTAGCGTGTTTATAGTTAAATTCATAAAACAATTGTAATTAACAAATTATTAATTATAGAGAAACACAATTAATAGTTATTGCGAGCATTACAATTGATGAATTGGTAATTGTACATTTTTGCAATTACAATTAAAAATTGGTAATTGTAGAAGTTGCAATTAACAATTAATTAATGGATAATTATTAATTGTTTTAACAATTATAATTTGCCCAACACTGACAAATAACTATTATTTCCAAAAAATAAAATAAACGTTGACAAATAACTCTTATACCCAAAAAATAAAATAAACATTGACAAATAACTATTATCCCCAAAAAATAAAATAAACTTTAACGTATAACTCTTATTTGAAAAATATATTTTTTTCTTCATCGAATAATTAATCAATAAAACTTATAATTGTTATGTCTCTGTTGTTGAGGTGTTTTAAGCACATAGATTCGTAAGTATTTATAACTAATTCTCAGATTTTATAATTTTTATACAACATTTGTTACTTAGTCTAGCATTACGACGCTAAAAATTACAAATTAATTATGATTAACTAACAAGGAAAATGGGAACATTCACCTGCCGCAATGCATGATAGCTGTCGGGAAATTCAATGACTAATCCAATGGTTAAATAAGGAACTGCGGAATTCCCAAAGAGTCCGCTCAGGACTCTGAAGTAGCATTTCTACATGATGCATCTGCTGAAGCAAACCTGTGAAACAAGAAACATTTAGAAACACATTAGATGTTAGTTTTCTCAACTTATTCAAATGTACATATTTGCTCACAATAAAACCACTGCCACCGCCTCAGTCACCGCTACTGACGGTTAGAAGTAAAATTGTCTTGCTTACACATTATAGCAGACGCAGCAGTTTCGGTAAGTTTGGAATGCTTAGGCAACTCCCACGCTACATGAGCAGCTATTATTACCATTGCAGCTGAGTTTGTTATGCTCGGTGCGATCGATGTTACTTTCCAAGGAATTTCAATGCTGAAGCAGTCAACTGTGTAAGAAGCCGATAATCATGTAATTGGTGTTGTGACGAATTCGATGATTCCTTAATTATCAATCCTGGGTTCGATCACTATAAAGTCAAATAAACACACGCACAGCTAGTTTTATTTACTAGTAATAAACGCAATACAAATTTAAGAGTTTGGTAACGTCGCAATAGTTCACTGAACAACACTTGAAAATAAACTGATCAACCTGCCTTGCTTGGTTACTGCCTTATATAGTCCGACAGGGTGCTTGCCTACGCACCGAGAACTTTCTTGGTTATTCGCTCTTCGCGTTCTCGAAGGATCGGTGTTATTTATTGGTATCTCCTATTTGCATCGTATTCGCAAACACTCGCTCGATCTCTCTTCCTCTTGCTTGGTACATGCTTGCATGCATAAGCGTTGCCATCGTTATCTCTGTTGTGTAATATTATAACTACACTTTTAATCCTAATTTATAACTATGAACAGCATCACTGAAACCAGATGCTCTAGCTTTCATGAAATTAATACAATAAGCTTTAAAAAACATTCACTTCGTTGCATATATTTAAATATTAGATATCTAAGGAAAAACTTCTATGCGTTCCTGGCAGAGGTAACTGAATTGATCGACAGTGTAGACGTTCTCATCTTCGTTGAAGCGAACATAAAGACAGAAGAGCAAAACTTATTTTGCATAAAAGGGTTTAATGCTGAGTACACCTATCCCCCGATTTACACGGTACTTGTTTTACACGATTTCGCTTTTACACGGTTCATAAATCAGCAAAATTTTAAAAACTCCGAAAAATGTATTTTTGGTTGCATAGTCGTATTCACAAATCATTTAAAACCTTTTTGAGTCCCCTTCATTTCGCCACAC
This sequence comes from Merzomyia westermanni, assembly GCA_949987695.1. Classification (NCBI taxonomy): domain Eukaryota; kingdom Metazoa; phylum Arthropoda; class Insecta; order Diptera; family Tephritidae; genus Merzomyia; species Merzomyia westermanni. The sequence continues at coordinate 93,847,343 of OX465290.1, read as the reverse complement.
TGATTGTAATATTGAGGGATTCCCCTTTTTGTGAAATATGTATGTACATAACCAAACGCAGAGTACATAGTTCATGTGGAAGGAAAATCGTTTGATGAAAATTTGAACAAAAAGCCATAATTTCTACTATTATTGCGAGTTTTTTTGGTTTGAACTGGTAAGTTATCGTGTTAATTTTTCAAGTTTCTAAAATGCCAAACACTTCGAAGAAAAATGAGACCAAAAGAAAAGTTATATCTTTGGAAACAAAAATCAAAATATTGGATCGTCTTCGTAGTGGGGGGAGAGTAACGGATGTTGCGAAACACTTTTCTATGAATGAGACGACAATACGAACAATAAGAAAAAGTGAAGATTCCATTAGAAAAAGTGTCGCAGCTGGAGCTTGCAGCAGTATGAGCTCAACATCGTATGTAAGAGATGTTATAATGGAAAATATGGAAAAAGTCCTAATAATTTAGATCGAAGGCCAAACTCAAAAAAGAATTCCAGCTGACACCAATGCTATTAAAATTAAGGCTTTGAGTATTTATGGAAGACTCCGGAATCAGTCACCTGCTACTTCTTCGGATGGATAAAACGTATCGTTCTCCGCAAGCCATGGATGGTTCGAAAGATTCAGACAGATACATTCGTTACATAATCTTAAGATGAAAGGTGAAAGTGCATCCGCCGATTTGGTCGCAGCAGAACAATATCCCTCAGAATTAACCGAAATAATTGCCGCCAATTCTTACACTCCTGATCAGGTCTTCAATGCCGACGAGTCCGGGTTGTTCTGGAAAAAAATGCCTGAAAGAACATATCTAACCAAAGCTCACAAATCAGCCAGTGGACATAAAGCAGCAAAAAGCCGAATAGCGGTTCTTTTCTGTTCCAATGCTTCAAGCGACTATCTTATGAAACCATTGGTTATTAATCAATCTAAACGTCCACGTTCATTCAAAGGAATATATATTAACAACCTTCCTGTTTATTGGATGGCGAATAAGAAAGCATGGGTCATTGCTGTGGCTTTCAATGCATGGTTCCATGATTTCTTTGTCCCAGGTGTCAGGAGATATTTGAATGGAAAAGGACTACCCTTCAAGGCACTTCTATTGATCGATAATGCACCAGGTCATCCTCCTGATTTGCAACACGAAAATGTGAAAGTTGTTTTTCTTCCCAAAAATACAACTTCCTTATTACAACCTTTAGACCAAGGAATAATCTCGACATTCAAAGCTATTTACATCAAGCAAACATTCAAGTACATTTTGGAACGAATGGAGAATGACGAATCTTTGACTCTCATGGATGCGTGGAAAAAATTCACAATCTTAGATTGCGTCAAACATATTGGATTGTCGTACACTCAAATCAAACAATCAACGCTCAATGCTTGCTGGAAAGCGTTATGGCCAAAAGCTGTTGGAAGTGGAAACGAAGAACATCCAATAGAGCTAGAGCATGAATATTCCCAAATCACTCAACTAGCTCATAGAATAGGAGGAGAAGGTTTTGAAGATTTCGCTCGTGCTGATATTGAAGAAATAATGGCTGATGATTTAGTTAATATGATATATGAAGACGATAAGTCAGATACAGATAATGATTCGGATGAAGAACAGTCAGAACGAGCTACATTCACAGCGAAAGCCATTAGCGAGGGCCTTCAAATGGGAAGAAAATTAGGAAACCATTTTCTACAAATTGATACAAATGTTGAACGAGCTCTCCGTTTCCAACGTGATATTAACAGATGCTTAAGTCAATATGAAGAAGTTTATAAGAATTTAGCTAAAAAACCAACGCAACTGTTAATTACAGATTTCATTATGAAGTCATCTCAATCTTCTGATCCGATCTTCCCATATTCGTCAACTACTGTTGAACTAGTAGAATCAGACCGGGAATATTCAAGCGAAGGAAGTGATATTACATACATACCGATCAAGAAAAAAAGGCTGATGATGGTTCCTGAATCTGATAGCGAATCCGAATAAACTTAATACATACCTGAACTTTTTAACTGTAATAATCTGAAAAATTCTGTGCTTCTTTTTTTGTTTCTAATGTAGAATGATTTCGCTACGGAAGTTAGTTATTTTTTGGCCAAAGAGTACTTAGTTTTAAGTTTTTTAAGATGTTTTAGTTTTGTTTTATTTAAATAAATGACTGAATTGGGTAGTTTTTTCGCTTTACACGGTTTTATATAGGAAAAACGAAGATTTCACTTTACAGGGTTTTGTCTGGAACCGATCTTCCGTGTAAATCGGGGGATAGGTGTACTTGAATCGAGACGAACGACGGGGAGGCAGAATTGCAATGTACATGAGAGAAAATTTGTCATACTCGTATGAGTGCAATATTATTAATGCTATCTCTTTTGAAATACTCCAAATTAAAATATTAAAAAATAACAACAACAATTTTGAATGCACGCTACATGCTATTTATCGGCCCCCACATAGTAATACACGTACATTCGTAAGTGAACTTGAGAGTGTTCTAAGAAACTCGAGCAAAGAAGAGTCCGAAATTATAATAGGAGACATTGATATTAATATACTTAGCGTAGATAGTGATTTCGTAACTCTGTACTTAGATATGTTATCGTCATACGGCATGCAAAGAGTACTATCAGACTGTACAAGAGTAGACATTAAGAGAGGGGCAAGCACCTGCATAGATCACATATTTATAAAATGTAAAAGTGCCGATATAGTATCTGCTACAGTAGCGTGCAATATTACAGACCACTTTTCATTGGTACTTGGGCTATCTGAAAATAATCATAAAAACAGCGTAAAGAGCACTTTCCCTTACTCAAATGTTTTTGATGCTAAAAAAATAAGTGAACAGATATGCACCGAAAATTGGAATGATTCCCTTTCATTAAATAATGTAGATGATTTATATGAAAATGTGCATTCTAAGTTTAAAAAAATCTATGAAAACTCACATCTTAAAATTAAAAACAAAAAGAGAAGAATAACGAGTGATTGGATGACGAACGATTTAAAATCACAATGCGATAAACGAGATAAACTATACCGCAAATGGAAAGCCAGGCCTCATGATAAGCTAGCAGAAAAACAATATAAAAGCTTTAGGAACTATGTCAATAAACAGGTCCATAAAACAAGAAATGCTTGTTATCAAAATAAATTTTCTGAATGCAAACACGATATCAAAAAAACCTGGCAGATCCTTGATGAAATAATAGGGAAAAACGCACTTCCTTAGATGACTCCATTATTATGAATTTCAAAAATATTGGCGTTAGAAACATCTGCGATACTTTTGCAAAATCATTCGATGATGGGGTAAAAAATGCAATTCACACATGTGATATCAAGACAATTAATACAATGAACTGTAAGATACCAAGTTCGATTTATGTCGACGAGGTTAGCGAAGAGGAGATTTACTTGCTTATTAATAGACTCGATTACCGTAAAAGTGCTGGATTCGAAGGTATCAGGCCCAAAGATCTCAAGCAAAATGCATCTGCATTAACCTCCGTGATAACCAAACTCATTAACCTCGGCGTAAAATATGCCACCGTACCCAAAGCGCTAAAAATCTCGGTAATAAGACCTATATATAAGTCAGGACCGAAATCTGAACCGAAAAAATATCGTCCCATAGCAATATTACCTGTTATTGAAAAAATATTAGAGGAAGTTGTCGTCACAAGACTGACAACGTTTATAGAGAAATATAAAATAATCGAACAAAGTCAATATGGATTCCAAAAACAAAAAACATTAACCAACTCCTGGGTAATTTTGCTAACAAAATAAATGAAAATCTTGGAAAAAATGTTCATAACCTCGCCATATTTATTGATTTTACCAGAGCGTTTGATACCCTGACGCATTCGAAGTTACTGAAAGCCTTAGAATGTTCAGGTATAAGAGGAAACTGCCTGGAGTGGTTCAAAATCTATTTGAAACTAAGAATCTTTAGGGTAAAAATCGCTAATCAGTATAGCGACGATATCTCAGTTTCGTATGGAGGTCCTCAAGGTTCAAAATTAGGGCCAATTTTATACATAATATATGCGAATAATTTGATAAAAGCCCTAAAAGACTGCGACGTCTTTGCATATGCGGACGATACTACTATTGTAGTGTCACACAAGGACATAAAAGCTGCAACAAGTTTAATGCGGAAAAACTTGACATCGTTGCTAAGTGGTCTCATGACAACGGACTATTAATTAACCAGGTTAAAGTTAAGCACATTAGACCACCTCATTTGCAAACCTCAGATATAAATTTAAAGTACCATAGCTATGATTGTTTACACAAAACCCAAACATCTTGTTCGTGTCATGCTACCATCGAAGTCGTGCGGTCACACAAATACTTGGGAATTGTCATTGATGATCATCAAAATCTATTTGAAACTAAGAATCTTTAGGGTAAAAATCGCTAATCAGTATAGCGACGATATCTCAGTTTCGTATGGAGGTCCTCAAGGTTCAAAATTAGGGCCAATTTTATACATAATATATGCGAATAATTTGATAAAAGCCCTAAAAGACTGCGACGTCTTTGCATATGCGGACGATACTACTATTGTAGTGTCACACAAGGACATAAAAGCTGCAACAAGTTTAATGCGGAAAAACTTGACATCGTTGCTAAGTGGTCTCATGACAACGGACTATTAATTAACCAGGTTAAAGTTAAGCACATTAGACCACCTCATTTGCAAACCTCAGATATAAATTTAAAGTACCATAGCTATGATTGTTTACACAAAACCCAAACATCTTGTTCGTGTCATGCTACCATCGAAGTCGTGCGGTCACACAAATACTTGGGAATTGTCATTGATGATCATTTTAAATTTTTAATGGAACGAGCACGTTTCACACTTGCGAAATAAGCTCCGAAAAACTTCGTATTTCTTAAAACACCTGAGTTATTGCAGCAACTATGCAGTTCTGCTACAGGTATACATGGCTTTATCCGAGTCATACATCAGATATGGTATTACTGCGTGGGATACTCCGGCTAGTTGCAACAAAATACAATCGAGTCAGAATTACATTTTGAAAATCTTGGCGAAGAAGAAAAATGTATATACACCAAATGCGCAACTGAACAATTAGTTAGGAATACTTGATGTCAAATCAATTTGTAAGATTACTATCCTTAACGAGTTTTACGACGAAAAGAAATTCCAAACACCAATTGACCATAATCTCGGAACAAGAACGCAAAAGCAGAACGGACTGCGAATACCCAAGTTCCTCAATAACTACTCAAAAAATACTCTATCTGTTTTAGTACCAACTTTCCTCAATGAACTACCTGTCAATTTGCTTAGTCTGCCAAAGGGACCCCATAGGAAAAACCTAATCAAAAACCATATACAAAGCTTATTGTAAAAATTTCCGATCATTGCAATAGACTACTAGTTTAAAAGATAATAAAATCTTCTATCAAATATTAAATATTTTTGTGAAACCTATTGTAAAAATATGTACCCGCAGACAAGCCTATGGCTTCGCGGGTTAAGTGTAATACTTTTGGAATTCAATATGAACAATAAATATGAATATGAATGAATAAATATGAATATGAATATATGAATATGAATATGTTTAACTAGTGGTGGGAGTTTTATTGACTTAGGGATGGTACATGCTTGAGAAAAATCGCCACACTGCCCTCCACCTACGTCTGATCGTCCCGATCAGACACATTTCCCAAACCAACCGCTGCTATACACTCAATGGTTGGCACTGCTTTATTAAACCTCATTTCCTCCAGGGATTGAAACTGCGACATCAACCCTCTTCTGCAAAGATTCCCACAATGCATTGCAGTGTCACATATTCCAACCATTTTGTCCGTTCTTAATCCCGAATGGATTTGTGCCTTCACTTTCGTTCCCAGTGGTACCCGGCAAACATTCCTGCAACTCGGTTCTTCAGGATTCCGTTCCGTTCTTTCATGCCCAGTGCACTGTTTCAGCTTATCCACTAAGTTGCGTTGCTTCCTCGGACCATGACCACCAGATGTTCGTCTTTTATCCTCAGCACACTTAGTAATCCATTCTCTTACAGATTGTCTGCAACCAATCCAATAGAACCGCCGTTTTACCTCCTGCAGCGTTTTCTTTATTCCCATGTGCTTTCCATCTGAGCAACTATGCGACGCTTTGATAACGTCTGGAACTCTTGCTTTGGGAACAACAATAAGTGCTCGATGATTCTGGCTATCTTCACTTTCCCATATCCGATGCAAACAACCAGGTATTAGCTTCAAACTGCTCCATTGTGCTCAATATGCTTTTGCGGTGAGACTCTCTCTAATCATCTCTCCTCTTCTTGACTGTTCGTTCTCCTTCAGTCCTTTCAACATACGTACCAAACCTGGATCTTCCTCCTGGCCTTGCCGAATCTTCTTCAGGAGGTACCTGTCCGTGAAAGCTTTTGGTCGAGGAGCTACCTCTGCTTCTGTTCATCTTCAAGATCACTCCCTTGGTAGCATATCCACTATTGTGTCCAAAGACCAGAGGACCGTTGTATGGCCGTTGTAAGCCATAACCCTTTTCCTTACGTTGATGTGAATGTCTCTCAGCCAAGAAATCGATGCCAATGATGACTTCGTCGACAATATTCGCTACCAAGAAGTTGTGATACGTAGCCACATTCCCAATCACAACCTTGCATGTCACCTTTCCCAGGACTTGTTTGCTTTCACCAGCTACTGTCCACAACTTAGCTTTCTGCAATCGTCTCACCTTCCCGCTGACCAAGTCACTCCGAATGATGGAATCTGATGCACCAGTATCCAGTCAGCAAGCGCTCTTTCCCGTCCACGTAGCCTTCAACAGTAACATTACTCGCTTTCTCTGAATGATGGAATGTGATGCACCAGTATCCACAGTCAGCAAGCGCTCTTTCCCGTCCACGTAGCCTTCAAAAGTAACATTACTCGCTTTCCGTTCGAGTTGTGACACAGAGATTATGGGACATTTATCTTGCTCATCTTCCTCAGCTTTGCGTTTACGTCCACCTGAATTGCTGGGGTTACTGGAGCCAGTGCCGCAATAATTTGCTATGTGACCCGGTTTCCCGCACTTAAAGCATTTAATGGCACCATCACTTTTTTTCTGTACTCCGTTCAACGCTTCCAGAATTGTGTCTACCTAGTCCGGCCGTTCTACCTCCACGCGGTGAGATTTGTACGCCGGCTTATTTGATAGCGAGGCTGTTTCCTGCGTTAGAGCATGTGATACCGTCTCAGCAAATGATCTTTCGGGATTTGCATATGTGGCTCGCTTCGTCTCCACGTCACGTATTCCATTTATAAAGCTTTGGATTTTTACCGTTTCTGTGTATTCTACGGGTGCGTCTGCGTTTGCTAGATGGGCCAACCTCTCGATATCCGATGCAAATTCCTGCAATGTCTCATTAGCCTACTGCAAGCGATTCTATAGCTCTATTTGGTATATCTGTTTTCGATGTTCGCTACCATAGCGCCTCTCAACTGCAGGACCCTTCAATGCCACGAACAGTGCAGCAACTTTGTCTTCATTGCCCCAATTATTCACCGCTGCCGTCTTCTCAAACTGTAGCTTAAATACCCGGAAAGGAATAGAACCATCAAATGACGGGGATTTTACCTTGGGAGTATTCGCTGAAGCAGATGGAAGGTTCAGTTGCAACTCCTGGTTACGGCCCCTTAACGCATCTACCTTTGGCCTCGATTTTCTCCTCAAACTGCATTATTTTCTCGTCCATGCGTGCCTCTATCTTAAATGACATCCTAGCTTTCTGCTCTTCCAGCTTTGCAGAGATCTCCGATAACACCTGTGTTGAACTTTGTGATGATATTTCGGAAATACGTGCTTCCAACTTGGATGTAATATGTGTATCTCGTTCTTTCAGCTGAGATGCCATGTGTGTCTTCTGTTCTTCCAGTTGAGATGTCATTCGAGATGTAATACGCGTCTCTAGTTCTTCCATTTTACTCGATATCTGAGTTAATACAGCTAATATCATGTTTGTGTCCACGGTTGCTACTGGATTCGGAGACTCCTTTTTTTTATTCCATTTTTGTCGATGCCTCCTCCACAAAATGAAAAACATGATCATCAACGTTGATTCCTTCTGCTTCCATAGCCTCTCGCAATCGTGACTGTAACTCTGATTTATTTCCTATACTGTTTAGTCCGCGTTGTTCCAACTCATTTTTGAGTTGCTGAATCTTTAATTCATTCAGCTTCGCCATGTCCTTGTTATCCTTGAAATCACTGGTATTTATTCAACAATACCGCTTCTGACACCAATTGTGACGAATTCGATGATTATTTAATTATCAATCCTGGGTTCGATCACTATAAAGTCAAATAAACACACGCACAGATATTGTAACTAATAGCTAGTTTTATTTACAAGTAATAAACGCAATACAAATTTAAGAGTTTGGTAACTTCGCAGTAGTTCACCGAACAACACTTGAAAATAAACTGATCAACCTGCCTTGCTTGCTTACTGCCTTATATAGTCCGACAGGGTGCTTGCCTACGCACCGAGAACTTTCTTGGTTATTCGCTCTTCGTGTTCTCGAAGGATCGGTGTTATTTATTGGCATCTCCTCTTTGCATCGTATTCGCAAACACTCGCGCGATCTCTCTTCCTCTTGCTTGGTACATGCTTGCATGCATAAGCGTAGCCATCGTTATCTCTGTTGTGTTTAACTAGTGGTGGGAGTGTTATTGGGTCAGGGATGGTACATGCTTGAGAATAATCGCCACAGTATCAACAAGTGTGCAAACTCTTCTTTTACAAAGAATTTCGCTATTCATGTTTACGTAGCTAACGCTGAGCTGTGCCACCGGTGTTAACTACGGCCCCTTTTAAAAGTGATCGTCCTCGGGCGCCCTTTTGACGGAAGGGGTAGTTGAAGTGTCGGTGTTTCTTAACAGTCCAATGATGGCTAGTTTCCTTTGCCTCTTTGACCAAAGGTAAACTATCACCACAAATATTCAACTATTCCCAACGAACTTATTGATATTAGATGTTTGATTGCAATTTCTTGTTGCAGTGACTCAATGTGCTTTACGTTTTTGACATGGATGTCCTCCAGATACGGTAATGATAAAATTCTCCTATGATTGTAAACTTCACCGATGACCCCGGAGGGCCTCAGAGCATGATTTGCAAGGGATTTGTAGTCGGTATCGCAATGTGTTTCCAAACTAACCATCTTATTACCATGAATTACTGGTAAACCCCTAACTTTTTTCCAAATCTTATTGACCTTAGGATGTTTAATTACAAAAGATATGCTATCACTATCTTGCAATATGCTAATAAAATATCACCTATAGCAATATTTGTCAAGTATTCGGCAAATAACAATGATTTAGCATCGTCACCATTTTAAATAATGGGATCAACAATGTTGTGTTTTCCCAATGTTACTGAATAAACTATGTTTGCAAAGTCCGCCAATACCACCCCGTTTAAAGCTGTGGTCAACCCAAATAAATGCCTGTATTCACAATTGCTTCCTTTGCAACCTCTACTAAGTTGTTTATGGTGCGTTTCAGATTATTTATTATCCCCTGAAGCTGAGAGTTAATCACAATTTGACGTTAATTATCCTACATCAGTTCTCGTTCCTTAGTTGCGACCCCATTAAAATCGTCAAAGTCTGGTGTACCTCCGATGTATTTCATTGCGGTACCCAGGATATTAATACCACGCGAAAGACGATGATGTGTCCTAAGTATTTCCAATAAACCAAGAACTTGGTCAGCGTCCACCTAGACCAATTTCTTTATATGTCGGTCGCTATGGCCTCATAATTAGTTAGGTTAGTACATATGTCGTATCGTTAATGGATAGCAACCTTTCCATTTGAAATCAAAATGTAGTGCGACTTTGTGTAGTCAAACATCTTCGCCCGCGCGAGAGAAAAGAAAAAAATGCGTTACCTTAAATTTGTTTTGTGAACTCTCTTTCTCTTTTTTTACAACCGTAGTTCCCTGGTACAGGTAACATCAAAAGTGATTTGAAAAAAGTTTTTCAAAACGGGGTCGCCCCTCGGCAGTGGTTTGGCAAACTCTCCGAGTGTATTTCTGCCATGACAGGCTTCTCAGCAAAAATTCGTCTCCTTTGTAGATGCCGTTCGGAGTCGGCAAAAAACTGTAGGTCCCACCAATTTGTAGGGAAAATTCAAATCGGCACACCACAAATTGGAAGAGAAGCTTGGCGCAAAAATCTCTTAGGAGGTTTATGATGATATGCCTGTTGTATATCGCGCCATAGAGAGAGAGTTCCCAAATCACTCTCAACAGTATTCTCCATGTACAAATTTGCTTTCGATCTCCGTTAGTGTGCTTTGAAATCTCTCAACCTGCTCGTTAGTGATACTTTGGTGCGGAGGTGTTGTAAATACAGTTACAGTGATCTCTCAACAATGACTTTATACAAGGTGGCGCAAAAGTAAGCTTCCGATGTTCAGCATATCGGTTGTGGCACGTGCAGTGTGTGCTGTTGCACCGTCTTATTGGAACCACATGTTTTCCAATCCCAATCCATCAAGTTGCGGCAAAGAGAACTCGTTGATCATTGCTCTGTAGCGCTCACCATTCACAGTAACCGTTTGGCCCCGACCGATTATTGGTCAAATAAATAGTCAGCAATATTCCGCGTTCTGGAGCAGTGTAGCGTAACATTGTTTATTAACGTGTATTTCGCATGTGTTTGCTACACAAATGTCAAAACAGAACTGACTTTAGGGGCCAATCGCAAAACTTATAGCATTTTCTGATAGGAGGATTCCTTTTGCGCCACCTTGTAGTTTCTGAGTTGAAGGCCTTATCGTTGTCAAAAAGTACAATCTTTGTATTTTTAAAAAAAGTCAGGATCTGTATTAGAGGCTCCTTTATGTCAACTATGGTGCTATACCTTCTTCCAGAATGATCTGGCTTTTATAGCAGTTGATAGGACTGGTTACTGTGTGAGGGACTCTTCACTATGTGCCGAAGCATCAGTGGAGGAGACTGAATCTTCTAGTCCGATAATGTGTTGCCGTGACAACGCGTCTGCAACAATATTTACCTTTCCTGGTTTGTAAAAAAATGTTGTGGAAAATTCTTCCACAAAGGCCCTTCATCGCTTTAACTTAGGGTATAGGTTCTTATCCGATATAGAAAACGTAAGAGTTTGGTGGTGTGTATAGATAGATGTTAAGTTGTTTAACACCATACAAGTAGTTTCTCAATTATTGAAGAGACCACACAATTGGCAAAGGCACGCGCTCGTTTGTAGAGTAATACTCCTCAGTAGCAGTCAAAGTGCGAGAGATGTCACGGGTCGACCCCCCTGGGACAAACACCCAGTGCTTATGAAGACGCATCTGTTGTTAAGTCGAACGGTTTTTCGAAATCAGGGTACAACAAGAGAACGTCCTCCGAAGCGAGGATCTCTTTGATTCTCTTGAAAGCTCTTGATGCTTCTTCATCTAATTGAATATAGACGTTTTTAGCACGATTGGCACCCACACTCCCATTCTCCCAGCGAAGATATTTGGTCAGCCGCTTATTGATTGACGCATGGTCGTTCACAAACCACCTTTATTACTCAGAGAGTCCAAGGAATCACCGCATAGCATGAAGCGTTTTTGGATTCCCCTGCGGGTTAGGGGTTTAGAATATGCCCGAGGTAGGCATACCGGTCGTAAGAGGCGAGGTAATGACATGCAACTCGATTGTTGATCTACGCATTTAATGTTCCCCTCACGTCTCATAACCCATCTTCTCTTCTGACATGACCTAAAAGGTTGCACCGGTCATACCAAATCGCTAGCACGACAATTGTTCAGTACCGCAAGGGAGTACTGGAGCGTACCGGGTATCGTTACAAACAAAAAAAAAGCGTTTTTGGAGCCTCATATCTGACGATATCTTGTATTTTGCCCGGGCAGGTTTTAATCCTATCCTCAGAAACAACAAATCCCAGAAATTTCACTTCTCCCTTCATGAACTTTGTTTTCTCAAGTGACACTCTCATATAAGCTCTTTACAGTTTTTCAAGGCTAAGTCCAAAGTCTCATATTTGTCGTTATTTACGGAGAATGCCGTATTTTCTATATCCCGTTCTGCCAAAATTATCTGGTTGGAATCCAGATTTGAGATCAAGGGTGGTGAAAAGTGACGATTTCCCCAGGTTAGACAGAATAACTGAGGTTGCAGGAATTGGGTATCTGTCGCCGATCGTTTTCTCACTAAGCTTCAACAACCAGACACATCTTCCTGTCTCCCGACTCTGTAAAACCCTTCTGGAAACCACCCATATCGGGTTATGATATGGTGACCCTGCAGGCCGTACAGAGAAGATCAGAGATCTCTCCATTAACAAAGTCAGCTGAAGCCATTAGGTATAGATACGTCTTGGAATAGACCGGGTCATAATTGACGGTGCTTATAGTCGCCACAACATTTGCGTTGTAAGGCAATGCTTCATTTGGGGTAGCAGAGTCGAGAATTGGTCTTCGCGATCATCAGTGGGCAAAAATGTGTTCACGTCACGACAAGGGAAATGGTTGAGTTATCCGTTCTCCCGTTATACCGAATAATTCCCCTCTTAATGTGCAGCTCAGCGACAGCGTCAAACCCTATGATGCCGAAAAATGTCTGGAGAGAGGTCAGGATGTAAAACTGTGCATTTTGGTCGAAGAAGTGAAAGGTACATTTATGATTTATTTTATGAGTTCCATAAATTGAACTGCTCAGGAAGGGCTCTCGATTTCTTTTATTAAGGAACTCTAAGTTCCTACCATAATTCTTCGCTGTGTCAGTATCTATTAAAAATTTCAACTCCCTTCCTGCGAACGGACTGCTGACGTGATCGCTGATGGTTTATGCTCTGCAATTTCGATACCAGCTGCTTATCACTTCCCATACGTTTCTTTTGGGACCCCTCCTTGTCATTTGGCGTCAGTTGGCCTCGATATGTATTGAAAGGATTCCTTTAGGTAAGAGAAGTTGCGGAAGATTGTATTGGGCTGTTCTTTCTATGGCGCGAAGAGGATGAGTCTACCTACATAAGTACCGCATCCTGTCGTCTCACTTCTTCGGTATCGCGGATGATTCTGGAGTGCGGGCTGAGGTGTCCTCTGAATAACTGCTAATGGTCGTTCGTGAATGACTGGGCAAACGATAACCTGGCTTGATTGGATTTAAGCTCTTGTGCAAGGGCTACAGCTGTAGGCATATCGGCGGCCTAGAGGAAAACAAAACATCACACAGAGGTCTGTTAAGTCCTGAAACAAACACTCGTAAAGCGTCCTGTCCAAACTTTTTTGGATTAATAGTTCTGATCAATTTAACATTTTCATTATATATTACTGTAGTTTCGTTCTCAAGCAGAGTTAATTTTCGCTCTACGTCATCGTCTTGTCGGAGCGTATGGACGGGTCTCTTATCGGAGTACAAAAATTACAACCTAGCAATGATGGCTTTGAAATTTGAAACAGTGTTAAAGGAAACAAGGACAGAAAACCTTGTTCCTGATAAATCGCCTCGTAGTGACGACAACTACCGTCGTAGGCTTCGTACAATTTTTACGCGACGTGAGCGGCGTTCCTCCATGAACCATACCGTGATTGGGTCCCATTGAATTCGGGCAGCCATTTTATTACGTCGATGGACTCGTCACATCCTACACCCGTTTCCTGAGATCGACACAGGCGCATATTCTGTGATTGTAGAAGGGGCTTCTAGGTTTTTCAGTCTGTCAACGGTACTTTGAAAGTCTCTATTAGTCCGTTCTGGAGCAAACCAAAAAAAGGGTATCAGAGGGCAGTATGGCGTCACGTTTTATATCCGAACAAACCAACTTCTGCAAAACAAATGCAAACCTCAATTATTCACAGATTACTCTACTTACAGGAATAACATATTGTATCAAGGACTATTGGTATTAGTCTGACAATGTCCGCGTCTCCTGGCAGTGGTTAAACAGCTACTATTATTCCACTCCGTTCATGCTAGGTCCCTGTTGTTGTTGTTGTAACAGTGATGCTAGGTGCCTCGCTTTTTTATACCTAGTAGTGCTACGCACACAAGGTATATTAACTTTAGTCGCCTAACAGTGCTATGTAACGGCATAAACGGATCAAGATAGATATTGATTTATAGATATCAAAATGTTCAGGAGGAAAAAAGAAATTGATTAAGCCATGTCCGTCCGTCCATCCGCCCATTTCCGAATATATCGAACACTAACTGACAAATATACCCATGTGACCCTATTCTATCTTGATTATTTCTTTACAACCGACAGCCTCTAACCATACAAAGTTGTCGAAAATATAGGGAAACCTTTTTTGTGGAGCCACCAAGGAGTAATTATGTGTATTCGAACTTTTTTACCAATCAAAAAATTCAACATCTTTCTATTATCACGAAAACTTTGTTTGGGGTTAGTTTTCGATATGTTTTTAAAAGAGCTTATTTTTAAATAGCTCCAGTGCTGGTAAGTAAAATCATGCATACAAAGAACCATAATATCTTAACTGATGAGTGTCTAAAGCACACTAAATTGTATGGCAACCTATGAAAATGCCGAGCAAATCAAATTAATCATTTAAAATTAAAGCAGCACAGTTCAAAATTTGAATAGAAGCTCAGCCTTAATCTCCTCGTAGGTACATCGCGCCAAATTATAAATATTTTAATAATATTAAAACACGATTTGAGGAACTACGTGTTTGCCAAATGTTCAAATACATATGTATATGTTTCTACTGTTTTCAACTTTGTTCATTTACACACAATTGTGAAAATATGAAAATTGGACTAGCTCAGAACTATCCCTGAGCCAAACCGTTTGAGGATACTACCATTTTTAGTTCAATACCCAAGCAATGCCTTCAACGGTCCACTTTTACTAACAAAGCGTGTAGCTCAAGACTGTCTCTTTTGGAGACTGGTTCGCAAATTCACTGCAGGGTAATGCCCAAGTAACATAGCATCATTAAGATGAAGTACATTAACTTTTTTTATGTAGTAGTAGCTTTCGTATAAATAGGGATTTGCTGTTTACTTTGTTTTTATGACCTATGTTACTTGTGTCATTCTAAGTAAAAATATACTGTCTTTATAATCATAATAGTCTTTGCATTTTTGAATGACCTGTTTTAATTTCATTGTGGTTCATGATTATTGAGAGCGGAGTGAGAGTCAAGAACTCTACCGGGTATGGCCCTTGAAGGAGATGTGTGAGTGTGTGTGCATACAAAACTATCGATATTGAAAATAGCTTTTTAAATATTGAACGGTATCTTTTTGAATTCAATGTTTCTTGAGGTGTAAAGCGAGACACATCGTCATCAAGGGACTTACTGCGCAACAATACGGAATCACAATGGAGGAAGCACTAAATAAAGCCACATCCTACAATCATATCGGATATCCTGCACAATCGGATCATTCTAAGGCCCGGTTTTTCAGTACAAGTTTAACTCAATTTGTCAGTTAAACTAAGCTTAAACTTGTTACGCAGTTTTTCAGTCAACTTTAAACGAAGTTTAAACGTAGTTTAAGCGGTCAATTCGGCAGGGTTAAACTCTAGTTAACCTGTCAGCTGTTTTGCATATTTGATGGTTTTGGTTGTGAAACAATAAGCTGAACGCAATTAAGAAAGGACGATATTTTTATATTTAATTAAATACTGGATATATCATCTGACGAAAGTGATTATAGTGATGCAGAAATTGGCGAAATGCTACCTATTACAATACTGAGGAGAAGCAATGGCGTTGAATATGTATACAAATATTATCTGTTGCCGTATCTAGATAAAGAAAAAACCAATGTTGCCGTATAAAAAGCAAATATTAAAAGCGGCCTTAAACTCACACTAAAAAACCGCTCTGCAGTTTAACTGGAGTTTAAATTTATGCCGAGCTTAAGCAAACTTAGTTTAAACTGAGCTTAACCAAGGACTGAAAAACCGGGCCTAAGCAAGAGGTTAAAACAATTTTATTTCCAAAATTTAATCCTACTTTTTGGTGTGCAACTGTTGTTATGATTTTTGCGGAAAATCACTTAGAGGGCATTGTACTCAGCAAATCATTGGAAGGAAGTGCTTCGCATTGGCTATCACAGATTTGTTATGCTGGCATTGCATAGTTGCAGTTTAAAGAGTTATTTGTGCAACGATTTGAGAGTATAGAGACATCGGCGGCAACTCTTCTGAATATGTTTAATGGTCGTCCGAAGGAAGGAGAATGTATATCAGTTTATGGAAGCCGTTTGGTCACGTCGCTAATGTGCAGATGGAAATTGATGAACATGGCGGAAATTTCAGTATCGGTGGTTCTTACACATGCAGCCCAATTTGACAGCAGATTGCAGCGTTTAATACGCAAAAGTAAACCTCCTATCAGAAAATGCTATAAATTTTGCGATTGGCCCCTAAAGTCAGTTCTGTTTTGACATTTGTGTAGTAAACACATGCGAAGTACACGTTAATAAACAATGTTACGCTACACTACTCCAGAACGCGAAATATTGCTGACTATTTATTTGACCAATAATCGGTCGGGGCCAAACGGTTACTGTGAATGGTGAGCGCTACAGAGCAATGATCAACGAGTTCTTTTGGCCGCAACTTGATGAATTGGGATTGGAAAACATGTGGTTCCAACAAGACGGTGCAACAGCACACACTGCACGTGCCACAACCGATATGCTGCACATCGGAAGCTTACTTTTGCGCCACCTGTTATTTACTACGAATATAAAGACCAGACATGTTCTGCAGCAGGAGTTTAAAGCATTTGCGTTTGTCAAGAAAAGAGAATACGTGGCTCAAGAAATTTCTTCCTGGTCAGACAGTAAAATAATAAAGTTGCAGCCAGCTTTAAAGTGCCGTTTTCGTGGGAAACAAGTTCACAAGATAGATAGTTTGAAGAAAGATAGAGGTAAGCTTCCACCGAAACCGGGTAGCAGCACAGCAACTACGAAGGATCGTTCATCGCTTACGTGTTACAAACGCAGAGAGGTAGGCCATATTGCGTCAGCGTGCTCAAAAAGCAAAAGTTTATCATCAATCAACGTCAAAAAAATACTTATGAAAAGCGAGTGGACATTTGCACAGTAACTGAGCCGAGAGGTGTGCTTTGTCATTTGGGTGAGTTTATTCCATTTTGTTTTGACTCGGGCTCCGAATGTTCCCTTGTGAACGAAGAGGTAACAGTTAAATTGCACGGAAAAAGAGTAAATAAAATTGTAGTTTTAAATGGTATAGGTGGGTCATCTATATGTTCTACATTACAAATTTTGTGACCATTCAAATAAGTGAATATCCATTAGAAGTTTTGTTTCACATAGTTATAGATACCTGTTTAAAACATGATGCAACGATCGGTCGTGAAATTCTTTGCCAAGGTTTCGGTGTTCTAATTACGCGTAATAGATTTGACATTTTTAAAGAGAAAAACGTTAATGGTTGTTCGGATATATAAGATAATGTTGACCTTACTTCTATCAGCACTGATCTTGCTGGGAGTGAGAAATCCTATTTGATAGATATTTTGCAAGAATATTCTGATTGGTTTATTAATGGGATTCCGCGAACTCGTATTACAACTGGTCAGTTAGAAATACGGTTGGTTGATCCAAACAGAACTGTGCAAAGGCGGCCTTACAAACTTAGTTGGGAAGAAAAAGCTGTTGTCAGGGATAGGATAAAGGTATTAATGGATTCAAATATCATTTGTCCCAGTTGCTCGCCATTTGCTAGTCCCATGTTGCTCGTTAAAAAGAAAAATGGCTCTGATCGTTTGTGTGTAGATTATCGTGAGTTAAATGCAAATACTGTATCTGATAAGTATCCTTTACCTCTCATATCAGATCAGATACCTAGATTGCGCGGGGCAAAGTATTTTTCGTGTATGGATATTGCCAGCGGATTTCATCAAATCCCTAAACACCCCGACTATATTGAACGCACGGCCTTTATTTCTCCGGAAGATCAATATGAGTTCTTGGCTATGCCTTTTGGACTGAAAAATGCTCTATCGGTTTTCCAGCGTACTGTAATGAAAGGGTTAGGTGAGTTAGCTCAGTCATATGTCATAAACCGACAGTTGAGTATCTGGAATATGAGACTGAAGCTGCGAAAAGTGCAAGCTTTGACTGCTCTTCCACCCCCGCAGTCAGTTACGCAGTTAAGACAAGTTATTGGGCTGGCTTCTTATTTCCGTCAATTTGTACCTAAATTTTCGCAGTTAATGAAAAGTCTTTATACTCTTACCTCTGATAAGATCAAATTTTTATGGAAACCTGTACATGAGAAGATACGACAGAAAATAGTTTCAGTATTAACTAACAAACCAGTGTTAGTAATCTTTGATCCACAATATCCAATAGAACTGCATACCGATGCTAGTTCAGATCTATATGGTGCAATATTGTTGCATAGAATTAATAACAAACCTCACGCAAAAGAATGTCTAGGTATCATT
This sequence comes from Merzomyia westermanni, assembly GCA_949987695.1. NCBI lineage: Eukaryota > Metazoa > Arthropoda > Insecta > Diptera > Tephritidae > Merzomyia > Merzomyia westermanni. The sequence goes on along the minus strand of OX465290.1, from coordinate 93,828,846 downwards.
CGTATGAATTAGAGACACTGGCTGTTTTTAATTCAATAAAATATTTTCGTCACTATTTACAAAGTAGTAAATTTATAGTGTTTACAAATTGCAATTCTTTAAAAGCTTCACGCTCAAAAATTGAGCTAACGCCTAGAGTACATCGCTGGTGGGCGTACTTACAGTATTTTGATTTTGAAGTTGCATATAGGGAGGGAAAACGTATGGCACATGCAGACTTCTTTTCTAGAAACCCACTTCCACTAGAGTCCCCTTTTACTAAGTTGCTGAAAAACGTGTGAATTTAGCGGAGATTTCTGATAATTGGCTCCTCGCGGAGCAGCAACGTGATGAAGAGACATCCACTTTAGTTTCAAAGTTACGTAACAATTAGCTACCAGAAGATAATGCAAGAAAATACGAATTACGGGCGGGAACTCTTTATCGTAAAATACAAAGGAATGGGAAAACAAAATGTTTACCTGTGATTCCAAAATCTTTTAGGTGGCCTGTAATCAATCATGTTCATGAATCAATTATGCATCTTGGTTGGACAAATTCTCTTGATAAGGTATACGATTTCTACTGGTCTGAGAACATGTCCAAACATGTACGAAAATTTGTGGACAATTGTATTACTTGTAAGCTCTCAAAATCACCTTCCGGTAAAGTTCAAGTAGAACTTCATCCTATCCCTAAGGTTAATATACCATGGCACACTGTTCATATTGGCACACTGCTCATAAGAATACGTTATAGTTCAGATTGATGCTTTCACAAAACTTGTTTATTTGTATCACACAATGAACATTGATGCCGAAAACTGTATTAAAGCAATAAAGTCCTAAATATCGCTGTTTGGTGTTCCATCGCGTATAATTGCTGATCAGGGTAGATGTTTCGCTGGCCAGAAATTTCGAGATTTTTGTTTTTCACAAAAAGTAGATTTGCATCTAATTGCTACCGGGGCAAGTCGTGCTAACGGACAGGTTGAACGTATTATGAGTACACTAAAAAGTCTTTTGACAGCGGTAGAAACAAGTCATCGCTCTTGGCAAGATGCATTAAATGAGATTCAGTTAGCTTTAAATTGAACTACAAGGTGGCGCAAAAGTAATCCTCCTATCAAAAAATGCTATAAATTTTGCGATTGGCCCCTAAAGTCAGTTCTGTTTTGACATTTGTGTAGTAAACACATGCGAAATACACATTAATAAACAATGTTACGCTACACTGCTCCAGAACGCGGAATATTGCTGACTATTTATTTGACCAATAATCGGTCGGGGCCAAACGGTTACTGTAAATTCGAGCGTTGTGCTAACTGGGAGCGGCGGTGGCTCAAAAGCACGGCGGTCGAATTTGTGCTCGAAATAGAAAAGAAAAAAGAAACGAGAATTCTCGTATAAAAAATGTGGCCGTATATTTATAAAAAATATAATTTATAAACAATTAGTTTACCTTGGTGCGGGCGAAAAATCCTGGGCTGGCCGTGATGTGGTCGTGTCGACTGTCTCTGGAAAAGTAGACGGTTTTTCAATCGAGGACAACCGTTGAACCTGAAAATCATCCTCCGGTTTTAAGGGGAGGTGAACCCACACATGCACACCCCCATGCATGTATATGTGTGCTGACAAAACACGAATATGCATGCATGCCCACACAGGTGGGTGGGTTGGTGTGAGTGATTGGAAGGGCGCTAAAGTTACATTAGGGTGGCCCATTTTTTAAGACTTTAGGCATCTCGCCTAAACATGCCGGCCCCCTTGCGATCCGCAACATCTTACCCCGCCACAGGATTTCCCACCACGCATCCTCTTAAGCTTAGGACTTAAACTATCGTAGTGAGTGCCGGCTGGCGCTGTCCCAGTCGTATGCCTCCGAAATGCCGTTTGAGGTTTGGCGGCTCCATCGTATCGCACCTAGAGCTAAAAGATAGGAGGAAGAAACTTTAGAAAATAAGAACGCTGTATATTTCTTGCCAGGAAATTATATATATTATTTATTTTTTCTGGAACGAGAAAAGCTGGAAGTCTGTGGTAGCTGGCGCGGCTGAAGTGCCAGTCTACCGTCGAAGTGCATGTTGATGCGTAGCTGGCGCGGCTGGGAGGCAAGTCTACGCTCGTCCGTAGGTGTGCGGCCATTGTCGCTGGCGCGGCAGAGTGGCCAGTCGACGTTTGCTGCTATTTCAGTGGGCGCGCGATGTAGCGTTCGCAGTTGCGCCGCTCGTGGGATAGCAGGGGTCGGAACGGCAGTGGGTCCGATACTCCCTGCGCCGGTCGGAACGGCCGTGGTTCCGATCTCGGCTCGGCGATGTCGTTGTACTCTGACGTCCAAGCGGTCTCCGACGCAGAGAAAAGAAACAAAAAAAATCCCCTTGAATATTTGTATGGACGCCCGTATACGTGGGTGGCGAGCGACCTCGTTCGGAGTTTATAAATGCCTAATCTACGGTGAAATTTTATAATTTTATACCCGTACATGGGAATTGGTTATTTTTTCCCACACGGCACGGTAGCGACAAGTTATTTACGTTGATCGCCTTGTATTTCGATTCGCCACTGGCTCTCATGCAGAGATTTATTCTTACTGGCATGGTCGCCGTCATAAGTGGCGTCAGTGCCGTGCACACAGCGACATTTTCGCTTTTTCGGTACTCGGTTTCGGTACCGAACTGGGTAGAGAGTGAGAATGTGGTGACTGTTAGGGTTTATTTTTTGTTGTTTTGTGGGCAAAACAGTCCTGCCCCCTCCGAAAACAACAAAACAAAAACAAAACCCCGAGAAAAAATGAATAACAAAAACCAAACAAAAAAAATTTTCGTAGTTCGAAAAAACCAATTTTCCAAATTTTTGTGTGAAAATTTATTATCTATAGGTTATTTCCTATTTTACTAGAAGCGGGATCTTCGCCGATCAGGTACGAACGTAGATTTCGTTACCCTACTGATCCCGCAGTGAATGGTACCGATTTTGGCAGATCGGGATTTCGGTACCCGGTGACTAAAATATCGCATCACTAAAGTGATGGTAAAATTATGCATATATACATATATACATATGCTGGCAAAATTGTTTGCGAGTAAATGAGAGCTCGCATGGCGTGATGGTGAAGATTTGCACACATACATATATGTGCGTACTCACGCCTTGCAAAATCGTGAAAAAGAAACAAAGAAATTCATTGTTCCAATTTTCTCTGCCCTAGCGTAGCAGAAAGAATTGGAACAATTCATTATTTTCTTGTTTCCGGCACGCGTTGGCAGCAGCAGTAGCAGAGGTAAGTAAAAATTGCATTTTATTGAAAAATTGTAAAATGTATTAAATCTAATTTTTTCTTTTATTTTCAGGTGCACATGGACAAATGGAGATGCGGCTGTGGAAGATCGCCTGGCCGGCGCATGGGCATAAGTATCTGGAGAAGGTAAGTATTTGTTAGCGCTGCCCGAAATTGTGTATCGATTCGGTAGCAGCGCAAATTACTTAGGAACCAAAAAATGTGTGAACATATATGTCCATATAGTTAGTATGCAAATATTAATTGTTTTATTTCTTTTACTTTTTGCAGGTGATCAATAGTAACAGCCCTTGAATTGTGCCCTGTTTTGCGCGTTGGTCGCAAAAATGATCGTGGTTTCTAGGTTATTTCCAATATATTGATAGTTGATTCGGACAAAATTCAAAATTTATACTGAATATATTAGTATAAGACAGCGCAATATAGCTCCGTATTTGCAGCCGTATATTTGGGTATTCCACCGGGTGTTATGCTTAAATTCAAAATAGTGCGCTCAAATCAATCGTACATATTCCCCATACACCTGAGTGAAGACATAGTACCAGCGGCAGTGTTTTATGCAACAGTTACGCCAATATTGGTATGGTTCTTTCTAAAAACGTCTATACTTGATCCAATGCGTTTGGAACAAAAAAACTGAAATAGAAAAAACTAAGCGAAATAACGAACAGCGATTAGCCAGACAACGGGAAGAGGCACGGGCTGCAATTGAATTGATGCAGCATACGTACGAACGCATTGTTAGAGAAGAAGACACTGGAGGCGGCCTTATCATTACACGTGCGATTTATGGACAATTGGAAGACGACAGTAACAATCTTAGTGAAAATGTCGCTATAGATGTAACGATACCACTACAGTGTCTTGTTAAAGATGGTACACTGATATTATACCGTTCATCTAAGAGTGAATTGCCCGGTTTTTAAGATCCATGCATTGGCGAAGACAAAATATTAAAAATAGAGTATAAGAGTAGAAATCAGAACAATGTTGCTATATTTAAAGATATGGATTCTGTTCGACTTCCACTGAGCAATAATAATTGACGCTGTTATTCTGTTATCTAGCCTAAATTTACAGTTTTTACTTCGTAAATCTAAATAATTTTAATCCTGTTTTTTGTGTTTCGGAAGAAATAGTATTTTTTTTTTTTGACAAAATGATAATTAGCATTAAAGGCGGTAGTGTTGCTGGCCTGCCACACCGAAGGTCCAAGGTTCGAGCCCGGGGACAGGTAACATCAAAAATAGGTTTGAGTCGCGCTTCAAAAAAATAACCCTTAGGCGGTCCAAGACCGCCTACGCGGTCCACAGTATTCCTGCGCAGAACACCTTTTGCACCTTTCGGTACACCCTAATCTGTGATTACAACAACCACATGAAATCAGAAAATTTCCAACTTTGATTTCAAATATCTCTTTACTGAGGCAAAAACTCGAAAGTCCGCTTCCGGATTATTGTTACCGGGGTCAAAACGCGTCTTTTGATACCTTTCCCGATAATTTCGGACGTGTTTTAGTAGTTGGCTCCTCAAGGTTACAATTACCAAAATTCACGTCACTTTCGCCATATCCTGGCTTACCGGACGATTTTTTTCGGCTGACGATAAATATTGACGTTGTTGTTGCATATAGACGTCCATCCTTTTGGAATATATGTGCTAATGTTGTCCTACTTTCAGGTAACGCTGTCTTGATGAAAAGCAGCGGGGTATTCGAGGCAAAACAGCATTATCAAGTTCCAGTTAATTCCTGCAAGTTAATGAACAATTGCGATATTGCGGTGGTGGCGGCTAAAGATATAGCCGAAATATGAAGAAAACACGAGGTACTTAAAAAACGAGCACCGGACATCCCGGAACACCCCAAGGTAATTTGGTTCGTAAAGTTCATTGCGGTAGGGTATATTAAATAATAATGCTAAGTCTGGGGGCATCCCGACATGTACCCAACAAGCCTTTCTGTAAATGGTTTTCAAACTAAATTTGCTACAATAAGCGATATGTAGGCTTTTCGTTTTAATTTCTTTGAAAGTTTCAAGTAAACTTTCTATAAACTTCAAGAAAAACCAGTTACAAATTATTTCACTTTTAAAGTGAAATGCCATTGTTTATAAAAATTCAATTCAAATTGTAAATTTTTTTTCTTTTTCAACTTAAATTATTTCCAATTCTTTCCAAACAAGATCTTTATATGAGAATGACTGCGACAAAACATTGGTTGTTGCTGCTGCATCTTAACCACTTCCGAAAACTGGTCACAGTTGTTTTAAGTTGCAGGATTCAATGTATGACTAGAACTTAGTTATTTATTTTTTTTGCAATAGCTAAATAATATACAAAATCTGGTTTGAATAAAGTTGAAAAAAAAACTTTCAGAAAGCTTTCTTTAAAATCCTTTTTTTGTAGGTTTGAATTAATAAGCCTTGTAATAACGTGTCGTTTTAATTAAACAACGTTTATTTTCAAGCGTTTTATAAACGAAAAATCTGAATTTTGTTAGGTTAATACTTATTTCCAAAAGCCTTTTTAAAGATTTATTTTACGTTTACTTTGCTTGTTGGGTGTGAAAAAAAATATATTTTTTCATATGTATACATTTGAAAAAATGAACATATATGTATGTGTATGTATACGAGGGTGGGACCATCTGCTACCAACTTGTCGTGGCAGATGGATAGCTTTTCAGTGGCAGATTGGTCCGCCTTTCTGCGTTAGGTTTTCTTTGGCCTCGATATCGAGTGCAATCGCGTTTTCTGTGGCAGAATGGATCGCCCTTCTGCGGTAGGCTTTCTGGTGTCCTCGTTAAGGGTAGCGAGTGAAGGGTGGAAAATTTTGGGATAGGGGCGGTTAAAACGGCAGGGAGGTGATGGAAGGGGATGGTTAAGATGAGGCCCCGGGCCTCTCGCCAGCCATTCCCTCCATAGGGAGCAGAATCAGCTTGACCAACGGTCTTCTGATCTGCCCCTTCTCGGTCATGAGGTCCACTACACGCACTCGGTTATCTTCGCCGGGGTGTACGTTGGTAACTCGGCCGAGCCTCCATTCATTGGGAGACAAGTTGTCTTCTTTGATGACAACGAGATCCCCCACCTTAATATTTTGTTTCGGATGCTTCCACTTCACTCGTTTGTGAAGTTCGGATAAGTATTCCACCTTCCATCGCCGGCAGAAGGTTTGATGAAGAGCCTTGAGCTTCTGCCACCTATTAATAATGGAGGCAGGGCTCTCATTCACCTCGGGTTCTGGCGGAGCCAGGAGATGACTTCCAGTCAGGAAGTGCCCAGGGGTCAAGGGTTCCAGGTCCGCGGGCTCATTTGAGGCTGGACTAAGTGGCCGCGAGTTGAGGCATGCCTCAATCCGGCACAATAGCGTATGGAATTCCTCATGCGTGAATTTATGAGGCGAGGCTAACTTCTTGAAGTGGCTTTTGAAGCTCTTCACTCCCGTCTCCCAGAGTCCCCCCATATGTGGAGCCCCGGCCGGAATGAAATGCCATGTCATGGCTTGATGGCTATATTTGGAGATAGCCTTGTCTCGGGCTTCCGAGATAAATGCTTTAAATTCAGATCTCAAAGATCGTGAAGCGCCGACAAAGTTGGTACCATTGTCGGAGTAAATGTTTCTCGGACATCCTCGTCTAGCGATAAAACGTGAAAACGCTGCTAGAAAGGATGGGGTGCTAAGATCACTGGTCGCTTCCAGATGGATCGCTTTAGTCGTGAAACAAACAAAGAGCCAAACATAGCCCTTTGATAATCGACATCCTCTACCGCGGTAACTTTTAATATCGAAAGGCCCGGCAAAGTCCACCCCGGTATTGGTAAACGCGCGGGTGAACGTAGTGCGTTCGCAAGGAAGGGTACCCATAAGTTGGGTTTGCGCTCTTTTTTTATAAATGGTGCAGACCTTACAGCTATGGATGGTGGCCCTAATCATGTTCTTGACATTCGGAATCCAATATTGGGTGCGGATGAGACGGAGCATTAGCTGGTTTTCCCCATGGAGGGAGATTTGATGTATCATTTGTACAGTCAGACGCGTCAACCTACAATTGTATGGCAGTATGATTGGGTGGCGCTCGTTATAAGCGAGGTCTTGAGACGCTCCAAGACGACCACCCGCCCTAATAATATCATCTTTGTCGATGAATGGGTTGAGTGGCAATATCTCGCCTTTCCTATCGATTACCTGTCCCTTCTTCAAGTTTACATATTCCGCATTATAATGTTGCTTCTGATAGAGTTTAATCAAGAGTTGCGTCGTGATCTTGATCTCATCGGATGAGATTAGGCACGATTTTTCCTGAAAGGAAGCTTTTGTCTTGGGATGAGTTCTTCGAAAGAATCTCATAATATATGATAGTACCCTCAAAGCCCTCGGTAAATTCGAAAACCGGTCAAGAATCTCGATCTCTTTTTGCGTTGATATTGCGTAGGCCTGCGCTCTCTTTTCCTCCACGGATGTACTATACTCCTTTTCTTGTACTGGCCATTGGGAATTGTCTTCTTGTAGCCAAGAAGGTCCCTGCCACCACAAAGAATTGTTGACCAAATCCGATGCCGGTAGTCCTCTGCTTCCTAAGTCTGCTGGATTCGTTTCCGAATTGACATGAAGCCAGTTCTTGCTGCCGACTAGGTCGATGATTTTTGTAATCCTGTGTGCGACGAATGTTGACCAGGAACAGGGTTGTTTCCTTATCCATGCCAAAACGATGGTGGAATCCGTCCATAGATACTGTTTCACTGGTCCAAGTTTGATGTTTTGGAATATTGATTCCATCATTTCCGCTAACAGTACTGCTCCGCAAAGTTCCAAACGCGGAAGTGAGATGGTCTTCACTGGTGCTACTCTGGTTTTGGCAAGAAGTAGATTCGCGAAGATATCATCATTCCTTTTGACTCGCATGTAGACAGCTGCAGCGTATGCCTTTTCCGAAGCATCGCAGAATCCATGTATTTCGACATCATCTTCTGGTGAAAAGTTTACCCATCGTGGTATCTTTATGTTGTCGATTTCGTGGTATTGATGTCTGAAGTTTTGCCATCGTTCCAATGTATTGGACGAAACTGGTTCATCCCAATCGGTGCCCTCTAACCAGATGTTCTGCATAAAAATTTTTGCCACAATGACCATTGGTGCAAGCCATCCTAAAGGGTCGAAGAGTCTGGCGATGGCGGATAGAATCGCTCGCTTTGTTAACTTTTCACTTTCTTCTAGTGACCCTGCTTTAAAGTAAAACAGGTCTGAATGGGCATTCCATCTTATGCCCAATGCCTTAACGGTGCTGGTATCTTCGAATGCCAGAAAGTCCTCGGTCAGCCGATCCGATATTGGGATGTCGTTGAGAATTTCCTCAGTATTCGAAGTCCATTTTCGTAGTGGGAAGCCCGCGGAGAGTAAGACTTGTCGAATCTCATTCCTCGCGTTAATGGCCGATGCGAGTGTGTGTCCCCCCGCTAGTACGTCATCTACGTACATGCCTTCCCTTAATATGCTAGATGCTGTAGGGTGAGAACTCTCTACTTCATCTGCTAGTTGTAAAAGGGTTCTAATTGCCAGATAAGGCGCACAATTAACCCCGAAAGTGACCGTTTTCAGCTCGTAAAGGCTTATGGGTTCTTGAGGCGATGTTCGGTAAATAATCCGTTGGAATTTGACGTGATCATCGCTCATCCAAATTTGCCTATACATCTTTTCGATGTCACTATTGAAAACGTACCGATACAGTCTCCATCGCAGTATAAGTACTGGAAGATCTGATTGTAGTACTGGGCCTGGCAGGAGAATGTCGTTCAAACTTGTGCCATTTGCCGTTGGGCTCGACGCATTGAATACGACGCGTACCTTAGTGGTGGTACTCTCCGCCTTTACTACGGCGTGATGGGGCAAAAAGTAATTGTCCGCCGAATCGGCTAGTACAATGGCCGTAACTTTTCGCATATGCCCTAATGTCTCGTATTCAGACAGGACCCTTATATATTCGATGCCTAATTCTGGGTTCTTTGCTAAACGCGTTTCGTTTCTAAAAAATTGTGAACACGCCCGCCTAAGAGACCCTCCTATGTTTATCTGATCTGGGTAGTCCTGTCTGAATGGAAGAGAGACGACATATCTTCCATCCTCTCTACGACTCGTAGTTTCTCTATATAAATCTTCGCAGTACTTGTCATCTGCGTTTGGGCTTTTGTTTCTGGGCAGATTTTCCAACTCCCAGAATGCTGTAAGCTGTTTGTCCAAAGCAACTTCGATGTAGAAGGACACTATATTTCTGGTTGGATTCGGTGCTTCTATGCGCCCGGTTAATATCCAACCGAACACCGTTTCTTGGGCGAGAAGTGTACTAAGTACATTCTTTTTCAGCCCACTCAATATAATTTGCGGATATACGTCTCCGCCAAGTATAATATCAACTTCCTCGTTGATGTAGAATCGCTTATCTGCCAAGACTAAGTCTGGGAAAGCCTGCATAGTCGTAGCATCGATATGGCAGGATGGCAGATTCCCAGTTAGTTTGGCTAGAATTAGAACTGATGTTGTTAAGCTGAAGCAAGGGTCCACTGGTGAACGGAGTTCAATATTGGAGGCCTCCTTGACTTGAGCGGACACGGCATTAGTGATGCCCGAAACTTGAGCATGCATCCTTTTTGCCGGTAAATTGATTCTGCGTTTGAGTCGTTCTGTCATAAACGAGCACTCTGAACCAGAATCAATCAGTGCTCTTGCTGGGAAGTCTGTACCATTATGATGAATGGTTACAGATTTTTCCGCTTCCCGTCTCTCTTGTGCCTGTTTTGAAGTTGAGGCAGCATTATCAGCATGATACTGATTAGGGCTGGTGGTTGCCTGCGTCTGGAGAGACTCCGCATGCAGGAGCGTATTATGTCGAGAGTGGCACTTGTTGCAGTCATAAGAACTGGTGCACTTCGACACAGTATGTCCTGGGGATAGGCAATTCAAACAGCCCTTGGTGGATTTGACAAAGTTAATTCTCTCCACCGGAGTTTCGCAATCTGTGGGTATTCGATTTGCACTTTGTGCACAGTAGTTTAGTCACGTTTGCTTGGTATGTACCCAGTCATTTTGCAGGGGTTTCGTTGGCAATCCGCGTACTTTGCGGCTTTTGCACTTTCGAAGAACTCCCTATGAACCCAGACACTGTTTCGAGTGTCTGGAAGCGGTTGGACAAAAATTTGTCCATATCCTCCCACTTGGATATTTCCACTTTGTGGTCTATGCTTTGCTCCCATAGACCAAGCGTACTTTCCGGCAATTTCGTCGAACACAAATATGTTATAATTGCATCCCAGTTCGAAGTGTCAATTTTATGACTTCGCAGGGACGAAAGGCAATTATTTATTTCGCGCTGAAGTGTTTTAATCGCGCTACCACATTCACTCTCTACCTTTTTCAAGTTGAATAAAATTTGGAGTTGCGAGTTTACTAAGATACGTTTGTTTTCGTATCTCTCGCATAAATTTCTCCAGGCCGTATCAAATCCCTCATTCGTGAGCGGACATTTTTTCACGATATCTTTTGCCTCACCTTGTGTCTTATTGTTCAGATGGAACAATTTCTCCACTGGTGTTAGGCGTTTATTTAAGATGTATATAGCCGTGAACATGTCACGAAATGTTGGCCATGACAGATAATCGCCCTTGAAAACTTCAGTATCACATGGAGGCAGGCGGATACTATGTTCAAATTCGGGCTTTTCTTCAGATTTATTTTCTGTTTTGTTGTATGTCGCTTGGCGTGTAGCCATATCTGACATGCAGCGTAAATATACTGCATATGATCTCTTATACTTCTGTTTGACAGAAACTATACCAGTGGCCTCTAACTTATCTGAATTAAGTAAGTCGTCATAAGCCGTTCTGGTTTTTCTCCACATTGCCTTCAAGTCCTCTTGTTGAAGCCCTCTTGTTGAAGCCCAAGAAGCCCATTCCCACAACAGCCGGTTCTATCGCACCGGAATGACCCGGGGTTTTTCACCCGGCCAAGGGCTGTTATTTCAGTGTAACCCTGTCCAATCTGGGGCAGGGCGAAGCACTGTTAACAACAACAACAACAACAACAGTGTACTTGCTGTGGACTGAATCCTCTAATTCATTGTAGTCTGATTCGAATTCAAAAATCGAATCAGCCAGCCTAATGAAACTTTCCATATTTTGGACTTAGAGGATTTGGAGAATCAAAACAAAACCGAAAAAATAAAGCTGAAGGTACGATGAAATGCTCAACCGTACAAGAAAAATGCTGAATAGAAAAGGTAAAGGCAGTATTTTACCCAGGAAAATCAAAACAACCTCAATAAAATTGTAATAAACTCAATTAATGTATAATTTAATTCAATTATTTTTATTTATTGTTAATTTTTGAATTATATTGCAGACTTGGCCGATTTGTCTGACGAATATTTGTTTGCTACGAACGCAAAAAATGTAAACAAAATCTTTGTGACTTACTCGCCACCCACACGTATAAGGGGAATATGTATATATGTGTGTATGTGTTGCCGCAATAAAGAAATACACAACAAACACAGATAAAGTGCGCGGTGTATCAAACGAGCGAAAGTGAATATTAAATGAAGAAATGTGAAAACAAAGAAAAGTGCTATAAAAATAGTGAATTTTATCAGAAAATAATAAACTAGCCTTCGATTAAAATTCTGTTCTATATATTACAAAAAAAAACAAGTGGAAAAAACAAAAACAAACTGAAGATCGAAAGGCTAAGTGAACTAATTGTGAAAATGAGGTTATGTTACCTCTTGCCTTGCGCTGTGTCCAAAAAACCTTACCACTGGTGGGGGGATAATCCGGATAGTCACAAGGATTCTTAAGCGTTTAATTTAATTTAAATTTAAAGAAAAATAAAGCACTTAACTGAACAAAAAAAATCACTATTGTTAAATATTCACTAATCGCACTTACGTTTGATTACACTCGCGGGCGGCACTTTTATACAATTGTATGCAACACACAAAAAAAACTAAGTGGCAAGAAATATACAACTTACGTGCTTTGATGTGGTGATCGGCCGAATTTGTTGTATAAAGTTGGTGTTGTTTGTTGTGGTATGTGGCAGAGTGTATGGCAGAGTTGTTCGCTTTTTGTAATTGCGCAGAGTGTATGGCAGAGTTGTGTGTAATTTGTGATTGCGGCAGAGTGTGAACAATATTGAGTATTTTCTCCTTTATTGTGTGGCAGCTTCTGGTAATACAAATTAGATTCTTTGAAATTATTACTCCAATTGTTGTTGTTGTGGACTGTATGCTGGTGTCTCTAGACGGGGAGATGGACCATAGGTCGCTGGTTCATATCCGGCTCGAAGGACCATGTAAATTCGAGCGTTGTGCTAACTGGGAGCGGCGGTGGCTCAAAAGCACGGCGGTCGAATTTGTGCTCGAAATAGAAAAGAAAAAAGAAACGAGAATTCTCGTTATAAAAAATGTGGCCGTATATTTATAAAAAATATAATTTATAAACAATTAGTTTACCTTGGTGCGGGCGAAAAATCCTGGGCTGGCCGTGATGTGGTCGTGTCGACTGTCTCTGGAAAAGTAGACGGTTTTTCAATCGAGGACAACCGTTGAACCTGAAAATCATCCTCCGGTTTTAAGGGGAGGTGAACCCACACATGCACACCCCCATGCATGTATATGTGTGCTGACAAAACACGAATATGCATGCATGCCCACACAGGTAGGTGGGTTGGTGTGAGTGATTGGAAGGGCGCTAAAGTTACATTAGGGTGGCCCATTTTTTAAGACTTTAGGCATCTCGCCTAAACAGTTACTGTGAATGGTGAGCGCTACAGAGCAATGATCAACGAGTTCTTTTTGCCGCAACTTGATGAATTGGGATTGGAAAACATGTGGTTCCAACAAGACGGTGCAACAGCACACACTGTACGTGCCACAACCGATATGCTGAACATCGGAAGCTTACTTTTGACTAAATTTAGTCCATTAGAATTACTTATTGGTAAAGAAGCACGACCTTTAGGCTTATTACCCATTTAGGATGAGGGACTTAATGTGAACACTTCTACTATACGAACACAAGCTATTGATAATATACAGCGAAATGCTAAATATGATAAATCTAGATTTGATAAAAATAGGGCGAACATTGTTAAACATAAAGTTGGCGACTATGTGTTGTTAAAGAATGAGGAAATGCATCAAACAAAACTAGATCCCAAATTCAGAGGCCAATTTATAGTGACAGAAGTTTTAGACGGGGACAGGTATGCGTTAAAATCATTAACAAGCAAGAGAACATATAGCATGCAGATGAGTATTTGAGAAAGATGCCAGAAGGGCAAGTTCCAAAAGAATTTGAATTAGATGACAAAGACAGTACTAATATTGAAAATGAAACTGAAGATGAATGCGTTGAAAAAGACGTTGGAAAATTGTAAGAATGTAGATCGTATCGCTTTAATCATAGTACATTAATCATTTACAAGTGCAAGCAGTTATGTTTGATCATGGAGTATGGCGTATTTGGTTATGTGGTGCAGATCTAGAGAGGATGTTACAATTTTTGAAACTTGTTTCAGTGCTGTTTATAAATTGCTGTTAACCAAAATGTTTGTGATTGGTTACCAAGTTTAACTTTTGTCATGTAATTGAGGTTCTGAAAATGTTTGGGTAGCAATATAGTTTAGAGTTAGAAAGTATATGTTTTATAACTTAAATAAAATTGTGTATTAACATGCGTTTTCATAATTGTAATGTGTGATTGTTTTCTTTTAGACACCCCGAGGACGTATGATAGTCAGGAAGGTCGTGTCGGGGCAATTGCTACTTTAGTAAATTATATCAGAGTTCTACTGTATTCCCTTTTCCTATTCTCAAAGAACTTCTGTTAGTGTGTACCAATTTAGGTCATAGTAGCTTTCGTATAAATTGGGCTTTTGCTGTTTACTTTTTTTTTATGACCTACATATGTTACTTGTGTCATTCTAAATAAACCTGTAAGAATATACTGTCTTTATAAGCGTAATAGCCTTTGCATTTTTGAGTGACTTGTTTTAATTTCATTGTGTTTCATGATTATTGAGAGCGGGGTGAGAGTCAAGAACTCTACCGGGTACGGCCCTTGAAGCAGATGTGTGAGTGTGTGGGCATACAAAACTATCGATATTGAAAATAGCTTTTTGAATATTGAACGGTATCTTTTTGATCTCCATTAAGGGACTTACTGCGCAACAATACGGAATCACAATGGAGGAAGCACTAAATAAAGCTACATCCTACAATCATATCGGAGATCCTGCACAATCGGATCCTGCTTCTAAATACATATACTTCATTGGAATAAGAACTATAAAATAGAATATTACCTGTGTCTTTAATTTCTAACTAAATATTTATGCAGTATTGATCGGATATAGTGGATTCACAATTCAAACCAGGAAACCTGCCAACGTAGACTAGGGGCCAAAGGACACGTTATCAAGACAAGAGCTCAAATGCTGGACCGTGAACTATTCTTCCTTTCTATCCACTTTAGCTAACAACTTCGGCTTCGGTAGCGTGTTGGGACAAAGCCCAATAGTTCTGTGACAGAAACCGTAAATTTTCCCGCATTAGTTTCTCCACCTGAAGAAGTGACCATCGCCGTTTATGGCACATTAATCCCGACAGTAAACAAATATTTCTCGCCTTGAGACTAGCAGCGCCGACTAATATTTCAAGAAGAGGGACAAAAAGGGGTGACAACATAAATAGTGTTTTCAAATGAATAACAAAAATTTTATAAATACAGTTCTATTATTCTTCACCGCGGCCGCCGTGGTATAGCGGTAGTGTTACTGGCTTACCATACCGAAGGCCCAAGGTTCGACTCCTGGAACAGGTATCATCAAAAGTGGCTTGAAAAGGTTTTTTCAAAACGGGGTTGCGCCTCGGCAGTGGTTTGGCAAACTCTCTGAGTGTATATCTGCCATGAGAGGCTTCTCAGCAAAAATTCATTTGTTTTGCAGATGCCATTGGGAGTCGGTAAAAAATTGTAGGTCCGGTCATTTTGTAGGAAATATTAGGAGCAGCACGCCATAAATAGGTACAGAAGTTCGGCCTTAATCTCCTCAGAGGTACATCGCGCCAAATATCTGTTTATTTTTATTTATTTTCCTTGACCTTTCACCCCCATATTTTAAGGGTTAAAAAAAACTGTGCATTTATCGTTGAATGAATGTTTCATGATATATACTTCAAATTTTGTAAAAACCCAAAGGTATGGTTTAAATTTCCCCTTCCCGTCAATAATCTCTTTTTTAATCAAAAATGAAGTAAAATTAACGATATATTTTTGGCAACGGAACTACCTTCTTTCCTATACCATGATTAAAAGCTTTGAATTTAAAACGGTCATATTTTCTTTGTTTTGTTTCTCATGTATCATATTTGAATAGCACAATGCAGTTGAGCAGCCTATGTTCATTAGGTGTGCTGTTTTAATTTCCAAAGTTTATTTGAAAATTTCTATCAACAAGTGACAAGTTTTCGTATAAATTCAACTTGATGTATATGAATACGACATACAACTCACTCATTCCCACAACAGCCGGTTCCATCGTACCGGAATAACTCAGGTTTTTATATCCGACCAAGGGCTGTTATTTCGCCATGGCCCTGTCTTACTTGCCACTTTGTCCCCCTAACATTGTCATCCTCCGAGCAGCTCCTTGCAGCAGGGCTTCTCAAAACTCTCCTGCTCCGGGCTGGTGTTGAGTCCAACCCAGGACCAAGAGAATGCGCTGCGTTTGCTGTAAGAAGATTTACGTCAAACGTTCACACTCCCTCCAATGTAATACATGTAAAAGATGGTTGCACAAAACTAGGTGCTCCGGGCTAAATCCCTCCACACATAGGCCACCTAGTTTCTACAAAACTTTTGTAGCCCCTTGCTGTTCACGCCCTAGCACCGCCACAAGTTCCAGATACAGTCTCCACGACTAACAGCACTAATACTGCCCGACACTAATCACGCCCACCGGCGCCAACACCTCACACAGCTGCTCACAGCTACTTTCTACGTAGGACTTCTCTTTTCGATGTGAGCAATGCTGAGCTACAGCCCACGCCCATCCCACTTACAACTTTCCTTTCTTCTTCCAGCACTAGCACAAATGTAAGCCAAAGCCACCAGCTCCTGGTCCCTTACAGCATGAGCACTGTTTGTCGATTGAGACTATATAAACCTGCGACATCAGTCAATGCAACTCCTGCCTTGGCCTATGTCACCTGCTTATATGTTTTTAACTTGGTAACAGGAACTTATGGACTGATAGGTACGTTCCGCCATGGTGTCGAGCTACGCAACCTACAATGTCGACCGATTCGCCTCCTTCCCGTGGTCCCGATCCCTCGTCTTCTAGATTGCGACACAGTGCGCGACCCCGCCTGTTTCCTCCCAGGCATACGCACCAGTTCTTGACTCTCAGTGTCATTGTTTCTCCTTCTTCGCACTTTCGTGTCCTACAGTTGAACTGCAACGGCTTAACCGGCAAGGTTAGTGAGATAGTGAGTTTTATGAGGAGGAAAAATATCAAGATTGCTTCTATTCAAGAAACAAAGCTAGGCGCCCGATCAGATCTTCGGCTATGTTATGGCTACAACATCCACCGGCGTGACCGTGAGAGAGGATTTGGGGGCGGACTTGCCTTCATCACTAATCAATCTGTGCAGTATCGTCTATTTGAGCCTGATGTCGACCCGAAGGGCAACACCTTAGAACGTCAAGGCATGGTTGTCCGGTCAGGCGATGTCGATATTGAAATAATTAACATTTATATACCTCTTTTCCACGCTGATATCAATGCGTTACTCAGAGGAGATAATCGTCTAATCCTCGGAGACTTCAACGCACACAACGACCTGAGGCACTCGAGCCTACAGGTTGATGGTAGGGGACAGAAACAGGCTGAACAAATAGATGATTCGACGTTTTGGACTGTGAACGGGGATGCCCCCACGAGAGTCGCGGCAATTGTTCTAGCTCGCCAGACCTTACTATCGTCAGCGCTGGTCTCATAAACTGAGTTGACTGGCGACCGATGCTAACTCTTGCATCGGATCATTTACCGGTAGTCCTCTCAATCGATCGACCCACCGACTTTGTCACTTCCGAAAATGGCACGTTCACCAATTTCAGCAAAGCTGATTGGGCTGGATTTCTTAACTTCACTGCGAGCACCTTCGCTGATTTTCCCATCCATAACCAGCGGCCCGGTCAAATGAACGTGATCATGTGCGACGCTTAGACCATACGGAACCACAAATTCAAGACCTCAATGCGGAAATCAGACGGCTGTTTTATCAACACAAACGCGCCAAATGGGAGGAGCACCTAAGGTCCTGCGACCTCTCAGCTGGTGTTGGCAAACTATGGTCCACTGTAAAATCCTAGTCAAATCCTATCAAACCTAACGACAAAATATATATCACCCTTGGTCGAAACCGAAGAGATGCGCGAGCGCTTTTTGCCGGCAATTTGTACTACATCCTCCGGTTGACAAGGAAATTAGACGAGCCACCAGGGAAGCGCACAAACGTAAAAATAGCCAGGCGCCCATTGCCATCACCACCACGGAGGTTCAGGAGGCTATACGGCGGTCTAAAGGCTCCAAATCGAGCGGCCCAGACGGTATATCTATGCGGATGCTAAAACACCTCGGATAAGAGGGAGTAAGGTACCTAACAACTGTCTTCAATCTGTCTATGACCACCTTTGTCATTCCATAAAAATGGAAGCAGGTAAAGGTGGTGCCACTACTAAAGCCCAGCAAGCCCGCCAACGAGGGGGAGTCTTATCGCCCGATATCACTCCTCTCACCAGTAGTGAACGCCTTGGAGAAGGTCTTGCTTCCTTACTACACCGCTAACTTGCGACTAGCCGAACATCAGCATGGATTCTTTAAAATGCATATCATCTCCACCGCGATAAACGCCATCACCACTCTGATAGGTGTCGGTCTCAACCAACATCGTCCAAATGACAGGACCGTGCTGGGTGCTCTTGACCTGTCGAAAGCCTTCGATACGGTCAATCATGCGCAACTCATTAACGAGCTGGAATATAGCCCGCCAACTATCTGAGTGGCCGGCAGTCATCGGTGGAATTTAGAGGCGAAAGATCAAAACCACTTACAATTAAACAAGGGGTGCTACAGGGTGGTGTCCTATCCCCGCATTTGTTTAATTACTACATATCGAGGCTCCCTTCCCCACCAGAGGGTGTCTCGGTCGTCTCCTACGCTGATGGCTGCACGATCCTGGCGACGGGCCCCTCTGTCGACGAGCTCTGTTCAAGAGTTAACTCATACCTCCCATCCCTGTCCGGTTTCTTCGCTGGACGAAGTCTGACACTGTCACCGACGAAGTCCTCGGCCATCTCATTTACGGCGTGGACAGCGTAGGTGAATATGGAATTAGACGTCTACGTCGATGGCATTCAACTTCCGACTGTCAAACACCCCAAAATCTTAGCGGTCACGTTTGATAACATGTTCAACTAAGGTGCTCATGTAGCCGCGATTGCCACCAAAGTGAAAAACCGTAACAAAATCCTCAAGTCACTAGCTGACAGCACTATGGGGAAAAGATATAGAAACGTTACTGGCAACGTACAAGGCAATTGGCCAGCCGGTTCTGAGCTACGCGACGCCTATATGGTCGCCGGGGCTTGCAGATGCACACTGGAGGAGGTTGCAAAAACACCGCACTCAGAACTACCAGGGGCTGTCTCCTTATGTCTCTTGAGCATCACCTTCACAGTGAGGCTAAAATGCTCGGTCTAAAAGAGCATAGCGAGATGTTGACCAGGCAATTTCTGTTCAGCTGCTGTAAACCGCAGCATCGGAACAGGAACCTGCTCAATGAAAATCCGCCTCCCAGGAGAATAAAGAGTCATCTCCGTAAGAATGATGAGATCCGGCATCACATTTTCTTCCCGTTTGATCGAAAGGTGTATCGGCAGGCCCTCAATCTCAACCACACGGAGTCGGTAAACTCCTTTGTCAGCTCTATAGGGTTCACAAGAGTTGTATTGAAAGAAATACTACATAAGACAAGAAGATACGTTGTGAATTGCTTAAATGTAAAAAATTTAATTTAAAATAGAAAATTTTAATTTAAACTAACCCTCGTTATATTCACGTTTCCGTTCATGTTTAAGCTGCATTGAATTTCATATTAATCTAAGTCTTGTTGGGAGAGATTTCCGCAGACAAATAAAGTATATAAAAACTGGCTTTTCGAGAAAAGATCCCTCTGTTTACTGCTGTAAGTAGTGTAAGTAGTAAAGGTATGCTGAAAGGGTGGATCTCATAAATTGAAGTTTGCTTAAAATGGGCTAATACAATATTTGAACTAATTGAAAGAAGATTAAACAGAGTGGCGGGAAATTACAAGTACCGTTCGTTGTTTATGATTAAAGTGACAAAGTACATACTTTACTAGCAATGTAAACGGTTATAATTATAGTACCTGGGCTACCCAACTTTTTTCAGAATCTTTCGATATATAGTTATCAGTAAGACGGTAGACACATACAACTTGACAGCGACTTGCCGTTTGACAGCAAAGTTATGGCATACAGATTTCGTGAAAGTAAACACTATGAAATCTTTGATTTAAAAGTCAAAATTAAAGTTGCCCAAAACTTTATGGCCCGGTTTCACCAACTCGACTTAACTTAGTTAAGTAGCGATTTTCACTTTTTCAGCTTCACTACGTAACTTAGCTAAGTCACAACTTAGTCAACTTGCCAGCTGACTTATTCTCTACTAAGCAGTGTTGCTGTGGTTCAAAACCTAAATGTCAGTAATGTTGCTAATTTGTTTTGTGCAACGCCCCAGTCGGAAACTTCACCATGCTTGACTTTAACAGGGTAAGCGTAGATGCATGTGAACGCTTGTTTTCTAGCATGCAACCATTACGAAACTATCGTTTTCAATTAAGCGCTAATTTTAGAACCTTCCAACTAAAGAGAAATGGGTGTAAGATCAATACATTCCTTCTTGTATGACCATACATGCCCATTTCGCACTGGGGTATTGGGATGCGTAGAGTTGTCTGGTATGAAAAAATACTACTATGCATAAAACAGCTGATCGGGTTGTTGTGCTAGAAATTATTTAAGTCGCTCAGTTGGTGAAACCCAAAATTAAGTTAGTCTCGAATCTGTGCTAACTTAAGTCACGACTTAGTTTTAGTCTTAGTCGCGTTGGTGAAACCGGCCCTATGACTTTGAAATACTCACTTCTTCATATTTTTTACCAAAAATATCAGTTCAAACCCCATTGATTGCATAATGTGACGAATCCGATGATTCTTTCGATTATTTCCTTATTTGTTCGATTGCTATAAAGTCAAATAAACAAAGCGCCAAAACTATACAAATAGCTAGTTTTATTTTTATTAACAGCAATTCACGAGTAGGTAACTCCACAATAAGTTCACTGCACAACAATTGAAAATAAACTGATCAGCAGGCCCTGCTGGGTTAATGCTTTTTATAGTCTTTTTTTCCTTGTATTCGGAAACACTTGTGCTATCCTTCTTTCTCTTGCTTACATGCATGAGTGAAGTCGTCGCTATCTCTGTGGTGTTAATTATTGGCGATAACACTGAATTAGGCTGGTACGTACTTTAGAATAATCGCCACAATATTTATTGAGCAAAATAACTAGAAGACATTAGAAGTCGGTGGCAAAGTTTTATGGGTCTCTGGCCAAAATAGCATTCTAAATGAAGTAGGAGAACTTGAATAGAACATATTGCCTATCCAAATACAAACAAAATAACAAAAAAAAAAAGGTCAGTAAAAGGTAGACAAATCGTTTTTTCCATTAAAACGTAGAAATATCGTTTGTTTTATGGCAAGGTATTTCTACCTTTTAATGGAAAAAACGATTTGTTGACCTTTTACTGAAGAATTTTTTTTACCCCTTTTTATTAAACAGTTTATAAGTTTCCCTTTTACTTACATGGAAAATAACTTTTAAAAATATCCTTAGTGACAACATTTAAGTAAAAAGCCTTACAATCTACATACGAAATTTCATAAAAATCGGTTTCAGCAGTTTCCGAGATAGTAGTAGACATACAAAAATATAAATATACAGGAATACAACACTCGGCAGAATAAGTCTGCGTAGAGGTATATTTTTACAATTTTCACCCATTTCTGCTTTGGTAAAATAATTTTTACTAATTTTCTATACAATAATGGACAAAATCTAATACAAAAACTGTAAATTATGTTTTAAAATTCGCCAAAATTCAAAGAATTTTCTTAAAAAGGTTTAAGTTTTTTCAGAGATTTTTCAGAATATTTTTGAGTATGCAGTTTTGTAATCCATTCAATTATAATAATTTTACCAATGCAAAAATGGGTTAATATTGTAAAATATACCTGTACGCAGACTTATTCTGCCAAGTGTATATCTTGTTTAAAGTTATAAGATTATCGAAACTCAGCACTGTGATTCGCTTTCATTGTTAAAACTTACGTCCGACTTTTGATGGATTCGTTTGCTGTGCCATCTGTTGTAAAAGACTCAGTCAGCATCTCATTTACCTAAAATTATAAATTAGTGAATAGTTAAAACCCTAAAAATAATATTTTATATAGTACAAACATATCAGAGTCTTAAAATTATTTTGTTTTAACTTTTTACAGGAACCATGTTCACAAGATTTGTATAAACACTTTTACTTTTAATATTTAGCGACGCTTTTATAACGATTAATTATTGCTTAATTGGGACTTATATGAGATCCGGCTTAGAGATATTTATAGTTACGAGGCATTTGCAAGTTTGAATGGATTGCCTTAGTAAATGTCTTACATTTTCAGTAAAGAACTAAATTGTTGGTGCCTTGTATAATGTCAATTCCCATGTTAGAAAATATTAATGGTAATGATATTAATTCGCATGCCCAAAGCCCAAAATTGTCATTTAGTCGGTTTTGCAGTGATTCACCAGCCCACTAAAAGGCTGGATCTGCGCATAACAACTGTGTTTCGTATCCGGTGTTAGATCAGCCTGATTATTTTTTTTAGACGCCAGGTTGAACCCCGACATGCGAATTCTTGGGCGGCATGAGGAGTGTCCCCCCTATAGTTGTTCCGATACCGCCCTGTACTTATTGCCTTACTTATCCAAATTTTTGGGAGAAGGAATCGATTCCAAAAAAGTATCGAGGGCAAGTACCCAATGACTACTGGTATCGTTATGTAGCGAATATGGTCAGGTATGTACCATTCCTAACTCAATAACACTTGCACACAAGAAATAGCGATAACTACCCTGCTAGACATGTATCAGTCAATTGAGGAATCAATTGACAGATATGGCTGATGGAAATATATGTCAGCCTGTATAGCAAAATTTCCATCAATTTTTGGAGAGCACCATGACAAAACTGTATAAACAATTCGTATACGTGTATTGTTGTGCGTTTCGCTCTTACTAATGCAGTTTTGCATAAGGTTGTCCTTGTCTTTGACTGCCCGCTTTTCACTCAACCCTGTTATAGATATTAGTCAGCTTTGAGTAAATAAAGCTGAAGCAGAAACCTATCACGCCTGTATAAATAAAATTAGACCTGATTTAAAATTCATTCACATATTTATTTAAATATATATTTTTAATTAATTTTATTAATATAATATTAATTGTAGAACGCACTATGTACTAAGGTACATAAGGTATAATAATATAATACATTTTGATAATATATGTGGCATTGTGTTAAAGTAGCGCATACACGTTGTTTAATTAATTTCATTAAATATAATAATAGAATATATAATATATCGAGTGAGACTTGTATGAGCGATATGGAATGTAGAATCTTGTAGTTGTAGCTGTTAAATGTGATCAACAATAAATTATATACAATCATACAAAGCTGCGTTGCCATTGTGGCGATGTTAATTTGAGTGCGTTAGTTTGAGGAGTATTTCTTGTTTATTTTCTTCTTTAAGCTGCCTGGCGACACGCAAGCATATGCTGCTGGTAGCCATAGCAACGGGTGGTTGTGGGCGTAATCGGGTGATTGTCGTTTGCCCGGCCACCATACAAGCATAAAGCATCAAGCGCCATTTGTATTGAAAATTCGTAGCGTGCAGACGTAAACATGTCATCGGATGACCTTTTTTTTTGCTTGTTACTGCAGTTGTTTTGGCGGAAAAAAAGAAAAAAAATTAAAAAAAAAAATTGTGGATGAAAAGTTTGTATGCAAAACGCAAACAGTTTACGCATGAGAACCTTTTAAAAGAGTTAAAAGCATCATGCACTCGTAGGTTTCAATAAACCGCAACGTAAAATCTTTTTCTTCCACGAGCTTGCTCATTTCACGTTCTCACAAAACTAACACACTAATGCTTGTCAAACACGTTGGCAACGATCAAATAGACCAGCTGTCAAGCGAAAAAATCTAAAATTTTTGATTTTCATCAACGAAAGCCGACAACAAGTACGTGTGAGCACGACTACCCGTCGTTCGCGCCGATTGCTATGGTAACCACCCGTTGCTATAGCTACCAGCAGCATATGCTTGCGTGTCGCCAGGCAGCTTTATACATGTTGTTTATACATGTTGTTGTTGTTCAACATCATTTATTAATATATATATAATTATGTGTGTCTTGTTCTTGTATACTGTGCATTGTTTTGTACACGTTCTTTTAGCGCTTGCCGCCAGTGAGTTTCATCGTGCACGACAACATCTCCTCTTTGGCCATCAGCCATCAAGTTTCGACAACCAGTTGCAAGTTCAGCAAATTGTGTGAAAGGCGCTTCGCCCTGTTTACAATATGCCACATTTCCACTTACACCAAGTGACCGCAGCAACGACAAATCATTCCCTCACAACTGTCCATTATTTTTATTATTGTTATTTATATTATGATTATGTGATCGAATATTTAGTACGAACATATGATCTTCGTCCTCCTCCATAATAACATGTTCACCATCACCTTCACGCATCACATCTGGTACTTCCTTAAAAACAAACTCCTTAACACGATCCGCATAACGTAATGTATTCAATGTATGTTCGCATGGATATCATCGCTATCGTGCACGTATTACTCTTTTCGCCAATGAAATAATCACACAATACTTGTTTTAGTTTCGATACATGGAAACGCAAATGTGCCGATTGTTTACCCAAAGCTCGTATAGATTCTTTAAGTGCTAATAGTGATGAATTCGAATAGGCCAATGTTTGGCCACATGTACGCGCCGTATTGCCATGTTGTATGAGCTTGAGTTCTTCGTCGGCGCTATCACCCACTTTTTCGGTTAAGCCCACTACTTGTACTGTAATAAAATCAACGTATCTCTCTCTATCTCTATGGCGCGATATACAACAGGTATATCATCATAAACCTCCTAAGAGATTTTTGCGCCAAGCTTCTCTTCCAATTTGTGGTGTGCCGATTTGAATTTTCCCTACAAATTGGTGGGACCTACAGTTTTTTGCCGACTCCGAACGGCATCTACAAAGGAGACGAATTTTTGCTGAGAAGCCTGTCATGGCAGAAATACACTCGGAGAGTTTGCCAAACCACTGCCGAGGGGCGACCCCGTTTTGAAAAACTTTTTTCAAATCACTTTTGATGTTACCTGTACCAGGGCTCGAACCATGGACCTTCGGTGTGGTAGGCCGGCAACACTACCTTCACACCACGGCGGCCGCCGTATAGCTTAATATAAAATGTGAATAATATACAACCATTTATCTACTCACCATAGTTGTACATAGTTTACGGAAAGCTGTGCAAATGTGATCAACAATAAATTTTATAAAATATAAATGCAATTGGGACATTTGTAAACATTGTACGGTAATTGTTTCCTTTAGGAGACAACTGCTAAAACACGTCCAAAAATATCGGGAGAGGTATCAAACAACGCGTTTTGGCTTCGGTATCAACAATCCGAAAGCGGATTTTAAATTTTTTGTTTCAGTGAAAAGTTATTCGCGAAAAACCCAAAAATTACCCGGGTCCGATCCCAAATAGGGGGCTTGATCTAAGGTATTTATGTGCAGACCACCTTTCTAGGTAGGAGGCCCACGGCCGCGCTTCAAAAAAAATAACCCTTGGCCGGTCCAACACCGGCTACGCGGCCCACAGTCTCTCTGCGCAAAACACATTTTTTGCACTTTTCGGTACACCCTAATCTGTGATTACAACAACCACATGGAAATGACAGAAAGTTTTCAACTTTGATTGCAAATATCTCTTCACTGAAACAAAAACTCGAAAACACGCTTCCGGATTACTTTTACCGAGGTCAAAACGCGTCTTTTCATACCTTTCGCGATAATTTCGGACGCGTTTTAGCAGTTGTTTCCTAAAGGAAACAATTACCGAATCCAAGCCCTCAACAGCATATGCACTTACCTCTGAGGCATCTACATACATATGCTGATAAGGACATGTAATCGTTTCGCTCATTATCACCACATGCACCGCCTTCACACTCAACAACACTACCACGTATAGCATAATTATGCTCTTCCAAAATTCCAATTTGGGCCACAGGAAACAAATCCTGACTAATATCCTCAGAAACCACACACTCCGCGTTTTCAGGTTCAAGCAAGCTTCTAAATTTATCTACGTTAGCTTCAAATAGCCTTTTTTCAGCACTAAGGTAGTTTATTAAGTTCCTTTTATTCATTTCGCACCTATTTTTAAACAAAAACACAACGAAATCATATTTTATACAATTTTTTTATAGTCTTAGAAAAATTCCACGTCTGCGTTCTAAAATGGCCGCGATTTTTTTGTTATGATGAACTGTCAAATCAAAAAAAACGGAAGAAAATTATTTGTAATTGTAGAGGTATTGTCAAAAATGTTGTAAAAGTATTCGAGTATCCATCAGCATGCTCTGGCAGGGTACACTCATGCATATCAGCAGGAGATAGATAAATATCATTAATGCTGATAAACAACCAGTGTTCTAGAATGAAAATAAAAAGCAATTTAGAACTGTGGAGACACTTGTAGGTGATGAAATTGGCGCTTGGCCAGGCTATAAAATGCAGCATACAAGCAAGGCTTAAAGTTCACATGAAAAACTTACCCATAATGGGGTGCAAAATTTCAGTTTATTTTCAAGTGTTGTACAGTGAACTTACAGTTGAGTTACTAAACTCGTGAATTTTTATTGGCTTATTACCAGTAAACAAAACTAGCATTTACAAACAGTATAGGTGCGTGTGTTTGTTTGACTTTATGGTGATCAAATCCAGAAAGAAATAATCGAAAACTGATCGATTTCGGCACACTTTGTGTCAGAAGAGATATTGTTAAATAAATACCAGTGGCTGCAATGATAACAAGGACTTGGCGAAGTTACATTAATCTTTAATACATTCAAAATGAGTTTGAACAACGAGGAATAAATACAATAGGCAATAAATCAGAGTTACAGTCATTATTGCGGGAGGTTATGGAAGCGGAAGGGATCAACGTTGATGATTATGTTTTCCATCTTGTGGAGGACTCATCGACGAAAATGGAAGAGAAAAAGGAGTATCCGAATCCAGTGGCAAGTGTAGTTACAAACATGATGTTGACTGTATTGACTCATATATCGAACAAAATGGAAGAACAGGATACACGTATTACATCTCGGCTGGAAGATTAGAAAGCTGGCATGCCGCTCAACTAGATAAACAGAAGTCATAGGGTCAGATTTCGCTCGGTGATGAACAGAAGTCATAGGGTCAGATTTCGCTCGGTGAAGACCCTATGACTTCTGTTCATCTAGTTCTTCCAGCCGATATGTAACACGTGTATGCTGTTTTCTATATATGAGTCAATACAGTCAACATCGCCATCAGAACTGCTACGGGATGTGTGGTTATGTCATCTGAGTCTCACCTCCATCAAGAGGCTAAACTGCTCAATATCAGTCATCCAAATCGACATCTATTGGATGAAGCCCCGCCCCACAGAGACATAAGGAGACATCTTCGCAGGCACTACGATGAGATCCGGCACCACATTTCTTTGCACACTGAGGCGGTATACAGATCCCTGTGTTTTCTCGGACTTCCGTTAGAAGAGCCTGATGACAGTTTAGAGTGATCGTGCCCATTAGGCAGGGCGAATCACTGTTCACAACAACAACAGAAGTCATACATGAAATCTCAAATGGAACAATAAGAGACACGTAAATCTCAAAACTGGAAGCACAAGAGGAGCGTATGTCTTCGCGTCTAGAAGTGCAGGATGCGAAAATTGCACAGCTGCAGGATAAAATCGAAGCTGAAGTAGATGTAGTGCGACATCGTATCCGGGAGTTGCAACTGAATCGTCCAACTGCTTCAACAAGCGTCTCTAAGGTAAAACCCCTATAATTTGATGGTTCTGTTCATTTTCAGATATTTAATCTACAGTTTGAGAAGGCAACAGCTGTGAATAATTGGAGCATGGAAGACAAAGTTTCTGCATTATTAGATGCATTGAAGGAACCTGCACCCGAAATCTAGCAGACGGTTCCTGATTGCGAAGAAACAATTATGAAGCATTGATGGGTGTAGTTGAGTCACTATGGTAGCTAATACCGAAAACAAATATACCAAATATAGCTAGAGAATCGCTTCCTAAAACCTAATGAGACTTTGCAAGAATTTGCATCCGACATCGAGGGGTGGAGACGAAGCGGGCACATACGCAAACCCCAACAGGACATTCCCTTAACTGTTACGAAACACAGGGCGCAGAAACGAAACCTGAAACGCTACCTCTGTAACAAAACATATCTGGGTTTAATTCCCCCCCCCCCCCCCCATTCAAGAACTACTATTTTTTTACTTTTGATTTATTAACACAATAGCCTTTTATGTATGTATGTATGTATGTATTTATTAAACATTTTCTTGATGCATATTAAGTGACATAGGATTACAAAATTACATTAAATAATTACATTAAATAATTTCAATTACTATGCATAAGAAAAGTATATGGCATTTTTTATATTAAAATTTAACATAGTGTTAAATGCCAATCCTAGCGATGGTATAATGAATTGATTTGTGTGGGGTGTACATAATTAAAAATATAATGAAGAGTTTAAGTTAAACGTTAAAATTAACAAAGGTTTTAAAGAAAAACAATAATAAATATTTGCAGTTTCAAGGATAAGTAAGTAAAAGTTTATAATATCGTCCTCAGCAGCGTTTCTAATTCAAAGTGATTGTAGCCAAGAAGATACAGTTTTACTTCTTTTGAAAATAAGTTAAAGTTTCTTATAACCTGTACAGTGGCAGGAAGGGAGTTGAAAAATTTGCACGACGTATATGCGTAAAAACTTCTAAAGTGCGACGTCCTTGTATGCGGAATTTGTACGGCTGGAAGTAGATTTCTTCGTAAGTTGTAGACTTCCGAAGGAAAGCTTTCCAGGTAGCCACACCTTATAAAGAAGGTTTTTAGAACTTTGTATAAATATAAATGGCGACACGGAAATATATCTAGTTTCCTAAAAGACGGCATAGAGTGAGACCTATAGTTTGCATTACAGATGCGCCTTACTACGCCCTTTTGAATTGTTACAACTGGTGACAGCTTATTAGCCGAAGCGCCGCCCCAGCATATGATACCATATTGCAGTTTGGATTGGAATAAACCGTAGTAAACCGTTTTTAGAGTGGACAAAGAACATAACTTTTTCAGACGATAAAAATGACGAGTAGTGTAAAGAAAGTATTTTTTTAGGTTATTAATATGCTCAGACCAACTCAAGCGGTTGTCTATTGTAATTCCTAGATATTTGAAATTCTCAACAACTTCAACCCTGAAGCAGCTCTCACAACAGTTTCTATTGCAATCAAAAGATCTCATCGCGCCACTTTGAGTGCACGCTATATGATGCATGTTAAAACGAGAACATGCTGCGGAATGAAATATAACATCATAACTTGGCTGTTCTTTGAAAACATGGCTGAAATACATAAGTCTAGTTTTACAGCTTACAATCAGTTTGTGTGAGGCGAACCAGGTTCGTAGCAAATGTACATCATGGTTAATTTCACATATTAATTCAAAGTAATTCGGTGTACTGTACGCAATTGCAAGATCGTCTGCAAAGGCAGTGGCCTTGCCTTTCAATGGAAGCGAAAAGATTGAATTAATATAGATCAAGAACAGTATTGGACCAAGAACTGAGCCTTGAGGAACACCCACATTAACAGACTGTAAGCTACTGTAACTACCTTCTACTTTAACTTTTTGAGTTCTACCTGAAAGATACGATTTAAGCCAGGTATAAATAATACCGCGGAATCCTACACTATATAATTTATCCAAAAGTACACCTCTATCGACCATATCAAAAGCTTTTGTTATGTCGGCAAAGAGACCAGCGCAACTTCTTTTCCCATCCAGAGCTTTATAGACGTTAGTACAAAAATCCAGCAGAGCGTCTTCTGTTGATAATCCCTCACGAAAGCCAAACTGCATAGCGCTAAAAAAGCTCGCGTTATCTAGAAAATTGACAATTCTTTTTTTAACAGCCTTTTCAAAAACTTTAGATATGACCGAGAGTAGTGATATAGGTCTGTAATTATTTGCGTCTTTTTTATCCCCTTTTTTCAAGATCGGAATTACAATAGCACATTTCAGAGCATCAGGAAAAATACCCTGAGTAATACTGGTGTTGAATAAGTATACCAGTATATCGACTACATTAAAAGATATATTTTTTAAAATTAGATTCGAAATACCATCCTCACCGCACGAGCTTGAGCTTTTCAAGGTTTTAATAATTCGTATAACTTCGAGGCCTGTAATAGGGTCAAAAAAGAAGCTATTTCGAACATCTTGGCACGATGGAGGATGTATCGCAAATTGACAATTGCAGTTGGTTAAGACTGTGCTACCAACCGTTGTAAAGTGCGAGTTAAATGTGTTGGCTACATCCACAGCAACCGTAATCGACTGGCTTCCAGCTTGCAATACTATTTGCTCATTACCATTTACACAGTTTCGATTTAGTAGACTATTGACAACGCCCCATTCTTTTTTAATATTACCAAGTGCTGAATTAAACTTGTTTCGAAAATAGCTATCGCGCATCTGTCGTATGGCCTTATTGGTGCTATTACTTAATTTATTGTATCTATTGCGGAGCCTTCTATTACTGGGATGCTTGGAACATTTTCTTCGTAATTGGGTTTTTAGCTTTATTTTCTGGAAAAGATCCCGAGTAATCCAAGGCTTGAGCCTCACATTTTTCTTACGATTATTCACACTATACGAACAGTTGAGAATGTGCGCGTTTAAGGTATCCAAAAATAAGGAAAATGCTAACGAAATGTAATTTTCGGCGAGGACATTCGACCAATTTTCGAAACACAGCTTATGGTTCAGCATCGGAAAATTAACTGTTGTGTGTGATTTTTGAACACGGCTAGCGTTTGGTTTGTCGAATGCAATACCATTTATTTGCAGACCAGTCAGCGTGTGATCAGTTATTTGCAAGTCAATGTTAAAACTACTACAATATCTATGTGGTTCGGCGTTAAACCGGCAAAAAACATGATCAATACACGTACCTGAACTTAAGCGTGTCGGCTCATTAATATATGAAGTGAAGCCATTTCCAGCCATTAGCTCCAAATAGTCATCAGTTGTATTACAGTGATACAAAAGGTCTAAATTAAAATCACCTAGTATAAAAAAGTTTGTTGTTTGTTCACTCTGCACGAAACTGGAGTATTCTTGAATAAATACAGAGGTAGGGACAGATTGCAGTCTGTATACCCCTAGGAAAGCAAATTGTTCACCCTTTATATTAATACAAAGTTGTAGCATATCAGCACTATTTAAGTTCTTACTAACTGAGGTACACTCATAAGTATCGCGCACAAAGGCTCCAACACCTCCTGCGCTGTATCTATCATTCGCATTGGCATAAAAATTGTAATGAGGAATGCTATAATCACTTATTTCATATGAATAAATCCAAATTTCAGTTAAAAATATTATATCAGGTAGGCAACCTAATGCATCGATATGACTTACGAATAAATCAAAGTTCTGCCTAAGGCTACGTATATTCTGATGAATTACTTTAATATCGTTAGAACCTACTGAGGGTGATTTTTGAAAAAAATTTTTGCTAGCGATGATTGGGTTATCATCAATCAGAACGTCAACAAACATCGATGAAAAACAAATGAAGAAAAAAATAGATAAAATGTAAAGCTACAGAGTAGCTAATCAACAATAGATTTTAGATCATCGAATGTTCTGATGTTGATAACCCTCTCATTTTCAGCTCTTTTCAATAGGAAGCTCGATTTACCTAACCACAAATATTTATAGTTTTTCTCTTTTCTTAACTTATATGCAGCCGTAAACAAAGCTCGATTAAAACGCGTGAGAGCATCGTTGATGTAAATTTTATTATTGCTGGATCCGTCAAACACTCGCGCTGCCAGCTTACGTGCTTTTGTTTTTCTCGCTGCCATTACTCTCTTTTTGGTCACAGTGGAAGAGAAACGCACGTATAAGACATTGCGAGTAAGCGAAGAGTCATTTTTTACCTTTATGCTTCTTACTACGCATTTGTCAATCTCAGATGGTGGTATAGAGATCCCCAAAGTGTCCACGATTTTTTGCATGCACTCTTCCGCATTGTTGCTGTGTTCTTGCGGAATGCCAGTGATTTCAATAGCGTTGTCATGATCTCTCTGGTCTCTCCAGTTTAACTTGCTCTCTAACGTATTCACCTTTTGTTTTAGTGCCTTGTTTTCATCTGCAAGCTTACTCAGTGTGCTAAGCATTTCAGAGTTAACACTTCTGAGCGCCACTATCTCTTCATATAGCAGCTGAAGAGTGATTGGTTTTGAGGTGCTATCCGTTAATTCGCAAGTTTGTTGACCCGTAGTTTTGACTGCATGAATTTGATTTTTCACTTGATTTTGGCTTCTATATTTCATGCTATTGGCATGTGTGTTACACTCAGTTGCATGTTGTTTTTGTTGCTCTGCACCTGCTGAAGCCGAATTCATGTCTAGCGCGGAGGGAGTTGCAGAGGTGATGGGTAGCTCAGAACCAACTACTAATGGAGCCAGGGACTGGGTCTGCATCGATTTGCGACGGAGGATGGAACATCCCTCGCACCTATACTTGAGATTGTTGGCCTTCATATACTCCACATCAGCCTTGTCCATGTTGGCGCACAAACAGTGAAAAATGCACACACAATCCGCACAGCTGACTTTGGCTGGATCTGCGCGGTCAACTTTTTGTTTACAAACTTGGCAGTTCATAATTATTTATGTAAAGTTATTTTAATAGACAATAACTATGCCGTTTAGTGAAACGAATGTTTAAAATGCGCGCACCCCACACACACCGAAAAACACGTCCACTCGTGACGACGATTAAAAATAATGAAATATGCTTCCCATTTATAATTTTCTCATTTTATATGATTGGTAGATTATGCGTTGGGATATAAAGCCTATTCACGTATACTCGTCTTTTCAGACCTTCTACGAAATTCACTGGTCTTTCAAGACGATAAAAGCGGTTTCGAGGTATGCGTACACATTAGTTCTGGTAGTAATAAAATAACAGACCGAAATAATATCGCAATTTTCGTGGTCTAAAATTGCTGAGCTAATACTCTACACCCTTATCTCTCACGTCCTTAACAATCCGAATTCATACGGTCTGAAAATACTAGTGTGTGCAGGCTCATTAATTTAATCAGAGCAAACAATGGAGAAAATATAGATAGCGCCGAGAATTTTGTAAACATTTTTATAAAAGTGCAGCCCATTATGTAATAAAAACATGCAAGAACAAATTTTAAACTGTGTACAAAACCTAGGAAAATTTAAATAAGTTTCATCAAAGTTCCACACTCTTTAATTATAATTTTTATAGAAAATGTGGATATGCATTTTTATGAATTATTAAATTTTAGTGTTTAGTGAAGTTTGCAAAAGAAAGTGCCAATTATGGGAATTTATTAATAAATTTAGGGTGTGAGTTTTGTTACGCTAAAGGCACAAAAATTATGAAATTACAACATATTCTCTATTGTTTTGTATTATAATTCTCAGGTCAACATTAAAACCTTTTTTTCAAAGACAAATACCCGCTAGCCAATTATTCCCATTGCGCTTCGCACAGTTTTAACTTAGCTGTTAATGACGCGTGCAAAAGTAATGAAGTAAAAAATTGCATAGGTCCCATCAAGAGTGTTTGCGGATTTTTTAAATATCCAAAGAGGCAACTTGCTCTACAAAATTCTATTGACGCTTAACAAAATTTGACGAAGAACAAAAAATTGAAAAGCCATTGTGCCACAAGATGGGTTGAGCAGCATGAAGCTGTAGCGACTTACCTTTATTTACAGCCTGCAGTTGCAGAATATTTGAGCTACATGGAGAGACTCAACAGCATCCGAAGCTTTTCAGTTGATGTCAGCAATCAAAACATTGGTATTTCAGGTATAGTAAAAACAATATGGGCCTGCTCGATAATGCATCACTGCATAGTATTTTCAAAGCATTACTTTCAAAAATGGAACCCTAGTATCCTTTTTTATAGGAGTATAAGCAATTTTCGCAAAACAAATAGTAATTATTGAGTAATATCAGGAAACTGCTTAGCCGGCAGCCAAAGATCGAGGCAAACTATGCAGTGATGCTTGTATTAACTGCATTATAGGGTAAGGTCAATTTATCAAATTAAATATTATTTTTTATTTAAGATCACATTGCAAGTACTCACGTCAGTCCATTCTTTGACCTTGACACTGAGTCGCGCTCTACAAAGTGTCAATCAGGATTTTGGCGAAGTAGTGGTGCTAGCAGATGCTGCAAGAAATATTTTGGTATCGAGTAGGGAACTTGCGGAAGAAAATTTTAAAACAATTTTTCAAGCAGCATTGATTATATGTGATGAGTACGATATTGAAATTCGGAAACCAAGACTTGCACGCACGAATTTGCAGTTTTCTAGTGAAGAGTACTATAGAATTGCAATTTACATCCCTTACTTGGATCTTTTCATAACGCAGTTGCTAGATAGATTTTTGAAACACAGATACATTTTATCTAATTTTACTTGTCTCTTCCCAGACAAAACAGCTATTCAAGACATATGAATCTATTTTACATGACACACTTGTGGAGCAATCGCATAGCGGGTATGAAGATCAAGAATTCTTTAGAAGCCCTTGATATTTGTAATATTGATGCTTTCCCCAATGTATATCAAATTTTGAGAATTCTGGCTGTTTTGCCTGTTAAGACTGCAGGAAATGAACGAACATTTTCAACTTTGCGTCGTCTTAAGACTTATTTAAGATCGACAATGAGTGAAATCGCCTTAATGGTCTTGCTGCACTTAATATTCATCGCAATTTAGTGGTCGACGTTGAATTGGTATTAAAATTAATTTTTCTCTATATCCCGACGCGTGGCACTATTGAAAGATTATTCGTTTTAAAATATGCAACTAAAATGTAATTTTTGTTTAACAAAGAAAAATTATAAAATAATCATATTTTACGATATTTCGTTTTTGTTATTGAAAGTAGTTTTTAGCGCCCGCTAGATACACCCACCCTCCTCCGACCAGCTAACTCTTCCTTTGAACACAGTATTCCTTAATCCGGTAGTAATCATAATTTTTACTGAAAATAACCTCCCCCCAAGGGAAAATCTTGCGTGCGGACCTGTTAGTTACAATTATCTAATAAATCAACTCTTCGAGGTACTAAAAAAAATCTTTCAAAACTATTTGCGGGTCGAGTTTGACATCGCGATGTACATAGAGTGAGGCTAAGCCCTTTAGACGATCTTCAGACATTGTTGATCACAAATACGTTTTTAGTCGTCGCAAAGTTGAGAAGTATCGCTCATTCTTCGCTGTTGTCACAGGCAAAACTGCCATAACGCGAAGCATTTGGTTAACATTTGGAGACGAATCTTCATTACAAATATTGAGTGCTTCAAGTGAGTTTTTAATTTCCTTTCCGGCAATTAGCTTCCACCAAAGTAGTACTTCGTTCACCCAGATGTCACGGGAATCGTCGTGCAAAATTGAACAGTATGATTGGAATAGTTGAGCGCAGGCCTCCTCTTCAAAAATTTTCATTTTGTTGGGAAAAAGACAAGCGAAATTTGAAAAAATATTGCGGTGATTTAAAAATCGATCTTGCAATTGTGTGAGAAACGAATCAATGTACGGTATGTATGTAGATTGTTATACGGAAATAATCTTCAACTGAATCAGTTTGTACGTTGGAAGGTTGGGTCTGTTTTCGTGCTCGCTAATTTCGCTCACGATTTTGAAAACTCGTCTGAACTCTCCCTTAGCGTTTCCTCTTCTTTCCATCAAAATTTGTTTCGCAGCATCAGCCAATTTGATAGCCTCTCCCGGATCTTGATTTTCTCCTTGAAGTACTCGACTCAGAGACAATCTGAGAGAATGCACCGAGCTCAAAATATGCATGGATATCTGGAAATTTGCTGTTTTTATAGCTGAAAGCAGTTGGAAAGCTCCAGACGAAGTCGTTGGGTCTTGCTGAACTTAATGAACCCTTGTTGGTGTTGTTGTTGTTGTAACGACAAAAACACTCCCTGAAGATTTTAAGGTTTTGGGGAGTGCTGTCGAACTGACAGTCCTTGGCCGGATATGAATCCGGCACGCTCCGGTACTGCCTGTGGGAACCTGTTTGTTAAATATTTACTTTGTTCAAATACTACTTTGTATTTTTATATTTTTCAGACTTTAGAATGTTTTGTTGCGATCCTGCTTTCGAATCAAACCTTATTTGCCCTGCTGAATCCTTGATCCAGAACTATTACCCATAACTCATTATATCACCGCCCTTCACGTTCAAAATTATAATCTTAAACATCCATCAACTCATTTTTGGAGCTATCAACTGCCTGTATTTTTCAATTTCCGTTTATGTGTTCACTTTTGTGCAATTTTGTGCTCCGATATTAAGTTTGTATTTGGATATTGTTGGATTCGCCTCAAAAGACAACACTGTTACTCTACCATGAATAATTGCTGATCTACTTATTGTGTCATTGTGCTTAAGTTACATACCTGATATTTTTCAAAATCAAAAAGTTCGCATGCCTAAATGTTTGAGATTGAACTTCTGATTTTATTGAATTTGTGGGTTTTTTCTAAACAAACTTGGGGGTGCCAGTATTGATATTAACAACAAAAATAGAAGGACAAATGAGAGTAACTTAACTATTTTATCAACTTCATCACCAGAAGGGTGAGCCGTATCAGTTTAAAGGTTTTATTTTATTTGTATTGTTATTATACACGTTTTTAAATATTGATTTTAATTTAAAATGTAAACTCTTCTTTCCAAATTAAAATTTTCATTTTTTTTGTTTGATTTGTTTTAATTATAAACAATTCACTGCAATTTTATGATCAAATATTGTATTATTTTTAACAATAGAGGTAACGGTAAAGGGGCTGGCTGATCCAATTTTTTTGTCGCATTGCGTGACGTTTTGTTTTTGACTGCTGCGATTAATATACACACGTAAACGCAATTTGCCACATTAATTCTGCTTAACGTGCGTCAACGCAAAGAGTTGAACAAGTCTCCAAAAAGTTTCTACATTATTGTAAACTATTTGTGTTTAGTATTATTAGTGTAATTTTGGCTAGTTCAAGTATAACTGATGTGAATGAATTAACTAAATTAGCAGACAATATTTGGGAACAAATTAACAAATCCGAATTAGCTTCAGTTAGCAATTTCCAAAATTCCAAAAATTAACGTTCTATTATTGCAAATAACTACCGAAATTATGGAAAGCGCGGCAGGCGAAATTTTGGAATAAAAAATCGCGGCGCTTTTCTTAAAATTTATTTAATACAATTTTTTAATTTCATATGCATACATATATAAGGTGTAAAATGAAAATTTGGAATATAAAATCGCGACATTTTTTATTCACAATTTTCCCCTGCCGCGCTATTCTCAAAAATATCTAAATTCATTGGCCCATAATCATAGTCGTTGCTTAACACGCGTTTAAATTAAAATCTTTACTTGTTGGTTAATGATAGTCATATTAAACAAAGATTTTAGGTAAAATGAAAAGTAAGAGGCTCCCCTTATGAAAAAAAATTTAGTTGGTTGGTGTTATGAAGAAATTTGTTATGTTTTGCAAGGTCACCCTGTGTCAGCTATTTAACTCACAAACCAAAGCATATCTGTAGCAACAAACAAAAAAGCCGAAATCAAGTTTGCAGTGATGTCACAAGCACAACCGTAGACACAAACTCTGATTTTTTTATGTTAAAATGACATTTTCGTCATTTTGAAATTAAAACTCCGTCTTAGACATTAATAGGTGAATTCTGTAGCTAGTATCTAGTCACTAATAGAGTATTCAGTAAGTTGTTTCACATATCTAGTCTCAAAAAAATAGTCACTAATTTGTCAGCTGGTTCTAGGCAGGTCATAAACAGTAAAATATTGGGTTAAAAATTAAAGAAATTAAAAAAATAATAAATTTTAAATGTAGAAACATTTCTATAGCAAAAATTATTATTGGTTTATATCTTTTAATAATTTATTTAATTATTATTGGTTTATATCTTACAATAATTTATTTAATTATTAAAAGTTTTTAATTGAATAGAAAAGGAAAATTTTTTGGAGACAACCGCCATAGCTTTTCTTATAGATACATTTCGAAAGCTGCTAGACTTCACTCATCAGAGAAATTTTGGCATGCACTGCTAACAATTAAGCTGGTTTTCTGTCCTCTAAACTCCTTATTTTATTCATATCCATGAACAACACCGCCATCTGGCAGTCAGTTTTTGATCATGATGGATTTTTTGCAGAGCTGCTTTGTTGTCACAGCCTGCTACCGGGTGCTCACAGTTTTTAATTATTCCTTTTTATTCCAACAATTTGTTGGTTTTTACGGCCTATTGATTTTCAAGTATCATGACTATGAATGAGCTCAAGGCCACTAATAATATTTCTATAGCGAAAATAATTATTGTTTTTTATTTTTTAAATTTTCCTTTTCTATTCAATTAAAAACTTTTAATAATCAAATAAATAAAAAACAATAATAATTTCCGCTTACAGAATACAGCTATAAGCTTAGAACCATATGTATATATATTTGAAAAAATAATATTTAATTAACAAAAAATAGCTTGCGCCTCACACGTTATACTCGAGAGACTATCTACCTGGGCTTTCGCGATATTTATACGGGCGTTGTCAAATGCAGTACTTAAGATGTATGCAAGTGTGTTTTCACCACATATCATTGGTGAACTTTTTGTGATTTTCTCTTATAGAATACCGAAATCATCTGAAGTCACAAAAATTGTCTCTAATGAAAAATCTCAAATTGAGTGAGTTGAGATGAGACAGACTTGCAGAATACAGTTATAATTCCCTTTTACAAAGAGGGGTCCAACTGCAGAGCGGGAATAAACCACCCTATTTGCAGTTGGACCAAGTCGATTCTTGAAAATTGGGAAATACTAGCTAGCATGGTTCGGTGACAGCAACCCGACAAGTGAGCAGAGGGACCCTCCTGGGCGGTGTTCTCTCCCCACTTCTATGGGTCGTTGCACTGAACGAGATTCTACTAGAACTCAATAAAGGAATAAAGGTAGTCGCATACGCGGACGACATTGTCATTGCAGTATCATGTCCTTTCCCCTAAACTCTGGTGGAGTTGCTGGAGGGAGCGCTCCGCAAACTGCATGGACGGGCGAATGCGGGCTCAGCGTAAACCCATACCCGATATTTTTGGAGGTGTTTTGGCAGTTACGTACGGTCGTATGGAATTACCGTATTTAATTCCAGGCATGATAAACCTTTGGATTCAGTAGGTCGATTCTGTAACTATTTTAACGCCAGGTGGTAGCGTTAACTTTGCTTAACACCATTTTTAAAGATTTTCCCCGGGAGCGTGTCATTATTCTGTATTACAAAATTCTGTGTGACAAAATTCTGTAAATTGCAAAAAAATTCTGCTTGAACAAAATTCTGCTTTTTTAAAATTCTGCTTTTTAAAATTCTGCTTTTTTAAAATTCTGCTTTCTAAAATTCTGCTTTCAATGTTCTGTATTACAAAATTCTGTATTAAAATATAATGTTAACAATGTTAAAGAGGTAATGTAATTATTTTGAAAAAGTGCGCACATGTACATATGTATATATTTTATTTGTTTTGTCGCAAGTTTTCATGTGGTTGTTGTAAATTATTAGGCTGCACTTAAAAACGCGCAAAAGAGTCGGATCGGTGGCATGTTGCCACCGATCAGGGCAACCACCTGGACTTGGCATGGCGTAGCCCAGGGTTATTTAAATAAGCGCGGCCGAAGGCCGCCTATGCAGAAAGGTCTTTTGTACAGAATAACTGTAGTTCGCGTAGCTGCGCACTTTTTCAAAATAATTACATTACCTCTTTAACATTGTTAACATTATATTTTGATACAGAATTTTGTAATACAGAACATTGAAAGCAGAATTTTAGAAAGCAGAATTTTAAAAAAGCAGAATTTTAAAAAAGCAGAATTTTAAAAAGCAGAATTTTAAAAAGCAGAATTTTGTTTTTAGAATTTTGTACATACAGAATTTCGACACCAACCCATTTTCCCCGTTAGCTAACAGTTTTCGTGTGGTTAGGTTTCGCGAATTATTTTCGAAGTGTTAACAATCGCGTTAATATATTTACAAGTGTTTTAGCGTTTGGAAAAAGTGTTTGTATTTTTCGTGTTTTTTACACTCCTGAACACCAGTATTGTCATATTTTATCAATATCAAGAGTCAGCTGTTTAGCGGCGCACAGTGGCGCCTTTTGAGGTTTTTCTTTGCAAAAATCATAACTTTTGAACCAATAAAGATATTTTAAAAATTTTAAATGCAAATGAAAGCTAATTATTTGAAGTTTTATTGTGTGAAAGCTCAGAATGTCACAGATACATTGAGCTACTCGTTTGAAGGCGAAATGCCTAAGATTTTAAATAAATTTGATAAACTTTAGAGAAATGCGATAACGAAAAGTATGTATTTATAAATTACTAAATTAATTCTTTTATTTGAAATAAAAAATTAACTTCTACATAGATATCTTATTTTTCAATAAAGTAACAAAATTGATTAGTAAATCTCTTTTTCATTGTTGTGATAAGAAGTGAGAAACTTATTTTATCTTAACATTTTATTATAACAAAGCAACCCTTTTTGAGCTATACGCATCTGTAAGATCTTGTTGTGTTCTTACATACCTCATAGATGATATGACTGGATCAAAAGAGATAGCTAACATGTTGAAAAGGTCTTGGTTTTATCTAACTCATGATACTTTGCAGGTGTTCATACATCTATATCTTTTGTAGTCCTTGTTCTTAGATTCTTGAGCTTCTTCAGACAATTCTCCTAATGGTAAGCACTATATGAAATCTTTTCCATATGCTAAAATTTTATGTACCGTTGGTGTAAGTTTCTTCTCAGGATACTTTTGATGCAGCAACTCTGTAGTTTTAGGTGCATGTTCTCCAAATTTGGGTCCATTAACTGGTTCATGGCAGTTTAAAATATTTAAAATTACTCCCAATCTTTTCACAATATCTCTATCAACTCCTGTTATGCGAGCAGTCACTTCATCGTTTTCAAAAAATCTTCTTGAGGGGTTACCATCATTTGTAATTCCGTATCCATACTTTTGACAGTCAACTCTAAGGCCAATCTCTTTATAGAATGCATCCTTAATTATTTTTTTTCTGTTTTGTTTCTTCTCACATGTTGTATTGTCGTCGAAAACTTCTCCTTGTTGTGGAAGTGTATAAGCCAGCTTCAAAACAAATTCCATACATCTTATCCTAGCATGCAAAGGAGATATTCCATACTCATAATTTAGTTCGTCAGTTATTGAATCATCAAGATTTTCAAAGTCCTTTTGGCTCTTCTTACAAGTTGGACATTTCATTGTAGATGCCGTATTTGTTATAAAGTTCAAAACTTTTCCATCGACCATTGTTAGAAGAAAATCATGCTTTATTGTAATGACATCCCCCTCTTCAATTTCAATTATTGTTGGTTCTAATTTGGCAATTTGATTTTTTATATCACTCACTGTAGCTTTTATAAGTTCCGAAGACTCCTTCTCGTATTTAAATAATATCGGGCGGCACAATATAGTTGATGACGGACGTGGATTTTTCCAATATTCTGAAGCTTCATCCTTTATTCGTAATGGAACAATAGAAGCCATAAACATATTACTATCTGTAATTGTTTCATCGTCTACATTTATTCTTTGTTTATATGCGCTTTGTCCTGATGATCCATCACAGCCCCACTTAGTTATCAATGCTAGCTCCTTTGGCAGTGATTTCGACTTTTCTTCAGTAAAACTTTGAAGGAGTCGTGTAGACGTATGATCCATTAGGTTTTGTAGCTCAATTTCAGCTGATACTTCGGTTATTTTGGGACTTAGAAGAACTGCTTCTTTCTTGGCTTGAGTAATTTTTTTGTATCCAGGTTGCAATAATGACTTACGCAATATAATATATTTTTTCTTCGTTAAACCTATATCTATAAACAGCGCCAAAGCCATTTGGTGGTGTGGGAATGCTTTTTTTGATCCGCATCAGTCGCACTGGACTTGCTACCGAAACTGCTTCTGTTATATGAGACTTCACGTTTTCTTCGTCTTTTTTATATTTAAAAGCCAGTGCTTCTGAAAGATGAGTCGTGGCCATAACTTTGTGGTATCAGGCAGCTTCCTTTTCCTTGTGTAAGTAGAACACTCTTCTTTGGGTTTTGTTGGTCTCCCTCTAGTTGGATTGGTTGACGTGCTAGGCGTTTCTTCGTCCAAAAAAGTTTTGTCAGCTAGCCACTTTTCATGCTTACTTAGAAATTTTGAATTGTTACGACAGACGTCCTTCCATTTTATTTCTATCATAATGTATTGTAAACCAATTTTTTCTTCCAGGCCTTCCTTTTCTTTAATGCTTGTTTTACTCGCTAATTCTCTCATAACAGCCTCAACGAAGTCCCGTCTTGACTTTGTAGATTTAAACACCGCAAATAGTTTCGAGTTTTCTAGATACATATAAGAATTGGCTTCGAGTCTGACTTAATATTAAACTGTGAACTATATTTAAAAATACTATTCACTTTATTTAAGTAAACAGAATACTAAGTTCCTTAATCTCCAAAAGACGAATGATAATGTGCATTGTATGATGGATAGCTTTATATACCTACTCAAATTATTAAAAAGAATTTCAGGTACACAATTCGTAACTAAAAATGTATGTTGTTAACAAGTTCCAGTAACAAAAACGACCTTACGGCCGTACTGAATTATATATACCTGCTCAGGCGCGTATTTATGCCCAAGGTTGTTTAACTTTATTTGATGTAAAAAGTGAAGTTGCAGCTGGACGCAGGTAGACTCTATGAATTTTGGTAACTGAATATTTCACAAATAACTACTGTTAATATGACGGAGCACATATTTTAACTTTTTTTTTTCCATCAAAGTTTTAAAAAGGGCCTAAAAATAGGCATTTCGAAAAACAGGTATATCCACCAACTTTGAACAAAAAAAAACAATTTTTTTTTGTTCCAATCTTAAATTAAATTATTTTTAATTGCTATACAAGAAAACGACAACCGGCCGCTTTATTTACTCATAGAACTATTTTAAATACAACGAAAAAGAAGAAAAATTTCAAATTTTCCCCAATGTTGAAAATTGGTGAACTTTGAGCGGCTCTACCTGGTAAACTATAATCTTCTGTGAAAAAACAGTTGTATATTCTTGATCCCTGGAAAATTCTCTATTAGAAACATGTATTAGATTTAGCGAACGATTTCATGATTTTTTTGATTTTTGCCATGCTTTAACGGCAGAGGCGCCACCGTGCGGCGTTAAAGGAGCTACAGAATCGCATTTTCGTTAAGAAAAAATGCCAAAATTTGGCGATAAGCTTAACGCGCGGCGAGTAGTTAAAAGTTACAGAATCGGGGTACAGGTCGATTTTGATTTAAAAAAATCTGAATTTTCTTTAAACTTTTCCAAATTGTTGGCAATCGATTATCAATTTCTTTGCAAAGGGTATTAATATATTCAAAAGCTTTCTTCTCAAGGACAGTTACATCCATTGTGTACCATATCAAGTGTGATATTTAAGGCATAGACGTCAAAAAAATAAAAAATAACAACTGGTTTTTAGAGGTGCTTTTTTGGCGTAGGAGCCATTTATTCTGAGTTGAGTTGCATTCGATTACGTAAAAGAAATTAGTAGCACATAAAGGTGAAATGTTTGCGTATATATTGAAAAAGGTGAAAAATAACACTTGAAAACTTGAGAAAACTTCACCTTTAATTTATGAAGCTTATTTTAAACTTTGAACATGCCGCAATCACTTCTTACAAAGTCGTTGATAATACTTCTTAAACTTTTTTAAGAATTTAAGAACGTGCTGCAAAATGCAACAATGTGTTTTGGCAGGCAACTTCGTTAGGATATTCCGATGGTTCTTGATAATTGCAATTGTGTTTATAACATTTGAGCAACCGCAAACCATTATCCACGAAAAAAAAACTAATTTGCCAAATGGCTTAGGCACCTTAATAGACTGTCAAAAGTGTTAAAGAAACGGCGCATGGACAATGGGTAGGCCTTTATTAAAAAGTTTTTTAACTTATGGATTGTATTTATTGACTTATATTTTTAGTGCGATGGTGCCAGCTTCACCCGAAATCCGTTTTTAGGTGAATAACACCGCCTTACAGACATTCTGTCCTATGAACCAAATATACTTTTTCGGAAAGGGGAGAAAAATAAAAATACACCTGTATCGGCGG
Source organism: Merzomyia westermanni (assembly GCA_949987695.1). NCBI lineage: Eukaryota > Metazoa > Arthropoda > Insecta > Diptera > Tephritidae > Merzomyia > Merzomyia westermanni. Next base: position 93,784,646 of record OX465290.1, on the reverse strand, counting down.
TTCTCATGTACACGTCAGAATTTCTTTTTTATGTATAAAGTATAAAGATGGTAGTGTCCGTCTGTCCGCCTGTGTGAAAGGCTTTGGATTGATTTTTAACCCTTTTTAAGGTATAAAGGTCGCAGTGTCCGTCTGGGTTAAAAATCGATCCAAACTCTTTCACACAGGCGAACAGACGGACACTGCGACCTTTGTACTTTATACATTAAAAAAAATTCTGACGTGTACATGAAAATCGCCGATACACGTGTATTTTTATTTTTTCTCCCCTTTCCGAAAAAGTATATTTGGTTCATAGGACAGAACTAAAGCTCGTTTTTGTAACGCAGTGTAATGAAACACATGAGCCATTAGAGGTGGATCGCAGCAAGTGCGTGAAAAAAATTAAATGATAGAAGAGTTTATGCTTTTAGCGAATTGTACTGCTGCAGAGGATATACGTACAGAGTCATCCACGTCCAGCGCCTAGCAACTTTGAGGCACTTATTAAAGCAACGAGTCATCAAGGCTTTGAAATAAAAATTTAATCGGTATTAGAACTGGACAGTTGATTGAATACCTGCGTGAAAGCAGATAATTCGTATTTCAATTCGACACGTTGTATGATGGAAGGGTACCATTTTACAAGACGGTTCAATGCCTAAGATTCATCGAAATTTATCGATAGGGGTGTCAAAAGACGCGTCTTGACCCAGCATCAATAATCCGAAGGCGGAAATTAAATTATTTATTTCTGTTAAGTGACATTTTCGTGTTGTAGTTGTAATATTACATAAAAGGTGTTCCGACGAGTGTAGAATGTGCTCTGCGCTGAAATACGCGGGATGACGTAGCCGGTGTTGGACTAGCTAAGGGTTATTTTTTGAGCGTTGCCGAGGGCCGCCAACTAGCACAGGTGTAATGCACATAAATACCAGGGATCAGGCCCCCAGGTTTGAACCGATTTCGGACAATTTTTTGCCGATAACTTTTCACAGAAATAAAATTGGTAATTTACGCTTTCGAATTATTAAGATCGGCTTCAAGACGCGTCTTTTGACACCCCTATCGACTATTTTTGATGAAAATTTTGTAAAATGCTACCGATGGAAGCCATGTATCTGAAGTCGAAGTTCGTTTGTGGTAGGCGGAGATGGGAGATGGGAAAAAATTGAGAAATAAACAAAAATTGCAAATGTACTCTAAACTCCAATAATGTATTGACATGTGTACAAAATGTCTACAAACTTAAGCTCTTGCTATCCATAAACTCTGAAAACGTTTGTTATGAATTTGGTAATTGTTTACGACCGCGACCGATTAGGATATGGGTATCAAAAGACGCGTTTCGCTTAAAGCAATAAGAATCTGGCTCCGGAGAACAGATATTTTAATTATTTGTGAAAATGTTTGCAGAAAACCGAAAAATTTCCCTGAGCCGACCAAAATCTGGGGCCTGATCCATAGTTTAGTATTTATTTCCTTTACAAGACAACTGCTAAAACACATCAAAAGACGCATTTTGACCTCAGTATCAATATTCTGTAAGCGGAATTTCGATTTTTTGTTTCAGTGAAAAGTTGCTTTCCCATGGTTTAATTATTAAAGGTTTCGTAAGTAGCCCTGTACCACCCTGTACTTTTTACCATCCAAACTCCCAAATTGCTCCTAAAATAAAAAGTGTTATTTCGTTTTAAACTCCTTTTTTAATATTGAAATAGTACTGAAAGTTGTACTTTTCAGAAAAAGTGTAAGTTGGGTACACTTTTCCATTTTTGATAGTTGATTTTGATTACATTAGTTGGAAATAAAATTGATTTATTTTGTTGTGTTGATCTTCCGACAGGGTAGTAAGTTGATTTTTGTTGGAACGATTTCCGTCATCCCTTGTCAAGTTTGGTTTTGTGACAAACCGGTTTCGGCGTTCTGCCATTTTCAATGCCTAGTTTCGTTCTGGTCTGTGTCTATCCGCTGCGTTGTTTTTATAGTCCGTGGGTGCTGTGGCAGGTAATGTCAATCTATGTGTTCGTGGTAGGTAACGTTAATATGCGTGTGTGTGTGCGCGGTATTGATACGTCCGAATTGTTATCTGTCCCAAGGGTTGTTTTTGTAGGTATGTAGACATACCGCTTGTTAGCTAAGCGGTAGGTTGATGTAGGTAGAAATCGGTGATTTTTGCAGTTTGGTTCATATTTCGTTTTTGCTTGTTCATTGTTACGTGTTTGGTTGCTGTACCTGCTGGCTTGTGCTGTTTTTTGTAAACTAGTTTTAAGGGTTCAAATATTTCGTCAGAGATAGTGTTGGTTTGTTCGTTTATGATCCTGCCGTCAAATGTTTTTAACTTGTATATCTCCATGTTCTCAAGTACATTAAGCCGCCGGCCTTTTCCTTGTAGGTGAAGTATTCGAGCCGTTGTTTTTATGTTAGCTGGGGTGCAGTTGTTCTCAAACATGTGGTTCGCGAAATTAGATTCTGGTATTATGGTGGGTTTTCGTGTTTTTTTGTTGTAGTCCCTGATATGCTCTCGGAATCTTGTGCTTATTTTTCTTCCTGTTTGTCCTATGTAGCTGTATTGACATTCACAAGTAAGCCTATACACTCCGCGTCTGTTGAATGGGTCATCAGAATTAGTGTCGGTTCTTAGTTTTTGTCCGACGTTGTTAAATGTTCTGAATGCTGTGTTGATGTTATATCTTTTAAAGAACTTTACTAATTTGTACGTCGCTTTTCCAGTGTATGTCATTGCCGTCCAAACCAGTGGATTTTCCTCTACGTTTACTCTTTTTTGTGTTCCATAGCTACTTCTGGGTTTATCCACAAGTGCTTTCTCGTATCCATTATTTGCCGCTATGTTATATATTGTATTAAGCTCTCTCCAGTATGCTTCCTGTGTGAGCGGCGTTCTCTGAAGCCTATCCACTAAGTGCCTCAATGCTGCATTTTTGTGCTGTTGCGGATGGTTTGATGTAGAGTGTATAATGGTGTCCGTGGCAGTCGGTTTTCTATAAATGCCGTAGTTGAACCTATTTGTTATTTTGTCAATCCCTATAGTTAGGTCCAGGTAGTTCATTATTCCATCTTTTTCTACTTCCATTGTGAACTCTATGTTGCTATGTTGCCTGTTGAGGAGCTCTAGTATTTGCTCTTCGTTATCGTCATTTAGGATGCAGATGATGTCATCCACGTATCTAGCGTAGAATGCCACGCCTAACTTGGTTTTTAACTCCTGTATATATTTTCCTTCCAAGTTTTGCATGAATGTTTCCATGAGAATGGCCGATGTTGGGTTACCCATTCCTAGTCCGTTTGTCCGTCTATATATTTTGTTGTTGAACCGGAAATAGTTTTGCCGCAGCGTTGTTCTTAGCGCGTTGGTAATTTGCGCAGTTTTTACCTTATCTTCAGTTTTGTCCAGTAGTGTTTTGTTGACTATATCCATTGTATCTGTTAGTGGTATTGACGGGTATAAGTCCTTTATGTCAAAGGATACGAGTTTACTGCTACTTGTGAGTTTAACGGTCTCAAGTCTTTGTAGTAGTTCTATCGTATTGCTTATTGTGTATTCGTGCCCTAGTTTCAGAGTGTCCTTTCAAATCGTTTTTAGATGTTTCGACAGTTTATAACCCGGCGCGGACTTAAAATTAATTATAGGTCTCATCGGCGTATCCTGCTTGTGGATTTTAGGTAACGCAATGAGTGGAGGAGCAGATGGATTCATTTGTGTTAGGGTATATGCCACCCTCTCGTCTATTATTTTGGTAGCATTTTTTATAACCTCTTTAACTTCGGTCTGGTATTTATCCGTGCGGTTATCCCTAATAATGCGGCATTTCATTTCCTCGATGAGCTTCTCTGTCTTTGCTATATATTCATTCTTACTGATTAGCACCGTTGTGTTTCCTTTGTCTGCCTTCGTTGTGACGATGAGCTGAGCAAGCGATAGTAGATGCAGAGGTTGCAATATCGCTTCTTCCATATGAGGAACAGGAGCACGCAAGGCACATGTGCAGAGAAATCATAAGCAAGGAAGTAAGAGCCCAGGAAGCACAAAAAGGAAATAAGGAGCTGAAAATATTGAAAAGGCTACAACGAAAGCTAAAAAATAACAACACTCTGAAACTAGGGCACGAATACATAATAAGCAATACGATAGAACTACTACAAAGACTTGAGACCGTTAAACTCACAAGTAGCAGTAAACTCGTATCCTTTGACATAAAGGACTTATACCCGTCAATACCACTAACAGATACAATGGATATAGTCAACAAAACACTACTGGACAAAACTGAAGATAAGGTAAAAACTGCGCAAATTACCCACGCGCTAAGAACAACGCTGCGGCAAAACTATTACCGGTTCAACAACAAAATATATAGACAGACAAACGGACTAGGAATGGGTAACCCAACATCGGCCATTCTCATGGAAACATTCATGCAAAACTTGGAAGGAAAATATATACAGGAGTTAAAAACCAAGTTAGGCGTGGCATTCTACGCTAGATACGTGGATGACATCATCTGCATCCTAAATGACGATAACGAAGAGCAAATACTAGAGTTCCTCAACAGGCAACATAGCAACATAGAGTTCACAATGGAAGTAGAAAAAGATGGAATAATGAACTACCTGGACCTAACTATAGGGATTGACAAAATAACAAATAGGTTCAACTACGGCATTTATAGAAAACCGACTGCCACGGACACCATTATACACTCTACATCAAACCATCCCCAACAGCACAAAAATGCAGCATTGAGGCACTTAGTGGATAGGCTTCAGAGAACGCCGCTCACACAGGAAGCATACTGGAGAGAGCTTAATACAATATATAACATAGCGGCAAATAATGGATACAAGAAAGCACTTGTGGATAAACTCAGAAGTAGCCATGGAACACAAAAAAGAGTAAACGTAGAGGAAAATCCAATGGTTTGGACGGCAATGACATACACTGGAAAAGCGACGTACAAATTAGCAAAGTTCTTTAAAAGATATAACGTCAACACAGCATTCAGAACATCTAACAACGTCGGACAAAAACTAAGAACCGACACTAATTCTGATGACCCATTCAACAGACACGGAGTGTATAGGCTTACTTGTGAATGTCAATACAGCTACATAGGACAAACAGGAAGAAAAATAAGCACAAGATTCCGAGAGCATATCAGGGACTACAACAAAAAAACACGAAAACCCACCATAATACCAGAATCTAATTTCGCGAACCACATGTTTGAGAACAACTGCACCCCAGCTAACATAAAAACAACGGCTCGAATACTTCACCTACAAGGAAAAGGCCGGCGGCTTAATGTACTTGAGAACATGGAGATATACAAGTTAAAAACATTTGACGGCAGGATCATAAACGAACAAACCAACACTATCTCTGACGAAATATTTGAACCCTTAAAACTAGTTTACAAAAAACAGCACAAGCCAGCAGGTACAGCAACCAAACACGTAACAATGAACAAGCAAAAACGAAATATGAACCAAACTGCAAAAATCACCGATTTCTACCTACATCAACCTACCGCTTAGCTAACAAGCGGTATGTCTACATACCTACAAAAACAACCCTTGGGACAGATAACAATTCGGACGTATCAATACCGCGCACACACACACGCATATTAACGTTACCTACCACGAACACATAGATTGACATTACCTGCCACAGCACCCACGGACTATAAAAACAACGCAGCGGATAGACACAGACCAGAACGAAACTAGGCATTGAAAATGGCAGAACGCCGAAACCGGTTTGTCACAAAACCAAACTTGACAAGGGATGACTGAAAATCGTTCCAACAAAAATGGAAATAAAATTATTTTAATGCAATTCTGCAGTAAGTTACATATTAAAATTCAATTTCTTTAATAGTTCTGATAAATTTAGCTATGCATTTCTTTAATTTATAGTAGAAGTAAGTGTATACAAAGCGCTATACCTACATCATATAATATTACTTCTATATTGGCAGTAAATGCTAATACCGTTCGAAAACATTACAGTACAGATATATTATTTTTGAGCGAGACAGGCATATATTTTTATTAACAAAAATATTTTCAAGTCATGACCGTTTCAATAAAAGAAAAAAATTCACTAAAGCGGTCATTGAAAGCATATATGTATGTATTTATTATAAATATTTAATATAGAAGTATAACATATAAAGGGTGTATTTTTTAGGGGTATAGAACTTTGAATTGAAATAAAACACAAGAAAATCGTTTTAAGGTCCATTAATTTGGCTTTATTGGAAGGATAATTTTATGCCATTAATGTTTAAATATGATTTCGGGCATGTGGCCGCCGCGGCTGGCTCGAATAAAGCCAATTCTACAGGTCCAATTTTCAACCACTTTTTCGAGCATATGGCGCCGTATGTCGGCAATAACGCCACGAATGTTGGCTTCCAATTCCCCTAACGTTTCTGGTTTGTTGGTGTAGACGAGCGACTTCACATATCCCCAAAGAAAATAATCCAATGGTGTCAAATCACACGACCTTGGTGGCCAATTGACAGGTCCATTCCGCGAAATTATGCGCTCATCGAATGTTTCCTTCAATAAATCGATTGTGACGTGCGCTGTGTGGCATGTAGCGCCGTCTTGTTGGAACCACAACTCATCCACATTCATGCCATCCAATTCGGGAACAAAATAGTCGGTTATCATGGCTCTATAGCGGTCTCCATTAACGGTAGCTGCCTCTCCAGCATTATTGCGGAAGAAGTATGGCTCAATGACTCCACCAGCCCATAGAGCACACCAAACAGTCAGTTTTTGTGGATGTAATGGCGTTTCAAGGGTCTCATGTGGATTCTCTTCACTCCAAATGCGGCAATTTTGCTTGTTGACGTAGCCATTCAACCAAAAATGAGCCTCATCACTGAACAAAATTTTGCGATGAAAATCAGCATCGAAATCAATCTCATTTTCCGCCCATACACCAAAATCACGACGCATTGCATGGTCTCGCGGCTTTAATTCTTGCACAAGCTGGATCTTGTAAGGTCGCAAGCCAAGATCTTTGCGCAAAATCTTCCATAAAGTTGATGGACAAAGCTCCAATTGCTGTGCACGGTGGCGAATCGATTCATTCGGGTCCTCTTCAACACTTTGCTCTACAGCGGCAATTGTTTCTTCGGTGCGCACTGTTCGACGTCTCTGCGGATGCGTATTATCACATAGAGTAAACGTAGTGCGAAAACGATCCATGGTTAACCGAATTAATTGCTCTGATGGACGATTATGTCGACCATAAAATGGACGGAGCTCACGGTAAACTTCGCGAACTGAACCATTATTTTCGAAATAAATTTGCACGATTTGCAAGCGTTGTTCTTTTGTCAACCTGTTCATGATGAAATGGCAAACCAAACTGAACATAAATGACATTAGAGTTGCCAGATTTGACCACAAAATGCCAGTTTTATCTCTATTCGAAAAACAAACCCGTAAAAAAACACCCTGTATTATTGAAAGCGATATATACACAAGAAAACGAATTATGTCCAGGGTATGTTGCGTGTGTTCTAGCAGAAGAGGAACGAATACAATATTACGCAGGTGAGTTAATATCACATTCCATTTGAAACAAAATAATATAAATTGAAATTAGTTTTAAGTAAGACGCTCTTTTGGAACAGCGATGGCGACAGGAATGTAATATACAGATAGATGTAGATACGCAAAACTTAAAAGTTTGCTTTAATCATTTTAAAACCAATGACTATAAGCCGTCTAAAGGCACTAAGAAATATTTATGGCCGCACGCAAATATGAGATTACATTAATGGAATGCGGGGACTATCCGTTTTCGTTGAAAATGTCGTCCGAAACATAGCTGGATTTGTCGCTTGGAAAGTTATTTCAAAAATAAATTGGGACGTGTTATTTCGTTTTAAACTCCTTTTTTAATATTGACGATAATTTTAAAATAGTACAGAAAGTTATACTTTTCAGAAAAAAGTGTAAGTTGAGTACACTTTTCCATTTTTGATAGGTGATTTTGATTACATTCGTTGGAAATAAAATTATTTTAATGCAATTCTGCAGTAAGTTACATATTAAAATTCAATTTCTTTAATAGTTCTGATAAATTTAGCTATGCATTTCTTTAATTTATAGTAGAAGTAAGTGTATACATCATATAATTATTACTTCTATATTGGCAGTAAATGCTAATACCGTTCGAAAACATTACAGTACAGATATATTATTTTTGAGCGAGACAGGCATATATTTTTATTAACAAAAATATTTTCAAGTCATGAGCGTTTCAATAAAAGAAAAAAATTCACTAAAGCGGTCACTGAAAGCATATATGTATGTATTTATTATAAATATTTAATATAGAAGTATAACATATATTATTGAAAGCGATATATACACAAGAAAACGAATTATGTCCAGGGTATGTTGCGTGTGTTCTAGCAGAAGAGGAACGAATACAATATTACGCAGGTGAGTTAATATCACATTCCATTTGAAACAAAATAATATAAATTGAAATTAGTTTTAAGAAAGACGCTCTTTTGGAACAGCGATGGCGACAGGAATGTAATATACAGATAGATGTAGATACGCAAAACTTAAAAGTTTGCTTTAATCATTTTAAAACCAATGACTATAAGCCGTCTAAAGGCACTAAGAAATATTTATGGCCGCACGCAAATATGAGATTACATTAATGGAATGCGGGGACTATCCGTTTTCGTTGAAAATGTCGTCCGAAACATAGCTGGATTTGTCGCTTGGAAAGTTATTTCAAAAATAAATTGGGACGTGTTATTTCGTTTTAAACTCCTTTTTTAATATTGACGATAATTTTAAAATAGTACTGAAAGTTGTACTTTTCAGAAAAAAGTGTAAGTTGGGTACACTTTTCCATTTTTGATAGTTGATTTTGATTACATTCGTTGGAAATAAAATTATTTTAATGCAATTCTGCAGTAAGTTACATATTAAAATTCAATTTCTTTAATAGTTCTGATAAATTTAGCTATGCATTTCTTTAATTTATAGTAGAAGTAAGTGTATACATCATATAATTATTACTTCTATATTGGCAGTAAATGCTAATACCGTTCGAAAACATTACAGTACAGATATATTATTTTTGAGCGAGACAGGCATATATTTTTATTAACAAAAATATTTTCAAGTCATGAGCGTTTCAATAAAAGAAAAAAATTCACTAAAGCGGTCATTGAAAGCATATATGTATGTATTTATTATAAATATTTAAGTATAAGAAGTATAACATATATTATTGAAAGCGATATATACACAAGAAAACGAATTATGTCCAGGGTATGTTGCGTGTGTTCTAGCAGAAGAGGAACGAATACAATATTACGCAGGTGAGTTAATATCACATTCCATTTGAAACAAAATAATATAAATTGAAATTAGTTTTAAGAAAGACGCTTTTTGGAACAGCGATGGCGACAGGAATGTAATATACAGATAGATGTAGATACGCAAAACTTAAAAGTTTGCTTTAATCATTTTAAAACCAATGACTATAAGCCGTCTAAAGGCACTAAGAAATATTTATGGCCGCACGCAAATATCAGATTACATTAATGGATTGCGGGGACTATCCGTTTTCGTTGAAAATGTCGTCCGAAACATAGCTGGATTTGTCGCTTGGAAAGTTATTTCAAAAATAAATTGGGACGTGTTATTTCGTTTTAAACTCCTTTTTTAATATTGACGATAATTTTAAAATAGTACTGAAAGTTGTACTTTTCAGAAAAAAGTGTAAGTTGGGTACACTTTTCCATTTTTGATAGTTGATTTTGATTACATTCGTTGGAAATAAAATTATTTTAATGCAATTCTGCAGTAAGTTACATATTAAAATTCAATTTCTTTAATAGTTCTGATAAATTTAGCTATGCATTTCTTTAATTTATAGTAGAAGTAAGTTTATACAAAGCGCTATACCTACATCATATAATTATTACTTCTATATTGGCAGTAAATGCTAATACCGTTTGAAAACATTACAGTACAGATATATTATTTTTGAGCGAGACAGGCATATATTTTTATTAACAAAAATATTTTCAAGTCATGAGCGTTTTAATAAAAGAAAAAAATTCACTAAAGCGGTCATTGAAAGCATATATGTATGTATTTATTATAAATATTTAATATAGAAGTATAACATATATTATTGAAAGCGATATATACACAAGAAAACGAATTATGTCCAGGGTATGTTGCGTGTGTTCTAGCAGAAGAGGAACGAATACTATATTACGCAGGTGAGTTAATATCACATTCCATTTGAAACAAAATAATATAAATTGAAATTAGTTTTAAGAATGACGCTCTTTTGGAACAGCGATGGCGACAAGAATGTAATATACAGATAGATGTAGATACGCAAAACTTAAAAGTTTGCTTTAATCATTTTAAAACCAATGACTATAAGCCGTCTAAAGGCACTAAGAAATATTTATGGCCGCACGCAAATATGAGATTACATTAATGGAATGCGGGGACTATCCGTTTTCGTTGAAAATGTCGTCCAAAACATAGCTGGATTGGTCGCTTGGAAAGTTATTTCAAAAATAAATTGGGACGTTTGTAAAGAACAAATGCCAAAGTTATCAAAACTTAAAAACTTGTGTATTTATCTGGCACCATTAAAAGATGTGTGCGATTATTGCTTGGTATGTGAAAGTGTCATCAGACAAGAAACAGCAAAAGCTTCTCTTAAAAACATAAAAGAATTACTTGTAGTTAACGTTTTTCAAAGTTTAAAAAATCCATTTACAAATAAACTAATGAACGATCACTTACAAATAGAAAGTTTTTATTTGTTATTGTAACGATATATTGAACGATCATAGGATGTCACTTTGCAAATCAGTTATATCTTTTTATATTGATTCACGCCTATTTTACGAAAGCTTTAAAGGAACTGAAGAAAAATCAGGCATTCGAAAAAAATTTACAAAGCTCATATTATTTGCCAATCAATAAAGAAAAATGCATGAATTCCAAATGTTATTAATAAATACGGCATACTTCTTTGACTCTACTTGGAAGTAAATAAAAAGCCTTTTAAAACCTTGTGGTATCACAGCAATTTGTGAGCAGAGGTCAACAATTTTATAACTTTATGACTGATTGAAATTTTCAAATATACTTCTTAGCAAACCCTTACTTTCAACGAGATTAGGTGTACCTTCTGTGCATTTTACAAACGTTTTAGGTATATTAAGGTATGTTTTGTTAGACTTATTACTTTAGTATTAATTGTTTAACAGTAAAATGAATTTGAGAGATGAATATTGTGTATAATAGTCATTAACATATATGTACATTTTACATTTAGTGAGCTTCAAATGCAATAAAAGGCTGAGCTTATAAACACTTTTCTTTATCTAGTTCATTAATTTAGAAACTAACAGTTTATTGATGCTACGGTTCCAAAAAAGCATCGTATAAATGGTAAGAATTTCTTAACTCGGTACGTTGGCGTTTTGAGAAGCAAAATGAAGCAATTGAATAAAAAGTCCCTGTGCGACAGAGCTTAGCTCGATGTGAGTATTCTTGGGCTCATAACATGTAAAACTACACAAATATGGAATTGAGGTTAGTTGACAACTGTATTGGAGCATATATTTTGTTTGATAAACAACCTGGGTTATTATAACAGAGAAAAATGTAGCATGTTATCTATTTCAAGATCGGTTATGCTGTGAGATAGGAGCGGATATTCCAACACACAAGAATAGAAAAACGATTTATACTTTATTATACTTGTGGCAACATACATATATATTATTTTTCAAAAATTTCTTAAATTTTGACTAAATACATCTGGGCCCCTGTCAATGGAATCCGCTACTGGATTGCTTTGGCAATTTTTAAAAAATTTCGTAAATTTACACATACACAATACATTCACAAAGCTTGCCTCAAAATGATTTCGTAATTTTTACACATTGAGAAGATACATTACTGCCAATATAGAAGTATTACATATACATATGACCTACATACATAAATAAATTATTATAAATACATATAGTAGTATATTTATTTTCAGGAATTTGGCGGCCGCCGTGGTGTGAAGGTAGTGTTGCCGGCCTACCACACCGAAGGTCCATGGTTCGAGCCCTGGTACAGGTAACATCAAAAGTGATTTGAAAAAAGTTTTTCAAAACGGGGTCGCCCCTCGGCAGTGGTTTGGCAAACTCTCTGAGTGTATTTCTGCCATGACAGGCTTCTCAGCAAAAATTCGTCTCCTTTGTAGATGCCGTTCGGAGTCGGCAAAAAACTGTAGGTCCCACCAATTTGTAGGGAAAATTCAAATCGGCACACCACAAATTGGAAGAGAAGCTTGGCGCAAAAATCTCTTAGGAGGTTTATGATGATATACCTGTTGTATATCGCGCCATAGAGATAGAGAGATTAACTTCTGCCACATCAGATCATTTAACGCAGCCGTTTCTCGTAGAATTTAGCTGTTATAAAAGGAGGTAAAGTCCACATAAGAATTGTATTGCCATATCAACCCAGTGCTTTATCCTCAGAGTAAGTTCTAACTAAAGCCATACGTGCTGACCTACTCGCTTGAACATAAAAGTTCTAGTTCTTCGAATTGTGTGTACCTTGTGGGAAAAATCTGTAGTTCTCAACTGGTTTACTTCTAGTGAATTCGCAACACCTACTGCCTTCGATCTCTTTTACATGTAATGAACTTTTGAATTTAGCATGACGATGTCCCTAGGCGGAGGAAGTTGTCAGTTTCGAAAATGAATTTCAGGTACACAATTCGTAACTAAAAATGTATGTTGTTAACAAGTTCCAGTAACAAAAACGACCTTACGGCCGTACTGAATTATATATACCTGCTCAGGCGCGTATTTATGCCCAAGGTTGTTTAACTTTATTTGATGTAAAAAGTGAAGTTGCAGCTGGACGCAGGTAGACTTTATGAATTTAGGTAACTGAATATTTCACAAATAACTACTGCTAATATGACGGAGCACATATTTTAACATTTTTTTTTCCATCAAAGTTTTAAAAAGGGCCTAAAAATAGGCATTTCGAAAAACAGGTATATCCACAAACTTTGAACAAAAAAAACAATTTTTTTTGTTTCAATCTTAAATTAAATTATTTTTAATTGCTATACAAGAAAACGACAACCGGCCGCTTTATTTACTCATAAAACTAATTTAAATACAACGAAAAAGAAGAAAAATTTCACATTTTCCCCAATGTTGAAAATTGGTGAACTTTGAGCGGCTCTACCTGGTAAAAAACAGTTGTATATTCTTGATCCCTGGAAAATTCTCTATTAGAAACATGTATTAGATTTAGCGAACGATTTCATGATTTTTTTGATTTTTGCCATGCTTTAACGACAGGGGCGCCACCGTGCGGCGTTAAAGGAGCTACAGAATCGCAGTTTCGTTAAGAAAAAATGCCAAAATTTGGCGATAAGCTTAACGCGCGGCGAGTAGTTAAAAGTTACAGAATCGGGGTACAGGTCGATTTTGATTTAAAAAAATCTGAATTTTCTTTAAACTTTTCCTAATTGTTGGCAATCGATTATCAATTTCTTTGCAAAGGGTATTAATATATTCAAAAGCTTTCTTCTCAAGGACAGTTACATCCATTGTGTACCATATCAAGTGTGATATTTAAGGCATAGACGTCAAAAAAAATAAAAAATAACAACTGGTTTTTAGAGGTGCGTAGGAGCCATTTATTCTGAGTTGAGTTGCATTCGATTACGTAAAAGAAATTAGTAGCACATAAAGGTGAAATGTTTGCGTATATTTTGAAAAAGGTGAAAAATAACACTTGAAAACTTGAGAAAACTTCACCTTTAATTTATGAAGCTTATTTTAAACTTTGAACATGCCGCAATCACTTCTTACAAAGTCGTTGATAATACTTCTTAAACTTTTTTAAGAATTTAAGAACGTGCTGCAAAATGCAACAATGTGTTTTCGCAGGCAACTTCGTTAGGATATTCCGATGGTTCTTGAAAATTGCAATTGTGTTTATAACATTTGAGCAACCGCAAACCATTGTCCACGAAAAAAAAACTAATTTGCCAAATGGCTTAGGCACCTTAATAGACTGTCAAAAGTGTTAAAGAAACGGCGCATGGACAATGGGTAGGCCTTTATTAAAAAGTTTTTTAACTTATGGATTGTATTTATTGACTTTTATTTTTAGTGCCATGGTGCCAGCTTCACCCGAAATCCGTTTTTAGGTGAATAACACCGCCTTACAGACATTCTGTCCTATGAACCAAATATACTTTTTCGGAAAGGGGAGAAAAATAAAAATACACCTGTATCGGCGGTTCTCATGTACACGTCAGAATTTCTTTTTTATGTATAAAGTATAAAGATGGTAGTGTCCGTCTGTCCGCCTGTGTGAAAGGCTTTGGATTGATTTTTAACCCTTTTTAAGGTATAAAGGTCGCAGTGTCCGTCTGGGTTAAAAATCGATCCAAACTCTTTCACACAGGCGAACAGACGGACACTGCGACCTTTGTACTTTATACATTAAAAAAAATTCTGACGTGTACATGAAAATCGCCGATACACGTGTATTTTTATTTTTTCTCCCCTTTCCGAAAAAGTATATTTGGTTCATAGGACAGAACTAAAGCTCGTTTTTGTAACGCAGTGTAATGAAACACATGAGCCATTAGAGGTGGATCGCAGCAAGTGCGTGAAAAAAATTAAATGATAGAAGAGTTTATGCTTTTAGCGAATTGTACTGCTGCAGAGGATATACGTACAGAGTCATCCACGTCCAGCGCCTAGCAACTTTGAGGCACTTATTAAAGCAACGAGTCATCAAGGCTTTGAAATAAAAATTTAATCGGTATTAGAACTGGACAGTTGATTGAATACCTGCGTGAAAGCAGATAATTCGTATTTCAATTCGACACGTTGTATGATGGAAGGGTACCATTTTACAAGACGGTTCAATGCCTAAGATTCATCGAAATTTATCGATAGGGGTGTCAAAAGACGCGTCTTGACCCAGCATCAATAATCCGAAGGCGGAAATTAAATTATTTATTTCTGTTAAGTGACATTTTCGTGTTGTAGTTGTAATATTACATAAAAGGTGTTCCGACGAGTGTAGAATGTGCTCTGCGCTGAAATACGCGGGATGACGTAGCCGGTGTTGGACTAGCTAAGGGTTATTTTTTTAGCGTTGCCGAGGGCCGCCAACTAGCACAGGTGTAATGCACATAAATACCAGGGATCAGGCCCCCAGGTTTGAACCGATTTCGGACAATTTTTTGCCGATAACTTTTCACAGAAATAAAATTGGTAATTTACGCTTTCGAATTATTAAGATCGGCTTCAAGACGCGTCTTTTGACACCCCTATCGACTATTTTTGATGAAAATTTTGTAAAATGCTACCGATGGAAGCCATGTATCTGAAGTCGAAGTTCGTTTGTGGTAGGCGGAGATGGGAGATGGGAAAAAATTGAGAAATAAACAAAAATTGCAAATGTACTCTAAACTCCAATAATGTATTGACATGTGTACAAAATGTCTACAAACTTAAGCTCTTGCTATCCATAAACTCTGAAAACGTTTGTTATGAATTTGGTAATTGTTTACGACCGCGACCGATTAGGATATGGGTATCAAAAGACGCGTTTCGCTTAAAGCAATAAGAATCTGGCTCCGGAGAACAGATATTTTAATTATTTGTGAAAATGTTTGCAGAAAACCGAAAAATTTCCCTGAGCCGACCAAAATCTGGGGCCTGATCCATAGTTTAGTATTTATTTCCTTTACAAGACAACTGCTAAAACACATCAAAAGACGCATTTTGACCTCAGTATCAATATTCTGTAAGCGGATTTTCGATTTTTTGTTTCAGTGAAAAGTTGCTTTCCCATGGTTTAATTATTAAAGATTTCGTAAGTAGCCCTGTACCACCCTGTACTTTTTACCATCCAAACTCCCAAATTGCTCCTAAAATAAAAAGTGTTATTTCGTTTTAAACTCCTTTTTTAATATTGACGATAATTTTAAAATAGTACTGAAAGTTGTACTTTTCAGAAAAAGTGTAAGTTGGGTCCATTTTTGATAGTTGATTTTGATTACATTCGTTGGAAATAAAATTATTTTAATGCAATTCTGCAGTAAGTTACATATTCAAATTCAATTTCTTTAATAGTTCTGATAAATTTAGCTATGCATTTCTTTAATTTATAGTAGAAGTAAGTGTATACATCATATAATTATTACTTCTATATTGGCAGTAAATGCTAATACCGTTCGAAAACATTACAGTACAGATATATTATTTTTGAGCGAGACAGGCATATATTTTTATTAACAAAAATATTTTCAAGTCATGAGCGTTTCAATAAAAGAAAAAAATTCACTAAAGCGGTCATTGAAAGCATATATGTATGTATTTATTATAAATATTTAATATAGAAGTATAACATATATTATTGAAAGCGATATATACACAAGAAAACGAATTATGTCCAGGGTATGTTGCGTGTGTTCTAGCAGAAGAGGAACGAATACAATATTACGCAGGTGAGTTAATATCACATTCCATTTGAAACAAAATAATATAAATTGAAATTAGTTTTAAGAAAGACGCTCTTTTGGAACAGCGATGGCGACAGGAATGTAATATACAGATAGATGTAGATACGCAAAACTTAAAAGTTTGCTTTAATCATTTTAAAACCAATGACTATAAGCCGTCTAAAGACACTAAGAAATATTTATGGCCGCACGCAAATATGAGATTACATTAATGGAATGCGGGGACTATCCGTTTTCGTTGAAAAGGTCGTCCGAAACATAGCTGGATTTGTCGCTTGGAAAGTTATTTCAAAAATAAATTGGGACGTTTGTAAAGAACAAATGCCAAAGTTATCAAAACTTAAAAACTTGTGTATTTATCTGGCACCATTAAAAGATGTGTGTCATCAGACAAGAAACAGCAAAAGCTTCTCTTAAAAACATAAAAGAATTACTTGTAGTTAACGTTTTTCAAAGTTTAAAAAATCCATTTACAAATAAACTAATGGACGATCACGTACAAATAGAAAGTTTTTATTTGTTATTGTAACGATATATTGAACGATCATAGGATGTCACTTTGCAAATCAGTTATATCTTTTTATATTGATTCACGCCTATTTTACGAAAGCTTTAAAGGAACTGAAGAAAAATCAGGCATTCGAAAAAAATTTACAAAGCTCATATTATTTGCCAATCAATAAAGAAAAATGCATGAATTCCAAATGTTATTAATAAATACGGCATACTTCTTTGACTCTACTTGGAAGTAAATAAAAAGCCTTTTAAAACCTTGTGGTATCACAGCAATTTGTGAGCAGAGGTCAACAATTTTATAACTTTATGACTGATTGAAATTTTCAAATATACTTCTTAGCAAACCCTTACTTTCAACGAGATTAGGTGTACCTTCTGTGCATTTTACAAACGTTTTAGGTATATTAAGGTATGTTTTGTTAGACTTATTACTTTAGTATTAATTGTTTAACAGTAAAATGAATTTGAGAGATGAATATTGTGTATAATAGTCATTAACATATATGTACATTTTACATTTAGTGAGCTTCAAATGCAATAAAAGGCTGAGCTTATAAACACTTTTCTTTATCTAGTTCATTAATTTAGAAACTAACAGTTTATTGATGCTACGGTCCCAAAAAAGCATCGTATAAATGGTAAGAATTTCTTAACTCGGTACGTTGGCGTTTTGAGAAGCAAAATGAAGCAATTGAATAAAAAGTCCCTGTACGACAGAGCTTAGCTCGATGTGCAACATACATATATATTCTTTTTCAAAAATTTCTTAAATTTTGACTAAATACATCTGGGCCCCTGCCAATGGAATCCGCTACTGGATTGCTTTGGCAATTTTTAAAAAACTTTCGTAAATTTACACATACAAAATACATTCACAAAGCTTGCCTCAAAATGATTTCGTAATTTTGACACATTGAGAAGATACATTACTGCCAATATACAGGGTGTTTTTTTTACAGGTTTGTTTTTCGAATAGAGATAAAACTGGCATTTTGTGGTCAAATCTGGCAACTCTAATGTCATTTATGTTCAGTTTGGTTTGCCATTTCATCATGAACAGGTTGACAAAAGAACAACGCTTGCAAATCGTGCAAATTTATTTCGAAAATAATGGTTCAGTTCGCGAAGTTTACCGTAAGCTCCATCCATTTTATGGTCGACATAATCGTCCATCAGAGCAATTAATTCGGTTAACCATGGATCGTTTTCGCACTACGTTTACTCTATGTGATAATACGCATCCGCAGAGACGTCGAACAGTGCGCACCGAAGAAACAATTGCCGCTGTAGAGCAAAGTGTTGAAGAGGACCCGAATGAATCGATTCGCCACCGTGCACAGCAATTGGAGCTTTGTCCATCAACTTTATGGAAGATTTTGCGCAAAGATCTTGGCTTGCGACTTTACAAGATCCAGCTTGTGCAAGAATTAAAGCCGCGAGACCATGCAATGCGTCGTGATTTTGGTGTATGGGCCGAAAATAAGATTGATTTCGATGCTGATTTTCATCGCAAAATTTTGTTCAGTGATGAGGCTCATTTTTGGTTGAATGGCTACGTCAACAAGCATAATTGCCGCATTTGGAGTGAAGAGAATCCACATGAGACCCTTGAAACGCCATTACATCCACAAAAACTGACTGTTTGGTGTGCTCTATGGGCTGGTGGAGTCATTGGGCCATACTTCTTCCGCAATAATGCTGGAGAGGCAGCTACCGTTAATGGAGACCGGTATAGAGCCATGATAACCGACTATTTTGTTCCCGAATTGGATGGCATGAATGTGGATGAGTTGTGGTTCCAACAAGACGGCGCTACATGCCACACAGCGCACGTCACAGTCGATTTATTGAAGGAAACATTCGATGAGCGCATAATTTCGCGGAATGGACCTGTCAATTGGCCACCAAGGTCGTGTGATTTGACACCATTGGATTATTTTCTTTGGGGATATGTGAAGTCGCTCGTCTACACCAACAAACCAGAAACGTGAGGGGAATTGGAAGCCAACATTCGTGGCGTTATTGCCGACATACGGCCCCATATGCTCGAAAAAGTGGTTGAAAATTGGACCTGTAGAATTGGCTTTATTCGAGCCAGCCGCGGCGGCCACATGCCCGAAATCATATTTAAACATTAATGGCATAAAATTATCCTTCCAATAAAGCCAAATTGATGGACCTTAAAACGATTTTCTTGTGTTTTATTTCAACTCGAAGTTCTATACCCCTAAAAAAAACACCCTTTAGAAGTATTACATATATGACCTACATACATAAATAAATTATTATAAATACATACAGTAGTATATTTATTTTCAGGATTTTGTACAAACTATTAACTTCTGCCATATCAGATCATTTAACGCAGCCGTTTCTCGTAGAATTTAGCTGTTATAAAAGGAGGTAAAGTCCACATAAGAATTGTATTGCCATATCAACCCAGTGCTTTATCCTCAGAGTAAGTTCTAACTAAAGCCATACGTGCTGACCTACTCGCTTGAACATACAAGTTCTAGTTCTTCGAATTGTGTGTACCTTGTGGGAAAAATCTGTAGTTCTCAACTGGTTTGCCTCTAGTGAATTCGCAACACCTACTGCCTTCGATCTCTTTTACATGTACTGAACTTTTGAATTTAGCATGACGATGTCCCTAGGCGGAGGAAGTTGTCAGTTTCGATCGAGTTCGTTTATTGCTACTATTTCTATAGTTCTGAACGATTTCCACTTGATTTATGGGTACTATTTCGTTGGTTTGTAATGAGCAATTTCGAACTCAGGCATCCTTCTGGAGATTCATATAATAATTGCCATACAACCGATAGAAATAGAAACTTGTCATGTCTAGACATAAACATTGAAAATTTTACTAAAACGATCCAATGATTTTTCTCAGTGTCGAACGGGGGGCAATCCTGAAACGGGTTATCATTTGTCGAAAATCATATGACTCATTTGCCAATGGTTTATGTCAAACTCTGGCTTAACTTCCGATGAGCTGATCTCCTTCTTTTTGGATCGAGCCATCGAAGTGAGAACGTGCCACAGTCCACCACGTAAATATTCAGGTGATTATCATGAAGCCAATTAAATTTTACAATTAACAAATTACAAAAATTAAACCACCTCGCTAAACAATTAATGATGCAAGCTGAAAACGTGAGAGATAGCATCGATAAGTCAGAACCACAACTAGGTCGAAATAACAATCTATAGAGCTGTCTAGCCTTCGTGCTATATGCATTGTTGTAAAATTATAAATATGTAATAATAAAGTAGACACTCTAATAATGATCCCAAAAAGATCAAGCAGAGAAGTGGCAAACATTTTCGGGGCGAAACCGCAAACTAAACAAAAAAAAACTTTACCTTTTCCAGACTGAACGAAGCACGGTGAATAAATGAAAAAACAAAAAAAAAAGACGGAGAAGAGACGGAGAGTGAAATGATCATCCCATAAAATCCCATAAAAACTGTGAAAACAAGTTTAAGCAAACCAAAAAAAATTGTTTAGTTATTCGATGAACGGCACGGAAAACACGCAGTAAAAAAAAGGAAAAGTCAAGAAAAATATATAAGAATAAGCTATTTAAAGAAAGAGCCTATTGGCATGAGTGGAAAATAAAAAGACGGAAACCAAAAAAAAAAGAGAAATATATGAGAAGTTAGAAAAAAATTTAAGTATATATAATATATATTACTATTATAATGAAAGAAAAAATAGATAGTGTATGTATGCGTAACAACTACCAAGTGACAGTCCTGTTCTGGGTCGAAAGGTTTTGTACCTGGCTTTCACCACTAATGGTGATTATGGCAGTCCTTAGAGGACGCATTTATAAATTCAGCCTTGCGTCAAAAAAATTAATAAAATCGAAATCACATCGTCGTAATAATGGATACGCAGGTAGATATAAAGTTTTTGTTTTTTTTTTTGGTAAATATTGACTTGGCCATTAAATAGCTAGAGCCCGTGTGAAAGATTAAGGTCATTTCCTTTACAAATTAAGCATTGTTTCACATAAAAGAAAAAACTAGAAAAATTATAAAAAAATTACATCATTAAAAAAAAACGCCTAATGCAGCAAAATACCGAACATGCATACACACCTGGAAGCGCTTTCATTGGTGGATTTGCAACCACAAAATACTCTGGTATGTAAAGATATCTAAATAACTTTGTATATTTACAAAACAAAAAACAGAAATTTTTTGTCCACGTAGCGAGCGAGCGCTACTGTTATTTAGACGGAATCAAAGAACATAAAACTATAAGAATGGAAAACACGCTACTTTGAGCGATTCTCAGCGAGTGTGCTCCAAGAACAAATTTCAGGAGTTTACCACATGTCTCACACTATTTTTCGTACCTACAAAACTTCACCAAATACATATATTTGAATTCGCTTTGTGCATATGATTTCGTGGCAAAAACGAATGATGACTATCTAAAATTGTTTACCCCTATTAGTTTGGCATCTTCTTTTGCGATTCGGAGTGGAAGGTAGTGGATGAAGGTACTCCGAGAGAGTGGAATGAAGGAAATCGCGTTCAGACTTGTTTTAAAGTAAAAACTACAGCTAAGAATTTTAATTTAAACTGAAATTTACATTCTGTATGAACTGATAAAGTCTTATAACTTTTTTATATTCAATAATTTGGGTGTTTTATGTCTTCACACCCAATATTGCAGTATTTAAATTTGATTGCTTTATTATTGCATACAACGCACCCTGTGTGGTTTGTGTGTGTGTGCAGATTCGAAGTAAGTTGCGCTACTAGTAGACATATACTATGCGATCTAATAACAAAATGTAAACAAACAATAGCGGATGAAATGATCCTCGGTGAATGACATGCTTTCTTGTTTACACTTATGCAGGTCAAAGGAATATCGATTTACAATCTATAATAGTACGTTTGATCTCTCATTTGTTCGCACTTGCAATTTCTATAAAAAATTTAGATGCACTCCTCCCGCATGCCTCTTGCTTATAAGATATCAATCGCACGAACAATTTACATACATAAGTACACATTTATAAAAAAGTATGCATACAAACATATAACAAGGTAATAAATAAAAAAAAAATTTAGTTTAGAACCATTTATATACTTAAAAAAATTATAATTAATTCACAAAAAAAAAATTTTAAATAATAATAAATTGTCCGCTATCCTGGGTTCGAACCTGTGCCGCTATTGCGATATTTATACAAATGCTGTCAAGTGCTGTACTTAAGATGTATACAAGTGTGTTTTTACCTCTCTCACATATCACTGGTGAATTTTTGTGATTTTCTCTTACAGAATACCGAAATCATCTGAAGTTACAAAAATTGTCTCTAATAAAAATCTTACACTTATAAATACATAGCTGTATTCTGTAAGTCTGTTTCATCTCAAGTCACTAAAATATACATTTTCAAGGATCATGACTATGAATGAGCTCAAGGCCATTAATAATTTTTCTATAGCGAAAATTATTATTGTTTTTATTTTTTAATAATTTAGTTAATTGTTAAAAGTTTTTAATTGAATAGAAAAGGAAAATTTAAAAAATAAAAAACAATAATAATTTTCGCTAGAGAAATATTATTAGTGGCCTTGAGCTCATTCATAGTCATGATACTTGAAAATCTATAGGCCGTAAAAACAAACAAAATGTTGGAATAAAAAGCAATAATTAAAAAACCGTGAGCACCCGGTAGCAGGCTGTGACAACAAATCAAAGATCCATCATAATCAAAAACTGACTGCCAGATGGCGGTGTTGTTTATGTATATGGTAAAGTGAATAAAATAAGGAGTTTAGAGGACAGAAAAAACAGCTTATTGTTAGCTTAATGTTAGCAGTGCGTGCCAAAATTTCTCTGATGAATGAAGTCTAGCAGCTTCCGAAATGGATCTATAAGAAAAGCTATAGCGGTTGTCTCTAAAAAAAATTTTTCTTTTCTATTCAATTAAAAACTTTTAATAATTAAATAAATTATTAAAAAATATAAAACAATAATAATTTTCGCTATAGAAAAATTATAAGTGGCCTTGAGCTCATTCGTAGTCATGACATTATTTTTTTAAATATATAAATTTTTCTACACTTAAAATTTATTATTTTTTAATTTCTTTAATTTTTAACCCAATATTTTACTGTTTGTGACCTGCCTAGAACCAGCTGACAAATTAGTGTCTCTTTTTTTTTGAGACTAGAGATGTCAGACAGCTTACTGAATACCAAATCGTATCAAAATTGAAATTGACCACAAAATGTCTATTAGCGACTAGACAATAGTTACAGAATTCACCTATTAGTGATTTTAGATGAGACAGACTTACAGAATACAGCTATAAATCAAATTTGGTCAGACTTCGTATATTTCTTCTAAAATCAGTCAATTTATTTATTTGCCCTTCCGCGAATAAAAGAACTAGGTCGCAAAATTTAGTTTTTGAGACGATTGAGTCTAAAGATATAAATTTTCATGCGAATGTATGGACATTAAATATCCATTTGAAACTTATATTTTCAAGAAAACAACATACATCTTATATGCAGACCATATATATATGTCCCACGGATAAATTCAAAAATGCGATATATCACTTTCATCCCCGCAAGCATTCAATTATATATGTATGACTGATTTTATCCATTGATCTTCTTCTTGATTCTTGATCGAAATGGTCTTGCACTTGTCGAAAATAAAAATATCTTCCTAAGCCAAACAGGGCATTTCCAGAATAAGTAATTTTTCTTTTTTCCATTTTTACCATTATTAAGAAGTTCCTATTTTATAAAAAAAAGTGGTTTGTTTCTTGAATAAAGTTGGTTTTGTTAATCCACAATAAAGGTATTCATAAAGGAAGTAGAATTCTAAACCAATTTGTTGAAGAAAGATATTGGCCTTTAATCATAGTCGCGTTTTAATTAAAATCTTAACTTAACTCAAAAAGACATTTAAAATCTTGGTCAATCACCCTACAAGAAACGCTGATTTTGTTTCTAACACGCTCACACTCTTTATTGACAGCGGTGATAATTTATTTGTCAATGCTGGTACTATCATACTATTATGTTTGTTTCTTAGCACACGGTTGTCCGTTGTTGCCAACACCCACAAAGAACCAAGGGAAAGAACACGAATTGGACAGGCCGAAGCTTCGTGGGCAATAACAAAGGAACATACCGTACTCACACGTACACGGTTGTTGACATCATTTTTTGCTATTCGCCTTACGAACATGATGCAAATCCCTGATAGTTAGAGTGACAGCACTGACTCTCAGATGTTGTGACACATGACTGTCAGTGTGCTTGTAGGGCATAGTCATATTAAACGAAGATTTTAGCTAAAATGAAATGTAAGAGGCCCCCCTATGAAAAAGAATTTAATTGGTTGGTGGTATGAAGAATTGATGTATATTGGAACGATTTTTCCTCATCCCTTGTCAAATTTGGTTTTGAGACAAACCGGTTTCGGCGTTGTGCCATCATCAGTGTCGATTTTCGTTGTGATCTGTTGTGGTCGTTTGTCTTGTATTTATAGTAGGTAGCAGGTAACGTCAGCATGGGTGTCTGTTTGTGTACGTGTGTGCATGTGTTGTGTGTGTACATTCAGAAACGGGGGTGGTTTGCATCGATCGGTTTTTTTGTGGTTGACTGAGGCAGGTAAAAGTTGGTGATTTTTATTGTTTGACCTTTTTTGCTTGTTTGTTGTGTTTGATCTTTTGCTGTTTTGTGCTTATTTGTCGGTGCGTGTGTGTTTGTTGTACCTGAGTGGTTGCTTTGGTTTTTGTAAACCAATTTTAAAGGTTCGAATATTGTGTCGGAAACAGTGTTTGTCTGTTCGTTTATTATTCTACCGTCGAATGTTTTTTGTTTGTAGATTTCCATGTTTTCGAGTACGTTCAGACGTCTGCCTTTTGCTTGTACATGTAGGACCTTGACTGTTTTTTTGATGTTTCCGGGGGGGCATTTATTCTCCGCCATGTGATTCGCAAAGTTGGACTCTGGTATGATGGTTGGATTCCGTATCTTTTTGTTGTAATCTCTAATGTGTTCTCTGAACCTCGTTCTTACTTGTCGTCCGGTTTGTCCTATGTAACTGTGCTGGCATTCACAAGTGAGCTTGTATACACCATGGCTGCTAAATGGATCTTCTGAGTTAGTTTTGGTTCTTAGCTTCCGTCCTAAATTGTTCGATGTTTTGAACGCTGTGTTGATGTTGTATTTTCTAAGGAAATTTGCTAATTTATATGTTGCCCTTCCAGTATATGTCATTGTCGTCCAGGTTTGTGTACTTTCTTCTCCATTGTTTCTTTTTTGTTCTCTAAGGTCTCTCCTGAGTTTATCTATTAATGCTTTTTTATATCCGTTGTTTGTAGCGATGTTATATATTATTCCAAGCTCTCTTCTATATGCTTCTTGTGTAAGAGGTGTTCTTTCCAATCTTTGTACTAAGTGCCTTAGCGCTGCATTTTTATGTTGTTGTGGGTGGTTCGAGGTATTATGTATTATTGTGTCGGTGGCCGTTGGTTTCCTATATATGTCGTAGTTGAATTTATTGCTAGCTTTATCAATACTAATTGTGAGGTCCAGATAATTGATTCCTCCGTCTTTTTCGGTTTCCATTGTGAATTTTATGTTCCCGTGCTGCTTGTTGAGGTACTCCAGTACTTGCCCTTCGTTGTTGGTAGTTAAAACGCATATGATATCATCCACGTACCTTGCGTAAAATAACACTCCTAATTTGGAATTTAATTCCTGTATATACTCTTTTTCCAGGTTTTGCATAAACGCTTCCATAAGAACAGCCGATGTTGGGTTTCCCATCGCAAGTCCGTTTGTTTGTCTGTATATTTTATTGTTGAATTGAAAATAGTTTTGACGTAGTGTGGTTCTTACCGTGTTCGTGATTTGCGTACTTTTTACTCTATCTTTTGTTTTACGTAGTATTATAGAGTTTATTATGTTCAATGTCTCTGCTAGTGGTATTGAGAATTGTTTATGTTTTGCAGAATTGTTTATGTTTTGCAAGAACACCCTGTGTCAGCTATTTTATTTTCAACTATTTTCTACACTTATTGTGCATTCTATGGTTCACGCATTCAAGGATATAAGATATAAAAAAAATAATCTAAACCTTTCTGATAGAATTGGTGTTCGGCACTTGCCGCGATGTTGGAGTGCCCCGCATATTCCTCCTGAACAAATTTACAAATACACTTAAATGATGCTGTTCATATATGTACACAAAGAATGCGCTTGTGTGCATATTAACTAGACCGTTCCAGATTTTGTGTTTTTCGTTTTACACACCGACAGCAGCTGTACGTATTCAAACTTAACTATTTGTGCTTTTCTCCACATTGTAAGAGGCAAGCTATCGTAGAAAGAAATCAGAATCATTACCTATCGTGCCAATCACCCCATTCATCTTGATATAGATACTTCAAATATTCTCATTCACGAAAGTTATATTTCATATTAAAAATTTTGTTCTATATTACTTATAGCATACAATAAATTTATCTGGAAGTTAAAATCTGAGGTTAAAGTTCTATATAAAGAAAGTATATAAAAATAAAGTAGTTTTTGTTCAAACCCCCTTTTTATTCTGGATCGGTCTATTGATTGTGGGAAAGCGTCACTCTAGCAATTGCCCAATAATATCAAATTATTTGTCGCAAATTGAAATTCTTCCAAAGGGCGACTGAACACTTTTTATGATCGCCTGGTGCATGAGATTTATAACATCGGCAATTCCTTGCCTCGCAAGCGTCCCTTGATAGACTTGTCCACATTGTCTGAGAAATATGTGAAACCTGACAATAAATTTCGATGACCAAATGATGAGAAATTTCATGCCAAAGAATATGCAGCACAAATTACCGACGCTTTCTGCATTGATCTAAATATTTGACAAAATATTGAAATCAAGTTGATCAAAGTGTCGATGTTAGAGAAATGTTGCAACGTTTTATTTTCAATTGATTTTTGGGCTTGACTTCATAAAATGCATCTATGAATGAAATTGTGAGCAATATCTACAAATTTTTATAAAAAATATAGGTTTGGTTTGATTGCTTCACCTGTGCGTTAAAAAGAATACTTCTAGGTCCTTTCTTCCTGTTTCTCCCATAGTGCGAAGAACTTCGCTTCTTTGTTTACTCTTTGCGAATCAAATATAATTTCAGGCTCTTTCAAGCAAGTGAATAAGGCTGGGTCGCGGGTCAGTCTTTGAGATATCTTGTTGAAATTTGGTATGGAGCCGCCATTTTGCATGAGATACAATACAACGCATAGCTCCTATACAATGGATAGTTCCGATAAATGGGTTTTGGGCTATAAATTTTGCAATTAAAAAGCTAGAAACGTAAAGCTTTGCAGGTTTAATACTTATTATGTATGTAATATGTGTAGTGAAAATCAGCCAGATCGGACCTACATAACATATAGCTCCCATACTCGGATTCTGACTCCTGAAACCGAAACGCGTCTTTGGCGCTGATACCATTATTTGTGATACCATAACGCCATGACGCCATGACGCCAGCAGCGCCAGAAACACCTTCAACTCAATGGTGCCAGTGACGCCACTTCAGTGTAGCGAGAATAGAGTAAAACATAAACTCAATGGCGACGGCAGCGCCAGAAACACATTCAACTCAATAGCACCAGTGGCACCACTCCAGTACAGCGGTGTTTTGTAGTAGTTTAGTGTTTCTGGCACTACTGGCGTTAAGGCGTTACGGCGTTACGGAATCACAAATAAAGGTATCAGCGCCAGTGACTCCAACACCGGTACCAGCGCAATTCCGTGAAGCCGCGCAGCGTTACACACCCTTACAAGTGAAGCAGTAAGACGTTAAAATATACGCATGCGTTGTATGAAAATAAATGTTTATGCCCCTTTTTATACATAAAATACTTAAATAAATAGTATTTGAATTATATATTTTATGGTATTTAAATACATTCTGATTAGTGGAAAAGTTGACATTTTGATTAAATCATTTTGCTAATCTACGTGTTTACAATTCGCAGGTTCGCAGGACAATTTTTGTCATACGAATGCAGAGGCAAAAGGTATGGTGAACTCCTGAAACTTGCGCTTTCAGATTTTTGCCGATTTCTCGGTGACGAGTTCAAAACGAAGTACCTTCTGTCATCATGCAAGGAGTCAGCGCATTCGCGCCTTGGCAACCAAGCCACTCTTGCCAGCAATAATTTCGAAATAGTAAAGGACTTCGTTTACCTGGGAACCAGCATTAATACCAACAATAATGTTAGCCTAGAAATCCGACGAAGAATTACTCTTGCAAACAAATGCTACTTCGGACTGAGTAGGCAATTGAAAAGTAAAGTCCTCTCTCGACGAACGAAAATAACACTCTACAAGTCACTCATCGCACCCGTCCTGCTATATGGTGCAGAAGCGTGGACACAAACAACATCTGATGAGGCGGCTCTGAGAGTATTCGAGAGAAAGGTTCTTCGAAAGATTTGTGGACCTGTACGCGTTGGCGACGGCGAGTACCGAAGAAGATTTAATGATGAGCTGTATGAACTTTACGCAGACGCCGACATAGTTCAGCGATTTAAAACACAGCGGCTTCGCTGGCTAGGCGACGTAGTGCGAATGAGCGAAGATGCTCCAGCCCAGAAGGTATTCTTATCGGCACCCGCCGGTGGAAGCAGAGGAAGAGGGAGACCACCACTCCGATGGAAGGACCAAGTGGAGACCGATTTGCGATCCCGCGGTGCTTCCAATTGGCTCCAGTTGGTGCAACGAAGAAACGACTGGCGAGCTATGTTGGACGGTCAAAATCGCCCAGGCGGTTAGATGGCCATTTAAAGAAGAAATATGTAAATCAGATTAAAGGTACATTTATATATATAAATTCATTGTACAGGGTGGCGCAAAAGTAATCCTCCTATCAGAAAATGCTATAAATTTTGCGATTGGCCCCTAAAGTCAGTTCTGTTTTGACATTTGTGTAGTAAACACATGCGAACTACACGTTAATAAACAATGTTACGCTACACTGCTCCAGAACGCGGAATATTGCTGACTATTTATTTGACCAATAATCGGTCGGGGCCAAACGGTTACTGTGAATGGTGAGCGCTACAGAGCAATGATCAACGAGTTCTTTTTGCCGCAACTTGATGAATTGGGATTGGAAAACATGTGGTTCCAACAAGACGGTGCAACAGCACACACTGCACGTGCCACAACCGATATGCTGAACATCGGAAGCTTACTTTTGCGCCACCTTGTATATGTAGTGGGTTTAGCCACTAGATCTTACCGTTGCCATAGGTCTTTGATATTAAAAATTAATACACCTCCCACTTTGGTTAGATAAATTTAAACGTTTAAGAAAACTTTATATTTTACAAAATATACGTCTGCTTTAGCCAGAGCTCAAAACTAATTGGCGTGACTAAATTAAAGTTAATTTTCACGAAGGTTACAGCATTAAAGATTTTGATTACCGCTAGGTCTATGTACTATTTACTTATGTACCAAGTTAAATGCAAAATGTAAAGTATGTACTTTCATACAATGAGAGAGATTATGAACCAAACCAAAACGAATAACAAATTAGCGGGGATTTTGTGCTGATTATTAGGGTGATCCACATATATAAGTATGTTTGTATATATGTATATTAGAGCGGGTCAAATTGTATGGATGGATTTTTTTTCATCAGGAGTATAGCAATCTACAGATGATTAAAAAAAAAATTGTTGAACACACCATAGCTCTCAGTCAATTTTCATAGTTTCTGATAGAATTATAGGAAAAATATCATATTGGACTTACTTTAAAGGTGTAATGATAAGGGAGGCTGATCACATGGTTCCCACAGGGCATTATGTGATCAGCCAAAATACTTCCCTGCATAACAAAAAGTTGTCACTTCGCTGGACAGGGGCGACACTATATGGCGCGTAAGTGTTATACGCTATGTTGGCACCTGTCCAGAGAAGAGACAACCGATGACCGACAGGAACGGCATGACCGTGAAACGTTCGGGTTCCACGGACATGTCGTTGCTGGCGGCCATCAATTAATCATTGGCCATCAAAAAGAAAACACTGTTTCTAAAACTGAGTGGATAAATAAAAAAAAAAAGTTTTAAAAGAAAACTAAAAGTATAAAGTTGTTGTATTCTTTATTCAATTAACATGGCGATCCTGCCAGGAGTCTCCACGCATATGACATCGGCAGGAGTGGCGCGGGTAAGTTAAGTGGCAGTGAATAAGCAAATTATAATAAATAAAACCTAAAGTTAACGGAAATAATAAAAGTACCTAAAATGTAAAAATTTAATAACTTATCAACTAATAAAAACGGATATAATAAAAGTTAGAAAAAATGTAAAATCTAATACTAAAGCAAGTAATAGAACCAGAGATAATAAAAACCCTTGAAATAAATGCCAAATTTAATAAAGAACCCAATTAAAACAAACGGAAATAATAAAAATTAATTCAAATCTAAAATTTAATAAAAAAATCTTAATACAAACGGAGGTAATAGAAAAATTTAATACAAGACCACACATGGCAAAAAGAAAATTTATCACTTAATATGGAAAATTTCAAATAATACATAAAACTAAACTACAACACTAACAGAAACAGAGATAATCAAAAAAAAAAAAAAATTTTTTTTAAATAATACAAAAAGAAACTATTCTAGAAAACTAAAGAATACGGAAATAATACATAAAATTAATCTACAAGTCTAAAGAATACGGAAATAATACATAAAATTAATCTACAAAACTAAAAAAGACGGAAATAAAACTAAAAAATTTTGAAAATAATACAACAAATTCTAATCTACGAAATAATTGAAGCAGAAATAATAGGTACATCGGGTGCTGTACCTAACGGCACATCATATCACGCCACTTAACTAACGGACATTTTTCAACCCACGCCACTCACACTGCACAGCAACCACCAGCAGCGAGCGAGACAGCGCAGCAGCAGGCAAGAAAAAAGGCAGCAGCGGTAGTAGCAGCGGCAGCGGTGGTAGCAGAAGTAGCAGTTTAATAGCAGAAGTAGCAGTATATATGTATATGTATATGTATTTTTCCCTTAGGGTTTTTTTTTCTTATACAGACATATGTACACATTCACATTAGATTTTTTTTGAAAACAAACGGTGGTTCCGTGAACAACCATATTACAATTTTTTTTACAGCGGTGCGTCCGCTTGTACCCAAAACGGTGGTCCTGTACAACAACCATATTACAATTTTGATTAAAGTGGTGCGTCCACTTCGTGTATACCCTACACAAAACCCTTGCCATAGACTTTTGCCAATTAACTTTGTTTAATAATTAAAATTTTGCTTTCCTTACAACATGTTAAATTAAATTAAAATTTTGCCGGTTTCTTGCTTTGTAAATTTAACTTTGGATTTAAATAATTTTTGTACAATAGCCTAAAAATTAAACAAATACAAAATACACTTAGAAAAATTTTTTGTTTGAAATTGCATGAATGCCTAAAATCCTTTTGCATGCCAAATCCCAAGTTCTATGCATGATAATTTTCAGCGGATGACGTAATTTCAGCAGATTCGGTTTTTTTTTTGTATTTTTTTAGATTTTTAAAAAATGTTTCACGTTTTCGGACTTTGGTGAATATTAAGTTAATAGAATCGAGATTTTGCTTTGTTTTTTTTGATTTATCGTAGTATGACTGATTTCGAAGAAGAATTTTCAAATAGATATTCAGAGTTTATAAAAGTTACTAAAAGAGTTTTGCAAAACCGACAGCTTTCGTCGAATAAAGATAAACTTAATGAATATAAGAAATTGCTAGTAGCTTCTTATAATCACATTTTAATACACGTCAAAGGTCATACAAAACTACATGAGTCCTCAAAAACACAAGTAAAATTAGAACGTTGTAGAGATCTTTTAGAAAGGTGTTTCGATAAATTAGATTTTCATATTAAAATTCCATTAGAGCCAATTAAGCTTATTTGCAAAACAGACTCAATTGAATCTGGTTCTGAGGAGGAATACTCAGATGCAAAATCACAAACTTCATCACTCGTTCCTATTTCAAAAAGCACCTCTCTGCCAAACATAAAAGATTCCTCAACTCTAGAGGATTCGTTAACTTTAATAGAAGAACCAATAGTTTCAAATAGTTCACCAAATATTTCGATTTGTACGGAAATTTCTATTAAAATGCCTACTATTGAAGAAAAAAGATCTTTAATAAGCCTTTGTGCTTCGACAATAAGGGAAAATTATAATGGAGATCCGTTTATTGACAAAATTAATTTGATTGAAGAATTAGTAGATGAAGGCTTAACTAGTACGTTCATAGCATTCATAAAATCAAAGTTAGAGGGAAAAGCCCGAGAAGCTATACCGACGCAAGTAAATTCATTTAACGAAATTAAAATAGCTTTGCGTAATAGGATCAAGCCAGACAACTCGAAAGTTGTAGCAGGAAAAATAGCCGCGTTACACGTTAACAGTAACAATTATACAGATTTTGCCAAAAAAGTTGAAGAATTAGCTGATTCACTTGAGCGGTCTCTTATTATTGAAGGGATTACTCAAGGAAAAGCTCATGAAATGGCAGTTGAACAAACGGTTAACGTGTGTCGCTTAAATGCTAGATCCGATTTGGTTAAAACTATTTTGGCTTCAACAGCTTTTGCTGATCCTAAAGACGTGGTAGCTAAATTGATTGTTGAACAAAATAACGAAGTGAAAGAGCGTCAGGTTTTAGCTTTTCGTTCACGCGGTAATAATACATTCAGAAATTCGCGTGGTAGCTATCGTGGCTTTTACCCAAATCGAAACTTTAGCAACTATAGAAATAATCGATCATTTTCATACAACAACAACCCTAACGGTAATAATAGTCAACGAAATCGACTTGCTTATGGAAATAGGTATCAAAATCGAAATAATAATAATAATAATTCACGTTCAAATTCCGGTAACAGTAATAGTAACAATAGCGGTAACAATTCACGATCATCAAATGGTAGAGGTAGAAACGCTAATGTCCGCGCTTTAACCGCGAACGCCCCTCAGGAGCGAACACTGGGGGAGGACGAATACAGCGATTAAGCGATTTTACTTCGCCAAAAGCCATTTATTGTTTAAATTTAAATTACTCAGATTTTATTGAATTGCAAATTAACGAGTCACAAAAATTTTGTTCTTTCTTAGTAGACACACAAGCCGACATTTCTTTAGTAAAAATCTCAAGTTTAGACAGAAATATTACATTTAATACAAACGATATTATTAACATTACCGGTGTCCCTTCTAGTACTGTTTCAACTTTAGGTAAAATTATCGTAAATTTAAATTTTTCCAACTTTTCGATTAAACATACTTTGCACATAGTAAATGAAGACTTTAATATCCCATCCGATGGTATACTGGGTAAAGATTTTTTGAAAATTAACAAATGCGTCATTAGTTATGAGAACAATAATATTTCCTTTCGGGTAGGTGATGAAAAAGTCGCGGTACCAATCCTACACGGAACAGAAAGCGACAGTTGTGTAATACCGCCCAGATGTGAAATATTTAGACTTTTTGATTTAGGAAAAACACCCGATCCACTTTTCGTGGATTCGCAGGAAATTGAAAAGGGTGTTTTCACAGCGAGATGCATTGTTAATTCCAAAAACCCAATAATTAAAGTTATAAATACAACGGATGATGTAAAGTGTGTTAAAAGAAATAGTATTCGGACAGAAAAACTTTCAAATTACAACGTTTATTCAATTAACAAGACAGAAACGGAAAACAAACGTACGAAAAAACTAACTTCAATTTTAAAAAACCAAATACCTCAACATGCTCATAGTAAACTAATCAACCTTTGCATAAATTATGCCGACATTTTCCCTCTCGACACGGACAAAATGACTTTAAACAATTTTTACGAGCAAACACTAAGAGTGACAGACAACGACCCGGTATATGTTAAAAACTATCGATTGCCATATTCCCAACGTGAGGAAATAAATCGCCAAGTAAATAAATTGTTAGACAATGATTTGATTGAGCCTAGCTATTCCAATTACAATAGTCCTTTGATTGTGGTCCCAAAAAAAGATACTAATGGTCAAAAAGCTTATCGTATGTGCGTAGATTTTCGCGGAGTTAACAAAAAACTCATTGCTGATAAATTTCCGCTTGCTAGAGTTGACGATATTTTAGACAATCTTGGTCGAGCTAAGTATTTTTCGACATTGGATCTTTTTTCGGGATTTCATCAAATTCCCTTGCATCCTGACTCACGCGATATTACTTCTTTCAGCACTGACCGTGGTGCATTTAGATGGAAAGTTCTTCCATTCGGGTTAAATGTAGCACCAAATTCATTCTCGCGAATGATGACTATAGCTTTTTCGGGTATACCACCCAATGTTGCATTTTTATATGTCGACGATATTATCGTCATTGGTTGTAGTGAAGCACACCATATTAAATATCTTTCAAAAGTTTTCGATACTTGTAGGTCTTTCAATCTCAAACTAAATCCTAACAAATGCAATTTTTTACGACCAGAAGTAACTTTTCTAGGTCACAAATGTACAGCAAAGGGTCTGTTGCCAGATGACTCAAAAATTAACGCTATTAAAAAGTATACAAAACCAACGGATAAAGATGCGGTTCGACGTTTCGTCGCATTTGCTAACTATTACAGGCGTTTTATACCTAATTTTGCGTCACTGGCAGCGCCTTTAAATCGTTTAAGTCGGAAAAGAGTTGAATTTGTTTGGGACGTGGAGTGTGAAAGATCATTTCTATCATTGAAAGCAGCTTTGCTTTCACCTAAATTGCTACAATACCCCGATTTTACTAAACAATTTATTATTACAGTAGACGCTTCAATAACTGGATGCGGTGCTATTTTAAGTCAGGATCATCAAGGTAGTGATTTACCAATTTGTTTCGCTTCTAAAGCATTTAATAATGCCGAACAGAAAAAACCAATCATAGAATTGGAACTTTTAGCCATTTACTTCGCAATAAAGCAATTTCGACCATACGTTTATGGTACTAACTTTATTGTAAAATCCGACCATAGACCGCTAGTATACCTGTTCAATATGAAAGACCCCTCTTCAAAACTTTCGAGAATTAGGCTTGAACTAGCGGAATATAACTTCACTATTGTATATATTAAAGGTAAATCAAATGTAGGCGCGGATGCACTTTCACGCATCACAATCGATGAAATTCGAGATTCTAACAAACAAATTTTAGCAGTACAAACAAGGGCGATGGCAAATCAGACAAACAACAAAAAATTACTTAATAAAAACGACAAAACTAAAGACAAACAACAAATTTTACAAGTTTACGATAAATTTTCATTTAATTTTTCAAATAAAATACCGCGTATCAGATCTGAAATTACGTACGATAAAAATAGAAAAACTACAAATTTACATATTTTTGCGCATATTAAACATAAAAAACTCGAGTTACTTAGTTTTGAGGTTGCTAACGAAATAATGTCTTTAGAGAAATTACTTTCGAGGCTTGATTCAGAAGCCAGCAAACGCAAAATTAAGCAAATAGATTGGCCTAAAAATGATTTATTTTTCAATCATTATACTATTATAAATTTAAAAGATAGCGGAAATAAAATACTCAAATTTTTAGAAATCATTTTAACAGATCCAGTTGAAACTGTAACAGATAATGACAAAAAACTTAAGTTGATGACTATTTACCACGACAACCCAATCTCAGGAGGACATTGTGGTACCAAAAAACTTTACGCAAAACTAAGAACAAAATTTTATTGGAAGAACATGACTCGCGATATAGCAAAATATGTAAAAAGTTGTAATAAATGTCTTTTGAACAAGGTGAAACCAAAAACAAAAGAAAATCTTGTAATAACTCCAACACCTTGTAAACCATTTGATGTATTGGTTATCGATACAATAGGACCCCTACCTGAGTCCAAATATGGTAATAAGTTCGCACTAACCATGATTTGTGACATGACTAAATATTTGGTAACAGTACCTGTACCAGATAAATCTGCCAAAACAATTGCATCGGCAATTTTTGAAGGCTTTATTTTAACATACGGTGTAATGAATTCCATAAAATCTGATTTAGGTACAGAATTTAAAATTGAACTAATAGCTGAAATAACCAAATTGTTAAACATAAACCATGATTTTTCAACTGCGTACCATCACGAAACTGTTGGTACAATTGAACGTAATCATCGTGTCTTAAATGAATACTTACGTGCATATCTTAATGAAACATCGTCTGATTGGGATGTTTACTTAAAATATTTTACATTTTTACACAACACTACAACAAGCACAGTTTTCGACAATAAATTTACTCCATACGAATTAGTATTTGCAAAAAAGGCAACTTTCCCAAATGAATTCAAAAAAGATAAAATCGATCCAATTTATAATGTCGAAAACTATGCTAAAGAAATCAAATTTCGAATGCAAAAAACACATGAAATGGCACAAAATCTAATAAATAAGAACAAATTACAAACAAAAAACTTTTATGATAAGACGGCTCGTCCGCTAGTAGTTAAAATTGGCGATAAAGTCTTATTGCAAAAAGAACCAAGCCACAAACACGAAAATATGTATCAAGGTCCATTTATAATAAAGAAAATTGATGAACCTAATGTAACTACATATTTTTGACGAAATAAATAATAAAGAAAAAGTAGTACACAAAACCAGGCTGTGTAAAGTAAATTAACATATTTTTCTTAAAATGTCAAAAAAAAAAAAAAAAAAAACCTATTTTTAATCTTTTCATTTCCAAAAATCTGTAAAATAATCAAATTTTTCAAATTTACACTTATTAATATAAGCGATTTTGTTATATAGCCAAGAAGGCAAAAAAATTCAAACCTAAACATGTATTTAAAATACAAAAAAAAAAAATTATTTTTCTAGCAAACTGAGAAAAAAAAAACTTAATTATAGTATAATTATAATATACCATTTTCATTATAAAGCCAAGAAGGCATACAAAACATACATACAAAAACCTGTACATACAAAAAAAAAAAAAAAAAAAAAAAAAAAAATATGCTTTATCATTTATATAAATATAATTTTTTTATACTATTTAATGTTTAATAAATAACTATATAATTAAGCTTTAAGCGTTTTTACATTTTAAGCATTTGGTAAAAATTGATAGGAATGAACGAATTAATAAAAAGGGGAGGGACACCCAATATAAAATATTCGTTCATTCAAAACAATTTTAGTATGTATATGGGTAAGAAGAATCTGATAGGACTGATCACCCTACCAAATTCTTCTTTTCCCCAAAAAGGATGATGTAATGATAAGGGAGGCTGATCACATGGTTCCCACAGGGCATTATGTGATCAGCCAAAATACTTCCCTGCATAACAAAAAGTTGTCACTTCGCTGGACAGGGGCGACACTATATGGCGCGTAAGTGTTATACGCTATGTTGGCACCTGTCCAGAGAAGAGACAACCGATGACCGACAGGAACGGCATGACCGTGAAACGTTCGGGTTCCACGGACATGTCGTTGCTGGCGGCCATCAATTAATCATTGGCCATCAAAAAGAAAACACTGTTTCTAAAACTGAGTGGATAGATAAAAAAAAAAAGTTTTAAAAGAAAACTAAAAGTATAAAGTTGTTGTATTCTTTATTCAATTAACAAAGGTATTTTACGTACATTTCAGAATCTGTATTAATATCGAATGTTAGTAAAGATATATGGCTTAAATTATGAGAAATCAGCCTAAAATGAAATTTTTACCACTATATTATCATTTTTAACAAATTTCTTATGGAAATTTTTTTTTCTTTACAGCTAAAATAAGTTCAGAACATTTCCAACAACTTTCATTCAGACAGTTTTTCTTTTTTCGAATTCGTTTTAGTAGAAAAAAAAAATTCAAAAAAAAAACCCATATATTCAAGTAATAAGCAAAAAAACACCATTTTAATAATTTTAATGTAATTTATTTAAAAGATTCTTTTTTTACTTAGAATTGATCATTTTAACGTATTTTTCAAAATAAAAGTAATGTTATGTTATTATTTCTTAAAATCTTTTTTGCTCTCCATTCGTGGTTGTTTTTTACGACTTTCCGCTGTAACACCTTCACGTTTTTTTTTCCATAGCACGTTTGGAAACAGATGTTAACAACTGTACATATCTTTCTGTTCCTTGTATATGCATTGGAATATTAGGATCATCTAGTGTTAGCTCATCATAATCTAAGAATTGTAACAAGTGATCTTATGGAATATTTCTTGTGAATGGCGGTTCACATAGTAAATTATCGTCATTTAGATCAATCATATCAGTATAATCTGAAGAATTAAATTTGATATATTTTTGTAAGTATAAAATTTTTTTCATAGCTCTATCCGTATGGCTTTTCTATCATCGAATAACATTGTTAATAAAATGTTGTCTGGATGAGCGTAATATGAATTATTTTGGATTACACCATCTACAATATTAAGTAAATTAAGTGGTAGCTATCGTGTCCAACGAATAAACTTTGATAAAAGTACACTGCCGTATACAACAGAATTATAGTATTTTACATTGAAATACATTGTTATATAAATTCTAATAATATAAACTGCTAGAGTTTTCAAATTTTCCGATGGTGTATTAGTTGTTGTATATAGACGTACTACTCTGCTTGCTTTGGTTAACCATCGAGAATGTACAACTGGTCCTAGTTTTATGTTAGCTAAATCAACTGAAACAGCACCATTTGAAATTGCTTTGGCCATTTGATGTAAGTATTTAACATCTGTAGATAATTCTCGTTCTTATTCATCACTGATCATACCACGCAATTAATTGATCTATTGACAGTTTTTTGCTATTGAAGAATTCAATAAATTTTTTTTATTTGTGTTTTGCATTTTCTTCTGCACCCAAATTAACATATCCAAGTAATTCAACATTAGGCCCTTTTAGAACAACTAAATGGGGTTCTTTTACCATATTTGTATGAAATTTCTCATTAATTTTCTCTCTAGCTAATGAATCATTTTTTCGGCCACCGAAAGAAAATGCAGTTATGTTGGAATCTATGTATCGTTTACGAAGCACTTCATCTCTAGCTTTAATTTTTTCTCTTGCAACTTTAGATTTATTCATTATGACAAGTTCACCACGAACATCTCGAAAATGTATATCTTCGAAAAGGGCTGTTGCTAAACATGAAGCAACTCTATCTGAAACACCGAGTCTGCCACACATGATAGCAAAATTTATAGCATCGTATCGTTGAGTATAATGTCCTCGTTTCATTGTAACAGATACTTCTGCAACTGCTTCATTTGCAATTTGTGCTTTACCTGTTTCCATATCTGTTCCAAGTGGTTCGTATGTTGGATCATCACTAACTGTTGGCATTGTTGGTATTGTTGTAGGTGTTTCTTCTACAATGCCATCCATATATTCAGGTATTGTGAATTTTCTATCATTATGTTGGTCCATCATAAATTCTTTTAAATGGTTTGGTATTAAACCACATGAGCATTCTGTTTTTTTTAACTTGCATTTACATTTTCCAATGTAAAATAATTAATTTTTTGATTGTACGAATGCTGTAAATTTCTGGACTTTTTTCTGTGTTTAATGCTTTCGTGATATTTTTCAATTAAAACATTTAGTTTTCTTAGAATACTACGTCTATCAATTAGTTGAATATCAAATTTTTTCCAAATTTCAACCAATTTATCAATAACATGAGGAGTTAAATTTTTATGCGAAACCATTTTACTTTGAA
The DNA here is from genome assembly GCA_949987695.1 of Merzomyia westermanni. NCBI lineage: Eukaryota > Metazoa > Arthropoda > Insecta > Diptera > Tephritidae > Merzomyia > Merzomyia westermanni. Next base: position 93,744,707 of record OX465290.1, on the reverse strand, counting down.
TTTTAGCATGATCACTTAAAAAAAAATTAAATCTTAAAATGTCACGACTAGACGGTAAATTCAGATTATTTAATTCAATTGATAAACCAAATGCAATAATATAGTGTTCAAGTATATGTGCTAAAGTGGATTCAGATGATGTAGAAGGATTTGGTTCATCCATTTTAAATTTAAATACAAAAATTTTGCTGACTGAATGAAAGTTGTTGGAAATGTTCTGAACTTATTTTAGCTGTAAAGGAAAAAAATATGTTCCATAAGATATTTGTTAAAAATGATAATATAGTAGTTAAAAGTTCATTTGAGGCAAATTTCTCATAATTTAAGCCTGATATCACTACTAAAATTCAAAAGCACTATAGATATTAATACAGATTCTGAAATGTACGCAAAATACCTTTTGATATACTCCTGATGGAAAAGAAATTTGACCCGCTCTAATTTATATATATATATATGTGTAAAAATTCAATATTTCAATATATTTCATGTATAAAGTTATAACAAATATATATATTCAATTCTAAGAACTATATAAAAATTTGTGTCTTCACACGTTTAAATTTTAAGGGTTCTCTTTTACTATCTTCAGAACTAAAAGCGATGTCGAGATAATAATGATAATAATTCCCAACGGATTACCCACCATATCCCGCCCGACCGGCGCGAGGCGCGCATCCGCATAACGCGCGGATTATTCGTTCGTGCCGAGTCGTTGAAAGGCTTTGGTTTGTTAATCGTCGAGATCTAAAACTGCTCAGCTACAGAGAAAACCTCATCAGCTAAGTAAAGTAGATATAGGATAGATTATACATTAAGAAATAACTAGTTAACAGAATAAAATTATTGTTAAAAGTTAAAATAGAAGTCAAAGAATAAGAAACAATTAGTAGCTATGAATTTAGGATAGAAAGAATTGATTTTTTTATGCTGAAAAGCGAGTCTGAAATATCAAATCTACCAGAAAGACAGTTATAATCTTGACACAAACAGCGAAAAGGCTCATTTAACTGAAAATTGGTTCGGCACTGTTTTAAGACTAGAGGTTTAAAATGCCTGGAAGGACGAGACGGTACATTGAAGTTCACTTCACTTAGAAGAAATGGGCTGGATAGTGAACCATTTAGCAATTTAATCATAAAAATAATTCCAAGCATTTCCCTCCGACTAGAAAGTGTGTGTAGATTAATGAGTTTTAAACGATTCGTATAGGGTGGCAGATTGTACAAGGGATCCCAATGAAAATCTCTTAAGGCAAATAGTAAAAATTGTTTTTGAACTGATTCAAGGCGATCTACATGAACCTGGTAACGCGGGTTCCAAATTATACAACCATATTCAAGTATCGGTCTGACTAATGTAGTGAAGAGGGCTTTAGTTACATAAGGGTCGCTAAATTCTTTAGACCATCGTTTAACGAATGCTAAGACACCTCTAGCCTTATTGACTGTTGTGTTAATATGGCGGTTGAAACTGAGTTTATAGTCCATAGTAACCCCCAGGTCAACAAAATCATGCACTTGCTCAAGATTTCATAGATTTATTTTGGTCAAACACACAACCATAAGTTATTTTTACAGTGTTTGTCCATAAAAAACAAGTTAACATTTTTAACATGTGTGCATATTAAAAATTAATGCAAAATTAAAACTAACAATACAAAACTTAAAACTAACAATTTTTACTTAGACTATTAAAATAAGGCACTGAAGGGATGTATACGAGATAGATAAAGATTGGATAAATGAAAAAGATCAGGAAAAAAAAAAGAAAATATAGTGAAAAAAGAGCATAGTCTGCATATTATGCTAAATAGAAAAAGTGGAAGGGGAAGGTGTATGGGGTAAAGGAGTGTGATTGTGCTTAGTGACATTCGGCAAAGTACCGAAGCAATTCCGATCTAAAACGCAGCATTCCTTTAATAGCTTTAATGTTTGGGGGTAAGGTGTTCCAATTGCGAATGGAGAAGACAAAGTATTGACGCTCAGTCACTAAGCAAGTAAATTTAACAGGGACTAAGTTAAGCGAGCGCAAAGATTTGGAGTGCTCCAGTCGATCTTTGAGATATCGGGGCTCTTGGGTTATAATAATCTTCTGAAGTAACACCAAACATTTGTACTTTAAAAGATTGTCAAAAGACACAGATGAAATTTTCTTTGAAAACTCCGAAATGTGGTCATAACGTTTTTTATTGTAGATGTACCTGGCGATATTGTTATATAAAACTTTAAGTTTGTTACGACACACACTATCACAATTCGAATACAACTCACAACTGTACAATAACGTTGGTAGCAAGTATGTTTTGGCTAAAAGTAATCGAATTTTCTCAGGGGTGAAATGTTGCGTTGTCCATAGGTTCCGGAGCATGCCATATACTTTTCCAATAGCGCAGGAAATGTGGTTACTCCACGACAAGGTTCTATTGAAAATGACCCCCAAATTTTTAGCTGTGTCAACAAATTTTATCACAGAATTGTTCAGCTTGATTTCTATGTGGTCGTCTAAATTAAAAATTTTTTTGTATATGACTATGCACTGGGATTTATCGGGATTAAGGACTAAACCATTGTCGGAAGCCCACTTACTTATAGATTCCAGGTCAGCGTTTAAGTTATTAACACACGCATTAATAGAGTCAAGTGGACAGCTAAAAGCTGCACATCATCTGCGTAGACATGGACGTTACTATGTTCGAAAACATTAAAAAGATCATTGGCATACAGCACAAACAGCAATGGACCAAGAATAGAACCTTGAGGAACACCTCTGGTTATAGGCAGCCAATCGGACATGTTGTTTCCGGCACAAACAGCTTGTACACGGTCACTTAGATAGGTTTTAACTAGGGTTGATGCCGGCGTAGAAGAATTAAACAAGTTTTTGAGCTTTAAAATAAGAATTTCATTGTTAACTGTATCAAATGCCTTGGAATGATCAAGTAACGTCAGAAAAGTAACATCGTTTTTGTCTATATTGAGCCTAATGTCGTCAGAAACTTTTAAAAGCGCTGTAGTGCAGCTCATGTTGGGTCTAAACCCCCGACTGAAATTTGTTCACCAAAGAGTTTTTGTATATAAAGGAGTTTATTTGGTTATGCATGATTCGCTCGAGCACCTTAGATAAGTATGGTAGTATTGCAATGGGCCGATAGTCACCATTAGATTTTTTTAGCGGAATAATCTTGACTCTTTTCCAAGAGTCCGGAAAGACTGACGTGGTCAGGATAGTACTAAAAGCATGTGTTATATACTGTAAAATTTTTGGTAGCAAGCACTTGACAAACTTTGGGTTTATACCATCAAGACCAACCACATTTGATTTGATGCTAAGTATGGACTGAACTACGTCACAGTCGTCGACACGTTTGAAATGAAAACTGGTCGAAGCGCTACTTGTGTTTCTGCTATAACTGTCGCCACATGTGTTACTTACAGAAACGGGCGGATTTGCAAATTTTCTGTTTAGTTCATCAACGTCAGCAGACACAGAGACAGGTTGGATTTTGTTAACTATCCCAATCTCACGAACTTTACGCCATTTCTGCTTAGAACCAATAGCCACACTAAACTGATGCTCATAGTATTGCAACTCTCTGAGTATGATCGCTTTTGTGACATCCCGTCTGCAAGCTTTAAAGCTGTTATAATTGTCTTGACTTTTGATTCTCTTCCAATTGCGATACGCATTATTTCGTTTACTGATCAATTTTTTTATATAGTTATTGAATCAGGGGCGTTTTTTAACATTTTCTGATTTATATACAAGTGGTACAAACTGCTCGAAAAGTGAAATTATGTTTGTTTCAAGAAAATTAATTTGATCAGTGCTGGAAACTAAGTTGCACAAGTTAATGCCACATACTCCGAAATTGGGCTCCCAAACTGCCCACATATAAATATGTAATTATTCATACAACAACAGTATGAAATGCTGCGTAAGCATGCGACCAACAAGTAGGTCGCTATCCCACGGGCATATGACACCACACGCGCAACCAAGCACTTGCTGACCGTGCATTACCATTCATGGGAATGGACGAAAGTAAACAATTCAACAACAACAACAATAGGAATCACCTGCCGATCAACGTGACTTCGTAGCATAAATAGGAGTAAGAAGAATATTGTAAAGTTAGTAATTAAGCTGATTTAAATTAATAAAGTACTACGACTTAGTCGTCTAGTAACAAAACTATATTTTTTTTGGTTTCTCATTAGAGAAAACAGTAACTGGCGCCCAACGTTCCAGTCGCGTTAGTTTTCGAATAGTTAAAGGCCCTAAAGTAGTGCCTCGCGACCTTTGCGTATTCGTGATAACTAGTGGCCCTAAATTAGCGCCCCAACGCATTGGACAACGCTATTCGTGATAACTAGTGGCCCTAAAGTAGTACCCCAACGCACTGGACAAGCAACCCAGTGGTAAAGTTCAGTCGAACAAAACCACAAACCCACAAAGGAGGCAAACAGGGACTGCCGTTAGTAGCAGAATTATGCAAAGAGGAATACCAGCCTTGCTCGCCGTGGGACTAGGGTAAACTTAGATTTTAATTTTATGTGAAAATAAGTGAAACTTGTGCCTAAAAATTTATTAATAATCTCAAACAATAAGTTTAAGTAAAAATTTAACCTTATTAAAAACATTTTAAGTGAAATTTTAATAAAAAAAAATAATTAATTAAACCTTTTTAAGTGAAAATTTAGTAAAAATAACTACCGGAAATTTAAATTTTTGGTCAAAAATTTCTCAATTTAAGTGAAAATTTAATAGAAATAATTCCTTAAAGTAAAAATTGATTTTTCAATCAATATTTTTCGAACAAAAATTTAACCCTTTTTTCTAAGTGAAAATTCGATTAATTTACTACTTCTAAAACAACAGGCTCGTACAGCCTATAAAATAAAAATAATCTCTAGGATAACAATTAACAACTCTGCGATTCACCTCCACGGGACTCTCCAGAGATTGATCAAATTAAAACAAATTACAATTTTTTTAGATTTAAAATATTTAAATACGGAAAATGATAAGGCCCTCTCTCCTGAACCCCGACAATAACCCACCTCAAAATAATTCAACGGTTAGCCCCGAATTGACAAGCGCCATAAGGAGCTTGGTGTCGCAAATACTTTCGGCAGAAGCGCCATCAGTGATACAAAACGTATTAAACCCTACACGGGAGATAGCGCCAGATCAAGTAATCGAGGCCAGGCATGCCAATAACTTGGCAGGACTCGATAGGGTACCAGACGTCGTGAGATGTCTGCGGGACTTCTCAGGCGACCCAAGAGAATTCTCCTCTTGGAAAAAGAGCGTCGAAAGGATTCTGAGGATATACGACCACGAAAGAGGCACCCCACGTTATTTTGGTATACTTAATGTTATACGGAACAAGATAACAGGGAACGCTGACGTAGCTTTGGAATCTTATAATACCCCGCTCAACTGGAATGCAATATCCAAGTGCCTTAATACCCACTACGCGGATAGAAGGGACATAAGTACTCTGGAATACCAGATGACCACCCTCTTCCAGGGAAATAAATCAATTAACGAGTTCTATCAAGGCGTTTTCTCCCACCTATCCCTGATATTAAACAAAATATCCAGCCTTGAAGTTCATTTCAATCGATGCACGTCCTGACAAAAACGTATCGCGATAAAGCCTTGGATACGTTCGTCAGAGGCTTAAACGGAGAACTACCCAAGCTTCTGGGTATAAAAGAACCAACAGATCTCCCACAAGCTCTGCAGTTATGGATGAAACTGCAAAATCAAAACTTTAGAACCCAGCATGCATTCAGCAACCAACCCATTCTGCGAAAAAATAGCACACCCCCACTTCCACCTAGGAAGCAACAACCCTTTTTTCCTAATCTCGCATACATACCGCAAACAATGCCTCGCACAGGAAGTTTTGGCCCTCCAGAAGCTTATAGAAATGCTCAACCCCAATACCAACATTATCCCCAATACCAGCAACTTCCCAAATACCAACAGTTTCCACAATACCAACAATTTCCCCAATACCAACAATTTCCACAACACCAACAATTTCCCCAATACCAACAATACCCAAGGAATATGAACCTTCAAAATCCCAATTACGCTCTGAAACAACCACCTAGACCCAACCAGTTCAACAATCCTCCACCAAGACCTACCCAACCAAAGCCTCCAGTCCCAATGGATATAGATGAATCTCTCAGGACAAAGAACGTAAACTATATAAATAGGCCGACCAATAATTTCCTTGCTGGAAAACGGCCAATAGCTCCATCAAATCAGATACGCCAACCTTTCAAGCAAAATAGGGTAAACAATATAGAAACAACAACGACAGACTTGGGACAGCAGCCTGACGAATCAGATGAACAAACCTTCGAGGACTATTACAACCAGTACACTGCACACGATAACAGCACTCTTGACAACCCATCTGAAGAAACTTCATACGAATTCACCGATATTCATTTTTTAGGCTAACAAATTCCACGTTACCCTACTTTCAATGCAAGGACAGTAACGGGAAAATTCTTAATTTCTTAATTGACACAGGCTCAAATAAAAACTACATTCAGCCAAATCTCGCCGAAAATCGTATTCCCAATGAGGAAATCTTTTATGCTACCTCAGTAGGAGGAAACATTAAGATAACCCACCACACCTTCATTAATCTTTTTGGATTAAAACATGAAAATCTTACATTTTTTATACTACCCACATTGAGATCCTTTCACGGTATTCTCGGTAACGATAGCCTTAAACAGTTAGAAGCCGTAATTTTTACTTCAAAAAATTATATGCTAATAAAAAACGGGATGAAAATTTCCATTAAACAACAAAGTTCAAAATCAGTAAACAACATTGAAATAAGGACAAATCACCTTACACATGAGCAAACAGGAAAACTTCGAAGCCTATGCTTTTCATACCCACAACTTTTTTCTGATCCAGACGAGAAATTAACGTACACTACCGCGGTCAAAGCCGAAATAAGAACTACAAACCAAAATCCAGTATATTCCAGATACTACCCATACCCAATGTCCCTTAAGGACTAGGTAGAAAAGCAAATATCAAAATTACTTGAGGACGGAATAATTAGACCTTCCCGATCCCCTTACAATTCTCCCATTTGGATAGTGCCAAAGAAAGCTGATGCTTCTGGCACAAAAAAGTACAGAATGGTCATAGACTACCGCAAATTAAATTCCATCACAATACCCGACCGCTACCCAATCCCAGACACCAACGAAGTACTTTCACAACTCGGAAAGAATAAATTCTTTACAGTTCTCGACCTGAAAAGTGGCTTTCATCAGATTCCTTTAATTGAATCTGATATCGCAAAGACAGCTTTTTCGGTCAATAACGGTAAATATGAATTTACAAGACTACCTTTCGGCCTTAAAAACGCCCCTTCCATATTCCAACGAGCATTAGATGATATTCTTAGAGACTACATCGGAAAAATATGCTTTGTTTACATAGACGACATTATAATTTTCGGGAAAGACAGGACTCCCACCTGCAAAACGTGGAAATAATTTTCAAGACCCTACAAGACGCTAATATGAAAATTCAACTCGACAAATGCGAATTCCTCAAAGAAGAGGTCGAGTTTTTGGGATTTGTTGTCTCCAAAAATGGGATAAAAACAAATCCAGCAAAAGTGAAAGCAATTTTAGAATTTCCACCGCCTCAAACTATTAAAGAACTTCGATCCTTTCTAGGACTTTCCGGTTACTACCGACGTTTCATCAAAGATTACGCAAAACTTGCTAAGCCCCTAACGGTACTTTTGAGAGGCGAGGAGGGACGTATGTCCAAAAATATGTCAGCCAAAATAAAAATTTCTCTCGACAATAACGCAATGGAAGCGTTTAATAAATTAAAAAATTCACTAGCATCCTCTGACGTCATGTTACAATACCCCGACTTCGAAAAACCATTCCACTTAACAACCGACGCATCAAACCACGCCATAGGAGCAGTCCTAGAGCAAGGGGGTAAACCCATAATGTTCATCTCCAGAACATTGACGCGGACGGAGGAAAACTACGCAACTAACGAAAAGGAACTTCTAGCCATAATATGGGCTTTAAAAACCTTCAGAAATTATTTGTATGGTTCAACCACAGTAAAAATTTTCACAGACCATCAACCTTTGACATACTCACTTAGTAGCAAGAATACTAACAGTAAACTGAAAAGATGGAAATCAATATTGGAAGAATACAATTATGAAATCGAATACAAACCTGGCAGTAACAATATTGTCGCGGACGCACTTTCTCGACCCCCACAACAAATAAATTCCTTGTCCGCAACCCAACATAGTGCCGAAAGTTCAGCCCAAACTTTGATACCATATACAGACGCACCTATCAATGCATTCAAAAACCAAATTTTTATTTCTACAGGCGAAACCCCTTCATACCAATTTAAATTACCTTTTCCCACCTACCATAGACATATTATTATTGAAAGGGACTTCACAGAAGAAAATCTCACAACATTGCTGAAAAGATATCTGAACCCTACAGTAACAAATTGCATAAAAACCGAAGACGACATTTTAGGGAAAATACAAACAATTGACCAAATTCACTTCAGCAGGTACAAAGTACGTTATACCCGGAAATTCATTAGAGACGTTACAAACGAATCAGAACAGGAAACAGAAATCATCAACGAACATAATAGAGCACATCGCAATCCCACAGAAAATAAAGCCCAACTCCTAGGAAGATGTTACTTCCCTCAAATGAATGCCAAAATAAAACGAATTGCAAAACAGTGCAAAGTTTGCTTGGAAAATAAGTATGAGAGACATCCAGTAAATCCTATCCTGAAACCAACTCCCATTCCTAATTATCCAGGTCATATCGTTCACATAGACCTCTACCATACAAACAACAAAATAGTTCTGACGGCAATAGATAAATTTTCTAAATACGCACAAGCGAAAGTTGTACGCTCCAGAGCAACGGAAGACATAAAGGACCCCTTAAGAGATCTCTTGACAACATTCGGAATCCCAGAAAATATCGTTATGGACAACGAAAAATCCCTAAACGCAGCCCCCATTCTTTTTATGTTAGAAAACGAATACGGTATAGAGATATTTAAAACCCCCCCATACAAAAGTTCAATAAATGGACAAATTGAACGTTTCCATTCTACACTTTCTGAAGTGCCATATTTAAGTATAACTATTCCATCCACTCCACTACCAAACGTAAACCAGTAGAAGTATTTTTCGGAAGAACAGTAGGACCCAACCCAATGACACTGGACAGAGAAGAAAATGTCCAAAATCTTAAAAATAAACAAGAAAAAGACTTACGACTTCATAACAAAAATAGAACCGATTTTAGGACATACAACAATAACGACGTTATTTATGTAAAAATAAATAAAAGACTAGGAAACAAATTAACACCACGATATAAAAAGGAAATTGTACTAGAAGACAAAGGCAACACAATTTTGGCACAATCACAAAAGCCATATCAAAAAGTAAATCACACTCTCCTTTGCAGGATCCTATTTGCCTACTGCAATGCAGAAACCCAAATTTTAGACTATACGACCAGTCCCATAGTGACGATAGACATAGGAACTGCGAAGGTTCAAACCGGAACATTTCAACTAATACACGCTATTGACCTCGATCAGTACGACTCCCTACTCGACAACATACACGCCACAATAGAACAGGACATAACAAGGAAAAGCCGAAGTTACCCATTCCTTTCCCAAGAAGAAAAATTCATCCGATTCCTCCTATACCAGCTGAAACCCAGGAAAACCAAAAGAGCAATTGAATTACTCGGCACCGCCTGGAAATGGTTTGCTGGATCCCCTGACCATGAAGATTTTAAAATACTAAACGATAAAGTAAATAATATAGTAAGTAATAATAACCAACAAGTAGTAATAAACAAATCTATTTTTGAAAGAATAAATAATTTGACTCATACCTCAAATACAATTTTAAGCGAAATGAAATCGAGCGATGCTCTTAAATTAGAAATAGAAAAAAAATATTGAAAGAAAATTAAAATTCATTAAAGAAGAATTAATAAACATTGACTACTCAATACAATGGGCAAAAGCAGGAATTATAAACTCATTTATACTATCTAACGAAGAATTAATTGTAATTAAAGAAACACTAGAAAAACAAAATATGCCTTATTTAAATTTAATTGAAGCAATTGAATTTAGCGATGTTAAAATCGCATCCAATTTATCTTCCATTATTTATATCGTAAAATTCCCTTTAACAAGTAAGGAATCTTGTAACTTAATAAAAGCCAAAGCTGTAAAACAAGGCCATAAAGCAATCAAACTTGAATATGAAAATTTAATAATTTGTAACAAGGAAATATTTGGTGTAAGATATAGTTGTAAGAATATAAACAATTTAATTTTATGTAAGCAAAATAGTATAAAAGAAGTCACGTTAACCACCTGCATACCAAACCTATTAAAAGGATATTCATACAACTGCACCCTACTAAACAGTCATCATATGCCAACGATAGAAGAAATAATGCCCGGATTATTATTTATCAACAGTTACAATGGACCCCTAAAAATAGATAACAAAGAAATCAATTTGAATGGTACATTTTTGATCAGATACGATAATTCAAGCCTATCAATCGAAGACAAACATTTTGTTAATAAAAATCAAATTTTTGCGAAGCCCTTACCAGCAACCGTCAAATCGACAAATGCTACAGCAAATCTCGAGGAAGTTCTTTCCTTGCAATATTTGAAAGAGCTCAATATAGCGAACATCCAAAAAATAGATGATGTCAACATGAAATACAAAATAAGCATTTACACACGCTCTTCGATAGTCACGCTATCACTAATTATCTTACTAGCCACCATGATTGCAAAAAAATTAAACTCTAAGAAGAAAATGAGAATAGCCATTCAAGTCAAGACTAGCAGTTCAAAAGAAACCCCCACTGTACCTACAAATGAAATGCCATCCAACGAGGACGCTGCATACTTTAAAGGGGGAGGAGTTAATGCCACATACTCCGAAATTGGGCTCCCAAACTGCCCACATATAAATATGTAATTATTCATACGACAACAGTATGAAATGCTGCGTAAGCATGCGACCAACAAGTAGGTCGCTATCCCACGGGCATATGACACCACACGCGCAACCAAGCACTTGCTGACCGTGCATTACCATTCATGGGAATGGACGGAAGTAAATAATTCAACAACAACAACAATAGGAATCACCTGCCGATCAACGTGACTTCGTAGCATAAATAGGAGCAAGAAGAATATTGTAAAGTTAGTAATTAAGCTGATTTAAATTAATAAAGTACTACGACTTAGTCGTCTAGTAACAAAAATATATTTTTTTTGGTTTCTCATTAGAGAAAACAGTAACTTACATCGTAGTTCCATTCAGTCTTCTTCACAGCCTCTTCGAGATGTTCGTGATCTATAAGTGCAAAGTCGCGAAAGGAGTATAATGTGTTATCACATGTCAATTGAAAATCAAAAGTCAGGAAAATCAAATCGTGTTTAGAAAAACCTGCAGCAGACAGTTGGTCGTAAAGAAGTACTTTTTCAATGTCATTCACAAAGAAAATGTCCAGCAGGGTGCTACTGTTTTGTGTGAAGTGAGTGGGCATAGTAACGTTAGATGGATATAAACCCAAGGTGTGCATGTCAAGGGGAAAATTACTTTCGCGAAGTAAGTCACTGTCAAAATCCCCAACCATGACAATGTTGTTATAGTGAAGGGTCAAACCTTCTATAAAGTCAACAAAAGGTGTGTATGCAATGCACCTATTTAGTCTATATACACAACCAACAAGGATCCTATCTATCTGGGATTGTATTTCAATAAAAATATATTCAATTGAGCTAGTAGTTTCTGAGATACATTTTAGGGAACAAGAGAGACTATTTTTGACATACACAGCAACACCACCACCAAGCGAAGTTCTGTCCAAACGAAAAAGTTTATAGCCACTAACACTTAACATGGCGTCGTTATGCCAAGTAGAAACCCAAGTCTCGGATACACATACAACATCAACGTCAGAAGACTCAAAGATAACCCTGAATTCATCTATTTTAGGTGGAAGGCTCTGGGCGTTAATATGACATATTTTTAAGCCATTTTTTTGTTTACTTAGAACCCGTATCATGTTATGAGGAGAGTACCCGCAATTGAAACCCGTACGTTCATTATTACCCATCACTAACAAAAAAAAAAGACTATAATTTTTAATTGTATAGGAAGCCGGCTGAGAAATTCCACGCGAAAAACCCATGTGTTTACATCTTTTAAGGTTAAGTGGCATATAATTTAAATCGCACCAAGTAACTAGTGCATCTAGATCTGATTGTAGCTTATTTCTATCTTCAAATGACGCGAATGACATGAAAAGCTTTACGTCGTCGGTATACATTAACATTTTTGAAAATTTTATTGTTGTAGAAATATCATTTATAAACAAGAAGAACAGAATCGGGCCAAAATGGCTTCCTTGAGGAACCCCTGAAGAGACATAAATGACATCGGATACTAAATTTTTAAACATTACTCTTTGTGTCCTGTCACTAAGGTAAGAAGAGATCCAGCGATTGAGACCCGGCTGGAAGCCCAACTGATCGAGTTTATGAATAAGTAATGAGTGACACACTTTGTCAAAAGCTTTGCTGAAATCCGTATAAATAACGTCGGTGTGCAGCTTTTCTAAAGGCATTTGAGACATGACTGGTAAACTCAAGTAAATTCGTAACTGTGTAACTCGCTATTAGTAATTTATAACCAAAATAATTTCTCTACACAGAATCATTTATTAAAAACGTATGGTGGAATCAGAAAAGTCCCAAATTTCAACGTCAATGACTCCAGTTTAAATGTGACTGTACGTTCGAAAGAGTACCCAACCACGCCAAGATAATAATTTTCCCGATTTGAAGGGCACGTATGCGAGAAGGTTCAAGTTCTGCAGAAACATGTGCTTAAAAATTTACGACAAGAACTAAATGTTGGGACTAAGCAAAACTAAATTTTGATTTGTTTGGGGTTACCTATTCCGATATGGATGCTATATCCGTTTTATAACTAAATGTTATACTTTTTACGCTAATAGTTTTTATCTAAAAATAAAGCGCTCCTTCCCTCGAAACGAGCCAAAAACTAGTAGTTTTTGGTAAAATTATAAACTCAAAAAAACATCAGCTAAGATATGCTTCCTGTTCTTGTTGCTTGTTGTTTTTCGCTGCAAAAGCACTACCTGAAGGTTTTGGAGAGTGCTGTCGAAAGTTACAGTCCTTTGCCGGATATGACCCCGGAAAGCTCTTGTACTCCCTTGCGGAAATACCCGAGTGTCACGGGATCAATTTGGTATGACCAGTGGAGCCGTCTGAGTCATCTCACCTCGCCCGGCCATAAGGACGCAGAGCGGTACTTCCTGTTGCCTTTGAGCGCATGGTAATGAGTCCAAACCATCTCAGACGTTTTTCTTGGTCGCTTGGCTAAGCAATTATCTTGCCTACGGTTCCAACGCTCTTTGTTCCAGTTCAGTTAAGGAATTATTACGCATAGTCCCATCAGCACAAACGTGAACTGGGAGATGCAGAATTTCTGGTATTAGAGCGAAAAATATAAAAATTTGCTGTACACTTATCAGCACAAATAATAAGCATATTAAGGGCAGTGTACCAATATGGATAAAAACAATCAGTCATGGCTTGTAGGGTAACTAGCTTTTTATGTAAAAGTGAGATACCAGGAGGTTGTAATTAGCTTTTTATGTAAAAGTGAGATACCAGGAGGTTCCCTTACAATTGATAGTTTATTCACTGAATGTTGTGCGGCTTGTCGAAAAATAATTTTTACTTACTTGGTGCGCTGTACAGTCTGAACGAATATTTTTATTACCATTTACTTCAATTATTTCATCAAACTCATGGCCATTATCATTTGAATCACTGACATCAATGTATTCTAAATCTTCATTAACATCAAATGGTTGTATGGCTGACTGTGTTGCCGAAACTGTTGAGGTAAATTTATTTTCCAAATTTTGTTGTGGTGGAATAGGTGTTTCGTTATGGTAAATAATGTTCTTGTTCGTAGGCTCCCTAGATTTAAATGCTGCTTTTCGTACGAGATAAAAAATTCGCGCGTAACATACTACAATGCATATACCAGGAACCATAAATGCTGCAATAAATAGGAACACTTTTGGAGTATGGCCATTCTTATCGAGCAAAATGGAACACGATCCAATAGATGTATCTAGCCCAAATTTACCCCATATACCGCGCCAGGTTGGTATCATTATAGAAAATGCGGTAATCCATGTTCCTGCTATCATTAAAGCCAAATAACGACGTTGATAAATTCTAAAAAGAAATTAAATAAATTCGTATTTTGAAATGATTGATTAATGTTCTTGCTAACGTACCGCGAATAATGTCGAGGATGAGCAATTATGACGTATCTGTTAATAGTTATGAGTGATACGGAGAATAAAGAAACAGCTAATAACCCATATCGCAGTAGTGGAAAAAATCTACAAAGGAGCTCTCCATGTATCCAAGATCTTCTCAAGAATGTAGATGCTGCCAATGGGAGGTTGAAACAATCAAACAATAAATCCGATGACGATAAATTCATTATGAACATCGCAGTTGAGTTTCTCGTCTATAAAACAAAAATGGTAAAATTCAGTTCTCTATTATTTTAAAAATTAATAGAAGGTCCAATCCCATTATTTTCTAACTAAAACTAGTAATACTGACATAGACTAAATATTCTGTGCGAGCGAGAGAGTAACACTAGGTTCCATCGCGAAGCAAATAATTGTTACGAATTATCATGATTTTTGTCCAAACCGCGTTCGTGATAAATAAAAAATTGCAAGTGAGAGGAAGTTGAGAGAGCAAGATGGCATATAATTCCAAGAGAAATTGCAAATTCTTTTTGCATAAGTTTCGGCCAGTAAGAATCTGCAATCATGGAAATCAGCTGATATGTATGTGGTTGTGTTTAATTCAACAAAACAGTTTAGTTGCATGCTTTAATTTGGGTATGTTCTTACTACCTTTTTTTTGTGTATGATTTAGTTAAAATATAGCACTCTAAAATGCAAAAAAAATATTCTTATGCCAATCTGTTGACGCTCAATATTGCCAGTTTTTGCAAATTTGGCGTCTGTCATCTTACATAGGTGGAGAATAATTAAAAATTCTTGAAAATCTATTTGCTGGATAATTGTTACTGGACTTTTACACGAGCACACCTACTAATTGCAGTTCATCAACATCTACTTGATGCTTCGATGCTTAATATACCAAGCACAGAACACTTGCACAATAGATGATCCAGCGTTTCTTCCTGAAACCCAGATTGTCTGCAACACGACCCAATTTAAGTGCAAGTGTTGTCAAAAGGCACTGCTTAATTGCACTGTAATACACTTTTTTTTTAAAGTATTTCCGCAGCTTTGGTCACGGCGAAAAAACAATAGAGTGATCCTACACTTTCCATAGGAACCAACGATTATCTTAACATGCGCCAGTTCCACACCTTTCGCCGACCCGCAACTGCGGTTCCAAGGTCATCATAATATTTTAAGCTAGAGCGAGGGTATCGGAATCCAAGGGAACTTATGTAGTTATGCATATTGTAAGGGTGGTTACTTCAGTTATTATTTTGATTTTAAAAATATTTTATTCAATACTTTAAAATTATAAATACAGTTATTTATTTTATAAATTTAAAAATCTAATGAAAATTGTTGAACATTTATTGATATCAAAAACAAAATAACATGACAAATTAAACTATTTAAACAAAATATAAAAGTCAGGTATACAAGGTGCCATTACATATACCCGCCCTAGTGGAACATATATTCATTTAAAATAAAAAAAAATTTTTTAAACAATAAAATTGTTGCGGTCAGAAGGTGCGGGCCGTACGTAAGAGTTTAGTCAGCGCAAATATGTGACACTATCCGTGCGAACGCACCACGCGAACGCACCTCGACTCGATCAGCTGTCTTTGACAAACCGACTTGTCACAGAGCGCACTCGTTAACTTCCGGAAAAGAAAAGTTCTTTTCAATTTGGATTTCAAGCAGTGTGGATCAGGTAAGGAAATAATAGTGTGAAGATAGGAAGGAAATGGTCCGACATATTGGGTCAGCACTTGGTTGCCCATTGCAGGTTAGGTCCTAATAGTTTTCCTTTATTTTGTTTTGTAACAGAGTCAGACCATCAATTCAATTCGCCACCAAAAGCTACCGCAACGTGTCAACAAAAATCGACCAGCGGCACAGCGGCGCCGTCAGCAAAATACAGCGCGCAATAGACCAAAACGCCGCAGCGAGCGGCACCCGAACTTTCGTCCGGACAGGCAGCGAGTTTCACCACACTTATCAGAGTAACTTGGGCGCGGCGGAGCTCCAGCGCAGGTAGCGACGCGCTCAGCATATCGCCCGGAGCGGGCCATTCGTATTTGAAAGGTATTAATTTAAAGGGGCGCGGCGTGCTTAGAAAATACTTGTTCGCGAAAGGCTCAGCACGCCAGTGCTAGCGCTGCGCGCCACCCAAGGCTAGAATAATTACGATAACACACGGTGCGCTAAGCATAGCACGGTCGCTCGCAAACGAGGCGCCGTCATAGAAGCGCAGACGTCATCAGTGAAGCCACGCAGTAGCCGCGGAGGCGCGCTTTAGCGAATCATCGAACCGGCAGTTCGTCTGTTGGAAGTGAACCAGCGATAATAGCAACCAAGGGTAAGCATAGCCTGCGAGCAAATAGCAACGAGTTCGCAGCGCCCAAGAACGAGAATCGAGTCTCGCATGGGAAAAGTAAACAAAGCAAGTATGTACGCATGAAATGAAGAGGGCCAAAATAAGTGAATAGATGTCAGCAAAAGTTCGACGGTGGGATGGCAAATTTCGTTTGGACAGGGCGGGACGATTTGCCAGCAGCAACAACAGCAATAGAAGGGGCAGCGACCGGTGGAAGACCCAGCGTTAACCAGAGCAGAAATTGCGGCCGATGGTGAAGCAGAGGGACGAGGTGAGCTGTATCACTCTTCTTTTAGTTTAGAAACGAAATATACCTTGACATAATTCAAGTGCTGCGAGCACATAAACACAGACTTGCTGTGAGGAAATCGGCACCAAGTATTGAGATTTAAAATACAACTTATTAATGAATAGGGTATTTTCTTGATGCCGCAATCGTGTGGATAGGACGCACTAAATTTGCGATTGCATGTTATTGCGTAATCGTCAACGCGTAAATATGTATATACTTATAGTGCAGTGAGCACTGGACTGTCGAATTGAAATCTCAGGATTCCACTCCTAGCTATGTATGTTTAGACGCCATAAGCGTGTGAGTACCAATGCTAGGGTGCAAAAATATTACGTTGGATTATTTGATAGGCGCTTGAAGGTGCCACATTAGATTTAATGTAACATTGCCATACATATCGTGTATTTGTATGGGTAAGATTCCCCAACCAAAACTGGAATAGTTAGACTAGGAGTAGAAGTATGTATTTTGATTACTTTGGCACAAGTCCAATGCAGGTTGCAAAGCGGTAGGGGGGGGGGGGGTAAGAGTGGGAATTGATAAAAGCTTGAAGACGTCTTTAGGTAGGCCTGACCCCCTTTCGTTTTCAGAGCCTTTTTGGCAGCTAAAGCGTAATTCTTTGTACTAATCATAGGGCGAACCATATTGTCGCCAACCGTAAATGAATTGAGATTTATGAATATTTAAGCTTCACTTTTATTACTACATCTTAATTAAACACATTTGAATGCCTGTTAAATCCATAGATAGGGTCGGTATCCATGCATGTGATGATAAGAATAACGCGATGCATTAGAGTTCATATGGTTTAAGAATCCGAACGTACGATTAAGATATGTTTTGGGAATAGTGGCGCATAAATGAAATGTAAGATAGGCTGGAGTATTTTGAACTTAGGTTTACAAACTGCCTTCAGCGGCTTCGTTGAATGTTACTTGATTTCTTGAATAAGCAATAAAATGATGTTTAATATCGATTGAATACGAAATAGTGACGTGTGGTCTTGGGCGGTGTGATGATGACGGACGGACGAACGGACAGGGAGATGGAATTTTGAGGGGGTTTTAATACCCGATTTTGGGGTCGACACAATCATGTGCCATGGTCGACCAGGTAGGGAGGGTGATGAAGGCCGGCCAAGTGACACCCTTGGTCCATAATGATTTGAAGTCTGTGTGGTATTCCGATGCAGCCCATCAACAGGTATGTATTTTTTTGTATGACGCGATGCGCATACCTTAAAGCCGCAAGAACCACCCCAGTCCGACGAGCTAGCTCGTGCTAGAAGCAAGCATACCGCGCGGTGATTTGAGGCATGCAACAGGGGGGTGTAGCGGTTCGTGTGTAGTTCGAGTAAAAGTGCTGGATGGGATTCTGGTGCCACAAAGTGGTGAAAGCGATCCGACCCTTATGCCTCCTGGAAACCAACCCGTGAGCAACAAAATGGCGCCCAACGTGGGGCCCACGATTAGATGGTGCTCCTATAGGAATACCATATTGCAGCTTTGTATAAACTTTTAATATCACATTTCCTTTTTTTTTCATTCTAATGGGGGGCTGGTACGCGATATCTTGATAGGGCGGTAATTTCAGACCCTTTCAATTGTGTCCGTGCTAGAGAAGTTCAGGTGGTCACTGGTAGCTCGTTCTGCTGTTTTAAGTTAAAGTGGACGAATGTGTCGTGACACCGCAGGGAACTAGCTAGCGGTCAAGATATCTCAGTTGGACGTGGTAGCGCCAGCTGATTGTGTCTTGAATGGGAGCGTTAGAGATGAGATCTGTCGGTAGCCAGTTTGGACTATGATTAAGTTGGACTGTTGTACCGAGATCGGACATCGCGAGGGGACGAAGACGTTAAGCAGGACAGAATACGAACGACGTTAGGCGGACAGACATCACGCCATATCAAACAAAGTCACCGTCACGATTTAACATTTATAGTCTGAGCAAAGTTTTGCCATAGATATCTGAGCATGTATACACGTGCATGTATAGAAGCATGCGTATAATTTTCTAATATAGTTACTTACACTTTCATTTTACACATACTTTTCTTCAAGCGAAGATGCAAGCTTTCGCATTGCTTATCCACGTTCATAAATTTTGCATACGTATATAATTTGAATTTTATTTTGAGCATTTAGTCGGATGCCGGTCTGAATTCATAGGTAAGACCGACCGATATTCGATTAATTTTTTTCTATTTTTATCTCATTTTTCCATATACAGATATATTTCGTTATTGGGAAGTGTTCTCTGCGGGAATAGGCGGAATTATGAGAGGATTGTCCAGAAGGGAGGGTGTTAGGAGTCAGGCTCAGAGGACTCTTAGTGAAGGCGATCTCTCGGAGCAGACTTCCGTCAGCAGGGAGCAGGAGGAAGTAATTGAAGTTGCGGATGAGTCCAATGGAGTAGGAGCTGGCGCAGTAGGAGGTGTAGACTCTCCATCGGAGGCGCAGGCTGCCACTGTTGGTAGTCTGGGTGCCATTGGGGGTGAACTCATGCAAAAGTTCTAGAGCATGTTCTTCCAATACCAAATGGACGTGAGCCGGACGACGACGGATGCGGTGAAAGGTGCGATTCAAACGCTGAGGAGCGACATAAATGGTCTGGCGGGAAGGCTGACGAGTTTGGAGAAGGAAAGCGCGCGCGGTCCCTTGGTAGAGGAAAACGGGAGATGGCACTCGGAAGAGGGCGTCGAAGTTAAATTGGGGGGTGACAGTGGCAGCCCAATGAAGCTTGCACAGTCCGCGGATGCGAACCATAGGCTTAAATTGTCAACACCTGAGCGTGAAGGCGGTAGAAACCGGTATCGCGAAAGAAATGCAACGAAAATTATTAGGGATTGGAACTTGAGGTTCGATGGGGGGCCGAAGTCCGTATACGTAGAGCGTTTCCTATTTAGGATTGAGACCCTTCGTCAGAGACACAGTGTGCCTCCACAAGAGCTGTATGCCAACTTTCATTTGCTTTTGGAAGGCCAAGCAAGAGAATGGTATTGGCTACACATGGAAGAGCACGCGCAAGACAAGGTGCGGACTTTTGGGCGTTCAGGGCGGCGATAGTAGAACACTTCCGTAAAGCCGATTGCGACGAGGAGATCCGTCAGGCTATGAACGAGCGGAAGCAGGACTATCGAGGAGTATTACGCGGTCATCAGAAGGATAGAGCTCACGATGAGCACGCGGATGCCGGAGCTAAGCCTGGTGAATCTCCTCCGTCAGAATCTGAGACCTCGCCTGAAAAACCTAGTGTTCGGCTGCCGAATAAATACTCTGGCGGAGCTACGGACAGAGTGCCGAAGAGCCGAGAAGCATATTGCTGAACTGGAGCCAAAAACCTACAAGAGGAAGGCGTTGGAAGCTGTGGAGGACGGCGCCATTGAAGAGGACCCGGATGCGATTGAAGCGATCCATCGGCCAGCCAGGGATAGGTTCCCGAAGAGAGAGCAGAGGGGAGATGAACCATTGAGGAGTTCCGTGGAAGGCAAGGGAAGCGTGAAGGCCACCGCTTGAGACGGGAAGCTTCATCAAATGGTAGGCTTCAAATGCAACCACGCCAGCGTCCGATGTCAAGGGTGCGAGGAAAGGAAGCTGGAGCAGGGAAACCGCGAGGCGGGCAGGAAGACCGGGGAGCCTTGCCAACGCAATCCAGCCCCGGAACAGTAAAATCTCGAGGAAGCTCATATACTAACAGCACTGAGCGATCCAAGCAGGGGTTCAATCCTTTGCTTACATTATCGGAGAGATAGGAGAGATACGAGGCCGCTAGGAGGCGTATATTCGGAGAAAAGGACGCCATAGCTGTAGCCCGACCGAGACTAAACCGGACATGGAGAAAAATTTCTCGAATCAGGAAGCTGAGTAGCGACCGAAAGAAAGAAGATAAGCACATAGAAGAGACAGTGTTGCGGGACGCGGTAGATAAACGACCCTACGTTAAGGTAGATATAGAGGGTTTCCAGGTGCAAGGTCTGCTGGACAGCGGAGCGTCCATCAGTTGCTTCGGCTCAAATTCAGACATATGGATGGAAAGGCTGAAGGGATCGGTTCGCGCCAGAAGCAAAACCCTAAAAACAGCGGACGGAAGGTCACAGGCCATCGTCGGTAAAGTGGACGTCAAGGTTAGTTGGCGGGATAAGACGGTGCAGATGTGCCTATACCTGGTCCCAAGTCTGCAGCAGGAGTTATATCTGGGGGTCGATTTTTGGGAGGCTTTTGGGTTAGCGCCAATGGTGGTTTCGGAACTCGAGGCTTCTCGTAGGTTGGAGAATGTGAAGAGGCTTTTCCCTTCGTTTGCGGAGCTGGAATTGGGTAGAACGCATGTTATAGAGGCGTCTGATGACACGGTCCCTGTGAAGCAAAGGCACTACCCCATGTCTCCAGTGAAACAAAAGTACGCCTACGACGAAATTGACCGAATGCTTAGTCTCGATGTCATCGAGGCGAGCAATAGCTCGTGGAGCTCTCCCATCGTACTTGTAGAAAAACCCGGAAAGAAGCGACTGTGTGTAGACATGCGCAAGTTGAACGAGCGAACAAAGAAGGATGCGTATCCGACGCAACATGTTGAGGGTATTCTGTCGCGCTTGAGGGAAACTTATTATATATCGGGAATAGACTTAAAGGACGCCTTTTGGCAAATTCCTCTGGAGATGTCGTCCAAAGAGAAGACTGCTTTCACAGTTCCCGGACGGCCATTGTACCAGTTTAAGGTCATGCCGTTCGGGCTGTGCAACGCCAGCCAGAGACTCTGTAGGCTGATGGACAAAATAATCCCTTCTCGCTTGCGCGAGAGTGTATTCGTATACATCGACGACTTGCTGATTTGCTCTCCCAGTTTTGATGCACATCTAGTGCACTTGGCGGAGGTAGCTGAATGCTTAGCAGGCGCAGGGCTGACTACAAACCTTCAGAAATCCAAGTTCTGCCAGAGGGAACTGAAGTACCTCGGGTTTATAGTTGGCCAGGGCGAGCTGAAGACAGATCCCTCAAAGATAGAGGCAATGCTGGAGTTTCCCGTGCCGGTTACGATGAAGCAACTTCGCAGGTTTCTGGGGATGTGCGGATGGTATCGGCGCTTTGTTCCCAACTTTGCCAGCATCACTGCACCAATGACGGACTGCTTGAAGAAAGCGAAAACATTCGTGATGAGCGGACCAGCGATCCAGGCTTTTGAAGAGCTGAAGCGAGCGCTAACCTCGGCCGATGTGCTGGTCAACCCAAACTTCGGGAAACACTTCTTTATGCAATGCGACGCATCGACACAGGGCATCGGTAGTGTGTTATTCCAGCTGGATGACAATGGGTATGAAAGGCCTATTGCCTTTATGTCACAAAAGCTCAACTCCGCTCAAAGAAATTACACGATCACCGAGTTGGAATGCTTGGTAGCTGTCGTCAGCGTGCAGAAGTTCCGCGCATACGTAGATGGTCTCCCGTTCACGATAATCACCGACCACATGAGTTTAAAGTGGCTGATGAGGCAGAAAGACCTATCAGGGCGTCTGGCTCGGTGGAGCTTAAAATTGCAGATGTTTGATTTTGTGATAGAACACCGAAAAGGGACTCAGAATGTGGTTCCGGACGCTTTGAGCCGGATGAACATGGAGGAGATCGGGGAGTTGGATCCGGAGCGTGGACTAGACTTCGGTTCGCCAGAGTTCACCAGCGTGGCGTACGAGGACCTAAAGCGACAGGTCCAACTCAACGCAGACAGGCTGCCAGACATCCAAGTTAAAGAAGGCGTTGTGTACAAAAAGGTTCTCCTAGGCGGGCGGAGGAGACGAGTGAGTCGATGTGCAAAGTGTGGGTACCAGAGGGCCTTAGGCAATCCCTCCTTAAGGCGATGCATTGCGATCGGTCGGCAGGACATGGTGGGACTGGTAAGACGTTGTACCGGTTAAGAGTGTGGTATTACTGGCCAGGTATGGTGAAGGACGTAAACAGCTTTGTTTCCGCCTGCGACGCATGCAAATGCGCCAAGTCCCCAAATACGGTCTCGCGTCCACCGATGGTCGATAGGTTTCGCTCCGAGAGAATATTTCAGAGAATATATATAGATTTTTGCGGTCCGTACCCATACACGCGTTCCGGAAACGCTTTTGTTTTCGTGGTGTTAGACCACTTGTCAAAATTTGTATTTTTGAAGCCGATGCGAAGGGCCACGGCTGAGGAAGTAATAAAGTGCTTGGAAAGCAATATATTTCATACTTTTGGGGTGCCGGAGTTCGTACATTCGGACAACGGCAAGCAGTTCGTGTCGGAGCTATTTGCGAGGTTTTTGAAAGAGTATGGCGTGCAGCATATCAGAACAGCGCCTTACGCGCCGCAGGCCAACGCTTCGGAGCGTGCAAACCGATCCCTTCTGGCAGTTTTGCGCACCTATATCGGCGGAGAGGACCAACGTAGCTGGGATCAGCATGTATCATACGCCGCGTTTGCGCTTCGAAGCGCAGTACACGAAGCTATTGGCATGGAGCCCTATAAAGCCGTCTTCGGGCAAGCTATGGTGCAGCATGGGTCGGCATATGAGGTGCTCCGAAGGGTCAGTTTGTTGCGTGAGGGTGAGGCTGATGTGCTGTCAGCAACAGACCGGATAGGGCTAATGAGAGAGCGGTTGATTGGAAACTTGGAGGTAGCGTACGAGAAGGGACAGCGGGCATATAACACTAGGTCTCGTCCAATTCAGTATAAAGCAGGCCAGACGGTCTACCGTAAGAATTTTAAGCTGAGCGATGCGGCAAGGAGGTATAACGCCAAACTCGCACCCAAATACCTTAAATCGAGGGTCATCGCGGCCAAGGGTAACTCCCTGTACGAAGTAGGCGACATGAGCGGGCGATCCGTCGGAATATTTCACGCGAAGGATCTGCGCGCTTGAAGCCGGTGCCTAAAGTACTTAGTTCCAGCCTTTCGATTGCTTCCCCGTCGCGGGCTTGGTGAACCATTCGCCCTGTTGCGGTCAGAAGGTGCGGGCCGTACGTAAGAGTTTAGTCAGCGCAAATGTATGACACTATCCGTGCAAACGCACCACGCGAACGCACCTCGACTCGATCAGCTGTCTTTGACAAACCGACTTGTCAAAGAGCGCACTCGTTAACTTCCGGAAAAGAAAAGTTCTTTTCAATTTGGATTTCAAGCAGTGTGGATCAGGTAAGGAAATAATAGTGTGAAGATAGGAAGGAAATGGTCCGACATATTGGGTCAGCACTTGGTTGCCCATTGCAGGTTAGGTCCTAATAGTTTTCCTTTATTTTGTTTTGTAACAGAGTCAGACCATCTATTCAATTCGCCACCAAAAGCTACCGCAACGTGTCAACAAAAAGCGACCAGCGGCGCCATCAGCAAAATACAGCGCGCAATAGACCAAAACGCCGCAGGGAGCGGCACCCGAACTTTCGTCCGGACAGGCAGCGAGTTTCACCACACTTATCAGAGTAACTTGGGCGCGGCGGAGCTCCAGCGCAGAACCAAAGTAATCAAAATATATACTTCTACTCCTAGTCTAACTATTCCAGTTTTGGTTGGGGAATCTTACCCATACAAATACACGATATGTATGGCAATGTTATATTAAATCTAATGTGGCACCTTCAAGCGCCTATCAAATAATCCAACGTAATATTTTTGCACCCTAGCATTGGTACTCACACGCTTATGGCGTCTAAACATACATAGCTAGGAGTGGAATCCTGAGATTTCAATTCGACACTCCAGTGCTCACTGCACTATAAGTATATACATATTTACGCGTTGACGATTACGCAATAACATGCAATCGCAAATTTAGTGCGTCCTATCCACACGATTGCGGCATCAAGAAAAGACCCTATTCATTAATAAGTTGTATTTTAAATCTCAATGCTTGGTGCCGATTTCCTCACAGCAAGTCTGTGTTTATGTGCTCGCAGCACTTGAATTATGTCAAGGTATATTTCGTTTCTAAACTAAAAGAAGAGTGATACAGCTCACCTCGTCCCTCTGCTTCACCATCGGCCGCAATTTCTGCTCTGGTTAACGCTGGGTCTTCCACCGGTCGCTGCCCCTTCTATTGCTGTTGTTGCTGCTGGCAAATCGTCCCGCCCTGTCCAAACGAAATTTGCCATCCCACCGTCGAACTTTTGCTGACATCTATTCACTTATTTTGGCCCTCTTCATTTCATGCGTACATACTTGCTTTGTTTACTTTTCCCATGCGAGACTCGATTCTCGTTCTTGGGCGCTGCGAACTCGTTGCTATTTGCTCGCAGGCTATGCTTACCCTTGGTTGCTATTATCGCTGGTTCACTTCCAACAGACGAACTGCCGGTTCGATGATTCGCTAAAGCGCGCCTCCGCTGCTACTGCGTAGCTTCACTGATGACGTCGCTTTGGGGTTGACGTCTGCGCTTCTATGACGGCGCCTCGTTTGCGAGCGACCGTGCTATGCTTAGCGCACCGTGTGTTATCGTAATTATTCTAGCCTTGGGTGGCGCGCAACGCTAGTACTGGCGTGCTGAGAATTTCGCGAACAAGTATTTTCTAAGCGCGCCGCGCCCCTTTAAATTAATACCTTTCAAATACGAATGGCCCGCTCCGGGCGATATGCTGAGCGCGTCGCTACCTGCGCTGGAGCTCCGCCGCGCCCAAGTTACTCTGATAAGTGTGGTGAAACTCGCTGCCTGTCCGGACGAAAGTTCGGGTGCCGCTCGCTGCGGCGTTTTGGTCTATTGCGCGCTGTATTTTGCTGACGGCGCCGCTGTGCCGCTGGTCGCTTTTTGTTGACACGTTGCGGTAGCTTTTGGTGGCGAATTGAATAGATTGTCTGACTCTGTTACAAAACAAAATAAAGGAAAACTATTATGACCTAACCTGCAATGGGCAACCAAGTGCTGACCCAATATGTCGGACCATTTCCTTCCTATCTTCACACTATTATTTCCTTACCTGATCCACACTGCTTGAAATCCAAATTGAAAAGAACTTTTCTTTTCCGGAAGTTAACGAGTGCGCTCTGTGACAAGTCGGTTTGTCAAAGACAGCTGATCGAGTCGAAGTGCGTTCGCGTGGTGTGTTCGCACGGATAGTGTCATATATTTGCGCTGACTAAACTCTTACGTACGGCCCGCACCTTCTGACCGCAACAAAATAAAAAAATATTGAAATATTCTTAGAAACAATTTTCGGTTCAGGTGTAGGTATAAGTGTAGATATGATATGAGCTGCTTTTAAATGCTTGGAAATTGATATCTCTAGTTGAAAGTTTATGTTACAGAATTAAAATCAGAAAAAAACATTATCTGCAACCCAAAATCATTTTAGGCTTCGTAAACTCTAAACGTATGTTACGTAACAGGCTGTTAGGGTAAGGCAAGGTGTCGATTGGCATGGTGGCGAGCCCAGCTAGAACTCGTCGGATGGGCTTGTTGACACCTGCTTACCTTCAGCTACATAAACAAACACATCGTATCATGCCATTGTCCATCAAAACGAAAATTAGGTAGCTTCAGAAGGGCTGAAAGGTGAAGAAGAAAAAGGAAGAAGAAAAGATCTGTCCCGTCCTGTCAGTTGGAGTCTACCCACCCTCTTCAACACAACTTGCGTTGAAGCCAAGGGCGCTGTGCTGACTCCTCTCTTCTTACAACGCCCCCAAAACCTGACACAAGTCCGTCTGTACGTTACTCTAACCTAGTCCATGTCTATAAGGTCAAGTCTGTTCAATCTATTTCCCTTCTCGTTGCGCTAGTGCAACACCCACACCAATCTAAATAAACTTAGCAACACATTCTAAATTTTCTTTTCAACTTCACAAGATGACCATTATAAAATCTATTTCTTTCGAAATTCAGGATATCTTAGCCCTAATAATACATTGAATTCATGTGAGTTATGCTTCCAGGTATGTTTATATTATTAAGAAAATTAAAATACTATGTTTGAAAGTAAGTTTTCTATAACTTCAAGTAAAAAAAAAACAAAAAAAACCCAATTATAAAATTCGTATATACTCGTATATAGATAGCTTTTCTATTGTCCCCTGTTTTCTCTAACATACAAACTTTGAACTTCATGTATTTACTTTGCTCGCCACTGTCCCTGAAACACTATTCCTTTGTATATAGCGTAGCCATGTGATAAGTAAACAAAATAATAGATGTATGTTAAATAATTTATTTTTATAACTTAAATTAGCACTCACCAAACTCTTCAATGACGAAGGCGCCTTGCATTAGTGAGGTGGTTTTTGATGAAAGAGAAGTTAACGACATACACATGTATATTCAAGCTACAAAAAAAAACAAACGGAAGAGAGTCCCTAGTGAGATCTTACTGTAGCTCACTTTTTACTTGGAGAGCTTTATTTTTGGCAATTGTCTCGCTACTTACTATCCTTGCTATTACTTCACTCAGTAGCCGGCAATTTGTCTAATTGGAACTCGACTTTTCCTACTAGAAATTGCTGCACTGAACTTAAGGTTATTAGAAATAAAAAAAATCCAACTGAAATAATACAAATAAAGAAAAGCAAAAAAAAATATAAATACAAATCCATAGTGTAATAAACAAGGTGAAGTAAATAAAAAGAGACATAAAACGTACGCTATCTGAAATAGTATGGGTGTATTTTCGGGTACGCAGGAGGGTAAAATCTTAAAGAATTTTTGCCCGTTTTTATAAAAAAGGAGTAAAAAAATTACTAACTTTCTAACATTAACAATAGCAGATATTTTGGGTTTGTATTTTAATCTAACGTGAAGAATAAACAGGTGATCAAACGCGAGAGGTGAAGCGGGTCACATCCATGAATAAGCCACTGACTGGTACTTTACTACCTTTTACGACCCTTGAATGGTTTCCTGCCTTTCACTCTGGTATGGAAAATTTTAGAATTAAAATATGTGGCTTTACAGAGGCTTCTCGACTGGAATCGGTCCAAATGGTTTCTTACTAAAACAATTTCAAGAAAGGTCTGCGGAGGTGGTAGATCTTGTTCTGAATCTATTAAACTGTATTTAGCTCCAATCTTTGGCGGAAACTAAAGAACATACCACCACAAATTGAATAAGAAGCTTCTCCATAAAAGTTGTCACACTTGCCTTATTATTACTTATTACTAGAGCTCTTGATAATAGACTAATCAAATAGTCGATTAATCGATTTGAAGTATTTGTTTGAAAAAGTAATCGATTATCACTAATCGACTAGTTGTTTGCTTTCGACTAGTTGCGTTTCTTATTGACAATGGATGCTCTATTCACATGGAACTGAGTTCCATCACCTTCATAAACATGCGTTGCAACTAGAGAAAATGTTGAATCTTTTATTTTTATTTTAAAAATTTTATTTATCAACCGGCAGTATTCGATTAGTCGAAATCGAAAATTTGTTATTCGATTTTCAAACAGCTCAATAGTTGATATTCGCCTAATTGATTAGTCGGCTAATCGACTGTAAACAAGAGCCCTACTTATTACTTTTTGTTTTGTTTTATAATTCTTTCGTTGTTTGCCGTATTAGTAGAAGATATTTCTGACTCACTTTTCACATCAGCTTTTTCAAATATAAAGCGTCTTTTGAAAATGTTGTCTTTGTGAGGTACTGTTAAGCGCATCGTCAAAGATGCAGGATAGGGCTACCATATCCTTTCGATGTATATGAATCGGAATCGTTGCAATGTTTGGGCCCTGTGAGATGAAAAAATTTGCTTTTCTAAAGCAATTTGTAAGCAAATTGAACTTATTTCATAGCAATATCAACAATGAAAGTATTGATTTCACGCGGGCCTTACTATAGTGTTATGCCAGTTATTGTATTAGGTGAAAACTCCTTTAAACATTGCAGAAACCTACAGTTTTGTGATATCATTGAAGGATATCTCCAAAGATAAATTGCCTTTTTTTGTGACAATATCTTCCACGATATGATTTTGCTGAACTTTGCTTTCAAGAACTACCAAAAAAGCTATGATCCCAAAATAGGACCGTTGACCTCTTATATTTATATAAGAAATAGTAATAAATTTATGTACTAAAACGTACTTGTTTTACACAAAAAACAACACTTTTGTGGATACAACATTTGCTCCACATTTTCAGATAGCCGAATGAAGGAACAAAGAAGAATTTCGAGCGAGACAACTGACAGCTTACTTCACCTTGTTGATTACACTATGTACAAATCATAGAAAAATGTAAACAACGAAATGTGTCTTCACTGCCTTCGGGCCCGTGGCACCTATACTTATATGTCAAACGTGTGCCACTGCTAGCAAGTTCTATAATAAACAAAATCAAGATATTGACAATAACTTAAATTTCATATGCAACTTCCATGTGCAAATTACAAAAACAAATTGAGGTCAGGGATAACCTCGTGTGTAGAAAAAAAGTTCCCGAAAAATATATATCAAAACAAAAGGGCAAAAAAAAATCAGAAAAAAGGAGAATGAAATTAGGAAGACATCACGGCGGATGTCAAATGGAAAGAAAATGTAAAAATGTTCCGATTCAGAGGTAAACTGAAAAGTACAAGAACGTAAGAGAAAAATAAACACTAAGCAAACGAAATTGACCAAAAAAGCGAGCAAAAAAAGGAAATTGGCAAAAATATAAAAAACTTATTTAAAAAAATAAAATTAAATTAAAATGTACTAAATAAATACAAATAATAATGTTCGCTGGGGGGGTGTTATCCCCTGTTTGCCGCCCCCCCTTTTTTTTTTGTTTTATCTCGAAGGCTTTTGGTGGAAGCTAGTGTTGTTGAAGGCTTTGGTGGTGGATCACTTTTGGTCTAGTAGCTGGTGTGATGTTGCTTTTATTGTTGTCGTCTTCCTTAATCTTTCGGATGTTGCATGTGTCTAAAAGAAACAAAGAAGTGCTGGTCGTTATATGTAAGCATGTATGTGTATATCGTTCATAATTATTCTTTATGTTTGTTTAGAAGTTTATTTATGTGTACATTTTATATATATGTTTTAAAGTTTTATATAGTTACTTTGTTCATCTATAAAAGTGGTAAGTTAAGTTTTTCAATTTTGTTTTATTTATTTGTATTTTAGCTTCTTTTATTTTACTTATTTACGTAGCGTTTCATTTTATAAAGTTCGAATTTCAATTTATCAAACTAACATAATGTCCACTTACCTTCACTCCAATTTTTTGCTACGACTTGGGCTGTACTTGGCGGTCTTGGGGATATCCTAGTGGGATGCCACTATCAGTTGCGTGCACCTATCCTCTCACGTTCTCCTGGTATCTTGGCGGCTGTTTACGTTTTTTTTCTTAAATTTTGTCGTAGTTGACTCGGGCACTGCACATTTAAACTAGTAGCACTTTAACAACTTCAAATAAAAACTTGGTTTTCACTGCCAATACAGCACTTGCTCGCACAAATTAAATAAAAACTTTGACCCTTTGCCCAACTCGACCGCCTTTTATACTTGCTGCCGTGGCAGGGTAGGAATACCATCAGTGGAAAATTACCACGCATACCTTCAAACAACTATTTCGGCATTCCCGGATTCTTCCTTATACAGTCACTCCCTATTGCTCCATAAAACACAGATCCATGCATATATGTTTCGTGTTTTTCCGCAATATTGCTGCGCTCCAGCAACATAGTGGTTATGCCTATTAAATATTGGTGTACCATTACAATGTTGCTAAGGTCTTCGCAACTATATTGCAAGCTGTTGCGCTACTATAGATACCTGCTGTTATATACTGGGACGATTGGGGCAAGGCTGTCGTTACAGGCTCGTACCCACCGATGGTGCCTATACTATGAAGCGGGTACGTAAAAAAGATTCTCAACGCAGTCTGCAACAGTAGATTTTCTGCGTCCAACGTGTTCCTGGACCCACGATCTGCTTACATTTAGTCACCTGGGTTGCTTGTACAACATATATTTTACACTACTTTTACATGTAACACAGCTAACTATTTTCGTCTATTTGCCTAGATCCTATATCACAGATAAATACCTAAAGCTACATGTCAGTTTAGTATTTGTTTTTAAGTCAAATAGTAGTAAAAAAATATCACAGAGGGAACCTACAAGCTACAAGTCAAGTTAAAAAAAGAGATGAATAAATAATTACCTGTATAAATAACCACCTAAATAAATAATAAAAAAATAAATAAATCGTCACAACAACTACATGAATAGACATATACTTATACGTTGCACAAACATTTAACACACACCTCTATTCCTGCGTCCGAGTACCTACATCTAACACTGAGGAATCACAGTTAACGGTGTCTGACCATTCACGCGGCAAAGATGTCTTTGGCATGGTAAGTACCAATTTTGTTTCCGCTTAAGTCTCCCAACTCATACATCGAGTTGCCTATCACATTCAGTACGATACACCTCACCTGTTTGGGTGCTAATTTGGAATTATAGCCAGCGATTTGGGAGCTTTGTTTGAAGTTCCACTTGCCCTACTTTAAACTTGACTTCTCGGCTGATGGTGTTGTAAGCTTTTGTGTTTTTTCCATGGGCCAGCTTCAATTCCTGCATAATTTTATTTCTGGTGAGTTCCATTCTGCATAATTCGAATAATCTGCGTCCTTGACTGTGCTCAATTCATAGGTGGCTCTCTTCATAGTCTGTAGGAACACAAATTTAGAGAAATGGTCAAGACACACAAGCACAAAGACATTTCCATCACTTGTACTAGGATAAGGGCCCATAAAATCATTAAAAAAAAAAAACGTTGAAAAGGACGGTCTGTTATATGCTGTTTCCCCATCACTGGTCTGTGGAAGCTATTTTGGGTCTTGTTTCCCTTGCATATCTCACACTCTTTTACATACAAGGTGGCGCAAAAGTAATCCTCCTATCAGAAAATGCTATAAATTTTGCGATTAGCCCCTAAAGTCAGTTCTGTTTTGACATTTGTATAGTAAACACATGCGAAATACACGTTAATGAACAATGTTACGCTACACTGCTCCAGAACGTGGAATATTGCTGACTATTTATTTGACCAATAATCGGTCGGGGCCAAACGGTTACTGTGAATGGTGAGCGCTACAGAGCAATGATCAACGAGTTCTTTTTGCCGCAACTTGATGAATTGGGATTGGGAAACATGTGGTTCCAACAAGACGGTGCACAAGCACACACTGCACGTGCCACAACCGATATGCTGAACATCGGAAGCTTACTTTTGCGCCACCTTGTAGTTTTGTACGTTAACAACCATACCTGGCCAGTAATATCTTTCTCGTAGCCGCATCAGAGTTTTCTGGATGCCACCGTGACCGACAGAAAGCTAGCTGTGCACGGATGCAACCAAGTCGAATTGCGTCCGTTTGCAGACGTATCCATCTGATACACATAGGTCCGGTAGCCTGTCTTTATTATCTGTCACCGTCTTTATCAGAGGTATTTTTCCGTCGTAAAACATGGAGAGTCCAAAGATACGTCCATACATCTGTCACTACATTCAAGTTCGTCCATATGCATCTGTGAAAGCGTATCTCAAATGTACACGCCTGGAGTTTGAGGCTCCATCGCGCGAGTCTTCCAGACAAATCCTTTTGATTCATCAGCCATTTAAGGCTCGCGTGGTCTGTAATGATGGTAAATGGTAGACTCCCGACATAGGGCCTAAATCTCTTAACACTAAGGACAGCTGCATAGCATTCAAGCTCTGTGATACTATAATTTCTTTGCGTCTTATTTAGTATTGCTGACATGTATGCAATAGGACGTTCATTGCCCTCATCATCCAACTGGAATAGTACTCCTCCAACTCCAAACGTAGTTGCTTCGCACTGGATAAAGAATGTTTCAATTTGTCAAAGGACTTTCTCGCTTCGTCCGTCATGTTAAATTTTTGGAATTTGTCCTTGGTGAGGCAGTCGCGCGGGGCTGCAATTGTCGCGTAGTCCTGGATAATGCGGCGGTACCAGCCTGACATGTCCAGAAACCTTCGGAGCCTGCTTAAGGGCTTTCGGTTCTGGGAAATCTCTCACAGCGGCAACCTTATTTGCATCCGTACGGATACAGCCGTCACCCACCACATAGCGCAGGTACCTGACGTCTTTGTAACAAAATTTACTTTTTTCCACATTGATGGTTAATAAGCTTTTCGTAAGCAACCTTTTCAATGGGACGAAAAATTATCAGAGCACACTAAAAGGTCGTCTAAATACACAAACACAGATTCACGTAACGTGAATGAGCCTACACAACCTGTACGCCGAATTGCAAAGCGCGAATAACATGACCGTAAATTGGTATAAACGTCGATCAGAAGCTGTGAATGCCGTCTTTTCCCTTGATTGACTCTCCAGAGGGATCTGCCAGAAAGCGTCTTTAAGATCAATGGCTGAGATGTATCGTGTGTTTTGGAGACGGCTAAGGATTCCATCGATGTGCGGCAAGGGATATGCATATTTAACAGTCCTTTCGTTCACCTTTCTGGCATCTAAGCATAACCGATTTTTCGTTCCCTTTATTACTAGCGAAACCATAGAGTTCCAGCTACTATTACTCTCTTCAATTGCCCCCATACTTAGCATTCTGTCTAGCTCTTGGTACACTAACTTTTGTATTGCTGGTGAGATGGGGTAATGACGCTGCTTCACCGGGAGATTTTCATTCACGACTTCTATTAGGCGTTCTTCCATATCGGTTTTGCCTAGGCCCAGTAAGGCGAAAAATGGGAACTGTGCCTTCACCTTCTCTAATTCTATAGTTTCTGCGGCATTGGGATCGTGTTGAATCGCGTCAAAATACAGGTCTCCCTCAGCGGGTACAAGCTCTGCAACAACACTGTGTAAGGGTGGTTTCCTCCAGCTGCGATTCATAACATTCAGGTCGAAGGTTTTCCAGAAGTCAATGTTTAAATAGACCTCTTGTTGTAGTCCCGGCACAATCAAAAATTCAAGAGGTCGCGTCATATCATCCAATTCGACCGGGAGAGTAATAACACCTGTAACTGGAGTTTCATTCCCGTTTGCCATTCTTATATTTTGCCCTGAAATTTAAAAAATTTGGTCTTCTTTTCCTAAAAACAATACCTCAGCGTTTTTACCTGGACAACTAGCTCCTGCTCCTGAATCTAATAATGTCCTTGTCCTGGCAAGAGTTACCGGCAATATCCGCTAGCGTACAGTTTCACTTTTCAGGTTTGAACACGCAAAATGACATGTCACCTCCACAGGCAAAGCACATCATGTTGTGAAAAGACGACTTGCAACGGGATTCCTTTTTCGCTTCAGAAGGGGTTTTCACGAAATAGTCGACAGGCATACCACATGAAAAACATAGCATCAAGTGGAATGGTGATGGACAAAACGAGCTGACGGTGGACTTTTGACCATTTTGGGATGTAGATGTATTGACAGGGGCTACACTCCTCGAGCTAGGGTTACCTAGTTGCTGCTGATATGGAGTTTTGTTCCGGACAGGGTTACTGATGGCTTCTATTGGCTTGAAGTATAACTGGTATTTCATTAACCAATTCAGCTAATAAAATTAACCATATGTTAGCCACTTTGGTAACCAATTCGACAAATAAGTTTCACCACTTGTTAGCCAAACCAATAACCAACTGAACGAATATTTTTCACCACAGTTAAGCCAGAACTTAAACCATTTCAAATCATATTTACAACTACATGGTAGCCAAAACATTAGCAAGTTTTTTTAAGGGAAATTTTTGAAAGCTGGAAGTTTGGAAAACACATGTTATTAAAATCTTCACACAGCCCGAACAAAATTAGCTACTTTTTACACCGTTCAAGAAATTAATGAAACCAAGTATTTAGTTCCCATTGCTAACCGGTAACTGGTTTGTAGGGATATGTAAAGAAAATTAAGCTTTAAAAAGTAGCTTTTTATTTTTTGAAGTGTAAGTATTTTTGGGCTCGGTAGTTGCTCTCCAGAAAAGTTACGCGTCGCTGCCTGTAATAGTGCCTCTGCCGTCACTTGTAATCGTGCTTCTGCCTGCGCTTTTGTATAGATATGTTGTTTGACTGCTTTGCTCATATGTGTAATTTTGCGGACCACCTACTCCCTATCTCGATTTGGTGTTGAACACTACATGGAGTAATCCTTTGAGAGCAATTTGAGAGTACTCTCACGTACATAGGTACTCCATGGAGTATTCAAAAGCAAAGAAATCAAGTACTCTGTGATGGATTACGTGATCCAATCGCGGACATCGCCATGTAAATTGGACCACCTTTTTTATATGATTGAGGATAAGTGTTGGAGTACTTTGATACTTCTTAAGAAGTATTTTTCAGATAATTTTTTCACTCGAAGCTCACACCTGCTCTCGCATATCTCTCAAGAACGATGTTGCCTACAGGGACACGTTACCCACCGGCACAATCCGCAGTGTATGGAGTGTTATCGTGAGGCGAGGAAGGAACAAGGAACAAGAGGCCGAAAGAACTGATCCGGTGGATGGCGGAAGGTTTCAACACCAGGGCAAATTCTTGCCGGGACAACAATGGCGATCTGGAAATTGACATACAAAGCGTACTTAAGTTATAGAGGGAACACTTCTTCTAATTGCTAAATTTCAAGGCAGATGACGAACTCCATAACCCAATCCCTGACGATGGGAAAACGTCCCACCACCAGACTATGATATAGTGAGAACGACGATTATTCCACAAATTTTTATATGCCATAACTCCCGCAAAAATTTATTTATCAAAACAACATTTGACGAAAATGTTGAATTTATAAAGGCAACTATTTGCTGTAAAAACGGACGAAATCGGTTAACAACCACGCCCAGTTTTTTTAACAAAGTTCTGAAAAATTTGTTTGTAAAATGTAAAACACGATATTCCTATAACTATACAAGCTATATCAATAAAATCTTGAACACATAATAAGCTTTTTAGCAAAACTGGACTGCAGAAAAATTGTGTGCATTTTGGTAAAGTAGGCGTGGCGCCGCCCACTTTTCAGCATATGAGCCCATCAATAATTATACTGAAATGATTAGGACGATGATCTAAGTCGATTTAGCCATGTCCGTCTCTCCGTCCGTCTGTCTATTTGAAAGCAAGTTTTTCAGACATATGCATGTATTGAAATTTTGAAAAAATGTGGTAAGCAGCGATTGGTAGGGAACCTATATATATACAAATAAATTACTTTACCATTCAGAACTCATAACAGAGGTGTTTTTATTGAAAACAATCAACTGGCTTTATAATACGAACTAAAAAGTATTTAAATAGACCTGCATAAATTGGGATGTCATAAAAGGTCTCTACTAGGTTTCACCCAAACTTAGCCTTGTTATAATTAGTTTTATATATTTTGAAAACTTAGCCCAAAGCGTTCGCAATGATTTGGTTGTAATAAGTTGAGGTAGCCCGGTAACGCCTTTCAAAGGAGTAATCCAATATAGGTTCGGGTGAAACCGAACATTATATACCTAGTAGTGATCTATTGCGTGGACCTAAACCGATTTGGCCAATTTTTTTTCGAAATATTCCTTGTATTAATATAAATATGTGTGCTGAATTTCATTTCGATATCTTTATGATTAATATTATTTCTAAATTTGACTTAATCAATCCAATGGTGCCAATCCCATTTTCAAAAATTTCTTGAAGGATCTATTTTTTGCCTTAACATTAATGAAAACACCAAATTTTATCCTTATAAGTGTATAATGTACTGAATAATCCCTTTTTTTGTATTTTCGAAAATATTCTACACATAAAAAGTGGGCGTGGCTATAATCCGATTTCGCCCATTTTAAATAGAGCTCGGAGATGAGTGCCAAGGAACCTGCGTACGAAATTTCATTAAGATATCTCAAAATTTACTCAAGGTATCGCGTTAACAGACTTACGGACGGACATGGCTTAATCAATTGCTTTTTTCCTCCTAAAAATGTTGATATATATAAGTCAATATCAATCTCGATCCGTTTATGCCGTTACATACTACCGTTAGGCGAATGAAATTAATATACCTTGTGTGTAATGAAATTGCGCAAGTTATTCTATTTAGAAGGAAAGTAGTTTGGATAGTACTTTCCTGCAGATAGTCCATGGAGTAACAACTTTAGAAGTACTCTACCGTAGATGTTCCATTGAGTACTCAGACACAATAGAAGTAAGTGGTGCTGTCATAACACATCGCTATGTAAATTGCATATGGTCCCTATTTCTATTACCAATTCGGATTCCAGAAAATTTATTTTCCAGATCAGCCTAATGTGTGTGCATGCTGATTGAAAATTGGTGAAATGGCTCACTTTATTTCGAAGTTCGACTTTCTTTCGTTTTGTCCAGTTTTTCGAAATTCGAATTATTTTCAAAGCTATTGCTATAAACCTATTTTCGAAGCTCCATAGTTTTTGCCAACTTTCTCGCAATTGGTAGAACCGATTTTACTAATTTTTTCAAAATATATACAAGATGGTATTTTCTACCCAACTGCATTGGTTTTTTTTGGCATATTTGTTTTTTTTTTGCACAAATTATTCGAAAATTTTTAAATATTTGTGACTTTGTCATAGTAGTCAGATCGCGCTTTAAGATAATGATTATGAAAATTTTTTTTGGTACGTACTGTGTGCTGTGAATGCTATGTTATGGTTTTAATAGTACTTCGAATGACTTTTGATCACGTTTGGTAATAAAATAAAGTGGCTAACAAGAGTTATCATTATTAACTAATTAACAGCCCTACCTAATATAACCACACAGCGTTTTTTACCGCACGAAAATAAACCACTTTTTGGTTGTAACCGAAATAAATTTGAGTGCGTGAGTAGCTCTCATATACCCAAACGACGTTCTAGCTGTGCGTAAAAACCAAAAATGGAAATTGAATTAGGTTTTTACGCTATGCGGTTAGTTTAGGTTGCTCTCATACAATTTGTATGTGCATAAGACATTTTTGACAGAAAATTGCCGGAGTGCGTTTATATAAGGTTGGTCTGTTATGCTTCCTATATTCTTTTCCTTTTAACATTTGCTACATACAGGACCCCCCACTGGTCAACCCGGAGGAATTAAACAAAACCTTTTGAACTTCGAAAATATGTTTATAGGTATAGCTTAGAAAATAATTCGAGTTTCGAAAAGTTGCGAAATGTGTATTTTTGTTTCATCCTTGTAAGCTATAACATCCAATTTTATTAAAATACACTACCTTCGAAAAAATTGTAGGTGGCTGACTTTACAAATTTCTACCCTGCTTTATAATAAAATACTTGAGAAATGTTACATTTAACGAATATGTAATTTTTCTCTACTGAAACCAACGTTGCCGGCGCTTCCTTCAGCGTTCACGTGCTACTATTACATATCGTCGATGCCTATGCAAAACCACCTATTGACCAAATACAAAACCTTCCAAATCACCAAAAATCAGATTTATTAACCCTGGATTCCGGGCATCGATTCATCTATAAAAATAATAAATTTCGTATTCCAACAAACACTTACCGAAAAAACGGTAAAATGCCAAACCGCATGTAAAGCTCAAAACATTGGTGAATTTGGCATATCGCTATAGTCGTATCCTTAACCGTTCTGTGTTCACAGAAAAAAACTTACACTAGTGTACACCCGTGGTACCCGGGTACCTCGGTACATGTCGACTTGAATTAAACAATATATATAGTCATAATGCATCCGATAGGCCTTAAAAAATACAAATGAGGAGAATAGACCTAACTCAAACTTCCTCAGTCAATTTTTCCATGATTTTGTTTCGTTTTACTGCACTCTGTATCATAATCAACAATTATTCATACCATGCTTAGCTGAAATTTGAAAAGAAAATCATCAGTCGTGCTAATAGTATGCCATTACAAATTACTTAAGCGTTTGATTTATGTAAGTGTGTCAAAAGTTTAGTAGGCTATCAATAAAATCTAAATTTAGAAATTTTTTTCAAATAAAAAGATAGTAGGCCATGGAAAATAGCTAAAGAAGTTTAAATATACCAATAGGAGGATGCCACGATAAAATATAAAATCAAAAACAAAGAAGGCCATGAATTCTGTTATTCTATTTTATAAATAATTGCGAAATTTTAGATTAGTACTGCGCCTGTAGTTAACACGTAAAGAGTGATCCTAGTTTTTGTAAAAACATTTGCGAAGTGTAGAAAAGGTGTGTACCTAACGAGTCTTATAGAATACATAAATAGCAATTTTTACGTGTAGTTAAATTTACAGTGAATTAAATGAATTAACCTATCTCAGTGACTATGGCCTCAGAAAAGAAAAAATTCAATTCAAAATGCTACGAAGAGCAGCAACAATCCCTTGAAGCTTTGCTCGCCGAGATTTTGTCAAGCGATGGGGATGGGTCAGAAGACGGCGATGCGATCGAATCAAATGAAATAGCTTCGGATGTTGAAAGTTTGAATGGTGATAACGTTAGCGTTGAATGGCATGATTCAGAAGACTCTTCCACAGATGAGGAGAGTGCAGAGGGAGTTGAATTTGAAGATGTAGCAGCTGCTACAAGTGTAATGTATGAGAAAGACAATACCGGCTGGAATATAAACCCTTCTCCTCAACTGAAAATAGGAATGCATAACATTCTTCGCCAGAAAGCTGGTCCGAGTCGAGGGACTAAAAATCTTTCAATAAAGGACACTTTTAAAACCTTTTTCGACGAAAGCATGTGCAGTATAATTACCCGAGAAA
This sequence comes from Merzomyia westermanni, assembly GCA_949987695.1. Lineage (NCBI taxonomy): Eukaryota > Metazoa > Arthropoda > Insecta > Diptera > Tephritidae > Merzomyia > Merzomyia westermanni. The sequence goes on along the minus strand of OX465290.1, from coordinate 93,704,938 downwards.
CCAACCGAAAGGCTCGAGCCGTTTTATGTGCGGATGAAAAAAAAGAATGGAGAGACCTAACTGCCACTGAGTTTGATGCCTACCTTGGAATATTAATTACTGCCGGAGTTCATGGCTCAAACAAAGAACATATTCAAGAGCTATGGAAGTCCGATGCTTATCCGCTTTATCGTGCTACAATGGGCATTAATCGATTTAAGGAAATCACAAGACTTCTTCGTTTTGATAATGCTACCACTAGATTAGAGCGATCTCAAAGCGACAAAGCTGCACCCATATCGGAAATATTTATGTTACTCAACGCAAACCTTAGTGCTAACTACAACCCTTCCGATTGCATTACAGTTGACGAGCAACTGTTCGGATACAGGGGTCGAACGCGTTTCACCCAATATATCCCCTCGAAGCCCGCCAAATACGGAATAAAGGTTTGGTGGGCTTGCGATGGGGCACCGCGTTTCCTCTTCAAGGGCAAATTTACAAAGGAAAAGAAGGACCGAATCGCGAAGTCAACCAAGGAGAGAGAGTAGTCGTAGATTTAGTTGAAAAGTATAAATACACTGGGCGAAATATCACATGTGACAATTTTTTCACAAGTCTGTCGTTGGCACAATTCCTTAAGTCTTCACGACTTTCTCTAGTCGGAACTCTAAAGAAAAACAAATCGTACATTCCACTGGAGATGAAGGCAAATAAATCAAAAGAAATATTTTCATCCCAGTTTGGCTACTCAAATGATAATATTATGATGTGCTCATATGTATGTGCCCAAGAAAAATAAGTCTGTCATAATGTTATCAACGCTTCACACCAAAAACGAGGTATCCCATAACTCAAGCAAGAAACCGGCTGTGATTGAGTACTACAACAGCACGAAAGGGGGCGTGGACACCATGGACAAGATTGGGTACTTACACATGCAAACGAAGAACGCAAAGATGGCCAATGGCCAGCAGTGCAGCACTCGCGGCGTTTATATGTTTCAAGGAAAACAATCCGGCTTTGATGAAAGCCACGAGTTCTCGCCGAGGTTTCCTCAAACAGCTTGGAAGAGAATTAGCAATCTCCGAAGTGGAAAAGAGATCACGAATTCCAAATGTATATAAAAACTTTGCAACAAGAATTGGGATAGAAGCTCTGTTAGGTCACCCAATAAATAACGAAATAGCTGCTCCTGTGAAGCGCAAAAGAGATGAAACCGGCCGTTTGCCACGTATTGAAAACTGTGCAATATGCCTTATTTCTCCAAATAAAAAACGCCGTAAGACTAGAAAGCAATGTTCTGAATGCAACCGCCCGATTTGCAATGCCCATGCTGTAACCGTTTCAAATTGTAACAATTGTGCTAATTAACAACCAAAATGTATTTAAAACTTAATAAATAAATAAACACATAATATTTTCTAAATATTCTTACTTAAAATAAGCATTCTTTAATTATTTTTCACAAAAACAACCCACATTTTACTTTAAGTTTTCATAATATATATAGAGGTACCCGGGTACCACGGGTGTACACTTAGCGGTGAAAAATCAAAAGTGTAGAAAAAAGCTAAGAAGGAAAAAAAATAATTATTTTTTTCTTGTTGTTTTCTGTCCAAAAAACCCAGCTTAAGGCATATTATGAATTTAAAGTTTGTCTTCCAGTGTTTTATATCAGAAAAACATAAAATAAACCCATTTGGTTACCCGGGTACCACGGGTGTACACATAAAGGTTAACGTAAGAGAAAACCCGACATGCAGTTTATCGGTAAAGTTACTTTACGGATAGCGAATTACGATGTAGCACCAATAATCGATTGCATTGTTTCTCATAAGGTTGATTGAATCAGATGTTTTCTAAGGTTACCGATAACGCACCAATAACTTGAGCTTAAAGTGTTTAGTCAAATTTTATTTGCAAAACCAAGCAATATTTAATTCTGTTCAGCAAGTTGATCAAGCAAGCGCATAGTATATGTCTACTAGTAGCGCAACTTACTTCGAATCTGGACACACACACAAACCACATAGGGCGCGCTGTATGCAATAATAAAACAATCAAATTTAAATAGTGAAATATTGAACGTGAAGACATAAAACTCACAAATTATTGAATATTAAGTAGTTATAACACCTTTTCAGTTACTATAAAATGTTAATTTTACTTTAAATTGAAATTTTTAGTTGAAGTTTTTACTTTAAAACAACCCTGAACACGAATTCCTTCATTCCATTACTCGGAGTACCTTCATCCACTACCTTCCACTCCGAATGGCAAAAGAAGATGCCAAACTAGTAGGGGTAAACAATAAGCAAGCGTCGGCATAGTATATGTCTACTAGTAGCGCAACTTACTCCGAATCTGCACACACCACACAGGGTGCATTGTATACTATAATAAAACAATCAAATTAAAATACTGCAATATTGAACGTGAAGACATAACACACCTAAATTATTGAATATAAAGCAGTTATAACCCCTTATAAGTTACTATAGAATGTGAATTTTGGTTTAAATTAAATTTTTTTGTTGTAATTTTTGCTTTGAAACAACTCTGACCGCGATTTTCCTTCATTACACTTTCTTAAAGTACCTTCATCCACTACCTTCCACTCCGAATGGCAAAAAAAGATGCCAAACTAGTAGGGGTAAGCAATGGCGTCGGTACTACCAACAGCAAGTGGACTAATTACTTTGCGTTCTTTGCTAAACAAATTTTTTAAAATTTTCAGTTTTTGTGAATACATACATACGTACATAAAATAAAAGTAATAGCTTTTAAGGATGTGATATCGTTTTTGAAAAAATGTTGAAAGGTAACAGAAAAATAAATAGTGTGCTTTATGCATATAATAAGTGTCTGTCTGTACATCAAAATATACGTTTAGATGCTTGGAGGACTCCACCAAGTTCTCCTGGAATTTGCTATTCAGAGTTGGAATTGTCGCCGTACGCGCAGGGGTGCGCCCTCCACAGAGAATCGTGAGAAATTTTTAAATTTTCCCAGTATGTTCAATTCAAAGCAAAAACAAAACTATTTGGTTATATCTAAAGTAAATTTGTATGGGGTTCTTCTAGCTACGTAAAAAGCGAAGAAAAAAAAACAGAATAACAATTCTATATGGGGTGACTGTGATGTTCACAGCAATGAACATTTTCCAAAAATAAAAATTTTAGAAGAAAACTAATATGAAAGCCGAAAACGGAACACAGAAAATTGGAAAAGAGAGATAAACAAAGAGAAAATGATGGCAGAAGAGTACAGGGTTTCGCAAAACACAAAACAAAATACAAGGTGGCGCAAAAGTAAGCTTCCGATGTTCAGCATATCGGTTGTGGCACGTGCAGTGTGTGCTGTTGCACCGTGTTGTTGGAACCACATGTTTTCCAATCCCAATTCATCAAGTTGCGGCAGAAAGAACTCGTTCATCATTGCTCTGTAGCGCTCACCATTCACAGTAACCGTTTGGCCCCGACCGATTATTGGTCAAATAAATAGTCAGCAATATTCCGCGTTCTGGAGCAGTGTAGCCTAACATTGTTTATTAACGTGTATTTCGCATGTGTTTACTACACAAATGTCAAAACAGAACTGACTTTAGGGGCCAATCGCAAAATTTATAGCATTTTCTGATAGGAGGATTACTTTTGCGCCACCTTGTAGTTCAAGATGTGCAACGAATGAAGAGAGTGCCTTTATATGTTAACTTTTACTAAAGCTTGCGAACAGAGAATTGTATGGGAGATATTTCATCGAAATATCTCTAAAACTGAGGGAATAGTTTGCTTTCAAACAGACAGGCGGACGGACGGACGGACAGACGAACATGGCTAAATCAACTGAGCTCATCGCCCTAATCATTCCCGTATACTTATTGGTGGTACATATATCCCTTCTTCTTATCATACTTACAAACATCGGATCAAAGTTATAATACCATTTCATGTTCATGAAAGGTATAAATATCAAATATGTGAAGTGAAAAGTAAATACGTCAATTCACCACGATTTTCGATTTTCGTTGTACTTTAAATTTTCGATTTGAAGTGAAGCGAAAAAGTGAAAGCCAATATAAATTTGTTGTTAACGTCAAAATATCAAAAATCGGGTTTTTTACAAATTTAATCGTTTTAAACATGATACAATTATACAGGTAAAAGCAGGAAACCCCCTGATTTGTGTTTTTTTCTTTTTTTTTTTTTAATTGAAGTGGTCCTTGAGAAAATGGGAAAGTCTGCGTTATGTAATAGGAGACGTGGTAAAGGAGGATCTTTTTTCAAAGTTCTTCAGGATACACGCAAAAAATTTTATTGGGATAGAGCTTGTGGCATGGTTCTGGAAGCAAATAGTTGGGTTTGTTCAGACCATTTTTCACAGTTGGACCTCATCGCCGGAGCCAAAAGAATCACCTTAATGTCCAACTCTATTTCTTGTCTTTATATTCCATCAACATCAATGTGAGTATCCTGAATTCGGCCGTGTAAGTTCGTGTTGTAAAAAAGTTTTTTTTAGATCCGATAGTGCGGAATTTATGGAAGAAACGGAACATTTTCAAATGCGCCCCAATGTCGAGGATTGTATTGAAGCAAGCCGGAGTGTAAAGTAAAGCAAAACTAAAGAACTTTTATATATTAGTTTTTCATTTGTGTGGATATGTGCAGTGCTTTTTCAGGAAATATTCAACAATGCGTAGTATATAAGAGTTGTCATACACAGACGAATGATCATTGCGTGCTACTTGACAGTGCCCAAACGCAGACCGAGTGCGTTTCTTTAAATTATATCCCTTTCCATTTCCTTTTCATAAAAAGAAAAATTTGTCCAGTTCCATATTACTACAGCGTGCAAAGGATTTGGAAATTGCACACTTGAAGGCTAAGAATAACCATCTGTTGGAGAAAAATGCCATGCTTCAGTTAAAGGTAATGGAAAATAAAAACATAATGCCATCCGTAAGCTCCATTCTCATAGAAGGCCAAGTAACAAAAATGTTCATGAATGGTATACAGTAGCATTTGAATAATACATGTATATATTGTAATAACATTGTATGCTTTTCTTGTAGGTAAAAATATCCAATGGGCATGGAGTGACATATCAAGTGCTGTATGTCTTCACGCTTCCGGCTCCCGAGCATATAGGCACCTGTATGAAAATTGCTTTCCTCTTCCACATGTGACCACTCTACAACGAAGGCATTCTTACTGTTAGACTTCATGCGCAAATCAAAAAACTCTCTCCTGAAAAAAGAGTTTGCGTTCTAGCCTTCGATGAAATGAAGGTGACCGAGACATATGAGTACGAGCCCACATCTAACTATGTGCAACTCGTAATAGCGCGTGGCTTGTTTATATTGTGGAAGCAGCCAGTATTTTTTGATTTTGACTGCAAAATCAATGTCGAAATTTTAACAAATATAATTATAGCCGTTCAGAATGCTGGTTTCCCTGTTTTTGCCATCGTTAGAGAGAGATAGACAAATTAATAAACATACAGAACTGATAAGGGTGAGGACCTGAGTCGATTTAGCCATGACCGTCTGTCTGTATGTGTGTTTGAACGCAAACTAGTCGCTCATTAAACGGAGTGTATAAACCACGGAGATTTTGCCTAGGCAGCAGGAAATTTAGGTAGTAGTAGGGGTGCGCAAACGCTTGTTACTGACAGCCAATATACAAAAGTTGTTAAAAATAAAAACCACACTCCGTTCGACATTGCAGCTTGATTAGTTCTCCCTGTGGGGAAGTCAGAAACTAGTGAGACTAATTTCTGGTTCAGACCTAAAAATAAAGTGGCTAATAAGAACTAGTGAGATAGTAACTAGATTTTCATTAGTTCCAAAACGGCAGTTGTGTAATCATTAAAATTTAATAAAATTTAGATTCGTATTTGGAAAAATGTTTTGTTCTTGTAACGTTCTTTAAAGAAAGGTTAAAATTTTAAATCATAAATAAAAAAATAAAAAATTATCCCTTGGTAGGATTAGAATCAACGCATCCCGCATCAGAGTCGAGTGCTCTACCCACTCACCTTAATTATTAGCCGTGCATAAACTAGCGCAATGGTGTGGCGGCAGTGTTGTGCTTCAAAACGCACTAGATGCGCACAGTTCAGAACTAGAGATTTTCACTACAGGGTCTGCTTTATTGGAACTCGATTTTAATATATACAACCAAAAGATTAAGTAAGAGTGAGAGAATGAGTGAAACAATTAATGCCCAAAGTTAGGTGTGAGCGAGTGTGCGTGAGAATGCATTGTTGACATTGTGAGTAAATGAGTATTTTTAGTTTGTATTTAATGTTTAATAACTAAGTCAATGAGTGTTCCAATATCTCCTGCGAGTCATATTAGGGGGCTCCAACACGGAGTTTGGGCCATAACTCCTGCAATTAAATAGCTAGAAATGTAACATTTTGCAGCTTGTGCACTTATTACATATGAAATGTGGACAGTACTTGTTTTTTATTTACGTTAATTATATACTTAACTTTTGTTAGAAAAACCGTGGTTCTCTAACTCGATGAATACTGAAGACAAACTACTAAGAAACCATTTCATAGACACCGGACTAATTTGAAAATGAGATATCATAACGACTCGAGCAAATGTAGATGTGATCCTCGTCTGATTTGTTCATTGCATTTAAGTTGACGGAGGAACACATATCTGTTAAAGGCATAGGTACATATATTTGTGTAAATTACTCAATAGATACTCAAGAACCAAGTAAATATAATTGTTTCTATAATTTTATTTCAGGTCGACAAAAAGTTAAATTAGCAGCACAGTTGCTTTCGAATACGGCGGCAATGGCTATACGGTGGTGTTACTCTATGGGCTTGCACTTGTATAAACCATGGCATATCTATACAGGTAATATCATCTCAACAGCTCGATTAGATTTTTTTCATTTTAATTTTCGCTAAACTGTCTAACTTGCCTGCAATTTAGGTTAGGTTAGGTGGTAGCTGTCCCACTAGGAGGGCAGCTCACTTGGACACTTACAAGGTCCGTTGTGATACCACAATTTTAAACGGTGACACTAACTTAAGATAACTTAGCAAATCGCTGCGTAGCGACAATAAAACTCCGGATTTGGCACACATCGATTTTCGACACGTCTTCCGGAGACCTGAGAACATCCGAGCCGAGATACCTGCGCCTGGTCCTAGCAAACCCTGGACAACTGAGCATGAAATGATTTGATGATTCCACCTCGTCATCCTCCATGCAGCTCACGCAGCTCGGGTTATCAAGAATATTCAACCGCACCGCATGGACCCCCATCTGACAGTGCCCAGTCAACACCCTAATAAACATGGAAAGATGTAACTTGGAGAACCCTAGTACTCCCATTGAACGCCCGGAGTCAACCACCGGCCAGAAGGACTTCGACACCTGACATAAGGTGGTGTCAGCCCAGCGTTTGCTTAGCTGATCGGAAGCCCACCTGCCCAGAAGCAACCTACAGGTGGTAAGGGGAATACCCAGTGTTCTGGAGGCAGCCACATCTGCCTCACGAGTGCCCGCTCTGGCCAAGAGATCCGCATGGCAATTGCCGGGAATGTCACAGTGGCCTGGCACCCAGATAATTTTTATTTTAAAATAGTTGGATGCAACCGCAAGCGATTCCAGACAGTCGCTCACTGTCCTCGATTGAATGTTGCCTGCACTCAGCGCCCTAATTGCCGCTTGACTGTCGGAGTAGATGTTAAACTCCTTGACAGCGAATGCGCTGGACAGCATCCCATCCACCGCCTCCTTTGTGGCGGTAACCTCCGCTTGGAAGACGCTACAATGATCAGGTAGCCTAAATGTCGTGCAAATCCCAAGTTCCTGACAGTAAACACCCCCCCCAACACATCCATCCAGCCTTGACCCGTCCGTAAACAGATTCGCCAGAGCCTCCCCCCAGATAGGTTCCCCGCCTGTCCACTCGTCCGTTGCGGGTATGTAAGTCAAAAAACCCTTTGCCGGGGTAGAGGTCGGCGCACAGTAATCCGTTCTGTTAGGGATAAAGTCAAAGCCCGAAAGTATATTGGAATGGCCATACTGCACAAGCCTATATCCAGCGTCTCGGAGCCTAATTGCAGCCCGAGCTGCGCCTATTTTTCCTACAAGGTCAACTGGGTGCATATTGAGCATAACATTCAATGCCAGGGTAGGAGTGGTGCGCATGGCCCCACTGATCCCGACCATGGCCATTCGCTGCACCGTGACCAATACCCCACCAGACCAATACCCCATAAAATAGGATAGGTTTCACAACCATCTCGTACAACCAATAAACCACCCTTGGAGAGAGACTCCATCGTTTGCCAATGGCCCCTCTGCAACAATACAAGGCGACGAAGCAAGACAGCTTCCTGTCCAGAATAACCCCTAGGTACTTGACCTTTTCAGAAAGCACCAGCGGTACTCCCCCAATAGAGGGTAGTACAAAACCATCAATCTTATACCTTCTCATGAAAAGGACTAGTTCCGTTTTACTCGGGTTGACAGCCAGACCACAAGATTCGGACCACTCTGTCACAATACCCAGATATCCTTGCAGAACATCCCTTACGGTACTAAGCAACTTTCCCCTGACGAGGATTGCCAGGTCCGCATAGGCTATCACTTGACAGCGCTCGAGGTCCTGGAGTAAGCCGTTGACTACTATGACCCAGAGAAGCGGAGAAAGAACAAGCCCTTGCGGCGTGCCCCTTCTCACTCCTCTCTGAGCCCCAGCACCCCCCCACTCTGCCCTGACAATCCTGCCACAAAGTAATCTGTTGATAAATTCTATCAAACTTGGTTCAACTCCCAGACTCGCTAAGCCCCGTACAATGGCGGAAGGCAAAACATTATTGAACGCTCCTTCGATATCCAGAAAGGCCCCCAGCACGAACTCTTTGTGCTGCAAAGACCCCTCTATTAGTTTTGCAACGGAATGAAGCGCCGTTTCAGTTGACCTGCCTTTGCGATGCCGAAAAACTCTCCCTAGGGACTCTGCTGCGTATATGCAGGTCAATCAGGCGCTCCAGCGGTTTTAAAAGAAACGAGGAGAGACTGATTGGCCTGAAGTCCTTGGGAGATACATGAAAGCACCTCCCCGCCTTTGGAATAAAGGTAACCTTGACCATATTCCAAGAAGCGGGGATATAGCCCAACCTCAAACAGTTGGCGTAGATGGGAGCCAGCCAGCTACAAGAAATCCCCAGCGATCTCTGTAGTTGCACAGGAGTTATGCCATCAGGCCCGGGTGACTTGTAGGGCTTAAAAGATTTAATGGCCCATACAAGCTGGCTTTCATCCAGGGAGATGACTGGCCGACCCCCCCGCCCACATTAGTGGGCGATTGGGGTATCGCGGTCCTGTGAAACCGGGACGTCAGGGAAGTGAGCGTCCATGAGAAGCTGGAGAGATTCCTCGCTGCTCATAGCCCAGCTACCATCCACATTCCTCAAGTAACCCAAGGGTGCAGGATTCCCGGAGAGAATCTTCCGGAATCTCGCAGACTCATTACATCCTTCCACGCTTCCGCAGAAAACCTTCCAGGAATCTCGCTTGGCTTTCCTGATCGCAGATTTATAAATACCCAACCCAACTTTGTAGAGCTCCCAGTCGGAAGGTAATTTACTCTTCCTGGCCCTGTTGAACAAGCGCCTACTAGAAGCCCTAAGGTCGTCTACTTCCTTACTCCACCAAGGTGGTTTACGCTTTCCACTTACGGTTTTCAGTGGGCATGCGATTTTATACGCTTTCTTACAAGCAGTGGTAAATTTCTCCACCAGAGCATCAATAGCAGTCTCGGACAATTCCGAGCCTGATACGGGTGCTCTTGGGAGGAACTCATCCAGCTTGCTACGGTACCGGACCCAGTTAGTACGCCTAGGATTTCTAAACATGGTTTTGCTGGGTCTAGATTTATCAAGAGAGAACTGAATATACCTATGATCAGAGAAGGAGTGTTCCGGAAGAACACGCCAGTCGGATATAAGGGGAAACAGGTCTCCTGAAGCAAGAGTGAGGTCTAGGACCTCCTCCCTAACTGAGGTTACAAACGTGGGGTCATTACCCCTGTTACAAATACATAGCCCTTCATTTAGAATAAAAGCAAATAGTGGCTCACCTCTTGCATTCGTATCCGAACTCCCCCACAGTGAATGATGCGAGTTCGCATCCGTTCCGACAATAAGTCCTATGCCTCTTCGCTTTGCTTCAGCGAAAATCATGCATAGGATTTCAGGAGGCGGCCCACAAGTATCATCATGGGCCATGTAGGCAGAGACCAGCCACGATCCCTTGTTACCTTCCTCCAGACACACAGGGGTTACGTCATCGTCACTAAAATTGGAAAGAAGAAAGGCTTTAATATCTTTCTTAACCAGTGCACACGACCTTGGCCTACCTGCCGATCCGTGCACAAATAAATTGAATTTACCAGTCCTCAGTCCAGGTATTTTGTTGCCGCTGCTGCTTAGCCACGGCTCCTGGATAAGGACAACGTCCACCTCGCCTTGCTCCAGGCAGAGTAGGAGGCTGGCAGAGGCCGCCTTAGAGTGCTGAAGATTTATTTGTCGGATGATCATCATCAGACAAATCCATCTCCTCCACCTCAGCAGCCTCCCCGTCCGAAGCTAACAGCCTCTCCTCATCCGCCCTGTCGAACAGCAACCCAACGCTGCAGACCGATCCCGCCACAGACGGGATGCCGACAGAGCGCTGCAGGGTTGGGCACCGTATTTACGTCCACCGACCCCTCCGCAGGTTCATCTTCCTCCCGTCCCACCCTCGGAGGTGAGGCCTCATCCCCCCTGGCATCAGCATTGTAGATTCTAAGAACCAAGCGCTCGATACCATAGGAGATAACACCCCCCGACACAGAGAGAGGACCCATGGACTCCGCGTTTATTAGCAGTCGCACTTGTCGACGGGGTCCCTCGACTTCCTGAACCCTGATAACCCTCCAATTGTGGGTCGGAAGGTTCTGGTTGCAGTAGCGCAACTGCCTCAGAATTCTCTCCGGCTGAGAAGGTTCGGCAGGTACCCACACCCGAGCCCTTCGCTAAACGTGCGTTGCACAGCTTCACCACCCCGGTCACCCGCGGCATTCTGCCTTTTCCGCAGAGCGTCGTCACCGAGTGGGGCCGTCTCCCCACCTGCACTAGGTGCAGGAGGCTGATCACCGCTGTTCAAAACCTTCCTGGCCCACTCCAGCATACGGGAATGCTTTTCAGAAACCAGAGAACCATCCAGACCGCCGTAGCGTTCCAGGATCTTCGCGGGCAAGCGCTGATCGCAGATGGCTTTCCTTCTCGGTGTCGCTCTCTTGCTTCTGCTGGACCGCCGCCGCTTCGCTGTATTCACAGCAATGCTGGGAGACCTCCCACTACTGGTACTCGCCACGTTATCAATAATGCCCACCGGATGAGCCCTCTGTAGCTGAGCACCCATTTGTACACCGGAACCTTGTCGACTTCGACGCTCCTTTGTTGCCAGCAGAGCCCGCACTCACAGGGGCGCCAGCCCTGCTGCAACCTAAGGGGGGAGTTGCTTCCAAATTTTGGAGCTTGTCCGTCCTTTCCGCCCTGTTGTTGCGTCGCGTTTGGGCGTGTCTGCGGCCTGATTTCAGGCCACCAGCATCTCTTCTAGGTGAGCCCTTTGCCTCCGATTCGGAGTCAAGAGCACCCTATCAGTTCTGCGACCCTGTCCCGTACTTGTAGGCCGACCAGCAGCCGAGCCACTCCCATGGGATACGCAAGGGCGAGCCTCGTTGCTGGCCGGTTCCCTGTCCCCGTTGTCCTTGTCCGTCTTCCTCCCGTTCTTCTCCCCCTCCTTAACTTCCTTGTTGTGGTTTTTATTATTAATATTTTTGTTGTCCATGCAGAAAAACGTCCCCACTCAGGGCCGCTATCCAGACCCGATTGCGTAGTCGCCCTTTAATGGTCCCGTGGTTATCTATGCGAGTAGGGAGGCCACGCGAGGGTTGACGCATGCCCTTATGAGACATGCGTTCAGAGCCAGACCGAGCGCAAAAACGGGAGATCCTCAACCGCACCTACACCACCAACTAAATGGCGACGGGCCTGGAACGTACCCTGAGGCCTGCCAAGGTTTTAACGGGACGTGGGCAGCTGCGATATTAGCCCACCAGCCATTTCAGTTGGGTTTCACCCCAACCTACTGAGGTGGCAGAATACCGCACCTACCAGCCCAAAGCAAGCTAGATCCAAAATCGTCCTCCAAGAGAGTCTTAAGTCAGTCACCCTTACCTCACGACCATAGTCAAGAATCATGACCGTACGCCAGGGCTATTGAAGAGCTAAGGCGCATAGCTGTGATTCCTGACCTTAGCTGGATACCTTCCGCACAGAGAGGTACTAAGTGTCAATCTGCACAGACAACTGTGGTATCCATTACCAGTCGGCACCCTCTTGGAGGGTTCAGTCGTAGGATTTTCGCCAACGCAATTGGTTTGTTTACATTTTAACATGTGCTGTGGTGTTCTGATGTTTTAGAGAAGCAATTTCCAATATGGCCGCCGTGCTATTACCGGTTTAACTATGCAATTGAGACAGCTGATCTAGTTCAGCTAATAAACGACTGGTTTTATGTCTTCAATTCGTCCGTTAGCACTTTCAACTACCCTGGAAAGTTAAATTTCTTTGTTGCCATATAACAACTACCACAATATTTTCTGTAAATTAAATTAAAGAAACCATTTGGTCTCAAAGTCGAAACACAAAAGCATGTTTTGAGTGAAATGACTAAGTTCATGTCAGAAGAGGTAATACTTCGCAAACCCGGTTTACAGCAATTCCAGAAAGGTGTTTTGCTCAGCAATGTACAGTCAAAATACATATTTTGAAAGTTTTGTTGGTTACGCCAAAATTGCGGTTAGGGCGCAATATGTTTAAAATATATTTTTTTTTTATTTCAGCACATCGCAATACCAGTACGAAGAGATAAATCATAAATAATAGTCTCGAAAACCGAAAATTTTTCTGTTTACGATGAAACGTGTGGTACATACACATTAAATTATTTACAAATATAGTTGTACTTATGAACAAACAATTAAGTAAATTGTCTGTTTATTAGTATGAGTACTGCAGTTTTTAAACAGATAAATATACAAAATAATTTCTAAGCAGTTCTTCGTTTCTCAATCCGTTGTAACACCGGTGTGCTGCCTGTAGTTTGTATGGTTATACTTTGATGCTCCTCTATTTCCCCTAGAAACTGTTGGATAAAAACTATTTGTAATGGTTTACATCGTTGTTGTAGTTGTTGTATTAGGGATTTGTTATTAGTTCACATCGTTTTATTATTTACTCTGTCAATTATTACGATAACTTACTAAACGGCAGACCAGCTGTATCCACACCTCTTGCTGCCACATCATGTAGGTTGGCAGAATATACAACTATTTGTAAGCGACGTCTTTGCTTATGTGAATGTAACAAAACCCAAGTCAAAATCAAAATTTTACATATGTATACGAGTATTAGTGCACGTTTAAATTTCTAACCTGTAATGTGTTAGTGACACAAAGCCAACACTAATCATTTCATCGAGCCTTTCAGGTTTCTGCGTTTCTAATTTAAAACTTCCAATAAACAACCACGAGCGTAAAGCCAAGATTGCTTAAGTGCACATGAAACTTTTCAATTTGATTATAAGTTTGTTCAGTTAATTCCCAACTGGGTTCAATAATAATAGCTTGTAATGCACTCGTTGCAGGCTAATTTGCTGCGTTATTTGTTGCAGGGCTAGCAAGCGCATTGGCTTTTAAACGTTCTGCGTCAGCTTGAAACCATCCTTTGGTGGATACTTCAATTCGCTTTTAGCAAAATTAAAGAATATTTCAGCATTTTTCAATACAACCGCTGAATAAAATGTTTTATTACGTAGATTTTCAGGCATGGGAAAAACCACACCAAGACTTTTGCCGTTCTTTGCAAACACAATTTCATTGCGCTGTAAATCGAGGAAACAGCCACAGACGTCACTTCTACCAAACGCTTTACCACAATAATCGAATTGACGATTGGTTTTTTCCCGGTACCAAAAAAACCATAACCATGGCGACACGTACCGAGATCATGATTGGATTGCTTAGTGGAACAACCCACACGGCAGAGGCCCACTTCAGTGACCTTAGCCTAAAAATACAATCTTCCTTTACCACGTATACTTTAAATAATAACCACGAAGGTTTTAAATGATGAAAATGTTGAGGAAAACTCGTTTTTTATTATGAAAATTACATTTTTATAAATGAAAGGCTGGGCGTAAAAAGGAAATATATCTTTTGTGTTAGTAAAAGGGAAGTATATAAAAGTGTTTTGTAAAAAGGTGTAAAAAGAAAAAATTTTGTGAAAGGTGGATAAATCGTTTTTTCTATTAAAAGGTAGAAATATCATTTTTTTCAATAAAAAGGAGAAAAGGCATTTTGTTTAGTAAAAAGGAGACATATCAGATTCTTCAACTCAAGGGGGACATATCACGTTGCTTGGAAGAGTTTGGATGTGCATGTTAGAGCTAACTAAGTGCAAAAGGATGACTTTCGCAGATTGCGCTTTTAATTATTATTACTACTAATTACTCTGTATTAAAAATTAAATTATTTAGGTTTAAATTAAAGCAAATATGCATGCGTTGAGGTTTAATATGACAGCTGTTTCACAGATCGTGTGAGTGCCTATCTCCATGTAATGTAATTTAATCCATGTTCCTCGAAGTAATCCTTGTTATTCGTAATTCCACTTGGGACTATGTGCACCTGCCGGTCAATTTTTTACCTGGTTATAGAATAGGCTCGTAAATGTCAAACAATGATGTCAAAAAACGACAATTATATTAAAGATTTTTTCATCGCTATCGCTAATAACGTATTCGTTTGCTAATCAAAAGCTAAAAATGGAAACTTCAGTAGAAGGTAAGTAGCTCATACGAAGTATTTTAATCCCTTATAATCAAGTTTTGATTATCATTTTATGAAATGCTAAACGATTTTCAAGATGCTACTGAATCAGATACCGAATCATGTATATTAAACACGTCGGCAAGTTCTGAAGGTTTGTACATACATTTGTTTTGTTCTGGAAGTTCTGAGCGTAATGGTTTTCGGTCCTGTAGCGTCCTCTAGTTTGTGTCAATAACATTAAAAAAAGTGCATTTAAAATACGCGATTTTTTTTAAGTTTATTAAGTTCTACTCAAAATGGTCTTTTTTTTTTTTTTAAATTATAATTTTAGCTTCACCGGAGGAAGAAATAAATACGTTACCTTGCCTGAAGTAAAACCGTACAACTGTGCAGAATAGGACCAAGAAAATGAAGGCAGCACAGAAAAAAACTTTGAGAAAGCAAGTTTCCTGTGATTGCAAACTTAATTGCCCCAGAAAGATACCAATTTTACGACAAGAAGAGCTATTTAAGGCATATCATAGCTCAAACCATGCGCAACAACTTTTTTTGACTATGTCTTCAGTTACAACAAAATGCCCTATCAAGAAAAAAACTAAAAAATGTGTACCTGGTCGTAAAGAGAGGAAGAGGGATGTAACCTTCCAGTATCTTTTAACGGATAATGTGGGTATTTCTCATGCAGTATGCCGCTCATTTTTTTTAAAACTTTACCAGATCCCATCGGCAACTGTGTATAAGCGGTTGAAAGGCATAGCGGATAACCCCTGTGCTCTCGAGAGAAGAGGTCGCGGATCGTGCAAGTGGAAGACGAGCAATGAAAAAAAAAAGTTTGTTAAAGAATTTATTAATTCTCTCCCCTCTTATAAGTCACATTATGGGCGGTCTTCCAGTAATAAAAAATATTTAAAGCAGGGACTGAATTTCACTAAAACTTACAACGAATATGTTAATAAATGGAAAACTGAGCAAGCACTGCAAGAAATACCTGTTTCCAAAAGAATTTTTTCGAATATATTTAAAAAAGACTTTAATTTGTCTTTTAAGCGCCGACATACCGACACATGTAAGACATACGACTCGTTCCACGCCATGTTAAAAAGTAAAAAATTTGCTGATAATGATAAAGCCAAAATTGAGGATGATCAAAACTCACACCATCTACTTGCCAAACAAATTAAGGAAGGATTTACAAACGACATTGAGAAAGCAAAACGCGAAGATGTCACAGTGGTTTTAGTTTTCGATTTACAGAAAGCATTAGAAACTCCTTCTATCCCTACAAACCTTGCGTTCTACAAACGTCAACTTTGGACTTACAACCTATGTGTGTTCAATGAGGCTGATGGGAAGGGTAAATTCAGCAGCGTCTGTCGATCATTTTTCGAAAGCGTCTACCAAAATAAACGATAGCCTTTTACCTCTTCCACCGCTTTCTGATATAATACAAATCTTAATGAAAATTAGAAAAAATTTTGTGCGAATGAACTTTCGCACAGGCGGACGGAGTAGGACGAAATAGGATAACAGTAGTTTTTCATAGGTTTAGGCTACCGTTTTGTTTTTGATAAATTCGTGATTGATAACGTTTCTTTTTTCCTATCCCGATATATTCTAAGAACAATAAAGTATTATTTTAATAAATAAATTTTGTGTGTTTCAGCTTATATGTACGTGTGGTCCGAGAACGTAGCGTCTCGTGGTGCTCAAGAAATCGGATCGTGTCTCATAAAGCATTTGCAAGCGTACTTACCAAGAAGTGTGAACCATGTAATACTCTATTCCGACTCGTGTGGTGGCCAGAATAGAAATATAAAAATCACTTTATTGATCAAACATTTTTTTGGGTAATAGTAACGTTCAATTAATCGACCAAAATTTTTTTTTGTCTGGACACAGCTGCAACAGTTGTGACAGACAATTCCGTATAATAGATAGAGCAGCCAAAGCGTTTCAGTATGTTGAAACACCAGCTAAGTGGGTTGAAATAATAAAAAATGCGAAAACAACTGAGCCTCAATTTATCGTTATAGAGATGAAAAGGGATGACTTTATTTCTGTCGAAGAAATTAATAAATTAATTACAAACCGCAAAAAAGACAGTAATAAGGAAAAGGTGAATTGGCTTAAAATAAGACAGATCCAATACGATCGTGAGCAACCTTTTACAATTTTTGCTTTTGATGATTCAAAGGCAATGCAAAGAATTGAGATCAATAAGAAAAATGTTACCGAAGACGCACTGAAAATGGCTCTGACTCCTATACTCTTTCCCTCAGGAAGACCTATACCTATTGCAAAATTTCGCGATCTAATGGAATTGATACAATTTATTGACCCCCAACATCGTCAGTTCTACAAGAACCTGCAACAGGATGCAGAACTTATAGATTGGGGATTGGCAAGCGGAGAGAGTGATTACGAATGAAATTTATTTAAGTTATATACATACTTGTACATATGAAAGCATAAGAACTTTTCTTGTAAGTTTTACCAATGTACTCAATGCTGTCATATTAAACCTCAACGCATGCATATTTGCTTTAATTCAAACCTAAATAATTTAATTTTTAATACAGAGTAATTAGTAGTAATAATAATTAAAAGCGCAATCTGCGAAAGTCATCCTTTTGCACTTAGTTAGCTTTAACATGCACATCCAAACTCTTCCAAGCAACGTGATATGTCCCCCTTGAGTTGAAGAATCTGATATGTCTCCTTTTTACTAAACAAAATGCTTTTTCTCCTTTTTTATTGAAAAAAATGATAGTTCTACCTTTCAATAGAAAAAACTTTCTATCCACCTTTTACTGCATTTTTTTTACACCTTTTTACAAAACACTTTTATATACATACTTCCCTTTTACTAACACAAAAAATATATCTCCTTTTAACTTCCAGCCTTTCAAATATAAACAATAATAAAATTTCTTCTCCGTTCATCACTTTTGACGGGACTCTGGCACATGGAATTGTAAACAACTATTGACAATCTATGGACCTCAGCTACCAATAAAATACACAGCAGTGTTTCTTTGTCACTCCTGCTGTTACCTGTTTGTTGTACCATGGTTTTAAGCGATAAAAATTACTTTTATTCGTACATTTCTATAATAAGCAAGAACAACGCAATTCAAAATGTTCTTCTGCGAACACTTTTCATGGCACATATCAGATTCGCATTTTAGAGCTCAGTGAAGTGAAGAAAAGGAAAACGTCAAGTGATCTCTTCACTTCACGATAACGCCCAGCCAGAATTGACCCCCAGGTCGTAAAAGAGCCGATAAAGTCGTTTTCGATTTACGTGTCCTTAAATACTCTTCCGATGCATCAATCAACTATAAGTTGTCTTTCGAAAGCACTTTTCTAGAGCTTCTCCGCCGCCCTAAACGCAAACGGGACAAAAGCACTCCTAACGCTCTTTATACAGTGAATCAAAAAAAAACTTGTACATCGAAGTAATAACCTTTCAAAATTGATTATCTCCAACACCACAAAAGCTTTTAAGTTGCAACCCAATCCTGAGAAACGTAGATTTTATGTGCATTATGGTTGGATTACGTGTTTAATAACAATAAATTCATTGTAATATTAAAAACGTAAGAATATTGAAGAACCCCTTTTTTGAGGGCCAAAAAAAATTGTACACTTGATAAGAATACACTTTAACAGCAGTTTTCCAGTAACCATAATTATTTTAATCAGTTTTTAATAGCGTGTTGTCATTTTTCGTGGTTCATTACATACATTGTCAGCGAGTGGTTGAAAAAAAATTGGACAATATGGCAAGCAAACAAACCTCAAAAGACATGCAAGCTCTGATTATTAAATATTGGCAGGAAGGGAAGACCACTCGCCAAATAGGCGAAATTTTTCAAAAACCACATACTACCGTCCAGTATATAATTGGTAAATACAAAAAAAAATGGCGAAGTTGGAAGAACAGGTGGGAGCGGAAGGCCCAAAAAAATTTGTACACCGCAGGCCGAGCGAAAAATTGCTCGCTTTGTCAAGGAGGACCCCAAAATTTCTGCGGTGGCTATCGCTAAAGAGCTAAAGGAAGCCTCAATTGCACAGGTCCACCCTCAAACTGTTCGAAAGTATTTATATTCGCTTCATTTTAAGGCAAGTATTCCGCGCAACAAACCATATTTCTCTAAGAAAAATATTTCTAAGCGTTTACAATATGCCCGAGGCTACATTCACCGCGATAATGACTTTTGGGTCTGATGGGCGCCGGTTTGTTTGGCGAAAAGAACGTGAAGCATATAATACTAAGAATATAAACAAAACGGTGAAGCACGGAGGAGGAAGCGTAATGGTTTGGGGCGCAATGGGTTCAAATGGCGTCGGTAATCTTGCCTTTGTCTTGCAATTTTAAAAAATAATTTGGTTCAGTCTGCTACGAAATTGAATATCAATGGCGGTTATTGTCTAGTGCAGGATAACGACACTCAGCATTCCGCTTACATTTTTAAAGAATGGTTATTGTATAACGTAAAAAAATTACTGCCACATCCCCCACAGAGTCCTGATCTCAACCCTATCGAACACCTGTGGGCATACATTGAGGTCAAGCTGCGTGAACGCCATGTAAATGGTAAAAATGAGGTCAAGGCTGCTCTTCAGGATATATAGGAAAAAATACCAGTTGGAATCACAAAAAACTAAGTTCATTCTATGCCGAGGAGACTGCAAGCTGTGCTGGATGCGAAGGGCGGTCATACCAAGTATTAATATCTGTAAAAGAATGAATTGTTTTTAAAGAATTGATACTGTACAAGTTTTTTTTTGGCCCCATACATAGTATCACTTTAGTTTTAATAAAAATCTTAGTAATGTATCTAATATTTGAAATACATTTGTATGACTATATTACAAGTAAATAGAGTAGCAATTTATTTTATTTAGGTACAACTTATTATCTTCATTGGTTTAAGAGATAATTAATATGAAAGCCGAATCTCTTTGCTGTATAAGTTTTTTTTTGATTCACTGTGTGTATGTCCCGTATACCAATAAAAAAATCTAATCTCCGAACACTTACAAGAATTGAAACATATGTATGTGATTTTTTAATTATAAAAAGAAATAAAGAATTTTGGTTTTATTCGAAATGCGAGTAGAAAATATTTACGTGTAAAAATAAGAAGAAAAATCAGAAAATAATAATAAGAAAAGTTATTTCCAAAACCGTATGTAAAAAAAAAAATTCAGAAAAATACAATTATGATAAACTTCAGTTCAATACTAGGTTAATGAGGTAACTTGCACCTTTTAAGAGTAGAAAAAAGATTTCAGTTTCAACATTATACATAGGATTAAAAGAAAACTCGTCTTTTTGATCTCCTGTAAAATTTGATTGTCAAATAGGTGGTTTGCAGTTGGTAGATGGATGGTTTTGTAAAGGCATCGACGTATGTATGTATGTATATTTGGATATAAACTGTTTATTGTTATTTATTGTTGATCTACAGAGGTTCATATAATGCAGATTTCCAAGCGGATGGCAAGCACGATAATTTTTAAAGCAGTCAAGGCATGGTATTTGACCCGGCAAATAGAATTAGGGGATGCATATTTTTATTGTCGTTTCCACACCAGTAGTCCGTTTCTGTAACCTTTCGATAAGAATTTTAACGCAAAGTGCAACCCTGTTATGTAGTTATCGCTGAATAGTTTTTCTATAAGTGTGGTAAAAATGTATTTTCGGTATGGATTTCGATAAAAATAACGATGCTTATAATGGCCGTGATAACAGGTGTACAATCCAAACTAATTGCATTATGTGCAAATTTGTAATGTTATTAATATTTATTAAAAATAAATTGTTATGAAAAATAAAAACAAAAATAAAATGTAAGAAAAAGTTGAAAAAAAATAAAAATTTTGCCACGATTCGAACTGGATTCTCCCTCCTGTTAGAGCAATATCTTTATAGGCATCATACTCATATAAATAAGCCAGGTTTCTTTGGGTGTTAACGACGAGAGTTGATAAATGAGCCTACTGACTCTGTGAGCGTGGTGTTGAGGACCAACCCGTACACCTTTGACACATAAGATGCCGGATTTCGTGCTTCCGAATGTGATAGCTTATCTGTAGCCCATTTCTATAACTTTTCGTTATAATAACGAATGATTATGTATCGCATGGCTTGTAACGATTTCGTTATGAAAAGCGTTTCTGTATGAAAAAAATTCACGTTGCGATATTTACGTGGTGCGTTATGCAAAAATGAGATAATGATAGGCAAAAAGGCCTAGGTGACAAATAAAGCATTTGACGCACATCGCACAATGGTCTCAATAGCCTAGTAGATAAGATATTGCTATAATAGCGGGAGAATCGAGGTCGAATCGTGGCAGATTTTTTATTTTTTTTTTTTAACTTTTTCTTACATTTTATTTTTATTTTTTTATAACAATTTATTTTTAATAAATATTAATATCATTAAAAATTTGCACATAATGTTATTGGTTTGGATTTTACACTTGTTATCCTGCCATTATAGGCATCGTTTTTTTTTATCGAAATCCATAACGAAAATAAATTTTTACCACACTTATAGAAACACTATTCAGCGATAACTACATAACAGGGTTGCACTTTGCCATAAAATTCTTATCTAAAGGTTACAGAAACGGGCTACTCATCTCATAATACTGCTTGATTTACGGTGGAGGCGGCTCATCGTTAATTACTCATTTTTTTAATATTTTGTACATTTTAATGTATAAATAAATGTGTAATAAAACTAAACAAATTTCTTTTATTTATTTGGAAAAATGGTTAGGTGTCTTCAATTGGGCAATAACCACTATAACTGGGAGGTCTATTCTGGTTGGGCGTTATCGTAAAGTGAAAAAAATCTTTTTACTTTAGTTATCACTTGACGTTTTCCTTTCTTCACTTCACTGAGCTCTAAAATGCGATTCTGATATGTGCAATGAAAACTTTTGCAGAAGAACATTTTAAATTGCGTTGTCACAAGTTGATCTTGCTTATTATAGAATTGTAAGAATAAAAGTAATTTTTATCACTCAAAACGTTTAAATTTGTAAAAAATCCAACTTTTCAATTTTTAGAAATTTTGAAGTTAACACCTAATTTATATTGGCATTACCTTTTTTCACTTCACTTCAAATTGAAAATTTAAAGTTAAACGAGAATCAAAAATTGTGGTGAATTTAACCATTTACTTTTCACTTCACAATAACACAAAACCACAATTGACCCCCTGGTACTTCATTAACCAATTCATCCAACAAAATTAACCACATGTAACCCGTCTCGGTAACCATTTCAACAAATAATTTTCACCACATGTTAACCAAAACATTAACCAACTGAGAAAATATATTTCACCACAGTTTATCCAAAACATAAACAATTTCAAAACATATTTACAACTACATGATAGCCAAAACATTAGCCCGCTTTTTGAAGGCTGGAAATTTGGAAAACGCATCTGATTAAAATCTTCACACGTCTGAACAAAATTAACTACTTTTTACACCGTTCGAGAAATTAATGAAACCGAGTACTTAGCAATATTGTTAACCGGTATCTGGTTTGAAGGGTAAACACCGCTCACACATATTTCCATGTATGTGCTTATGTTTATCAAAAGTAATCAAATAACCAAAAACAACCAAAAGTAACCCTTCAAACATTCTCGGAGCGCACATAATTTAGAAGTCGGATATGATTCATAAATATGCGAAAATTATGAACCTCAGAAATATGATCATATAGGAGTCATTTATGACTCCGATTTTACGAAAATTAATAAAGCGGCTTCGAAAACATGCACGAAAAAATTGTATACGAAAAATTTAATTCTTTGAAAGCGATCGGTCGAAAATGAATAAATTAAAATATTAATATTTGGTGCCATATGCATAAATAGGTAAGTATTTGGCAAAAACTAATTAATGTATAGATAACATTTACGTGAATTCTTTCTAACAGATAAATTTTCGTATCGTTAAAGAAGATTTCGTATTTTCCTATTCCGAAACACACACACACATTCAAGTAAGTATGTACGACAAATTGAAGTCATTTCTACAAAAGCCGGTTCTATCGTACCGGAATGACCCAGGTTTTTTACTGCACTGTTAATAACAACAACAACAAATTCAAGTTTCAACTTTCTATCGGACCTGCAGCTTTCTCAACTGCCTCTCCTATAGTTCTATAAGAATTTTGATGTTACTTTTTCCGGAGTGTGAACCCGGAACCTTCGGTGTGATGGGCCCAACACACTACCTCTACACCTCTTAATCTCTTTGAAATACATGATAACTGTTCACTCAAAGTATTTCAATAGTCGGAGTGGCAAGGAGAAGAGACCGCAGAACTGCTGTGATGATCGTCAACATACTAAAAACTCGAACTCAAATTCCAGTAGAAATATGTGATACAGAACCGGAGCATTGCTGTCACGGAAGAAATGAATTTTCAATACGAAATAATTTGAGCTCAAAGAGTGTAGCATGGATGGTAACGATGTGAAAGGACTAGATCCAAGTACTCGAGGAATGATGGCAAGGTGGTCTATAGAATTGCCTTCTGACGCAGTAACTTTGCAGCAAACTCCTAGAGAGACATTAACTATCCAAATGGGGCAAGGAGAATAAGTGCATTGTGGGCTTGCTGACTGCTTAACGGACTTTTTAGAAGCTAACATATTTTAAAATAGATGACTTGCCTCTTTTCAAGAGCTCTCGTCTACAAGGAGGCCCTCTGCAGAAAATTCGGCAACGGAAAGGATTTAAAAAAGTATACCACAAAATTGTTTCAAAATACAATGGATCGGGTGAAATACAAGGCAAAATGGGAGCAAACATAAATTTGTGGCACCCTTTTATTGTTTTTAAAATATTTGTAATGTTATATATGTTTGTTATAGTTTGGCGGGCTGGTTTAGTTTACGTTGTTAAGTATCGGTAATGTTGTTGTTGTTGTTGTGGTAACGACAAAAACACTCCATGCAGGGGCAGGGGCGGTAATGTCATTTATGTTTGTTAGAGTTGGAGTAATTGCCCATTTTATATATATTTGTAGAATGCATGAAATTTATTGAAACTACATGCGTTTGCACTTCGACTATTTTGATACATTAGGACATTTTTAGGTGGGTGGCTGGGAAGTATTCTCAAAAGAATCGCCCAACGATTGCCGATAATAAAAGGCTTGTTAAAGCTTAAAAGGTTTCGAATAGGAGTCGCAAATGAGTAGTATATGAGGGTAATAGGAGTCGAAAATGTGTCCGATAAACGTCCTAAAAGAGTCTTTTCGGAGTCCAATCTGTATCTTATAAGAAGCGAAATATAAGTTGCTTATGAGCTAGAAAAATTTCATAAATGACTCCTATTCAGGCTCATCATCATTTCGGACTCATAAATGAGCTCATTACGGGCGTACACACTCCTATTTTGGACTCCTTTCTGACTCCGATGGTTTGCTGGGAATAAAAAAAAAATGTTAATTGTTTTTGATTATTTTTGTTTTATCTTGATCTTTTTTTAAATCATAAAAAATTATAATTGTTCTTTTTTAAATCATCATTAAACTAGTCATTAAAACCTGGAAACATTGGTAGTCAATCATTATTATGCCTTCCAAAAAATAACTATGCAGTCAAACCTACTAGCTGTCTACTAGTTGGCATAGTCAGTCCAACCACTCGAATTTCTGCCTTATTTCCATATTGGCAACTATACGAGTACAGATTTAACATGGCGGTCGCCTACGAAATATTAATTTTCACCCACTGCTCAGCATTGTACCAGTTAACATACTAGTGAGTATATATCCCAATATCATACCAGCCGTCATACTAGTCAGCCTATGCATCAGTATCATACCAGTTACTGTACAACTTTCATATTAGGTTAGTTCAATTTGGGTTGAAAAATATACTAAAAATTGCAAACTTACATCACAAACCACTTTCAAAATTCAGTTATCAAACGTTGCAGTACCTCAGTCTTTTATGAATAAGCCCACGAAATTCTAGTTAAATGAACTAAAATATTTACCTACTAGTTTGGTATTTGACTGCAGGGTATCAACAATGATGCATGTACGACATGTCCGCTTAAACAACAACGGCTCTATAGTGTGAATACGAGTTTGGAATTTGCAGTGGTGTTATTTTTAAACTGGTTTCTCTATATTATAATTAACTAATTAAAATACCTATCGATACATACACAATCGTTTATACCTTCGATGTATAGTTTGGCCGTAAAAGGGGGAAAACCTTTTCGACCTTACATACATACATATATAGGTCAACATCACTTAATAGCTGTTTGTTTAACAGTCTAAAGGAGTTTGACCTATCAACAAAGCGGGCCACCTGACTATCCGTTGCCAGTTGACGTAAATTTAAAAATGATCTCTGATTGTTCTCCACTCCCGGGCCGGAGCATCCTCTTTCATTCGCATTACATGGCCAAACCAACGTAGCCGCTGGGTTTTAATTCGTTGGACAATGTCGAAGTCTGCGTAAAGCTTATACAACTCATCATTAAATCTTATTCGGCAAACACTGTAGGGGCCCATACATCTTTAGAAGAACCTTTCTCTCGAATACTCCAAGGGCCGACTCATCTGCGGCTGTCATCGTCAATGCTTCTGCTCCATATTGCAGGACGGGTATTATGATCGACTTGTAGAGCGTGGTTTTTGTTCGTCGAGAGAGGACTTTGCTTCTCAATTGCCTATCTAATTCTTCGATGGATTTCTAAGCTGACATTATTGGTGGTGTTATTGCTGGTTCCCAGGTAAACGAAGTTCTTTACTACATGATGACAGAAGGTACTTCGTTTTGCCCTCGGTTACCTCCAAACCTACTTTTTTCGCTTCTTTCTCTAATTTGGAGCAGAACTTACGGCGCGGTTATTTATGCCAAAGATTTCAATGTAATAGATGGCTTGTATTATTTTTTCCAGCATTAAATTGAAGCATCGCACAATAAGGGATGGTATATTATGTCCATTAATTATTTTGAATTAAATATTTTGATATTTAAATAAATGGATATTTAAATTTATTTAAATAAAAATTTCTTCTTTCAATCAATCTCAAAATTATAATCATGATCCAATAATACAGGTCGTGTTAATAGACCAGCTGATTTTTACTTTGTCTCGAATTTTGACATTACACTCATTTCTCAGTACGATTTTGAAGTTAAACTCACAAATTACAAAAACAAAATACATGGAAAATTTTTGTGTGTCTGTATGTTTGTCGAGCTGCTACGACCTGTTGTAGTTGGATCATGATTATAATCATCAAAAAAATTTCATTTTAAACGGGTAACATAATTTAAATTTTCCAAAAAGCAAAGTAAATATAATTACAAAGTGTATTTAAAATAAAGTTGCACAAACTATAATAAAATAAACCCTGCATTTATATCCCCTCCAGTTACCGACAATAGCAATTAAAAAAAAAAATTTTATATTAAATGTTATTTTTTTGGTCTTTTGTGGAGTAGTTAATGTATTTGTATTTTGTGTCGATGCCATAGTTGGCTATGCGGGTTTGAGTAAATCTATTGGAACTGTTTTTGTTGTGTTACCATATTGAATTTTGAATGTATTTGTGTGTTGGAGATAACTTTAAATGGTCCTTCATAAGGTGGTTGTAAATTCGACTTGCGAATGACTTTAACAAAAACGTACTCACAAGTATCTAAATTTTTAGGAAGAAATGAATATTCTATGTTAATATGTACAACTCTTGATCTTATTTGTAAAAAATTGTTCCTTAGTTTAGAAAGAGTCTCAGAAGTACTTTCAAACTGATTATTATTATTTTTAGATACAACTAATTCATTGGTGACCGCAAAGTTTGGCGATATACTAATTCTGCTGCAAAACATATTAAATCTTCCTTAGTAGATGTACGCAATCCAAGTAATATCCATGGAAAGATCTCAGACCAACGAGTTGAATCATTAGGAGCTGTTATAATTGTTTTCAATGATCTATTGAATCTTTCAATCACCCTATTTGATTGTGGATGATATGGAGAGGTGTGCATTTTGTGTGTTCCTAGTAATTTCGTTAATTCACTGAATAATTTAAAACTGAATTGCGACCCTTGATCTACTCTTATGTTGAGAGGTATACCGAAACGTGGTACATAATTTGAACAAATGTTGTTGCAATACTATTTGTTAAAATGTCTCTAAGTCTCTGGCCAACGTGTATGTCTATCAATAATAGTCAAAATATAACGATTTTCTCTTGACACAGGCAATGGTCCAACAAGGTCCATATGAATGTGTTCAAATCGCCCAGATGGAATATCAATTTTTTGGATGGTTGTTTTTGTATGTTTTGAAATTTTTAACTTTTGACAAGCAATACCTTCTGAAGTCGAATTATTCATTTATTTTTCGCATGTTTGTCCAAAAATATTTATTTTGAATTAAAAGTCTAGCTGTCGAAATCTTGGATGTGATAATGAATGAATTTTGTCAAAAATAACTTTCAGTGAAATAGGAACAAATGGTCTAAAGCTTTGGTTTGCTCGAAAAGCGGTGCCGCTATATGACGGCCGCTAAATAACCATCACTGTGCTTACCGTCATTAGCGGCACCGATTTGTTGTAAACTTAGCCATTTGTATGAGGTCGACTTGGCCTAAGCTATTTGCACGATTTTGACTGCGTTTTAATTTTTTTTATGTTTTTATAAAGTTTATTGTGAAAAAAAAACCGAAATGTCTGTCTTTTTTTTTTGTGAAAAGATTTGAAGTTTTTGATTGAATTCTCACCGTTATGACAAGGACGGTGAGAAAAAACCTTGAAGAACGAATTGCCACCGTCATGACGGCCGTAATATTTTATGCCTGCCGATATATAACGTTACGGTGAACTTCACCGTCTTCTTAGTTTACACGTAATTACTTTTACGTTGCAATGTTTTTGACAACCTACTTTACCGCTATGTGACGGCCGCTATATAGCGGCACCGCTTTCGAGGAAACCACGCCTTAAGCGGTTTTTATGAAACATCGCACCAAAGATTTAGATTTATTACAGGAGGAAGCCGAGATTATTATTAGAATTTTGATCAGAAATTAAATTATTAAGGGTTTGATCTTTTCGTTGCTCTTCGTGTAAAGTCTAAAAATTAATATCTTGTTCCAAAATAGAATTAATATCTGGAACACGTGATAATGTATCTGCAACCAAGTTTTTATTTTATGTATTGAATGTCATTGTTAAATTGTGCAATGTATTCTGTCGATGTGATCTATCAGTTTTTGAATTTATTACATGTTTTAATGGTTTGTGATCAGTGTACGCAGTTAACTGCCTCTGTTCAACAAAATTTTTAATTAAATTATATATTGCTAAGAGTTCTCTGTCAAATGTGGAATAATTAATTTCTGCTGAAGATTATTTTTTTTTTAAAAACAAGCAAGAGGTTCTAAATTTGTATTACTAATTTTTTGTAAGGCCGCTTCTAGCCCTGCGGGTTAGGGGTTTAGAATATGCCCGAGGTAGGCATACCGGTCGTAAGAGGCGACTAATATGCACAAAGGTAATGACGTGCAACTCGATGGTTGATCTACGGATATGATGCCTCTCACCTCTCATTACCCATCTCTCCTTCCTTACGGAAGGAGGGGTGACATGACCTAGAAGGCTCCACTGGTCATAAATCGCTACCACGACAGTCGGGCAGTACCGCAAGGGAGTTCCGGAGCGTACCGGATTCATATCCGGCCAAGGACTGTCAGTTCGACAGCACTCCCCAAAACCTTCGGGGAGTGTTTTTGTCGTTACAACAACAACAACAACAACTACATTCGATGCATCTACAGCAATCGACAAATTACCAACTTTATCAAAATGTGTTAGTAAAGTTTTGTTTAAAAAAATTTTTTTTTACATTTTTAAAAGCTGTAGTAGTATGTTCAGTCCAATTTAATTGTTTAACTTTGTTTTTGGTTGCTAATGTTATCATTTGATATAAAGGATCTAATTCAGTTGCTATCATTTTGACATACCTATGATTATAATTCACCATACCTAAGAATTTTTATTTGTTTATTGATAGTGGTTTTTTTAAATTTTGTATTGCTTTAACTCGTTCTGCAGACGGCCTTATTCCTTCACATGAAATCTCATAACTAAGAAAATCTAATTTATTTGTTCCAAAGATACATTTAGAAGGTTTTATGTTTAAATTAAATTTCTGTAATAAGAATATCATCGATTTAAATAAAAACAAAATCTAAACCGGAAAATACTTCATTGATAAAACGTCGAAACGTTTGTGCGCTATTTCGTAAACCAAATGGTGTAGTGATCTATGTTTTGTGAATATATTTTTCCGCCATCGGTATTTGGTGATATGAACGAGTAAGATAAATTTTGGAAAATACATACATGTTTATTTTTTAAATCAATTAAAAAATAAATAATTGGTGCTATATATACCTCCTGAGGAGATTAAGGCCGAGCTTCTCTACCAATTTGTGGTGTGCTGCTTCTAATTTTTCCTACAAATTGGCGGGACCTAAAGTTCTTTGCCGATTCCGAACGGCATCTGCACCTTGGACCTTCGGTGTTCTAGGCCAGCAACACTATCGCCACAACACGGCGGTCAATCACGAATATGGGGTAACGGGTAACGATCAGGTATTGTAATAAAATTGAATCTTCTGCAATCTTCACCAGGCCTCCAATCATTTGATTCCTTTTGGGAACTAAATGTAAAGGAGATGCAATTTTTGAATGAGATGCTTCAACTAGAAATTTGAACTCTGTTTTTGCAATTTTTAATTTTGAATCAAGGCGACGAGGTTTCGAAAAGGGCAGAATTAATTTAGTATCAATTCGATGAACCGTTTCGTGTTGTTTAGTGTAATCTGGTTTACAGGTAATGGCAGGAAATTTATTTAAAATTTAGGAAAACCCGTTTTCAGAAACGGTTATTCTGATGGAAAAAACATCGCAAAAACCAGAAGATCCGGTAATTTTTACTTTTGTGGTTGAATCTATAATTTCTTTATTTTTAATGTCAACTAATATTCCAAATTTTCCAAGAAACTTGCGCCAGTAATTGGTGTTGAAATGTCTAAAAACATAAATGGAAATTCTAAATCATACCTTAATCCTAAATTAACTTTTAAAAGTTTTGTACCGTAAGTTTTAATATATGAACCACTAGCTGCAGGTTAATTAATATCTGAATTTGTTTTATATGATCAATCAAGAAATTTAGTTTATTAAATTTATCATGAACAAATAGCCGGCGAGAAGATTTAATATCGTTTCCATTATCAGCCACCTTTATAACGGAACTGTTCAGTTTAAATCATTTGAAACTGGCTTATTCTTATTCTTGTTAAAATCGCAAGGTGGAATAAGTTTGTAATACATTGTGCTTAAATTTTTTGTGATACCAACAAATGTTTTGACTGTCAAAACTTTTATGTCTCGAGAACTCCTTGATCTAGAATCACTTCTTTCTCGAGGTATTCTTAATTCATTTATATATGAAGTTATTTGATACAATTTTTTATTAAAATATATGTTAATTCTGATAAATTTTGAATGCATTGTAAAAGAATACCTTTTTTAATACTAGGTATTGAAACTGATTTAGAAGTTTGAGGTCTATTTAATAAATGAAAAAGCTTGTCAGCAAACACTATACTTTCAACTTTATTTAAGTATTACTTGAAGTTAAGTGAACCTGAATTTGTTGGGGTAATTTTCTGATCCATAATTAAAATAATAATTCCTGACTAACAATGGAATCAGATCTAGTTAGAGATTTCATGTATCTGAAAAGTTCTGAAGGTGAACGATCTCCTATCTCAGTATTTGAAAATAATTTCTCTTTTTTTCTATTAGAGAATATCTTTCACACAACGTTTTTTTAATAGTTTCATACTTATTATTTGAAGGAAAAGGGCTAACAATTTTAGATTTAATTTCTTTCTGAAGAGAAATTAGTACATTTTGTAATTTCGAACTGTCACTTTATAAGGAGAAACCACGTCTGAGGACCAATTTCCCAAATTTGGGGTAATTTAAATGATTTAACTAAACCTGACCTAAAGTTATTTCCTTCATGTGTTAGAGAATTAGATTGAAAATTTTATGTCAAATTTAAATCTATGTTTTGTTGTGATGAGTCTTGAGTTGAGATTCTGTTGTTGTGAAATTGCGTGTACGTATGGGTGATCGAAGCATTTTTAAAGTGTATTAAAGGAGGGTAACGTAAATAAAATGTTAAATTTAAAAATGAATAAAGATGCAAATTTAATAAATATTAATTAAAATATTTATAAATCAATTATTTAAAAAGGTAAAATCAACTTATTGAAATCTCTAGAGTCAGATATATATATAATATAATCATTATCATAATATATATATATAAAACTATTTGAAAAATTAATAAGTAAATTTTTGTAAAACTAAATATTTGAAAAGTTAATAATATAAAATTATTTAATTTGTGAAAGAGTTGAAATCATAAAATAATTTAAAAAAATATTAAATAAAAGATTATTAAACACTTGATTTGATTGTTGTATTTATTCTTGTTGTCATTGATTGATTAGATTTCAAAACTCATTTGTATAGATATGTCACATAAATATTGATCTATTTTTTATTGCAATATTTTCCTTGAAAATATTTTTTGGCTTTTCTAGATGTATTTGAATTAATTTCAGTCTTGACATAACTGTAGCATTATTTTCTTTCTTTCGTACACATGTAAACATTGCACACCATAAATTTTGAATAATTTATGTATTGTGAAAGTTTAATAGTCACATACGAATGGCAATTGATATTGTTATACCTTTCACGAACATGAAATGGTATTATAACTTTGGTCCGATGTTTGTAAATTTGACAAGAAGAAGAGATAGACCCACAAATAAGTATACCAAAATGATTAGAGCGATGAGCTGAGTTGATTTAGCCATGTACGTCTGTCCGTATGTTTGTTTGAAAGCAAACTAGTCCCTCAGTTTCAGAGATATATCGATGAAATTTGGTAAGATGCAGCCATTTTGTGAAACATTAATCATTTGTCGGAACCAGTATGATCGGGCCAATACAACGCATAGCTCCCATACAATCGATTGTTCCGATAAACGGGGGTTGGCCTACAACTGTTGCAAATAAAAAGCTAGGAACGTAAAATTTTGCAGTTTTAGTACATATTATATACAGGGTGGCGCAAAAGTAATCCTCCTATCAGAAAATGCTATAAATTTTGAGATTGGCCCCTAAAGTCAGTTCTGCTTTAACATTTGTGTAGTAAACACATGCGAAATACACGTTAATAAACAATTTTACGCTACACTGCTCCAGAACGCGGAATATTGCTGACTATTTATTTGACCAATAATCGGTCGGGGCCAAACGGTTACTGTGAATGGTGAGCGCTACAGAGCAATGATCAACGAGTTCTTTCTGCCGCAACTTGATGAATTGGGATTGGAAAACATGTGGTTCCAACAAGACGGTGCAACAGCACACACTGCACGTGCCACGACCGATATGCTGAACATCGGAAGCTTACTTTTGCGCCACCTTGTATGTAATGTGTGTAGTGAAAAGCACCTAAATCGAACTAACATAACATATAGCATCCATATAATCGATAGCTTCGATAAGTGGGTTTCGGACTATACATTTTGCAATTAAAAAGCTGGGAAAACAAAATTTTGCAGGTTTGGTACATATTATATATGTCATGTGTGTAGTGAAAATCACACAGATCGGACCAACAACATATAGCTTCCATGCAATCGATTTTTCCGATAAATGGGGTTTGGGCTATGTATCTTTAAATTAGCAGTTTTGCAGAGTTTGTACTAATTGTGAGTAAGGATCAGACACTCAAAACCGTGATGCGTATTCATGAAAGTTATAAAGTCTTTGGCACAGTCGAAGACAGCCCTTTCCTTACTTGTTTAAACACTCATTTGAGGTCTTTCAAAATAAAATTACTTATTGGAACCAAAAATAGTATTGATACAAACTTTTCACATCAATTCATAATGGTACTGGAGTCAATTCATTGTTATTGATTATTTTATTTAAATATTATTTAGTGATATAGCCATGATAAAAAACTCCAACTCTGTACGTATGTAGTACATATATTCACTCATAAATTTACACATATGTATATTTAACCAAAACGAGTTGTCGGAGAAGTTAATTTATTATATTTTGTAGGATAAGATTATGTTGTAGTTCTGTGAAATGTGCAGTTAATGCCAGAGATCTTGATATGTGCAACATCCCGCAATAATTGGTGCAGATTGTAGGATCTCCTTTTTTGTGGATTTGGCAGAGGACACTTAGATTCCAATCGGCATGAACTTTACCAGTACCTCGCCGTCTTACTTGAATAGCTCAGCAGACAATCCGTCAGCGCCCGCGGCTTTGTTGTTTTTTAATCGCGATATTGCTACTAGTGTCTCTTTATAGTCGGGCGGGGAACACTAACTCCATCATCCTCGATTGTGGGGTCGGATTCTTTTCTGTGTATTTGCCCGGTTAATCCATTTAGGAGGGTAGATAAGCCCTCTCTGTACATTGCACCCTCTGTGTTGGTAAAATTTGGTTTTGGACCCACCGTCGGACAATTCAGTACTCTCCACGATGAGACCTCGTCAAATGGATACAGGCTGGTTGATTTTGCTGGTGCTCGGAACATGGTCATATCCAGCACTAAGTTTATGCACAAGAAGATACATTAGACTAAGTGGCTGACCCCTTATCGAAAAACACGCACCCAGATCGACCAAGTTGTGATAGACGGACGGATGTAACTACGGTTCAATAAGAAAATTTTACCAAAATTCTATCTTTCAACTTGCGTATTTATATTATAGATTATATAATTTTTATTCCTATGAAATGGATGGAGATTTCGAATATCTTAAAATAGAAAAAGATATTTGGTATAAAATGGTTTTGAAATCGAAGCTCGAAGTTAAGCCAAAGACAGTTTCTGAAAGTTTGGAACTTTGTGGAAAAGAATTATTTTCAAATATATTTAGTTAAATTCTACTAACTCTTTCTATAACTACATGTGAAAACGAAGGATCACTTTCATTCCTTCGGAGTTCAATATCCCAAGAAAGATTGAACGGCTTCTGTTATAGACAAACTTGCGGAAAAGTCGAGAAAAATTTATGTGAAACTTTAATAACTTTATTAAATAGCGTCATTTATTTTCATTAACACTATACCTTAATGGCGGCCGCCGTGGTATGGCGGTACCGTTGCTGGCCTACCACAACGAAGACCCAAAGCTCGAATCATGGGACAGGTAGTATCAAAAGTGGATTGAAAAAGTTTTTTCAAATCGGGGTAGCCCCAAGGCAGCGAGTGTATTCCTGCCATGCAAGGATTCTCAGCAAAAATTTATCCGCTTTACAGATCCCGTTCGGAGTCGGCAAAAAATTAAAAGCATCACCACAAAGTGGTAGAGAAACTCGGCCGTAAACTCTTCGGAGGTATATCGCGACAAATACTTTTTATACCTAGTAGTGCTACGCACACAAGGTATATTAACTTTAGTCGCCTAACGGCAGTTCGTAACGGCATCAACGGATCGAGATAGATATTCACTTATACATATCAAAATGTTCAGGACGAAAAGAGAAATTGATTAAGCCATGTCCGTCCGTCCGTCCGTCCGTGCGTCCGTCTGTGAACACGATAACTTGAGTAATTTTTGAGATTACTAATTGAAATTTGGTACGCGGGTTCCTCATCTTCGAGCCCTATTTAAAATGGGCGAAATCGGATGATATCCACGCCCACTTTTTATATATAGAATATTTTCGAAAACACAAAAAAGTGATTACGCAATATATAATACACCTATAAGGATACAATTTGGTGAGTACATTGAGATTGAGGCATAAAATACATTTTTCAAGAAATTTTTGGAAATAGGAGTGGCACCGCCCACTTTTGATTAAGTCAAATTTAGAAATAATATTCATAAATCAAAACCCGTTCAAGATATCTAAACGAAATTCAGCACGCAGGTTTCCAGGTATGAAAGGAATGTTCCAGGAAAAAATGTGTGGGATCGGCTAAGGTCTACGCCCACTTTTATATGAAAGATTTTGAAAAGATCGTAGATATATTAAATAGGCAATAACTTTGCGTAAAATAGCTTTACATCATTTATATTGCACTTTTAAAGTTTCCGTAAACAAAGAAATCCTAAAACTTAACATTCTCGCAAATGGGCGACTATTCCACAAAACTTTTTATGCCATAACTCAGCCAAAAATTGAGTTGTCGATAATGGTGATAATGTTCTATATATAAAGGCAACTGTTTGCTGTAAAATTGGGCGAAATCGGTTAACGTCCACGCCCAGTTTTTTAACATAGTTCTGAATTTTTATTTTTTTTTAATTTAAAAAGCGATATTTCTACAACTAAGCAAGTTATATCAATCAGATTTGGCACACATAATAAGCTTTTTAAGAAAAACTCGGCCGCAAAAAAATTTTGTAAATTTTGAAGAGGTAGGCGTGGTGCCGCCCACTTTTCAGCATAAAATGTCTGCTATTTTCAAAGGCAATCGCTTATAATTCAATCTTGATATTGATATTGGTCAGCTGCTTCTCAGTAGTATGTTCGTCTCTGTATGTTCGTCTCTCGATACCTCTATCTGTCTGTCCGTCTGTTTATTTGAGCGGAAATACGAACTGAAAGTATTAAAATAGACCTGCGTATATTGGGATGCCATAATAGATCACTACTAGGTATATAATGTTCAGTTCCACCCGAACTTAGACTTCCTTACTTGTTGTTATACCTTTCTTACTTACGACTCAGCCACTGTACAGTTGTGATATTTCGTGAGATGATTTAAAATAAACAGAATTATCGAAATTTTGTTGGTTAAGTCAAATTTGCGGCAAGGGCTCGATATAACTCCTTGCACATTTTCAATATTCTACCATAAATACTTTCAGAGATATGTAGTACGAAAAATCTCCACGCTCACTTCTCTCCACTAAATGTAAAGTCTGTAAATTTTTACTATCAAAATGTTAGAGGTTTAAATACCAAACTTAACGAACTTTATTTCAAATCTCTTTGCTGTAATTACAACATTATTTCCTTCACCGAAACGTGGCTAAAACTACATATTTTTAACGCTGAAGTCTTATCTGATGATTATCAGGTATTCAGAAACGATCGCATTAACAGAGTCGGGGGTAGCGTTCTAATAGCTATTGTGAGCTGAGCGATTTATGTTTAATAATAAATTGAATGTTTATTGAATTTTAAAGGAAATACAAGTTAATTAATACGAAAATGTAAAGCGAAGATATTTTGCTTGCGACCACGTTCGCAGCTCTCGTTCAACTCCCCCTCTCAGTCGTTCGCCTTGCCACACTCTCTTGGTAGGGTTGCCAACTGACGTTGACACTATTAAGTCGTCAATGCCCTCTGAGGAGGTTAATGTTCCTTGCATCGAGTCATGTGAATTCAAGTGCGTCCGAATACAGCTGGACAACGCTTATATATACTTAGCGGTTTGTTATATTCCCCCTTATCTGATATCATAATCTACATGCAGCTTATCTCATTGTTGAAAACTGTAAATTTAATGACTAAACTTTTCGATTCGATGATCGTTCTTGGCGATTTTAACCCACCGCATATATCGTGGAATATCTTTGACGACGGAAGCATTGTCCCAATTCCATCCAAAGCGGGGTATAATGACTTTTTGATAAAATGGCAGGTCTTTGGCTTAATCAAATAAATGTTATCCCTAACAATTTCGGAAAGGTCCTGGACTTAGCTTTCGTCGATGATGCATCTAAGTTCTGTTTAAGTTGGTGCGATCCTTTGGTTTTACGGGAAGACGTTTACCATCCTTCTTTTGAGATCGTTTACGAAATCATAACTAATGAAGAAGGCAGTGATACTAAACCACGCGATTCTAGTAGACTCTTTGACTTCGACTTTGCTAAAACCAACTTTAAAAAATTAAATAAAGAGTTGTCTAAATTAACTTGGCCTAAATATTATGGTGATATTGAGCTTAACATTTCACATTCTAATAATACTATTTATAGGCTCTTTGAAAAGCATGTACCTAAATGTAAATATTTCCCTGATGAACCAACGCAAGCATGCGGCTTACTAAAGAACTGAAAGCTTTAAAAAATAAAAAGAACCGTTCATTCAAGCTATACAAGAAATCCGGTTTAAGCCAAGATTACTTAAAATACTCCATCCTACGACAGAAATACTTTGAACTGAACAAAAAATGTTACACTGCTTATATCTGTAAAATTAAAAAGAACCTTATATGTGACCCAAAGTCATTTTATGGTTTCGTAAACTCTAAATGTAATATAAGAGGGTTTCCTTCTGCCATGAAATTTCAAGACTGTATATCCAGCGATAATCAAGATGGATCTATTTAATCTGTCTTTAAAAAGCGGCGTCTTTTCAACTGCTTGGAAAGAATCTTTCCTTATACCACTTTATAAGAGTGGGAGTAGGTCATCTGTAGATAACTACCGCGGAATCGAAAGCTTTACGCTATTCCCAAATTATTTGAAGCCATTGTTACAAATCAGCTTACAACTTCTATATCCACATTGATTGCTGATTGCCAGCACGGCTTTTGTAAAGGCAAATCAACAAGTACAAACCTACTAGAATTTACAACCCATGTTTCAAACGCGTTTAGAGAAAAAATGCACACAGATGTTATATATACAGATTACAGTAAAGCGTTTGACAAAGTTTGCCATTCGTTACTTATTCATAAACTTTTCAAATGTCATCGATGTATCTTCTGGAGTTCCTCAAGGTAG
This sequence comes from Merzomyia westermanni, assembly GCA_949987695.1. Lineage (NCBI taxonomy): Eukaryota > Metazoa > Arthropoda > Insecta > Diptera > Tephritidae > Merzomyia > Merzomyia westermanni. Next base: position 93,667,144 of record OX465290.1, on the reverse strand, counting down.
CCATCTTGGCCCGATTCTGTTTTTGCTGTTCATTAATGATATATCCAGTACTATCAAGTTTTCAAAAATTTTGATGTACGCTGACGACGTTAAGATTTTTATGTATTACTCCGTGAGCGAAAATAGAGTTTTACTTCAATCAGATCTTGATAGACTGGGTGCTTGGTGCGATCTAAACTACATGCCACTCAATCTTAAAAAATGTAAATAAATGTGTTTTTCGCGCAGAAATACACAACCAGCTTCCTACATAATCAACAACATAGTCTTGAACAAGTGCATGATTTTATGGCTTCGGGAATTACGATGGATTGTAAACTTAGCTTCAATCTCTATATTAATGCAACTGTCAATAAATCTAGGGGTGTTTTATCATTCGTTAAGCGATGGTCGAAGGAATTTAGTGATCCGTACGTAACTAAAGCCCTTTTTACAACATTAGTAAGACCGATATTAGAATATGGCTCAATTATTTGGAATCCGAGCTACCAGGTCCATCGGTTAGAATCGGTTCAAAAACAATTTTTACTTTTCGCTTTAAGAGATCTTTCATGGGATTCCCTGTATAATTTGCTTCCCTTACTGTTACTTAGCTGATGAGTTTCCCTCTGTAGCTGAGCAGTTTGAGATCTCGACACTTAACTGCCTTTCAACGACTCGGCAATATACAGGGTGGCTGATGAATTTTGCTACATTAAGAAACTCCAATAATTTTTTTTTCAGTGTATGGAATTCATTTTTCTTTTATTCATGTTAAAGCTCATTAAATTTTATTAAATATAGCTTAATTAGTTTTAAAAATAATGGAATTTAAATGCCCCCCCTGCTCGTCGATGCATGTGCGGCATCTTACCAAAAAGTTGTTCATTACTGCTTGGAGAGTTGAGATAGGAATAGCCGCAATTGTTTCTCGAATGGATTGCCTTAGTTCATTCAAATTTGTTGGTTTTGCTTTGAAGACTTCCTGTTTGCAATAACCCCACAAGAAAAAGTCAGGTGCAGTAAGGTCAGGCGACCTGGGTGGCCAACGGAATGTGGAGTTTCTGGATATCAGCTTATTGGGAAATTTTCGTCGCAATTCTGTCATAACAGGTTGGGCTATATGAGGAGCTGCACCATCTTGCTGAAACCACACAGAGTTGAAAGAAATTCTCATTCGGCGTAATTCTGGATAGAAAAACTCTCTCAACATGCTCAAGTAACGGTCTCCAGTAACCGTAACGGTGTGACCGTTTTCTTCGAAGAAGTAGGGCCCGACAATGCAGCGTGATGAAACTGCACACCACACTGTGACACGAAGTGGATGCAATTCCGTCTCATGGAGTATCTGTGGGTTGGAAGCACTCCATATTCGACAATTTTGTTTGTTTATGTTGCCGTTTAAATCGAAATGGGGCCTCGTCAGACATGAAAAGACAGATGTTTCCATCCTCTTCCACCATTTGAAGCATCTTCTGGCAAAATTCCAAGCGAATCGGCAAGTCTGCAGCGTTCAGTTTGTTGGCCACTTGAATTTCATATGGGAATAAGTCCAAATCTTTGTGCATAATTGACTGTAATGACTGTCTGCTTACACCCATTTGAGCAGATAAGCTTCTTGTCGAAACACGTGGATTGTTTTGTATGGCAGCAGCTACAGCAGCGATTGTTTCCTCCGTTCGAACTGAAGGGTTTCGATGGTAAGGTCTTCTGTTGACTATCCCATGCTCGGCAAAATTGTTTACAAGTCTTATTATGGTCCATCTGCTCGGAGGATTGCCGCCAAACGTGCGCCTATACTCTCTTTGAACCGAAACTACGGACTCCAGTGCGTGATAGCGGCGGACAATCCAAATTCTTGTTTCAGTGTCCCAGTTATCCATTTTTGTTAAATGTAAAAGTCAATCTGCAAAATAAAAAAAAAATTTACCAGATTCATTAAATAGAAAAAAAGTTATTTAATTTTTTTTTGGTAGCGGCTTTCATCAGCCACCCTTTATATATAAAAAAAAAAAAAGCCGTGCGTTATGCGGATGCCCCCTCGTGTCGGTTGGGCGGGATGGTGGGTTATCCGTTGGGAATTATTATTAAAATAAAAAAATTCTATTTGTTCTCCTTCAGTCCTTTCAACACATGTGCCAAATCTGGATATTCCTCCTGGCCGAATCTTCTTGAGGAGCACCTGTCCATGAAAGCCAATGGTCGAGGAGCTTCCTCTGCCTTACGAGGTTTGTGATGCTTCATTTCCAAGATCACTCCTTTGGTACTATATCCACTATTGTCTCCAAAGATCAGAGGTACTTCTTGGCCGTTGTAAGTCATACCCCTGTTCCTTACGTTTATATGAATGGCTCTCTCAGCCAAGAAGTCGACACCAATGATAACTTCGTCTACCAAGAAGTTGTGATACGCAGTCACATTCCCAATCACAACCTTACATGCCACTTCTCCCACGACTTGCTTGCTTTCACCAGTTACTGTCCACAACTTAGCTTTCTGCAGTGGTCTCACCTTCCCGCTGACCAAGTCACCCGCACCCATAGTCAGCAAGCGCTCTTTTCCGTCCACATAGCTTTCAACAGTAACATTACTCGCTTTCCGCCCCAGTTGTAACACAGATATTATGGGGCATTCATCTTGCTCATCTTCTCTTTCTTTGCGTTTACGCCCACCTGAATTGCTTGGATTACTGGAGCAATAACGTGCTATGTCACCTGGTTTCCCACACTTAAAGCATCAGATGGCACCATCGCTCTTCCTCTGAACTTCCTTAAACGCTTCCAAAATTTTGTCTATCCAATCTGGCCGTTCTACTTCCACGCGGTGATCTTTGCACGCTGATTTACTTAAAAGTGAGGCCGTTTCCTGCGTCAGAGCATGCGATACCGTTTCAGCGAATGTCCTTTTGGGGTTTGCATATGTGGCCCGCTTCGTTTCCATATCAAGTATTCCATTTATGAAACATTGGATTTTTACCCTCTCCGTATATTCTACAGGTGCCTTCAGTGCCACTAATAGCGCAGCAACTTTGTCTTCAGTGCCCCAATTATTCACTGCTGCCGTCTTCTCAAACTGTAGCTTGAATACCTGGAAAGGAACAAAACTGTCAAAATATGTGGTTTTTACCTTGGAAATACTCGTTAAGGCAGTTGGAAGATTTAGTTGCAATTCCTGGATGTGACCTCTCAAAGCACCCACCTCAGCCTCAATATTTTCTTCAATGAATGCCTCTAGCTTACATGACATCCGAACTTCCTGTTCTTCCAGCTTTGCAGAGATCTGAGCTAATACCTGTGCTGAACTTTGTGACGACATTTCGGAAATACTTGTCTCTTGTGATTCCAGCTGAGATGCAATTCGTGTCTATTGTTCTTAAAGCCGAGATGCCATGTGTACCTTCTGTTCTTCCAGCTGTGTGGAAATGCTTGACGACTTGCAGCTGGAATCGTAGACTCCTTCTTCTCTTCCATATTTGTCAATGCCTCCTCCACAAGATGAAAAACATGATCATCAAGGTTGATTCCTGATGCTTCCATAGCCTCCCGTAATCGTGACTGTAGCTCCAATTTTTTGCCTATAGTGTTTAATCTGCTTTGTTCCAACTCATTTTTGAGTTGCGGAATCTTAAATTCATTCAACTTCGCCATGTCCTTGTTATTCTTGTAATGACTTGTATTTATTTAACAATACGTCTTCTGACACCAACTGTGACAAATTCGATGATTCCTCGATTAATAATCCTTAGTTCAATCACTATAAATTCAAATAAACGCACGCACAGATACTCTAACAAATAGCTACTTTTATTTACTATTGTGGCGATTATTCGCAAGCATGTACCATCCCTAACTCAATAACACTCCTATCACTAGTTAACAGACAACTGAGATAACGATGGCTACGCTTATGCATGCAAGCGTGTAACTAGGAAGAGGAAGAGAGATGGCGCGAGTGTTTGCGAATACGATGCAAAGAGGAGATGCCAATAAATAACACCGACCCTTCCAGAACACGAAAAGCGAACAACCAAGAAAGTTCTCGGTGCGTAGGCAAGCATCCTGTCGGACTATATAAGGCAGTGACCAAGCAAGGCAGACTGTTCAGTTTATTTTCAAGCGTTCAATAGTGAACTACTGTAAAGTTATCAAACTCTTAAAATTGTTTTGCGTTTATTACTAGTAAATAAAACTAGCTATTACTTACATTATCTGTGCGTGTGTTTATTCGACTTTATAGTGATCGAACCCAGGATTGATAATCAAGGAATTATCGAATTCGTCACAATTGGTGTCAGAAGCGGTATTGTTGAATAAATACCAGTGATTTCAAGGATAACAAGGACATGGCGAAGCTGAATGAATTAAAGATTCAGCAACTCAAAAATGAGTTGGAACAACGCGGACTAAACACTACAGGCAATAAATCAGAGTTACAGACACGATTGCGAGAGGCTATGGAAGCAGAAGGAATCAACGTTGATGATCATGTTTTTCATCTTGTGGAGGAGGCACCGACAAAAATGGAAGAAAAAAAGGAGTCTCCCAATCCAGGAGCAACTGTGGACACAAACATGATATTGCCTGTATTAACTCAGATGTCCACTAAAATGGAAGAACAAGAGACGCGTATTACATCTCGAATGGCATCTCAGCTGGAAGAACAGAAAACACACATTGCATGTCGAATGGAGGCCCAAGAGACTCGTATTATAGAAATGTCGTCTCAAATTTCGGCCAATATTTCATCACAGCTCTCCGCTCAACTGGAAGAACAAAAGGCGTATATGTCATCGCAGTTGGAAGCACAAGATGCAAAAATTGCACAATTTCAAGATAAAATAGAGACCGAGGTAGATGCGTTAAGGGGCCGTATCCAGGAGTTGCAACTGAACCGTCCATCTGCTTCAGCGAATACTCCCAAGGTAAAATCCCCGTCATTTGATGGTTCTGTTCCTTTCCAGGTATTTAAGCTACAGTTTGAGAAGACGGCAGCGGTGAATAATTGGGGCACAGAAGACAAAGTTGCTGCACTGTTCGTGGCATTGAAGGGTCCTGCAGCCGAAATCTTACAGACGATTCCAGACGGTGAACGCAATAATTATGAAGCATTGATGGGTGCAGTTGAGAGACGCTATGGTAGCGAACATCGAAAACAGATATACCAAATAGAGCTACAGAATCGCTGTCAGAAGGCTAATGAGACATTGCAGGAATTTGCATCGGATATCGAGAGGTTGGCCCATCTAGCAAATGCGGACGCACCTGTAGAATATACGGAGAGGGTGAAAATCCAGTGTTTCATAAATGGAATACGCGAGGTGGAGACGAAGCGGGCCACATATGCAAACCCCAAAAGGACATTCGCTGAAACGGTATCGCATGCTCTGACGCAGGAAACAGCCTCGCTTTTGAGTAAACCTACATACAAGGCTCATCGCGTAGAAGTGGACACTCCGGCTTGGGTAGACAAAATTTTGGAAGCGTTGAACGGAGTACAGAAAAAAAGTGATGGTGCCATTAAATGCTTTAAGTGCGGAAAACCAGGTCACATAGCACGTTATTGCGGCACTGGCTCCAGTAGCCCCAGCGATTCAGGTGGGCGAAAACGCAAAGCTGAAGGAGATGAGCAAACCTCCCAACAAAATCAGTCGTTAAACTAAATCGAGCCAGCCGAAAGGGGCGTGGACTGGCTCCCGCAAATGAATGCCCCGTAATCTCTGTCTCACAGATCGGAAGGAAAGTTAGTAATGTTACTGTTGTTGCATATGTGGATGGAAAAGAGCACGTACTAACTGTGAATACAGGCGCATCGCATTCCATAATTCGATCTGATTTAGTCAACAAGGAGGTGAGACCATTGCATGGAGCAAAGTTACGTACGGCCACTGGTGAGGCCACCCATGTCCTAGGAGAAGTAACATGTGAAATCGCAATTGGGAACGTGGCCGTTCTACACAGTTTTATAGTAGCAGATATTGTTGACGAAATCAAATCGAAATTCTTAAGCGAACAAGGCATCAAGATTGACATGGAAAACAGGATTATGAATGGTTACGAAAACAAATACGTTAGTAAGCGAGTGCTTGTGGAGGAGAGCCAACAAATTCCACCGAAGTCGGAAGCAGTCATATGGGCAAAGATTGATGGAGATTATGGGACAAACAAGTTGTGGGTTGTCGAGGCAGCAAACAAATCAAGGACGAACATATTAGTAGGAAAAACCTTGGGTATGACAAAACAAGATGGACGTGTACCGGTAAGAGTACTTAATGAGTTCAAATCGCCGATTAAACTTTCTAAAGGAGCAATATTGGGACAATGCCAAGAGGTCGAGGTAGTTATCAATTGTGAGCAGCCTCAGGAAAATGATTCTACCATCAAGATTAATCTTTCAGATGATATCACGTCGTGGACGGCAGGCCTCGAAAAAGATCATCAAAAAAAGGCAAAGGAACTTCTATCAAAGTACTCGAGCATATTTGACAAGGATGGTTCTAAACCAGGTCGGACCAAAGTTGTGAAGCATCAAATTGATACTGGTGATGCAAGGCCCATCCGCCAAGCTCCTCGTAGTATTCCATTGGCCAAACGCCAAGTAGTAAGAGAAATTATACAGGAAATGAGTGACAGCGGCGTGATCGAACCATCAGCTAGTCCATGGAGCTCACCGGTAGTACTAGTGAAAAAGAAAGATGGACAAATGAGGTTCTGTGTGGATTACCGGAAATTGAACGACGTAACGAAAAAGGACAGTTATCCATTGCCAAGTATCGATGATACTCTGGACTCCTTATCTGGCACGAAATGGTTTTCCACACTGGACTTGAAAAGCGGCTACTGGCAAGTGGAGGTAAAGGATGAAGATAAAGAAAAGACGGCCTTCAGCGTTGGAGAAGGGCTTTGGCAATTTACGGTAATGCCCTTCGGGCTATGCAATGCGCCAGCTACTTTTGAGAGACTCATGGACCAGATACTAAAAGGATTGCACTGGCAAACATGTTTGGTGTACCTCGACGATATCATCGTGCTGGGAAAAAGCTTTGAGGAACACCTAAAGAACTTGGAGGAAGTTTTCCAAAGAATAGCTGGTGCTGGTCTGAAACTAAGTCCTAAGAAGTGTTCCTTGTTATTTGGGTCACAAGGTAACTACGGAGGGAATCTGCACTACTAAGGAAAAGATCGAAGCCGTAAAGGATTGGCCAAGACCGAGAAATTTGCATGAGTTACGGAGCTTCCTTGGGCTGTGCACGTATTATCGCCGATTTGTACCGAATTTCGCCAGCGTAGCTAGTAGTCTCCATGACCTTACGAGAAAGAATATGAGTTTTGAATGGAAGAAGGAACAGGAGGTGGCTTTTCAAACATTGAAGGAACGACTATGCACTGCCCCGATGTTGGCATATCCAATTCCAGGTTCAAAGTTTATTCTGGATACAGATGCGAGTGGTTATGCTATAGGAGGTGTTTTGTCTCAGATTGTTGATGGACAGGAGAAGGTAGTTGCATATTATAGCCGAACAATTGGGAAGCCTGAAAGGAACTATTGTGTAACCCGGAGAGAACTGTTGGCATTGGTAGAGTGCGTTAAGCATTTCCACAAGTATCTCTATGGGCAGCGATTCCACGTCAGGACAGACCACGCAGCGTTGAAATGGCTCTTACAGTTCCGTAATCCGGAAGGTCAATTGGCACGGTGGATAGAGCGACTGCAAAGTTATGACTTTTCCATAGAGCATCGCAAAGGTAACACCCACGGAAATGCTGATGCAATGTCACGAAGACCATGTAACTTGGAATGCAAGCATTGTTCCAAAGCTGAGGCCAAGGAAGACATTATAGATGTGCGGCTCATGACTATAACATCTACGGACGAATGGCACATGGATCAATTAAGGAGGTTTCAGCACGAAGATCCAGATCTTACACGTGTAATGCAAGGAATCGAACGAAACGAGCGACCATCAAGAGAGGAGATGTCAGCAGAAAGTCCTGTTGCCAAGTCATATTGGGCACATTGGAATAGTTTGCAATTAGAATCCGGTTGTTTGCATCGAATATGGGAGAGTGAGGATCGTCAATGTGTTCGAAAGCTGATAGTCGTCCCAAGGAAGAAAATCCCTGATGTACTCAATGAATTACATAACGGTCCAAGCGGAGGTCATCTTGGAGTCACCAAGACCTTGGAGAAAGTCAAGCAAAGATTCTATTGGGTTGGTTGCCGTCAATCGGTCGCGGAGTGGATTGCCAACTGTGAAGTATGCATCAAAGCTAAAGGACCGAAATCAAGGAGCCATGGCCAAATGAAACAGTACAACTCAGGTGCGTCATTTGAGAGGATAGCCATGGATGTAGCTGGTCCATTTCCTACTAGCAAACTCGGAAACAAATATGTACTGGTAGTTATGGACTATTTCAGCAAATGGCCAGAAGTGTACCCTATTCCAAATCAAGAGGCAGAAACCATAGCAGAAGTGTTTACTAACAATTGGGTAGCTCGGTTTGGTGCACCGATGGAGATACATTCTGACCAAGGCAGAAATTTCGAATCAGCTGTGTTCCAGGAAATGTGCAAGACATTGGGCATTCGGAAAACTCGAACAACTGCACTACATCCTCAGTCAGATGGCATGGTGGAACGATTCAATAGAACATTGGAAGAGCACCTGAGGAAAGTAGTGGATAAATTCCAGAAGGATTGGGATACTCACATCTCCTTATTCCTAATGGCATATCGCTCTGCAGTACATGAAACAACTGGTCAGACTCCTGCAAAGGTAATTTTCGGGAATGATCTTCGATTGCCAGCTGACTTAAAGTTTGGGATAAACGCTGATGCAGGAGTGAATGCTCGGAAATCTACTAGCGTATTGGAAGAAGAAATGAGAGAAATTCACGACCTTGTGAGAAAACGGACTAAGATCATGAGCGATAAAATGAAGGCCAGGTACGACAAACTCAAACGTCAGACTTAGGTGGAGGGCAGTGTGGCGATTATTCGCAAGCATGTACCATCCCTAACTCAATAACACTCCCATCACTAGTTAACAGACAACTGAGATAACGATGGCTACGCTTATGCATGCAAGCGTGTAACTAGGAAGAGGAAGAGAGATGGCGCGAGTGTTTGCGAATACGATGCAAAGAGGAGATGCCAATAAATAACACCGACCCTTCCAGAACACGAAAAGCGAACAACCAAGAAAGTTCTCGGTGCGTAGGCAAGCACCCTGTCGGACTATATAAGGCAGTGACCAAGCAAGGCAGACTGTTCAGTTTATTTTCAAGCGTTCAATAGTGAACTACTGTAAAGTTATCAAACTCTTAAAATTGTTTTGCGTTTATTACTAGTAAATAAAACTAGGATTGATAATCAAGGAATTATCGAATTCGTCACACTATTAATGAAGGCAATACAAATTTATGAGTTTGGTAACTTCACAGTAGTTCACTGAACAAGACTTGAAAATAAACTGCTTTGCTTGCATGATTTAATGATTTATATGGTTGACGCGAACGGCCAACAACACGAAATTACCGTTTGACGTCGGTGAATTCTTATGTCAAAATGCACATGTGAGAGGGAACGCGCAAAAACGATTCGCCTATTTTATAAGCTTTTGACATAAGGTGTGGATGAGGAAGAAGAAGACGCTATGTCATTTGAAGCGACCATATAAATTATTTGATCATGTTTGCTTGTATGCTGCCTTTTTTAGAACACTGGTTGTTTTTCAGCATTTCCTCTTTGCCTCGTGTTTGCAAACACTCATGTTGTCTGATTGGTGGGAGTGTTATTGATACATGATTGAGAAAATTCGCCACAATATCTTGCTAAAAAGTTACGCCAAAAACGGAATTACATCGAAATTACTTACGTTTTTTCCTCGTGCAAGCGCAATTATGGTTAGCATATTTCCAGGTATGCCCACAATCATAAATATAATACAAGTAATGGATGTAAACATTAAAAGCTCATTCGAATACCCCTCGAATAGCTTTACGCCGGTTTCCTCGATTTTAGTAGATGAAGTGTTGCAACACATTGTATCAATACTTTACGTATTAATGTATTCTGAAAGTAGGCAAGACAAATTAAAATGATTAGGTATTTAGTACTGAAACTATTGCACTTTTAAAAATCACGTACTCTATCTCTCGCTTGGGTGTTGAGTACTCCGTGCAGTAATTTTTTGAGAGGAATTGGAAAGTATTATCCAGTATGTTTTTTATAAAGTACTCAGAAGAAAAGAAATGGAGTACTCCGGAATGGAGTAGGTGCTCCTTTCCTTGAATATCGGCATGTACATAAATTTTATCACCTTTTTTATATGAAAAAGATTTTTTGGGAGTACTCGATACTTCCTCGCTTTCTGCAGGGAAGTGCATGTGTAAGAAAGACATAAAAAAGTGCCCAATAGAGAATAAAATAAAAACTCTAACGAAACTTCGTGTAATAATGTGCTAATATTGTTTATTAATTCTTGTTAAGTTGTGTTATGTGTACAAAATTTGTACCGTTTTCTGGCCACAAAAATATTTACAAAACACGTGGTTACGTGACGTTACCATCTACTTTGAAGGTTGCTAAATTAGACTGCAACTTAAGCCGGCAGAATACCAAAAGGGTGTAAAAGTTGCCAAATTAGAGAAGAAATGAGCAAAGAAAAAATTATGCAAGAATATCATACCTTTCATGAGCATGAAATAGTATTATGTTTGTAAGGCCCGGTTTTTCAGTACAAGTTCAACTCAATTTGTCAGTTAAACTAAGCTTAAACTGTTTTATTTTGTTTTGTTGTTTTTCCGACAGGGTGAATAATTGATGGTTATTGGAACGATTTTCCGTCATCCCTTGTCAAATTTGGGTTTGAGACAAGCCGGTTTCGGCATTGTGCCATCATCAGTGTCGATTTTCGTTCTGATCTGTCGTTGTCGTTTGTCTTGTATTTATAGTACATAGGTAGCAGGTAATGTCAGCATGGGTGTCTGTTTGGGTACGAGTGTGTATGTGTTGTGTGTGTACATTCAGAAACGGGGGTGGTTTGCACTGATCGGTTTTTTAAGCTTAAACTTGTTACGCAGTTTTTCAGTCCACTTTAAACGAAGTTTAAACGTAGTTTAAGCGGCTAATTTAGCAGGGTTAAACTCTAGTTAACCTGTCAGTTGTTTGCATATTTGATGGTTTTGGTTGTGAAACAATAAACTGAACGCAATTAAAAAAGGATGATATTTTTATATTTAATTAAATGCTGGTTATATCATCTGACGAAAGTGATTATAGTGATGCAGAAATCAGCGAAATCCTAACAATTACAATACTGAGGAGAAGCAATGGCGTTGAATATGTAAACAAATGTCATCTGTTGCCGTGTCTAGATAAAAAAAAAACCAATGTTGCCGTATAGAAAGCAAATCTTAAAGCGGCCTTAAACTCTCACTGAAAAACCGCTCTGCAGTTTAACTTTATGTTTAAATTTATGTCGAGTTTAACGGGCCTAAGTGTGAGAGGAAGAGGAAATGTGTCCGTTAATACGTATACCGAAGTGACCGAGCGATGAGCTGAGTCGATTTAGCCATGTCCGTTCGTCGGTCTGTCTGCTTGAACGAAAACTAGTCTCTCAGTTTAGATATAGATATGTATGTGATGCTATATGTTATTGATGAGAATTAAACTTATGATGGGAATTAAAGTTTCCTCTACCAGCATCAGAACAAATTATTTCCCCGATAGACATTGTTGCGATGTTTTCCCAAATGCTGATGAGGCAGAACTTCCTAGCAGTAGTTGATTGTAGCTTTCCAAATAAAAAGTGTCACGTACACGTACAATTCGGCTCCTGGTGGTGTCCCTGGCTAGCTCAGTATAAAGTGGGAAGTGGTTCTTAACCCGCCACCTTCAGAGCCGGACGGACACATATTTACCTTTTTTCTCCTCGTTCACCTTCCACTAATCCTTCTACTTTCTCCCATAGGAAGCCCACCCTACCTTGGACCGCTCGCTTCATCAATCCTGCCCATCGATCTCCCTTCTACTATACTCCAGACTCCTCACTTACCTCGTCGCCATACCATCCTCACATCCCGCCCAAGGAAGTAATTATCTCGTCATGTCAAATATAAACATCAGACAATATATTTATTCACAATTTTATATGACATGTTTTTGGTTAACGACGAAACGCTCTGCCGCTAAGCCTGGATATTTGTCGAATTCAACACCAGAACAAAAATAAAGATAACAAAAAAACGGGAATATGCCTATAATTGAGGGGACGATGGGAATGCCTGCCTAAGAGCTCTGTTAGGATTCTTCCCTACCTTCCTTCATGCATGTGAACGACAAAAAAAATTACTTTTTTGCTACGGGCAGATTCGCTTTGACCGGAAACAGAACGAAATTTAAACTTATACACTAACATACATAATTATTACATCTAATAAAAATTTAAATTTAAATTGGTAAGAAACAATGGAATGACATAATTATAATAGCTATAAAGTCAGCTGCTACACATTTTTGAAGCTTTCACGCACTAGGGGGAATAACTGAGGTTCGATAAATTTTTCGCTCTATAATATGGTACAAAAGGACTAATTTATTCCCGGCGCATTTTATGCATGGATTTCAACACAATCCTATATACGTATCAGTATTTAGGGGATATACTCAACAGACCAAGTTTTATAGATTAAAATACGTATTTTGCACATATATGAAAATAAAACATCACCAAACGGCTTTCCTTCCAATGCTACATCCATAGATTCCAAAAATTGTATGCGTGCATATATACGTGAGTTGGGCATTTATGCGTGAGTTGTGCATTTATACCTCCTCTCGGAATCCTCTTGTATCACGATTTCACACAATACTTTCTCTCAAAAACTTTACCAGATTCACTTTTAAAGATATAATTTTCACAGCGCGGAGGCAATGATGTGCCTCGACGGTACGGTTTTCTACACAATGACCGCCGACCCACCGCTGTTCCCCTTTTCTACCTTTTCTATTCTTTCCCCTTTTAGCTACATGTAACGTTAATCTTTTCTTATCCTTTCTCCGCTAATCGCTAACGGGCAGTGACTGCACCCATTTTGCCATAATTTCCTTTATATCACATTCTAAACTTGAATCCGGCAACCCCTTGCAAAAGCTCACAAAATTTATTGTGAACATGTCTTTTGCCGCTGTTTTGACATTTCTCATAAATTACCCAACAATCATTTCTGTAAATGCTTTTCAAAATAATTTAAACTAAACTTGCCACAATAAGTTTTAATTTATTTGAAAGTTTCTAGTAAACTTATTTTGTTGTTGGTTTTACGGTCTGTTCATTTTACATATTTTTGTAAGTATAACGAGCTCAAGACCAGTTGATAATAAATATTAGTTAATTATTATTTTTCATTAGAGGAAAAATTGAAAGCAACAAACATATACAGGCTATAGTTATAGTACTATTTCGAAAACAATCCCGATTTCTCGTCAGACTAATTCGTATAGTTTTGCTATTTCAGAGGATCTTGTGGAGAATCGAACCCATTCACTCGGATTGCCAGCGCAGCTGCCTAACCCATAGGCTATCCTGCGTGTAGTTTTGCAAGCTGCTTAATTCAAGTTTTCCTCTAATTGTTGTCTGGTATCTAGCCAACGGTATACACAATATTTTAGACATTCTGTCTATATGTAAATCATGCATGCTGGACTTTGTTTTTGTACATTCACCTTTTCTATTTTTAGAAGATAGTTATTGTACATAACCGCGTGCTCCGGTATAAATTTATTTTGTTGTTGGTTTTACGGTCTGTTCATTTTACATATTTTTGTAAGATCCTCTGAAATAGCAAAACTATACGAATTAGTCTGACGAGAAATCGTGGCTGTTTTCGAAATAGCCTGTATATCTTTGTTGCTTTCAATTTTTCCTCTTATGAAAAATAATAATTAACTAAGAATTAATATCAACTGGTCTTGAGCTCGTTATACTTACAAAAATATGTTTCTAGTAAACTTTTTATAAGCTTCAAGAAAAAACTGTTACAAATAATTTCAATTGAAAAGTGAAATGGAAATGTCTATAAAAATTTAGAAAAAAACTATTTCTCAGTTTTTTTCTTTTCAACTTAAAATATTTCCAATTCCTTTCAAGCCAGATTTTACATGAGAATGACGGCGAAAAAGCAAAAATCATGGCTGCAATTAACCACTTCCGAAATCTGGTAATAGTTGGTTTCAGTTGCAGCATTCAATGTATGGTTAGAACTTAGTTATTTATTTTATTGCAATAGCTAAATAATATACAAAATATGGTCTGAATTAGAGAAAGTTTTCTTTAGAATCTTTTTTGTAGGTTTTAATTAATAAGCTTTTTTCGCGTGTCGTTTCAATTACACAACGTTTATTTTCAAACGTTTTATAAACGAAAAATCTGAATTTTGTAATCAATATTTATTTCGGAAAGCTTTTTAAAGATTTATTTTAAGTTTACTTTGCTTGTTGGGTTATAGCAATGTGCAAGTGCTGATTTACCATCAGGATTAAATAAAATCAAGAAAATATTTATTTCCTCTACCAGAAAGGTATTAGTGACAAGAAGGTAAGTACAAATAAACTATTGCCCCCTCTGAATTGGTGCACACAATCCGGAGATGATTCGCTTAAAAGATGTACGAAACAACGAAGTTCAAGTCAATTCCTTTGTTTACATCAACTCAGAGCGGTCCGAAAAAGTTGGTCTAAACTAATTTATTCCTTTCTTAGCATTTTTCTTGCTGAAAACCAGCCCAACGCGGGGAACACCCACCCCTGACAAAAGTCGCGGTTTGATATTTACGATGTAATTTAATAACTTTAATGATTTATTTGAAGTATTACAAATTTTATGCGTAAAAACTTATAAGCGGGCGAACGAATATGCAGGCGGTAGCAAAGTTAACGAACGAGTAAAAAATGAAAGGAGAAGTATAATAAGCAAACGTCAATAATACTAAGCAAACGTCCTTCGTGGTGAATTACAATCAACCCTTGTAAGCGCATATATATTAAATCTTAGGTTGAACAAGTACACATTTTATCTTGAACTAATATATTCGAGCCCAACACACATTGCTGCCGATTTGAAACAATACTTACAAGTATCGAAGACTACAGAGGAAAAGACTCGGTAAGAAACGGTTAGGATGCAGCCATGATTTTTGCTTTTTCGCCGTAATTCTCATATAAAATCTGGTTTGAAAAGAATTGGAAATATCTTAAGTTGAAAAGAAAAAAAACTGACAAATAGTTTTTTCTGAATTTTTATAAACATTTGCATTTCACTTTTCAATTGATATTATTTGTAACAGTTTTTCTGGAACCTTATAAAAAGTTTACTTGAAACTTTCCAACAAATTAAAACTGAAAAAGCTTACATATGGCTTATTGTAGCAAGTTTACTTTAAATTATTTTGAAAAACATTTACAGAAATGATTTTTGTGCATACTCAAAAACTTTTTATGAAGAATAATGCTATTATTAATGACCTATACACACAAAAGAAACTCAACGCTAAACAAAACTGTTGTTGTTGTATTGGCGATGTAGTCTTCACTAGTCGTCACTTTCCTTACCTAGCATTGTCAGCAGGACCTTCTAACGGAAGTCCCTGGAACCTTGAGGCTTCAAAAGGTTTGGACCAGAGTGAGATTGGTGTTAGAAGAGTAGGCTCAGTTGAGCAGATAAATAGATGGCTAGTGTCATGGGGAGACACACCACATGCTGTGCAGACATTTGGTATGGCAGGGTCCAGTCTGGATAGGTAAGAGTTTAACCTGTTACAATATCCAGATCGAAGTTGGGCCAGCATGACTCTTGTCTCCCAAGGCAGTTCGCGTTCTTCTTCGGCACATGGCCAGGGAGTTTACCGACTCTGTGTGGATGAGGTTCAGGGCGGTCGCTGCATATTTTGATCGAATTGTGAAAATATGTGATGCCGGATATCATCATAGTGCTTACGGAGATGTTCCCTTATTTTCCTGATAGGTGGATTTTCGTCAAGCAGGCACCTGTTTGGACGTTATGGTTTGTAACAATACAAGAATTGTTTGGTTAATAAAGGGTGTTTTTTTCAGCTGTATAAAACTTCGAATTGAAATAAAACACAAGAAAATCGTTTTAAGGTCCATCAATTTGGCTTTATTGCAAGGATAATTTTATGCCATTAATGTTTAAATATGATTTCGGGCATGTGGCCGCCGCGGCTGGCTCGAATAAAGCCAATTCTACAGGTCCAATTTTCAACCACTTTTTCGAGCATATGGGGCCGTATGTCGGCAATAACGCCACGAATGTTGGCTTCCAATTCCCCTAACGTTTCTGGTTTGTTGGTGTAGACGAGCGACTTCACATATCCCCAAAGAAAATAATCCAATGGTGTCAAATCACACGACCTTGGTGGCCAATTGACAGGTCCATTCCGCGAAATTATGCGCTCATCGAATGTTTCCTTCAATAAATCGATTGTGACGTGCGCTGTGTGGCATGTAGCGCCGTCTTGTTGGAACCACAACTCATCCACATTCATGCCATCCAATTCGGGAACAAAATAGTCGGTTATCATGGCTCTATACCGGTCTCCATTAACGGTAGCTGCCTCTCCAGCATTATTGCGGAAGAAGTGTGGCCCAATGACTCCACCAGCCCATAGAGCACACCAAACAATCAGTTTTTGTGGATGTAATGGCGTTTCAAGGGTCTCATGTGGATTCTCTTCACTCCAAATGCGGCAATTTTGCTTGTTGACGTAGCCATTCAACCAAAAATGAGCCTCATCACTGAACAAAATTTTGCGATGAAAATCAGCATCGAAATCAATCTCATTTTCGGCCCATACACCAAAATCACGACGCATTGCATGGTCTCGCGGCTTTAATTCTTGCACAAGCTGGATCTTGTAAGGTCGCAAGCCAAGATCTTTGCGCAAAATCTTCCATAAAGTTGATGGACAAAGCTCCAATTGCTGTGCACGGTGGCGAATCGATTCATTCGGGTCCTCTTCAACACTTTGCTCTACAGCGGCAATTGTTTCTTCGGTGCGCACTGTTCGACGTCTCTGCGGATGCGTATTATCACATAGAGTAAACGTAGTGCGAAAACGATCCATGGTTAACCGAATTAATTGCTCTGATGGACGATTATGTCGACCATAAAATGGACGGAGCTCACGGTAAACTTCGCGAACTGAACCATTATTTTCGAAATAAATTTGCACGATTTGCAAGCGTTGTTCTTTTGTCAACCTGTTCATGATGAAATGGCAAACCAAACTGAACATAAATGACATTAGAGTTGCCAGATTTGACCACAAAATGCCAGTTTTATCTCTATTCGAAAAACAAACCTATAAAAAAAACACCCTATACTTCAATATGCACTGTAACACCGAGCATTTTTTCCTTGCTGTGAAGATGATGTTCAGGTGACATAAGGAGACATTCTGTAGCAGTTCTGTGTGCTGTGTTTTGACAGGCCTGCAACTTTTTCAAGTGTGTGTCTGCTAGCCCTGTCGACCATGTTGGCGACGCGTAGCTCAGAACCAGCCAGCCAATTGCCTTGTATTTTGCCAGCAACGTTTCTTTATATTTTCCCTATAGTGCTGCTAGCTAGTGACTTGAGAATTTTGCTGCGGCTTTGTACTTTGGTGGCAATCGCGGCTGCACAGCACCCTATTTGATCATGTTTTGATACGTGGGATGTGTGACAGTCGGGATGTGTGACAGTCGGTAGCTTGATCCTGTCGACGTAGACGTCTCATTTAATGTTCACCTGCTCTGTCCACGTCGTACATAAGGTGGCCGAGGTTTTGATCGATGCCAGTGCCAGATTTCGACCAGCGAAGAAACCTCATTTACGGGGCGGCCTGTATCCACTATGGGGGGTGCGGGCCTCGATATGTAGTAATTAAACAAGAATTCCACCGAAGATTGCCGACCACTCAGATAATTGACAGTCCAACGCTTTAGGCAGGGGAGAAGACAGTCTTCAAGGTCATTAAGAAGGCTTTCGAAAACCAACCCACTCAGCTTTGTTGAAATTAGTGTAGATTCGGGTTTCAGAGGTGACAAAGTCGGTAGGGCAATCGGAAAAGGATCTGATGCAAGAGTCAACATCGGTCGCCAGTCAACGCAGTTTATGAGACCAGCGCTGACGATGGTAAGGTCTGGCGAGCTTGAACAATTTACCGCGTCTCTTGCGGGGGCATCCCCGTTAACATTGCAGAACGCCGATTCATCTATTTCATCAGCCAGCTTCTGTCCTCTACCATCGACCTGTATGCTTGAGTGCAAGGGGCTATGGTGTGCGTTTAAATCTCCGAGGATTAAACAGTTCTCGCCTCTGAGTAACACACGAATGTCAGGGCGAGACTCACTCGGGCAGCAGGTGACAGGAGGTATGTAAATATTAATTATTTTAAGATCGACATCGCCTGACCGGACAATCATGCCTTGACGCTCTAAGGTGCTGTCCGTCGGGTCGACATCAGGATCAAAAAGACGATATTGCACAGATTGGTGAGTGATGAACCCAAGTCCACCCCCAAGTCCTCTCGCACGAAGAGCTGGTCTGGCACCGAACTTTGTCTCTTTTGCTTTATAAAATGTATCATTTCATTAACTTTGCCGGTAAAGCCATTGCAGTTGACCTGCATAACGCGAAAGTGTGAAGGGGAGAAATAGTCACACTGAGAGTCAAGGACTGGTGCGTATACCTAGGTGGCAGAAGGCTAGGTCGCGTGCGTCTTCATAATCTGGAGGGCGAAGGATCCGGACCACATTATGGAGGAGGCGAATTCTTCGACGTTGTACGTGTCAGTCCATAAATTCCTGTTTCCAAGTTCAGAGCGTATCAGCAGGTGGCAGAAACCAATTCATTAGTTGCATTTGACTGATCACGCCGGTGAATATAAACTCAACCCACAAACAGTGCACGTGGTGTAAG
This sequence comes from Merzomyia westermanni, assembly GCA_949987695.1. NCBI lineage: Eukaryota > Metazoa > Arthropoda > Insecta > Diptera > Tephritidae > Merzomyia > Merzomyia westermanni. The sequence continues at coordinate 93,648,189 of OX465290.1, read as the reverse complement.
GGACCACGCTCATTTTCCTGACGTCCCCGTTATACAAGACAGCGGTCCCTGTTGTTGTTGTTGTTAAAAGTGCTTCGCCCTGCCCAATAGGCTCGATCACACTAAATTTGCCCCTGCCGGTTAGGGGTTTAGAATATGCCCGAGGTAGGCATACCAGTCGTAAGAGGCGACTAATATGCACAAAGGTAATGACGTGCAACTCGATGGTTGATCTACGGATATGATGCCTCTCACCTCTCTTTACCAATCTTATCCTTCCTTACGGAAGGAGGGGTGACATGACCTAGAAGGTTTTACTGGTCATTAATCGCTACCACGACAGCCGGGCAGTACCGCAAGGGAGTACCGGAGCGTACCGGGCTCAAATCCGGCCAAGGACTGTTGATTCGACAACACTCCTCAAAACCTTCGGGGAGTGTTTTTGTCGTTACCACAACAACAAAAACAACATCACACTAAATTGTCATCAGGCTCTTCTAACGGAAGTCCGAGGAAACGCGGAGTTTCCAAAGGGGTGGACCAGAGTAATGTAGGTGTTAGAAGAGTTGAACAGGAGAAGAGATGTTTGGTATCATGAGGGGACATAGCACATGCAGGACATGTGTTTGGTATGTTGGGGTTCAGTCTGGATAAGTAAGAGTTTAACCTATTAGAATATCCAGAGCGAAGTTGTGCTAGCATGCCTCTAGTCTCCCTCGGAAGTACACGCTCCTCTTCAGACAATTCAGGTGGCTGAGTACTGATAACGGGATTCACAGGCCGAGATCTGAGGGATCTATCTACCGACTCAGTGTGGAGGTTATTTAGAGCCCGCCTATGGTTCCGCAGATCAAGTGGCAAAGATATGTGGTGCCAGATCTCATCGTAGTGCTTACGAAGATGTCCCCTTATGTATCTGGGGGGCGGGGCTACATGCAATAGATGTCGATTTGGAAGACTGGGGTTATGACAGTTCAGAAGGAAGTGTCTACTCAAGAGTTCCGCGTGCTCTTGAACATTGAGCAATTTTGCCTCTTGATGGAGACATCCCGTAGAAGTTCTGATGGCGGTGTTTTGGCAGACATTGCAATTTCCTCCAATTGGTGTCAGCAAGGTTGGGCGACCATATGGGCGCAGCGTAGTCAATAACCGGTGGGACAATAGCCTTATATGTAGCAAGCAATGTTTCTTTGTCTTTCCCCCAAGTACTGCCGGCCAGTGACTTGAGGATCTTATTGCGGCTCTGTACCTTTGAGGCTATTGCGGTGGCATGACCAGCGAAGGTGAGGCTGTCCGTAGAGGTACTCCGTCTACGTGGACATTTAACTCTTGCCACATCTGCGTATTCCATGTCGTAAACAGGGTCGCCATCGATTTAGTCGGAGATAGGGTCAGATTTCGTTTGGTGAAGAAGCTGGAAGGGTCACGGAGGTAACTATTGATTCTAGTACAGAGTCCACCTTTTAAGGCCGGCAGGGAGCGGTGTCTCTTTCAGGTCTCGAGGGAGTGTGGCGTGGTTGACCGTATCAAATGAATTTGATAGGTCAAGTCCCACGAGAACCGTCCTATGGTTTGGTGGGTGTTGATTCAAACCATAATTTATCTGTGTTGTAATGGCATTCAAAGCGGATATAGTGCTGAGAGATTTACGGAAACCATGCTGGTGATCGGCCAATTTCAGATTTGCAATAAAGTAAGGGAGCAGAATGGTCTCTAGTAATTTCGCTACCGGCTAAAGGAGGGATATCGGACGATAAGAATCTCCTTTGTTCGCCGGCTTCCCTGGTTTTAGTAGGGGAACTTCAATCGCCTGTTTCCATATCTAAGGTAAGACAGCGGTCCCTCGTCGCCGGCAGATGCTGGCTTGCGGGATCCTCCCGTCATCCCCAGGGTGGCTGATGAAAGCCGCTACCAAAAAAAAATTAAATAACTTTTTTTCTATTTAACGAATCTGGTTAATTTTTTTTTATTTTGCAGATTGACTTTTACATTTAACAAAAATGGATAACTGGGACACTGAAACAAGAATTTGGATTGTCCGCCGCTATCACGCACTGGAGTCCGTAGTTTCGGTTCAAAAAGAGTATAGGCGCACGTTTGGCGGCAATCCTCCGAGCAGATGGACCATAATAAGACTTGTAAACAATTTTCCCGAGCATGGGACAGTCAACAGAAGACCTTACCATCAAAACCCTTCAGTTCGAACGGAGGAAACAATCGCTGCTGTAGCTGCTGCCATACAAAACAATCCACGTGTTTCGACAAGAAGCTTATCTGCTCAAATGGGTGTAAGCAGACAGAAATTACAGTCAATTATGCACAAAGATTTGGACTTATTCCCATATAAAATTCAAATGGCCAACAAACTGAACGCTGCAGACTTGCCGATTCGCTTGGAATTTTGCCAGAAGATGCTTCAAATGGTGGAAGAGGATGGAAACATGTTGAACTGTCTTTTCATGTCTGACGAGGCCCATTTCGATTTAAACGGCAACATAAACAAACAAAATTGTCGAATATGGAGTGCTTCCAACCCACAGATACTCCATGAGACGAAATTGCATCCACTTCGTGTCACAGTGTGGTGTGCAGTTTCATCACGCTGCATTGTCGGGCCCTACTTCTCCGAAGAAAACGGTCACACCGTTACGGTTACTGGAGACCGTTACTTGAGCATGTTGAGAGAGTTTTTCTATCCAGAATTACGCCGAATGAGAATTTCTTTCAACTCTGTGTGGTTTCAGCAAGATGGTGCAGCTCCTCATATAGCCCAACCTGTTATGACAGAATTGCGACGAAAATTTCCCAATAAGCTGATATCCAGAAACTCCACATTCCGTTGGCCACCCAGGTCGCCTGACCTTACTGCACCTGACTTTTTCTTGTGGGGTTATTGCAAACGGGAAGTCTTCAAAGCAAAACCAACAAATTTGAATGAACTAAGGCAATCCATTCGAGAAACGATTGCGACTATTCCTGTCTCAACTCTCCAAGCAGTAATGAACAACTTTTTGGTAAGATGCCGCACATGCATCGACGAGCAGGGGGGGCATTTAAATTCCATTATTTTTAAAACTAATTAAGCTATATTTAATAAAATTTAATGAGCTTTAACATGAATAAAAGAAAAATGAATTCCATACACTGAAAAAAAAATTATTTGAGTTTCTTAATGTAGCAAAATTCATCAGCCACCCGTATGCATGTGGGCACTTCCATCGTCACTCGCGTTACATCAGAAACAATACTTTACTAGTTAAAGCCACTTTATGCTTTATATGTAACATTTGCAAATAATATGGCAATATCGTTATATCCAGCTTGAGGAGCTTAATTAGAAATGCCAAACTTTTTTTAATTAAATTAATAATTATGAGATAAGGGCATGTACCTGGAATGTCCGGTCCCTTAATGGGGAAGGTGCCGCTGCCCGGCTGGTTGAGGTCCTGAGGTAAGCAAAAGCTGACATCACCGCCATACAAGAGATGCGATGGACGGGGCGAGGAAACACGATCAAAACACCTTGCAACATCTACTGGAGTGGGCATGAAGACAAGCGCAGATTCGGCGTGGGATTTGTGGTGGGAGAGAGACTCCGTCACCGAGTACTGTCGTTCACACCCGTGAACGAGCGTCTCGCTGCAATCCGCATAAAAGTACGATTTTTCACCATATCGTTAATCTGCGCTCATGCACCGACAGAAGAGAAGGACGACGTGGAAAAGGATGCATTCTACGAGCGCCTGGAAGAAGCATACGAGCGCTGCCCCCGTCATGATATCAAAGTCGTGCTTGGCGACTTTAACGCCAGGGTGGGTAAGAAGGGTGTGTTTGGCCCCACTGTCGGGAAGTTCAGTCTCCACGATCAGACTTCGCCAAATGGATTCAGGCTGATCGACTTCGCCGCTGCCCGAAACATGGTCATATCCAGCACTAGGTTTATGCACAAGAAGATCCATCAGGCTACATGGCTGTCCCCCGATCGAAAAACACGCAACCAGATCGACCACGTTGTGATAGACGGACGGCATGCTTCCAGCGTTTTAGATGTTCGCACAATAAGAGGACCTAACATCGACTCTGATCACTACCTAGTAGCAGCCAAGATTCGTACCCGCCTCTGTACGACAAAACAGGTGCACCAAAAAACGCAGGGAAAGCTGGACGTCGAAAAGCTGCAATCGCAACAGACGGCCAATTATTTCGCAGATCGCCTCTCACACCTGCTCTCCGAGAGCACAATTCAACCTATTGGAATGCATGAGCAGTGGGATCATATCTCAGGAGCACTCCGTACCGCAGCCGAAGAAGTAATTGGATTCCGGCGAACGCGAAGAAACAACTGGTATGATGATGAAGAGTGCCGCGCTGCAACGAAAAGAAAGGACGAAGCCTACAAGGCAACGCTGAGATCGAATGCAACGAGGAGTGTGTGTGAACACTACCGCGAGTTGAAGAGGGAAGCGAGGCGGCTTTTCCGGGCGAAAAAAAGAGAGGCAGAAAAGCGTGAAATAAAGGAGCTTGAGATGCTGGCCAACGGGAATAATGCCCGAAAATTCTATCAAAAAATTCGGCGAATGACAGAAGGTTTCAAACCGGGGGCAAACTCCTGTAAGAATGAGAACGGCGACCTGGTGACCGATGTTCAGAGAGCACTCAGAATATGGAGGGATCACTTCTCTGCCCTTTTAAATGGAGAAACTGAGCAAGAAACCAGAGAAGATGCCGAACCCGAGCCCACAATCGAAGATGATGGAATTGACGTTCCACAACCCGACTATAATGAGGTGCGAATAGCAATATCCCGATTGAAAAACAATAAAGCAGCTGGCGCTGATGGTTTGCCTGCTGAGCTATTCAAACACGGAGGCGAGGAGCTGGTAAGGCGCATGCATCAGCTTCTATGCAGAATTTGGTCGGATGAATGCATGCCTGAAGATTGGAATCTAAGTGTTCTCTGCCCAATCCACAAGAAGGGCGATCCTGCAAACTGCGCCAACTATCGCGGAATCAGCCTTTTGAATATCGCATATAAGGTCCTATTAAGCGTATTGTGCGAAAGACTGAAGCCTGATGTGAACAGACTGATTAGACCTTATCAGTGTGGCTTCAGACCTGGTAAATCTACCATCGACCAGATTTTTACAATACGCCAAATCTTGGAAAAAACCCGTGAAAAAAGAATCGACACGCATCATCTCTTTGTTGATTTTAAAGCCGCTTTTGATAGCACGAAAAGGAGCTGCCTATATGCCGCTATGTCCGAATTTGGTTTCCCCGCAAAACTTATACGGCTATGCAAAATGACCTTGAGCAACACCGCCAGCTCGGTCAGAATTGGGAAGTACCTCTCCGAGCCGTTCGAAACTAAACGAGGTTTCAGACAGGGTGACCCCCTATCGTGCGATTTCTTTAATTTAATGCTGGAGAAAATAATACAAGCTGCAGAACTTAACCGCGCTGCAACAATATTTTATAAAAGCGTGCAACTGTTGGCATATGCTGACGATTTTGATATCATTGGCCTTAACAACCGCGCCGTAACTTCTGCTTACTTCAAATTAGAAAAAGAAGCGGAGAAAATGGGATTGGTGGTGAACGAGGGCAAAACGAAGTACCTTCTGTCATCATGCAAAGAGTCAGCGCATTCGCGCCTTGGCAACCAAGCCACTGTTGGCAGCAATAATTTCGAAATAGTAAAGGACTTCGTTTACCTGGGAACCAGCATTAATGCCAACAATAATGTTAGCCTAGAAATCCGACGAAGAATCACTCTTGCAAACAAATGCTACTTCGGACTGAGTAGGCAATTGAAAAGTAAAGTCCTCTCTCGACGAACGAAAATACCACTCTACAAGTCACTCATCGCACCCGTCCTGCTATATGGTGCAGAAGCGTGGACACTAACAACATCTGATGAGGCGGCTCTGGGAGTATTCGAGAGAAAGGTGCTTCGAAAGATTTGTGGACCTCTACGCGTTGGCGACGGCGAGTACCGAAGAAGATTTAATGATGAGCTGTATGAACTTTACGCAGACGCCGACATAGTTCAGCGAATTAAAACGCAGCGGCTTCGCTGGCTAGGCCACGTAGTGCGAATGAGCGAAGATGCTCCAGCCCAGAAGGTATTCTTATCGGCACCCGCCGGTGGAAGCAGAGGAAGAGGGAGACCACCACTCCGATGGAAGGACCAAGTGGAGACCGATTTGCGATCCCGCGGTGTTTCCAAATGGCGCCAGTTGGCGCAACGAAGAAACGACTGGCGAGCTATGTTTGACGGTCAAAATCGCCCCGGCGGTTAGATGACCATTTAAAGAAAAAGAATAATTATCAGAAAAAATTAAGAAAAACTTTCCGTCACTCGCGTTACAATTTTTTGCTCAGAGCTTTTAGAGCCTTTTTCGGATCTCAAACTCTCCGAACTGGCTTCCTTGAACTAATTTCTGTAAATGAGGCTTTGTTAAGAATTGATGTAAGTGTAACATGCAAAAAAAATTTAAAGCCTACCTTAATTATTTTTAAAGTTATTTAAAAAAAAGTACCGTCACTCGCGTTACAAGAATTTCGTCACTCGCGTTACATCCGAATTATGAAAAATTTTAACTTTCTAAAGTTGATACTTGGCTGGTGAGTTGAATAAAACTACCTGATATTCTGTCTTTAGCACAAAATTTTTGTTAATTTTTATTATTTATACATTAAACTGTTCAAAATATGTATTTTTCGTATTTTTTTTTTATTTATTCTTTTTACTCTTTATTATATACAATTTTAACTGTCTCTTACATAGTTACGTTTTTTAAGCTTTTTGGAACAAGTTTAGCGCTTTTAAGGGTATATAACTATTAACTAAGGTAAGTATTTATGAAAATTTGTTATTATAATTTTATATCAGTACACTTGTTTAAAAATCGTCACTCGCGTTACACGCAAAAAACGTTAATAAAAATGTTACCAAAGTAGTTAGAGTAAAAGTAAAACATTGAGACGAAAGGGCCGACCCGTCAATTAGAGAATATGGACTTTCATCAAATTCGAATGAAGATCTTCGATTTTAAGAGGAAAGATGTGCATTTTCGTCACTCGCGTTATACGAGGTGTGTTCAAAAAGTATCGCGAATTTTGTGTTTTTTCAAAAATTATTTATTTATTCATGAATATCTATTTTGTCCCCTTCAAAGTAATCCCCATGAGATATTGTACACTTGTGCCAACGGTTTTTCCAATCTTCGAAGCACTTCAAAAAATCATTTTTTTGTATCTTGTTCAGCTCCTCCTTCGATGCCGTCTTTATCTCGTCAAGAGGATCGTAACGTCTTCGTTTCATGGGCCTCTTCAGTTTAGGGAACAAGAAAAAGTCACAGGGGGCCAGATCTGGGAAATACGGTGGCTGCGGCATCATTAGTGTGTTGTTTTTGGCCAAAAAGTCGCGCACAAGCAACGATGCGTGAGCAGGGGCGTTATCGTGGTGCAAAAGCCAATTTTTGTTCTTCCACAAATCCGGCCGTTTCTGGCGGATTGCTTCGCGCAAATTGCGCATAACTTGCAGGTAATATTCCTTATTGACCGCTCTTCCTTGTGGCAAGAACTCATGATGCACCACGCCCCTGCAATCGAAGAAAACTGTCAGCAAAACTTTCACATTCGACCGAACTTGGCGCGCTTTTTTCGGTCTTGGTTCGTGCGGCAGCTTCCATTGAGATGATTGAGCTTTGGTTTCCACGTCATAACCATAAACCCACCATTCGTCACCAGTTATGACCCTCTGGAGCAAATTTGGGTCGTCGCGGACAGAGTTTAACATCTCATTAGCAATGTTCATGCGATGCTGTTTTTGGTCACAATTGAGCAATTTTGGTAAAAAAATAGGTAAAAATCGAAGACGATCCAAAACACGTGCAAGCAAAGCAGCTGTCAACAATTAACTGAACATTCAAAATGGCCGAGCTTGTCGGCATAAGTGAGAGACATGAGTACCAACATAACACCACAAAAAATTCGAAATTCGAATATACGTAACGAGCGAAAATTCAAAATTCGCGATACTTTTTGAACACACCTCGTATACCGAAAATTACTTTATATTTTTATTAATATCTTCGGAACTATAAGTAGGCTGCTGATAAAACTTGGCAAATGTTTAATCGAGATATCAGCAGTGATTACTATGTTTGGTGGAATGATATGAGTTAAAAACCATGGCTTTGGCGTCCTTTCAAAAAAAGGTAAAATAAAATTTTTCTTTTTTAATGTGTTGACTAATTTTAAAGGGGCATTTACTGTAGTTAAGCTCTTAATTTGGCCAAAGTAACACATTGCCATGAAAATTGGCTATTTTTATTATACCCTGCATATAATACAAATGAAAACCAAGCAAAAAAAATTTTAGGTTTTTTTTGTTCTCCGCTGCGGAAATGCCCATATATATATTTATTTTAATTTTTGTTTTAGTAGTGACCTATTCTTATTGTTTTTAATTGATTATAGAGAAAATTTACAACGATTTATACAGTGATAGTATGGGATGACATGTTTTGATGTTGTATTTAGTTGACCTTACAAAATGTACTACTACTAATTTCCTACTTTCTTGATTCTTCTTCCTCGAGAAATGAAAAAAAAACTCCTCCTTTTTTTCGTTCGAAAAGGAAACCCAGAAAATGGAAGTGTCAAAAGTAAACGTCAGTTCAAGTCAGCCATTATTTTAAAAGGAGTACGTTGATTTCGTCAAGCAGTGTTGCAATTTAGCTAGCATGACCTTACTTATGAACTCGGCTACCGTTGTGGTGATACCCGGACCCTCGTGGTCCCCAACCTTGCGGACTTCGTATCTATTTTATTTATTTTAATAAAATCAACAAACAAGATGTTTACAGACTATATGCAAAATACATTCATATATGCTTATATAAACTAAAAGTAAAATATAAAATACATGTTATGATAAGTGCCTTATGAGTAAACTCTTAAAAGTAAACTTCGTATAGCAAAAATCAAATCCCAAAGAAACAGAAAAATCATTTAATTGAGAAAGTGTCCTTCTTAGAGGAGCGTTCATCGAGTAAACAGTTCTAGCAACACCCACAAAGAACATTTCGTCATAGCGAAGGATCCGAGAAGGTACATTAAAACCGATTTTCAAGAGGAGGTATGAGCAGTCAATAGAGCCAGAGATGATATCATAGATAACGCACATCGACAAAAGAGTACGCCTCGAGTCTAATGATATAAGATTTATGAGCAAGCAGCGAGAGTGATATGACGGGATTGGCTCCACGAAATTCATCCGCCGCAGAGCGAAACGTAAAAAAGCCTTCTGAACAGACTCCAACCTATTAGTATGAACGGCATGAAAAGGTCTCCAGATAAATACTACATACTCCAACCTAGACCGCACTAAAGATGAGTACAACAGTTTAAGAGTACTAGAGTTCGCCCAGTGGTTGAAATTCAACCAATAAACTTTATTTTATTTTATTTTTTTGCTGTAGGTATGTTTTATCCGTCTTTTTTTCTTCCTTTCTATGTCGTTCCTTTCCTCTAACATATTTTTATTTTCCTTGATTTCTTTTTTTACTCTCTTATTTTATTTTTTACTTTCCTCAAACTTCTTTTCCTTTTCTTTCCCTTCCTTTTATTTTCTTTCTTTCCCCTTCGTTTTCTTACCTTTCCTTTAATTCCTTTTCCCTTCTCTTCCTTTCATTTCCTTACCATTCCTTTAATTTTCCTTCCTTACCTATCCTTTCCTATCCTTTCCATTCCCTTCCCTTTCCTTCCTTTCCTTTTCCTTTTCTTTCCTTTAATTTTCCTTCCTTTCAATTCTTTTCCTTTCCTCTATTTTCCTTTAACTTTCTTCGGTGTTTAATACTCTTTATGAGTAATCATTTATTTTATTTTTGTAAACCCTGTTTGTAGGTATCAGCAATGAATTTTACATATTTGCTCATATTTTACATTGCTTGTTTAATGTATCCAACAAAGCAACTTTTCGTGCAGCTGACACTGGGCATCGTTGCCAGTAATCAATACAATAACAACAACTAAAGCAAAAATGCATGACACAACAGAGTATCTATAGTGCGAATACTTATTTTTCATTGGTCCACTACCAACTCTTCGCACTCACAGTGAGAGCCGACCACACGAATAACACAAAAACATGCATGGCAAGTCTACTCACACCACTACGGCTCTTAATTTTTTCCTACAAAGCAACTCCTCGGCCATGCTCACGATTCAGCATAGTACACAAAAAGCAACTACACACACACACAGCGTGTCTATAGTGTGAATAAGTAAATGTGTAGTGGTGTGACTTTTATGTTACATTTTTTATATTAAAATGATTTTTAAAAATTTTTTTATTTACGGATAAAAGTACACCTCAAAATTTCCTATCTATACATATATAATTTGTATACCTTAGAATTATAGTTTAGCAGAAAACGGTTCTACATTGCATTCATCTTGTCTATTTATATATAAGATAAGGGTCAGAAAACGATGAACAGTTCCTGCGAATAAAAGCCAGGATAGCGTATGCTTTTTCGAACTAGAACCCTGGTTATATTGTTAGGCCCTAGAAACTTTCCTCACAACTTAAGCCCCGAATCGTATAAATTGTGATTGATCGCGACGAGCTCATCTACTTAGTACTTTACTACCTCATTTCGATGCCTATTTAAAGACGTACGATTTTCTTGTTAGATTTTGACAATGTTCACCTAGCTTCCTCTCGCTCAATATCCAAGACTCTCATTGCATGCTCTTGCACAAAGTCCTGCAGCTCAGGGATGGCGCTTTACCACATATTAACTACTTTTAGTAACCTAAACATAGCCCTAGTACTATGAGGAGGCGCTATTAATGGTTTGATATCCCCTTTCCAGGTGTTTCTACCAATGGACGAGGTTACCAGCGCACAAGTTCAACAACATAAATAAATAAATAAATCTATGGCGCGATATACAACAGGTATTTCATCATAAGCCTCCTAGAGATTTTCGCGCCAAGCTTCTCTTCCAATTCGTGGTGTGCCGATTTGAATTTTCCCTACAAATTGGTGGGACCTACAGTTTTTTTAGCCGATTCCGAACGGCATCTGCAAAACAGATGCATTTTTGAGTAGAAGCCTTCCATGACAGAAATACACCGCGGAGTTTGCCAAACCACTGCCGAGAGGCGGCCCCGTTTTGAAAAACCTTTTTCCCCAAACCACTTTTGATGTTACCTGTACCAGGGCTCGAACCTTGGACTTTCGATGTGGTAGGCCGGCAACAGTACCGCCACACAACGGCGGCAACATAGTAACGATTATTTGAATAAGCTCCACCTGCCCCTTTCCTCGAGGAAGACCTGTTGCCACTAAGAGCTGCTGTATACCCTCATGGTCCCTGAAAGCATTCGATGTTAATACTGAACCCCGGTATGAGATAATACTCTTCGGGTTACCGAATGTCGCCGCTTGCCATTTGTGCTGGTTTATTACACCCTCAGCTGCAGTCTTCCTGGTTGTATTGTATAATGAACCTGCTTGATCCGGGGAAAGGAAGGGTGAGGCTTGTCGGCGTTGACCTCGACCCACAGTCACAAAAACAAAAATATATATATTTTTCATGCCTAGAGTAGAAGGAAATACATATGGGTTAAAAATAAGCTAGAGAAGAAAAAGGAAAGCGAGAGAATACTGTCCATGTCAGGTGGAGTCATCCCACCCCTATTGTTCATGAGAATTGAATAACCTTGAACTCCACTTTGACTCCGTTTACCGAGTGGAGTTCCCTTGTCCTGACATTCGTCCGTCTGTCTGTAATTCGTCGGGCCTAACACATGGTCTGTCTGTCTGGTTGCAACACCTCGCTCGTTCATAGTGTGCCGCAAGGGCAAGACCCACACTAACACTAAGGGGAACTAGTGTGCCTGCATTCTTATCCTATAGACATTCCTCAACCAAAAAATCTAAAGAAACCATTATTTACAAAAATTCAAACTTTACTTGTCTAGACTTATACTCGTACACTAACCTTTATTTCAATGGCTACTTATTGCTACTTATAAATTCTAACCGGTATCAAATTTAAAAAAGAGGAAAAAAAATTCAAAATAATAACTAAAGGTAATAGAAGCAAAAAAAAAAAAATAAAAACTCCCTTTTAACTTTGTGATTCTAAAGTAAATTTTGCACAACACTAAGTAATAATGGTAGGTATGCATACGTATGTATTTTAATATGGGAATAAACAAATGAAAAACAAAAAAAGGACAGTACAGTACAGGTACATATGCATTCATCAGGTTAACCGATTATTGTCACCGTAGAGAATATTTAGTTTCTGTGTAACAACTGTTATGGAAACGCGTCAAGATGGATCGGTAAGGAAGGCGGTCGGCATGATATCAAGGTTGCACTGGGGCTAGACATTGTCGGCTGGGATGGGCTCTTGCCAACCTTACCGTCCTGCGCCATAAACAGAAAAAAGGTCATATCATGCCTTTTTAAACGCGAGGGAAAACGCAAAAAAACCGCGCAAACATCTGTAAAACAACATCCGGTTAAACCCCGGATACCACGGACAGACCGTTGACATTTAAATATTCAAAACTCAAATAAAAAAAAACGGGAAACTCGAATTAAAATTTAAAAGAAACGGCAACAAAATATTTAAAATAGAAATCAAAATTCAAAACAACCGAAAATTAAATAAAAAAAAACAGACTCATTTAAATTAACGACAAAAAAAAACCTGAAAATTAAAAACGAACCGGAAATGACGGGTTACCATTGTGAAAAATAAAAAGATACAAACACTAAAAAGGCCGAACAACATTAGGGGGCGCCGCGGGTGTTGTTGCGACGCCCTGGTGCTGACCCACCCTCATCCATGGGCATCGGTGCACCAAACCTAATCCCGATGGCCCCTTCCCTACATTTTCTATGACATCTAATTAAAGGAGAACATCAGCATTCCCATTTTCATACAAAGTTTATTTGAAATTCATTAAATAAATTTTAAAATACGGAATACAAAATTTGTTCAATAATTAAATTTTATCCAAAAGTGCCTCTTTTTTTTACTTTTTAACAACTCTTAAAAGAAACTTTCCGCGTAAATATTAAGCTTACAAAATTTTGATTTTTGTTTTTTTTCCCCCCCGTTTTGGATTATAAACATTTGAAAAGAAGAGTATTATAATCGAGCCTATAATACATTTTGAAAGAAAGCTTTTTATAAAGGTTTTTCTAAACTTCATTCAAACGATATTTTAAATAGGTATATATATATATATTTTTTTGTGTATTTGTATTTAGTTATGGTCATCGATATATTATTTATTTATGTATTATTAGTTGGCCATTTTATTTGTTATTTGTATTGCTATTTATGGACACATATATGTAGGGTTTATATAGTTATTGTATATTAGGTTATTTTAAGTCTTCCCTTATTTGGACTATGAAGTGAAAGATCTAAATTATTTGTTTTTTTATTGGAATTTCATATTTCCACTATATATTTTTTGTTAATCGTACCTTCTATTTAATTTAACTTTCTACTCAAAGGTGTTGTACTTCTTTTGTTTTGTCGTAAATTAATCCATTATATCTATTTAACTCGGTTATTATTTTCTAACTTTTATCTTATTTTATTTGCACCAACACGCCTAACCTCAATTACTAATTTCTGGTTTTAAGAAATAACATTGTTATATAACCTTTTTTTTTTTCTTCTCTTTGTTACATCTAGGTTCACTTATAACTTTGTGTTCCTCTAATTTTCCCTCATGTACTAAGTATTTTTGTTTTGCTGTGTTTTAGTCTAATTTAAACTTAATTTTCTTACATTAAATCTTAAATGTAATTTCATATATATAAAAAAATAGCTCCTACATCAGTTTGGTCTCACCCATTTGTTGCAGTAGGCCGTTGGTGGGGCGCTACTGTCGTTGTTGTCTCTGCTGGTTATGCTGTTGTTGTCGGTTTGGTTGATGCCGGTGGTTACTTGTTGCAGCGGTCCTTTAACAGGGCGACCCCTGCTGATGGCTAATGCGGCGGGCCTATATTATGGCGGCCCCCGCTGATGTCACTGCTGGTGTTGTTGTGGTTTTGTTGTTACTGGTGGTTACTGTTATTATTGCTGTTAATTCAGTGGGCCTAAGAGAAGCGGCCCCTGCTGTTGTCTCTGCTGGTGCGGCGGGCCTATGTAAGGGCGGCCCCCGCTAATGTCACTGCTGGTTGTGTTGTTACCGCTTTTGTTGTTAGTGGTGGTTGTTGCTGCCGGTTTAGTTGTGGCCGGTTGTGTTGTTACCGGTTTAGTTATGGCCGGCTAGTTGTTGCAGGTTTTGTTACTAGTGGTGGTTGTTGTTGCCAATCTTGTGTGTATGTATGTATGTATGTTAATTCATTATTTTCTTAATTCATTCAATACATAATCTTAAAATAACAAATTCAGTAAGAAAATAGTTAATGACATAGTATGCTACAATAAAGAGCAGTGAAATGTTATCACTTCCACTAGAACCACAATTTTTTAGGTTTTTGATTATGATCAGAATTTCTGAGCCGGATATGGGATCAAAGAAAAAACTGTTACTGGGCGGGGCGAGTTCAGGATGCAATGGGTCTGTTTGACACATACAAAAATTATAGTTGTTAAATATAGCGGGACCAGTACCCACGTTAACAAAGAAATCATTCAGCGCATTTGCAACTATCAGAGGATCCGAGACATCCAAACTTAACACGAGCGAATCAGATTTGCTTTTTGATTTACGGTTAATAATTTGGTTTACAGCATCCCATTCTCCCCTTAGGTCAACATGCGCTGAAAATAATAAATCTTGGAAATATTTTTCGCGATTAGATCGGATTTATTTATTTAGCGCATAAGTGAGGCCACGAACACGTTTCTTAAGCTTGGCATCTGTTGGATGTTTGCTGGATTTCAGACGTAAATTGTTTTTTACCTTAATCCTTCGAAGTAATTGGTGAGTTATCCAAGGCTTCAGAGCTAAAAGCGACTTTTTCCGATGAGCAGTGAGGCAAGAATTGTTTATGTGAGTTGAAAGCGTATTTATAAACAGGTTATAGGCTTTTGTTACATCCGTTTCATCGAAAACAGTTCCCCAGCTTTCACAGAGAAGTGATTCTTAGAGCAAATTATAATCCAATCTTTTAAAAGCTACTTGCGTACTATAATCTTTAATTGCCCTTCTTTTATTCAAGTTCACGAGTTGAAGGCCAGTCAGGCAATGGTCAGAGATGCCAAAGTTAAGATTCATACCGGCAAGCATATGATCTATCATATTATTTAACCTAACGTACGAGGTGCGTTCAAAAAGTATCGCGAATTTTGTGTTTTTTAAAAATTATTTATTTATTCATGAATGTCTATTTTGTCCCCTTCAAAGTAATCCCCATGAGATATTATACACTTGTGCCAACGGTTTTTCCAATCTTCGAAGCACTTCAAAAAATCATTTTTTTGTATCTTGTTCAGCTCCTCCTTCGATGCCGTCTTTATCTCGTCAAGAGAAGCGTAGCGTCGTCCTTTCATGGGCCTCTTCAGTTAAGGGAACAAGAAAAAGTCACAGGTTGCCAGATCTGGGGAATACGGTGGCTGCGGCATCATTAGTGTGTTGTTTTTGGCCAAAAAGTTGCGCACAAGCAACGATGCGTGAGCAGGGGCGTTATCGTGGTGCAAAAGCCAATTTTTGTTCTTCCACAAATCCTGGCGTTTCTGGCGGATTGCTTCGCGCAAATTGCGCATAACTTGCAGGTAATATTCCTTATTGACCGTTCTTCCCTGTGGCAAGAACTCATGATGCACCACGCCCCTGCAATCGAAGAAAACTGTCAGCAAAACTTTCACATTCGACCGAACTTGGCGCGCTTTTTTCGGTCTTGGTTCGTGCGGCAGCTTCCATTGAGATGATTGAGCTTTGGTTTCCACGTCATAACCATAAACCCACGATTCGTCACCAGTTATGACCCTCTGGAGCAAATTTGGGTCGTCATCTCATTAGCAATGTTCATGCGATGCTATTTTTGGTCACAATTGAGCAATTTTGGTAAAAAAATAGGTAAAAATCGAAGACGATCCAAAACACGTACAAACAAAGCAGCTGTCAACAATTAACTGAACATTCAAAATGGCCGAGCTTGTCGGCATAAGTGAGAGACATGAGTACCAACATAACGCCACAAAAAATTCGAATATACGTAACCAGCGAAAATTCAAAATTCGCGATACTTTTTGAACACACCTCGTATACATGATCAATACAGGTCCCTGAATCTGGGCGGGTGCGCAAGATAGTTGTCCAACATTGGGTTAGTAGACAGTAAGTCAAAGTTGAAATCTCCTCAAATAAAAAGGGTATTTGATTTTTCTGTACTTAGAAAAGTAGAAAACTTTTCATGAAAAAGTTTAAAGTCATATGTGTGAAATCTATATACGCATACAAAAGGGAGGGATATATTGTTTAACTTCAACGACATTTTTAAGACATCAGTAGCGCGATTCACTAACTTTTTTACCACAATTTGTCAACGATAAATTAACTTAACAACAATTTTAACAGTTTTGCGATTCACTAACTTTTTTAACACAATTTGTTAACGATAAATTAACTTAACAACAATTTTAACAAACTATGCTATTTACTAACTTTTTGTCTACTCTAAATTCGACAATTTATCGTTGTCGATTGGTAAATTGTTATTTTATCACAGATTCTTTTTGTGCTGTTAAAGTTTTGTTTACTTTTGTTTTGTGTGGGCAATTTATTGTTATATTTATATTTTATGTCATGGTATTCGAGTTTGTAGCGTCCAATATGACACGGAATGCAGCTGCAAGGAGCGCCACAGTAGATCGAAGGTTATTTGGGGACATAGATGATCCCTTTGACCTATCTCCATCGGAGTTTAGAAAGTTGTACCGGGTAGGTCCTGAAATTGCGGCAGGTGTTGCGGAGCGGCTGCAGGACCGATTGCAAGGACGGAGGATCACTGCGATATCGTCGCTATGCAAAGCACGGAACCCAATAGAAAGGCTATTTGGGGTCCTCAAAGCAACTTGACGATGTCTGTCGAGACAGCGGGTTCTCTTGTATGAGCCTGGGTTCGCGGGGAAGGTAGTGAACGCCCCTTACACAATGTTCGTTTAGCCGAGCGATCAGACGAACTTAACAATATCGGCATAGTCTTGGACATGCACACCAATGATAATTCTAGCAATTCAAGTTCAGTATCTTCCGCTGGAAAACGTGTCCAAATTTTTGATAACATAATTTTATTACAATTAATTTACATTAAAGCAAAAATTTGTGAAAATCGCAAAAAACGACTGCATAAACATATCCGCCACTGTATATATTTTAGCCATATTAAATAATTTAATTTGGTTTGTTGTCCTACGCTTGTCAAACAAAATAAAATGTACTACTTCTTTAGATTGAAAATTTAAATTTTTCTTATTTTATTGTGGAATTTAGAAGTAAGGCACATATTTCAATCATTAAAACATTTATTAAAAACTACAGGTACACGATTGCTTGTACGGCTTTTTAAATCACGCCAGACCTGTAAAATTAACTGTAAGTATATTTCTGAAGTTCACTGAATCAAAGTGGGCAGACTTTCTATTATGGGGCCCTGATATTTCATGTTTTGTAAAGGTAGCTCGACATAATGGAATGCCAACCCCACTAATATGCATACTTATTGGCACTTCTGCGGAAAAGCGTGTCAAATATAACGTTGCAAGTACTCTTCACATTACACCATCTATGCAGTGTAAAATGCTTATATTCATGCAACTAATAAACTTTTAAAAAGCACTGACAAAGTTACACACGATGCACCATTCCATAGAATTGGTGGTAATTGTTACCTTTAGGAGACAAATTCTAAAACACGTCCGAAATTATCGGGAGAGGTATCAAACAACGGGCTTTGACCTCGGTATCAACAATCCGAAAGCGCAAACTCGATTTTATATATCTGTGAAGAGATATTTGCAATTAAAGTTGAAAATTCTCTACAATAATCATGTGGTTGTTGTACACAGAAAATTTTGCCAATAACTTTTCACGGAAACAAAATATTTCGTTTCCGCTCCCAGATTATTGTTACTGAAGGCAAAACGCGTCTTTTGATACCTTTCCCGATAATTTCGGAAGTGTTTTAGCAGTTGTCTCCTAAAGGAAACAATTACCGAATTGGTTAGTAACATTTCGTTCACTTAGTACTTACCGTAATCCATTGCTCCACACTTTTAAATGCTCCTCCAATGGCGTTCAGCTTCTCCGCCATTTCCTTCCACTTTTTTTGGTGCTCCAACTTGCCGTGCATGCGTTGGAATCTCCCAGATGCCAAACCAGGCGTTTCTCCCAGAACGTCCACCATCGCCCGTATATGTTCGGCTGTTGCCCTACTTCTTCTGGCTGCTGCAGCACTTGTTGATGCCATCCTGTAATTAAAAATAAAGGGCAGTAAATGGCTAAAAATACAATAAATATCAAAAATACTTCCCTTTGCTGAAATATCTGCACAAACAATCGACGCGAACAATTATTTTTGTTCTATTCCTCTTTGAACTTTTCGTAAATTTTGACATTTCAGTATCAGTGCCACTTTTTCTCAAATTGAAAACATTGACAACAAGTGTTGTTAAATCTGAGATAGTGAATCGCACAATCGTTAATGAAAGCAATATACGTTTACGGTAAAAATCTCGATTGCCGAATCGTTAAAAGTTAGTGAATCGCGCTACAGCACTTGTTAGACTTAAGTTCGAAACTTCGCATTCGTAACAGTTTCGTATAAACATTCCAACACCACCTGCAGAGTAAGTATCATTTGCATTTGCAAAAAAATTGTAATTAGGAATACTGTAGTCATTAATTTCATATGAAAAAATCCAAATCTCTGAAAGGAATATAATATCCGGAAGCTTATTAAAGGCTTCAAGGTTGCAAACTAAAGGATCGAAATTACGCCTTAGACTTCTTATATTTTGACGCAAAATAGTACAAGTATTGTCTTCTGATGCCAGTAAAGAGGAATCTGTGATAACATTTATGGTAGAACTGTTATTTATAAAAACGGATCCTGAATTCATTTTTTGAAGTACACAGAGACTAAAATAAAAATTAATTTAAGAAATAGCATTAAGGTCATCAAACGTTTTTGAAATAACAGGCCTATCATTTTCAGACGTTTTCATTAAAATTCTGGAATTTGACAACCATAAATATTTATACCAATTTTCTTTTTTCACCTTACTAGCAGCTGAAAACAAACCTCTACAATAGTATTGTAACTAAACTTGTCATATGGTAACCCTGTATACATGTGTATGTATATATACATATCTTCATACTTGGCAGCACAGTAATAGAACGAGCTGTCATTCTACTTTTTTCCTTTCATAAGATTAGATTAACTTCCTGTAACATTATCATTCCTGAATTCCATACGAAATAAATTATCTGAATTAAAAACCTGTGTAACGATTTTCAGTTGGACCACTACAATAAAAAGGCGACGAGGTGAACCATCACCATAGAACAAACGAGTGAGAATAAAATGGACGCTAAGCAGTTCGCAGATTTCATGGCGATCCAGCAAAAAAATTTAAAAAATGTCCAGTAACTCAGCAGCAGGTTCCAGCGAGGTTACAAATCTAAACCTTAGCTCCAATACAGCACTAGTTCCGAATTTCGAACCATTTGACGCCACTAAGGAATCGTTCCGAAATTACAGACTACGTTTTGACAATTACACTAAAATGAAGAACGTGCACACGATATATTGTGCAAATCTGTTACTCAACTCAATTGGCGCCAAAAGTTTTAGCATTGCTATGACCTTGGTTTCTCCTAAATGTCCGAGTGACCTTGAATACAATGAACTGGTCGCACTTCTACAAGCTCACTTATCACCACAACAGAACGTTCTGGTCGCACAACATCAATTCTTATCGAAATATCAAGCAGAAAATCAATCAATAGCCGAATATGTTGCAGCGTTGCGAACGGACATTGGGGATTGCGAATTCACATGCACATGCAAAAAGCCGATTGCAGATATTTTTCTTCGAGCGCAATTCATAAGAGGCATCAAAGACACTAGCATTCGCGAGCAACTTTTACAGAGTCAAAAGGAGGTAACAGCGTTTACAGACATCGTGACAAAGGCACGTGCGTTAGAGGCAGCCAAAATCGATTCAAAAGAACTTTCGCAAAAATCAAATCAATCAACATCCCGCGAAATCAATAAAGTTTATGGTAAGAAAGAAAAACACAGGTATCAAAATAACTTTAACAGGTCATCAAATCAGAACAAATTATAAATCATTAGGTATCGATGGGCTTTGCTTAAGGTGCGGCAAAAATTACCATTATGCAAAAAATTGCGTTAGCAAACGCAATAACCTCAGATGTTCTGAATGTAGTAAAACTGGCCATGTGGCCAAAGTTTGTATCAAAACACGTATGAATAATAAGCAAGGTAGAGAAACGGCAAACCGGATTGATAAATTCCACAGTGGGGTTTTATCGATCACAAAGATCCAAGATATCTATCAAACTAATTCAAGAGGATCAGATAGATTTTTCGTCACGGTTTGTATCGAAAGCAAGCCGGTAGAATTTGAAATCGACACCGGGTCAGGATATACATTTTTACCCAGAGACAGATTTGCTAGTCTAAACATTAATGTTCCGCTATTGTCATCAAATATGGCATTTCGATCATATACAAAAAATGTTTTCGTCCCTGATGGAAAAATTTACGTACAAGGGGAGCACAAAGGTAATACGATAACAGATGAAATATATATCGTGCCAGAAGAGTATACAGCGCTCCTAAGGCGAAATTGGATTAGGAAACTCAACATAAATTTGAACGAAATCAACTCTGTACATTCCACAAATACTTCAAGCGATGCAGAAGTTATCAAATTATTGAGCGACCAATTTAAATAAATTTTTGAAAACAAAGTTGGTTGTGTCAAACAATACACAGTGTCGCTTAAGTTAAGAGATGGGGCTAAGCCTATCTTCAATCGTGATCGTGAGGTTCCGTATTCCTTAATTCAAAAAGTTAATCCAGAGCTTGACGATTTAGAAACGGCGGGAATAATTTCAAAAACTGAGATCAGCGATTGGGATCCCCATTGGTAGTTATACCAAAAGTGGGTGGTGGCGTACGCTTATGTGTCGATTATAAAGTAGGAGTAAACGAACGTCTAGTGGACGCAAGTTAAGTTTATACTCCTGATGTACATAAAAATATAATTTTATTAATACCAAGATGTACTTAAATCAATTCTTAGCTGAAGTTCATATGCTTCAGTGTAATAGAAGACTGACTTATTTCTATGCTTAATCCTCTATTTATAGGCTTGGGTTTCTTTTGTTTATTGGTTGGTGATAATCTTCAACAGGAATGTTTTGTTTGCTGATAAGTAATGGTTTGTTTACTGACAATGTTTTGGTTGCTGATAATGGTTTGTTTACTGACAATGTTTTGGTTGTTGATAATGTTCAATCTTTTGTTTGCTGACAATGGTTTGTTTACTGGCTATGTTTTGGTTGCCGATAACGTTGAATATCAATCTTTTATGTAAACTACTGATTCCGTATCATACTTTGGATGATTTCTTCGGTACAGTAGTGTATTTTCTGTTACACTAACTCTCCTCCCTCTTAAAATTAAATGTCCTCATTTACAATTTGGACCCTAGAAATTTTCGTTTTCTTTCTTCATGGTCCTTTTGACATTGTATTAGTGCTCTTTGATAAAGTATATTATTTCTCCTTATTCTAAATTCTAATAATAGTTTGGTTATTATGATTAACAGGGTTATAATTAATATAGTTATAAATGTAGCCTTAATTGGATTTTGTTCAATTGGTACAAATATGGATGATATTTCGTCTAGACTATTGAACTTATATTCTGATTGAGATTCTAAGTATTCTAATATATCTAGATTTTCTTTATGTTTTTTATGGAGTATTTTTACCATAGTTTCTTTAATGTTTATATATTCTTCATTATTTAATGGTATATTGTTCTTGAAATAAATCGAAAAATCTCCATCTAAAGTCTCGTTGTTTAATATATTTAATCCGCCAATAATAATGTTTCCGTTACCATAATTAATAAAGGATGGATTCTTTTCTTTTATCATTTTACATTGAGCATTATTTTTCTCTAATATTTGTATTGTACATTCGTCCCTTTTATTCTGCTTACATATAGTTTGATCTATAAAATCTTTACATTTATTTATTCTTACATATTTATTTCCTTTGCATAAAGCAATATTTTTATCCAAAACTAATTTTCCTTTTGAAGCTAATGAGTATATGTAGAATTTTTCACATTTTTCTTTAATTTTTGGGTATTTGTAAACTGTACAAAGTTTTGTTTGAATTTAGCAATTTTAATTTCTGCATATTCGAAAATATTTATAGTTAAAACATTTGTTTTTTCTTTCGCAATGATTTCTGTGATTTCTTCTAAGTCTAATGAAGTTGACAGGAAGTTGTTATTTTTTGCTAGATTAATTGTAGTTAGGAGAGTATTTAGTTCATTGTAGACTTCTGTGAGTATTAATTTTTCAGAGAAATCCTTGGGGTTTAATTTCCTTAACATTTTTTCGAAATTACTATTAATTATTTTTTGTTTATTATGTCCCTCAATTAATTGATTAATTCTTGTCTGTATCTCTACTTCATCATCGTGGTCTGGTGTGCCCGTTATCCATTTTAATATTGTCCCTAATTCCTTTAATCCTCTTCTAAATCTATTAACTGGATTTATCTGTTTTATTAATATTTCAATTTTTTGGTGTAATATTCTCATTTCAGGATCTGAATCTAAATTATATTTTGTGTTTAATATATTTTGGTATGGTGTTAATATTTTAGTTAAATTTGTAATGTGATATAAATAATCGTAGCTATCAAATATAAAAGCTGGATTCGTTTCTATTAATATATAATATTTTCCTTTCAGATTTGTAATATTTGTGTCTGAACTAATTCTGTTTATGCACAGCAAGATTATTATTATTATGAGTATCATTTCTAGTTCGTACGGATGTTATCTTTGTGTATTATTCTATTATCAGTTGTTGTGACTGTTCTACCGTTATCCTGTTCAATTATTTTTTTCATAAATCTATCGTGTTTTTTATTTCTTCGGCTTCTCTTAACGTAAATAGTATCTCCTTTCTTATAAGTAATTTGTTTGTTCGGTGCCTTCTGCTGAGTGATATCTCTTTCTTGATTAAACTGAATTCTATTTCTGATGACTTTATAGTCGTATCCCCCTCTGTTGAAAAACACGTCCTCGGGTTTATGCCCTGTGACCGAGTGAATGGTTTTATTGTACTGTCGTACTGCTTCGAATATTACCTCTTCGTGTTTGCCTTTGGTTTCTTTTACTAGTAAGTTGGTTAGCTCCACTATTGTGCTGTGCGTCCGCTCTTCTTGATCGTTCGTTGTCGAATGTTGTGGTGGCACTGCTGTATGCTGTATATGTAGTCGATCGTATACAGATTTTGCTACTACGTTGGCGTATGTCGGTAGGTTAGTTGTTAGGTTCGTTGCGTATGGGAATATTTGTGATAGTATTTCATTCAAATATATGTATGAGTTTTTCCTATCTGGTATTTTTCTTATATAGCAGAATTTTGAGTATCTGTCTACTGTAGTTATGTATATTTGGTTGTCCAAAAAAAATGTATCCATGTGTAAGTGTGTACCTACTTCATTTGGTATTGGTGTTTTTCCGTAAAGTAATTTATTCGGTCGTCTGTCGTATTTATATTTTTTACATATCTCACATATTTGTGCTGCGTTCTTTGCCATATCTTGCATGTTAGGCCAGTAATAGCTCTCAGAGAGTTCTTTTATATTATGCCTATAATTTCTATGTGCTCTTCTGTGTATTTGTTCAACTATCTCATTCTGCTCATTTTCGTCAGTGATGTCCCTTACTAATGCATTTGCTATTACAAAATTAGTTGTTGGGAATTTTGTACTAGTGTGTTTTTTATTTGATATAGAATTTCTTCTGTAGTGATTATGGCGTTAATATTGTGTGGGTGTAATACGCCTTTAATATCACTTATCAATTGTTCTATAGTGGTGAAGTATATGGTATGTCTAAATTTTCCGAATATATTTTTACTTTCTAGTCTTACTAATCCATTGTTATTTTGGATAATAATTTGATTATTAAAATGGTTTAAGCTAGTGCCTACGCTTCTTATGGTTTCAGTGGGTGAGCTAAGTTGAGAGTGCTGCGATTCTGAGTCGGTTAATTGATTAATTTGTTGCCGACTTAGTGCGTCTGCAACTATGTTTTGAGAACCTGGTTTGTATACCAATTTGGCACCGTATTCTTCTATTTGGTTTTTCCACCTTTTTAGTTTATTATTAGGGTTCTTCTCTGAAATAGAGTAGGTTAAGGACTGATGATCCGTGTAGATTGTAAGGTCTGATCGTCCATATAAATAGTTTCTGAGTTTTTGCAGTGCCCAAATTATGGCTAATAACTCTTTTTCGTTCGTGCTATATTTTTGTTCCGTCTCGCTTAGTGTTCTGGATATAAAACAAATGGGATTTCTACCTTGGGATAACACAGCTCCTATGGCAAAATTACTTGCGTCCGTGGTTAAATCAAAGGGTTTATTGAAATCGGGTTGAAAGAGTTCGACTTGTGCTTGTAATTCCCTTTTTAATATATTCATAGCTTTTATGGCTTCCTCATCTAATTTTATTTGCATTCTTTTACTTTGACTTTTCTTTACGAGACCGTTTTTTCCTCTTAAAAACAATGTTAGGGGTTTAGTAATCTTGGCGTAGTCTTTGATGAATTTTCTATAATATCCTGCTAGTCCTAAAAATGATCTTAATTCTTTCAGATTCATAGGCACCGGGTAATTTTTTATAGTCTCAATTTTTTGTGGGTCTACGGTTATTCTGTTATGTTTAATAATATGTCCCAAATATTCTGTGCTGTCTTTGAAAAAATGAGATTTTTCGTATGAAATCTTCATATTTGCTTAACGCAGTGCATTTATAACAATTCTTATATGTTCCATATGTTCATCGTGTGAGGATGAATATATTAACACATCGTCTATATATACATGCAAGAATTTTCCTATGTAATTTCTTAATATGTCATCTACGCATCTTTGAAATATTGAAGGTGCGTTCTTTAGTCCAAACGGCAGCCTTAAGAATTCATATTTTGCTCCATTTATACTAAAGGCTGTCTTTTCGGTGTCTGACTCCTTGATTTTTATCTGATGGAAACCTGCTTCCAAATCTAGGGTTGTAAAAACAGTTGCTTTACCTAAATTCTGTATTGTCATGTTGACATCAGGTATGGGATATCTATCGGTAATGGTTTCGTTATTCAATTTCTGGAAGTCTATGACCATTCTTCTCTTAGGGTTTCCTAACTCGTCAGTTCCTTTCTTTGGTACTGTCCATACGGGTGAGTTATAGGGACTTTTACTGGGTTTAATTATATTATTCTCTATCATTTTTTTTATTTCTTTATTTATAAAATTATTGTCTGAGAAGGGGTAAGGGTACTGTTTCGTCCATATTGGCTCTTCAGTTTTAGTGCGGATCGTCGCTTCAATTATTGGTGTAAATGGTAAAATAGGGTTTGTTTCTTCATTGATTCTCATAATTTCTTCAACTTCTTTTTTATATTTGCTCTCATCAATTGTGAAATTTACTTGGCTGAAATCCGTTTCATTTTTCTTCTGTTCTGCCCTCCTGACATACGTCATTTTATATTCGAACAGATCTATCTTAGCTTTCATTTCTCTCAAGGATTGTTCTCCTAATATCATATCAAACTCTTTTAATTCTTCGATTTCAAAAAATAATAATTCTTGTCCTAGCATTCTAATCTTCTTGGCTGAGTTTATTATGTTTGAACCATTCAGAGTTCTACTAACAAATTGTTTAACTGGGAAGATCTTTCCATTTGGAATATTTTTCCTAATATAATTTAATGTCGAACCCGTGTCTATTTAAACTAATAGTTTTTTGTTATCATGTAAAATAATCTGAAGACACGGCAGATTATTTACTCGTATAAAAAGTAGCCCTATTTTCAAATTCACTTTCATCTATATTTACCCAGATTGACTGATCACTATTATTATCCGTTATTTGGTGGATTCTTTGCATTTTCTGTGGTGCTGTATTATATCTGGATGACGTTGGTTGGTGGTTTCGCTTTAATGGTTCTCCTCTATTGGGATTGAAAGGTGCGTATCCTGCTCTTTGTTGTTCATAGTTGTTTCTGAAGGGATTCTGTTGATGCGATTGCTGTTGTTGATGCTGATTATTAGTGGGTTGCCGGAATCTTCCTATTGATGGATCCACGTCCATCGGTGTCGGGTTTGATATTTCCATGCGGGGAATAGGTTGAACTCTTGGTTGATACCTCCGTTCGTTTTGTGGGTGTTTGGGGTAGCTATAAGCTTCTCGTCGTATCGGATTGTTCTGCCTTTTATAAAGAATTTCCGTGGCAATTGCGTATGCACTTTCTAAATCTCTTAGTTTTGCTGCATATAATGTGTGTTGAGTGAATTCATCATTTATGCCATTGCGGAAGCAATCTATGGCCATTTCTTTTGTTATCTGCTGTAGAGAGTGAGTATTCCCTGGGTAAGCGATTTCACATTTAGTCATTGTTAAATTAAAGATTTGACAGAGCTTGCTGTGGAATTCAGATAGCGTCTGTCTTCCTTGTATTTGTCTTTTCATTTTCTCTATGAGGGCGTTATAGCTTCTAGTATCGGAGTAGCTGTAATCTAGGCGATTGAGTATTGCTTGTAAGTGAAATACTGTGCCATGATTCTGTAGAAGAGTAGCTGGTTCTCCTTCGATCTTCGTGTGACGTGTTATAAATAATGCATCGTAATATGCTTTGCTATCTCGAAAGACTTCTATGGGACTCATTGCTGCTATGATGGTTGCCCTCCATGTCCTGTATTTGGATGTGTCTCCGTTGAACACTGGTAGCCGTTCGAATAGTCTCAAATTTATTTCATTAGCATTGTTTATCGTGGGACTTATCGGTTGGAATTCTTCGATTTCAGGTACTTTCGCTTGCTGCGGCTGGGCTAATTGTGCTTCTACAGCGGCACAAGCTTGTTCCAAGGTTGCTAGCCTTGCTTCCATAATGATTCCTCTGCCTTGATCAAACACTTGTAATCGCCTTCTTCGGAAGCGGTCCAGTTTCACTTTTGGTTCTCCTTGTCCGCTTTTTCAGGACGTGTGGAATTTAATTTTTTAGGAGTTCCTTTTTTCACTATTTTATTGTTCACTTGTTGAGCCCCCAGTTAAGTTTATACTCTTGATGTACATAAAACTATAATTTTATTAATACCAAAATGTACTTAAATCAATTCTAAGCTGAAGTTCATATGCTTCAGTGTAATAGAAGACTGACTTATTTCTATGCTTAATCCTCTATTTATAGGCTTGGGTTTCTTTTGTTTATTGGTTGGTGATAATCTTCAACAGGAATGTTTTGTTTGCTGATAAGTAATGGTTTGTTTACTGACAATGTTTTGGTTGCTGATAATGGTTTGTTTACTGACAATGTTTTGGTTGTTGATAATGTTCAATCTTTTGTTTGCTGACAATGGTTTGTTTACTGGCTATGTTTTGGTTGCTGATAACGTTGAATATCAATCTTTTATGTAAACTACTGATTCCGTATCATACTTTGGATGATATCTTCGGTACAGTAGTGTATTTTCTGTTACACTAACTCGCACACAGTCCGATAAGAAAAACAGAAGACATATTCAATTGCTTACGTGATTCAAGGTACTTCTGTAGGCTAGACTTATACAAAGCTTATTTACATATACCAGTCGATGAAGATTCGAGCATAATACAAACTATGTCTACACAGCGCGGCACATACAAGGTTAATCGTTTATCTTTCGGCATTAAGACGGCACCATCCGAATTCAACCGAATACTTAATCAAATACTCCAGGCCGTCCCCAAAACAGAAGTATATTTCGATAGTTCACGGGGCAACAAAACTAGAATGTAGAGAAAACTTATACAAATGTTTACATCAACTACAAAAATTTTACCTACACCTTAACAAAGATAAATGTAAATTTTTTCAGGAAGAAATTGAATTCCTTGGTCACACAATAAAGCATAATCAAATTTTAAAATCAAAGAACAAAATCGCAGCCATCGTAGATTTACCTAAGCCAAAGTCGGTTGATGACGTCAGACGATTTCTTGGAATTGTAACTTACTACGCCCGGTTTATTCCAAACTGTTCAACAATCACAGCACCACTGCGCAGTCTAGCAAAGACGGGCGAAAAATTCAAATGGTCGATCCAATGCGATAAGGCGTTTAATAGCATCAAACAGGAAATAGCTAGCGACCGTGTACTCGTACCGTATAATCCAGCTTATCAACTCCAACTGGCGTGCGACGCGAGTCCAACTGGAGTCGCAGGGGTATTATCTCACATAATAGATGGTGAAGAACGACCCATTTCGTTTGCTTCTAGAGCTCTAACAATGTCTGAGCAAAATTACTCACAAATTGATCGAGAAGCGTTAGCAATCGTACTCTCAGTCGATCATTTTTATCAATATTTGTTTGGAAGACAATTTATCCTTGTTACGGATAATCAACCGTTAGTACGAATTTTCAATCAAAATGCAAAATGACCACGTCTTCAAAGGTATGCAGTTTTTCTCTCGGGGTTCGATTATCGAGTAGTTTACAAACGAGGGATCGATAACGCGAACGCAGATTGTTTGTCACGAGCTCCAGTATGCTCACCACATCTAGCAGACGCCATCATCAACAAAGAGATCAACCAACTCTGTGACTCGACTATACAACAAATTTCAACGCTAAAACTCAACCATAATACTCTTAAAGTAGAAACTGAAAAGGATAGCGAACTCTCCACGATATTGCAAAATCTCCAAAATAAGCGGATAGAAAACACAATGTTTACAATCAACAACGGTATTATCTTCAGGAGTCAACGCGTCGTAATACCTGCAACCTTACAAAAATTGGTTCTAAAAGAGCTCCATCTTACACACATGGGTATTTCAAAAATGAAACAATTAGCTCGCAGGTACGTGTATTGGAAATCAATCGATACGGACATCGAACAGCTAGTCAAAGAATGTACCGCATGTTGTACGGTTCGGGCCTGCCCTCCAAAAATAAAATTACACACATGGGAGGAACCAGCCCAAAACTGGCAGAGAATCCACATCGATTATGCAGGTCCTTTTCAAGGACATCATTATTTGGTCGTGATAGACGCAAAGTCTAAGTGGGCCGAAATTGGGTTAACAAATATGGCACCCACATCCAGTATTACAATTGAAATGCTACGTGACTTATATGCGAGACATGGGTATCCGGATGTAATTGTATCCGACAACGCCACAATATTCACCAGCGACGAATTCAAAAGTTCATTGCACCAGGTCATCCGGCTACGAACGGGCTAGCCGAACGTAATATTCAAACGTTGAAACAGCGTATATTAACACACACAAGGTATATTAACTTGTCGCCTAACGGCAGTACGTAACGGCATAAACGGATCGAGATAGATATTGACTTATGTATATCAAAATGTTCAGGACGAAAAGAGAAATTGATTAAGCTATGTCCGTCCGTCCGTCCGTCAGTCCGTCTGTGAACACGATAACTTGAGTAAATTTTGAGATATCTTAATGAAATTTGGTATGCAGGTTCCTTGGCACTCATCTCCGAGCGCTATTTAAAATGTGCGAAATCGGACAATAGCCACGCCCACTTTTTATATATAGAATATTTTCGAAAACACAAAAAAGTGGATACTCAGTACATAATACACCTATAAGGATAAAATTTGGTGAATACATTGAGATTGAGGCATAAAATACATTTTTCAAGAAATTTTTGGAAAAGGGCGTGGCACCGCCCACTTTTGATTAAGTCATATTTAGAAATAATATTAATCATAAAGGAAAAACCGTTCAAGACATCGAAACGAAATTCAGTACGCGGGTTTCCTGGTATGCAAGGAATGTTCCAGGAAAAAATGGTTGGGATCGGTTAAGGTCTACGTCCACTTTTATATGAAAGATTTTGAAGAGGATCGTAGATACATTAAATAGGCAATAACTTTGCGTAAAATAGCTTTACATCATTTATATTTCACTTTTAAAGTTTCCGTAAACAAAGAAATCCAAAAACTTTAAATTTTCGAAAATGGGCTTGGTCCCGCCGCTTTTATAGTGGACTATTCCACAAAACTTTTTATGCTATAACTCCGGCAAAAATTGACTTGTCGAAACGAAATTTGGGGATAATGTTCTGTATATAAAGGCAACTGTTTGCTGTAAAATTGGGCGAAATCGTTTAATGTCCACGCCCAGTTTTTTAACATAGTTCTGAATTTTTATTTTTCTTAATTTAAAAAGCGATATTTCTACAACTAAGCAAGTTATATCAATCAGATTTGGCGCACATAATAAGCTTTTTAAGAAAACATCGGCCGCAAAAAAATTTTGTCAATTTTGAAGAAGTAGGCGTGGCACCGCCCACTTTTCAGCATAAAATTTCTGCTATTTTCAAAGGCAATCGCTTATAATTCAATCTTGATATTCCAATGAAAATTGGTCAGCTGCTTCTCAGTAGTATGTATTATACTCCTGCCAAAAATGAGCCAAATCGAGAAACACACAAGCGAAATATTCGGGCACGTAGTTAATAGCCCACTGCAATAGCGAAGTTATATATCTTTTTTGATTTTCATACCTTTCATAAACATTAAATGTATGTAAGTATGAGAACAAGACGAGAAAAGTTCACTAAAATGATCATTACGATGAGCGGAGTCGATTTAGCCATGCCCGTCTCTCCGTCTGTCTGTCTGTCTGTCTGTCTGTCCGTCTGTATGATTGTGCGCGTATCACGCAAAAACTACTGAATAGAATTGCATGAAACTTTCACCATTCTATCACTTTACGTCTAACTTAATTTAGGACAACTTTCATTTGGATATCTCATCCAGTTCCCGAGTTATTGACCAAAATGTGGGAAAAATGTGACCAAAAATGTGGTTTTTTTACCATAACGCCCGCGTCACACAAAAACAACTGCATAGAAATGAATGAAACTTTCAATAATCATTCTCTGGACGTCTCTCCTAAAATTTAAGATATCTTTCACCTCGATATTTTACCCGGGTCCCAATTTATTGACCTAAATGTGGACCCAGGGTGACAGTATGATTTGTGCTTTTAAGGCGGAACAAAGTTCGGCGGGTCAGCTAGTCTATATATAAAATGTCATTAACTTGAACCAAGTAAACTCCTAACTATACCGAACTGCAGCCTTATACTCGTATAACCTGGGGGCTATTCCAAAAGTTATATACAGACTGTGTCGTGCCCAGCGAACTCCTGAACATATCGTGAAATTTCAAGAGCAAAACAAACCATAAAATATGTGGGCGTGGCACCGCCCGCTTTTGAAAAATTATGTAGTTATTGACTAAAAATAGGAAAACGCGATCATTTAATTTATATAAGAAATCCGGATTAAATAAACATTACCTACTGTATTCCATTCTACGTCAGAAGTACATAGATTTAAATAAAAAGTGCTATAAAGCTTATATCTCTAAAACCAAAAGAGACATTATTCTCAATCCAAAGTCATTTTATGGTTTCGTAAATTCTAAACGTAAAGTATCAGGGTTTCCCTCAGCCATGAAATATCAAGACATTATATCTAGCGATAATCAATATATCGCAAATTTTTTTGCTCAATTTTTCACTTCTAACTATTCTGCTGTCACCAATTCAAACTTTCAAAACTATCCCTATAAGCTACACGGGACAAATTCAATTAATTCACCAATTATATGCGCCAAAGATGTTCTAATTTACCTTAAAACCTTAAAAGAATCTTTTAAATATGGTCCTGATAGGATTCCTACATGTTTCTTGAAAAAGTGTGCGAATCATATTTACTAACCCCTTACCAATTTGTTCAATATATCACTAAAGTGTGGTGTTTTTCCAACTGAGTGGAAAGAATCGTTTCTTCTACCGCTGCATAAAAGCGGGAGTAGGTCTTCTATAGAGAACTATCGTGGCATCGCAAAGCTTTCTACCATCCCAAAATTACTTGAAGCTATTGTTACAAATCAACTTACGGGTCCGATCTCTACTTTGATAGCTGACTGCCAACACGGGTTCAGTAAGGGAAAGTCCACAGTTACGAATTTACTTGAGTTTACCAGTCATGTCTCAAATGGCTTTAGAAAAAATCTGCAAACCGACGTTATTTATACGGATTTCAGCAAAGCTTTTGACAAAGTGTGTCACTCATTACTTATTCATAAACTCGATCAGTTGGGCTTCCAGCCGGGTCTCAATCGCTGGATCTCTTCTTACCTTAGTGACAGGACACAAAGAGTAATGTTTAAAAATTTAGTATCCGATGTCATTTATGTCTCTTTGGGGGTTCCTCAAGGAAGCCATCTTGGCCCGATTCTGTTCTTGTTGTTTATAAATGATATTTCTACAATAATAAAATTTTCAAAAATATTAATGTATGCCGACGACGTAAAGCTTTTCATGTCATTCGCGTCATTTGAAGATAGAAATAAGCTACAATCAGATCTACATACACTTGTTACTTGGTGCGATTTAAATTATATGCCACTTAACCTTAAAAAATGTAAACACATGGGTTTTTCGCGTGGAATTTCTCAGCCGGCTTCCTATACAATTAAAAATTATAATCTTGAGCAAGTGTATGATTTTGTTGACCTGGGGGTTGCTATGGACTATAAACTCAGTTTCAACCGCCATATTAACACAACAGTCAATAAGGCTAGAGGTGTCCTAGCATTCGTTAAACGATGGTATAAAGAATTTAGCGACCCTTATGTAACTAAAGCCCTCTTCACTACATTAGTCAGACCGATACTTGAATACGGTTCTATAATTTGGAGCCCGCGTTACCAGGTTCATGTAGATCGCCTTGAATCAGTTCAAAAACAATTTTTACTATTTGCCTTAAGAGATTTTCATTGGGATCCCTTGTACAATCTGTCACCCTATACGAATCGTTTAAAACTCATTAATCTGCACACACTTTCTAGTCGGAGGGAAATGCTTGGAATTATTTTTATGATTAAATTGCTAAATGGTTCACTATCCAGCCCATTTCTTCTAAGTGAAGTGAACTTCAATGTACCGTCTCGTCCTTCAAGGCATTTTAAACCTCTAGTCTTAAAACAGTGCCGAACCAATTTTCAGTTAAATGAGCCTTTTCGCTGTTTGTGTCAAGATTATAACTCTCTTTCTGGTAGATTTGATATTTCAGACTCGCTTTTCAGCATAAAAAAATCAATTCTTTCTATCCTAAATTCATAGCTACTAATTGTTTCTTATTCTTTGACTTCTATATTAACTTCTAACAATAATTTTATTCTGTTAACTAGTTATTTCTTAATGTAGTACGTGTCTACAATCAAAATAGTTACGCACTTCGCCCTCTTTCCAGAATCATGAATATGCTAAAATAAAAATGTTGGTAAAACAATAATCTATCCTGTATCTACTTTACTTAGCTGATGAGGTTTTCTCTGTAGCTGAGCAGTTTTAGATCTCGACGATTAACAAACTAAAGCCTTTCAACGACTCGGCACGAACGAATAATCCGCGCGTTATGCGGATGCGCCCCTCGCGCCGGTCGGGCGGGATATGGTGGGTAATCCGTTGGGAATTATTATTATTATTATTATTAAGTGACACATATATCCAAATTTCATTAATTTAGACCAAAAAAGTTCGGAGTTATGACGAATTGAAACTTTATATAACCTGGGGGCGTGGCTCCGCCTACTTTTCCAAAACTATATATTGTCTATGCTGTACCCAGTGAACCCAAGTATATATTGTGAAAATTTCATAAGGATCGGTTGAGTTCTTTGCCGCCTATGAAAGACACCCTTTTTTATATCTATTTTTGTTAAGCACACAAGGTATACGAGTGTGTTCAAAAAGTTTCGGGAATTTTGAATTTTCGCTGGTTACGTATATTCGAATTTCGAATTTTTTGTGGCGTTATGTTGGTACTCATGTCTCTCACTTATGCCGACAAGCTCGGCCATTTTGAATGTTCAGTTAATTGTTGACAGCTGCTTTGCTTGCACGTGTTTTGGATCGTCTTCGATTTTTACGCGAAATTCGTACCAAAATTGCTCAATTGTGACCAAAAACAGCATCGCATGAACATTGCTAATGAGACGTTAAACTCTGTCCGCGACGACCCAAATTTGCTCCAGAGGGTCATAACTGGTGACGAATCGTGGGTTTATGGTTATGACGTGGAAACCAAAGCTCAATCATCTCAATGGAAGCTGCCGCACGAACCAAGACCGAAAAAAGCGCGCCAAGTTCGGTCGAATGTGAAAGTTTTGCTGACAGTTTTCTTCGATTGCAGGGGCGTGGTGCATCATGAGTTCTTGCCACAGGGAAGAACGGTCAATAAGGAATATTACCTGCAAGTTATGCGCAAAAACAACACACTAATGATGCCGCAGCCACCGTATTCCCCAGATCTGGCCCCCTGTGACTTTTTCTTGTTCCCTAAACTGAAGAGGCCCATGAAAGGGCAACGTTACGCTTCTCTTGACGAGATAAAGACGGCATCGAAGGAGGAGCTGAACAAGATACAAAAAAATGATTTTTTGAAGTGCTTCGAAGATTGGAAAAACTGTTAGCACAAGTGTATAATATCTCATGGGGATTACTTTGAAGGGGACAAAATAGATATTTATGAATAAATAAATAATTTTTGAAAAAACACAAAATTCGCGATACTTTTTGAACACACCTCGTATTACTTCATTCGGCATAAACGAATCGAGTATACTCGTATATTTATTAATGTATATCAGAACGTTCAGGATGAAAAGTAAAATATCCGGGCAAGTAGTTAATACCCCACTGCAAAAGCGAAGTTGTATATCTTTTTTGATTTTCATACCTTTCATGAACATCAAATGTTTGTACGTATGAGAAGAAAAAGAGATAGTCCCATCAAAAAGTATACTAAAATGATCAGGAGGATGAGCTGAGTCGATCCAGCCATGCCCGTCTCTCGATACGTCTTTCTGTTTCTCCGTCTGTCTATTTGAACGCAAATACGAACTGAAAGTATTAAAATAGACCTGCGTAAATTGGGATGACTACTAGGTGTATAATGTTCGGTTCCACCCGAACTTAGACTTCCTTACTTGTTTTTTTATAAATAAGCGTCAAGCTGTTATGATACAATTCCATATTATAAAATCGATTTTTCGCTTCCCTTTTCTTGCGTATCTTTCTATAATCTTTTCAACATCGATTTTAATATCATAATGTACGTGTAAAAGTGCTAAACCAATGAGGCTCTCTTCAGTCATAGTTTTTCGCAACCATGTTTTTAATCGCCGAAGGGTAGAAGGACTTCTTTCTGGAGAAGCATTACTGACTGGCAGTGCAGCCAGAATGTGCAATAGCATCCTTATCAGTGGAAAAGCATTTTCGTCGCAGTGATCTAGAACTTCTATTACCGATCTTGGGATACATTTTTTTGAGAGGATATACTTATTATACCTTTCATTTTACGCTAGACAAGCAGACAAAAGAAGATAAGAAATATTTCATTCAATCTCAATGTTACGGAAATCTAAAAAAAATTCATTTGAACTTCCGGCAAATTAAGCACGTCCAAGATTTCTTCAGGTCTGAGGGGGGGGCGTGCCCCCGTGGCACTTCCCACTTTTCCAAAACTTTGTAAATCTTGACTAAATTTTACGTACCCACCGAACTTCTGAACCTATCGTGAAAGTTTCGTAGAACGACTATAAATTTAAGCACAAACAACAGACAAAATATATTAGCGTGGCACATCCCTATTTTCCAAA
Source organism: Merzomyia westermanni (assembly GCA_949987695.1). Taxonomy (NCBI): domain Eukaryota; kingdom Metazoa; phylum Arthropoda; class Insecta; order Diptera; family Tephritidae; genus Merzomyia; species Merzomyia westermanni. Next base: position 93,612,164 of record OX465290.1, on the reverse strand, counting down.
ATAATGTAAAACTTGACTTAAGGACACATATATATAAATATCATTATTATAGACCAAGTACGTTCAGAGTTCTGACGAATTGTAATTTCATATAGCCTGGGGGCGTGGCACCGCCCACTTTTCCCAAACTATATATAGCCTATGCTTTAACCTGTGATCCTAAGAATATACTGTGAAAATTTCATAACAATCGGTTGAGTACTTTGGACGCCTACGGACACAAGGTATATTAACTTAAGTCGCCTAACGGCAGTACGGATCGAGATATATATTGACTTATGTACTCGTATATCAAAATGTTCAGGACGAAAAGAGAAATTGATTAAGCCATGTCCGTCCGTCCGTCCGTTTGTGACACGATAACTTGAGTAAATTTTGAGATATCTTAATGAAATTTCGTATGCGGGTTGCTTGGCACTCATCCCCGAGCGCTATTTAAAATGGGCGAAATCGGATGATAGCCACGCCCACTTTTTATATATAGAATATTTTCGAAAACACAAAAAAAGTGATTACTCAGTACATAATACACCTATAAGGATAAAATTTGGTGAATACATTGAGATTGAGGCATAAAATAAATTTTTCAAGAAATTTTTGAAAATGGGAGTGGCACCGCCCACTTTTGATTAAGTTAAATTTAGAAATAATATAAATCATAAATCAAAAACCATTCAAGATATCGAAACGAAATTCAGCACGCAGGTTTCCAGGTATGCAATGAATGTTCCAGGAAAAAATGGTTGGGATCGGTTAAGGTCTACGCCGACTTTTATATGAAATATTTAGAAAAGGATCGTAGATATATTAAATAGGCAATAACTTTGCGTAAAATAGCTTTAGAAAATTTATATCTCACTTTTAAATTTTCCGTAAACAAAGAAATCCAAAAACTTTAAATTTTCGGAAATAGGCGTAGCCCCGCCTCTTTTAGAGGGGACTATTCCACAAAACTTTTTATGCCATAACTCCGCCAAAAATTGATTTGTCGAAACAGAATTTGGTGATAATGTTCTATATATAAAGGTAACTGTTTGCTGTAAAAATGGGCGAAATCGGTTAATGTCCACGTCCAGTTTTTAACATAGTTCTGAAAAATTTTTTTGTAAAATTTAAAAGCGATATTTCTACAACTAAGCAAGTTATATCAACACACATAATAAGCATTTTAAGCCAAACTCGACCGCGAAAAAATTTTGTCAGTTTTGAAGAAGTAGGCGTGGTGCCGCCCACTTTTCAGCATAAAATTTCTGCTATTTTCAAAGGCAATCGCTTATAATTCAATCTTGATATTTCAATGAAAATTGGTCAGCTGCTTCTCAGTAGTATGTATTATACTCCTGCCAAAAATGAGCCAAATCGGGAAACACACAAGCGAAATATTCGGGCACGTAGTTAATAGCCCACTGCAATAGCGAAGTTATATATCTTTTTTGATTTTCATACCTTTCATAAACATTAAATGTATGTAAGTATGAGAACAAGAAGAGAAAAGTTCACTAAAATGATCAGCACGATGAGCGGAGTCGATTTAGCCATGCCCGTTTCTCCGTCCGTCTGTCTATTTGAACGCAAACTAGTCTCAGTTTTACAAAAGAATGCTGAAATTCGTTGCTTGCCATTTTATATATACTAGCAAACCCGGTAGACGTTGTTTTGATACATAGAAAACATCTATATATAAAATGTCATTAACTTGAACCAAATAAACTCCTAACTATACTGAACTGAAGCTTTATATAACCTGGGGGCTTTTCCAAAAGATATATACAGACTGTGTAGTGCGAACCCCTGAACCTATCGTGAAAGCTCAAGAGCAAAACAAAACACAAAATATGTGGGGTGGCACCGTCCACTTTTGAAAAATTATGTAGATATTGACTAAGTGACACATACGAGGTGTGTTCAAAAAGTATCGCGAATTTTGAATTTTCGCTGGTTACGTATATTCGAATTTCGAATTTTTTGGGGCGTTATGTTGGTACTCATGTCTCTCACTTATGCCGACAAGCTCGGCCATTTTGAATGTTCAGTTAATTGTTGACAGCTGCTTTGTGTGCACGTGTTTTGGATCGTCTTCGATTTTTACCTATTTTTTTACCAAAATTGCTCAATTGTGACCAAAAACAGCATCGCATGAACATTGCTAATGAGATGTTAAACTCTGTCCGCGACGAACCAAATTTGCTCCCGAGGGTCACAACTGGTGACGAGTCGTGGGTTTATGGTTATGACGTGGAAACCAAAGCTCAATCATCTCAATGGAAGCTGCCGCACGAACCAAGACCGAAAAAAGCGCGCCAAGTTCGGTCGAATGTGAAAGTTTTGCTGACAGTTTTCTTCGATTGCAGGGGCGTGGTGCATCATGAGTTCTTGCCACAGGGAAGAACGGTCAATAAGGAATATTACCTGCAAGTTATGCGCAATTTGCGCGAAGCAATCCGCCAGAAACGCCCGGATTTGTGGAAGAACAAAAATTGGCTTTTGCACCACGATAACGCCCCTGCTCACGCATCGTTGCTTGTGCGCGACTTTTTGGCCAAAAACAACACACTAATGATGCCGCAGCCACCGTATTCCCCAGATCTGGCCCCCTGTGACTTTTTCTTGTTCCCTAAACTGAAGAGGCCCATGAAAGGACGACGTTACGCTTCTCTTGACGAGATAAAGACGGCATCGAAGGAGGAGCTGAACAAGATACAAAAAAATGATTTTTTGAAGTGCTTCGAAGATTGGAAAAACCGTTGGCACAAGTGTATAATATCTCATGGGGATTACTTTGAAGGGGACAAAATAGATATTCATGAATAAATAAATAATTTTTGAAAAAACACAAAATTCGCGATACTTTTTGAGCACACCTCGTATATCCAAATTTCATTAATTTAGACCAAAAGAGTTGGAGTTATGACGAATTGAAACTTTATATAGCCTGGGGGCGTGGCTCCGCCTTCTTTTCCAAAACTATATATTGTCTATGCTGTACCCAGTGAACCCAAGTATATACTCGTATTGTGAAAATTTCATAAAGATCGGTTGAGTTCTTTGGCGCCTATAAAAGACACACATTTTTATATCTATTTTTGCTACGCACAGAAGGTATATTAATTCATTCGGCATAAACGAATCGAGATATATATTTATTAATGTACATATATTAAAACGTTCAGGATGAAAAGTAAAATATACGGGCAAGTAGTTAATATCCACTGCAAAAGCGAAGTTGTATATCTTTTTTGATTTTCATACCTTTCATGAAAATGAAATGTTTATACGTAGTTATGAGAAGAAAAAGAGATAGTCCCATCAAAAAGTATACTGAAATGATCAGGAGGATGAGCTGAGTCGATGTAGCCATGTTCGTCTCTCGATACGTCTATCTGTCTGTTCGTCTGTCTATTTGAGCGGACATACGAACTGAAAGTATTAAAATAGACCTGCGTAAATTGCGAGGCCATAATAGATCACTACTAGGTATATAATGTTCGGTTCCACCCGAGCTTAGACTTCCTTACTTGTTATTATAAGATGTTATTCGGAGGCATATGTATTTTAACTACGCAAGTTTCGAGGCATGATAAATGATAAATTTTGCGGTTAAAGCTTTAGTGAATTTAATGATTTCTTTTAGAATCGCTCTTCCACCACATCTCATGCCGGCCGACCTGTCTTTTGTTATTAAATTATATCCTGCAAATTTTAATTTGTGTTTCGGGTTTAATTTTGTTTCATTGAGCAATAATATGTCCTGGTTTTTGTTTTGCAGAAATTCACTTAAATCTAGTCTTCTACATAAACTTATGAGAGAGTTGACATTGAGGGGAATAAAGTTTAATTGGGTTTTAGTGATAGCATGTAAGTGTCCAACACTCATACTGAGTCCTTTAAACCAGATACCGCATCGGATCTGGCCGTCTGCAATTCTAATTGTTTTTGAAGGTTTGTGATTTGTTTACTCAGAGATAAAATTTTATTTTTTTAACTCTACTAGGAAAGAATTTTGAATATTATGATCGTTGGAAGTGTTTAATACACCGTTCACTTCTATAGCTACATTTGCATAGCTTAAGTTAGAGTTATTAAATTTATTTGGATGGTAAGTGTTGCTAGTTTTAGTTTTTTTTTTCAATCTTAATTTCTGCAGGAGCTCCTTATATCGTTCACAGCTTTTGTAGGCTGCGGGATGCCCAGGTTTTTTTTGCATAATACACAGTATAGGTTTTCTTTATACGGCTCTCCTTCTAAAAGACATTCTTTGCTGCTATGTGATCCGCTGCATCTCACGCACCTTGGTGGCATATTACAGTTAGCAGCGCTATGGAAGAAGTTTTGGAATTTCCTGCATTGTGGGATCTCAGGTCTACGTAGATGTTCCTATTTGATAGAATGGTATAAAATGTAATTGATTGCTTTCAATTCAGTAATATTGCTTTCAGCGGTTACTTGGACCATGAAGATTGTCAGCGATATATTTCGCTGTATTGATTTTTTGGTGGTAAATTTACTTACTTTTTTGCAGTTGCAAAGTTCACTGACAATTTCTTCATAATTGGCACTGCCGTTTAGGCCTTTCAGCAAATATGTTTTTGTTTTAAATCATTTATGTGTGTATGAATAGTATTTGACATTGGCTTTGTCAAGGTAACCGCAGACCCTTTTATCGTCGTCGAGGTTCGTTACGTAAATCGCTAGTTTATTTTGATTATGTTTTTTATTTTTAAATTGTGTTATCTTTAGACCATTTTTAATAAGTTCAATTATTTGTTTTGATTCTACATCAAATGTATTAATAGGTGAAGTGCTTTTGCTATTACTTTTCTTTTTGACATTTGTAAATGTTGTCGGTTCATTGTTCTGTGTTACATTAACAGGTGCAGCTTTGCCTGCTGCTGCGCTAGTTGATGGGTTATTGTTGTTGTTTAGAGCACGACCTAATAGTGTTTGTTCGCTTTCGTTGTTTAATTTATTGGTATGCGCATATTGTTGAAATTTTTCAAATGCTTCATTACACTCTTTTAGATCTGCGTCTAGTATAGCGTAGTAATTGTGTTTGCTAAATTGAGGCGGCTAAACTCTTTGCAAATTTTTTCCGGGCAAACTTCGTTCCGCAGTTGGATATCCCCCCGGAGCTCTCATTAGCGCTTGACACCCCGATCAACTTTGGGGCACTTACACTATCCCTTGATGATATTCTTGATGGGATTCCCTACATAAAATCATCTACCCAGTCTGATATTGACGGCTTATCGTCTTATCTTTTAAAAAACTGTTTGGCTTTGGCAATTCCTCTCCTTTTAATTTTCAATAAATCTCTCGAGTGTAGTGAATTTATTGACCCCTGGAAGGTTACATTCATTACCCCTATTTTCAAATGTGGGAACAAAAACAATGTTGCCAACTACAGACCCATTGCTAAGCTCTCAACTATATCTAAACTATTTGAATATATTGTGAAGCAGAAAATGTCTTTTGCTGTTCGGTCTCTAATTATGGACAATCAACATGACTTCATGTCTATGAAATCCACAGTTACAAACTTATCTATTTTCTCCGAATTTTGTCTATCTGCTTTCAACAAACGTCGTCAAGGCGGTACCATTTATACTGACTTCTCAAAAGCATTTGACAAAGTCAGTCATTCCATTTTGATTTCTAAGCTAGCCAGTTTAGGCTTCCACTCAATATTCCTAGCTTGGATAAAGTCATACCTTGTACAGCGGAACTGGAGGTAGTGCCACTTTTTGTAAGCAGATTTATTATCTGCCCCACTTCATTTTCAACAAGTTTGGAGTTATGCGTTATGAAGTAATATATCACGAAATATCACTAAACTGTATAAATACGAGTACTTCCTTTATTTTTCACTTTTTCCAACTCTTACTTTTTACTTGGGAAATTTTATGTTTCTTACATTTCTATGGTTGATAACCAGATTAGAGATCGACCAATTGTCGACGACATTATCGATAACATTGATGTACGTTTGACAACAAGTCAGGAAAAAATAAGCATGTTGGACGTTTTTGAGAACAAATGGCGTGTTTGTTCCAGAAGTATTTTTTTTTTAAATCTTTCATTTTCATATATATTTATTTGTATATAGTTGTGTTCGTCGACAAAACTTGCTAAGAACTGTCGGTAAAGAAAGAATGACGTAAAACTCTCTGGAAACGCAAAAAGTAAAAAGCTTCTGCCGAATAGGAATTTGTAAAAGCTTGCTAGTAAAACAGCTCTTACAATTTTCATTGGTTAATAGCTGAAAGTTTGAAAATTTTGCTGCTGTTTTGCTAACTCAAAATGCTCTCTCTCCCTGCAAATTTATTGCGTCGCCGAACACTTAACAGTAAAAATTTTCAAAAATTTTATGCTCGCTGAGTCGGGCAATATTCACATTATCAAGTTCGAAGAATTTATTTGTTATAGTATTTGTGCGTGTATTTCTTTGACTTTATAGTGATCGAACCCAGAATTAATAATCCAAGACTCATCCAATTCGTCACAATTGGTGTCAGAAGCGGTATTTTATAATAAATACCAGTGATTTCAAGGATAACAACGACATGGCGAAGCTAAATGAATTAAAGATTCCGCACCTCAAAAATGAGTTGGAACAACGCGGATTAAACACTACAGGCAATAAATCAGGGCAACAGTCACGATTGCGAGAGGCTATAGAAGCGGAAGGAATTAACGCTGACGAATATGTTATTGGAGGGTGGGGCCGTGTGCGGAAGTCCACGCAAGTGGTGAAAGTTTCTGATCGCCATTCACCTGGGAATGGCCAGAGCGATTCTTTTGCATGCGGTTCAAGCAGCTCACTACTTCCGGGCTTTGCGCCCAAGTATCCTCTGGGTAACCACCGAACACCCGTTTGGTGGTGAGCTAAACGTGAGAAGGCGACAACCTGGTAAGGCCACTCCGACATAATCGGTTTAAGGGCTTGCTGGGGGGTTCAAACAGCAGCGTCTGATCACCAGGTGGTGCGGCTGCAAGCGGGCGTCTGTCTTGGATCAAGCGGCTCGCTATACAAACGTGTAATAGAATTCAACCTCCCGTGAAACGGGTTGTGCGTTGGGTTTGGGACCCACCACATAAAACAACGTTCCAATGAAATTCAACAACAAAGCCTCGGATATGAGAACCCCTTTTTTAGATGACAACACCTCCGCAAACGAAATAAGGATTATGAGATAAGGGCATGTACCTGGAATGTCCGGTCCCTTAATGGGGAAGGTGCCGCTGCCCGGCTGGTTGAGGTCCTGAAGAAAGCCAAAGCTGACATCACCGCCATACAAGAGATGCGATGGACGGGGCGAGGAAACACGATCAAAACACCCTGCAACATCTACTGGAGTGGGCATGAAGACAAGCACAGATTCGGCGTGGGATTTGTGGTGGGAGAGAGACTCCGTCACCGAGTACTGTCGTTCACACCCGTGAACGAGCGTCTCGCTGCAATCCTCATAAAAGTACGATTTTTCACCATATCGTTTATCTGCGCTCATGCACCGACAGAAGAGAAGGACGACGTGGAAAAGGATGCATTCTACGAGCGCCTGGAAGAAGCATACGAGCGCTGCCCCCGTCATGATATCAAAGTCGTGCTTGCCGACTTTAACGCCAGGGTGGGTAAGGAGGGTGTATTTGGCCCCACTGTCGGGAAGTTCAGTCTCCACGATCAGACTTCGCCAAATGGATTCAGACTGATCGACTTCGCCGCTGCCCGAAACATGGTCATATCCAGCACTAGGTTTATGCACAAGAAGATCCATCAGGCTACATGGCTGTCCCCCGATCGAAAAACACGCAACCAGATCGACCACGTTGTGATAGACGGACGGCATGCTTCCAGCGTTTTAGATGTTCGCACAATAAGAGGACCTAACATCGACTCTGATCACTACCTAGTAGCAGCCAAGATTCGTACCCGCCTCTGTACGACAAAACAGGTGCAACAAAAAACGCAGGGAAAGCTAGACGTCGAAAAGCTGCAATCGCAACAGACCGCCAATTATTTCGCTGATCCCCTCTCACACCTGCTCTCCCAGAGCACAATTCAACCTAGTGGAATGCATGAGCAGTGGGATCATATCTCAGGAGCACTCCGTACCGCAGCGGAAGAAGTAATTGGATTCCGGCGAACGCGAAGAAACAACTGGTATGATGATGAAGAGTGCCGCGCTGCAACGAAAAGAAAGGGCGAAGCCTACAAGGCAACACTGAGATCGAATGCAACGAGGAGTGTGTGTGAACTCTACCGCGAGTTGAAGAGGGAAGCGAGGCGGCTTTTCCGGGCGAAAAAAAGAGAGGCAGAAAAGCGTGAAATAAAAGAGCTTGAGATGCTGGCCAACGGGAATAATGCCCGAAAATTCTATCAAAAAATTCGGCGAATGACAGAAGGTTTCAAACCGGGGGCAAACTCCTGTAAGAATGAGAACGGCGACCTGGTGACCGATGTTCAGAGAACACTCAGAATATGGAGGGATCACTTCTCTGCCCTTTTAAATGGAGAAACTGAGCAAGAAACCAGAGAAGATGCCGAACCCGAGCCCACAATCGAAGATGATGGAATTGACGTTCCACAACCCGACTATAATGAGGTGCGAATAGCAATATCCCGATTGAAAAACAATAAAGCAGCTAGCGCTGATGGTTTGCCTGCGGAGCTATTCAAACACGGAGGCGAGGAGGTGGTAAGGCGCATGCATGAGCTTCTATGCAGAATTTGGTCGGATGCATGCATGCCTGAAGATTGGAACCTAAGTGTTCTCTGCCCAATCCACAAGAAGGGCGATCCTGCAAACTGCGCCAACTATCGCGGAATCAGCCTTTTGAATATCGCATATAAGGTCCTATCAAGCGTATTGTGCGAAAGATTGAAGCCTGATGTGATCAGACTTGGACCTTATCAGTGTGGCTTCAGACCTGGTAAATATACCATCGACCAGATTTTTACAATACGCCAAATCTTGGAAAAAACCTGTGAAAAAAGAATCGACACGCATCATCTCTTTGTTGATTTAAAAGCCGCTTTCGATAGCACGAAAAGGAGCTGCCTATATGCCGCTATGTCTGAATTTGGTTTCCCCGCAAAACTTATACGGCTATGCAAAATGACCTTAAGCAACACCGCCAGCTCGGTCAGAATTGGGAAGTACCTCTCCGAGCCGTTCGAAACTAAACGAGGTTTCAGACAGGGTGACCCCCTATCGTGTGATTTCTTTAATTTAATGCTGGAGAAAATAATACAAGCTGCAGAACTTAACCGCACTGGAACAATATTTTATAAAAGCGTGCAACTGTTGGCATATGCTGACGATATTGATATTATTGGCCTTAACAACCGCGCCGTAACTTCTGCTTACTCCAAATTAGAAAAAGAAACGGAGAAAATGGGATTGGTGGTGAACGAGGGCAAAACGAAGTACCTTCTGTCATCATGCAAAGAGTCAGCGCATTCGCGCCTTGGCAACCAAGCCACTGTTGGCAGCAATAATTTCGAAATAGTAAAGGACTTCGTTTACCTGGGAACCAGCATTAACACCAACAATAATGTTAGCCTAGAAATCCGACGAAGAATTACTCTTGCAAACAAATGCTACTTCGGACTGAGTAGGCAATTGAAAAGTAAAGTCCTCTCTCGACGAACGAAAATAACACTCTGCAAGTCACTCATCGCACCCGTCCTGCTATATGGTGCAGAAGCGTGGACACTAACAACATCTGATGAGGCGGCTCTGGGAGTATTCGAGAGAAAGGTTCTTCGAAAGATTTGTGGACCTCTACGCGTTGGCGACGGCGAGTACCGAAGAAGATTTAATGATGAGCTGTATGAACTTTACGCAGACGCCGACATAGTTCAGCGAATTAAAACACAGCGGCTTCGCTGGCTAGGCCACGTAGTGCGAATGAGCGAAGATGCTCCAGCCCAGAAGGTATTCTTATCGGCACCCGCCGGTGGAAGCAGAGGAAGAGGGAGACCACCACTCCGATGGAAGGACCAAGTCGAGACCGATTTGCGATCCCGCGGTGTTTCCAATTGGCGCCAGTTGGCGCAGCGAAGAAACGACTGGCGAGCTATGTTGGACGGTCAAAATCGCCCAGGCGGTTAGATGACCATTTAAAGAAGAAAGAAGAATATGTTATTCATCTTTTGGAAGACGGATCAACAAAAATTGAAGAGAAAAAATGGCCTTCGAATCCAGTGGCAAATGTGGACACAAACATGATATTGGCTGTTTTGGAAGAACAGGCGGCTGGTATGACATCTCGCATGGCATCTCAGCTTGAAGAACAGGATACACGTATTACATCTCGGCTGGAAGAACAGAATACATACATGACATCCCATATTTCAGCTCAACTAGACGAAAGGAAGGCATACATGAGATATCAAATGGAAGAACAGAAGGAATATATCTCATCGCAGTTGGAAGAGCAGGAAGCAAGGGTGTCATCGAAACTAGAAGTGTAATATGCAAGGATAACACAAGTGCAAGTGGTACTCAGAGAATTTCAGGACAAAATTGACTCCGAAGTAGATGCTTTGAGGGGCCGTTTCCAGGAGCTGGAACTGAACTATCCAGTTGCCTCAGCGAATACTCCTAAGATAAAACCCCCTTCCTTTGATGATTTTGTTCCTTTTCAGGTATTTAAGCTACAATTTGAGAAGACGGCACCTGAAGACAAAGTTGTACTATTCGTGGCATTGAAGGGGCCTGCAGCTGAAATCTTGAGGACTATTCCTGACGGCAACGAAATAATTATGAGGCATTGATGGTTGCTGTTGAAAGACGCTTTGGCAGCGAACATCGGAAGCAAATTTATCAAATATCAAATAGCTATAGAATCGCTTGCAGAAACCTAATAAGACTTTGCAGGAATTCGCATCGGACATCGAGAGGTTGGCTCATCTAGCAAACGCAGAAGCACCCTTAGAGTACACAGAAAGGGTTGAAATCCAAAGCCTTATAAATGGAATGCGTGATGTGGAAACGAAACCAGCCACATATGGAAATTCAAAGAGATCATTTGCTGAGACGGTGTCACATGCTCTGACGCAGGAAACAGCCTCCCTATTAAGTAAGCCGGCTTACAAAGCTCACCGCGTAGAGGTAGAACGCCCAGACTGGGTAAACACAATTCTGGAAGCATTGAGTGGAAAGCAACAGAAAAATTATGGTGTCATCAAATGCTTTAAGTGTTGAAAATCTGAAAAGGTGGCCGTAAGCGCAAAGCTGAAGGAGATGAGCAAGATGAAAGTCCAAAAATCTCTGTGTTACAAATCGGACGGAAAGCGAGTAATGTTACTGTTGAAGGCTACATGGACGGGAAAGAGCGCTTGCTGACTGTGGATACGGGTGCATCACATTCCATCATTCGGAGTGACTTGATCAGCGGGAAGGTGAGATCATTGCGGAAAGCTAAGTTTTGGTCAGTAACTGGTGACAGCAAGCAAGTTCTGGGAGAAGTGACATGCAAGGTTGTGATTGGAAATGTGGCTAGGTATCACAACTGCTTGGTAGCGAATATTGTTGACGAAGTCATCATTGGCGTTGATTTCTTGGCTGAGAGAGACATTCACATAAACGTAAGGAACAGGGTTATGACTTACAACGGCCAAGAAGTACCACAATAGTGGCTATAGCACCAAAGGAGTGATCTTGGAAATGAAGCATCAGAAACCTCGTAAGGCAGAGGTAGCTCCTCGACCATTGGCTTTCATGGACAGGTACTCCTGAAGAAGATTCGGCAAGGCCAGGAGGAAGATCCAGGTTTGGTACGTGTGTTGAAAGGAGTGAAGGAGAACAAGCAGTCAAGAAGAGGAGAGATAATTAGAGAGAGTCGCATCGCAAGAGTATATTGAGCACCATGGAGCAGATTGAAGCTAATATCTGGTTGTTTGCATCAGATATGGAAAAGTGAAGATGGCCAGAATCGTCGAGCACTTATTGTTGTTCCCCAAGCAAGAGTTTCAGATGTTATCAAAGCGTCGAATAGTTGCTGAGATGGAAAGCACATAGGAATAAAGAAAACGGAGCAGTAGGTAAAGCGGCAGTTCTATTGGATTGGTTGCAAACAATCTGTAAAGGAATGGATTACTAAGTGTCCAAAGTGTGCTGAGGATAAAATACGAACTTCTGGTGGTCATGTTCCGAGGAAGCAACGCAACTTAGTCGACAAAGTGAAACAGTCCACTGGGCATGAGAGAGCGGAACGGAATCCTGCAGAAATCAGTTGCAGGAATGTTTGCCGGGTACCACTGAGAACGAAAGTGAAGGCACAAAGCCATACGGGATTAAGGACAGGCAAAATGCTTAGAATATGTGACAATGTAATGTATTGTGGGTATCTCTGCAGGAGAGGATTGATGTTGGAGTTTCAATCCCTGGAGGAAATGGAAAAACTAGGGTAGCACCCTGTTTGACTATATAAGGCAGTGACCAAGCAAGGCAGGTTTATCAGTTTATTTTCAAGCGTTGTTCAAGGAACTACTGTGAAGTTACCAAACTCCTAAATTTGTATTGCGTTTATTACTAGTAAATAAAACTAGCTATTTGTTATAGTATTTGTGCGTGTGTTTATATGATACGATATACGATATCGATGGCTTGCAAAAAAAATGTGTGCGTGACTATCGATGTGGCAGACTTTCGCTAGATTTCGATATCTGTGCTACGTTGGCATTTCTGGAGTGGAACGAAATGCTTCAAAAACTTTTCAAGTATATCTCAACCCATTCTCAAATTGGAAAACATCGTTTGAGAAAAAGTTGAAAATATATTTACTTTCAAACGATAAATAATGTTGAAAACGAAACTGAGAAGCAATATTTCCTCAAACGTTTCAGATTGTTCATTTCTGTCTTTTTTGGGAAACTACAAAAATAACATAAGGGAAATTTCGCGAAGATACTACCCAGCTAACCAAAGTCGGAGTGCACTAAAATAATGATAAAAAAGGACTCCGTGATTTAAAATTTTTTTAGAGTGTCTTTTGTAAACATTAAAAAAAAAAAACACTTTAACCTCAGACGCGTAACCTTCGTCGATTCGACGAATACGCTATTGAAAATTTTCTGTCTCTTTTAAGACTGCCTCTCTAAAGACTTAAGAAATACATCAGAATTGTTCCAAAATAATAAAAAAAATGTTTTATTTCGAGAATTAAAAATTGGTACACATATGCGTACAAAAAATGAAACCAAAAATTAAATAACTAGAAATAAGTATTTTAAAGAATGTTCGTCGAATCGACGAATGGTTAGGGTTTACAGAGAGTGAGCGAAGAAGTTTACAGAGAAGGCGAAACACTATTTGTTTAAGAAAATATGCCTTTGCACCGCTCCTGATCCATAGGAAGATATCAAAATACATTTAAATAGGAATTATGCATGTTTACGTAAGATATACTCTGGCAATTGATTGTAAGAAAAAAATGTTAACCTATTAATGTATAGACGATAGTTTTTAAGTTTTTTGTTTGTTTTGCAAAATGGAATTTTTCCTATTCGTGTCGGCTCAAGGTCTTAAACGCAATTGAAAACGCTAAAAATTTTATTTCAAGTAAATCTATGAAGCTAATTAGCCTCGGCAAAATAAAACAGAAATAACCGTGTGCTATAAGACTAATCATATCGCCCGTGTTTTACTTGGGCTGTTATGCCCGTATGACACTAAGTTTTTTTCTTGTATTTTAAGCTATCTTTTACACAAAAGAGATAGTCACATACAGTTTTCGAATTGGTGAAAACGGTCAAGCTATGTAAAAAAAAACTAACGAAATACAGCCAAAATGCAATCTAGACTGTTAAAAACAAACGAGTCAGTTTGTATTTCGTTAGTTTTTTTTGAAACTTGCCTGTTTTTGGTTTGTTTTTTCTGACAACTGTCCTTATTGTGACAAAAAAAAAAAAAGTTTTACTACAAATTTAGAATATTGGCACATTTTGTTTATTTAACGCTTTGTACGAAGGTTTTGGGGAGTGTTGTTGAAAGTAGCAGTCCTTGCGGCACATGCCCAACTGCTGCGGGTACGATTTAGTATGAACAGTGCAACCTTCTAGATCATGTCACCACTGCTTCGGTAAGGAAGGAGAAGATGGGTAATGAGAGGTGAGAGGTAACATTTAAGTAGATCAACCATGGAGTTGCACGTCATTTTGATAGCCTGTTGCGACAGGTATGTCTACCTAGGGCATATGCTAAATTCCTAGCCCGTAGGGGACTATTAAACCCTTTTGAATTTAATCATAACAGCTCCTGTTATTTTTTTGCATTTCATGCACTGATAATTCCTTGACTGCTCACATTTCTTTTACGGTAGTGCTCCCTGTTTTATTTTGTGGTTTTTCCGACAGGGTGAATAGTTGTTGTATATTGGAACGATTTTTCGTCATCCCTTGTCAAATTTGGTTTTGACACAAACCGGTTTCGGCGTTGTGCCATCATCAGTGTCGATTTTCGTTCTGATCTGTTGTTGTCGTTTGTCTTGTATCTATAGTAGGTAGCAGGTAATGTCAGCAGGAGTGTCTATGTACGTGTGTGTATGTGTTGTGTGTGTACATTCAGAAACGGGGGTGGTTTACATCGATCGGTTTTTGTGTGGTTGACTGAGGCAGGTAAAAGTTGGTGATTTTTGTTGTTTTACCTTTTTTGCTCGTTTGTTGTTTTTGATCTTTTGCTGTTTTGTGCTTATTTGTCGGTGCGTGTGTGTTTGTGGTACCTGAGTGGTTGCTTTGTGTTTTGTAAACCAATTTTAAAGGTTCGAATATTGTGTCGGAAACAGTGTTTATCTGTTCGTTTATTATTCTACCGTCGAATGTTTTTTGTTTGCAGATTTCCATGTTTTCGAGTACGTTCAGACGTCGGCCTTTTGCTTGTACATGTACATAGTTTATTTACTTTTTTAGATTTGCAACAGACCACCCTGAAATGCCCGAAAAGCGTTGACTGCAACCACAAGCATACCTGTCAAAGGCACATCAACATGGAGTTATTGTTTACATCTAAGGCACTTCAATATGGCGACGCATTCGGTACAAAACGCATTCCTATCTTCTAACAAATGATAGAAAGAGATGCAGGATGAGACCAATGTAGAATATAAAAAACAGGTGACGAAATCTCTTGGAAATTTTGACGTCTCTGCCTTAGATATCACACTTGACATGGTACACAATGACCACAAGTACATTAAAAAGATGAACATAATCAGCTTATTCATGTCCAGTTTGGTTAGACTACATTGTTTACCCGTACTAGTTTGGCATCTTCTTTGCGAATCGGAGTGGAAGGCAGTGGATGAATGTACTCCGAGAGAGTGTAATGAAGGAAATCGTTCAGAGTTGCTTTAAAGTAAAAACTGCAACTAAAAACTTCAATATAAACTGAAATATACATTCTATAGTAACTGATAACGTGTTATAACTGCTTTGTATTCAATAATTTGCTAGTTTCAAGTCTTCATGCTCAATATTGCAGTATTTAAATTTGATTGTTTTATTACTGCATACAACACACCCTGTGCGGTTTGTGTGTGTGTGCAGATTCGGAGTAAGTTGCGCTGCTAGTAGACATATACTATGTTAGACTATGAAAACGAGTCAACACTTACTGGCACATGTGCAAAACAAATCAACAAGCGACTTCAAACAACGCCTATCAAAAATCGATAACAAACTGTAAAGCTGAACGGACGCATATCACCATTATTGAACTCGCCAAAATTTTCGCACATCAATTCAGTTCGCCACCTGTTGAACACATATTCGAAGTAGTCCGAAAATACTACAAGAAACCCGAGGATGTGCTCTTCAATCAAAGGGGGTATCCTGACTATCAAAACGCGTCCGCAACAAAACGAGGACAAAGTTTTGCGGTACCACAACCGCAATCGCAAATAGCTGAACTACAAAGAAGCCCTGCAGTCAACTGCCTAACTGGTCAGTAAAAATTCTAGTTCATTAACTAGAATTTCGTGGTATTATCCATACCAGTTTCCGCTATCATAAGCAGCAACAACCCTCTAAAATTGTGGATACATGCATACGAGGTGTGTTCAAAAAGTATCGCGTATTTTGTGTTTTTCCAAAAATTATTTATTTATTCATGAATATCTATTTTGTCCCCTTCAAAGTAATCCCCATGAAATATTATATACTTGTGCCAACGGTGTTTCCAATCTTCGAAGCACTTCAAAAAATCATTTTTTTGTATCTTGTTCAGCTCCTCCTTCGATGCCAACTTTATCTCGTCAAGAGAAGCGTAACGTCGTCCTTTCACGGGCCTCTTCAGTTTAGGGAACAACAAAAAGTCACAGGGGGCCAGATCTGGGGAATACGGTGGCTGCGGCATCATTAGTGTGTTGTTTTTGGCCAAAAAGTCGCGCACAAGCAACGATGCGTGAGCAGGGGCGTTATCGTGGTGCAAAAGCCAATTTTTGTTCTTCCACAAATCCGGGCGTTTCTGGCGGATTGCTTCGCGCAAATTGTGCATCACTTGCAGGTAATATTCCTTATTGACCGTTCTTCCCTGTGGCAAGAACTCATGATGCACCACGCCCCTGCAATCGAAGAAAACTGTCAGCAAAACTTTCACATTCGACCGAACTTGGCGCGCTTTTTTCGGTCTTGGTTCGTGCGGCAGCTTCCATTGAGATGATTGAGCTTTGGTTTCCACGTCATAACCATAAACCCACGATTCGTCACCAGTTATGACCCTCTGGAGCAAATTTGGGTCGACGCGGACAGAGTTTAACATCTCATTAGCAATGTTCATGCGATGCTGTTTTTGGTCACAATTGAGCAATTTTGGTACGAATTTCGCGTAAAAATCGAAGACGATCCAAAACACGTGCAAGCAAAGCAGCTGTCAACAATTAACTGAACATTCAAAATGGCCGAGCTTGTCGGCATAAGTGAGAGACATGAGTACCAACATAACGCCACAAAAAATTCGAAATTCGAATATACGTAACCAGCGAAAATTCAAAATTCGCGATACTTTTTGAACACAGCTCGTACACGAGCGAAAAAAGAAAACAATTCAGTATTCGGGCTGCAATTGTTCAGTTAACAACGCCGTTCTACATTTTAATTTTCTGTTCAACTAATATTCTGAGTTTTTAAATATTCATTTAATTAAATTAAATATAAAACTTTCTTGCAAGTAATATTTCTTATAGTAAAATATTAATCCTGTTACGAATTTCGTGCTTCAAATGTCAACAAAATCACCCTTATTTTCGCCACGACACTACTGCAATAACGGCGCATTAGAGAAGCAACAAGGAATAAGAAATGTTCAAATAAAACCACGAAGAAAAGTGAAAACCAAACGATCATTTCTTAGATAAATTGTGGAAGTAAATAAAATTTCCTATTGGAATAATTTAAGCAATTTTTTCTAATAAAAACGTTTTCAAAGAATTCACAAACCAAACATTGAATTGTTGTTATTTTCAGGGATGATTTATATTGATTGTGAAATGCAGTTTTCATGTATAAAATAACAATGAATCTCCAACGTAATCGTTTATAGGCTGCAACATAGAAATTGGCGATCAGAGTTACATACAATAACAAGGTGGTTAAAATAGCACTTTTTAAAAAATTTAGTTACTAAGAACTCGCACATTAAGTACTAGATTTTCATAAGCGAGTTCTCTGCAGGGTTATTTGCAAAGAACCCCGAAATTTAAAA
The DNA here is from genome assembly GCA_949987695.1 of Merzomyia westermanni. Taxonomy (NCBI): domain Eukaryota; kingdom Metazoa; phylum Arthropoda; class Insecta; order Diptera; family Tephritidae; genus Merzomyia; species Merzomyia westermanni. The sequence goes on along the minus strand of OX465290.1, from coordinate 93,594,462 downwards.
TTTTCACCATAAACGCCGTGTGCCAATCGGTTGAAAATCGTAAATTTTGACAGAGCGAGAGAAAATTCTGACATTTATTGTGGTGAATACGAATGTCAGAATTTCCCCTAGCCCATGGGGCTAGGTTAAATTTTGACAACTTCAATGTGATACACATACATTGACATATTCAAATTAACAACCGCGAATTTTTTCTTTAGCGAAAATAAATTAAATAAAATTAAATAAAAATGGCAGAAAAAAGACGCAGAACATCGTATGTAACATGTAAGTTGTTATATTGTATGCATGTACATATATACATATGTACGAGGTGTGTTCAAAAAGTATCGCGAATTTTGAATTTTTGCTGGTTACGTATATTCGAATTTCGAATTTTTTGTGGCGTTATGTTGGTACTTATGCCTCTCGCTTATGCCGACAAGCTCGGCCATTTTGAATTTTCAGTTAATTGTTGACAGCTGCTTTGCTTGCACGTGTTTTGGATCGTCTTCGATTTTTACGCGAAATTCGTACCAAAATTGCTCAATTGTGACCAAAAACAGCATCGCATGAACATTGCTAATGAGATGTTAAACTCTGTCCGCGACGACCCAAATTTGCTCCAGAGGGTCATAACTGGTGACGAATCGTGGGTTTATGGTTATGACGTGGAAACCAAAGCTCAATCATCTCAATGGAAGCTGCCGCACGAACCAAGACCGAAAAAAGCGCTCCAAGTTCGGTCGAATGTGAAAGTTTTGCTGACAGTTTTCTTCTATTGCAGGGGGGTGGTGCATCATGAGTTCTTGCCACAGGGAAGAACGGTCAATAAGGAATATTACCTGCAAGTTATGCGCAATTTGCGCGAAGTAATCCGCCAGAAACGCCCGGATTTGTGGAAGAACAAAAATTGGCTTTTGCACCACGATAACGCCCCTGCTCACGCATCGTTGCCTGTGCGCGACTTTTTGGCCAAAAACAACACACTAATGATGCCGCAGCCACCGTATTCCCCAGATCTGGCCCCCTGTGACTTTTTCTTGTTCCCTAAACTGAAGAAGCCCATGAAAGGACGACGTTACGCTTCTCTTGACGAGATAAAGACGGCATCGAAGGAGGAGCTGAACAAGATACAAAAAAATGATTTTTTGAAGTGCTTTGAAGATTGGAAAAACCGTTGGCACAAGTGTATAATATCTCATGGTGATTACTTTGAAGGGGACAAAATAGATATTCATGAATAAATAAATAATTTTTGAAAAAACACAAAATTCGCGATACTTTTTGAACACACCTCGTATACGATCACTCTGGTTTCGATGACGATTCTCAGAGTGATCGTGGACGTTATACTACAACAACCACAACGTACTGAAAAAACTATGGAACCCATGGATGTCAGGTGTAAACTCTGAGCATCTTGATTTCTACAGATATCATTTACACGTGAAGCTATCTAAATTACATTATTTATTTCCAGAAAAGTTGCGCAATCATTTCCTGAGGCCAAGGATGGGCCGATTTGTAAGTCCCAATGGAATGGGCTGACCAAGAAATACAAAAGCTTCTTTCGATATACAACTGGTAACCACTGGAGAATTTAAAAGTAAAATATTTATTATTGCTAATTTCTCTTTTCTAGGCGAAGGAACTGGAGAAGAAGCCATGTCAGAGGACGCTAAGGACTGGGAGTATTTTGTAGCGATGCACGAATACGCTTCAAAGAAAGACAATTACCACCCAAGTTATTTGTTGGACAGTGGGGATGGCGAAGTGTCCATGAGACCAAGAACGTCTTCCGCGTCCAGCTGCTCCAACGCACCATCGACGTCTCGATCTCGATCGGGCAGCCCCCAACTGCCGAGTAGAGAGGAGCGACTGCACAAATTGGAGCGGCACATAATAAAACGCGACCGCAAATTTAAAAGGCGTGTCGGATCATTGCTATCGGTATTTGGGCAAATGGTTCAAACCGACTATCCACACATAAACGTGGATAGTTTGATAGTGTCGTCAGAATCTGACACAGATTAATGGCTTTATGGGAAAGTAAATAACCCATGGATTGTGTTCTCGACAAATAGTCAATCTTGATAAATAATCAAGAAAATGTGTTTGATCTCAATTTTTAGTATAACCACTATACATACAGTGGTGTACATAAGTATTAGCACAGTAGTTTTCGGCAATTTTCACAAACTTTGGCCTTAATAAAACTATTTTAACAAATACTATATAAAAACATGTGTCAATGTCTATTACAAAAACTATCAATTTTGTTTTAAAAATGAACGCAAAATTCGCAAAAATTCCAAGAAAGTTGAGGCAAATTTTCAACTGATTTCATAATATTTTAGAGCTTTTTAGAGTATGCAGTTTTGTAGGCTGTTAAATTTTAGTATAATAAAGTGTTAATCTTAGATTCGTGACACATTTTGCTGATTTTTGGCAATTTTTTTTCTTGGGACTTCCTCCATACAAGTTTACTAACCGATTTTTTTTTTATATGAAAGAAAACACTTGAGCTCGTCGGGAAAAAAAATTGCCAAAAATTAGCAAAATGTGTCACGAATCTAAGATTAACACTTTATTATACTAAAATTTAACAGCCTACAAAGCTGCATACTCTAAAAAGCTCTAAAATATTATGAAATCAGTTGAAAATTTTCCTCAACTTTCTTGGAATTTTTGCGAATTTTGCTTTCATTTTTAAAACAAAATTGATAGTTTTTGTAATAGATATTGACACATGTTTTTATATAGTATTTGTTAAAATAGTTTTATTAAGGCCAAAGTTGGTGAAAATTGCCGAAAACTACTGTGCTAATACTTATGTACACCACTGTACATCAATACCTGTGTCATTTTAAATGAAAATATTTAAATAAAATAAGTTATTGTTACAAATTTTCAGAGTTTTATTGTTGTTTAGCTTGCATCGTTTAAATGTTGTATCGACGATCTTCTTTCATTTATCTTTAATCTCAATCGAATAAGCATTTGTGTTTCAATAGGAATTTTTATTAAATTAAAAAAAAATGTTTTTAAGTGCAATCCCAGTAGAAGTATAGGCAATAAGCCAATACTCGCATTATAAAACGATGATCCCTGGTTCTACTGGGGTATAATATTAAAATATAGAATTTTCATGTTCCAAAAATGATGAAAAAATTTGAGATCTTTCTCTCAAACCATCAGCAGAATCGAAAAGCATAACTTCGTTTCGATCATGCACATAGTTAAAATTTTCCACTGCAATATTAGAAAGATCCAAATCTTCGTTCAGTACACAAATGTTATGCAGGACAAATTCACTAAAGACCGTTTTGATACAATTTTTTATATCTAGCTCCAGATCTCGATTGAAAATATTTCTCCATCTAGTCTTCACCATCCCGAAAGTTTGTTCTATAATAATACGGCCTCTACTATGTGCAGTATTAAACCTAGCTTCATTTGCCGTCAAAGGTTCTTTAAAAGGGGTTATTACCGGAACTGGTGTAACTTGACACGGATATCCCTTATCGCCAAATAAATAATGTCCTCGTGGTGGATAGATGGCTTTCGCATACAAAGGACTATTGAGGAAAACACGTATATCATGAACGGAGCCAGGAAACCCCACGAATACGTCAGTAACTTTTGATTCGCTATCTGCAACTGCTTGCACTTGGATGGAGTAAAACTTTTTGTGGTTTATGTCCTCATCATGCTTATTGACAGGGCATTTAATTCTTACATGAGTTCCATCTATAGCCCCAATAAACCTTGCGAAAGCTTTATTTTTTGCCTTGCGGCAAAATTTTAATCCAATTCGATCGTAGTCACTTGCAGAACCGTGGTTAATCAAATAACGCAATTTTACAAATTCCTCCAACATTTTGTGTACCACAGTCCTCACTGTGTACCTACTAAATCCCATAAAAGCACCTGCAACCCGGTAACTGCAACCGCATGCCATCCAAAAGAAAAAGCAAATCACTTCATACTCGCACGACCATCCATGATGTTTTTGGGGAATAGCTATAACAACTTTTCTTAACGTACTCGGAGATATCCTTAAATGTACACGAGTTTTCGTTCTATCACCAGACATAATGTCGTTCAAATCTTCAGATATAACTCTCGGGTGAACGTAAACAATATTCTGGAAACATTTATTCAAAATCAAACAAAGATCTAGCTTCTCTTGAGGAAGATATTACCTGACGGCTTACATGTTCTCTAAGGATCTGAATTAAAGCCAAATCATCAAAGGAATACATGGCTTCGGTTTCCATTAATATAGAAATAAGCAAGGAAAAATATTTTCGCAGTACTCTATTCATTTTTAATTAAAAAATTTTATTTTATTAGCAAAATGTAACTTTTCGCACGAGCGTTTACATATGTCAAAATTTCAACTGTCAAAACTTACCATTTCATTTGGCACAGCAAAATGGAAAATATTTATACACCATGGAAAATTTGTTCACCTCATTTTTCCTCTGAGTAAAATGTTACCGATTGGCACACGGCCAAAAAGCTAATCTTCCTTGAATTTTCTTAATTTTATGTAAAGATATGTTTGTAAGTATAGCATAGATCAAGGCGAACTCAGTTACAGGTGATCTCATAAGAACATTTGAGCATTGGCTTCTTTGGTCAAAATAAAAAAATTCTATGCAATTTGACAGCAGAAGCCGCCGAAAGAAAAACAAAACACATGAAGTATGTGTGTGTATACAGCAACAAATTCGCCTGGTATAAATTCACCTTGGATTAGATTCTATCTGAGATTAATATCACAGTCCAACAATACGAGTATAAGACTTTTTGAATGGAACAGAATAGCGACCCCATAATTCTGAAAGGGTGTGTTGAGTAGATCATTTTTGTAGAACAAACTTATGGTCCAGCACGTCTGAGTTTTTTTTTACAGTGGGTCAAAGTTTTCATTTTTTGGTCGAAGGGAGCATTATAATATATGAAAAAAATGCTGTAAGTTAATGTCTGAGAGAATTGTTATGGTCAGAGTTGTATTGTGGAATTGTATGAGGATTATTTTTGTGGAAGATCTTAACCCTTGACCCTTTTTTTGAGAAAATCAAAAAATATCCTTTTAAAAAAGGACATTTAAGGATTAAAATATTCTACGAAAATGTTTGCCGGAAAATTTCAGTGGGGGTCACCAAAGACACCATTGTTGTAAATAAAGCTCTTTAGGATTAATTAGTAAACCACCAACATATACAAAACAGGTAAAAACGGCGTCAAGTTCGGCCGGGCCAACCCCTGATTCTCGCGTCTAGTCAGCTGTGACTTACAAATCGGGTGTGACATTTTTTAAAATTAACAATAAAAAATAAATGAAAAAAATCAAGCATAATTGAGCTACTAAGCAGTACATATCGGGTGTGTTTTTACTAAAATTAATATAAAAAAAGAAAAATTAAAGCTTAAATAAGCATGGCGGATTCTGTTTGCAAATGCAATGAGATTGGTTTTGTTTTATTTGTGGACATTTTACGCACCATCAAAGCAGAAGAAAGATATTCCCTACAATTGAACAACCATATTATCTTTTCTTTGGAATACGATTTTTATCTGAAGCTTGGATACCAAAAACTGTATGTACTACTTGGAAAGTAGTCTTTTGACCTGGTACAAAGGCGGTACTAAGGCACTGCCATTTTCTGCGCCTATTACATAGATTGAACCTGAAGATCACAAATCAGATACATACCATTTCTGCGTAAATTACAAATTTGGTAGATGCCAAAAGCACTACGCGATAATGACATACGAAGCAGCAAATAATGTCATTTTACCAGAAGTGCGCTGTGAAGGTGTGCCGGTGCCTCAACCGCCTACACATACATTTTCGGCCAATATAACATACGCCAATACAGAAATAACAGCGGCGGTTGAAAACATATCAGATGTAAGTTACTTGCCTCTTGATGGTTTAAACATATGTCCTAATTTGATAGACCAAGCTTATTTTGAAGATCTTGTAAGAGATTTAGGACTAACAAAAGATAAAGCTGAAATATTATGTTCCAGATTGAAAAACAGGAATTTGATAAAAGCCGATGTAAAAGTTACATCTCCCAGAAAAAGACACGCCGATCTGGAAAGTTATTTTAAAAAATCAGAGGAACTTGTATACTGTTGCAGTATTGAAGAGGTTCTAAAATATATAAGGCTTCCACTGGACTCTTCCGCTTGGCGACTATTTATAGATAGTTCAAAACACAGCTTAAAAGCAGTTTTACTGCACAATGGAAATCAGCATCCATCAATACCGGTTGCGTATTCCACAAAAAAGGAGGAAACATACGCAAATATTTCAAATCTCTTAAATAAAATTGAATACTATAAATATAACTGGGCAGTACGCGCAGACTTCAAAATGATTGCAATATTGACTGGAATGCAAACAGGATACACAAAATATTTGTGCTTTCTTTGTAAATGGGATTCACGTGCTACCAGCAGCCATTATCATATTAAATATTTGGAAGAACGTGAAGAAAATATTATTGGTGCCTTAAATGTAATCCATGAATCCCTTGTCCTAAAAGATAAGGTCATACTTCCACCGCTGCATATTAAGTTGGGCGTGGTGGAAATGCTTTCAAACGCATTCAAACAATTTTCCCCAAATTATCTGCAGCAAAATTAAAAGAAGCCAAAATACGGTTTTAAGAAATAATCTATTTCATTTAATGTAAATTACCTTTTCTAGGAATGCTCGTTGGACCCGATATAAGAAAATTATTACAAGATGAAGAATTGTATGGTCATCTGTCGGATATGCAAAATACAGCATTTGACTTTATGCAGCTGGTTATATCAGAACTCCTTGGAAACTCAAAAGCACAAAACTATGCAGAAAATATTGAAAGCATGCTTATCGGTTTTACCAATATTGGCGTTAAGATGTCACTAAAGCTGCATTTTCTGCACTCTCATCTCAATTTTTTTAAAGAAAACCTTGGAGCGGTTTCAGATGAACACGGTGAAAGGTTTCATCAGGATATAAAGGTATTGGAAGAAAGATTCAAAGGGAAATCCCAAAGTGTAATGCTTGCTGAATACGTATGGGGCTTGTACAGAAACCTTGACCCATCGGAACATTCACGTCAAGCTAAATACAGGAAAGCATATTCAGTTTAATCTTTAATCCATTGTCATACTACTGCTATTTTCCAATTCCCTTTTACTCGAAAATTTTAAGCAAAAAAATAAATATGTACATTAGGGCGGGTCGATTTAAAAATCGCTCATTGCTCTGTGAAAATCGTATTCTAGGGATCAAAATAAGAAACTTTGCCGAAGGAACCATACCTCTAAAACGAATTCTGATGTCCCCCAATTTGGGTCGAACGTTTGGGTAGGGGCAAATTTTGAAAAATCCCACTTTGACCCATTGAGAGTGCTCCAATCGAGTCCAAATGTATGACCGACCCCCACTAACTTTGGAGGCCCGACCCACCGATGCCAGTGGCACACCCCCTGGAACCCCCCTGGGGGTTCACCATACAAACATTTCAAAAAATCGCCGGTTTTGCACTTTACATGAAAAAATCAGCGAAATGCCTATGTTTTTTCTTTATTTTTATTTATTTATTTATAATAATATTTATTATTTATTTAAAATAATATCTATTTTATCTCTTAAGAAATTTATTAAGTCAGAACATATGTAAATGAAAAAATTAATTTAAGTGAGTTATAGAAAAGAAACTAAAAAAAATTATTGTCTTAAGTCTTTTTTACTTTCAAGTCTGGGCAATTTCGCACGGCTCTCTAATGTCGTCGCCATAACAGCCTCTACATTTTCCGGTATAACCCGTTTGGAAACGCTAGCTAGCAATTGAACATGTCGTTCCGTTCCTTGTATGTGTGATGGAATTTTTGGATCATTAAACGGTGGATCATCTTGATTTAAATATTCTTTCAATGTATCGTACGGAATGCTTCGCGTGAATGGTGGTTCAAATACGATATTTATATCATTCAAATTGATCATTTCCGTATAACTTGTGCAATTAAAGTTTATATCTGGTTTTTTATAAACTCTAAGTTCCATTTGCTCGTCAACATCGGTTCAATAGCGTAGAATTTTCTTGATGGCACAGTCGCCCTTTTCTTTCCTATCATCAAACAACATTGATAACAAGATATTTTCCGAATGCGCATAATATGAATTATCTTTAATTACTTGATTGACAATTTTGCGTAAACGAGGTTGTAAAAATCGTGACCAACCAATGAACTTGAAAAATAATGCGCTGCCGTACACGAAAGAGCTGTAATACTTGATATTGAAGTACATTGGCACATAACATTTAATTATAAATTCAACCAGAATTTTTAAATTTGCATCTGGATTTTCCGTTGTCACATATAATCGCAATAATCTAGCGGCCTTAGTGAGCCACCGAGAATGTACAATTTTCCCTGGTTTGATGTTAGCCAGATCCACCGGAACCACGCCGCTAGAAATTGCATGGGCCATGTCGTATAAGTACTTCGAATCGGTGGAAAATTCAATTTTTTCTGGAGCAGCGGGCATATTTTGCAACTCAATTTTTTGGAAGCCGTCCACCACCTGAAAATATATAATAATAAAATAATTAAAAATGGTTGACAATTATAATAAATGAGTGATAGCAATAACTTACCGGAGGAGTTTCACAAGTTTCGGTTTGACGGCTCAGTTTTCCGGTTGCCGATCTTGGTCCAGTGCTGGTTGATTTATCCAAAGCTTCAAACAAATGCCGAAACGGAAGTTCGTTGAAGTGTAGAAGGCAAACGAACCAATGCAATGGTCTTTTTAACAGCAATTCGAATCGTCGTATAATTCCACCGTGTGGGCCAGTGTTTGTTACCTCACCGTCAGTGCATATTCCAATTAATGCATCCAGTGATATATTTTTATCGTTGAAAAAAACATTTAGTTTGGTTGTTTTGTATTCAGCAGTTTCATGTTCCAGTCGTACGTAACCAATCAATTCAGAATTGGGTTCTCTCAAAATAACAAGATGAGGTTCTTTTACCATCCTAGTATGATAATTCTCATCAATTTTATCTATCGGTTAAGTATCACCTTTTCTGCCATCGAATGAAAATTGGAACAAATTGGTATCATCTAACCGTTTGCGAAGCTCTTCTTGTCTGCATTTCTCTTTTTCTCTGCGAACTTTCGATTTATCCATGATGAGAGGTTTCCCATGCTTATCTTTAATTTTAAAATCTTGCAAAAAGAGCGGTTCCCAATGCTGATGCTACTCTGTCAGGCACACCAAATCTGTCACATACCAAGGCAAAGTTAAAACAATCGTATCTCTCTGTGTATTGTGAACTTGTGCTTCTATCCATATCTTCTTGAACCGGTGGCGGTGCGTATGTTGAATCATCGGGATCTTGGTATGTTGGCATTGATGACATAGACGTTGCTCCTTGCTCTTCAGTTTCCATCATAAATGCATCCATTGTTAGTCTTCTCTGATTATGTTGATCGTGCATGAACTCTTTGAGGCGTTCGGGAACCCAGCCGCATGCACATGGAGCTGCCTTCAAATCGCATTTACATGTTCCAATTTAAAAAATTGTTTCCGGAGATTTTACATACTCTGTAAATTGTTGCGTGTTGTTTCTTCTCTTGATTTGCTCTTGATACTTGTCAAGCAATTTATTCAATTTATTAAATACACTTTTTTTCAGCATTATTTCCATACCAAGTTTTTCCCAAATTCCAATCAACTTATCTTGTACTTGAATAGTGAATGATTTATGGGAAAACTTTTTTTGTTCTGTTTTAGCACGTTCGCTTGAGTAAAAATAATATCCAGATGGGTTGGTAAATTAAGATCAGTAGACACACCAAAAACAGTAACATCATGCTTGGGTAAATGACTCATTTGGTTTTCGATAGTTGTTGATGTAGTTGCTTCATCTTGCGGTGTAGAGGATGGTGGATTCATTGTAAACTTTTTGATTTAGTCACTTCACTTATTATTTTTTTTAAATATTTTTTTATCTGAAATTAGCACTTCACACTTTAAATTCTTCGCAACGACTTAATGCATTCACAAAAACTGTTGTGTTATATATGGTCTACGAGACGAGGTAATAAGAATGAAATGGTAATTTCAATTCTACCTGCTGTGTCTTGTGGTGGCTTAAAAAAAACAACACAAGCAATTTTACGATCTGCAATTGTGTCACAGTGATACCTTCATTTTTTAAAACGGTTGAATAAAAAACCCACACAACTATGTTTACGACATGCAAATGCATCAGAGTGATGCCTTGGTTTTAAAAGGGTTGTAAAAACGCTAATTTCTAATAATTTTTTTTAATTTCTTTTCTAATACTAAGTTAAACTCATTTTTTCATTTACATATGTTCTGACTTAATAAATTTCTAAAGAGAAAAATAAACTCCAAAAAGAAAAAACATAGTAATTTCGCTGATTTTTTCATGTAAAGTGAAAAACCGGCGATTTTTTGAAATGTTTATATGGTGAACCCCCACGGGGGTTCCAGGGGGTGTGCCACTGGCATCGGTGGGTCGGGCCTCCAAAGTTAGTGGGGGTCGGTCATACATTTGGACTCGATTGGAGCACTCTCAATGGGTCAAAGTGGGATTTTTCAAAATTTGCCCCTACCCAAACGTTCGACCCAAATTGGGGGACATCAGAATTCGTTTTAGAGGTATGGTTCCTTCGGCAAAGTTTCTTATTTTGATCCCTAGAATATGATTTTCACAGAGCAATGGGCGATTTTTTTGCCTCCAGACAAATCGACCCGGCCTAATGTACGAGGTGTGTTCAAAAAGTATCGCGAATTTTGTGTTTTTTCAAAAATTATTTATTTATTCATGAATATCTATTTTGTCCCCTTCAAAGTAATCCCCATGAGATATTATACACTTGTGCCAACGGTTTTTCCAATCTTCGAAGCACTTCAAAAAATCATTTTTTTGTATCTTGTTCAGCTCCTCCTTCGATGCCGTCTTTATCTCGTCAAGAGAAGCGTAACGTCGTCCTTTCATGGGCCTCTTCAGTTTAGGGAACAAGAAAATGTCACAGGGGGCCAGATCTGGGGAATACGGTGGCTGCGGCATCATTAGTGTGTTGTTTTTGGCCAAAAAGTCACGCACAAGCAACGATGCGTGAGCAGGGGCGTTATCGTGGTGCAAAAGCCAATTTTTGTTCTTCCACAAATCCGGGCGTTTCTGGCGAATTGCTTCGCGCAAATTGCGCATAACTTGCAGGTAATATTCCTTATTGACCGTTCTTCCCTGTGGCAAGAACTCATGATGCACCACGCCCCTGCAATCGAAGAAAACTGTCAGCAAAACTTTCACATTCGACCGAACTTGGGGCGCTTTTTTCGGTCTTGGTTCGTGCGGCAGCTTCCATTGAGATGATTGAGCTTTGGTTTTCACGTCATAAGCATAAACCCACGATTCGTCACCAGTTATGACCCTCTGGAGCAAATTTGGGTCGTCGCGGACAGAGTTTAACATCTCATTAGCAATGTTCATGCGATGCTGTTTTTGGTCACAAGTGAGCAATTTTGGTACGAATTTCGCGTAAAAATCGAAGACGATCCAAAACACGTGCAAGCAAAGCAGCTGGCAACAATTGACTGAACATTCAAAATGGCCGAGCTTGTCGGCATAAGTGAGAGACATGAGTACCAACATAACGCCACAAAAAATTCGAAATTCAAATATACGTAACCAGCGAAAATTCAAAATTCGCGATACTTTTTGAACACACCTCGTACATACCATAATAAACCACTATTAAAACAAAATTATAATTTTTTTTATAGAAGTTGGCGTGTAATTTTGCCAATTAATCGTAAAGAGCTTTATTTACAACAATGGTGTCTTCAGTGACCCCCACTGAAATTTTCCGGCAAACATTTTCGTAGAATATTTTAATCCTTAAATGTCCTTTTTTAAAAGGATATTTTTTGATTTTCTCAAAAAAAGGGTCAAATTGACCCATAAAGAGACCAGTTAGAGGGTTAAGATCTTCCACAAAAATAATCCTCATACAATTCCACAATACAACTCTGACCATAATAATTCTCTCAGACATTAACTTACATCATTTTTTTCATATAGTATAAAAATTAAAACTTTGACCCACTGTAAAAAAACTCAGACGTGCTGGACCATATGTTTGTTCTACAAAAATGATCTACTCAACATACAACGAGTACACCTTCAGAATTATGGGGTCGCTATTCTGTTCCAAAAATGCTGTTGGACCGTGTATTTAAATAAAAAAAATTTCCACAAATTGTTTCAAGAAAATTTAAAGATTATTCCTGTGAAATCAATTATAAAATTCAAACAAAAAAGATCTATTATTAGAAAAGAAGGAAATAACTTTATAAAAATGTTTTGCAAGGGTAAAATTGCTATGACTAGCGACTATATTTTAATTGGAGTTGGTTTCATTTCATTAATATAGTGATAGATATATTTTTATATCTGGGGTTCCAAATTATAGAACCATATTCAAGTATCGGTCTGACTAATGTAGTGAAGAGGGCTTTAGTTACATAAGGGTAGCTAAATTCTTTATACCATCGTTTAACGAATGCTAGGACACCTCTAGTCTTATTGACTGTTGTGTTAATATGGCGGTTGAAACTGAGTTTATAGTCCATAGTAACCCCCAGGTCACTTCACACTCACAATAAACCAATCCTGAAAAATAACAACAATTTAATATTTTTTTGTGAATTTTTTAACACTTTTTTATCAGAAAAAGGTTACTTAAATTATTCCAAAAGCAAATGTTATTTACTTACGCAATTGCTTTGACAAGTGATCGTTTCGTTTTCACTTTTCTTCGTGTTTTCATTTGTGCACTAGTATGTAGTATGTGCGTAGTATGAGGGCTGGTATGAAACTGGTGTATGTACTGCTTAGTATGTCAACTGGTATATTGCTGATGCAGAGGCTGACTAGTGTGCCAGTTGGTTGGTGCTGATGCAGATGGGGACAATTGCCATCTCGTAGGACATCGCCGTGTTAAAAATACCTGTTGCTAATATGCAAAAATTACAGAACACGAACTAGTTGGCTTGAAGGACGAGACGGTACATTGAAGTTCACTTCACTTAGAAGAAATGGGCTGGATAGTGAACCATTTAGCAATTTAATCATAAAAATAATTCCAAGCATTTCCCTCCGACTAGAAAGTGTGTATAGATTAATGAGCTTTAAGCGATTCGTATAGGGTGGCACATTGTACGAGGGATCCAAAATTGTTTTTGAACTGATTCAAGGCGATCTACATGAACCTGGTAAGGCGGGTTCCAAATTATAGAACCATATTCAAGTATCGGTCTGACTAATGTAGTGAAGAGGGCTTTAGTTACATAAGGGTCGCTAAATTCTTTATACCATCGTTTAACGAATGCTAGGACACCTCTAGTCTTATTGACTGTTGTGTTAATATGGCGGTTGAAACTGAGTTTATAGTCCATAGTAACCCCCAGGTCACTTCACACTCACAATAAACCAATCCTGAAAAATAACAACAATTCAATATTTTTTTGTGAATTTTTTAACACTTTTTTATCAGAAAAAGGTTACTTAAATTATTCCAAAAGGAAATGTTATTTACTTACGCAATTGCTTTGACAAGTGATCGTTTCGTTTTCACGTTTCTTCGTGTTTTCATTTGTGCACTGCTTACTCGTTTTTGTGTCGCTGGTATGCCTTTATGCAGTAGCGACGTGCAAAAAAATAGGGGTGATTTTGTTGACCTGACAGAACGTACATGATCTGCAACCGAAATGTATTATTTGAACACGAAATTCGTAACAGGACTATGATTTTAGTATAAGAAATATTACTTGCAAGAAAGTTTTATATTTAATTTAAATGAATACTTAAATAGTCAGAATATTAGTTGAAGAGAAAATTAAAGTGTAGGACGGCGTTGTTAACTGAATAATCAAAGTAACCTTTTTCTAAAGAAAAAGTTTTTAACAAATTCATAAAAAAATATTGAATGGTTTTTATTTTTCAGGGTTGACTTATTGTGATTGTGAAATGCAGTTTTCATAAATAAAATAACAATGAATAACAAAATCGTTTAGAAGCTGCAAAAACGAAAATGGCGAGCAGAGACACGTACAATAACAAGATAGTTAAAAATAGCACGTTTACAGAAATTTAGTTACTAAGAACTTGAACATTATGTACTGGAGTTCCATACTCGAGTTACGTGCATGGTTATTTGCAAAGAATTCTAAAACTTATAATTTGCTCCATAAAAATTTCCTTAATTTTATATAAAGGTTTCCTTTACAAGTATGGATTAGACTCTATCTGAGATTAATATTTAAATTTTCCGTAAAATGTTTCTAGAAAATTTTAAGATTTATTCCTGTGAAATCAATTATAAAATTCATTGAAAAACGTTAATAGAAAAAAGTAAAAGAAAAGAATTACTTTCATAAATGTTTTCCAAAGGCAAAGTTGCTATAAATAGCGGCTATACTTTAATCGAAATTTGATTCAATTGTTCAATAGAGTGAAGTTATATTTATTTTGATAGACACATATTTTATATATGATGTCTGAATTTTTATTAAAGTGATTTGTAATGTAATTTTGCAATTTTTCTGTATTTTTTAACACAAAATGAACTAACTTTCTATGAAGTGGTACAGTAATTGGTATGACGCTGTGCATAGGCTAACTAGTATGACGGCTGGTATGATACCTGTGTATTTACTGACTAGTATCTAAACTGTTATGACCCTGCTGTATATACGGACTAGTATGTTAAATGATATATATAATTACTAGTATGTCAACTGGTATTTTGCCGACTGACTAGTATGACGGCTGGTATGATACTGGTATATGTACTGACTAGTATATCAACTGGTGTGATACTGGTGTATATACTGCCTATATATACATCGCCGTGTTAAAAGTACCAGTTGCCAATATGGAAAAATTACAGAACTCGAACTAGTTGAGCCGGTTTGGCAAACTAGGATTTGGCCAGTATAAGACTAGTATAATTGATTGCAGAGTTATAACAACCCTGCAGTCAACTGCCAAACTGGTTAGTAAACATTCTAGTTCATTAACTAGAACTTTGTGGGCTTATTCATACCAGGCTGAGCGACTGCACCGTTTTCACTATCATAAGCAGAAACAACCCTCAAAAACAGTACACAGATACATATGTACATACACGAGCGAAGAAGAAAACGACCAATTAATGAAATTATGCATAAAACTTTCTTGTAAATAATAGTTTTTATATTGAAATTATAATACTATTGAGAACTTCGTGGTTCGAATAGTACACTTGGGTTGTAGAT
Organism: Merzomyia westermanni; assembly: GCA_949987695.1. NCBI lineage: Eukaryota > Metazoa > Arthropoda > Insecta > Diptera > Tephritidae > Merzomyia > Merzomyia westermanni. The sequence continues at coordinate 93,579,112 of OX465290.1, read as the reverse complement.
CATGTACGTAAGTGCATTTCAACAAAATCACCCTTATTTTTTGTGATGTTGTTACTGCAGTAGCGGCGCAGCATGGACGCAACAACGAGTAAGCAGTGCTCAAATGAAACCAAGAAAAAGTGAAAACAAACTTATTATTTGTCAAAGCAATTGTGTAAGTAAATAATATTTATTTTTGGAATGATCAAAGTAACGTTTTTCTGAAAAAAAATTTTCAGCAAATGCATAAAAGAAATATTGAATTGTTGTTATTTTTCAGGGTTTTTTAATTGTGATTGAGGAATTCAGTTTTCAAAAATAAAATAACAGTGAATCTATAAAGGAATCATAGAAGCTGCAAGAACGAAAATGGCGAGCAGAGGCGCATACGATAACAAGGAGGCTAAAAATAACACATTTTAACCCAGGTAACCCTGATCTCCTTTATATAAGACGGCAAGTTTATGTACTATAATGCATGCGCGAGAATGTTAACAAATAATGGAAACGCGCTGTTATGCCCAGCAGAGATTGCACTACTGCGTTAATAGTTGTCATTTGCTAAAGAATAGTGAGATATTTGATTTTAAAGTTTGTGAAATTTGGAAAATGCAAAATTATAACATACACTCTGAAAGGTAAGTTAATTTAATGGTGCTGAAATTAAAATTTTGTTAATGTTTTACATTGGAAAAGCAGAGCAAAATAAGTGTGTTGCCCAATACCTTCACTGACATGAACTATTTTTAATTTTTAATGGGGAATTTCAATGAAAAAAGGTTATTTTACAATATATAGGACCCGCCTAAACACATAAAAATCCTTTATTAATATTTGCTTATAAACACGTTTTTATATCTGTTTTAAAAAGTGTGAAAGGGAAAAACAGGAAAAACGTCCACTGCATAACTTTTAGGGTTATCTGGGTTAAAGAACTTAGTTACTAAGAACTTGCACATTATGTACTAGCATAAGAGAGTTACCTACAAGGTTATTTGCAATAAAACTCGAAAGTTATAGTTTTCAAAATAAAAAGCTAGACTTTCCTTGAAAGATATTTTTACAGGTATGGATTCATTCATAAAAAGGACTATTATGAAAAAAGAAAAAAAAATACTTTGCATAAATGTTTTCCAAGGGTAAAATTGCTATGAATAGCGAATATATTTTTATTTATTCTGATATACACATATTTTATATATGATGACTGAATGTTCAATAAAATGGTTTTGAATGTGATTTGCCAATTTTCTTGTATTTTTAAACCAGAAATAAACTAACCTTCTATGAACTGGTACAGTAACCGGTGTGATACTGATGCATAGGCTGACTAGTATGCAGGCTGGTATGATATTCGTGTATGTACTGACTAGTATGTAAACTGGTATATAGCTGATGCAGAGGCTGACTAGTGTGCCAGTTGGTATGGTGCTGATGCAGAAATGGACAATTGCCATCTCGTAGGACATCGCCGTGTTAAAAATACCAGTTGATAATATGCAAAAATTACAGAACTAGTTTATCCGTTTTGGCAAACTAGTATTTGACTAGTATATGTATAACTAGTAGAATTGACTGCGGGGGAGTCAGCACATTTGCGTATTGGCAACCACGACACTGTTATTATTTCGAATTAGTGAAAGACTTCGTTTTCGTGACAGCCAGCACTAACACCAACAATAAAGTCAGCGTAGAAAGCCAATGAAGAATCACCCTTGCAAACATGAGATACTTCGGACTGAGTAGGCAACTGAGAAGTAAAGTCCTCTTTCGGAAAACTTAAATAACATTCTCTAAGACACTTATCGTACCCGTCCTGGCTTATGGTGCCGAAGCTTTGACACTGACAGCATCTGATGAGGCAGGTCGGGGAAAGAAAGGTTCTTCGAAAGATTTGTGGACCCTTACGCGTTGGCGACGGTGTGTACCGAAGAAGCTTTAATGACGAGCTGTATGAGCTACATATATGCAGACATAGTGAAACGAATTAAAACCCAGCGATTTCGTTGGCTAGGCCATGTTGTGCGAATGAATGAAGATGCTCCGGCACAGAAGTTATTCTCATCGGAACCTGTCGTTTGTAGCATAGGAAGAGGGAGGCCAACACTCCGATGGAAGGACCAAGTGGAGACCGATTTACCATCCCGTAGTGTTTCCTGTAAGAATGAGAACGGCGACCTGTTGGCCGATGTTCAGAGAGCACTCAGAATATGGAGGGATCACATCTCTGCCCTTTTAAATGGAGAAACTGAGCAAGAAACCAGAGAAGATGCCGAACCCGAGCCCACAATCGAAGATGATGAAGTTGACGTTCCACAACCCGACTGTAATGAAGTGCGAATGGCAATATCCCGATTGAAAAACAATAAAGCAGCTGGCGCTGATGGTTTGCCTGCTGAGCTATTCAAACACGGAGGCGAGGAGCTGGTCAGACGCATGCATCAGCTTCTATGCAGAATATGGTTGGATGAATGCATGCCTGAAGATTGGAATCTAAGTGTTCTCTGCCCAATCCACAAGAAGGGCGATCCTGCAAACTGCGCCAACTATCGCGGAATCAGCCTTTTGAATATCGCATATAAGGTCCTATCAAGCGTATTGTGCGAAAGACTGAAGCCTGATGTGATCAGACTGATTGGACCTAATCAGTGTGGCTTCAGACCTGGTAAATCTACCATCGACCAGATTTTTACAATACGCCAAATCTTGGGGAAAACCCGTGAAAAAAAATAGACACACCTCATCTCTTTGTTGATTTTAAAGCCGCTTTCGATAGCACGAAAGGAGCTGCCTATATGCCGCTATGTCTGAATTTGGTTTCCCCGCAAAACTTATACGCCTATGCAAAATGACCTTGAGCAACACCGCCAGCTCGGTCAGAATTGGGAAGTACATCTCCGAGCCGTTCGAAACTAAACGAGGTTTCAGACAGGGTGACCCCCTATCGTGCGATTTCTTTAGTTTAAAGCTGGAGAAAATAATACCAGCGGCAGAACTTAACCGCGCTGGAACAATATTTTATAAAAGCGTGCAACTGTTGGCATATGCTGACGATATTGATATCATTGGCCTTAACAACCGCGCCGTAACTTCTGCTTACTCCAAATTAGAAAAAGAAGCGGAGAAAATGGGATTGGTGGTGAACGAAGGCAAAACGAAGTACCTTCTGTCATCATGCAAAGAGTCAGCGCATTCGCGCCTTGGCAACCAAGCCTCTGTTGGCAGCAATAATTTCGAAATAGTAAAGGACTTCGTTTACCTGGGAACGAGCATTAACACCAACAATAATGTTAGCCTAGAAATCCGACGAAGAATTACTCTTGCAAACAAATGCTACTTCGGACTAAGTAGGCAAGTCACTCATCGCACCCTTCCTGCTATATGGTGCAGAAGCTTGGACACTAACAACATCTGATGAGGCGGCTCTGGGAGTATTCGAGAGAAAGGTTCTTCGAAAGATTTGTGGACCTCTACGCGTTGGCGACGGCGAGTACCGAAGAAGATTTAATGATAAGCTGTATGAACTTTACTCAGACGCCGACATAGTTCAGCGAATTAAAACACAGCGGCTTCGATTGCTAGGCCACGTAGTGCGAATGAGCGAAGATGCTCCAGCCCAGAAGGTATTCTTATCGGCACCCGCCGGACGAAGCAGAGGAAGACCACCACTCCGATGGAAGGACCAAGTGAAGACCGATTTGCGATCCCGCGGTGTTTCCAATTGGCGCCAATTAGCAGAAAGAAGAAACGATTGGCGGGCTATAGATTTTTCCAAAAATTGCCACACCTAACTTCTACGACTCATGTTGAAATTTTTAATAATATTCATACATATATCAATATGACAAGCAAATGTTTAATTTTTTTGACGCAACTTCTTCTTTTTGTAAGAGCCCTAGTAAAATTGCAATGAATAGCGACTACATTTTTATTGAAATTTGTTTCAATTGTTCAATATAGTGAAGTAATATTTATTTTGATAGACACATATTCTATATGTGATGACTGAATTTTCAATAAAATGGTTTGTAATGTAATTTTGCAATTGTCTTGTATTTTTCAACCCAAAATGAACTAACCTACTGTGAAGTGGTACAGAAACTGATTTTATACTGATGCATAGGCTGCGTAGTATGAGGGCTGGTATGAAACTGGTGTATGTACTGATTAGTATGTCAACTTGTATGATACTGGTGTATATACTGACTAGTATGTCAACTGGTATATAGCTGATGCAGAGGCTGACTAGTGTGCCAGTTGGTATGGTGCTGATGCAGAAATGGACAATTGCCATCTCGTAGGACATCGCCGTGTTAAAAATACCAGTTGCTAATATGCAAAAATTACAGAACTAGTTTATCCGTTTTGGCAAACTAGTATTTGACTAGTATATGTATAACTAGTAGAATTAACTGCGGGGGAGTCAGCACATTTGCGTATTGGCAACCACGACACTGTTATTATTTCGAATTAGTGAAAGACTTCGTTTACGTGACAGCCAGCACTAACACCAACAATAAAGTCAGCGTAGAAAGCCAATGAAGAATCACCCTTGCAAACATGAGATACTTCGGACTGAGTAGGCAACTGAGAAGTAAAGTCCTCTTTCGGAAAACTTAAATAACACTCTCTAAGACACTTATCGTACCCGTCCAGGCTTATGGTGCCGAAGCTTTGACACTGACAGCATCTGATGAGGCAGGTCGGGGAAAGAAAGGTTCTTTGAAAGATTTGTGGACCCTTACGCGTTGGCGACGGTGTGTACCAAAGAAGCTTTAATGACGAGCTGTATGAGCTACATATATGCGGACATAGTGAAACGAATTAAAACCCAGCGATTTCGTTGGCTAGGCCATGTTGTGCGAATGAATGAAGATGCTCCGGCACAGAAGTTATTCTCATCGGAACCTGTCGTTTGTAGCATAGGAAGAGGGAGGCTAACACTCCGATGGAAGGACCAAGTGGAGACCGATTTACCAACCCGTAGTGTTTCCTGTAAGAATGAGAACGGCGACCTGGTGGCCGATGTTCAGAGAGCAACCATAATATGGAGGGATCACATCTCTGCCCTTTTAAATGGGGAAACTGAGCAAGAAACCAGAGAAGATGCCGAACCCGAGCCCACAATCGAAGACGATGAAATTGACGTTCCACAACCCGACTATAATGAAGTGCGAATGGCAATATAGTTGTGCGTCCATTTAATTTCCGTTCAAAAAACTTCGAGGTCCAACCGATGTCCAACGACAATCGGTTGGGTCAGTTGGTATAATGAGCGGCCTTAAAATTTATATGCAAAACATGGCTGGAATTAGAACGAAATCCCAGCTTTTGCGGCTTTTCACTTCACATCAAGAGTATGATGTCTTTGTTATCGTCGAGACATGGCTAAATGACAGCTTTTTTAGCGTAGAGTTCTTCGATCCGATGTTGTATAGCGTCTTTCGCAAGGATAGGGATGCTAACCTCACTGGATGTGCTAGAGGTGGTGGAGTTCTCATCGCAGTGCATTGCAAACATAACGCGCCTGAGGTTGCACTTTCCAATACTAGTGCGCTGCTTGACCAACTCTGTGTTCATATCCGAGGTTCATCTGACTCAATTTTTCTTTGTGCATCTTATATCCCGCCCAACAGTAGCCATGACCTATACACGTCGCACGTCGACAACATTGTTACATTGGCAACGAACAAAATTGGTGGTGATCATCTCTGCGTGCTGGGCGACTTCAATCTCTCAAACCTAAACTGGTCTAAGACTACTTCCAGTTCTTCTTTAATTGCATGCGACGTTACTAGCCTTAATGAAATATATGTAATAGATAGCCTTCTAAGCATCGGTTTAAGGCAAATTAACTGTTTCCCAAATCGCCTTGGTCGCACTTTAGATCTAGTTTTTCTTAGCGAGAATCTTAACTTCACCCTGTGTGAATGCGACTCACCTGTTTCAAAGTCGGACATGCATCATGTTCCGTTAATTATTACTCTTGAATTTTATAAGTACGCCAAGGCTAGAATGGATACATCTAATTTGTCTTTCAATTTTAAACGATGTAACTTCTTGGACTTGAACAATCTATTTCTAGAAATTAACTGGGATAACTTGTTTCACAATCTAGATACTACCAGCTCTTTCGAGATATTTAGATCTACCGTTGTAGACATTTGTAAAAGGTATATTCTTTTGGTTTCTAAAAAGAAGTACAGAGTCCCTTGGCATAATGCAGCATTGATGAAAATTCGGAATTTGAGGAATAAGTTTTTTCGTAAATACAAAAACACTAATAATATGGTGCTTTTCGTTAAATACAAGGAGTATGAAAGGAAGCTCCTGTGTTTGGATAAATTCCTACACAGAAACTACATTTTAAGTATCGAAGAGAACCTAAAAACAAATCCAAGATCGTTTTGGAGTTTCGTAAATTCTAAAAAAGCAATCTCGAATATTCCTTCCTCTCTATTCCTTGGCGACAAAGCTGTTGATAGTCCTGCTGATGCGGCAAATCTGTTCGCTAAATATTTCATGGCCAACTTCACTGCCGACTCTGTTCGCAGTGAAGACATTCGTCTCAACATACAACCAGCAATCGACCTTGGAGGTCTTGTACTGTCCTTGGATGATGTTGTTAGTGGCATATCTCGACTTAAACAGTCATCTAATACCGATGTTGATGGGTTGTCTGCAATTTTATTTAAACAGTGCGAAGCTCTTATTTATCCCCTTTTAGTAATCTTCAATAGTTCCCTTTCTTCGGGCACTTTTATTGACGCGTGGAAATTGTCCTCTATAACACCTATTTTCAAGAGTGGCAACAAAAATGATATAAGTAACTATAGACCTATTTCGAAACTTTCTGCCACCTCGAAACTATTTGAATGCATTATCCAGGAAAAATTGTTATTTTTCGTTAAGAATATCGTGTGTCCAGAGCAGCATGGGTTTTTTTCGGGACGCTCAACGGTGACTAACTTGGCTATCTTTTCCGATGACTGCATCGCAGCCTTTCAGTCAGGATACCAGGTAGACACAGTTTATACGGATTTTTCTAAAGCGTTTGATCGGGTTTCTCATGCTGTCTTGTGCAAAAAGCTTGCCTGTATTGGTTTCCACTCAGTGTTTATGAGCTGGATTGAGTCCTATCTACAAAATCGCAGGTGTAGGGTTGTTGTTGACTCTGTCAGGTCTTCTGCTTTTGTGGCCTTCTCAGGCGTTCCTCAGGGTAGTATCTTAGGACCACTCTTTTTCTTATTGTTCATTAATGACATTCGCTCTTGCTTCACTGCAGTAAGATTCTTACTTTATGCGGATGGTCTAAAAATTTATTCATTTATTAAATGTGAGCATGACTCTGAAGTGATGCAGTTAGAATTGGATAAACTAAGTACTTGGTGCAACAATAATCTGCTAACACTCAACTTAAATAGGTGTTTTCAAGTTACTTATTCTAAACGCCTTAATATCATTAATACGTCATATTTTTTATGTAATTCGCCCCTATTGGGTGTAAGTGAATTGAAAGACCTGGGTGTAGTTTTTGACTCCAAATTTACTTTCGCAAGTCATATTAATCTGTGTATCTCGAAGTCATACGCCATGCTTGCATTTGTTAGGCGTCATAGCTCGGAGTTTACTGATCCCTACTCGCTAAAACTCTTATATTCTGCATTTGTACGTTCCAAACTCGAATACGCTTGCCTCATTTGGTCGCCTTATTATCACTGCCATATCGCAAGAATTGAGCGGATCCAGAAAGTATTTTTACATTTTGCTTTGCGCACCTTACGGTCTTCTGAACCCATCCCGTCTTATGAAGCGAGATGCCTATTGATCAACCTAAAGTCACTGCAGAATAGGAGGGTAATTTTATCGCTTACGTTTATTTTTGACGTTTTTCGTGGCACTACTGACTGCCCTGTGCTCCTTGAGAGGATCTTCATAAATATTCCTGCTAGAGCCCTTAGGAACTCTGAATTTTTCAATATTCGTCTTTTCAAAGCACTTTATGCTATAAACGGTCCAATAACGAGATCATTGATTGAGTTTAATAAAATTTCTAATTATTTGGAAATAGATTTTTCATGTTCAAAAAGTCGCTTCTTAACTACTATAAATTCTTTTTATAACTAAGTCATTCAGACTTAGTTTTAATGTACCTACTCTAATTTTATAATTTCTACTTAGCCTGTAAGATTTGGTTGTCTAATTGGCTTAATAAACAAATAAACAAATATCCCGATTGAAAAACAATAAAGCAGCTGGCGCTGATGGTTTGCCTGCTGAGCTATTCAAACACGGAGGCGAGGAGCTGGTCAGACGCATGCATCAGCTTCTATGCAGAATACGGTTGGATGAATGCATGCCTGAAGATTGGAATCTAAGTGTTCTCTGCCCAATCCACAAGAAGGGCGATCCTGCAAACTGCGCCAACTATCGCGGAATCAGCCTTTTGAATATCGCATATAAGATCCTATCAAGCGTATTGTGCGAAAGACTGAAGCCTGATGTGATCAGACTGATTGGACCTAATCAGTGTGGCTTCAGACCTGGTAAATCTACCATCGACCAGATTTTTACAATACGCCAAATCTTGGGGAAAACCCGTGAAAAAAAATCGACACACCTCATCTCTTTGTTGATTTTAAAGCCGCTTTCGATAGCACGAAAGGAGCTGCCTATATGCCGCTATGTCTGAATTTGGTTTCCCCGCAAAACTTATACGCCTATGCAAAATGACCTTGAGCAACACCGCCAGCTCGGTCAGAATTGGGAAGTACATCTCCGAGCCGTTCGAAACTAAACGAGGTTTCAGACAGGGTGACCCCCTATCGTGCGATTTCTTTAGTTTAAAGCTGGAGAAAATAATACAAGCGGCAGAACTTAACCGCGCTGGAACAATATTTTATAAAAGCGTGCAACTGTTGGCATATGCTGACGATATTGATATCATTGGCCTTAACAACCGCGCCGTAACTTCTGCTTACTCCAAATTAGAAAAAGAAGCGGAGAAAATGGGATTGGTGGTGAACGAAGGCAAAACGAAGTACCTTCTGTCATCATGCAAAGAGTCAGCGCATTCGCGCCTTGGTAACCAAGCCTCCGTTGGCAGCAATAATTTCGAAATAGTAAAGGACTTCGTTTACCTGGGAACGAGCATTAACACCAACAATAATGTTAGCCTAGAAATCCGACGAAGAATTACTCTTGCAAACAAATGCTACTTCGGACTGAGTAGGCAATTGAAAAGTAAAGTCCTCTCTCGACGAACGAAACTAATACTCTACAAGTCACTCATCGCACCCTTCCTGCTATATGGTGCAGAAGCTTGGACACTAACAACATCTGATGAGGCGGCTCTGGGAGTATTGGAGAGAAAGGTTCTTCGAAAGATTTGTGGACCTCTACGCGTTGGCGACGGCGAGTACCGAAGAAGATTTAATGATAAGCTGTATGAGCTTTACGCAGACGCCGACATAGTTCAACGAATTAAAACACAGCGGCTTCGATTGCTAGGCCACGTAGTGCGAATGAGCGAAGATGCTCCAGCCCAGAAGGTATTCTTATCGGCACCCGGCGGGCGAAGCAGAGGAAGAGGGAGACCACCACTCCGATGGAAGGACCAAGTGAAGACCGATTTGCGATCCCGCGGTGTTTCCAATTGGCGCCAGCTGGTGCAACGAAGAAACGACTGGCGAGCTATGTTGGACGGTCAAAATCGCCCAGGCGGTTAGATGACCATTTAAAGAAGAAGAAGAAGAAGTGTTTCCAATTGGCGCCAATTAGCAGAAAGAAGAAACGATTGGCGGGCTATAGATTTTTCCAAAAATTGCCACACCAAACTTCTTCTACGACTCATGTTGAAATTTTTAATAATATTCATACATATATCAATATGACAAGCAAATGTTTAATTTTTTTTGACGCAACTTCTTCTTTTTGTAAGAGCCATAGTAAAATTGCACTAACCTACTATGAAGTGGTACAGAAACTGATTTTATACTGATGCATAGGCTGCGTAGTATGAGGGCTGGTATGAAACTGGTGTATGTACTGCTTAGTATGTCAACTGGTATATTGCTGATGCAGAGGCTGACTAGTGTGCCAGTTGGTATGGTGCTGATGCAGATGGGGACAATTGCCATCTCGTAGGACATCGCCGTGTTAAAAATACCTGTTGCTAATATGCAAAAATTACAGAACACGAACTAGTTGGCTTGAAGGACGAGACGGTACATTGAAGTTCACTTCACTTAGAAGAAATGGGCTGGATAGTGAACCATTTAGCAATTTAATCATAAAAATAATTCCAAACATTTCCCTCCGACTAGAAAGTGTGTATAGATTAATGAGCTTTAAGCGATTCGTATAGGGTGGCACATTGTACGAGGGATCCCAAATTGTTTTTGAACTGATTCAAGGCGATCTACATGAACCAGGTAAGGCGGGTTCCAAATTATAGAACCATATTCAAGTATCGGTCTGACTAATGTAGTGAAGAGGGCTTTAGTTACATAAGGGTCGCTAAATTCTTTATACCATCGTTTAACGAATGCTAGGACACCTCTAGTCTTATTGACTGTTGTGTTAATATGGCGGTTGAAACTGAGTTTATAGTCCATAGTAACCCCCAGGTCACTTCACACTCACAATAAACCAATCCTGAAAAATAACAACAATTCAATATTTTTTTGTGAATTTTTTAACACTTTTTTATCAGAAAAAGGTTACTTAAATTATTCCAAAAGGAAATGTTATTTACTTACGCAATTGCTTTGACAAGTGATCGTTTCGTTTTCACTTTTCTTCGTGTTTTCATTTGTGCACTGCTTACTCGTTTTTGTGTCGCTGGTATGCCTTTATGCAGTAGCGACGTGCAAAAAAATAGGGGTGATTTTGTTGACCTGACAGAACGTACATGATCTGCAACCGAAATGTATTATTTGAACACGAAATTCGTAACAGGACTATGATTTTAGTATAAGAAATATTACTTGCAAGAAAGTTTTATATTTAATTTAAATGAATACTTAAATAATCAGAATATTAGTTGAAGAGAAAATTAAAGTGTAGGACGGCGTTGTTAACTGAATAATCAAAGTAACCTTTTTCTAAAGAAAAAGTTTTTAACAAATTCATAAAAAAATATTGAATGGTTTTTATTTTTCAGGGTTGACTTATTGTGATTGTGAAATGCAGTTTTCATAAATAAAATAACAATGAATAACAAAATCGTTTAGAAGCTGCAAAAACGAAAATGGCGAGCAGAGACACGCCTGGAGTTCCATACTCGAGTTACGTGCATGGTTATTTGCAAAGAATTCTAAATCTTATAATTTGCTCCATAAAAATTTCCTTAATTTTATATAAAGGTTTCCTTTACAAGTATGGATTAGACTCTATCTGAGATTAATATTTAAATTTTCCGTAAAATGTTTCTAGAAAATTTTAAGATTTATGCCTGTGAAATCAATTATAAAATTCATTGAAAAACGTTAATAGAAAAAAGTAAAAGAAAAGAGTCGGCGGCCGCCGTGGTGTGAAGGTAGTGTTGCCGGCCTACCACACCGAAGGTCCATGGTTCGAGCCCTGGTACAGGTAACATCAAAAGTGATTTGAAAAAAGTTTTTCAAAACGGGGTCGCCCCTCGGCAGTGGTTTGGCAAACTCTCCGAGTGTATTTCTGCCATGACAGGCTTCTCAGCAAAAATTCGTCTCCTTTGTAGATGCCGTTCGGAGTCGGCAAAAAACTGTAGGTCCCACCAATTTGTAGGGAAAATTCAAATCGGCACACCACAAATTGGAAGAGAAGCTTGGCGCAAAAATCTCTTAGGAGGTTTATGATGATATACCTGTTGTATATCGCGCCATAGAGATAGAGAGATTAACTTCTGCCACATCAGATCATTTAACGCAGCCGTTTCTCGTAGAATTTAGCTGTTATAAAAGGAGGTAAAGTCCACATAAGAATTGTATTGCCATATCAACCCAGTGCTTTATCCTCAGAGTAAGTTCTAACTAAAGCCATACGTGCTGACCTACTCGCTTGAACATAAAAGTTCTAGTTCTTCGAATTGTGTGTACCTTGTGGGAAAAATCTGTAGTTCTCAACTGGTTTACTTCTAGTGAATTCGCAACACCTACTGCCTTCGATCTCTTTTACATGTAATGAACTTTTGAATTTAGCATGACGATGTCCCTAGGCGGAGGAAGTTGTCAGTTTCGAAAATGAATTTAAGGTACACAATTCGTAACTAAAAATGTATGTTGTTAACAAGTTCCAGTAACAAAAACGACCTTACGGCCGTACTGAATTATATATACCTGCTCAGGCGCGTATTTATGCCCAAGGTTGTTTAACTTTATTTGATGTAAAAAGTGAAGTTGCAGCTGGACGCAGGTAGACTTTATGAATTTAGGTAACTGAATATTTCACAAATAACTACTGTTAATATGACGGAGCACATATTTTAACATTTTTTTTTCCATCAAAGTTTTAAAAAGGGCCTAAAAATAGGCATTTCGAAAAACAGGTATATCCACAAACTTTGAACAAAAATTTAATGAGCTTTAACATGAATAAAAGAAAAATGAATTCCATACACTGAAAAAAAAATTATTTGAGTTTCTTAATGTAGCAAAATTCATCAGCCACCCTATACCTGTTGTATATCGCGCCATAGAGATAGAGAAAAGAAAAGAATTACTTTCATAAATGTTTTCCAAAGTCAAAGTTGCTATAAATAGCGGCTATACTTTAATCGAAATTTGATTCAATTGTTCAATAGAGTGAAGTAATATTTATTTTGATAGACACATATTTTATATATGATGTCCGAATTTTTATTAAAGTGGTTTGTAATGTAATTTTGCAATTTTTCTGTATTTTTTAACACAAAATGAACTAACTTTCTATGAAGTGGTACAGTAATTGGTATGACACTGATGCATAGGCTAACTAGTAGGACGGCTGTTATGATACCTGTGTATTTACTGACTAGTATCTAAACTGTTATGACCCTGCTGTATATACGGACTAGTATGTTAAATGGTATGATCTTGATATATATAATGACTAGTATGTCAACTGTATTTTGCCGACTGACTAGTATGACGGCTGGTATGATACTGGTATATGTACTGACTAGTATATCAACTGGTGTGATACTGGTGTATATACTGCCTGTATATACATCGCCGTGTTAAAAGTACCAGTTGCCAATATGGAAAAATTACAGAACTCGAACTAGTTGAGCCGGTTTGGCAAACTAGTATTTGCCTAGTATAAGACTAGTATAATTGATTGCAGAGTTATAACAACCCTGCAGTCAACTGCCAAACTGGTTAGTAAACATTCTAGTTCATTAACTAGAACTTTGTGGGCTTATTCATACCAGGCTGAGCGACTGCAACGTTTTCACTATCATAAGCAGAAACCACTCTCAAAAACAGTAGACAGATACATATGTACATACACGAGCGAAGAAGAAAACGACCAATTAATGAAATTATGCATAAAACTTTCTTGTAAATAATAGTTTTTATAGTGAAATTATAATACTTTTGAGAACTTCGTGGTTCGAATAGTACACTTGGGTAGTAGATCATGTACGTAAGTGCATGTCAACAAAATCACCCTTATTTTTTTTGATGTTGTTATTACAATAGCGGCGCAGCATGGACGCAACAACGAGTAAGCAGTGCTCAAATGAAACCAAGAAAAAGTGAAAACAAACTTATTATTTGTCAAAGCAATTGTGTAAGTAAATAATATTTATTTTTGGAATGATCAAAGTAACGTTTTTCTGAAGAAAAGTTTTCAGCAAATGCATAAAAGAAATATTGAATTGTTGTTATTTTTCAGGGTTTTTTAATTGTGATTGAGGAATTCAGTTTTCAAAAATAAAATAACAGTGAATCTCCAAAGGAATCATAGAAGCTGCAAGAACGAAAATGGCGAGCAGAGGCGCATACGATAACAAGGAGGATAAAAATAACACTTTTTAACCCAGGTAACCCTGATCTCCTTTATAAAGGGTGTTTTTTTTAGGGGTATAGAACTTCGAATTGAAATAAAACACAAGAAAATCGTTTTAAGGTCCATCAATTTGGCTTTATTGGAAGGATAATTTTATGCCATTAATGTTTAAATATGATTTCGGGCATGTGGCCGCCGCGGCTGGCTCGAATAAAGCCAATTCTACAGGTCCAATTTTCAACCACTTTTTCGAGCATATGGGGCCGTATGTCGGCAATAACGCCACGAATGTTGGCTTCCAATTCCCCTAACGTTTCTGGTTTGTTGGTGTAGACGAGCGACTTCACATATCCCCAAAGAAAATAATCCAATGGTGTCAAATCACACGACCTTGGTGGCCAATTGACAGGTCCATTCCGCGAAATTATGCGCTCATCGAATGTTTCCTTCAATAAATCGATTGTGACGTGCGCTGTGTGGCATGTAGCGCCGTCTTGTTGGAACCACAACTCATCCACATTCATGCCATCCAATTCGGGAACAAAATAGTCGGTTATCATGGCTCTATACCGGTCTCCATTAACGGTAGCTGCCTCTCCAGCATTATTGCGGAAGAAGTATGGCCCAATGACTCCACCAGCCCATAGAGCACACCAAACAGTCAGTTTTTGTGGATGTAATGGCGTTTCAAGGGTCTCATGTGGATTCTCTTCACTCCAAATGCGGCAATTTTGCTTGTTGACGTAGCCATTCAACCAAAAATGAGCCCCATCACTGAACAAAATTTTGCGATGAAAATCAGCATCGAAATCAATCTCATTTTCGGCCCATACACTAAAATCACGACGCATTGCATGGTCTCGCGGCTTTAATTCTTGCACAAGCTGGATCTTGTAAGGTCGCAAGCCAAGATCTTTGCGCAAAATCTTCCATAAAGTTGATGGACAAAGCTCCAATTGCTGTGCACGGTGGCGAATCGATTCATTCGGGTCCTCTTCAACACTTTGCTCTACAGCGGCAATTGTTTCTTCGGTGCGCACTGTTCGACGTCTCTGCGGATGCGTATTATCACATAGAGTAAACGTAGTGCGAAAACGATCCATGGTTAACCGAATTAATTGCTCTGATGGACGATTATGTCGACCATAAAATGGACGGAGCTCACGGTAAACTTCGCGAACTGAACCATTATTTTCGAAATAAATTTGCACGATTTGCAAGCGTTGTTCTTTTGTCAACCTGTTCATGATGAAATGGCAAACCAAACTGAACATAAATGACATTAGAGTTGCCAGATTTGACCACAAAATGCCAGTTTTATCTCTATTTGAAAAACAAACCTGTAAAAAAAACACCCTCTAACATACACTCTGAAAGGTAAGTTAATTTAATGGTGCTGAAATTAAAATTTTGTTAATGTTTTACATTGGAAAAGCAGAGCAAAATAAGTGTGTTGTCCAATACCTTCACTGACATGAACTATTTTTAATTTTTAATGGGGAATTTCAATGAAAAAAGGTTATTTTACAATATATAGGACCCGCCTAAACACATAAAAATAGTTTATTAATATTTGCTTATAAACACGTTTTTATATCTGTTTTAAGAAGTGTGAAAGGGAAAAACAGAAAGAACGTCCACTGCATAACTTTTAGGGTTATCTGGGTTAAAGAACTTAGTTACTAAGAACTTGCACATTATGTACTAGCATAAGAGAGTTACCTACAAGGTTATTTGCAATAAAACTCGAAAGTTATAGTTTTCAAAATAAAAAGCTAGAGTTTCCTTGAAAGATATTTTTATGGATATTATATGGATTCATTCATAAAAAGAACTATTATGAAAAAAGAAAAAAAAAATACTTTGCATAAATGTTTTCCAAGGGTAAAATTGCTATGAATAGCGAATATATTTTTATTTATTCTGATATACACATATTTTATATATGATGACTGAATGTTCAATAAAATGGTTTTGAATGTGATTTTCCAATTTTCTTGTACTTTTAAACCAAAAATAAACTAACCTTCTATGAGCTGGTACAGTAACCGGGGTGATACTGATGCATAGGCTGACTAGTATGACGGCTGGTATGATATTCGTGTATGTACTGACTAGTATGTAAACTGGTATATAGCTGATGCAGAGGCTGACTTGTGTGCCAGTTGGTATGGTGCTGATGCAGAAATGGACAATTGCCATCTCGTAGGACATCGCCGTGTTAAAAATACCAGTTGCTAATATGCAAAAATTACAGAACTAGTTTATCCGTTTTGGCAAACTAGTATTTGACTAGTATATGTATAGCTAGTAGAATTGACTGCAGGGGAGTCAGCACATTTGCGTATTGGCAACCACGCCACTGTTATTATTTCGAATTAGTGAAAGTCTTCGTTTACAATAAAGTCAGCGTGGAAAGCCAATGAAGAATCACCCTTGCAAACATGTGATACTTCGGACTGAGTAGGCAACTGAGAAGTAAAGTCCTCTTTCGGAAAGCTTAAATAACGCTCTATAAGACACTTATCGTACCCGTCCTGGCTTATGGTGCCGAAGCTTTGACACTGACAGCATCTGATGAGGCAGGTCGGGGAAAAAAGGTTCTTAGAAAGATTTGTGGACCCTTACGCGTTGGCGACGGTGTGTATCGAAGAAGTTTTAATGACGAGCTGTATGAGGTACATATATGCAGACATAGTGAAACGAATTAAAACCCAGCGATTTCGTTGGCTAGGCCATGTTGTGCGAATGAATGAAGATGCTCCGGCACAGAAGTTATTCTCATCGGAACCTGTCGTTTGTAGCATAGGAAGAGGGAGGCCAACACTCCGATGGAAGGACCAAGTGGAGACCGATTTACCATCCCGTAGTGTTTCCTGTAAGAATGAGAACGGCGACCTGGTGGTCGATGTTCAGAGAGCACTCAGAATATGGAGGGATCACATCTCTGCCCTTTTAATGGAGAAACTGAGCAAGAAACCAGGGAAGATGCCGAACCCGAGCCCACAATCGAAGATGATGAAATTGACGTTCCACAACCCGACTATAATGAAGTGCGAATGGCAATATCCCGATTGAAAAACAATAAAGCAGCTGGCGCTGATGGTTTGCCTGTTTAGCTATTCAAACACGGAGGCCAGGAGCTGGTCAGACGCATGCATCAGCTTCTATGCAGAATATGGTTGGATGAATGCATGCCTGAAGATTGGAATCTAAGTGTTCTCTGCCCAATCCACAAGAAAGGCGATCCTGCAAACTGCGCCAACTATCGCGGAATCAGCCTTTTGAATATCGCATATAAGATCCTATCAAGCGTATTGTGCGAAAGACTGAAGCCTGATGTGATCAGACTGATTGGACCTTATCAGTGTGGCTTCAGACCTGGTAAATCTACCATCGACCAGATTTTTACAATACGCCAAATCTTGAGAAAAACCCGTGAAAAAAAAATTGACACACCTCGTCTCTTTATTGATATTAAAGCCGCTTTCGATAGCACGAAAGGAGCTGCCTATATGCCGCTATGTCTGAATTTGGTTTCCCCGCAAAACTTATACGCCTATGCAAAATGACCTTGAGCAACACCGCCAGCTCGGTCAGAATTGGGAAGTACATCTCCGAGCCGTTCGAAACTAAACGAGGTTTCAGACAGGGTGACCCCCTATCGTGCGATTTCTTTAGTTTAAAGCTGGAGAAAATAATACAAGCTGCAGAACTTAACCGCGCTGGAACAATATTTTATAAAAGCGTGCAACTGTTGGCATATGCTGACGATATTGATATCATTGGCCTTAACAACCGCGCCGTAATTTCTGCTTACTCCAAATTAGAAAAAGAAGCGGAGAAAATGGGATTGATGGTGAACGAAGGCAAAACGAAGTACCTTCTGTCATCATGCAAAGAGTCAGCGCATTCGCGCCTTGGCAACCAAGCCTCTGTTGGCAGCAATAATTTCGAAATAGTAAAGGACTTCGTTTACCTGGGAACGAGCATTAACGCCAACAATAATGTTAGCCTAGAAATCCGACGAAGAATTACTCTTGCAAACAAATGCTACTTCGAACTGATTGGCAATTGAAAAGTAAAGTCCTCTCTCGACGAACGAAACTAACACTCTACAAGTCACTCATCGCACCCTTCCTGCTATATGGTGCAGAAGCTTGGACACTAACAACATCTCATGAGGCGGCTCTGGGAGTATTCGAGAGAAAGGTTCTTCGAAAGATTTGTGGACCTCCACGCGTTGGCGACGGCGAGTACCGAAGAAGATTTAATGATGAGCTGTATGAACTTTACGCAGACGCCGACATAGTTCAGCGAATTAAAACACAGCGGCTTCGACTGCTAGGCCACGTAGTGCGAATGAGCGAAGATGCTCCAGCCCAGAAGGTATTCTTATCGGCACCCGGCGGGCGAAGCAGAGGAAGAGGGAGACCACCACTCCGATGGAAGGACCAAGTGAAGACCGATTTGCGATCCCAGCTATGTTGGACGGTCAAAATCTCCCAGGCGGTTAGATGACCATTTAAAGAAGAAGAAGAAGTGTTTCCAATTGGCGCCAATTAGCAGAAAGAAGAAACGATTGGCGGGCTATAGATTTTTCCAAAAATTGCCACACCAAACTTCTTCTACGACTCATGTGGAAATTTTTAATAATATTCATACATATATCAATATGACAAGCAAATGTTTAATTTTTTTGACGCAACTTCTTCTTTTTGTAAGAGCCCTAGTAAAATTGCAATGAATAGCGACTAAATTTTTATTGAAATTTGTTTCAATTATTCAATATAGTGAAGTAATATTTATTTTGATAGACACATATTCTATATGTGATGACTGAATTTTCAATAAAATGGTTTGTAATGTAATTTTGCAATTGTCTTGTATTTTTCAACCCAAAATGAACTAACCTACTATGAAGTGGTACAGAAACTGATTTTATACTGATGCATAGGCTGCGTAGTATGAGGGCTGGTATGAAACTGGTGTATGTACTGATTAGTATGTCAACTTGTATGATACTGGTGTATATACTGACTAGTATGTGAACTGGTATATAGCTGATGCAGAGGCTGACTAGTGTGCCAGTTGGTATGGTGCTGATGCAGAAATGGGCAATTGCCATCTCGTAGGACATCGCCGTGTTAAAAATACCAGTTGCTAATATGCAAAAATTACAGAACTAGTTTATCCGTTTTGGCAAACTAGTATTTGACTAGTATATGTATAACTAGTAGAATTAACTGCGGGGGAGTCAGCACATTTGCGTATTGGCAACCACGACACTGTTATTATTTCGAATTAGTGAAAGACTTCGTTTACGTGACAGCCAGCACTAACACCAACAATAAAGTCAGCGTAGAAAGCCAATGAAGAATCACCCTTGCAAACATGAGATACTTCGGACTGAGTAGGCAACTGAGAAGTAAAGTCCTCTTTCGGAAAACTTAAATAACACTCTCTAAGACACTTATCGTACCCGTCCAGGCTTATGGTGCCGAAGCTTTGACACTGACAGCATCTGATGAGGCAGGTCGGGGAAAGAAAGGTTCTTTGAAAGATTTGTGGACCCTTACGCGTTGGCGACGGTGTGTACCAAAGAAGCTTTAATGACGAGCTGTATGAGCTACATATATGCAGACATAGTGAAACGAATTAAAACCCAGCGATTTCGTTGGCTAGGCCATGTTGTGCGAATGAATGAAGATGCTCCGGCACAGAAGTTATTCTCATCGGAACCGGTCGTTTGTAGCATAGGAAGAGGGAGGCTAACACTCCGATGGAAGGACCAAGTGGAGACCGATTTACCAACCCGTAGTGTTTCCTGTAAGAATGAGAACGGCGACCTGGTGGCCGATGTTCAGAGAGCAACCATAATATGGAGGGATCACATCTCTGCCCTTTTAAATGGGGAAACTGAGCAAGAAACCAGAGAAGATGCCGAACCCGATCCCACAATCGAAGACGATGAAATTGACGTTCCACAACCCGACTATAATGAAGTGCGAATGGCAATATAGTTGTGCGTCCATTTAATTTCCGTTCAAAAACTTCGAGGTCCAACCGATGTCCAACGACAATCGGTTGGGTCAGTTGGTATAATGAGCGGCCTTAAAATTTATATGCAAAACATGGCTGGAATTAGAACGAAATCCCAGCTTTTGCGGCTTTCACTTCACATCAAGAGTATGATGTCTTTGTTATCGTCGAGACATGGCTAAATGACAGCTTTTTTAGCGTAGAGTTCTTCGATCCGATGTTGTATAGCGTCTTTCGCAAGGATAGGGATGCTAACCTCACTGGATGTGCTAGAGGTGGTGGAGTTCTCATCGCAGTGCATTGCAAACATAACGCGCCTGAGGTTGCACTTTCCAATACTAGTGCGCTGCTTGACCAACTCTGTGTTCATATCCGAGGTTCATCTGACTCAATTTTTCTTTGTGCATCTTATATCCCGCCCAACAGTAGCCATGACCTATACACGTCGCACGTCGACAACATTGTTACATTGGCAACGAACAAAATTGGTGGTGATCATCGCTGCGTGCTGGGCGACTTCAATCTCTCAAACCTAAACTGGTCTAAGACTACTTCCAGTTCTTCTTTAATTGCATGCGACGTTACTAGCCTTAATGAAATATATGTAATAGATAGCCTTCTAAGCATCGGTTTAAGGCAAATTAACTGTTTCCCAAATCGCCTTGGTCGCACTTTAGATCTAGTTTTTCTTAGCGAGAATCTTAACTTCACCCTGTGTGAATGCGACTCACCTGTTTCAAAGTCGGACATGCATCATGTTCCGTTAATTATTACTCTTGAATAAGTACGCCAAGGCTAGAATGGATACATCTAATTTGTCTTTCAATTTTAAACGATGTAACTTCTTGGACTTGAACAATCTATTTCTAGAAATTAACTGGGATAACTTGTTTCACAATCTAGATACTACCAGCTCTTTCGAGATATTTAGATCTACCGTTGTAGACATTTGTAAAAGGTATATTCTTTTGGTTTCTAAAAAGAAGTACAGAGGAGATGGAGGGATCACATCTCTGCCCTTTTAAATGGGGAAACTGAGCAAGAAACCAGAGAAGATGCCGAACCCGATCCCACAATCGAAGACGATGAAATTGACGTTCCACAACCCGACTATAATGAAGTGCGAATGGCAATATAGTTGTGCGTCCATTTAATTTCCGTTCAAAAACTTCGAGGTCCAACCGATGTCCAACGACAATCGGTTGGGTCAGTTGGTATAATGAGCGGCCTTAAAATTTATATGCAAAACATGGCTGGAATTAGAACGAAATCCCAGCTTTTGCGGCTTTCACTTCACATCAAGAGTATGATGTCTTTGTTATCGTCGAGACATGGCTAAATGACAGCTTTTTTAGCGTAGAGTTCTTCGATCCGATGTTGTATAGCGTCTTTCGCAAGGATAGGGATGCTAACCTCACTGGATGTGCTAGAGGTGGTGGAGTTCTCATCGCAGTGCATTGCAAACATAACGCGCCTGAGGTTGCACTTTCCAATACTAGTGCGCTGCTTGACCAACTCTGTGTTCATATCCGAGGTTCATCTGACTCAATTTTTCTTTGTGCATCTTATATCCCGCCCAACAGTAGCCATGACCTATACACGTCGCACGTCGACAACATTGTTACATTGGCAACGAACAAAATTGGTGGTGATCATCGCTGCGTGCTGGGCGACTTCAATCTCTCAAACCTAAACTGGTCTAAGACTACTTCCAGTTCTTCTTTAATTGCATGCGACGTTACTAGCCTTAATGAAATATATGTAATAGATAGCCTTCTAAGCATCGGTTTAAGGCAAATTAACTGTTTCCCAAATCGCCTTGGTCGCACTTTAGATCTAGTTTTTCTTAGCGAGAATCTTAACTTCACCCTGTGTGAATGCGACTCACCTGTTTCAAAGTCGGACATGCATCATGTTCCGTTAATTATTACTCTTGAATAAGTACGCCAAGGCTAGAATGGATACATCTAATTTGTCTTTCAATTTTAAACGATGTAACTTCTTGGACTTGAACAATCTATTTCTAGAAATTAACTGGGATAACTTGTTTCACAATCTAGATACTACCAGCTCTTTCGAGATATTTAGATCTACCGTTGTAGACATTTGTAAAAGGTATATTCTTTTGGTTTCTAAAAAGAAGTACAGAGTCCCTTGGCATAATGCAGCATTGATGAAAATTCGGAATTTGAGGAATAAGTTTTTTCGTAAATACAAAAACACTAATAATATGGTGCTTTTCGTTAAATACAAGGAGTATGAAAGGAAGCTCCTGTGTTTGGATAAATTCCTACACAGAAACTACATTTTAAGTATCGAAGAGAACCTAAAAACAAATCCAAGATCGTTTTGGAGTTTCGTAAATTCTAAAAAAGCAATCTCGAATATTCCTTCCTCTCTATTCCTTGGCGACAAAGCTGTTGATAGTCCTGCTGATGCGGCAAATCTGTTCGCTAAATATTTCATGGCCAACTTCACTGCCGACTCTGTTCGCAGTGAAGACATTCGTCTCAACATACAACCAGCAATCGACCTTGGAGGTCTTGTACTGTCCTTGGATGATGTTGTTAGTGGCATATCTCGACTTAAACAGTCATCTAATACCGATGTTGATGGGTTGTCTGCAATTTTATTTAAACAGTGCGAAGCTCTTATTTATCCCCTTTTAGTAATCTTCAATAGTTCCCTTTCTTCGGGCACTTTTATTGACGCGTGGAAATTGTCCTCTATAACACCTATTTTCAAGAGTGGCAACAAAAATGATATAAGTAACTATAGACCTATTTCGAAACTTTCTGCCACCTCGAAACTATTTGAATGCATTATCCAGGAAAAATTGTTATTTTTCGTTAAGAATATCGTGTGTCCAGAGCAGCATGGGTTTTTTCCGGGACGCTCAACGGTGACTAACTTGGCTATCTTTTCCGATGACTGCATCGCAGCCTTTCAGTCAGGATACCAGGTAGACACAGTTTATACGGATTTTTCTAAAGCGTTTGATCGGGTTTCTCATGCTGTCCTGTGCAAAAAGTTGCCTGTATTGGTTTCCACTCAGTGTTTATGAGCTGGATTGAGTCCTATCTACAAAATCGCAGGTGTAGGGTTGTTGTTGACTCTGTCAGGTCTTCTGCTTTTGTGGCCTTCTCAGGCGTTCCTCAGGGTAGTATCTTAGGACCACTCTTTTTCTTATTGTTCATTAATGACATTCGCTCTTGCTTCACTGCAGTAAGATTCTTACTTTATGCGGATGATCTAAAAATTTATTCATTTATTAAATGTCAGCATGACTCTGAAGTGATGCAGTTAGAATTGGATAAACTAAGTACTTGGTGCAACAATAATCTGCTAACACTCAACTTAAATAAGTGTTTTCAAGTTACTTATTCTAAACGCCTTAATATCATTAATACGTCATATTTTTTATGTAATTCGCCCCTATTGGGTGTAAGTGAATTGAAAGACCTGGGTGTAGTTTTTGACTCCAAATTTACTTTCGCAAGTCATATTAATCTGTGTATCTCGAAGTCATACGCCATGCTTGCATTTGTTAGGCGTCATAGCTCGGAGTTTACTGATCCCTACTCGCTAAAACTCCTATATTCTGCATTTGTACGCTCCAAACTCGAATACGCTTGCCTCATTTGGTCGCCTTATTATCACTGCCATATCGCAAGAATTGAGCGGATCCAGAAAGTATTTTTACATTTTGCTTTGCGCACCTTACGGTTTTCTGAACCCATCCCGTCTTATGAAGCGAGATGCCTATTGATCAACCTAAAGTCACTGCAGAATAGGAGGGTAATTTTATCGCTTACGTTTATTTTTGACGTTTTTCGTGGCACTACTGACTGCCCTGTGCTCCTTGAGAGGATCTTCATAAATATTCCTGCTAGAGCCCTTAGGAACTCTGAATTTTTCAATATTCGTCTTTTCAAAGCACTTTATGCTATAAACGGTCCAATAACTAGATCATTGATTGAGTTTAATAAAATTTCTAATTATTTGGAAATAGATTTTTCATGTTCAAAAAGTCGCTTCTTAACTACTATAAATTCTTTTTATAACTAAGTCATTCAGACTTATTTTTAATGTACCTACTCTAATTTTATAATTTCTACTTAGCCTGTAAGATTTGGTTGTCTAATTGGCTTAATAAACAAATAAACAAATATCCCGATTGAAAAACAATAAAGCAGCTGGCGCTGATGGTTTGCCTGCTGAGCTATTCAAACACGGAGGCGAGGATCTGGTCAGACGCATGCATCAGCTTCTATGCAGAATACGGTTGGATGAATGCATGCCTGAAGATTGGAATCTAAGTGTTCTCTGCCCAATCCACAAGAAGGGCGATCCTGCAAACTGCGCCAACTATCGCGGAATCAGCCTTTTGAATATCGCATATAAGATCC
Organism: Merzomyia westermanni; assembly: GCA_949987695.1. Taxonomy (NCBI): domain Eukaryota; kingdom Metazoa; phylum Arthropoda; class Insecta; order Diptera; family Tephritidae; genus Merzomyia; species Merzomyia westermanni. Next base: position 93,554,711 of record OX465290.1, on the reverse strand, counting down.
TATCAAGCGTATTGTGCGAAAGACTGAAGCCTGATGTGATCAGACTGATTGGACCTAATCAGTGTGGCTTCAGACCTGGTAAATCTACCATTGACCAGATTTTTACAATACGCCAAATCTTGGGGAAAACCCGTGAAAAAAAATCGACACACCTCATCTCTTTGTTGATTTTAAAGCCGCTTTCGATAGCACGAAAGGAGCTGCCTATATGCCGCTATGTCTGAATTTGGTTTCCCCGCAAAACTTATACGCCTATGCAAAATGACCTTGAGCAACACCGCCAGCTCGGTCAGAATTGGGAAGTACATCTCCGAGCCGTTCGAAACTAAACGAGGTTTCAGACAGGGTGACCCCCTATCGTGCGATTTCTTTAGTTTAAAGCTGGAGAAAATAATACAAGCGGCAGAACTTAACCGCGCTGGAACAATATTTTATAAAAGCGTGCAACTGTTGGCATATGCTGACGATATTGATATCATTGGCCTTAACAACCGCGCCGTAACTTCTGCTTACTCCAAATTAGAAAAAGAAGCGGAGAAAATGGGATTGGTGGTGAACGAAGGCAAAACGAAGTACCTTCTGTCATCATGCAAAGAGTCAGCGCATTCGCGCCTTGGCAACCAAGCCTCCGTTGGCAGCAATAATTTCGAAATAGTAAAGGACTTCGTTTACCTGGGAACCAGCATTAACACCAACAATAATGTTAGCCTAGAAATCCGACGAAGAATTACTCTTGCAAACAAATGCTACTTCGGACTGAGTAGGCAATTGAAAAGTAAAGTCCTCTCTCGACGAACGAAACTAATACTCTACAAGTCACTCATCGCACCCTTCCTGCTATATGGTGCAGAAGCTTGGACACTAACAACATCTGATGAGGCGGCTCTGGGAGTATTCGAGAGAAAGGTTCTTCGAAAGATTTGTGGACCTCTACGCGTTGGCGACGGCGAGTACCGAAGAAGATTTAATGATAAGCTGTATGAGCTTTACGCAGACGCCGACATAGTTCAGCGAATTAAAACACAGCGGCTTCGATTGCTAGGCCACGTAGTGCGAATGAGCGAAGATGCTCCAGCCCAGAAGGTATTCTTATCGGCACCCGCCGGGCGAAGCAGAGGAAGAGGGAGACCACCACTCCGATGGAAGGACCAAGTGAAGACCGATTTGCGATCCCAGCTATGTTGGACGGTCAAAATCTCCCAGGCGGTTAGATGACCATTTAAAGAAGAAGAAGAAGTGTTTCCAATTGGCGCCAATTAGCAGAAAGAAGAAACGATTGGCGGGCTATAGATTTTTCCAAAAATTGCCACACCAAACTTCTTCCATGACTCATGTGGAAATTTTTAATAATATTCATACATATATCAATATGACAAGCAAATGTTTAATTTTTTTGACGCAACTTCTTCCTTTTGTAAGAGCCCTAGTAAAATTGCAATGAATAGCGACTAAATGTTTATTGAAATTTGTTTCAATTGTTCAATATAGTGAAGTAATATTTATTTTGATAGACACATATTCTATATGTGATGACTGAATTTTCAATAAAATGGTTTGTAATGTAATTTTGCAATTGTTTTGTATTTTTCAACCCAAAATGAACTAACCTACTATGAAGTGGTACAGAAACTGATTTTATACTGATGCATAGGCTGCGTAGTATGAGGGCTGGTATGAAACTGGTGTATGTACTGATTAGTATGTCAACTGGTATATTGCTGATGCAGAGGCTGACTAGTGTGCCAGTTGGTATGGTGCTGATGCAGATGGGGACAATTGCCATCTCGTAGGACATCGCCGTGTTAAAAATACCAGTTGCTAATATGCAAAAACTACAGAACACGAACTAGTTGGGTTGGCAAACTAGAACTTCTTGGCAAACTAGTGTTTGACTAATATAAAACTAGTAGAATTGACTGCGGGGAAATTTCAACCCATAACGAACACTAAAATTTAAATGTGTGTCCGAGTTAATAAACCATGAACAGTTGGACCTTCCAATCTTATAGTATGTACACACTGAGATGTTTTTGAGCTCATTCTCCAGGCAAAACATGCCAGTTTTTTCGCCTTGTAAAATTTTCGCCAAAAACCTGCTGAAAACCGTCCGAAAAAGCACCGAAAACCACTTAAATTCAAAGTCGGCTCTAAATTTTATCGATAACACTGCTCTACAAAATTAAACTTTTTGCATTACCCTGGATCACCACTATTTTTTTTTTTATTTGCTATAGTCCCCTAATTATAAAAATCGTCGAAATTTAGAATTCTATGGATACGTTTTTTTTTTTTTTTCTAAAATTTGCCTTTTTTGAAAAGGGAGATCCATTGATTTTATCATATCCCTGAAACGGGTTGTCCGATTTTGTTGGAGAAAACAGCATATAATAGCAAATGAAATTTCCTTAAAATTAAAGTATTTCTTGGTTTCAGAGTTATTTGCATCGCATTATAAAAAAATCGATTTTTTGCATTAAAAATTTCCATTTTTTTTTCTTCTTTAAAACTTCCACCTTTTTTAGATGATCGTAAAACTGTGAACATTCCAAATAAGGAAAGCTTTATTTCATGAAAACCCATGGATAAACGGTAATATTATTAACAATTAAGTGAGTGAAGGGAAAATACGTATTTTTAATATTTTTGTTTATTTAGCTATTTAAGATACCTTTATTAAAGAAATTCTACAAAAATTTAGTACTTGAAATATTTAAAAATAGTTTCTACTTTTTGCTTGTCTACTGTAATTTTATTTTTTTTGGTTCTCGTATAATAAAAAAACAATTATAATCCCCCATCATATTTTTTTTCAAGAATCCATTGACTTAAGTTGTTGGTGAAATCGTTCTCCATGCTCGTCACTGACATCACCAAGATTTGAAGGAAAAAAATACAAATGGGAGTGTAAGAAATGCATTTTTAGAGACATGTTTGCACCTGAAATTATATGTACGAGGTGTGTTCAAAAAGTATCGCGAATTTTGAATTTTCGCTGGTTACGTATATTCGAATTTCGAATTTTTTGTGGCGTTATGTTGGTACTCATGTCTATCACTTATGCCGACAAGCTCGGCCATTTTGAATGTTCAGTTAATTGTTGACAGCTGCTTTGCTTGCACGTGTTTTGGATCGTCTTCGATTTTTACCTGTTTTTTTACCAAAATTGCTCAATTGTGACCAAAAACAGCATCGCATGAACATTGCTAATGGGATGTTAAACTCTGTCCGCGACGACCCAAATTTGCTCCAGAGGGTCATAACTGGTGACGAATGGTGGGTTTATGGTTATGACGTGGAAACCAAAGCTCAATCATCTCAATGGAAGCTGCCGCACGAACCAAGACCGAAAAAAGCGCGCCAAGTTCGGTCGAATGTGAAAGTTTTGCTGACAGTTTTCTTCGATTGCAGGGGCGTGATGCATCATGAGTTCTTGCCACAGGGAAGAACGGTCAAAAAGGAATATTACCTGCAAGTTATGCGCAATTTGCGCGAAGCAATCCGCCAAAAACGCCCGGATTTGTGGAAGAACAAAAATTGGCTTTTGCACTACGATAACGCCCCTGCTCACGCATCGTTGCTTGTGCGCGACTTTTTGGCCAAAAACAACACACTAATGATGCCGCAGCCACCGTATTCCCCAGATCTGGCCTCCTGTGACTTTTTCTTGTTCCCTAAACTGAAGAGGCCCATGAAAGGACGACGTTAAGCTTCTCTTGACGAGATAAAGACGGCATCGAAGGAGGAGCTGAACAAGATACAAAAAAATGCTTTTTTGAAGTGCTTCGAAGATTGGAAAAACCGTTGGCACAAGTGTATAATATCTCATGGGGATTACTTTGAAGGGGACAAAATAGATATTCATGAATAAATAAATAATTTTTGAAAAAACACAAAATTCGCGATACTTTTTGAACACACCTCGTATATGTAATTTAGAGGTTACAATTATGATGAATATACAAAAATCATATCATATTCCTACTTACCGATTTTCAAATAGTTGGTTAGTAAATCAGAAATGATTTCCCCCGATTATTTCCTAAAAAGTTTGAAACAATCAGCCTAAATGAGTTCCAAGCAGCCTTTTCATCGGGTGATAGTAACGTTTCGAATGTTGAGCTCTGTAGTAGTTTTCGGATTTGTGAACCATCAAAAACACTTTCAGAAATTTTCGGAGCGGATAATTTTTTAAATATTGTTTGAATATAATCGAATGCTTTTTCGTTTTTGTTTAGCGCCTTAACAAAATTCTTGACTAATCCAAACTTGATGTGTAATGGCGGAAAAATCACATTCTCCTTTTTTATTAGAGCAGCATATTTTATATTGTTTGCGCCTACTTCGCGATTGGTTCTTGCTGGCCAGTCCTTCCTTACATAATGTGCGCTTCGATCTCGGCTATCCCAAAGGCAAAGAAAACAACAATGTTTTGTGTAACCACCTTGTAGTACTGTTAGTAAAGCTACCACTTTCAAGTCGCAACATACTTTCCAATCGTGTTTTTCATAATGAGTATATTTTAAAAAATTGGACATGGTTTCATAAGTCTCCTTCATATTTACGGCGTGCCCGATGGGTATTGATGGCTTCTGATTGCCATTGTGTAATAAAGCTGCTTTAAGGCTTTCTTTGTTACTATCAATAAATAATCTCCATTCACTTGCGTCATATGTTTGGCCAAGCTTTCCAAAAAGTCCAGTTATATCATAGCAAAAACATATATTGTCTTTATTTCTATAAAAACAAGCATATGGCTTATGTCGCTCACGATAGGTAGTTATCGTAACCTGTTTTTCTAATAAATTTTCTTTCTTTTAGACGGGATGCAAGTTACTCTGACTTATCTTTTGGAAGCTCTAGGTCTCTTATAAGACCGTTTAACAAGTACTGTGTCAGAGGCTTTGGGCAAAATCCATCTGATACACTGGAGATTTTTGAAGACGAAGAAATAGGCGATGAAGGAACTTTAGTATACGTATTATGTTGATTTTCAGGACATGGAACTACATCTGAATCTAGCACGGGAAGAGTAAAACCACCAGCTGAAATCGTGGGATAATACCAAATCATATGTTTTCCAAATCCTTTTTTTTACTTAAACAAAAGTAAAATTTAGCATCATGATCACATGTTTCTCTCCACATCATAGGTTTTTCAATTTGCATGTTTTCTCTGTGAAAAATGAGTATCATAAATATTTTTAATTAATAAATGTAATTGTTACTTACTGAGGGTAGGATTTCCATTTCTTTAAAATATATATACAGCTATCACAACTTGAATTTGGCGTCCGATATTGGCTCAAATTCTCAACATCTATTTTAAAATAATCCTTATTTGAATTTTGCAGTGAAATAGTGAAATTTCTCCGCCCTTTTGCTGTAGTGTAAAGACCACATACATAACAAAAAATATTCGAGTCATTTTTGCAGACAAATTTTCTGTTATTAATTTTTTTTAAATTCACTAACCAATTAATAGTTTTTTGCTGTTGTTGACAACTTGACTTTTGGCGATCAGGAATGCTAGATAAATAACATTGAATGAACTAAATGAATTACTTGAAATAGTCGCAGGCCACTCCGATTTTCAAAAGTATGTATCTTTTTTTTCGTTAAGTTTGGCACAATCGGCGACAATATACCATACAGGCCAGGCATCTAATGAGTCTGTAAATTTTTTAACCACTACCTGCGAAAGGGTTTGAAAAAAGGGCTTTTCAAAAAAACTTCATATGCTATGGGAAATAGCCTGTGCAGGCTGGGATGTTCAGTAGGTAGGTATAACAGTTTCTATGACAGAGTGATAATTTAATGGAAAAAGAGTATATACAGGAATTAAATTCCAAATTAGGAGTGTTATTTTACGCAAGGTACGTGGATGACATCATATGCGTTTTAACTACCAACAACGAAGAGCAAGTACTGGAGTACCTCAACAAGCAGCACGGGAACATAAAATTCACAATGGAAACCGAAAAAGACGGAGGAATCAATTATCTGGACCTCACAATAAGTATTGATAAAGCTAGCAATAAATTCAACTACGACATATATAGGAAACCAACGGCCACCGACACAATAATACATAATACCTCGAACCACCCACAACAACATAAAAATGCAGCGCTAAGGCACTTAGTACAAAGATTGGAAAGAACACCTCTTACACAAGAAGCATATAGAAGAGAGCTTGGAATAATATATAACATCGCTACAAACAACGGATATAAAAAAAGCACTAGTAGACAAACTCAGGAGAGACCTTAGAGAACAAAAAAGAAACAATGGAGAAGAAAGTACACAAACCTGGACGACAATGACATATACTGGAAGGGCAACATATAAATTAGCAAATTTCCTTAGAAAATACAACATCAACACAGCGTTCAAAACATCGAACAATTTAGGACGGAAGCTAAGAACCAAAACTAACTCAGAAGATCCGTTTAGCAGCCATGGTGTATACAAGCTCACTTGTGAATGCCAGCACAGTTACATAGGACAAACCGGACGACAAGTAAGAACGAGGTTCAGAGAACACATTAGAGATTACAAGAAAAAGATACGGAATCCAACCATCATACCAGAGTCCAACTTTGCGAATCACATGGCGGAGAATAAATGCCCCCCCGGAAACATCAAAAAAACAGTCAAGGTCCTACATGTACAAGCAAAAGGCCGACGTCTGAACGTACTCGAAAACATGGAAATCTACAAACAAAAAACATTCGACGGTAGAATAATAATCGAAGAGGCAAACACTGTTTCCGACACAATATTCGAACCTTTAAAATTGGTTTACAAAAAACAAAGCAACCACTCAGGTACCACAAACCCACACGCACCGACAAATAAGCACAAAACAGCAAAAGATCAAAAACAACAAACAACCAAAAAAGGTCAAACAACAAAAATTACGAACTTTTACCTGCCTCAGTCAACCCCACAAAAAAACCGATCGATGAAAAACCACCCTCGTTTCTGAATGTACACACACAACACATGCACACACGTACACAAACAGACACCCATGCTGACGTTACCTGCTACCTACTATAAATACAAGACAAACGACCACAACAGATCAGAACGAAAATCGACACTGATGATGGCACAACGCCGAAACCGGTTTGTCTCAAAACCAAATTTGACAAGGGATGACGAAAAATCGTTCCAATATAAAGGGTGTTTTTTTAGGGGTATAGAACTTCGAATTGAAATAAAACGCAAGAAAATCGTTTTAAGGTCCATCAATTTGGCTTTATTGGAAGGATAATTTTATGCCATTAATGTTTAAATATGATTTCGGGCATGTGGCCGCCGCGGCTGGCTCGAATAAAGCCAATTCTACAGGTCCAATTTTCAACCACTTTTTCGAGCATATGGGGCCGTATGTCGGCAATAACGCCACGAATGTTGGCTTCCAATTCCCCTAACGTTTCTGGTTTGTTGGTGTAGACGAGCGACTTCACATATCCCCAAAGAAAATAATCCAATGGTGTCAAATCACACGACCTTGGTGGCCAATTGACAGGTCCATTCCGCGAAATTATGCGCTCATCGAATGTTTCCTTCAATAAATCGATTGTGACGTGCGCTGTGTGGCATGTAGCGCCGTCTTGTTGGAACCACAACTCATCCACATTCATGCCATCCAATTCGGGAACAAAATAGTCGGTTATCATGGCTCTATACCGGTCTCCATTAACGGTAGCTGCCTCTCCAGCATTATTGCGGAAGAAGTATGGCCCAATGGCTCCACCAGCCCATAGAGCACACCAAACAGTCAGTTTTTGTGGATGTAATGGCGTTTCAAGGGTCTCATGTGGATTATCTTCACTCCAAATGCGGCAATTTTGCTTGTTGACGTAGCCATTCAACCAAAAATGAGCCTCATCACTGAACAAAATTTTGCGATGAAAATCAGCATCGAAATCAATCTCATTTTCGGCCCATACACCAAAATCACGACGCATTGCATGGTCTCGCGGCTTTAATTCTTGCACAAGCTGGATCTTGTAAGGTCGCAAGCCAAGATCTTTGCGCAAAATCTTCCATAAAGTTGATGGACAAAGCTCCAATTGCTGTGCACGGTGGGGAATCGATTCATTCGGGTCCTCTTCAACACTTTGCTCTACAGCGGCAATTGTTTCTTCGGTGCGCACTGTTCGACGTCTCTGCGGATGCGTATTATCACATAGAGTAAACGTAGTGCGAAAACGATCCATGGTTAACCGAATTAATTACTCTGATGGACGATTATGTCGACCATAAAATGGACGGAGCTCACGGTAAACTTCGCGAACTGAACCATTATTTTCGAAATAAATTTGCACGATTTGCAAGCGTTGTTCTTTTGTCAACCTGTTCATGATGAAATGGCAAACCAAACTGAACATAAATGGCATTAGAGTTGCCAGATTTGACCACAAAATGCCAGTTTTATCTCTATTCGAAAAACAAACCTGTAAAAAAAGCACCCTGTACATCAATCATTCACCCTGTCGGAAAAACAACAAAACAAAATAATTTAATTTTCTTGTTTTTATGATTTAAGCATTCTAAGAACATCGCAAGAAATTCCTCAAGGAAAAAGTTTTATATATTTGATAACAAATATATATGACCATACTTCTTTCTTACGAAAACCCGCGTTGGCAACTTAAATTTTCCATACAGTATGAGCCATTTTTTCTTATTATGTGCATTTTGCCTTAAGAAAAATTGACGGGGAAAAATTTCTTGAGTGTCATTATGGAGTTTTCTCATTTCTGGCGATGCCCGTAATAAACTTTAAAAAGACAAAGTTGCGCAAAATGTCATGCCTAAATAATTTGTGTGTCAAAAACAATAATAGGCTTGATATGCAAAATTTTCGCTAAATTGGGTATTTTCACTTTATTGTCAATAAAACCAACATTTATTCATGTATTTTCACGCAAAAAGGTTTCAATTATTTATAATGTTTACAGTTTTAAGACCGTGAAATAAAAAGGGTAAGTTCTTAAACCTTTACATTTTTTATGAATTTTTTTTACATTTTTATGTGAATAACTCCACAACCGTCGATCATATAAAAAAATTTTCTTATCAAGACTTGAAGAAAATTTTGCGGTGAATCCACTGGTGTTTCTCTCAACGAATTTAGATAAGTAATTTCCAAGATATGATAAAATAAATGGAAAGACCTCTGTGAAAATTCGTGATTTTAGAAGAAGAAAAAAAAATCGTATCCATAGAATTTTAAATTTTAGGGGGCCATAATACATCGAAATTAAATAGTTAGGCTTCGAAGTAATTTCTCTTGTTGACTATTGTAATAGTCGAAAAACCTACTGTCGCATAGCTGATATGTCATTATTCTTGCCCTGCCAGAACACTGCTAGTGATAGCATTTAAATATTTTAAATATTTAGGCACGGCAAATAGCCGAAAAGGGAAACAAACTTCCAAAAAAGCGGAAGTATGTAGATAACTCGGTGGTTTTCAAATCTCTTATCTTCTTTTGCACGCAACAAACAACTTCTGGATGTTGTACCAGATCGAAATCGCAAAGCTTATAACTAGATGGGAAAACGTCTACGTCATCTGTGCCAACTTCAGCGACCGTGTTTGTGACAACATCTGATCCAATTTCTGAAATTAACACTAGATATTAAGTACCGAATCCGAATACTGTAGGCAACAGAGAATATTCCTTGGTAGGTTAAACCACTTAAATTCAGTATTCCCTATTCCTCCTAACGGAGCGGCAGTCAGGCAACTCGTAATTAAAATAAATAATTGGCGCGATACATACCTCCGAGGAGATTAAGGCCGAGCTTTTCTACCAACTTGTGGTGTGCTGCTTCTAATTTGTCCTACAAATTGGCGGTATCTACAGTTTTTTTGCCGATTCCGAACGGCATCAACGGAATTATTGCTGACAAGCCCTCCATGAGAGAAACACACTCGGGGATTTTGCCAAACCACTGCCGAGACGCAACCCCGTTTTGAAAAAACCTTTTCAAACCACTTTTGACGATACCTGTCCCTGGGCCTTCGGTATAGTAGGCCAGGGACACTACCGCCACACCACGGCTGCCGCTTGTAATTGTTCCCCCCAAAAAATCATTATCGTGTCTCTATTTGCTAGGGACACGACTGTAGATGATATAAAGTACTATCCTCTTAACTTAAGCATGGCGAGTTAAGCGTTAGGAATTTGCCTTCAACGAAGAAAGAGGCATATCTTGGTTCAAAATAGATGTCTTTCTGGAAAATTTCGAGAAGCTTTTGGAAAAGTCTTTCTGACCATATCTGGCCAGTAACTCGCATTCTCCAACCAAATTCTGGCCAAAAAAAAAGTAATTGGTGATCTTGTCCCTAACTTGTATTACCAAAACGTGAGCGGCTTGAACACAAAACTTACTGAAGTTTTTCTTAGCAGCAATGGCCTCTTTTATATAGTTATTGTACTTCCCGAAACCTAGCTTAAACCTCATGTGTTCAACGCCGAAATTTTGTGTAATAATTACCAGTTTTTAGGAAAGATCGTCAAAATAAAATTGGCGGTAGTTTCTTAATTCTTTGTGTTCGTATCAAACACTCAGGGCCGTTTACTCAATGTCTGGCTATGATAAACTTTATCACATGATAACCTAATCAGAATTCCTCAGAATAACATTTTCGTTTAAACAAGGTCTGATTAAGTTATCATGATAAAGTTGGTCATCGTGAACGGTTTTGGAAAAAAATTTACAAAAGTTGCATTGTAAACGCATAAAAAGTGACAGCAGCTCTTGGATACAATTTTAAACGAACCATTTTGGAGTACAAATTTCGATAGCGATTTTTTTTAATGGATATTATTACATTTCCAACGCCATTACTCGCAGAGTTTGTTAGCAAGACAATTTATCACAAAATCAGATTTTTACTTACAGCTGTCACTTTTTGTTTTTATAAGCACATAATCAGAGATCCATCCTTTGATAGCTTTTATCAGAAGATAGTCAGCGAATCGTCGATAATCAGACATTGAGTAAACGGTTTTTGGGCCAACCTCTGATAAAATCTTGATTAAGCAGTTAATCAGGAAATTGAGTAAACGGCCCTCAACCTATCATATGTTGGTTACGTTTCTACACAATCTGAATTACAAATTTACTGCAAGCATTCTTCGCCTGTGAAGTCTGCCAATTCTTTAGCTAATACTTCTGATTTAGTCGTAGTTCTAATTCATCAATGTTACATCTGGAGTGCAGCAAAGAAGCCACCTGGGCCCTAAATAATTTTATTGGTTATCGTATATTTTTAATTCCATTCTAACTTCAGAAGTCAGATTATTTCTTTAAAATAGCTTAGTCTAATGGTGCAATGTCAATGCAAATGCAAATTTATGAGTTCTACCAAAAAATCACTTCAGGTGCACAATTATATAATTGAGGGCTATCAGCTTGAGCAAGTCACTACCTTCGTTGACCTCGGTGTTACAATGGACCCTAAACTTGACTTTAAATTCCACATTGAAACTTGCGTGAATCGATCAAAGGTAGTTCTGGCCATCATTAAAAAAATTATCTAAAGAATTTAACGATCCTAACATTACCAAATCGCTCTTTACGGCTTTGGTAAGGCCTATATTAGTATATGCATCAATCCTTTGGAGCCCTTGATATCAGATTTATCGTGGCAAACTTGAGTTGATCCAAAATCAAGGGCCTCGCGCGTTTGGAGGCCTCGCAAAAGGGTTGAACAATTTCTCAAACATACAAGTTGGCTAAAAATTGCATCATAAGGCATTGATTACTGTAAGTTATGATTGACTCAGGAATTCCTTAGCTTTTTTTCTTAAATTTATTCTATGCGAAATATTTGTTACTCCCGTAAAAGAATTTTGGCAAAACTAGATTTCATAGTAAAAATTCAGTCTATAATACTTCGCAGCACTGTAAGTCTATAGTGTTTTGATTCAAATAATGCTGTTAAGACGCATATAGTTCTTTTGATATATAATTTATTGAGCAATCCCAAAACGGTTTGAGAAATTTAAAAGCTAATAAAATTTGCATTCAAACCTTTTCGCTAGGCCCTGCAGGTTCGAAGATAACAAACAATCAATAAGGATTTTTACCTTTTTTTTTGTAAAAATATAAAAAAATGTGTATTTTACGAATTGTTCCTTCATAATATCTGCAAGGCTCACTGGATACTGTTCAGTCTATAAGTGCATTTTATAACCCGTCATTTACTTAAAAAAATAATATGAATAAAAGGGCGCGAGAGTTTGAGTGTAACAATGCTTCAGATATGTTCTGTTTCATCTGCGGTCAATATATTGTTAAAAGGATGCGACGTGTGTTTTCAAATCCTTTGTAAGTTACATACTACGAGGTGTGTTCAAAAAGTATCGCGAATTTTGTGTTTTTTCAAAAATTATTTATTTATTCATGAATATCTATTTCGTCCCCTTCAAAGTAATCCCCATGAGATATTATACACTTGTTCCAACGGTTTTTCCAATCTTCGAAGCACTTCAAAAAATCATTTTTTTGTATCTTGTTCAGCTCCTCCTTCGATGCCGTCTTTATCTCGTCAAGAGAAGCGTAACGTCGTCCTTTCATGAGCCTCTTCAGTTTAGGGAACAAGAAAAAGTCACAGGGGGCCAGATCTGGGGAATACGGTGGCTGCGGCATCATTCGTGTGTTGTTTTTGGCCAAAAAGTCGCGCACAAGCAACGATGCGCGAGCAGGGACGTTATCGTGGTGCAAAAGCCAATTTTTGTTCTTCTTTGCACATCTTCTCGGCCTTCTGAGAACATTTTGTACCACCGATAAACGTTGCTTCGGTCCAAGGTAGCTTCTCCGTATGCCACAGTCAACATTCGGAATGCATCCGCGCACTTAATTTCGTTTTTCACACAAAATTTGATACAGGTTCTTTGATCCATTTTTTTGAATAGGTAAAAATCGAAGACGATCCAAAACACGTGCAAGCAAAGCAGCTGTCAACAATTAACTGAACATTCAAAATGGCCGAGCTTCTCGGCATAAGTGAGAGACATGAGTACCAACATAACGCCACAAAAAATTCGAATATAAGTAACCAGCGAAAATTCAAAATTCGCGATACGTTTTGAACACACCTCGTATAAGTATTTTGGCTTTCAGCCTAAAAACACTGGAAAATCATGGACACCGAATACTGTGTGCACCACATATCGAATCGAATTGATTCATTCGGAATCCGGAACAAAAAGGTGCGTAGTAAATTCCACGGAAGTTGCTCATCTAACTACATTGCCACTGCCACATTAAACTTTAGTTCCGGGTCCAGTTTCATTGTCAACAGCAGCATCTGATTATGCGGCCTCAAGTTGTACTGAACTTCACACAGAAAATGAAAGAAACGCTTTGTCACAAGCACAACTCAATGATTGGATAAGAGTTTTGGAATTTTCTAAGGTAAAGGCCGAGCTACACACCTCTCGTATGCAGCAATTTAAATTCCTTTCATCCGATGTTAAGTTAACATATTATAGAACTCATCACGAACCATTTTCCAAGCTCTATCCGAAGGAGGACAGTGTTTGTTACTGCAAAGACATTACTGGCTTATTCAAACTGTTTGGTGAACCATATGATTCCAAAGAGTGGCCATTGTTCATAGACGGCCGTATTATTACATATTGGCAACCAAAAGAAGTCTATCCCGATCGCGCATGCAGTAAATATGAAGGAAACCTACAAGATAAAGCAAAAGTTACTTAAACATATTAAATATGTTTTTTGTAAGAATAACGAGCTCAAGACCAGTTGATAATAATTCTTAGTTAATTATTATTACAGGGTGTTTTTTTACAGGTTTGTTTTTTGAATAGAGATAAAACTGGCATTTTGTGGTCAAATCTGGCAACTCTAATGTCATTTATGTTCAGTTTGGTTTGCCATTTCATCATGAACAGGTTGACAAAAGAACAACGCTTGCAAATCGTGCAAATTTATTTCGAAAATAATGGTTCAGTTCGCGAAGTTTACCGTGAGCTCCGTCCATTTTATGGTCGACATAATCGTCCATCAGAGCAATTAATTCGGTTAACCATGGATCGTTTTCGCACTACGTTTACTCTATGTGATAATACGCATCCGCAGAGACGTCGAACAGTGCGCACCGAAGAAACAATTGCCGCTGTAGAGCAAAGTGTTGAAGAGGACCCGAATGAATCGATTCGCCACCGTGCACAGCAATTGGAGCTTTGTCCATCAACTTTATGGAAGATTTTGCGCAAAGATCTTGGCTTGCGACCTTACAAGATCCAGCTTGTGCAAGAATTAAAGCCGCGAGACCATGCAATGCGTCGTGATTTTGGTGTATGGGCCGAAAATGAGATTGATTTCGATGCTGATTTTCATCGCAAAATTTTGTTCAGTGATGAGGCTCATTTTTGGTTGAATGGCTACGTCAACAAGCAAAATTGCCGCATTTGGAGTGAAGAGAATCCACATGAGACCCTTGAAACGCCATTACATCCACAAAAACTGACTGTTTGGTGTGCTCTATGGGCTGGTGGAGTCATTGGGCCATACTTCTTCCGCAATAATGCTGGAGAGGCAGCTACCGTTAATGGAGACCGGTATAGAGCCATGATAACCGACTATTTTGTTCCCGAATTGGATGGCATGAATGTGGATGAGTTGTGGTTCCAACAAGACGGCGCTACATGCCACACAGCGCACGTCACAATCGATTTATTGAAGGAAACATTCGATGAGCGCATAATTTCGCGGAATGGACCTGTCAATTGGCCACCAAGGTCGTGTGATTTGACACCATTGGATTATTTTCTTTGGGGATATGTGAAGTCGCTCGTCTACACCAACAAACCAGAAACGTTAGGGGAATTGGAAGCCAACATTCGTGGCGTTATTGCCGACATACGGCCCCATATGCTCGAAAAAGTGGTTGAAAATTGGACCTGTAGAATTGGCTTTATTCGAGCCAGCCGCGGCGGCCACATGCCCGAAATCATATTTAAACATTAATGGCATAAAATTATCCTTCCAATAAAGCCAAATTGATGGACCTTAAAACGATTTTCTTGTGTTTTATTTCAATTCGAAGTTGTATACCCCTAAAAAAAACACCCTTTATTTTTGATTAGAGGAAAAATTGAAAGCAACAAACATATACAGGCTATAGTTATAGTACTATTTCGAAAACAACCCCGATTTCTCGTCAGACTAATTCGTATAGTTTTGCTATTTCAGAGGATCTTGTGGAGAATCGAACCCATTCACTCGGATTGCCAGCGCAGCTGCCTAACCCATAGGCTATCCTGCGTGTAGTTTTGCAAGCTGCTTAATTCAAGTTTTCCTCTAATTGTTGTTTGTTATCTTGCCAACGGTACACACAATATTTTAGACATTCTGCCTATATGTAAATCATGCACAAGATCCTCTGAAATAGCAAAACTATACGAATTAGTCTGACGAGAAATCGTGGCCGTTTTCGAAATAGTACTATAACTATAGCCTGTATATGTTTGTTGCTTTCAATTTTTCCTCTAATCAAAAATAATAATAATTAACTAAGAATTGAGCTCGTTATACTTACAAAAAATATGTAAAATGAACAGACCGTAAAACCAACAACAAAACATATTAAATATGAAGAGCATGTTTGAAAAATATGTGCCGATCTTAAAGTCTTTGGAATGCTATGCAGTCTACAAAGTGGCTACATAAAATACTGTTGCTTTCTCTGCAAATGGGATAGCCGAGCTCGTCAAGATCACTGCATCATAAAGGATTGGCCAGACGGCATCGAATTTCAAGTTGGTGTGGATAACATAAAATACTCCCCTTTTATAAAGAACGAAAAAATTATTTTACCCACGCTCCACATCAAGCTCGGCTTTATCAAAAACTTTGTTAAGGCTTTGGACAAAGAAGGCGAATCCAAGATAAAGGAAGGCATTTTTGTTGGGCCGCAAATAAAAAAGATGCTTAACAATAACCAATTCAAAGAACTATTTTCACCAGTGGAGGCAGCAGCGTGGGATTCTTTTGAAAAGGTCGTTGCTAACTAATCAAGAACTATGCGAAAATGGGTAAATAAAAAAATATATTTAAGGCCGTTTTCTAAAGTGAACTTTAAAACCTGCCCGATAGACAAAAATTTTTTATGAAAATTTTAAAGTTTACATGAGAAAACGGCCCTGAAGCTGAATTCATCGTTCAGTTCCGAACAAATTTTTTGTTTACATTTTACTCATTCTTCTTCCACTTCTCTGATCCAGCCTAAGAAAATTACACACAAATGTGTCACTTATTTATTTATTTTCTTTTCAGGAGTAAATATGTCTTTAAAAATTCATTCTCTGCACTCCCATTTAAATTTTTTTCCGTAAAATCTTGGTGACGAAAGTGACGAGCATGGCGAACTGTCGGGATGTCGCAATGATGGGTGGTTACTGTTGGTTTCTCATAAGAGAAACCGATACTAATCTAAATAAGCGTCAAAACAAAACAAATAACTTTTTCACGTATAAAATAAGATCATAGAGTTAAGACAAAACTTACATACATTGTTATCGTCTCATATGTACAAGGTGGCGCAAAAGTAAGCTTCCGATGTTCAGCATATCGGTTGTGGCACGTGCAGTGTGTGCTGTTGCACCGTCTTGTTGGAACCAAATGTTTTCCAATCCCAATTCATCAAGTTGCGGCAAAAAGAACTCGTTGATCATTGCTCTGTAGCGCTCACCATTCACAGTAACCGTTTGGCCACGACCGATTATTGGTCAAATAAATAGTCAGCAATATTCCGCGTTCTGGAGCAGTGTAGCGTAACATTGTTTATTAACGTGTATTTCGCATGTGTTTACTACACAAATGTCAAAAAAGAACTGACTTTAGGGGCCAATCGCAAAATTTATAGCATTTTCTGATAGGAGGATTACTTTTGCGCCACCCTGTACATGATCAGCAACCCAAATATACTATTTATATCACAAAATTCTCAAAAGGATTATGATTTTACTATCAGAACTATTATTTACAAGAAAGGTTTATATTTAATTTAATTAAGTGAATATCTGAAAACGCAGAATATTATTTGAATAAAAAATTAAAATGTAGAACGGCGTTGTTAACTGAACGATCCCGGCGCGAATACTGAATGGTTTTCTTTTTCGCTGGTGTATGCATGTATCGACAGTTTTAGAGGGTTGTTGCTGCTTATGATGAGTTAATGCAAATACAAAAAAAAAAAGATACCTATGTCTTATTAACTAAAACTGCTGCTAACAAATGTTTGTCCCAAAAACACAAGCCCATTTCAAAAAATACGGGTCATATGCAGAGTACCGTGAAAAAAACATTTAGTACGAAAATATGCACTTCGCTATCTGCCAAAGGAATTGCAAAGGCGTGAAAGTAATACTTTCGTTTTATTTTCATGTAGTGTTTATTACCAAGTGAGTGAAAGTTTGCTATTTTCTTATTTAAAGAGCGAATATCATCCCTATAAATTTGGTCCTAAAGCGTTTTCAATTGGTGCGCATTTTTAAGGTAAGTGAGATTCCAATTGCTACTTCGGACTGAGTAGGCAATTGAAAAGTAAAGTCCTCTCTCAACGAACGAAAATAACACTCTATAAGTCACTCATCGTGCCCGTCCTGCTATATGGTACAGAAGCCTCGACACTGACAACATCTGATAAGGCTGCTTTAGGAGTATTTCAGAGAAAGGTTCTTCGAAAGATTTGTGGACCTCTACGCGTTGGCGACGGCGAGTACAAAGAATATTTAATGATGAGCTGTATGAGCTCTACGCAGACGCCGACATAGTTCAGCGATTTAAAACGCAGCGGCTTCGCTGGCTAAGCCACGTTGAGCGAAGATGCTCCAGCCCAGAAGGTATGCTTATCGGCACCCGCCGGTGGAAGTAGGGTAAGAGGGGGAACACCACTCCGATGGAAGAACCAAGTGTAGACGGGTTTAGCGATACCGCGGTGTTTCCAATTAGATCCGGCTGGCGCAACGAAGAAATTATTTGCGAGCTAAGTTGGACGGTCAAAATCGCACAGGCGGTTAGATGACCATTTAAAGAAAGAAGAAGAGATTACAAATACGTTCCTTTCCATATGTGTTTTATATAGTGAAAGTTTGGGTCTTGCTCTATAAAAGCATAATATAAAGTCCCTAGTGTTCAACTCTAATTTTGTTAGAGGCTTAAGATTACTAGTTTTCAATGAGCTGCAAAACTCCAAAGTCGAAAAAACTCTAAATATTCTTAGTAAAAAGTTAAACATATTTCGCACTAAGCCTTAAACTTTAGTTTACAATATTAGTGATGTATTTTTACGTATATTTTCAAAACATCTTAACGAAATTATTTAAAAAGAAGTAAGTGTACAACTTTTTATTTGTGCCACTGTACATTTTAAATTTTGGACAACCATTAATTAAAATCGAAATTGTGTTTAATTTAAGTTTAAGATAGATTTAAGTATTTTGAAACCGTTCCATTAACTCTGTGGCAATAAGCTGAAAAAGCCAAACTCGGGTTTGCATTGTGTTTTAAATAATCGGATCTATAATCACACAAATTTTCAAAAATTTTGCACAGAAATTGTGAATTTTATGGACGAAAAAATTTATCTCAATTCCATACATTTACAATACAATTTCAACTTTCAAAGCCCTCTACTGAAAAATCCAAAATAAATACTTTGGTAGTTTTTCCTTATTGCCACAGATCTTGAAACTCTACTGTGAAACTAACCATAGCATTATTTTAAGTTCATAGGGCAGGGCTTGCATTTATCAAGTTAATCAATAAATAACAATTTTCATGTCATAATGCCCTGGAAAGCTTACTATAGACAGAGATATTGGAAGGAAATGGGAATCTGGAGCTTCAAATAGGAAAAGAAAAACTGACGAAGATCTCTCTAATCAAGCTATGAGCTCAACTAGGAAAGCTTGCCTAGATGTTACACAATCCTCTCTTGACTCCATTATTCAGAGTCCCTCAGCTTCTATAATAGATAGAAGAGTTTCAGATTTGAGTGAATCGGTTATGAACATGTCTGCTACAGTTGCACAGCCTTCTGAATTTCCTGTTTCTGTAGATAGATGGTACACGAAGGTTAAGTACGTGAAAGGATCTGGGTCGGATATTGCAAACGCATGAATAAATACAAAAACACATGTAGTGCATGATTAAATGGATGGAGTTGTGTAACCGAATCAAATCCGGAAGAACCTTCGATAAAGACAACGAAAGATTGCTGCGAGAATCCGAAAGGCATTGAAATAACTTGTTTGAAAGGTTAATAGATATAATAAACTACTTAGCCGAACATAATCTAGCGTTTAGAGGTCATCGAAAGTCTCTTAGCCTGATAAAATAGTGGACATTTTATAGACCTTGTTAAGTTATTATCTAAATATGACCCTATACTACGAGAGCACATGAAACGTATTGATGAAAAAAAACTACGTCAACATTACGTGAGTCACGATATACAATACTGCAAGAAGTAGACAAAATTGGTCTAGATATCCGAAGCTGTCGAGGACAGGGTTATGTATGGTCGGCATTAATAAAGGTGTCCGTCCGAACAAGGATGCTCAATATTAATCCAAGAGCATTTTTCACCCCATGGGGACGTCATAATTGGAATTTGCTTTAATACATAGATGCAGCTAACTATTCTGTAACAACTAAAACATTTTTCGGCTTTATCAACAAAGTCTATGTCGACTGCTGAGTGGAATCTTTTTCAAAAACGCCCTATATCAAAATTTGTTTCAATAACTCCCTATTTGAAAATTTTATTCAAAGACGCACTATCACAGAATTTTTTTCAACAACGCCTTATCTGAGAAGTTAATTCAAAAACTTATTCTGAGATAGGCCGTTCTTAAGCCAAATTTTGAAATAGGGCGTTATTGAAAAAAATTTTGAGGTGAGGCGTTCTTCAAAGAAATTCTGAGATAGGGCGTTTTTCAAAAATATTTTGAAATAGGGTGATCTTTCACTCATCAGTCGATGTACCGTTTTCAAAGTCAAGCAAACGGTGGGTATTATAAAGGCTCAACTGAAACTGAAATTAAAGCCACTGTCTGAAACAAGGTGGGAAAGTAGAATATTAGCAGTTAAAGCAATATTTTTCAGCTTGATGACGTTGTCGACTGCGTAAATCATTTAAAAAATAAAAAGATGATACAAAAATTTTAAAGACTACCTTTATATTTATGTCGCCAAAAAAACATCAGCAAATATGTGCCTAAACAAACACTTGGTATTCGTGAGTTGTAGTGTTGAAATTTTAATCATACCAAATGTAATAAATTTCTAAGATTTGAAAATATAGAGGTGGAGTGCAATTAATAGACTTTAAACGTTTTGTCAATTGCCGAACTTCTATTTGGGATTCTAAAAATGTATTGCCTTAGCTTGGAAACGTGCGTAAATATAAACGTAGTCGCTTTTTATTGCTTTTTTATACCTACAATTTTTGTATCATCTTTTTATTTACTATTTTTTAGTGCTACCTACAAAAAGGCAATTGCAGATGTGATTATTTTAGTTTTAGGTGCATACATATGTACATGCTTTACAGCCTGCTTCGCATTCAAAAGATTCGAGTGTAAAGTTATGTACCTTACTTTTATATACTTTGTTGTTTAAAATAATTATGTTAGTTGTTGTAAGTGAAAATATTGAAATTGAAAAATCAAAAATATAAGTCATAATAGAAATCTGTGTCAATAAGGAAAGAATTTTTGTTTTAAATTATTAAATAGATATTTTTAATTAACTACATTGGCGATTCTGAATTTTCAAAAAACAAAGCACTAGGATTTAAACCATTAAAGACTCCAACTTTCATCAATTTGACTCATCAATTACATATATTAAGAGAGCTCAACAATAACTTTATCTACGAAAATTTAAGAAGACTAACAACAATCAACTAATTTGCTTAAACAACAAAAACAAAAATCATTCAACGGATAATCCACAAATGTGATTAATTGTATTATAGGGTAACTGCACTAGTTTCCGGAGAGCGCTAGTGTCCGGACACTATGTCAATGTTTTGGGATTAATAGACAAATAACTAAAAAAAATTTCTCAAATAACAACAAAAATGGAAATGTACATGTTTTCTTAGTGTACGTGAAAAGTTTAAGTTGAATCAAAAGCATAGTTCAAAAGTTATACGTAATTTAAGTGTTAGAAGTCTGAGCATGCGTAAAAATTGCAGGTTTGGTAAAAAAAAAATTGTGGGATCATTTTAGGAAAGTAAGGGCCTAAAAAGTATTTATTAAAATATTACAATAAAAGTTAATAATGTTTGCTTACAATATAATAAACTTCCATTTTATAAAAAAAAGAAGAAATTTACATAATATTTCAGCCTAAATTATTACTGTCCGGATACCAGAACCAACATTTGAGATGATTTTCAATTTCCGGACAGGCCGTCCAGATACTGAAAAGAAGGCGAAAATTACGAATTACCGTTTTAATGCTCCTAAAAGATAGTTCATTATATTATATCTGCATTACAAAATGAAAAACATTTTTCTCCTATGTTTTCAGTCTTCGGACACGTTTTTTCAAGTACAAATATTGCTGTCCGAATACTAAGAAAATAAGTTTTAATGTCCGGACAGTTAGCATTTTGTACAAACTTTGTTGTTTTTATCGATATTATTCTTTAAAGAACTAATGCACACTTTTACCTCAGCCCTTCGAGGTTATAAGGTCAAACCAAGAAAGCATCAGACAAGCGGCCGCTTAGGATAGCTGTGGAATTCCTAATAGTCGGAGCCTTAATCTGGCGAGCGACAGGATCACAAAATATGTTCAAGCATTACTTGTACAACCTATAAAAACATAGTATTGCAGTCTTGCCGTTTTATGAACAAGAGCTAGGTTGTTAACCCATACGACTTGCACACGGCCTCGGAGACTTTGCCATCCCATGTTACTTCTAAGCCGTTTTTGCATGGTAGATCACTTACAGCTCCTAACTGCTTTTCCATACTCTCAATCTGATGGGGAGTTCTATGGTATACTTTTCGAG
This sequence comes from Merzomyia westermanni, assembly GCA_949987695.1. Lineage (NCBI taxonomy): Eukaryota > Metazoa > Arthropoda > Insecta > Diptera > Tephritidae > Merzomyia > Merzomyia westermanni. The sequence continues at coordinate 93,532,623 of OX465290.1, read as the reverse complement.
AGACTTCACCTTCTAGGTGAAGATATTATCCCTTTCTCTTCCATCTATGCCCATATGACCCATGACCAAGTATAGATGTACGTTCCCTCCTTGTAAAATTTTCCAATCGCCTATTGCACTTCAAGACACGAGTAGTTGTAACAATTTACCTCCTTGTAGGATTTGCTTAACTTCGGATAAGCACAGTGTAAAGCAGATTTGGAGCAATCGGTGTAAATGTGTATGGTACCAACCGAACCTTACGCCAACACTTCACATCTTTCATATCTATTGTAGCTTCAATACCTATTTCGAAGTGCGGGCGGGACCATACAGTCTGTCGGCCCCGTTTTTGATGGCGCTGGTACAGGCTACTGCCACGAGACATTGGGCCTAGTTTCAGTTGTCAACAATATGCTTTTGCCCATTAAGTCTACTGGGGCGATGTACAGAATGGCATTTAATAATTTTGTCGGGGTGGCATTCAAGCCTTCCATTTCGCTAATTATTGATTATGTGCATACTCTCTCCAGTTTGTTAACAAAAGTTCTGGTAACCAAACGAGGACTCCATAATAACTATTAGCTCGCGGTGAATACCCAATTAGAAAGAGGGTGAGAAGACTCACGTGTACCCCGCCATGACTATGTAGACCCGCATTTTGCGATTAACTCAACGTCGGATGCTCAGACAAGGACCTCCTGTTGGGAAAACTCGACCAATTATGACAAATAAAACATCAACTGCGTACGCCGTAAGTTTACTGATCGAAAAGTTGGTTTATGACCAGTGTCCAAATCAGTGAGATATACATCCAGAGCGATGTGAATATGATTAAGACGTATTTATTGTATTGAAAGTCCATCTTCATGTTTCAGAAATACTTTACAAAAATATAGTGTATCCACAATTTCATTTTAAGTTAAAAAAATAAAAAAGCCATTCAAGTGATATTAATAAATTAAATTAAAAATATTTAACTTTACTAATATATGGATCCTGCAATATGACCTTGGCAAAACAATCCTGAAAATCAACAATCAATCAACGTACTTATATTTTTCTCTAAATTGTAGGCAATTTATCCCACAAAAATTCAGCCACCAACCAAATGTGCGAAAAATAGTTACGCTCAGTTTGCTGCGCCAATTACGAATACTGCTAACAAAGTGATCACAGCAATAACAACGTAGATTAAAAATGTCAACAACTAAAACTGCAATCAAATTTTCAACAAAAATTACATTAATCAAAAAGAACCTATTTTTTATCATTAAATTAATACAAATAATTTGCTTGAGTAATATTTGAACATTCTCGTAATCGAATTAACAACAATTAATTTCTGAAAAACTCAATTTTATAAAATAAAATTTGATTAATGGTTTACCAGCAACAAAACTTAAGCTGTCGACAGCTCGAGGTACTGCACGCCCTCGTCACTTCAGCAACACAACTATTACAACAAATAAATGCTCAATTTCAAATACAATCCAAGTCTTAACGACAGTCACAATCTCAAATTTTATTAACAAAAAGCAGGACTATTCAACTATAACTATAAATTTAAACCATTTCATTTACTCAAAGTTGGATTCTCTTAAATTTATTATTCACTGGAGGGGGAGTATATGCAGGGTTTTTTTATCATCTTCTTATAACATATTATAAAACAAAGTCACTTTTTCTGTCTGTATTTCCCCTTGAATGCTTAAATCTTGAAAACTAAGCAACGGATTTTGATGCGGTTTTTTTTAATACATAGATTGGTTGAAGAGGAAGGTTTATGTCATTATAACGTGAAGAAATATATAAAGGGGGCGTGGCAATCGGACAAAATGTGGTAAAAAACCATACATTTTTCTTTTATACAGCCATAAATCCTAAACGAATTCACCGATTAAAATGAAACTTACTTGAAGTTAAACTTTGAAATATTTACTTTCGTTCTGCATCAAAAAAAATAGTTGTTTCATATCTTATTTAACCAAAATTGTTTAAACAAAAGCAGCACTTTTTCCAAAAAAGCTGTTTGTGTGTTTGTTCGCTGTTAAACGAATGAGCCATTAGAACTTGACAGCGAATAAACACACAAACAGCGTTCTTTCACCATACGATCTAATTCAACATGACTGAGGTGGGGCGACATCGTATGGTGAAAGAACGCTGTTTGTGTGTTCGTTCGCTGTCAACCGATTATGCGGGAATCTCATCCCACCTCAGTCATGTTGAATTAGATCGTATGGTGAAAGAACTTGGTACATAAGTATGTAAGTACATATGTACGAATCTCTCGCATAATTAAATTTCGGACGTATGTATGTATGTATGTTTTCAATTCAATTATATTTTATTTCCGTTCGAAGCCGGGGCGGGTTGCTAGTTACTTTATATTTTAAAATGTTATACTTTCTATTTTGTACTTTGTATTTTATACTTAGCATTTTCAAAATATGTAAATCGTGTTCAATTTTGTTAATGAAAGTTTTTGGATGTTAAAAAAAGTAATTAAAAAAGAGTTCAAGTGATATTGACAAATTAAATAAAAAATTGTTATTATATGGACTAACCCCACATGAATTCTCGTAAAATAGTACGGACGAGTAACACAGCAGCACAGTTGGCCCAATGCTACTTTGATAACAGTTATTTTGGTTATGTTCTGTAACATGGGTGACATATGCCAAGTTTAAAGTCTTTAGCTCACCTGGAAGTTACTCAATAAACCATGGCAAGATTCCTTCCGTTTCCACCTATCGCGATCAGCCGCCACCCAGCGAGATTTAGTTTTCAGCAAAGATACTGTTACCGTGTCCTGAACTATATGCTAAGCTTCAAGTCTTTAGGCTGCTAATAAAGTAATAAAAACCCGACAGCACAATTCCTTCCGTATATCAGCGATTCCTTCCGTATTTCAGCGATTTTCAGTTATCTACATAGATCAACGCTCTACTTATCGAAATTTTGATTTATACAAATTGTATTGTGATCGTGTCTTTTTCCCCAATTTCAAACGAATTTTCAAAATAGCTCGATAAATGCGCCACCTAGCGCAATTTTTATGTCTCAAAATTGTATTGTCATAGTAGGTCGCCAGGAAGTTAGTTGAAAATCAATCGCAAAATTTAAAATTTCAAACGAATTTTCAAAATAGGTTGATCCGTGCGCCACCTAGCTAGATTTTTTATCAAATATTGCATTGTCACCGGGTTCTGAACTATGTGCCAAGTTTCGAGTGTGTAGCTCATCGGAAAGGGTCTCAACAATCGATCGCTAGATTCCCCCATTTTTCAGCGATTTTCAGTTATCACGATAAACCTAGCGGAATTTTGATTTCTAAAAATTATATCGAACTATATGCTAAGTTCTAAGTCCCTAGGTCAAGAAGAAAATAGCTGAAAATCAATCGCAAGACTCCCTATTTCAAACGAATTTTCAAAATATGTAGATATAAAAATAAGTCGCGTTTTCCTCCCTGACGCTATAACTCCAGAACGGCTGGACCGAATGATGAAATGAAATGAAATTTTGCACGTAGTTTTCGATTGAGCCCGACTTGGTTTATGGCCAGAAAAAGTATAAGAATCCGGGAAGGTTTTGGAGATATTCCACAAAATGTGGACCAGGGTAACCCTATAACGGGTTCGTACGATATGGGTATCAAATGAAAGGTGTTGTCGAGTGCTTGAACATGGTGTAGTTATTGGTCCCATATAAGATCGCGTATTCGAGCTATTTCCCGAAATATGAACCAGGTGTGACCCCAGACTGGGTTTCTACAAAATGGGTATCAAATAAAAGTCGTTGGTGAATATTTAAAAAAGAGGTGATTTTCAAGACCCTATGCGACCCGTTTTCCGAGATATCGACCAAAATGTGGACCAGGGGTGACCCTAGAAGGTGTTTCTACGATATGGGTATCGAATAAAAGGTGTTGATGAGTGTTTAAAAAATGATTTTCAGGACCCTATGCTACCCCGTTTATGAGATATCGCCAAAAATGTGGACCAGCGGTGACCGTGGTATAATATAAAAATAAGTCGGGTTTTCCTTTCTGACGCTATATCTCAACAACGCACGAACCGATTTCAATGATTTTGCATTCGTTGGATAAGTCTCGGGCGCCGTGAGGTTTATAGCAAACAAAATTCAAGAAAAATTTCAAAAGAAAAGCAGGAAAATAGGGGAAATCATTTTTTACATACAGCGCCATTAATTTTATGTGACGTTTTTTATTATACGCACGTTCTTTCAAACGCAAATTTAAAACCGGTGTTGCGTTCACTGTGAAATTGAGGTTGAAGTTATTCGTTTCCTAACAGATCAATTGGAAACCATCAAAACAATCACGCATATTGTGCAAGTTACCACAGCAGTAGAGGTATACCAGCATTAGGTGTAAATATTGTACAGGGTGGCTGATGAATTTTGCTACATTAAGAAACTCAAATAATTTTTTTTTCAGTGTATGGAATTCATTTTTCTTTTATTCATGTTAAAGCTCATTAAATTTTATTAAATATAGCTTAATTAGTTTTAAAAATAATGGAATTTAAATGCCCCCCCTGCTCGTCGATGCATGTGCGGCATCTTACCAAAAAGTTGTTCATTACTGCTTGGAGAGTTGAGACAGGAATAGCCGCAATTGTTTCTCGAATGGATTGCCTTAGTTCATTCAAATTTGTTGGTTTTGCTTTGAAGACTTCCTGTTTGCAATAACCCCACAAGAAAAACTCAGGTGCAGTAAGGTCAGGCGACCTGGGTGGCCAACGGAATGTGGAGTTTCTGGATATCAGCTTATTGGGAAATTTTCGTCGCAATTCTGTCATAACAGGTTGGGCTATATGAGGAGCTGCACCATCTTGCTGAAACCACACAGAGTTGAAAGAAATTCTCATTCGGTGTAATTCTGGATAGAAAAACTCTCTCAACATGCTCAAGTAACGGTCTCCAGTAACCGTAACGGTGTGACCGTTTTCTTCGAAGAAGTAGGGCCCGACAATGCAGCGTGATGAAACTGCACACCACACTGTGACACGAAGTGGATGCAATTCCGTCTCATGGAGTATCTGTGGGTTGGAAGCACTCCATATTCGACAATTTTGTTTGTTTATGTTGCCGTTTGAATCGAAATGGGCCTCGTCAGACATGAAAAGACAGTTCAACATGTTTCCATCCTCTTCCACCATTTGAAGCATCTTCTGGCAAAATTCCAAGCGAATCGGCATGTCTGCAGCGTTCAGTTTGTTGGCCATTTGAATTTTATATGGGAATAAGTCCAAATCTTTGTGCATAATTGACTGTAATGACTGTCTGCTTACACCCATTTGAGCAGATAAGCTTCTTGTCGAAACACGTGGATTGTTTTGTATGGCAGCAGCTACAGCAGCGATTGTTTCCTCCGTTCGAACTGAAGGGTTTCGATGGTAAGGTCTTCTGTTGACTGTCCCATGCTCGGCAAAATTGTTTACAAGTCTTATTATGGTCCATCTGCTCGGAGGATTGCCGCCAAACGTGCGCCTATACTCTCTTTGAACCGAAACTACGGACTCCAGTGCGTGATAGCGGCGGACAATCCAAATTCTTGTTTCAGTGTCCCAGTTATCCATTTTTGTTAAACGTAAAAGTCAATCTGCAAAATAAAAAAAAATTAACCAGATTCATTAAATAGAAAAGAAGTTATTTAATTTTTTTTTGGTAGCGGCTTTCATTAGCCACCCTGTATGTATGCCTGTGTGTTATCCCAATAACAAACAGACAAACCTACATACATAAATACTCATCAGTGGTTGTTGTAAGCAGGCATTGCATTTTATTGGCTTACAAATTTACATGTATGTACGTTTGTACGGTGGTGGCTGACCGCCCGCACTAATCAATCAACTGCTGCTGTTATAATCCAACACTTTGCTTAAATTCTTTTTCTCCACGCCGACGCTTTGAGTTAGCCGAAGTAAAATCGTGCGCTCGATGCACCTGAAAGGTGCATAATTTTAAGGTCAGACACGTGAATAATGATTTAATAAAAGTGCTTTCATAAAAGTGGATAAAAAGTATTTAAGCAAAGTGTTGGATTATCACAGCAGCAGTTGATTGATTAGTGCGGGCGGTACAAACGTACATAAATGTAAATTTTTATCCCAATAATATTAAAAAAAAAGATCAAAAATTATGTATCTTTGGAAGTGGCATAAAAAAACTTGCAAATTTTTGTTTAAGGTGGTAAGTTGAATTGTGTAAATTAGATGGATAGTGCATTTGAGGTTAAATTCGCCAGTCTGTCCAAACTTGCAAATTTTTAGTCAAAAAGATCAAAAATTTTCGTATTTTGCAAAGAGATTAAAAATTAAATATCTATGGAAGTGGCATAAAAAAAACTTGCAAATTTTTTTTTTAAGATGGTAAGTTGAATTGTAAATTCATTCTGCCCATAGTCCAAAATGCCCAGAGGACGACGTGCGAACATCGGCCGCCGCGCACGGCATGCGAACCAGCAACAAGTATATTCCCGGAACTTAAGTGAAAAAAGACAAAATATAATAAGAGCAAATGACCGATTGAGACAACGCGTGAGCACACGAAGATCATTAGCATCATACAATCGCTTGGCATTCCAAAATGATCCCACTACGAACTACAGTGATGATGAAAATTTAGATATTGGACCAATGACGACTGTATGCCGATATTGTAATGCGTTAAAGTTCAAAAGAGAAACGGATGGATTGTGCTGCGCAAGTGGAAAAGTCAAACTGAAGACATTACTTACACCACCACAGCCACTGAAAGCATTGTTCGATGGAAGTGATCCTGATTCCAACCATTTTCTTCAACACATCCTTGAATACAATAACTGCTTTCGCATGACTTCATTTGGAGCTAATATCATTCGAAAAGGCGGCTTCATGCCGACTTGCAAGGTAAAAGATACAAGACACACAACCAATCACTCACACCAATCAATCACACCAACACAATCAATTGCAATAAATAACAACTACACATACACCACACACTACACCATCACACGATCAGAAGTCACACCGTATTCTTCAACAAATGATTGTTTGCAGATACAAGGACAAATATATCATTTGCATGGTTCAATGGTGCCAACACCAGGTGAACCGCATCAATTTCTGCAAATATATTTCATTTCGTCGATGGTGGATCAGCTGAATGTGCGGTGCAATATACAGGGAACACAACAGTTAAAGAGACGAATTATTGAACAGTTGCAAGCATTTTTCCACGACAATAACGCTGTGGTTAATATGTTCAAAACAGCATTGGAACGAATGCCATCGGATACGCACAAATTTGTCATAAGAGCGGATCGTACCCCAACAGGTGAACATGTGCGAAGATTCAATGCACCCACCGTTGATGATGTTGCTGCAATTATTGTTGGCGATCAAACTAAATCCCGAGACATTTTTGTTCAGCGAAGAAGCAATATCACGCATCGTGTAAACGAGACACATCGTTTGTACGACGCGTTACAATATCCAATCCCTTATTGGCAAGGGCAAGACGGATACGACATCACGTTGAAGATGGTCGATCCCATTACAGGTACAATATTAACACACTAATTATTGCTATTATTGGGTTCCATTAACAATCCATTTAATTTTGCATATTCAGGCGTATCAACGAACAAAAATCTAAGCGCAATGAATTACTATGCCTATCGTATTATGATTCGTACACATGAGGACAATCTCATCCTGAAGTGCCGTCGCCTATTCCAGCAATTCGCTGTCGATATGTATGTCAAAGTCGAGACCGAACGTTTAGCGTTCATCCGATTCAATCAGCCAAAGCTACGATTTGAGGACTATATACACTTGCGTGATGCTATTCATTCAGATGGTAATGTTCAGAATATTGGACGTCTGACGATTCTCCCATCATCTTATATCGGAAGCCCACGCCACATGCACGAATACACTCAAGACGCTATGACGTTGTTATATGTACTCTGTGGAATGGCGGAAGCGTGGACTACCGCATGCTCATATCCTAATTTGGTTGCTGAATAAATTACATTCAAGTGAAGTGGATGACATCATATCAGCTGAAATTCCTGATCCAGTCAATGATACCCATCTACACGACATTGTGACGACACAGATGGGGCATGGACCGTGCGGTGCATTAAATCCATTATCGCCTTGCATGGCTGATGGAAAGTGAAAAAAACGATATTCGCGTGTCATTTCAAATTCATGAAAGATATCCCACAGTTGTACATTTAGCAGTGCATTTGGAAAATGGACAAAGAGTTTACTTCACTGAGGCTAATGCGGCACAACGAGCTGAGAGACCACCATCGACAACATTGACTAGCTTCTTTGCAATGTGTGAAGCAAATGCATTCGCAGCGACACTGATGTGCGTTGAAATGCCCAAGTATTACACTTGGAATCAATCAGCAAAGAAATTTCAACGTCGCAAACAAGGAACCACAGTTTCAGGTTGGCCACAGGTGTTTTCCACTGATGCGCTAGGTCGCATGTATACTGTTCATCCTACAAATTATGAATGTTTTTATTTGCGACTGCTGTTGGTAAATGTATGTGGGCCAAAATCATTTGCGCATTTGAAAACTGTGAATGGGCACCAATGCCAAACATATCGGGAAGCATGTCAACTATTGGGTTTGCTGGAGAACGATTCTCATTGGGATTTAACACTTGCGGATTCAGTTGTTTCATCAAATGCGTACCAAATACGAACGCTGTTCGCAATAATCATCACCACATGTTTCTCTTCACAACCAATTCAGTTATGGAACAAATACAAAGACGACATATGTGAAGATATCTTGCATCGCTTGCGCATTCAAACGAAAAATCCCGACATGCAAATAACCGATGAAATCTACAATGAAGGATTGATTCTAATTGAGGATCAATGCTTGAATATTGCAAACAAGCTACTGATTGAAGTAGGAATGATTGCGCCAAATCGATTGATGCACGATGGATTCAACCAAGAATTTAATCGAGAGCAGCAATATAATGTTGATACATGTACATTGCAGGAATTCGTTCGAAATAATGTGTCGTTGTTGAATGGACAGCAAAAACAAGTATACGAAACATTAATGCAAGCGGTGGACAATAGTACTGGTGGTCTATTCTTCCTGGACGCACCCGGAGGAACAGGGAAAACATTTGTATTTTCATTGATTTTGGCCACTGTTCGAACAAGATGTGACATAGCTTTGGCGTTAGCATCATCTGGAATTGCGGCGACTATTCTAGATGGCGGTCGTACTGCACATTCTGCGCTTAAGTTGCCACTCAATTTAAACATAGTTGATACTCCAGCATGCAATATTTCCCGATCCAGTGCAATGGGAAAATTGTTGATGCAATGCAAGCTCATTGTTTGGGATGAGTGCACAATGGCAAATAAGAAATCACTTGAAGCACTTAACTTTACACTGAAGGATCTTCGGCGAAATAACAACATCTTTGGCCGCTTGATGATATTGTTGGCAGGCGATTTCAGGCAGACGTTGCCAGTAATTCCTCGTGGAACGCCTGCAGATGAATTGAGTGCTTGCCTGAAGGCATCACCTTTGTGGAATAACGTAAAAACATTATCGTTAACCACTAATATGAGAGTTCAACTTCAAAATGATCAAAGTGCTGCACAATTTTCAAAACAATTGTTAGCTGTTGGAAATGGAAAAGTCCCAGTTGATGCGACAACTGGATTAATTACTCTTACCAACGACTTTTGCCGATTTTTAGACTCTCAATCAAATTCATGGAAATTGAAAATGTTTTCTCAAACATTAGTGAGAATTATCAGAATTATGCTTGGTTAAGTCAACGAGCAATTCTGTCCGTAAAGAATAATGATGTACACGCACTGAATTTCACCATTCAAACAAAAATCGCTGGCAATTTGGTGACATACAAACCCGTTGATTTCACACCAAATCCCGATGATGTAGTAAATTATCCAACGGAGTTTTTGAACTCTCTCGTGTTACCAGGATTTCCGCCACATAACTTTGCAAACTCGAGGTTGGTTCAGTTATTATGATATTGCGTAATTTGAATCCACCGCGACTTTGCAACGGTACTCAACTTGCGGTGAAAAAACGTATGCCGAATTTGATTGAGGCAACCATTAATAACGGAAAGTACGCGGGTGAAAATGTATGTATTCCTCGAATACCAATGATTCCGACTGATCTTCCTTTTGACTTCAAGCGATTGCAATTTCCGGTTAACCTTGCGTTCGCAATGACAATCAACAGGTTGCAAGGCCAATCGCTTAGTGTTTACGAGATAAATTTAGAAAATCATTGTTTTTCACATGGTCAGCTATACGTTGCGTGTTCACGAGTTGGGAAGCCATCAGCTTTGTTTGTGTTAACGTCAGACAAAAAAACCAAAAATATGGTTTACCAAAGAGCACTTCAATGAGACGGATAATTTGTGGACACGTATAACGCTTCGATTCAGTATTTACTTTGGATTCACTTTCATTTTTTTCTCTTTCTCTCTTTATGGCGCGATATACAACAGGTATATCATCATAAACCTCCTAAGAGATTTTTGCGCCAAGCTTCTCTTCCAATTTGTGGTGTGCCGATTTGAATTTTCCCTACAAATTGGTGGGACCTACAGTTTTTTTTCATTTTTTTACTCATAGAAATTCAACTAAATTACACTTCATTTTTGTAATCGAAATGAATTCATTACTGTTGTGAAATGAAATAAAATTTTTCCTTTTCAAATATAAAACAAAAAAAAATTGTCTTCATCTTTTAATCCCCAAACGAAATATTAAAAAAAAAACGAACGCATCTGATGGCGAAACGAAGTTCGCCGGGTTTGCTAGTTTTTTATGAAATATTGTATTGTCACCGGGTTCCGAACTATGTGACAAGTTCTAGTCTCTAGCTCACTGAGTAGTTACTTAGATTACCTCCGAGTTTCAGATTTATTGATAAGCACTCCATCTAGCGGAATTTTGTGTGCAAAGGTATTGCATGGCATTTAATTGTTGATCTATGTGTCAAGTTTCAAAGCTCTAGCTTACCGGGAAGCTACTTAAAAATCAGCGGCAAAACACCAAATTTTAAATAAATTTTCCGTATACGAGTATCTCAATCTGTTCCCCTATCAGATATTTTTTTCCTTCACATTGCATTGTCACTGAGTTCGGAACTATGTTACAAGTTTCAAGTGTCAAGTTCCCTAAAAAGGCTTTGCAACACTGAGGGAAAAAGGTCGGTCTGAACAAAACGATTTAAGAATTTGGCATTTGAGATTTGTATACTTAAAACAAGGAATTCCGTACTCAAAACAAATATGGCACTTCTCTATTATGAGCACAAAGCCTCTTAATTTCAGTTTCGAAAATTGAAACCAGGGGGTTGCAGCATATTTGACAATTATGTATGTAAGTAGGTATCCCATCCAAATATTAATCGTTTGATTTAACCATGTCTATGCGCTACGTTTCTGCTACCACCCTAGCATAAGTTTTGGAAGCAGCAGAGAAAAATAAAGTTAACTGTAAATTTGAATTGAACGTTTATTTTTCCCAGCGAGGTCGTCGTGGATATTTTCTACCAAAAATGGTACATTTTTTTCTTCACATTTTTAGCAACTGCAATTGTAAAGCTTTATGAATACAGAAGCTGAGACAAGGATTTTGAACAAAACGTCAAAACCAACAAAAACATAATTAACGTTGAGAAGCAGAACACAGAGCAATTGCTTTAATGCCTGGGCTTTACCTCTCAACTTCTACTGTCTACTGATAACCGAAAAACTTCTGGGAATTTAAACTCCCGGTTAGATAATGTGAAGTTGAGTAAACGGCCCTTACTCTTCTCCCAGTGTGTTCGAAAAAGCGGTCGTTAGCAACGTAGGCAATTGGCTGTGTAAATAAAAACTTATGGCGGCGATATACCAACAGGTTACTTAATTGGCTGTGTTAACAAACCAAAAAAATCATGTATGAATAATATCCTTCAGTAAAGTTATCAGAAACAGAAACATTGGCCCGTAGTTGGCACAACTTTACATGTTCTATCTGCCAAAAATGCTTTGCCTAGCTTAAAATCTTACTTAATTTTGACTATGACTACGGGCCATCAACATCAATTTATTTCCTTTAGAGGCGTTTTCGCAATGTCCGGTTAACGCTAACCGAAATTTTAATTGACAGAAGTTGTACGGTGATCTGTAAAAAAGTGTCGGATAGCGTAAGCAGATATTGAAGAAACGGCCCTTTTAGTTTTGATTCATTTTAACCAAGATTTCTTTTTTTATTTTTTTTTATAAATTTGGATATTTTTTTCTTTACATGTGGTAGCACTGATTGCAGCGAGCAATCTTCAACCAGTGTTGGGACTTGCTAATTACCAAAAATACCTTTTATACATAATATACCTATACTACATTAGTAGTAGACTTCGAATTCGTAGGAAAAAAAGGTAGGTGTCTTACTGTAGGTTCGTATAGAAATGAGTTGAGCAGAGCAGACTATCGAATTGAAAAAATCTATTAAAAGAAAAACAAAATCTCCATAAAAAACGCCTAAGAAATGCTCAAAAACATTTCTTGTTGTAGTACGCAGTTCTCAAGAAATTAAGTACTATTTTTGCATGAATTTCGAATAAGACAACACAGGTTTTGGCAAGAAATATATGCAGTGCCACTTATTTCTTGAAGAAAAATGCACAGCAGTCGGCGATAACAGCCAAAGTCAAACTTTAGAGGTTTTCAGATGAGTTTAAAAACCAAACTCGTAATCCGGAACATATCTGGCTTGTTTGAGTTTGTAAGAGCAACCTAACTCAATTATGGTTGCGATTAGCTCAAATTAGGGAAAGACATTTTGTTTTGCTTTGTAGTAAGAACCAAAGTAAGATTTCATTTAAAAAAATTATTATTTGCTTTGGGAATAATGAGTATGTTAATATAAGCTAGCAGAAAATTTGAAATAGTGTATCATCATTTCAAACTGAAATTTCAGAAGAAAAGTTTGATTGTCTATTTAGTTCTGGGCAAGAATAATAAAACTCAACTTTAAGAGGTTTTCATAGTTGAAATACCTCCGTCATTGCCTCAAAAGCAAACGATTATAATTTTGAAATTGAAGTTTACTTTGGCTGGTACTACTGATGTTTCTAAACCAATATTGAGTTAGGTTGCTATTACAAACTCAATAATGAATTATCAACATTTCTTGCCTACTACTATTTTTGACAGCGGAGTAGAACACATACAACATTTTCGTACTAAATCTACTACGGCCGTACTAAAGTCTTGACTCCCCTCACTGGTCGCACGCAAAAGAACCATATATGTATGTGTGTACGTTATTCATCTATGCAGTGGCGGCGGTGATATTAAATTTTGAATTGGAGGTGTGATGCCAAAAACGAAAAATGCGGAATAGAATAGAAAAAACTAAAAACTTTACCGAAAATTAGTTGAAAATATGCTAATAGTGTTTGTTTATTCTAGTTAACTTGTAGCCCTGCCTACCAGAGCTAGCCATGCTGAAAACATTTTTTTTTTGCAATAGCAACACTCTTCAGATAAATAAACAAAAAGTGGAGTAAATACAACTAAACAGCAAGAAATGCAAGCAAATTAAGGGTAGCGACGGCTAGATGTCGTGCTTTTACGTGGCTAGCGATTGGTAGATGTCGCGCTAGTGTGTGTATCAGGGTAAAATTTGGATATGATAAAAGAAGATTTAATGAAGATAATCTCCGTGTGTGTATCCATAGCATAACTCAAGTGAAATGAAAGAAAATATGCACTTGCTTTATTACAGTTTATTACAACTACAATGCATCTTTCATTAAAAGGGGGAAGCGGTCCCCTTGCATGAACAGCCCTCTTCTAATATTTTTGGAAATGCTACTGCACAAGTGTATTTTCGCAAATACACACTAACCCAACAAAAACGGCGCATGCGCAGAACTTCCCTTTTAACAAATACATCGCGCATAGTTTACCGGTCATTTTTCTTACTTCGACAAAGCTTTTCGTGTTCTTTTCAACAAATTTTTGCACTAATTGATTTTTAAAACTTCGCGCATTTTGTTAAATATTCAATAGTTCTTTTTTCGTTTTGTGACGTGTGAAATAATATTTCTAATCAATATTTAATTAAAAGAACGAGTGAGATCTGTGTACATAATTACCATGGAGGACAATTGTCTCGAGGAGTTGCTCCAAAATTGGAACATGGAAGCGGTTTTGCCATATTTGCAAGGTAAGTAGAGTGATGTAAAAAAATTTGATTTCTGTGAAGAGATATTTGCAAACAAAGTTGCAAGTTTTCATGTGTGTGGTTTGGACCGATTTATGGTACGAGTAATTTTTGGGTTTTTAGATAGGTACATATAATGTTATTAATTTCTGTTTTCGAATTATTAATACTGGAGTCAAGACGCGTTTTTTGATACCAACATCGATAATTTTTTATCAATATTCAGACCAACCACCAAAGACAAAACGGGTATTTTAATCCCAATCCTAACACTTTTGGAAGCGTTTTAGCAATTGGGTGCCAGAGGAAACAAATAGCCAAGGCAGTTACAAGCAACATTAACCGTACGTTGTGTGAACATTTTTTATCCCTTCGTTGTGTGAAGTGGCCTGGCCAGGCCACCTATGACAAAACGTACCTATGTGTACAAATCATATCAATAATAAATAATAGACGCATTTTAAACTTGGGTGAAAATTATACCTGTAAAATTATATATGCCGATTTTTGGTAACTTGACGAGAAAAAATATATACACCTTTGAAAATCAAAGTGGCCTGTGTAGGGCACTTCACACAACGGAGGGTTAATCAACAATGAAAGTCTATTAAGGACCAGAGTTTTTTTCCTTTTCGAAAGAAAAAATAACGCATAACCCATGGGCTTTATTGCTTTTTCATAAATTAAATAACACCCATGGGCATTATTTCACTATAACCCATTAACCCCTGCTAGATTACAGGTAACATTTATTTATTTTTTCACATTTAGCTGCCCATGTAACATACAACAATAGAGTTTCGTGAAAAGGTGTTCGCATGGAAAAAAGAAAAGGTGCGTTCATTTAAAAAAAATATATCTGTAACTCTGTTTGACCATATTTTTTTAAACACTACAATAGTTTGGCATAGATGAAGATACTATGTCTATGGTGTCCAACATACAAAGTTGGCTCAATAGCAACAGCCCATCGCCGCAGTCAGTGTCTGATGCACCGAGGTGTGTTCTAAAAAAGGTAACGCTATTTTTTTCTTCTACAATTTGTTTGTGAGTAAAAGTAATACTTTTTTGCTTTTCAAACTAACACATTTGTTGTAGGTGCAGGTAGTGTTGTACATTTATACATTCAACAAATCTTTTCAGTAATATGAGTTTTCATTCATTTTTGTAGACGCTCAAGATTTTTTAACTACCATTCTACTTTGTGCGGTCCTACCATCATCAGCCCGATTCAAGGACGAATCAGGAAAAAGCTATAAAAAGGCTACCATAGCAGATTCCATGGAATGTCTTTCTCTACACTTGATAACGTTGAACAACTACAACCAAACACTTAACAGCATTGTTAATAAGTACTACTCATCTGGAATGACAATTCAACCGTTTATTATTGTAGTAGGCATATCCGAATCAGAACTAACCTCATTTTATGTATACTTTGATGGTAATCTTCTTAAATTTAATTCAATTATTGACAGCCTGGACACATGTTTTAAAATTTTCCAAGTGCTTTCTCTAGAATATCCTCTAGCCTGCCAAGAACCGTGGCTCGTATTACAGCAATTTTTATTTGATATTCACACACCATTTGATGTTAAATCTTCCAAATTAACAACTTTGCTTTCATACCTAAATAACTAAAAATGTATGTTTGTTTTAAATGTATGAGAACATTTGGCACACCCAAAACCCTTGTAAATCATTTGAAAACTGATCATTTGATGATGGCAACTAAACTCTTAAATTTAAAATGTATTCAAAATAATTGTAATCAAACGTTTACGATGTTTAAAACGTTTCGTATTCACTTGGAAAAAACTCATATTTTAAAACAAAGCAATTTTGAAGAAACCCGAAGTTTGAGTTTGCAAGGTTTGGATAAAGAGTGCTCGTCAACTTCAAATTCTCATTATCTTATATCAGACAGGGTAAAAGAAACACCCAAAATAGTAAATACAACCACCAATATGAATGAAATAATAAGATTTCAAGTTTTAACTATGTCTCTAAATTTATACGAGAAAAGTTCACTTCCTAGAAACGAAGTAAGCCTAATGCAAAACTTGTTATCATCAGTTTTAATATCAGTATCTACGGCACTAGAAAGTCAAATAGAGGAGAACTGTATGAATGAGAATCTTAGGAATATACTCAGTTTCTGTAAAAAACCTTTCGAAGGAATTCAAACTGAACATAGAATGTTAAGTGTCTTGAAAGACTTAGGAATTTTCGAACATCCTAAGAAATATTTAATAAATAACCAAATTTCTGAAGTAGTGTCTCACGGAAATCCTACATTAGATGCGAAAAAAGAGTATATTGTCGTTATGCCCCTTGAATTTATGTTTAAAAAATTTTTTGAAATTCCCAACCTGTTGGAACGCACTTTAGAAAATGTACAAAGGGGCCTTCTTGACGAAAATATAAGCAGTTTTACGAGTGGCGAAGTGTTTAGAAAGAAAATGCTAAAGTTTGAAAATGATTTAGTTATACCTTATATTTTGTATTTGGATGATTTTCAAATAAATAATGCGCGTGGACACCTTGGAAAATTTTGATAATCTAAGAAACGAAAGCTCTTACCAAAATGATTTATTAGATAATAACTTTAAAGAGAGAGGTATTAAAAGTAAATGTGTTTTTCTAGATGTACCAAGCTTTTATGTAACGGAGAATTTTGTGTTTGATCTGATGCACGATGTATATGAGGGAGTTTGTAACTATGACGTTTGTAATGTGATACTAGGTCTGCTTTAATCTAATATACTTTCTATATCAGATATAAATGGAAGAAAACAGTTATTCCAATACGGCGAATCAGATATTAAAAATGCCTCAATTCCTCTAGATGCTAAACGACTTACTCAATATCTTATATATAAATAGACAAGATGAATGCAATGTAGAACCGTTTTCTGCTAAACTATAATTCTAAGGTATACAAATTATATATGTATAGATAAGAAATTTTGAGGTGTACTTTTATCCGTAAATAAAAAAAATTTTAAAAATAATTTTAATATAAAAAATTTTACATAAAAGTTACACCACTACACATTTACTTATTCACACTATAGACACGCTGTGTGTGTGTACTTGCTTTTTGTGTACTATGCTGAATCGTGAGCATGGCCGAGGAGTTGCTTTGTAGGAAAAAATTAAGAGTAGACTTGCCATGCATGTTTTTGTGTTATTCGTGTGGTCGGCTCTCACTGTGAGTGCGAAGAGTTGGTAGTGGACCAATGAAAAATAAGTATTCGCACTATAGATGCTCTGTTGTGTCATGCATTTTTGCTTTAGTTGTTGTTATTGTATTCATTACTGGCTACGATGCCCAGTGTCAGCTGCTCTCCTGAGAGCACGAAAAGTTGCTTTGTTGGATACATTAAACAAGCAATGTAAAATATGAGCAAATATGTAAAATTCATTGCTGATACCTACAAACAGGGTTTACAAAAATAAAATAAATGATTACTCATAAAGAGTATTAAACACCGAAGAAAATTAAAGGAAAATAGAGGAAAGGAAGGAAAATTAAAGGAAAGAAAGGAAAGAAAAGGAAAAGGAAAGGAAGGAAAGGGAATGGAAAGGATAGGAAAGGAAGGAAAATTAAAGGAAAGAAAGGAATGGTAAGGAAATGAAAGGAAGGAAAGGGAATTAAAGGAACGGTAAGAAAACGAAAGGAAGGGAAGGGAAAGGAAAAGAAGTTTGAGGAAAGTAAAAAATAAAATAAGAGAGTAAAAAAAGAAATCAAGGAAAATAAAAAAAAAGTTAGAGGAAAGGAACGACATAGAAAGGAAGAAAAAAAGGCGGATAAAACATACCTACAGCAAAAAAATAAAATAAAATAAAGTTTATTGGTTGAATTTCAACCACTGGGCGAACTCTAGTAATATGAAAATGACTGCCAGTGAAATGAAGTGTTTCGTTCATTTTTTACCATTAATGATTGGTGATTTAATACCTTCAGACAATGAGCATTGGCATTTGTTATTGATTTTATAAGATATTATAGATTTGCTTTTTCGGTATACGTACATAGAAGATGACTTAATAAAATTAAAAAGATTAATAGAAAATCATCATTTACTTTATACAAAGCTTTACGGTGCATTAAAACCAAAACACCATTTCTTAGTTCACTATCCAACAGCCATCCGAAAAATGGGTCCTTATGTATGTGTTTTTCAAAAAACTGAAATTGTTAAATTCGAGCTTATTCCACTTCATCTTTGATTAATTTTTTATTGTACTTTTTATACCGCCATTGCATTAAAATATATTAATTAAACATCAATACATATGTAAAAATGTTTAAAAAGTCTGAATATCAATAAATAGCTGTTGTTTTTATTTATTGTATTTTTATTTAATAGTTTGAATCAAGTTAAATATTTTCTTAAATTGAGAAACAAAATCTTAACCTTAGATGAAAAACGAACTTGATTTGAGCTTAAAGTAACTCCAGGTAAGATCGAGCTCGCCCAATTTAAGTAACACTCCAACATAAATTCAGTTGTTGCAGAACTTGACGTAAGTCCAAAATGTATTTGAATGGAGAATATAAAATCTTGTTTGAAGATTTTTTTGAACTCATATTCGAAACAAAAATCAACTTGGATTAAGTTTTAACTGAATTGAAATTAAGATACCAGAATCTTAATTTAAATACATTGTATACTTAATTCGAATTTTTGGAGGTCTTGAACAAAGTTGAGAAACTACTCGAAGTAAGAAAATAAAATCTTACTTTAAATCACATTGAATTTTAATTTAAGACATCAATGAACTTAATCTGAGTTTTAGGTGATCTATAAACAAGGTCAAGCATACTTGATTTTCGTATTTAAAATTTTTTTTTAAAGAATTATTCATGCTTGACTTAAGATTGCGTGATCTTGGATTTAGTATTTAGTACTCAGAAATATCAATCTCAATATAACAAGTCTGTTCTCTACACCAGTATTTTCGTTCTCGAGCCGTTTTTAAGTTCGGAAATACTGAGATCAAGCACGAAAAACTCGAATTTTTCTCTGAGTGAAGATTCCGAAAATTCGTATGGAAATGAGCGGACAAACAAGATTTTGACTTAATATAAAGGTAGTAAAAAACAAGTAAGGACGGCGCTTTATACCTTTCATAAATACGTGCAAACTTAAATACGCATTGTTTAAAGTTCTCTAAAACTTTGTCAGCAATACATTTAATTTTCTTTTATAATAAGCTTTATTTGTTATCTGTTAGCAAATATCTCACCAAGTTTCAAGTCTTAATCTTTTAAAATGAGGGAGAAATGGCCATAATCCTCTTCTCTGAACGATCGGTTGTATGGGATATATACTATATATAGCTCCGATCTTGGTGATTTTTTTAGGAAATATTTTGCTATCTATAAGAAAATATCTCACCAAGTTTCAAGTTTTAATCTTTAAAACTAAGGGAGAAATGGTCATAATCCTCTTATTTGAACGATCGGTTGTATGGAAGATATATGCTATAGTGACCCGATTATACCGGATCCGACAAATGTCTAACATAATACAAAAATACATCCGTGTGCCACATTTCATCGAGATATCTCAAAAATTGAGGGACTAGTTTGCGTTCAAACAGACGGACGGACAGACGGACATGGCTGTATCAACTCAGTTCATCGTCCTGATCAATTTGGTATACTTAATGGTGGGTCTATCTCTTATATTTCTAAACGTTGCAAACATCGGACCAAAGTTAATATACCATTTCATGTTCATGAAAGGTATAATAAATAAAAAAATGTTGACCGATACATAGAGCACTAACCGACAAATATGCCCATGTGACCCTATTTTCTCTGTATTATTTGTTAACAATCGACAGCCGCTACCCACACAATTAAGCAAGAAATCTTGTTAAAAATATGGGGAAAACTTTTTTGAGCATCCACCAAGGAGTAATTATGGGTATTCACACTTTGTTACCAATAAAGACTAATATTAAACATCTTTCTATTATCAGGATATTTTTTTAAAACTCTGTTTGCAAAGTTCCACTGCTGGTAAGTACAATTATTCATACAAACAATGATGAGTATTCTAAAGCAAACTAAATTGTATGGCAACCTATGAAAATGCTGAGCAAAGCGGTAGCCAGGTACTTTTTGTAAATATAAATAAAATTGAAAATCAAATGAATTAATAAGAACAACAAAATTAAGAGATTTGTTCCTTTTCGTTGAAGTGGATAAACTAACAAAACAAGTTGGTCACAAACAGAAAACTAAGGAAGAAGTATGTTACGATGGTAGAAAATATACAGTAACGATAAAAGAACCAGCAACATAAAAAAGCATACAAATGCAATAAGCTGTCTCAATTTCAGACAATAGTAGCCAATATTAGAACACACAGATTTGATGTAGTCCCAGATAGCCATATCAAGTAGAAGAGCCTTGACAGGACTTTTATCGCTAGAAGCGCTCAACGATATCTACATAAATAATGCCATAGATATCCAGTTACTCCAAATGGAAAAGGTGGTAAACCGAGCTGGCCGGCTTCAGAAAATATTGCCATAAAAAAGGAAATTAACTAAACTTATAGACCCACAACTCATAAACACTCTAATGAATGGCAGTTTCAACCCAAGGCACCCAAACGACAGGACCGTATTGATTGGGGTTGTCCAAAACGTAGGACAGCCAATTATCTGACAGCCAAGCGTGTGTGGACTTTGGAGGCAAGTGAACAAACCCCGTCGGATTAAATAGGGTGATGCCCTATCCCCGCTGATGTGTAATTACAACATATCGTGGTTCCCCTCCTCACCAACGGCAGGCAACGGGCCTTCCAGTAGATTAGATGTTCGATCTTGATACTGTGACTGATTAATCTGGACGGAACCCTGACATGCCAAATGTTTGCTTGGCATGTGGTGTGTCTCCCCATGACACTAACCACTTGTTCACCTGCTGGACGGAACAGACTCTTCTTACACAAAATTCAATCTGGTGTAACCCTATTGAAACCGAAGGAAGAAGTGAGGAATATAATTAAATGTTCATCAAATTTGTAATCAATACAATTTTTACAATTAAATAAAACACACGGATTCCTGCCGTTAAATGTATACCCAACATTCATTTCTGTAAATGTTTTTAAAAGTAATTTAAAGTAAACTTGCTACAATAAGCGATATGTAAGCTTTTTTAGTTTTAATTTATTTGAAAGTTTAAAGTAAACTTTTTATAAACTATTACAAAAAACTGTTGTAAATCATTTCACATTAAAAGTGCAGTGAAAATGTTTACAAAAAATCCAGAGAAAACTATTTGTAAATTTTTTTTCTTTCAACTTAAAACATTTTCAATTTCTTTTCATAAGAAATTTTACATGAGAATGTGGATGAGAAAGCAAAAATCATGGCTGCATATTAACCACTTCTGCAATCTGCTGATAGTTGGTTGAAGTTGCAGCATTCAATGTATGATTACAACTTATTTATTTACTATAGCACAATAGCTAAATAATATAGAAAACATGGTTTGAATAAAGTTTACAAAAAACACTTACAAAAAGTTTTCTTTGAAATTTTTTTATAGGCTTACATTAACAAGCTTTTTATCAACGTGTCGTTTCAATTATAAAACGTTTATCGTATATTCTTCCAATCGATTTTGTAAGACTATTATTGGTATTTTTAGCTTTTTCGATATAATGGGGTATAGTGCAAACAAAAAACTTTATTTCACCTTACAGCCCGATGTTTCTCCAATTTTCCTTGGTTTCTTTAAGGGCGATTCTGTAAGGGCGATTATAAAAAATGATAAAAAAAAAACACAAAAAACAACATTACTTAACTAGCATTAACACAAGAAACATAATCACAAGAAAGTAAACATAAAATTATAAACATTTTGCCTACATTGAAAGGTGTTTTCGGTCATTGAAATAAAAAAAAAAAATTATTAAAAACTATTGTAATAAAAGTCGATACCATATCATGTGGTAAACTTGTCAAACTGAAGATAAATAATAAATCATAGACATAAAATATAAGCAGCAGCAATATCATCTGTGTCTTCTTTTTTTATGCCTAGTAGTGCTACGCACACAAGGTATATTAACTTTAGTCGCCTAACGGCAGTACGTAACGGCATAAATGGATCGAGATAGATATTGACTTATATATATCAAAATGTTCAGGACGAAAAGAGAAATTGATTAAGCCATGTCCGTCCGTCCGCCCGTCCGTCCGTCTGTGAACACGATAACTTGAGTAAATTTTGAGATATCTTAATGAAATTTGGTATGCGGGTTCCTTGGCACTCATCTCCGAGCGCTTTTTAAAATGGGCGATATCGGATGATAGCCACGCCCACTTTTCATGTATAGAATATTTTCGAAAACACAAAAAAAGTGATTACTTAGTACATAATACACCTATAAGGATAAAATTTGGTGAGTACGAGTACATTGAGATTGAGGCATAAAATAAATGTTTCAAGAAATTTTTGAAAATGGGCCTGGCACCGCCCACTTTTGATTAGGTCAAATTTAGAAATAATGTTAATCATAAATCAAAACCTATTCAAGATATCGAAACGAAATTCAGCACGCAGGTTTCCAAGTATGCAAGGAATGTTCCAGGAAAAAATGGGCGGGATCGGTTAAGGTCTACGCCCAGTTTCTTAATATAGTTCTGAAAATTTTTTTTGGAAAATTTAAAAAGCGATAGTTCTACAACTAAGCAAGTTAAATCAATCAGATTTTGCACACATAATAAGCTTTTTAAGAAAAACTCGGCCGAAAATTTTTTTTGTCAATTTTGAAGAAGTAGGCGTGCGCCGCCCATTTTTCAGCATACAATTTCTGCTATTTTCAAAGGCAATCGCTTATAATTGAATCTTGATATTTCTTAGTAGTATGTATTATACTCCTGCCAAAAATTAGACAAATCAGGAAACACACAAGCAAAATATTCGGGCACGTAGTTAATAGCCCACTGCAATAGCGAAGTTATATATGTTTTTTGATTTTCATACCTTTCATAAACATTAAATGGATGTAAGTATGAGAACAAGAAGAGAAAAAATCACTAAAATGATCAGCACGATGAGCGGAGTCGATTTAGCCATGCCCGTCTCTCCGTCCATCTGACTGTCTGTCCGCCTGTCTATTTGAACGCAAACTAGTCTCTCAGTTTTACAAAAGAATGCTGAAATTCGTTGTTTGCTTTCGCCATTTTATAATATAGTAGCAAACCCGGTAGACGTTGTTTTGACGTTTTGATACATAGAACACATCTATATATAAAATGTCATTAACTTGAACCAAATAAACTCCTAACTATACCGAACTGCAGCTTTATATAGCCTGGGGGCTTTTCCAAAAGCTATATATAGACTTTGTCGTGCCCAGCGAATTCCTGAACCTATCGTGAAAGTTCAAGAGCAAAACAAAACACAAACTATGTGGCCGTGGCACCGCCCACTTTTAAAAAATTATGTAGATATTGACTAAGTGACACATATATCCAAATTGCATTAATTTAGACCAAAAAAGTTCGGAGTTATGACAAATTGAAGCTTTATATAGCCTGGGGGCGTGGCTCCGCCTACTTTTCCAAAACTATATATTGTCTAGGCAGTACCCAGTGAACCCAAGTATATAATGTGAAAATTTCATAAAGATCGGTTGAGTTCTTTGGCGCCTATAAAAGACACCCTTTTTTGTATCTATTTTTGTTACGCACACAAGGTATATTACTTCATTCGGCATAAACGAATAAAGATATATATTTATTAATGTATATCAAAACGTTCAGAATGAAAAGTAAGATATCCGGGCAAGTAGTTAATACCCCACTGCAAAAGCGAAGTTGTATATCTTTTTTGATTTTCATACCTTTCATGAACATCAAAAGTTTATACGTATGAGAAGAAAAAGAGATAGTCCCATCAAAAAGTGTACTGGAGTATCAGGAGGATGAGCTGAGTCGATGTAGCCATATCCGTCTCTCGATACGTCTATCTGTCTGTCCGATGGTCTATTTGAACGCAAATACGAGGTGAAAGTATTAAAATAGACCTGCGTAAATTGGGATGCCATAATAAATCACTACTAGGTATATAATGTTCGGTCCCACCCGAACTTAGACTTCCTTACTTGTTTGTTTATTGTTTTGTCTCTGTTTTGCATGATTCGCAAGCTTTCTAGCGTATACCTAGTTCTTTCTTTTCTCTCTTTGTCTATGATTGTTGTGTTTGCAAAGTCAGCTGGGTGTTTGTTTGTAATTGCATGTTGTGAGAGTGCTGTACTATACTTTTGCTTTTTGATGTCAGCCCCGCTTAGTGGTACCGATGTAAATCTTATCACATGTTCCTTCGCTGTTACCTTTGCATTGTATTTGATATACCACATTGCTTTGTTGTTGTAGACTTATTGGGGTTTTTGTTTTTGTGAAACGTTTTACAAACGAAAAATCAGAATTTTGTAAGCTTAATATTTATTCCGGAAAGCTTTTTAAAAATTTATTTTAAGTTTACTTTGCTTGTTGGGTATTTTTATTTCCACTACCACTACTAAGGCCTGGGAAACCAGCTAAGTAGTGAAGACTCTGGAGAGGCGTGTTGGTTGCACTTAACCTGTCGAAACCCTTCAGCACGGTCAATCACGCGCAACTTTTTAATGACCTTGAGACCGCCAATTATCTGAGTGGTCGGCAATCTTCGGTGGAATTCCGAGGCGAATGATCAAAACCCCGTA
The DNA here is from genome assembly GCA_949987695.1 of Merzomyia westermanni. NCBI lineage: Eukaryota > Metazoa > Arthropoda > Insecta > Diptera > Tephritidae > Merzomyia > Merzomyia westermanni. The sequence continues at coordinate 93,507,631 of OX465290.1, read as the reverse complement.
TAATTAAGCAAGAGGTGCCGCAGGGTGGTGTCCTCGCTCTTGTTTCATTATTACATATCGCTGAAGATTGCACGATTTTAGCAACTGTCCTTTCCGTCAATCAGCTGTGGTCAATAATTAGTTGTTAAACTCCGTCCTTGTCCGGCTTCTTCGCTAGGCGAAGTCTGTCAGTTTCACCGATGTAAGAAAACCGTAACAAACCATTTCTGTATAGAAACAAAACTAGCAATGTTTCTCGTGATCGAAACTGTACATAAACCACAGGTATATAAACAATACTAGTAACGTTTCTTGCGCACCGAAACAAAACAAATAAAATTAACAGTTTCTATGTAAAACCGGCATGCGTTTTATATCCATGCACTGAAAAAGCAAACCAGTCAGCGCAGTATAGCCAAGAGGATTTTTCACAACCGCTTGGCTTACTTTTAAGAAAACAAACATGAATTTAACACAATATGTTCAAAAAATTGCACACATTTTGTTTGATATTTATATTTTTACAGCTGTTTTTGGCATTCCGTTTTCTTTCCGTTCGAAGTGATGTCAAGCCGATAAAACGGTCCTAAGTATACTAAATTTTTTAATCCCGTAAAGTTTTGCGAGACATTTTGAAAAAAGGGCAATTCAAACATTTTTTCAAAAAATCAACTGTTTCGCGGCTGAAATATCTATTGATAATCATTTTTTTTTTGTCACAATCCGTTGCCCCATTTAAATGAATTCAAATTTTTATTTCCTTTCTACATCGCCTGTTTCTTTATACGAAAAAAAATTGGTACTTTATTGAAACACTATACATGTACTGCATACAGTATGCTGTCACTAGTACCATTTTGATTACGCTCCTCAGCTTTCGTTACAAGTTTTCCTTCTATACCTGAACGTTTCGTTACTGAGGCTTTGCTACAAGTTTCGTTACTATATCTAGCGTTTTTGTTAGTTATGGTTTTGTGATCAAATCTGTAGGCAGTTTCGGTACAGCTTTTTTCTGCTGGAACGGTTTCAAGGAAATTGCTACTAGTTTTTTTAGAATGGAGTTTTGCAAAAATGCTCCGTGTTAAAGAGCATAATAAAATGCCAACCAGGCAATTTCCGTTCAACTGTTACAAATTGCAACACCCGAAATAAGGACACATTTCCATAAGCATTACGATGAAATCCGGCACCATACATTTTTGCCGTTTGATCCAAAGGTGCAGCGACAGGCCTCAACAACACACAGAGTGGATAAACTCCTGAATGCAGTCATTCAGTCACAAGCTCCACGTGCTGCCGAAGAAGAACGTGAGCTGCCTAGGGAGACAAGAGTCATGCTGGCCCAACTTCGTTCCGGATACTGTAATAGATTAAACTGGTACTTCCGTTAGAAGACCTTGATGACAATGCTAGGTAAGAAAAGTGACGACGAGGCAAGGCTAAGCAACTCTAATACAACAACATATTGACGTTGTCGTTGAAAGTACAATGCTGCGAACGAGCATTTTGGAAATGGAATTATTGCTGTTACAAAAATTATACAAGAAGCAGTAAACTACTATATTTTTGATCTGGAACAATAATGAATAAAAATGTGTGGAACGATATGTAAATACCTACATGTGTACATACAGGGTGGCTAATGAAAGCCGCTACCAAAAAAAAATTAAATAACTTTTTTTCTATTTAATGAATCTGGTAAATTTTTTTTTTATTTTGCAGATTGACTTTTACATTTAACAAAAATAGATAACTGGGACACTGAAACAAGAATTTGGATTGTCCGCCGCTATCACGCACTGGAGTCCGTAGTTTCGGTTCAAAGAGAGTATAGGCGCACGTTTGGCGGCAATCCTCCGAGCAGATGGACCATAATAAGACTTGTAAACAATTTTGCCGAGCATTAGACAGTCAACAGAAGACCTTACCATCGAAACCCTTCAGTTCGAACGGAGGAAACAATCGCTGCTGTAGCTGCTGCCATACAAAACAATCCACGTGTTTCGACAAGAAGCTTATCTGCTCAAATGGGTGTAAGCAGACAGTCATTACAGTCAATTATGCACAAAGATTTGGACTTATTCCCATATAAAATTCAAATGGCCAACAAACTGAACGCTGCAGACTTGCCGATTCGCTTGGAATTTTGCCAGAAGATGCTTCAAATGGTGGAAGAGGATGGAAACATGTTGAACTGTCTTTTCATGTCTGACGAGGCCCATTTCGATTTAAACGGCAACATAAACAAACAAAATTGTCGAATATGGAGTGCTTCCAACCCACAGATACTCCATGAGACGGAATTGCATCCACTTCGTGTCACAGTGTGGTGTGCAGTTTCATCACGCTGCATTGTCGGGCCCTACTTCTTCGAAGAAAACGGTCACACCGTTACGGTTACTGGAGACCGTTACTTGAGCATGTTGAGAGAGTTTTTCTATCCAGAATTACGCCGAATGAGAATTTCTTTCAACTCTGTGTGGTTTCAGCAAGATGGTGCAGCTCCTCAAATAGCCCAACCTGTTATGACAGAATTGCCACGAAAATTTCCCAATAAGCTGATATCCAGAAACTCCACATTCCGTTGGCCACCCAGGTCGCCTGACCTTACTGCACCTGACTTTTTCTTGTGGGGTTATTGCAAACAGGAAGTCTTCAAAGCAAAACCAACAAATTTGAATGAACTAAGGCAATCCATTCGAGAAACAATTGCGGCTATTCCTGTCTCAACTCTCCAAGCAGTAATGAACAACTTTTTGGTAAGATGCCGCACATGCATCGACGAGCAGGGGGGGCATTTAAATTCCATTATTTTTAAAACTAACTAAGCTATATTTAATAAAATTTAACGAGCTTTAACATGAATAAAAGAAAAATGAATTCCATACACTGAAAAAAAAATTATTTGAGTTTCTTAATGTAGCAAAATTCATCAGCCACCCTGTATATACGTAGTTATATTATTTTATATCTGATATAAAAATACATGCATATATACATAAGTATATAAAAACTTATAAATCACTTGGAATCAAAACACTTTTCTTCAATTTCGAACAGGTAAATAAATACTTATGTATGCTAGTATGTTGTAGCAAATATATCCCATCTATGTATGTATGTTTGTTTTGTACTATGTATCGCAGTGGAGGCTCATTTTTTGACGTTATTCTACATTAAATATATGTATTTTCATTTTTTTTAATAATTCACAAGAGTATTTTAATAACTTTTCATTAAACGTCCGACAATTCCTCGTGCACAACCGATGAATACTAAATCCGTTCACAAGAACTTCCCGAAATACAGACTCTTCGTTTAAGAATTTCAACGTTATTTGTTTACATTTACTATTCTTTCCATTTCTAACAATTTACGGAAAAAACATAAGGAAATCGTGTTATTTGGCTATTTTTCTATTCTGCAGTTTGTTTGTATAAGTATGGATGCCCACACATACATAAATACATACCTAAATACCCTGCAGTGAAACCTAACACAGAGAGCTCCAACCACTCAAAGTTCGTTCTGTTTTATTCCCATATTAGCAACTATACAGAATTAACATCTTAGCGTCCTACGAACATACTAGTCTGTACATGCTACTACTCAGGCTATGCACCAGTATTATGCCAAACACTGTACTACTTCATAGTTGGCTAGTCCAATATGGGTTGAAAAATATACCAACATTGCCAAATTGCATAACATACCACTTTATTCAAAATTACGTCATCATGAAATCAATATTACTTTCAATATCAAACAATTGAAGCAAATTTGCAATAAATTTATAGTAGTTCTTCAAATAAATTTTAACCTTTTCAAAAACATTTATGAAAGGTAATTTTCTTTCGTTTTTTGTTGATAGACTATGTTTAAATGAGTTTTGCAATTGATTTCTTTAAATATTCTTTAAAATTTCTGTAACGAATTTTAAAATTAAACACCTCAGATAAAATATAAATACATACATACTAATAAAAATATGGCATTATAAATGGCACATCGCCGAAACCTGTTTGTCTGCAAACTAAATTTGACAAGGGATGAAGGAAAATCGTTTCAATATACATCAGCTTTCCAACCTGTCGGAAAATCAACAAAACAAAATGAATCAATAAAAATATCTTTATTATTGAAAGAAATTAATAAAAAAATATATTTGATTTAAAATAGACCAAAAACTATAAAATAAATTCACATAGAGGAGCCCATTTACAAAGAGGAAAATGATTTCATAGTTTTTATCCCATTTTAGAAACATTAAAAAAATAAGTTAAATTAAATTTTTATTTTATACCTTTCTATGAATTGTTGTCCTGAAAATTTGTGATTGTGGGTTCTTAATAGATATTAAAAAGTTCTTGAAATTTTGGAATCTATAAAATTGTAAGTACCTGGGCGACCGAGCTTTGCTCAGCATTTTCATAGGTTGCCATACTTACTATATTACATTTACTTTGCTTTAGATACACATCATTAAAGATATTCTGGTTGCTTGTATGTATAATTTTACTTCCCAGCAATGGAACCTTTCAAAAAGAGATTTAAAAAACATATCTTGATTATAAAACAATATTTCTTGCTGAATTGCATGGTTAGAGGCTGTCGATTGTAATAATCGAGAAAGAATAGGGTCAAATGGGTATATTTTTCGGTTAGTGCTTCATATCGGTCAACATTCTTTGGTTTCTTCTTTATTTTTCAAGAAAGAACTATCCCTACCGTTTTATATTTAATGCATATGAAATCTAAGCCAACACTTCTATTCACACCATGTTCCGAGTACGTCTCTGATTTTCTTTCGGAAGCATTACTTTTAACGTATTTGTTCACTTAACTCTTGAAAACGCCACATATAACATACCATGCATGAACATCGATGAATTTAGCTCCACTCCGACAAACTCCCTTAGCTGTATGCGCAGTAGACTGGATCGATTTATTAACCGATATCCCGCCATCGATTTTTCGATAGGTTTTGGGCTCAGGAGAAACAGTTCCACTACGCATACCCAAAAAAATAATTTTCGAGCCTTGCAAAATTTAATTTTTTTGACTTTTTTCGACTTTGATTTTCAAGGTTTTTTTCATGACCTACTGAAAAATTTTCATTTGATTTAAACATTTTCATGTATACCCTGTCCGACCCAAAAATGTTCGCTAAAAACGTTGGCGATAACAGTTTTTTGAAAAAAAAAAATATTTTTTGGGTTTTGGGAAGTGTTTTGGTCAAAAAATTGACCCGTTAGCCATTTTTTTAAGGGTTTTTCAGCATACATGCAAAAATGTTTTCGATGAAAACGATCTCATATTTCCCGTTCCACTTAAAATTATTCGCTAAAAAACAGCGATAACAGTTTTTTGAAAAAAAAATTATAGTTTCGGGTTTTAGAAAAGTCGATTTTTCGACCAAAACAAGTCCCAAACCCCGAAAATAAAATTTCTTTTTTAAAAAATTGTTAGCGCCAACGGTTTTAGCGCATAATTTCAAGTAGGACAGGAAATATGAGACAAATTCGTTTTCATCGAAAACATTTTTGCATGTATGCTGAAAAAACCCTTAAAAAAATGGCGAAAGGGTCAATTTTTTCACCAAAACACTCCCCAAAACCCAAAAAATATTTGTTTTTTTTTTCAAAAAACTGTTATCGCCAACGTTTTTAGCGAACATTTTTGGGTCGGACAGGGTATACATGAAAATTTTAAAATCAAATGAAAATTTTTCAGTAGGTCATGAAAAAAAACTTTAAAAACCAAAGTCGAAAAAAGTCAAAAAAAATTTAATTTCGCAGGCTCGCAAATTATTTTTTTGGGTATGCGTAGTGGAACTTTTTTTCCTGAGCCCAAAGCCTATCGAAAGATCGATGGCGGGGTATCAGTTAATAAATCGACCCAGTCTAATATGTATATTAGAGCGGGTCAAATTGTATGGATGGATTTTTTTTTATCAGGAGTATAGCAAAAACGTGTTGCTGAAGAAACCATAGCTGTAAGTCAGATTTCGAGCCCCCCACTTTTGCAAAATAGATATTTTGCCATATGAATGTAGGGTTTGGCCAAAAAATCTTTATAGCTTCTGATAGAATTATAGGAAAAATATCATATTGGGCTTACTTTGAAGGTATTTTACGTACATTTCAGAATCTGTATTAATATCTATAGTGTTTTTAAATTTTAGTAGAGATATCATGCTTAAAATATGAGAAATTAGCCTAAAATGAACTTTTAACTACTATATTATCATTTTGAACAAATTTCTTATGGAACATTTTTTTTTCTTTACAGCTAAAATAAGTTCAGAACATTTCCAACAACTTTCATTCAGACAATTTTTCTTTTTTCGAATTCGTTTTAGCAGAAAAAAATTTTCAAAAAAAACCTATATTTTCAAGTAATAAGCAAAAAAACACAATTTTCATAATTTTAATGTAGTTTATTTAAAAAATTATTTTGTTTACTTAGAATTGACCATTTTCACGTATTTTTCAAAATAAAAGTAATGTTATGTTATTATTTTTTAAAATCTTGTTTGCTCCATTCGTGGTTGGTTTTCACGACTTTCTGCTGTAAGAGTCATACCACCTTCACGTTTTTTTTCTATAACACGTTTTGAAACAGATGTTAACAACTGTACATATCTTTCTGTTCCTTGTATATGCATTGGAATATTAGGATCATCTAGTGTTGGCTCATCATAATCCAAGAATTGTAACAAGTGATCTTATGGAATATATCTTGTGAATGCCGGTTCAGATAGTAAATTATCGTCAATTAGATCAATCATATCAGTACAATGTGAAACATTAAAATTGCTATTATATTTTTTGTAAACTCAGAGTTTAGTTGGATCAAGTATTTTGTCTCCATAGTATAAAATTTTTTGATCATCAAATCATCAAATAACATTGTTAATAAAATGTTGTCTGGATGAGCGTAATATGAATTATTTTGGATTACACCATCTACAATATTAAGTAAATTAAGTGGTAGCTATCGTGTCCAACGAATAAACTTTGATAAAAGTACACTGCCGTATACAACAGAATTATAGTATTTTACATTGAAATACATTGGCACATAAATTCTAATAATATAAACTGATAGAGTTTTCAAATTTTCTGATGGTGTATTAGTTGTTGTATATAGACGTAATACTCTGCTTGCTTTGGTTAGCCATCGAGAATGTACAAATGGTCCTGGTTTTATGTTAGCTAAATCAACTGAAACAGCACCATTTGAAATTGTTTTGGCCATTTGATATAAATATTTAACATCTGTAGATAATTCTCGTTCTTGTTCATCACTGATCATACCAGGCATATTTTCTAATGCTATTGGTTCAAAATCACTTACAACCTGAAAAATAAATTTTTTAGATCAATTAAAATTAGTATAATTTTCCTATTTTCATTTGATTGAAAAAATATTATAAAATAATTTTAACAAATGCATACCTGAAATTTTTCTTGAATGTCTTTGAATATATTTCCACTTGCTACTCTTGGTCCACCGTGCCTGTTTTATTTAATGCTCTGAATAAATGACCAAATTGTAATTCATTGAAATGAAGCAAATATATAAATCAGTGCAGTGGTCTATTTAAATGCTTTTCAAAAAGTCTTATAAACCATTTTCTATTCCAGTATTAGCTGGTTCTCCATCGCTGAATATGCCAATTAATTGATCTATTGACAGTTTTTTACTATTGAAGAATTCATTTAATTTTTTTAATTTGTGTTTTGCATTTTCTTCTTCATCCAAATTAACATATCCAAGTAATTCAGCATAAGGCTCTTTTAGAACAACTAAATGGGGTTCTTAAGCCATATTTGTATGAAATTTCTCATTAATTTTCTCTCTAGTTAATGAATCATTTTTTCTGCCATTGAAAGAAAATGTAGTTATGTTGGAATCTATGTATCGTTTACGAAGCACTTCATCTCTAGGTTTAATTTTTTCTCTTGCAACTTTAGATTTATCCATTATGACAAGTTCACTACGAACATCTCGAAAATGTATATCTTCGAAAAGGGCTGTTGCTAAACATGAAGCAACTCTATCTGAAACACCGAATCTGTCACACATCATAGCAAAATTTATAGCATCGTATGTTGTTGTTGTTGTTGTTGTTGTTAACAGTTCTTCGCCCTGCCCAAAGGGCTCGATCACTCTAAATTGTCATCAGGCTCTTCTAATGGAAGTCCAAGGAAACGCGCAGTTTCCACAGGGTTGGACCAGAGTGATGTAGGTGTTAGAAGAGTGGGTTCAACTGAACAGGAGAACAGATGTATGGTATCATGAGGGGACATACCACATGCAGGGCATGTGTTTGGTATGTTGGGTTTCAGTCTGGATAAGTAAGAGTTTAACCTAATGCAATATCCAGAGCGAAGTTGTGCTGGTATGACTCTAGTCTCCCTCGGAAGTACACGCTCCTCTTCAGCCAATTCAGGTGGCTGAGTACTGATAACGACATTCACAGGCCGAGATCTGAGGGATCTATCTACCGACACGGTGTGGAGGTCATTTAGAGCCCGTCTATGGTTCCGCAGATCAAACGGCAAAGAGATATGGTGCCGGATATCATCGTAGTGCTTACTAAGATGTCTCCTTATGTCTCTGGGGGGCGGTGCTACATCCAAAAGATGTCGATTTGGATGACTAGGTTTATGACAGTTCAGAAGGAACTGTCTACTCAAGAGTTTCGCGTGCTCTTGAACATTGAGCAATTTTGCCTCTTGATGGAGGTGAGACTCAGATGACATAAGTAGACATCCTCCAGTTGGTGTTAGAAAGATTGGGCAACCATATGGGCGCAGCGTAGTCAATAACCGGCCGGCCAATAGCCTTATATGTAGCAAGCAATGTTTCTTTGTCTTTTCCCCAAGTACTGCCGGCCAGTGACTTCGGGATCTTATTGCGGCTCTGTACCTTTGAGGCTATTGCGGTGGCATGACCAGCGAAGGTGAGGCCGTTGTCAAATGTCACACCCAAGATTTTTTTGTGGTTGACAGTAGGTAGATGTACTCCGTCTACGTGGACATTTAACTCTTGCCCCATCTGCGCATTTCATGTAGTAAACAGGGTCGCCGTCGATTTAGTCGGAGATAGGGTCAGATTTCGCTCGGTGAAGAAGCTGGAAAGGTCATGGAGGTAAGTGTTGATTCTAATACAGAGTTCGTCAATGGATAGACCCTTACCCGAGGCCAATATCGTGCAGTCGTCAGCGTAGGAAACAATGGAGACTCCCTCTGGTGGGGATGGAAGTCTCGAAATATAGAAATTAAACAAAAGGGGAGAGAGAACACCACTTTTCGGCACCCCTTGTTCTATTCTTCGTGGCCTTGATTTCTTGTTCCTGAATTTGACTGTTGCCTGTCGACCATTGAGGTAATTAGCGGTCCACCTTTTAGGGACGGCATGGAGCGGTGTCTCTTCCAGATCTCGCAGGAGTGTGGCGTGATTGACCATGTCGAATGCATTTGATAGGTCAAGTGCCACGAGAACCGTCCTATGGTTTGGTGGGTGTTGATTCAAACCGTTATTAATCTGCGTTGTAATGGCGTTCAAAGCGGATGTCGTGCTATGATTTTTGCGGAAACCATGATGGTGATCGGCCAATTTCAGATTTGCAAGGAAGTAAGGGAGTATAATGGTCTCTAGTAATTTCACTACCGGCGAAAGGAGGAATATCGGGCGATAAGACTCTCCTTGGTTCGCCGGCTTCCCTGGTTTTAGTAGGGGAACTACAATCGCTTGTTTCCATATCTCAGGTATAACGAAGGTAGTTAGAGAGAGATTAAAGAGAGCCGCTAAATAACTCTGTCCCTCGTGGCCTAGGTGTGTGATCATCTTCATGGCGATTCCGTCGGGTCCGATGGATTTGGAGGGTTTGGCCTTCATTATGGCTTCCTTAACCTCTGCGACTGAGACGGCAGTGGGCGCAGCAGAGTGGTTTCGTTTGTGCGCACATCGGAAGACTCTTCTCTTAGTCCTATCCGCAGGTGGATGCATTATAAACAGCCGGCAAAAAGAGCTCGCGTATTTCCTGGCGTCCGATTTGACGCTGTCACCGAATGCAATGGCGACCTTGTCTTTGTGTTTGGTCGGATTGGATAGGGCCTTGACAGTCGACCATAATTTGCCGACTACGCCGGAGAGGTTGCATGTCTCAAGGATTGGTTTCCACTTAGTCAGCTTGTGTTCGTTGACTATCCTACGAATTTCCGCATTGAGATCTTTGATTCTGGAATCTGCGGGATTGCTGAGTCTCACTTGGTCACGTTCTCTTGCCATCGCCGCAGCTTCTGCCGGAAAATTCGCACGAATTTCTGGTATTCTACCAGCAGGAATAAAGCGGCATGAGGCTGAATCAATGATCTTGCGAAACTCTCTTTCGCCATTGCGTACGTCCGTAGGAGTGGGTAAGGCAGCGAAGGAGCGCTCTGTATATTCAGTAAAGGGGTCCCAGTCCGCTTTGGTGAAGTTGATGTATGTTAATTTATCAGTCGTTATGAAGTCGGCCGGTCGTTCAACAGAGAGTAAGATGGGTAGGTGGTGTAAGCATCGGTCGCCAGATGACAAAGTTAATTAGGCCCGCGCTCGTTATGGAGATGTCTGGCGAACTGTGGCAGTTACCTGCCACCCTGGTGGGGGCATCTCCATTGACTGTACAGAATGCTGAGTTATCTATTTGGTCTGCAATTGCGTGTCCTCTGCTGTCTGCTGGCAAGTTGGAGTGCCAGAGATCAGATAGCAACGCACTAAAGTCGGGATGATAATCTCTATGACAACACGTGACAGGAGGAATATATATGTTTATGATTTGCAGGTCGGCGTCTCCTGACCGGACTGCTATGCCTTGGCATTCTAAGGTAGAGTCCCTGGGGTCGACGTCAGGGGAAAATAGATTATATTGTACAGAGTGATGTGTAATGAACGCAAGGCCACCCCCAAGACCGCTGGGACGGTCTTTTCGATGTACATTATACCCATCACAAGTTCGTAAGTCCGATCTAGTGTTCAATTTTGTCTCTTGTATCGCGGCGATTTTGATGTTGTGCGTCTTCATAAAGTCAGTTATCTCAGCGATCTTTCCAGCTAGTCCGTTACAGCTCAGCTGCAAACTTTTGAAGTGTGTGGGAGGGGAGACGGGGAACTTACTAGGCGTGAGGGACGGATGCGTTTGCCTAGGTGGAGGTAGGCTAAGGCCTAAACGATGTCGCAGTCTAGAGTTGACAACGCCATGGCCGTTGTTGTCTGGCGTGGAAGGCGGCTGTGTACTGCAACAGGGGGCTATGAATGTGTCCGTCCAGAAGTTACCGTTTGCGAGCCCAGAGCACATAAGGGTGTGACACAGGCCAAGGCAATTGTTGCACTTGACCGATGTCGCAGGCGTATATAATATTTGCCGACAAACGGTGCACGTAGTGAAAGGTACCAGGAGGTGGTGTTCCTGAACCACGTGCAGGCTGGAAGCAGGGGGGGCATTAGGGGCTGACGCTCGATGATGACCTATTCCGGAGGGGATAGGAGTGTTGAGCGGCCGTGTGAGCTATTGGAAGTAGATAGAAGCGGTAAGGGAGTGCCAGAGCGGCGAATACCGCGGGACGTCCTTGGACGTGTACAACATGGTGCCTCAAAAGTACTAAAGAAAGTACGGGGTCTGTGAATGGCAGGGTTAAGCCCTGAGCATCCAGATTTATGTAACCATCTCTTACACTTGGCGCATTGCACCGAATGCGACCGTTTAATATAAATTTTCTTCCAGCAAACGCAGCAGATCCAATCTCTTGGTCCAGGGTTGGGTTCGACCCCAGCCCGTAACAAGAGACAATGGAGCAACTCAGCTGCCAGGGTTAGCTCCGAGGATGACAATTTAAGGGTGGGACGGGACAGATTGGACAGGGTTATAGCATCGTATCGTTGAGTATAATATCCTCGTTTCATTGTAACGGATACTTCTGCCACCGCTTCATTTGCAATTTGTGCTTTACCTGTTTCCATATCTGTTACAAGTGGTTCGTATGTTGGATCATCACTAACTGTTGGCATTGTTGGTATTGTTGTAGGTGTTTCTTCTACAATGTCATCCATATATTCAGATATTGTGAATTTTCTATCATTATGTTGGCCCATCATAAATTCTTTTAAATGGTTTGGTATTAAACCACATGAGCATTCTGTTGTTTTTAACTTGCATTTACATTTTCCAATGTAAAATAATTCATTTGTTGATTGTACGAATGTTGTAAATTCCTGAACTTTTTTTTTCTGTGTTTAATGCTTTCGTGATATTTTTCAATTAAAACATTTAGTTTCCTTAGAATACTACGTCTATCAATTAGTTGAATATTCAATTTATTCCAAATTTCAACCAATTTATCAATTACATGAGGAGTTAAATTTTTATGCGAAAACATTTTACTTTTAATTTTAGCATGATCAATTAAAAAAAAATAAAATCTTAAAACGTCGCGACTAGACGGTAAATTCAGATTATTTAATTCACTTCATAAACCAAATGCAATAATATCGTGTTCAAGTATATGTGATAAAGTGGATTCAGATGATGTAGAAGGATTTGATTCATCCATTTTAAATTTAAATACAAAAATTTTGCTGTCTATATGAAAGTTGTTGGAAATGTTCTGAACTTATTTTAGCTGTAAAGAAAAAAAAATGTTCCATAAGAAATTTGTTCAAAATGATAATATAGTAGTTAAAAGTTCATTTTAGGCTAATTTCTCATATTTTAAGCATGATATCTCTACTAAAATTCAGAAACACTATAGATATTAATGCAGATTCTGAAATGTACGTAAAATACCTTCAAAGTAAGCCCAATATGATATTTTTCCTATAATTCTATCAGAAGCTATAAAGATGTGTTGGCCAAACCCTACATTTATATGGCCAAATATCTATTTTGCAAAAGTGGGGGACTCGAAATCGGACTTAAAGCTGTGCTGTCTTCAGCAATTTTTCTTAGAATCATCTGTAGATTACGTTTTTGCTATACTCCTTATGGAAAAACAATTTTACCCGCTCTAATGTATATGTATATGTACATATGTATGTATATATTTTTCAATACATACTATTTTCCAACGCGCCCTGTTTCGATTGTTTGTTAAAAATTGCACAGATAGGGATACATTTGAAGAAGAAAATACACATTATAAAAATGAAGAATATCTAATTATACTGTAAGGCACAGGTGGGTTAACTTGATTCCGATTCTTCTTAGAAAAAAGGACCGGCAGACCATGGCATAGCCGTATAATGAAAAAAGTCAGATTCATAGATGCATACTTCGCAGCGAATAGGAAGCTCCTTTAACACAGTCAAGAGCTGAATTGAAAGCTTCTAAGATATGTCTTCCGTCGATCACTACACGATGGTACTTTTGTAATATTGAAAACCATATTTCTATACACTAAGATTTCAATCAGTCTACAATGGTTGGGTGCTGATCATAGGAGGAACCCTTACCTCAGCCACTTCGATGCCTAGAAAAAAGTTCAGGCTTTGTTGGCTGGCAACGTTATGTTAATGATTGAAAAATCTGCTGCCGGAGGGTATAAGTGTCAGTATATGATACTGGCGATTTCGAAGAAACAACCGGTACAAAGATGAAGAGTGCCGCGTTGCAACGCAAAGAAGGGATGCTGCCTACAAGGCCATGCTAAGAGCGAATGCAACGAGTAGTGTGTATGAACACTACCGCAACTTCAACATGGGAGCGAGGCGGCTTCTCCCGGCGAATTGATTAAGGGTTTAAAACCGGAGCCAACTCCTGAAAGCTGGGAATGGCGACCTGGTGGTAAAGAATGCTTAAATTATGGAGGGATCACTTCTTCTTCGCTGGCTGGGCCAAGTAGTGCGAATGAACGAAGATGCCACGAAGGTATTCTTATCGATCGAAGGACCAAGTGGAGGCCGAGTTCCGATCCCGTGGTGTCTTCAATTGGCACCAATTTGCAATGAAAAAACCTGGAGGGGTAAATTTGTTGGACCGTCAAAATCGGCTTGGCGGTTAACTGGCCATTTAAAGTACAGTATACATTAACAAAGGTTATTAGATAACGAAAACATAAACGTTGGGATACAATAAACAACTATAAAACAAATACAAAAATTTATTTCAAGTAAAAATTTTTTTTGCCAACGAAAAAAAAGTATTTCTCATCCATAACAGTTATCAAGCAATGTAAAAAATAAACGTTGACGTTCTTATTCCTAAAACATAAAATACACGTTGACGTATAACTCTTTTTTTGAAAAATATATTTTTTTGATCAAATAGTTATTATCAGTGGTGCTCAAATTATTTTACATGGAAGGGAATATCACAATACATGTACAAAAATATGTGTACACTGAGATTTTCTTTTTGAAACTGAGTAAGCACAAAAAAAAAATTTCGAAAATGTTTTGGATATATCGCAAAAAAAACACATTTTTCTAAATAACGAGTCCGGTTCCAAGCAGGATCAGTCCAGGCCATGATAGGTAACATAAAATTAATGGATTCCACTAATTAGGAACTTAGTTGTTTTTTAATTACGGAGATTCTTCCTGCTAATTTTAGCTATGTAACTCAAGCAGCACAATTCCGGCAATTATAACAAAAAGCGGGGATTCTCGTGAAGATAGTTTCGGTAACAAACTATATTTCATACCCCTAAAGGTTTCAGCTAAAGCTGTTAAAACAAGCATTTGCAAGTTAAACTCAGAACGATTAGTGATTTTGATAAAATATTTCATAGACATATAAAAATTGGGCGTGGTTACTTCTCGATTCCACACATTTTCGGTAGCAAAATTCCCTATGCCAACTGAAATTAGTATACCAAATTTCATTATGTATCCATCTGAACGCTACCTCTTGAAATAAGCTGGTATTTTTTTGGGTATATCAAGGAAGAATCATTGCTAATATCTTTCGACTTTTCTGAGACCAGAAGTCTATTTTTAGACCCAGCTGCACTAGTTACGGTTGCGATCATCTATGTTTTGGCCCGTTTTGAACCAACCTTAGCTTCATTTTTATTGCTTTTTGAACCAAGTTTATGTTCATTTAGACTTCTTTGTGTTTCTTATAAGACTTGGAAAATGGTTTTATCAGGTATATCAAGGAAGAATCATTGCTAATATCTTTCGACTTTTCTGAGACCAGAAGTCTATTTTTAGACCCAGCTGCACTAGTTACGGTTGCGATCATTTATGTTTTGGCCCATTTTGAACCAACCTTAGCTTCATTTTTATTGCTTTTTGAACCAAGTTTATGTTCATTTAAACTTCTTTGTGTTTCTTAAAAGACTTGGAAAATGGTTTTATCCATCAAAATTCTTCAAAACTCCGCCCCCATTAGTTTTCCTTTTTTGTTCAATTAAATTAGAGTACATTCAATTCTGAATATACATTTTTCTCAGTGCCTCAATATTTTTAGAAAAATTCCATTGTCAATCTGTTGGTGTAACTTTCTATTTCATATGGAAGTGCCTGAGCTTCATACGAAATTGTTTTTGTTTTACACTTTACACACCAGCCATGGCTTTCAAACCCATCTAAATTTTTTCCTCTCCATTCCAACACCAACGCGTATTTATCCCTTTCCGACCTGAAGGAAATCTAGCCAATAAATTTGTTTGCATCTTTGGACCCTATTAATTTAACCATTGTAGAAAATAGCCAAAAAGTTTGTTAACAAAATTTTCGGTGTATCTTTTATTCCCACCTTGTATCTTGTACAATTGTTAAATTTCCGGAAATATTGAGATTTAAACTTACACGCACAATTGTGCGTACACGGTCGGAAAGGGTTATGGAATATATTTCCCAAACAAAAAATCTTTCTCTTTTTCACTATTGCTACTCCAATCGGTGTGAATGAAATATTATTATTTTAAGAACTTAAAACTATGTCATAACAAAGGGAAATAAAACCAATGTTTGCATAAATTATTTCGTTAAATTTCTGTCATCGGAAAACATTATTTGAGATTTTCGAAAAAAAATTGTATTTGCTTGGAAATCGAAGTATGTAAGTATCATTAAAAAAGATCTTGTTACTAAAAAGCTTTATAATATCTATTAATTAGGTTTATGTTTTCACAACTCTTGCGGCAGCGTATGTACATATTTAATATGGAATTTGGTGAACTTGAAAATGTAAGTAGCAATAACTATATATATAAAATTATAAATTTAATATTAGTACAATTTGCAAAATGCTACTGCATGGAGCATTTGTTCCGTTATTGATTTAGCAACTAAAATAGAGTGTCTATATTATTTCATATTTCTTTATTTTGTTTATAATTTATAAATTTTTACTATATTCAATGATTTCTTAATAAATATCTAAGTAATTCTCGTGTGATTTTAATTGTAGATATGGTTTTGTATATTAAGATAGTTTAGTATTTCATTGAATAAAAATATTATGACAAAACTGGTTTTTCGGAGATTTATTGGACTTTTTATAAGTATATAAAAAAGTTGTATTGATATAGTGGTCGAAAGGACGGCAACGCAGTCAATGCCTAAAAATATGCAATCTGTGCCGTGCTGTCAGGTTTGGTTTGGGAAATTTTTTAGTTAAAGCGGTGCAGCTATGTTATTTCTTAATGGCGTTACTGAAAAAGTGCGATGGCGATGGGTAATCACAGGTACACGCCACGTGTAAGGGGAAAGTGGATAATATCTTCACGGGGCCCATACAAAACTATCCACTTTTTTATCTTCATTTTTGGATAGCGCGACCTATGTTTTATACACTTTTTTATCTGCGTATGGTTGGTAGGGTTAGGCACTTTCATATGAATTTTATTTATATGTGAGGGCATATGAGAGTGCTTTCAAACAATTTTTTTGTATTCAAAGTGTACATTTGTATCTGTGCCTATATTTAAGGGCAAAACAAAAACAAAAGCGCTTCAAGTGTATAGGGATTGCGCAACCCTGGTTCAAATAAATAAATTATGCCTAGATATTTTGGAAGTGTGAATACTTTATACTACTCATACTGCCGATTTAAATGTAATAAAATTATGCTTTGACAAAATGAGCCATAGCATGGTATGCTGCAATGGTTTACTCCTTATATTAAGAGTGCATAAAGTCGTAAAATGACTGTATTACAAGATTCATTACTCTTAAAATCGTGTATGGTTAAGTGGACGGTCTGCCTACAATGTCGATAACAATTTCAAAAAGGTGTACCTAATTGTAATAAGCATCCGAACGTTGTTCGTGGACTGTTCATTTAATTCATTACTAGTAAAGAGGTATGTAATCAGCTTTGTCCACAAAGCGGCCATGCTTATGGGAAAGTAATGTTAGTTGTAACTGATTCTTGAAGGTAAACTGGCTACAAAGTGTTGGAGAAGTATTGCATTTTGTAATGAGGATTTTCGCCCCTGGTAAGAGGCATCAGAGGCATAAGAGCGAGACACGCGGCGAGGGCAAGGCCCAAAGTTAATTTAAGAACGTTAACTAGTATTCGTACAGATCATTGCAGACTCAACAGCTATATCCACAAACTGAGTATAGGCGCAGATGGCACATGTGGATTTTGTCACACAACAGCAGAGACCGCAGAGCACCTCATTTTGGCGTGCGCATAATTGCCAGAAAAAAGGCAAGCACATACAAACCCTCAAGCTAACGGAAATAATCACCTTCCTGAAGGAAGACGGCATGGATGAGATGTTGTGAAAAGATGAGGGCACAACAGACACAAATCTCAATTAGTTTATGGCTATTGGATCGGTCATTGCGAATAAATTACGAAAAATGCATTGTGAAGAGGCAAAAACGTCCGTATTTGTAAATGCGTTATGCGCAGTGTTGTAAATGCTCCCAAGCTCTTCACAGGTATCCAAGTTTTAATTAATGAAAATAAATAAAAGTGTTAATTAAGCAAACATTATTAGGCACATGGGATTTAGTTGTGAAATTCGGCCCTTTCTATCCTTCTTATTACAGGAATAAGGGGGCCTATTTTCTGTAGCACTGCGTATCGCTCGATGGTCCATCGGCGGTTAAGTTAATCGTGAAAACGTGCTAAGCCCGATCTCCGATTAAGCACTAACCAGCCTTTATACAAACGGCCCTTAATGTTGCCTACTATTCATTGCGTTGAACCTTATTATCAATATGCAACACGCACGAAAAATTCGTTAATGTAAACAATTCTGTGGTAACAAGCAATATCAGCCAAATGCCATTTTAAGAACTTTTCAGGAGAGCGTTTCAAAAGATAAAATCGGTCGATTTGATTTTCTTTTTTTCCGACAGGTTGGGTATTAGATGTATATTGGAACGATTTTTCGTCATCTCTTGTCAATTTTTGTCAATTGTAACAAAACAAAAATTGACAAGGGATGACGAAAAATCGTTCCAATACATAAAATCGGTTCCTGATATCATGAATTTGAGACGACGGCTGACCTATAAGTCTCCTCATTTAGCAGATGAAATTAGGGCTAGTAGCAGGGCCCGATTGTGTTAAGGCGCAACCAGCCCGTTAAGAGAACGTTATAGTCAATAATTAGAAAAACAACGAGAGGTCGAAAGGACTGAGTGTGAAAGTCCTAATATGCTGGCTGATAAGAAGAATGTCCTAAAATTTTACTAAAAATCCGGCGATTTACGGACCGTTCCACGACGAGGACGAACTGACGGTCTAGTAACCCAGTTACAGAACTTATTTCCTTCATTCTGTAATTGGTGCTTAGCCTTTTTAACGATGTAACCCAATCACTTATGATAGAAAATGCTTACCACTATTGGAAATAGTGAAGCGGTAAGAAATTACGGACTAACCACCGAGCTGTCGAAAAAGTGCATATCTCCGATTGGAACTTGAGTGTGACCTCCCAATATATATGAAAGGCGATCCAGCAGCCCGGAATAGTAACCTGAATATCGCATATAATTGGTTCTAAGAAAGCCTTGATTCCATCGTCGACACATTGATTGAATCTTATCAGTGTTGTTTTAGACTTGATAAAAATGCTATAGAGCAGATCTCATTATACGCCAAAGTTTATGTAGATGTATGTCTGGATTTGCTTACCTGCAAAGCTTATGCGTCTATACCAAATGACGTACGAAATAAACCTCAGTCAGGATTAGAACTGAAAAATGTTCTATTCATGTAAATACTTAACCGACTGCAGCACCGTTTTTTTTTAATTCTTACTTAACCATCTACAGAATTTTGTAAGTGATCGGAAATTTCCAAATTTTTCAAATTAAGACATCGAAACTATAGTTTTTTACCAAAATTGGTAAAGAATTCATTCCTTTTGGAATAAATGCTCCTTTGAAATGTAGACCCAAATGATTTCAATAATTTGTCTTTGTTCCGGAGTGTGGAATAGAAAAAAATATTAATTACTCCACATTAAATTATAGTCTAAGAACTAAAGTTGTTAATTTTTAGATTTTTTTTAACTTTTTTTCATGCGTAGCATGGCAATATTTATTATAAATCGGGAGGAAACCCTATAGCCTCATACCGATTCTTAAACCACTTAAAAAAAATAATTTAATTGAATACAAACCTATAATTAATTTTAAAAATGTTTAATTTCTAATAGTTTAATAACAATTCAGTAGTATAGCCAACCGGGATGAATGATATGGAATCCTTTTCTATTTCAAATCGACAAATATACTCTTTACTTGTAATTTTATTCGCCATCCAAAGAAAAGATGTTTTCATATTTGTTTGTGATTTGAAAACCCGGGCACGCTTCGCTGCGTCACAGAAATTATAATACACTAAACCGATTTAATCTTTATATCTCCATATTATACTAACACCCTGGTCCACATAATGGTCGATAACTCCGAAACCTCTAGAGTTATAGAAATAAGGGATATCTTCAATTTTAAGTGGGATGTCTAGTAATGCCACAAAGAAAGTTCCATTCAATTATATTTAGTTTTTGAGTGATGCGTGACCAAACATACACACCGACAGACAGACAAAAATTCTAAAAACTGTTGATTTTAATTCTATTGGTTTAATAATGATCCCTTCTATCGATATTTCATAAATATCTGCAATAACCGGAATCGACCTGTTACAATTTTATAACATGTAGAGATTAAACAGTTTTAAAGCAATAAACAATAGAAATTTTGCTGAAAATTTAAAAAAATTGCTATTAAGATGGCCAATTCGACTTACTAAATATACAGTTTAGTTACTTAATTTGCTCATTTTTTATTATCATATTTCAACTGATTTACAATTTCTCAATGGATCATTTAACTTTTACATTAAATTATAATATTATGATTTCTAGGACAGCTGGGATTAAAAATTCAATCCGAAAACAAAAAATTCTGAACTTGTTATCTTATTTATTGAATAAAACCTGAAAACCCCGCACAATTGATGAGAAGAATATCTTCTAACTACTTAGTCTTCGTAAATATTTACTCCTACCCTGTAAAAAACGATGGAGTATCAAAGTACTCAAACACGTAGATTCTCTATGGAGTATTCAAAAGCAAAGAAACGGAGTACTCCGATATGGATAAGGTGATCCAATCACCGGACATTGCCATGTAAATTGGAGCACCTTTTTTTTATATGAATGAGGACAAGTGTTGGAGTACTCTGGTACTCCTCAAGGAGTATTCTTGGAGTATGGAACGGAGTATTTCCGTTTTTTTGCTCTTATAAGAGCTCGAACGCCGATAATTGTCTGTGGGCAATATCGGTTCGGTTCACAACAGGGTAGATTTAAAACCGAATAGCGTCCATGGTACTAATTAATCTTTCCTGGGTTCAATCAAAATATCCCAGCTGCTAAAGTGTGTACTTAAAGTGTCGGGTTTGTATTGTTTTAATAGTACTTTTCCTTCACTCAAGTATTCGGATTAAATCGGGTTGTATTGAAATAAAATAACTTGGTCGGGTAAAAGCCTAATCATCTTACGTTGTAGTGGAAATTTCTCTGGATTGTTAATGATCATTTATTATTTCATCCCTAACAATGCTACAATGGTATGTACATATGCATATACAGTTGTGTTTAATATAATAGTAGCGAAATTAAAATGGATATCCTTCGACGAAATAAGAAAAAGATGTGATTGTAATAATTTTCATTTGAATATAGCGAATTTCATAACATAAACCAATTTCCAATTCCAACTATATCCAATTTAATTTCACTACTATTATATTGAACACAACTGTATATGTATATGTATGTACGTACGAATATAGATAAGCATGTGAACGCGATATTGGGCGATCGTTGGGAGTAGGTATCTACCAGACGCTTGATTACTAACTACTCAATGATTTCTCTTTGCTCACTCAATTGTAGTTATAATGTCAACGCGTTCAGTTCGTATTCCGCTGATCTTGTCTCCATACCTTTAACGCATTTAAAATTCATTGACAAAAGTACTTACAATATACGAAGTCGAAATCAAATTTCAAACTCTTCATGACTTGATAGAAAAACTATCAAAATTGATTTCCTCAAGCAAGTGAGTGAGTGACCGGCTTTTCGTCAAATATATTCTTATCAGCAATTCGTGTTCATACATTTATACAATTTCAATGTGTTATTCATACGCAAAGTACATACTGAATAAACCTTTTTGTTTACAATACAAAGTGTAAAATACATTCAAAAAAATATTCAGCAATTGTGCTAATTATAATGTACCAAATAAACAAAAAAGTTTCCAAAATATAACAATCTTGCACGATAAACTTTATAACAACCCAAAAGTAGATGTAACATCGTTCTGATATGCATATACATAGATATTAGTCATCTGACTTTAAAATGTGAATCATGTTTATTCTTCAGCGGTTGGACAAGTTCAATACAATCATTCCTAATACTTTAAATGTTATGGGTTGAGTTGTCAACATTCAACTTTTTATTATTTGGAATTGAACAAATAAATGAGGAAAGCTAAGCGAGCTTACTGACTCACACACAACGGTCAAACGTCCATACATCTATATGCATGTACATGTACGAGTACATATATAGGGCATTCCGTGCCAATTAAGCCAAGTTTTTTTTTTATGACTTCCCAGATACTGTTTTATTTATTAATTTTTTCAATACAACGCACACAACCATATTACCCAAAAAATTTGTTTCGTCTCACATCAGAAAATGATAACAAAAAATTGTTGGTTTGTTTTAATTGTTATTTGAGCATATATTTTTTAATTTATTTGATATTAGGGTATATTAGAAAACTGCGCACAGCGACATTTTTCGAAGTAACCAGCTTCTCATCACTTGGATTATCATCTCAACCATCGCTTTGTATTTCAATTAAAATTTTTTGTAAGTATACAAATAATTTTCCTATATTCTGGCTTACTCTCCTATATAATATAATTTCTGATAGGTGATAACAGGTGAGCAATAATTTTTAAAATTCTATGCCTACGAGTATGAGTTACGGTGTATAGGCAATGGGCAAATATGATTTAAAGGCTTTATATTTTTTATATAATAATGTATGTATATATACAATTTTGAGTTGCTATTATACTCGTAGATGGGGCTCCGATAAATTTTCCATTAAAATACAATATTTTTATATGGAAACATAGAATTGAATATAAAAGAACTTTTAGTTGCAAATTCTTTCAAAAAAAGCAAAAAACTTGCAAACAAAAGGACTCGAAACAGTGGTTGACTTAACACGGAATGACTCACATATCGTCCCATTTCAGCGTTAACCTAGTATCTACAATAAAGCAAAGTTTCAGAAGGCAGAGAAAACCAACTCAAGTGCTCGCCTTTTGTATTGTAGGCGGCCGCCGTGGTGTGAAGGTAGTGTTGCCGGCCTACCACACCGAAGGTCCATGGTTCGAGCCCTGATACAGGTAACATCAAAAGTGATTTGAAAAAAGTTTTTCAAAAAAACGGGGTCGCCCCTCGGCAGTGGTTTGGCAAACTCTCCGAGTGTATTTCTGCCATGACAGGCTTCTCAGCAAAAATTCGTCTCCTTTGTAGATGCCGTTCGGAGTCGGCAAAAAACTGTAGGTCCCACCAATTTGTAGGGAAAATTCAAATCGGCACACCACAAATTGGAAGAGAAGCTTGGCGCAAAAATCTCTTAGGAGGTTTATGATGATATACCTGTTGTATATCGCGCCATAGAGAGAGAGAGAGATATGAGGTAAATGAAACTGAGTATTACCTCGATCTTCCCGGTGTCTTATGAGTATTTCCAAATTAAAAACGAATTTTCTCAAAAAGTGTTGTTACGAGTCTAACGCAAAAGTGATATATTTATGTATGTACATACATACGTATGTATGCATTTCAGTTACAATGAAGCTAGGATTTCACCACGATTTTAGTAGATGTATTACGTAAATTTAAAAATTTGCAACACCATTTCGTTGTGATTCTTCAACGAATTCAAAATCAATTTAATAATAATAATTTTAACACTGCAATTTTTTTATTTTCACTCATTTTCGGCTCCTCAAATCATTTTAAATATTGATGTATATTGGAACGATTTTTCGTCATCCCTTGTCAAATTACATCAGTATCGACACTGATGATGGCACAACGCCGAAACCGGTTTGTCTCAAAACCAAATTTGACAAGGGATGACGAAAAATCGTTCCAATATACATCAATCATTCACCCTGTCGGAAAAACAACAAAACAAAATAAAACCATTTTAAATATATGTGTCTGTGTTCGTTCTCGCTCTCCAAAAGGACAAAAAGTCCGTGTAAAAACGGTCAAGAATTGCTAAATAATTAGTTATCAACCTTTCCTAGGCTAATAATGCAGCACTTAAAATCAATTAAATATCCAAAGCAAATTTCACAGAGAACTTTTTCTCCAATTTGGAGTTTTTGATTTCTTTTGAAATGTGATGGCGGATAGTCATAGTCAAAGTTAAGTCTGACTTAAATTTAGACGAAGCTTTTTTGACAGATAGCCTATACAAAATTGCGTCAAATAGCTTCAACTAAATTTAAGTCATACTTAAATTTGACTATTACCCCGATATGTTTTAGGTTTGTAAAATCTACTTTTAATTTTTACTACGATTTATTACGTTATTTACTGCGAATTTGGTCTTGGCTAGTCTAACCCTGTTCACCCTGCCTGCTAATTTTCACTCTCGCTGATTTTAATTGCTTTGTGTTCCCATACAAAATATCTGCTACATACTTGTTTTGGCGCTCATTTATGCGCAAAGCATGCTGCTCTCGTGTACATTTAAAGAAGTACAAACATATGTATGTACATATATAGATATCCCCATGCATGTCTAGATACATAAGTATGTATAATGTATTTAAATTCTCCCGGCTCCGCATCGCCTGATAAGGCCTTATAAATAATAATAAATATTTGGCGCGACATACCTTCGAAGAGATTAAGGCCGAGCTTCTCTACCAATTTGTGGTGCTCTGCTTCTAATTTTTCCTACAAATTGGCCAACAGTTTTTTTCCGACTCCGAACGGTATCTGCAAAACAGATGAAATTTTGCAAAAACCTTTCATGGCAGAAATACAGTCGGAGAGTTTGCCAAACCACTGCAGAAGGGGGATCCAGTTTTGGTAGTCCAGCAGCCCTACAGCCACAAAACGGCGGCCGATAAGGCCATATATTCAAAGTAATTTCATAGCTGATTTACAAATAATATAATATTGTTGACCATCAACTTTTCATGACTGCACGATGAAACAGACGACAACATACACGTTTAAAAATTTTAACCTAAATTTTAGACTTTTCTGGGCTGCATATACGTCCAAACCAAGTTTGGTTTCGAATTCAAATTGTATCAGTTGGCACGACTCGAACCGACGCTCCCGCATCAGAGTCGTCTGCTCTACCCACTGACCTACGACGCACACAAAACTGTAATGACAAAAATTCAATGACTTGAAAAAGTTTTCAGAAATAAATCAAAAATTTTTTTTTTAATTTTAGACGTTTTTTCAGTTCAGTTTTAAATCTAATTCACAATAAATTCAAAATTGGTGTAAGTTATTCAACGGTTTGGAATTTATTACAAAAACGTTTAAAAAATTGCTTAAACAGACGCATGGTTTAAAATTTAGGCTCAAATTTTTAGCCGTGTACATAAATACATATGCAGATTAAACAAGAAGAAAAAATATACACAATTATAAACGTACTTATTTGAAACTGAGATTAAAAATTGTTCATATCTATCTACATGTACTAGTCATGCAACTAGTTGTAAACCACTTCAAGACTAATATGAACACCAAGCCGAGCAATCCCAACTAGTCAGTAAAAATGATAATGACCGTGATGCTTATTCATTCATGAAAAGTATAAAGCGTTGGGCTGAAGACAGCGAAATTATTAATATATTACGAAATGGTGGACCGATACCAAATTTCAGCGAGTTATCTCAAAAACTAAGGGACTAGTTTGCTTTCAAACAGACAGACGGACATGGCTAAATCGACTCAGCTCATCGCCCTGATTTCGGTATACTTTTTGGTGGGTTTATTTCTTCTACATCTCATACCTACAAACATCGGAAGAAAGTTATAATACCATCTCATATTCATAAAATAGTTCTACTCGCATTTGGTATTTAAGGATTAGTTTGAGAAGAATTAGAAAATTCTAGTTGTAAACTAATACTTTTTCTGACTTATTTGTTGTTTTACTGCAGGGTATGTATGTATATTAGTAGTGGGACTATTTTCGAATAAATACTTACTATTCGAATAAACGAATAAAAACATTCGTTTCAAAAATTTCAAATTGATCCGCTTATTCGAATAGTTGTATTGAAATGCGAGAGATGTCGGAAGCGAAATTCACTGTCTTCATCGCCTGTATCTACCCTATGAAAAACGATGGAGTATCAGAGTACTCCAACACTTATCCTCATTCATAAAAAAAGGTGATCCAATTTACATGCAATGTCCGGTGATTGGATGCGCTAATCCATCTCGGAGTACCCTTTACTTTGCTTCTGAATACTTTATGGAGCACCTACGTGAGAGTACATTCAAAATCCTGCCAAAAGATTACTCAATGGAGTATTGTACACCAAAGCGAGAGAGGAGTAGGTGTACTTTTGCGGACGACCTACTCCCTCTCTCGCTTTGGTGTTGAATACTCTACTCCCATAGGACTAGGGAGCATTTTGAGAGTACTCTCACTAGGTACTCTATGAAGTATTCAAAAGCAAAGAAACGGAGTTCTCCGAGATGGATTAGGTGATCCAATCGCCGGACATTGCCATGTAAATAGGACCACCTTTTTTATATGAATGAGGATAAGTGTTGGAGTACTCAGGAGTATTCTTTAGAGTACGGAAAGAAGTATTTCCGTTTTTTGCAGGGTATGAGCATGCATTCACGTTTTGTATGTATGTATGTATGTTTGCGTGTCCAAATGTGTGCATAAGCTGCAGTGACATTTGTTTAACTATTCGAATACCTATTATACTTTAGGCTTGGCTAAAAAATAATTGTCAGGGAAAACAAATAAAGTATTATTTACTACATGTATTACATATGTATTTTTAATGTAACCCAGTAGAACCAGGGATCATCGTTTTATTAATCCCGGAGTACTCCCTTGAGAGTATTGGACTACTCCCTATTACTCCCTATACTTCTGTGTATTACCATATAATTTTGTGTACTCTCTTTTAACATTGCATGTCCTAGGAGGGCGAGTAATAGAAAAACTCCCTTTCAACTCCCAAAAAACAATAAAGGAGTTTTTGTTATAAGTTTTTTATGAATCGCAATAGAGTAATGGGGGAGTTTTGGAGAATTTTAGAAGACCTCCCAGGAGAGTAATGAGGGAGTCATTTTATATTCCTCCTAAAAGACCAAAGAAAGTTCTTTGTGGAATCATGCCTCAATAATTTTATGGAAGCAAATAAAGACATGGAAGTAATGCAAATGCCTCCAGCATACCAGCAAAAAGGGGAAAAATTATGGAAAATGGCACAATAACATTCATATGTATAAAAAAAATTTAACCACAAATATTATATTTTTTACGACTCAAACTCCTTTCTTTTGTTTACAGATAAATTCGGCTTACTCGAAAAGTTGTTAGCCGGGAGTAGAAGTTGGAGAAATCTCTACTTTCGCCCCAAAAATATATAGAAGGTAGTAATCCTTTATTATTAACTTTAGGAGGTCTCCCCTATTACCCTAAGATTAGTAAAGTCGGAGCACAGAGTGTAGAAATCTCTGTTATCCTTCCGAAAGGATGTTAAAGGGAGTACTCTCTTGTTCATCACTTGGGGATATCTTCCGTTTTCCTCCACAAAGAGTAGCATAAGAGCAGAAAACGAAAAAATTATCTTCCATTGTTCAAAAAGGATGTCAAAGGGAGCTCTCTCATAGTCATCGCTTGGGGAGATCTCGCTTCAAGTTCTACTGGGAAGTTACAAAATTCTCAACAAGTTTTCCAAAATGCTTTTTTTTCAAATTGTGAGAACTACTTCTTCTTCAAATGTCGCTTAGCCGTCTTAACGATTTCGGTCTTCGTTTATTTTTTCTACCAACTGGCGCCAATCGTGAACACCACGAGATCGCAAATTGGTATCCACTTGGTCCTTCCATCGGGTTGATGGTCTCCCACTTCCTCTGCTGCCACCGGCGAGTGCCGTTAAGAATACCTTCTGCGCAAAGCTCATAGAGCTCATCTTAAATCTTTCGACGCACCTTTCTCTCGAATACTCAGAGAGCAGCCTCATCAGATGTTGTCAGTGTCGACGCTTCTGCACCATAACCCAGGACGGTTACGATAAGTGACTAATAGAGTGTCATTTTAGTTCTTCGAGTGAGGACTTTACTTCTCAATTGCCTACTCAGTCCGAAGTAACACTTGCTTGCAAAATTGATTCTTAGTTGGATTTCTAGGCTGACATTATTATTGGTGTTAATGCTGGCTCCCAGGTAAGCGAAGTCCTTTACTATTCCGAAATAATGGCTGCCAACAATGGCGTGGTAGCCAAGACGCAAGTGAACTGACTCTTTGCTTGATGACAACATTTACTTATTTTTGCACTCATTCACCACCAAACAAAATTTTTCGGCTTCGTTTTCTAGATTGGAGTAAGCAGAAGTTATGGCGCGATTGTTACAGCCAATTATATCAATGTCGTCAACATACGCCAACACTTGCACGCTTTTATAAAGTATTGTTCCAGGATCAAATTAAATAAATCATAAATCGCACGATAGGGGGTCACCCTGTCTGAAACCTTCCAATTCTGTTCGAGCTGGTGGTGTTGCTCAGCATCATTTTGCATGCCGTATAAGTTTTTCTGGAAAACGAAATTTAGACATGGCGGCATTTAGGCAGCTCCTTTATGCTATTGAAAGCGGCTTTAAATCAAGAAAGATGTGATGGTGTATTGTAATAATCTGGTCAGTGGTCTAAAACCACTCTGTTAAGGCCCAATTAATGTGTCCACGTTGTAAGATACCTACTCGGACTATTTGGGTGCATCGGGATAACCCTAGCGGAGCTGTGCATGCTAGCTTCACCTGCTTCTAAGCTCGCCGGGTTGGGGTGGTTCTTGCTCGCTACCTCTGGTATCCCTAGCTTACACCAATAAAATTAATTCACGCACATTCTAAAAATCGGACAACAGCAGAAAGGAACTAACGTTATCCATAAACCCAAGATTACCTAAAACTATTTTAAACCGGACGGACTAACTATAGGAAAACCTGAAACCACTACAACTCACCAGAGAAGCAATACCCCCTTCTCTCCTCTTCCCTACCCAACCATAAAGAGATACTTACGTCATATCATCGAGCCCAACCGAAAACTATGGACCTAAGGTTCAATCATCTCACAACACCATTAAATTTACAAAGTCATATTTTTTTTCAGGTATATGCAAAGCAATTTATTTATTGTATAAATTTAACTCTGAATACATTGCTAAGGTAATTCTATACGACCGTACTTTACTGCTAATATACGTCCAAAAATATCGGGAAAGGTATCAAACGACGCGTTTTAACCTCTGTATCAATAATCCGAAAGCGGAAAAGAACTATTTTTTTTCAGTAAAAATTTATTGCCAAGAAACCAAAAAATTACCCAGGCTAGATCCCAAATAGGGGGCGTGATCCAAGGTATTTATGTGCAGAACACCTTTCAGTATAGGCGGCGCTTCAAAAAACTAACCCTTATCCCGTCCAACACCGGCTACTGTAATTACAACCACATGAAATTGACAGAAAATTTGCAACTTTAATTGCAAATTTCTCTGGACACACATAAAATATCAAATCTCCGCTTTCAGTTTATCGATACATTGGGCGTATATTAGCAGTTACGTACGGTCGTATAGAATTACCATTATTAAGTCTTAAGCTTCTGTAATTTGTAATTACCCTGTCAGGAAATTCGGGGACAAAAATTATAATATTTCAGAACACCCTAACGCATCATTTGCCTATTAACTAAAAGGAATCTTGCTATAATATTATTATAGCATCTTTTTAGAGTTATATATGTATAAAAATGTATCAATAGAGAGGTTAGTAAATATATATTGTTTGTATGTAAATACCTAGGTTTGTTAGGCAAAGCAATAGAGAATAGAAAGAAATACCAATAATCAGCTTACAATATGCTCCGAGCGTGATCAGCAGGCGCCTGGTGAGCTGCGTCGGTGTGGTGAAATGCTGCTGGCGTAAATAATTAGACACACATATATACAGGGTGGCGCAAAAGTAATCCTCCTATCAGAAAATACTATAAATTTTGCGATTGGGCCCTAAAGTCAGTTCTGTTTTGACATTTGTGTGGTAAACACATGCGAAATACACGTTAATAAACAATGTTACGCTACACTGCTCCAGAACGCGGAATATTGCTGACTATTTATTTGACCAATAATCGGTCGGGGCCAAACGGTTACTGTGAATGGTGAGCGCTACAGAGCAATGATCAACGAGTTCTTTTTGCCGCAACTTGATGAATTGGGATTGGAAAACATGTGGTTCCAACAAGACGGTGCAACAGCACACACTGCACGTGCCACAACCGATATGCTGAACATCGGAAGCTTTTTTTTGCGCCACCTTGTATTATTCCTACTTAGCTCTCTCTCAAGTTTTAACAATTTACAAATTATCCCGCTACTATTTTACACATCACAGGGGCGGAATCGAAAGTGAAGTTAGCTAAAGTCATATGATCTATATATTAGAGATCTAATGCAAATTATGATTTTTATTTAAAGATGACATACAAATTAAGTCGTTATTACTTAATATAAGAATTCTAACTTAGTATGCTTGGTTTTATTTTTGGATTTCAGTTTTATCATTATTTTTTTCGTTGTTTCTTCTTGAAAGCAAAATTACTATATTATATGTATAAATAGATATGTATGTATGTATATAGCACAGCAAAGTTCTTTAGCTTGTATATATATATATATATATATATATTTAACTATGGTTATCGCACCATCCAATGTTTCATATGAATTAAATACTATTAATTATTATAATTATTTATTATTAGTTTTAGAGTATTGGTTTTGACATGTCAATTATATTTATCAACTTTTTCACATAATCATATGCATATACCTTATCCTTACTTAAGAGCGAAGTTCATACGCAACAAAACTCCATAGACTACAATAAAGAAATTTTTCTGCCGGTTTTAATTAAATTAAATTACATACTTTATTAAACAAAATATGCTAGTTTTGCGAAGTTTTCGAGTAAAACTTTATGAAATTAACATATAATTCAAAAATTTACGTTTAAAAAATTTACACATGTGCTGATTTCAGTCCTAAACACTCCAATTTTAAATACAAAAATTTACATTCCGTGGCAGCCTCCTTGAAGGTGACCGCAACGAGGTTCATGGCTACCCCTGCGGGTTAGGGGTTTAGAATATGCCCGAGGTAGGCATACCGGTTGTAAGAGGCGACTAATATGCACAAAGGTAATGACGTGCAAATCGATGGTTGATCTACGGATATGATGCCTCTCACCTCTCATTACCCACCTTATCCTTCCTTACGGAAGGATGGGTGACATTTTTATTATTATTATTATTATTATTAATTTTATTTAAAGTCGACATACAATAACGGTCGACTAACACAAAATACAAAGTTAAATGACTTAGAAATGTACACAAAATAAAATTAAATAAAAATTAACAATTACATCAAACGTACAATAAATAATAAAAATAGTAATTTTAAAATATCAGGTCAGACATGAAAGTATTGCTTTGTGTAAGCCAGAAAACGAACATTCGACACTAATACAATTGTACAAGTCATTATAGTACGAGCACCAAACACGCAAAGGATCACTTTTGAGAAAATTTAGACGACAAAGGGGTAAATGAAAAGGCACGTAGTGTCTCGACACCCTAGCCGGAACTACAAAATTTAGTCGGCTTAGCAACTCACAGGAGTCAACTTCACCGAGAATCAGCTTATGTAGGAACATTACCCCCAGCAATATTCTGCGATTTTCCAGAGTTGGCAAATCAATAAGAAGAAGCCTACTTCTATAAGATGGAAGACGAAGATTAGCGTCCCAATTAAAGGCGCGTAGAGCAAATATCAAAAATTGTTTCTGCACTGACTCAATACGCTTAATATGAGTAATATATCCTGGACTCCACACACACGAGCAATACTCAAGTATTGGCCGGACTAACGAAGTGTAAAGAATCTTGGTGAGATAGGGATCATTAAACTCCTTAGCCCAGCGCTTAACGAACCCAAGAGTACCCATTGCTTTATTTATAATAGTGGATATACATATGTAAATTAAAGCTAAGCTTCGAGTCAAATAGAACACCTAAATCGTTAACCGTAGATATACGCTCCATAGGAGTGCCATAAAGTACGTAAGATGATATATCAGGCTTCACCCGGTGAAATGTCATAAACTTACATTTAGAGCAGTTTAAAACTAAAGAATTTATTGTGTACCAACGTTGAAATGAATCCAAATCAACCTGAAGTAAATTTAAACGAGGTAAGTCCAAAGGAAAATACGAATAACAAATTTTTACATCATCCGCATACATAAGAGCTCGAGAATGAATCAAAATCTAAATCTGTGGCAAGTCATTTAAGAAAAGAGTGAAAAGCAGTGGGCCTAAATGACTGCCTTGAGGCACGCCGGAGGTAACATTAATTGATTTAGAAATAATATTTTTATGCAGCACCTTTTGAGTTCTATTAGAAAGATAACTTGAGAGCCATGAAAGCAAGTTCGACGGAAACCCCAGTAAATCGAGCTTCTGAATCAGAAGTTCGTGATTCACTGAATCAAAGGCTTTACTGAAATCAGTATAAATCACATCCGTTTGCCTTTTTGCCAAAAAACCATCCCGAACTAAAGAAGTAAACTCAAGTAAGTTAGTGGTGGTTGATCTACTTCTCACAAAACCATGCTGACAGGGTGATAATATGGAGATACACAAATGTTGTAGTTGACTGGTAATTATTTGTTCAAAAGTTTTGGGAATAGTTGAAAGCTTAGCAATTCCTCTATAGTTCTCAATGTTAGATCTACTACCTTTTTTGTGTAGCGGTATAATAAATGACTGTTTCCAGATTGACGGGAAAGACGCCGATTGCAAAGATAAATTGAACAATTTAAGGATCGGTTCTGTCAGATTCAAGGCACAGAACTTAAGCACACAACCAGGAATACCGTCAAGCCCTGGGGAAAAAATCGGTTTCAGAGCTAGGAGACTCTGGAGAACAGTGGTACTGTCAATGACTGGATTATTAATACAGTTAGAACTAATTATTTTATACGGCTAACTACCGGCTTGAGCACAGGTCGAATAGGTAGATTAAAAAAAGTCCGCAAATAAATCAGCAATATCATTGTCATGGCTAGCATTCTTACCTCCCAAAGACAAAGAAGACGGAAATCCCGAAGATTTTCGTTTTGAATTAACAAAACCGTAAAATTTTTTTGGATTATTAAAAAATTCCATTTTGCATCTAGTTAAATAGGACCTGTAGCAATTTTGGCTCAGGAACTGGAAATTGGACCGGGCTACTAAATATTTAGAAAAATCAACAGAAGAACCGGATCTTTTGAAACGGTTATAGAGCTTAGATTTAATGTTATTAAGCTTAGCAAGTTGTCTTGTGAACCAAGGTGGCTTACTACTATTAGCCTCAATAAAATGCACAGGAACGCAGAGATTAATGAAGCCATTAAGATAACTATAAAAAATAGATGTGGCAGCCTCAACATCGTTACATGCATAAAGATCTGACCAATCATGGGTAGCCATCAGTTGGTTGAGCAAGTCAAAGTTCGCCTTTTTAAAACATCTCGAACGAGAACGAGAGCTCGCTTCCAAAAAATTAATCGTAGGCAGCAAGTTATCCAGTGCAATCTCAAGTGTGGGGTGCAAGGGATCTACAGGCAGGGATAAGCCAGCGATTCGACTGAGACCAACACCCATTGAATTGTCAACAAAAGCTAAATCCAGCAACTTATTTTTAGCGTTTACCACATTATTGATCTGAACCAGAGGCAGATCTATAAGGGAGACAACAAAATCATGCTGAGTGACGGGAGTCAAAAAGTTAGAATCATCGTTAATTATCCAGCTAACGAATGGCAGATTAAAGTCGCCAAGAACTACTATGCGATCATTATCACGCAAACGTGAGTGCAGATTTTGAATAGCTACGGTATGACAATCATAAACTTGTATATCTGACCGAGGCGGTATATGACCTAGAAGGTTTCACTGGTCATAAATCGCTACCACGACAGCCGGGCAGTACCGCAAGGGAGTACCGAAACGTACCGGGTTCAAATCCGGCCAAGGACTGTTAATTCGACAACACTCCCCAAAATCTTCGGGGAGTGTTTTTGTCGTTACCGCAACAACAACAACAGGTTCATGCCTAGACCCTCGTGGTGATAGACAATACGCAGTTTCCAGAATTTCCCTTCTTATGCATTGGCCAGAAAACACTTAGATGCAAATCTTTAGGCATGCATTCATCAGACAATATTCTGCATAGTACATATGTAGCTGGAAAAACGAAAAGTGTATTGGAGTGTGAACAGGCGCTAGGAAGAATTTACTAGGGGGCAACGTACATCTGTACTGGTTCATCGATAATATGGGCATAGATGGAAGCGCAAGGGATGATATTTTAGGTGCGGGGGCGTCACAGTGGGAGTACTGAAAAGAAGTCAAGAGTTGCAATCGAACGACTAAGCAAAAACGTAGTGGAATTAGGCGGGGGGTTCAAAGTCTCCGAGGCCATCTGCAAGTCGTATGATACTTGGTAAACAAAATTTCTCTTATCCCTAAAATGAGAAGACCGCAAGATCATATTTGTATAGGTTGTACTAGGAATGGCTCCGACTACTAGGCGTTCCGCAGCTATCCTAACCTGCCGCTCGCTGATTCTTGTCTGGTTCAACCTTATAATCTCGAAGGACTAAGCTGAGATGTCTAAATTCATTGTTTATATAGCAATATCGATAAAAACGACAAAGTTTGTACAGAATGCAACTTGGAAAGCAATATTTCTATTTGGATAAACCTGCAAAATACTAATAATATGGAAAAAAAATCATAAATAATATAAGTGATAATTTAAATTAAATTAATTTCTTTATTTATAAAATGAAAAGTTAATATATGTTAGTAATAAGTTAGGCCGAAAAATAAATTAAATTTATTTTTTATTTATAAAATGAAAGTTTGTTATATTTCAAACAAATTTAGTTTTTATTATAATATGTTAACAAATACTTGTTTAGGTACCTACTTTTCTAAGACTTCCCCTATTTTTTTTAACAAAAACCTGGAATCTTGTAACATCCTCAGACCTAAAATCTTGCGTAAAGCCCGCTGTACAAGTTTTTTTTTTGTCTCATATGTTGTTGTTACCCCACTTTTCCTAAAAGTTAATGTATCAAATGATAAAGAATCAAAATATCTTTGGTAATCATATAAAAAAGAAAATTAAAAACAATGGCTCATAAACATAGTCGTTGCTTAACAAGCGTTTTAATTAAAATCTTTATTTAACTTAAAAAGTCATTTAAAATGTTGGTCAATTATAGTCATATTAAACAAAGATTTTAGCTAAAATGAAAAGTAATAGGGTCCCCTTATGAAAAAAATTAAGTTGGTTGGTGGTATGAAGAAATTTTTTATGTTTTGCAAAGTCACCCTGTGTCAGCTATTTAATTCACACTCACAAATTAAAACTCCGTCTTAGACATAAAATGTATTTTAAGTTGACTACGACAGACATGAAATGATGTTTATTATAGAATCATGTTTAAGTTTATAAAACTCTATTTTAATTTGACTATAATTATGTGCCAATAAATTTCCATATTTTACAAACGTACGCTGAAATGTGTGAGTACTCTGCACATTAGCATGTGGACGTCGAATCTTCATATAAAAAAAATGTATGGCGTGATATACAACAGGTATATCATCATAAACCTCCTAAGAGATTTTTGCGCCGAGCTTCCCTTCCAATTTGTGGTGTGCCGTTATGAATTTTTTCCTACAAATTGACGGGCCACACCACTGCCGGTGGGCGACCCCGTTTAGAAAAAACGTTTTCCAATTACTTTTGACCTGTCAAAGGACTCGAACCTTGGACCTTCGGTGTGGTAGGTCGGCAACACTACCACCACACCACGGCGGCCGCCTTATCGTATTCACCACGGCAAACATCGAACTACATCCCTGTTTTTGTTGAATATG
This sequence comes from Merzomyia westermanni, assembly GCA_949987695.1. Classification (NCBI taxonomy): domain Eukaryota; kingdom Metazoa; phylum Arthropoda; class Insecta; order Diptera; family Tephritidae; genus Merzomyia; species Merzomyia westermanni. The sequence continues at coordinate 93,471,850 of OX465290.1, read as the reverse complement.
AACACATGCTGGCAGGTGTGCGTTAGCGGCCGAGAGAATCCAACCGGAATTCTTTTCCGGAGTGAGTCGAGCGTGGAAAACTGTAAACATAGCTGTGAGCAAACAACGAAAAAAAGAGGTCCACACGATGAATAGTGGGAAACACTAAGAGCCATTTTCACATTGGCGAGTTAACTTGCGTTCCATAGTTAGCTCTAGCTGTTAAATTTTTAAGTTGAGTTAACTAGAGTTTAACCGCTCAACATTTTTGAGTTAACCTCGGCTTGGAATTCATAACGCTGTTTATTTTGAATTGGCCAATAAACATTTATCAAAAAACCTAAAATAAAATTGTGTATCGATAGTTAACTGTGGAATGTAAGTTAACTCGGCACTGTGAAAATGGCCTTAAACCATCAATTCGCGGGTAGGTAATTCACCACTGATTGCTTTTAAATTGCAAATTTTAAGGCTTTTGACCCTTATTTTTATTCAATATTTATAATTATACGGGTTTTTAACACCAACTGTAATTTTTTGTGTAAATATTTAGATAAAATACAGTGAATTAAAGCATTTTACACGCAGATACAGTGGTGAATTACCTAACATCGATTTGACAGCGTTGGACCAAAGTGACGTAGATGTTAGAAGAGTAGGTTCGACTGAACAGGAGATGTTTGATATCATGAGGGGACATACCACATGCAGGGCATGTGTTTGGTATGTTGGGGTTGAATCTGGATAAGTAAGAGTTTAAGCTATTACAATATCCAGAGCGAAGTTGTGCTAGCATGACTCTAGTCTCCCTCGGAAGTACACGCTCCTCTTCAGCCAATTCAGGTGCCTGAGTACTGATAACGGGATTCACAGGCCGAGATCTGAGGGATCTATCTACCGACACGGTGTGGAGGTCATTTAGAGCCCGTCTATGGTTCCGCAGATCAAACGGCAAAGAGATGTGGTGCCGGATCTCATCGTAGTGCTTACGAAGATGTCTCCTTATGTCTCTGACGGCCGGGGCTACATCCAATAGATGTCGATTGGATGACTAGGTTTATGACAGTTCAGAAGGAACTGTCTACTCAAGAGTTCCGCGTGCTCTTGAACATTGAGCAATTTTGCCTCTTGATGGAGGTGAGACTCAGATGACATAAGTAGACATTGTTTGGCAGACTTACAATTTCCTCCAATTGGTGTCAGCAAGGTTGGGCGACCATATGGGCGCAGCGTAGTCAATAACCGGTCGGGCAATAGCCTTATGTGTAGCAAGCAATGTTTCTTTATCTTTCCCCCAAGTACTGCCGGCCAGTGACTTGAGGATCTTATTGCGGCTCTGTACCTTTGAAGCTGGGGCTGTTGTCAAACGTCACACCCAAGATTTTCGGGTGGTTGACAGTAGGTAGAGGTACTGCGTCTACGTGGACATTTAACTCATCTGCGAATTCCATGTCGTAAACAGGGTCGCCGTCGATTTAGTCGGTGATAGGGTCCGATTTCGCTCGCTGAAGAAGCTGGAAAGGTCACGGAGGTAACTGTTGATACTAGTACAGAGTTCGTCAATAGAGGGACCCTTGCCCGAGGCCATTATCGTACAGTCGTCAGTGTAGGAAACAATGGATACTCCCTCTGGTGGGGGGGAAGTCTCGAAATATAGAAATTAAACAAAAGGGGAGGGAGAACACCACCTTGCGGCGGCACCCCTTGTTTTATTCTTCGTGGCCTAGATTTCTTGTTCCTGAATTTGACCGATGCCTGTCGGCCGTTGAGGTAATTAGCGGCCCACCTTTTAAGGCCGGCAGGGAGCGGTGTCTCTTCCAGGTTTCGAAGGAGTGTGGCGTGGTTGACCGTATCAAATGCATTTGATAGGTCAAGTGCCACGAGAATCGTCCTATGGTTTGGTTGGTGTTGATTCAAACTATAATTTATCTGTGTTGTAACGGCATTCAAAGCGGCGATGCTCATATCTGGCCTATTCCAAAGGGGAGAGGAGTGTTGGGCGGCCGTGCGAGATGGAGACGCTGGTGAGCGTGTGCGACAGTGGGGAGTGGGTGAGGCGGGAATGGTAACAGTGCTGCCAGTCGTGTAGACTGAGCCACTATTGTGGCTATTTGAAGTTGATAGGGACGGTAGGGGAGTGCCAGAACGACGACTACCGCGGGACGCCCTTAGGCGTGTACAGCATGGTGCCTCGAAAGTACTAAAGAAAGTACGGGGTCTGTGGATGGCAGGGTTAAGCCCTGAGCAGCCCGATTTATGTAGCCATCTCTTACACTTGGCGCATTGAACCGAATGCGGCCGGTTAATATAAATTTGCTTCCAGCAAACACAGCAGATCCAATATCTTCGTCCAAGGTTGGGTTCGACCCCAGCCCGTAACAAGAGACAATGGAGCAACCCAGCTGCCAGGGTTTGCTCCGAGGATGACAATTTAAGGGTGGGACGGGACAAATTGGACAGGGTTACACTAAAATACCAGCCCTTGGCCGCTTAAAAAAACCCGGGTCATTCCGGTACGATAGAACCGGCTGTTGTGGGAATGTGTTTTTAATTGGCGCCAGTTGGCAGACAGAATAAATGAGTGGAGTGCTATGTTGGAAGGCTTAATTGTTTCGACCGTTAAGCGCCATTTTAAAAAAAGAAGCAAGAATGAAAATAACATACTAAAAAAATTCAAAGCAAAATTGAAGAACAGCTGATAGATATTAATTGTCAAATAATTCATTGATTTTGAACTGTCCAAGCAATGATTGTGCCATGTCCTTTGCGCTCTTTGTTTCAACGCGTTTATTCAATTAATTTGCAAAGTAGTATAGTACAATAAAATAGTAACACATGTTCAGATATCTATAATATTCATGTACAGAAATAATTAAATATAGATGCTTAATGATTTGGTTTGTTAAAACTTCCTCTTATGGGAGCAAGAATAGTTCTAAGCGTAAACTGTTTTGGCGAAAATTGTCTTGCTGTCAATACAAAATACCAGAACCCAAAAAGCTATTTTTAACCCTAGAAGGGTCACGATATTTTACACCCCTGCAAAGATAAAGATACGTCATAGTGATGTATCTTCATTTAATGCCGTTCAAAGATGTGAAAAATATTTGTTTTTTGACTGAGATCATTTATTTCGTTCATTCTCAGTCTTATGCGGAACAACCAAACATAAAATATAAGAAAATATGAGCTTAGCAAAGAAATTTATTTCGTTTGACAATAATTAGAAAGTCTGCATAAAAAAGTATAAGTTTCGTTCTTAACTCTAAATTCACAAAAGTTTTTTAGTTTTCTTTACAAAATAACTCTATTAATCTGTGGCAATAAGGAAAAAAACCAAAGTAATTTTTTTGAATTTTTTAGTAGCGAGTTTTCAAATTTTAAATTGTAGTGTAAATGTATGGAATTGAGATATCCCAATAAACAATGAAGTAAGCTAGTTTATTAAACAATATTTTCCAAACGTTGTAATCAATGTTTTCCAAACGAGTTTAACTCAAAAAAATTTCACAAACGTTGAATATATTTTCACAATTGTATGGTAGCTTTGGGGAATTAACTTGAGGTCAACTTTCTGCGAGGTGAACAGCTTGGCAGTTTTCAAAAATAATGCTAAATAATTTACCTACTTGATTTATATGAACTTTATTATATGTCCGACGTGGTGTAGCTGTAGTGTTGACGGCCTACCACACCGAAAGGCCTACAGTTCGAGTCCTGGGACAGGTAACATCAAAAGTGTTTGTAAAAGTTCATCTGATTTGCTTTGCAGATGCCGTTTGGAGTAGCTTCCGTCAATTTGTATAAAAAATGGAAGCAACGCGCCACAAATTGGTAAAAAAGCTCGCCCCGAATATTTTTTTAAATTTTATTTGAATTGTAAAAAAAAGTAATGAATGCAACTGAAATAACTATAAAACATATTTTAAAATAAATATAATAAGGAATTAAAAAAAAAAAAGTTTTGAGCAAAATCCTTTGTGTGGTAAAAAAACTTGTGTACAGAGATCACAGTGGTGGTGCATTTTCGACCACTCTTGAGTTTGGATTTTGTCGCTTATTGCCACAGAAATAATAGGATTTTAAAACAAACAAAAAAAGTAAACCAAATCAAAACACTAAAATTTGTTAATAAAAGATATAGGCAACTAAAAAGTCACTCTTAAGATAGAGCTACGTCATTTGACTTGACCACTCTGAAGTCAAACCAACTAGTATATGCCCCAAGCCCAACTAATCAGCCAACTGTCATATTTCCATATAAGAAACTGGTATTTTTAACATGGCGATTTCCTATGAGATATCAATTGTCAAATTTCTACCAGAACGTACCGGTCATCTACTCATGAAATACTAGTTTGTATGTAGCAGTTTCATAGTAGTTCAAAATGGAAGGAAATGTGAAATTTCAGTCTAATCATACCAGTTACATAAACGGCTAAAAATTTAAGCCTAAATTTTAAATCATTCGTCGGTTTAAGCCATTTTTTAAACGTTTTTGTAATCAATTCAAAACCTTAAAATTACCTACAACAATTTTGAATTGCTAATTAGATTTAAAACCGAACTGAAAAAAACGTCTAAATTGTTTTAAATTTATTTTCTTTTATTTCTAAAAGCTTTTTCAAGTCATTGAATTATTCTCATTACAGTTTTGTGTGCGCTTTAGCTCACTCGGTAGAGCAGACGACTCTGATGCGGGAACGTCGGTTCGAGTCCCGCCAACTGATACAAATATTTTTTATGTTTTTTAATTGTTAAGACATTTCTAGTTTAAAATTTAAACTCTTTTTTTCACGGTAATTTTCTCTAAAACTGGGACAGTTTAAACTCGAACCAAATTTGGTTTAGACATACAGGGTGGCTGATGAATTTTGCTACATTAAGAAACTCAAATAATTTTTTTTTCAGTGTATGGAATTCATTTTTCTTTTATTCATGTTAAAGCTCATTAAATTTTATTAAATATAGCTTAACTAGTTTTAAAAATAATGGAATTTAAATGCCCCCCCTGCTCGTCGATGCATGTGCGGCATCTTACCAAAAAGTTGTTCATTACTGCTTGGAGAGTTGAGACAGGAATAGCCGCAATTGTTTCTCGAATGGATTGCCTTAGTTCATTCAAATTTGTTGGTTTTGCCTTGAAGACTTCCTGTTTGCAATAACCCCACAAGAAAAAGTCAGGTGCAGTAAGGTCAGGCGACCTGGGTGGCCAACGGAATGTGGAGTTTCTGGATATCAGCTTATTGGGAAATTTTCGTCGCAATTCTGTCATAACAGGTTGGGCTATATGAGGAGCTGCACCATCTTGCTGAAACCACACAGAGTTGAAAGAAATTCTCATTCGGCGTAATTCTGGATAGAAAAACTCTCTCAACATGCTCAAGTAACGGTCTTTAGTAACCGTAACGGTGTGACCGTTTTCTTCGAAGAAGTAGGGCCCGACAATGCAGCGTGATGAAACTGCACACCACACTGTGACACGAAGTGGATGCAATTCCGTCTCATGGAGTATCTGTGATTTGGAAGCACTCCATATTCGACAATTTTGTTTGTTTATGTTGCCGTTTAAATCGAAATGGGCCTCGTCAGACATGAAAAGACAGTTCAACATGTTTCCATCCTCTTCCACCATTTGAAGCATCTTCTGGCAAAATTCCAAGCGAATCGGCAAGTCTGCAGCGTTCAGTTTGTTGGCCATTTGAATTTTATATGGGAATAAGTCCAAATCTTTGTGCATAATTGACTGTAATGACTGTCTGCTTACACCCATTTGAGCAGATAAGCTTCTTGTCGAAACACGTGGATTGTTTTGTATGGCAGCAGCTACAGCAGCGATTGTTTCCTCCGTTCGAGCTGAAGGGTTTCGATGGTAAGGTCTTCTGTTGACTGTCCCATGCTCGGCAAAATTGTTTACAAGTCTTATTATGGTCCATCTGCTCGGAGGATTGCCGCCAAACGTGCGCCTATACTCTCTTTGAACCGAAACTACGGACTCCAGTGCGTGATAGCGGCGGACAATCCAAATTCTTGTTTCAGTGTCCCAGTTATCCATTTTTGTTAAATGTAAAAGTCAATCTGCAAAATAAAAAAAAATTTACCAGATTGATTAAATAGAAAAAAAGTTATTTAATTTTTTTTTAGTAGCGGCTTTCATTAGCCACCCTGTATATGCAGCTCAGAAAAGTTTAAAATGTAAAATGTAATCACTTTTCGAAAGAGCAACAAGCAGCACCATATCCTTTGGCATTTTGTCTCATACTTTGAGTAATACCGTACGACAAGTTTCCAATTTTTTTATTTGATAACCGCTAAGCTTCTATGTCATGTAGCCCATGGGAAAAAATCCAATGAATTGAGATCAGGGCTGATAGGTGGCCCTTCGTCCTTACGCAAAATGTCGGCCAAATTCTCCTGACACCATTGTTGCACGATGTCTGCGGTATGTGATGGCGTTCCATATTGTTGAAAGCAATAATAATCATCACCGAATAAACCACGGCAGCTGGGTAGTACGACTGCCTCTAAGACGTGTTGTTGTAGTGGCCGGCTTTATCTTTAATCCCCTTTTCGGTGAAAACTAGGGGAAGCTTTCCTCTTTTACAGAATTCGGTCCCAACCATGACGGAAGAAGCGCTATCAAATCTGGGCACATACATTTCCTTTTCAGGGACATTTTCTAGAGACACTGACCATACTCGATCATTTTGCGAGTTAAAAGATTGTTGGAGAACAAACAAATTTTCATCAGAAAATACGAATTCGTCACCGCCGTGCCATCCAAGAATATCAGATACTCGTTTGGCTCTCTTTTCTTTCGCTGATGTAGCAACGCCGTGAATTTTTTGTTTCTTATACGCTTTCAGGCCAAGATACTTACAATGCCAAATGTGTTGAAGATTTGCTTATATTCAATTTCGCAGCAATTTTTCTGACTGACCGGCAATTGTTTCTCCGAATTTGTTCCCTCACCACTTTTATGTTACCACTGTTGCGAACCGTTCGCGGTCTTCCGCCTCTTGGTCTACTTTTAACCGACGTAGTCTCATTGTACCGCTTTATAGTATTATAAACAAAATCGCGCTTGAAACCCACACTTTTAGAGTCTTTAAATATTGCGCACGGTCGTCTGCCTTGTAAAAATGCGTTGACAATTGGACTCCATCGTAGAAAATCTATATATTAATAGGTTAACATTTTTTCCATACAATCAATTGCCAGAGTATATCTATATCTAAACATGCATAATTTCAATAAAAATGTATTTTGATATGTTTTATTGTTTTTCCGACAGGGTGAACAATTGTTGTATATTGAAACGATTTTCCGTCATCCCTTGTCAAATTTGGATTTGAGACAAACCGGTTTAGGCGTTGTGCCATCATCGGTGTCGATTTTCGTTGTGTCATTTGTCTTGTATTTATAGTAGGTAGTAGGTAATGTCAGCAAGGGTGTCTGTTTATGTGCGTGTGTATGTCTTGTACATACAGAAACGGGGGTGGTTTGCGCCGATCGGTTTTTGTGTGGTTGACCGAGGCAGGTAAAAGTTGGTGATTTTTGTTATTTGGCCTTTTGTGCTCGTTTGTTGTTTTTGATCGTTTGCTGTTTTGTGTTTATTTTTCGGCGCGTGTGTGTTTGTTGTATTTGAGTGATTTCTTTGTTTTTTGTAAACTAATTTTAAAGGTTCGAATATTGTGTCGGAAACAGTGTTTGTCTGTTAGTTTATTTTTCTACCGTCGAATGTTTCTTGTGGAAATCTAATAAAATATCTACATAGCTTCATGAATTTTTTAAGAAATTATATTTTTTCTCAAATATATTTGACTTAAGGTAAACGTATATGTAGCCCATATGTAATAATATTATAATAATTTTATATATTGCAACCCAATTTCGTCGGAACGAGAAACTCAGTAGAAAATGTTAATAATTTTAATTATTTCTAACGGGGTTTTCCGATGAGGCAGAATGGCTGATAGACCCTATATTTAAAATACAAAAAGGCGAAAACACAGTTTCTAGCTTCTTCAATTTTCTATTAACGAAGTGGTTAGAAATCGTGTTAATTTTCCTGAAGACATCCACTATTTTCTTCTTCAAATATTTGAATTTGTCAAAGGGCAGACATATAACCCGAACTTTTACATATGTAGACTAAATTTGACCAGTTAAGATGATAACCTTCCCTAAAAATCAACATAAAATGTGTTTTAAATATGTCTAAGTAATGGCTGAGGTAAAAAGTCAGAAAACCATGATTTCATTTTATCTTTCTCTTCCCCTAAATGGACTTCAGAAAAGCCAGATGTAAAGGAAAAATTGAGAAAACTGCCTGTATATAAAAAACAAAGCAATATGGAAACCGGCGTCACGCTAATATTGAGAAATTTGTGGAACTTCCAAATGAACGTTTCATTCATTTTTAAAAAACATATGGATATGTTCCTAATGGTGGAAATATTTTCGGAAGCAGGAATAAGCGTCTCGGGTGAGGCGCGTGCGTTCCATGGTTCGAGCTTAGGTTCCGGAGGATAATTTTTTTTTTCTATTTATGAAATTAAATTTCCTACCGTGACTTGAATTTGTTAAGTTTTTAAAGCAATCTTTCCTTAAAACCAATTTTTTGCATAAAGACCGCAAGAAAATTACCAAAAATTTACCATAACAAAATATGTAAGATAAATACTTACATAGTTACATAGTTTTATGAATATTTTTTGAAGAATTTCCTTTTATCTGATTGATATAGGACTTGAGGTAAACTTATACGCACAGCCATAAGAAATAATAAGTTCAGGTCATATACATATACATCACAAAATATTATTGAAATGCTATAAAAGGCAATATGAAATGCCTTTATATATGTCTAACTTGTGGTTAAGGAAAAAAACCAGGAAACCATATACTAAGTTGTAATTTTCATATTGAGAAATGTAAGGAACTTCAAAATAAACGCTAAATTCATTTTCAATCAAAATATGTATATGTGGACACACTCCTAACGGTGAAATATTTTCATTCTCTCACTCAATGAGCATATTGAGTTAAAGTAGTGGCGTCAGCGCGCCCAACTCACATTTCATTTGCTCTCCAAAAGGTAGAAATATTTTCATTCTCTTACTCATTAAAGCTTTGGTTTCCTTCATAGTATATGTCTACTAGTAGCGCGACTTACTCCGAATCTGCACACATACACAAACCACACAGGGTGTGTTGTATGCAGTAATAAAACAATCAAATTTAAATACTGCAATATTGAGCATGAAGACTTGAAACTCCCAAATTATTGAATATAAAGCAGTTATAACATGTTATCAGTTACTATAGAATGTATATTTCAGTTTATATTGAAGTTTTTAGTTGCAGTTTTTACTTTAAAACAACTCTGAACAACTCCGATTTCCTTCATTACACTCTCTCGGAGTACATTCATCCACTGCCTTCCACTCCGATTCGCAAAAGAAGATGCCAAACTAGTACAGGTAAACAATGGTTACCTTGGAATGCGGTGCCGCAATGTAACGTTCGCTATATAACGGCCGCTATGCTTACCGTCATTAGCGGCACCGCTTTTCTGTAAAGTTCGATGAGCGTTGCGGTCAAATTGGCTGATTTTGTTTCCACTATTTTGCTGCCTGTTTATTGAGGTTTTTTTTTGTTCATTTCTAATAAACAACAGGAATGTCACAACTGTTGTTTTGTGCAAAAATATTTTAAATATTTGATTTAATTCTCACCGTTTTGAATATGACGATGGAAAAAAACGTTGACGAAAAATTTGCCACCGTCATGACGGCCGTAATATTTTATGCTTGCTGCTATATTACTTTACGGTGAACTTCACAGTCTTCTTAGTTTACACGTAGGTGCTTTTATATTGCAATGTTTTTGACAACCTACTCTACCGCTATATAGCGGCACCGCTTTCGAGGAAACCACGGCTTAAGCAAATTAAGTTAAAGTATACACCGCCGTCGGCGCGTCTGTCCAATTTGATTTTGACCGAGAGTTGCCTCCCCTGTACTGAACTGCACCAAAATCTTAAAAAAAATGCCAATTTGTTTTTAACATATCTCGCGCGTTTTATTGCAAGCACAGGTTCAAAATTAAAATTTTTAGGGAAAACACAATAAAAGCTTAATTTTTTTAATAGAACTCTATTATAAAAATGGGATTCAGATCATCCAAAGTCGCTGCTGTTCACATAATTCAAAATTTAATTTGTTTTTAAAAACGCAATCAAACTTCTACTTTTTGTAAAAGTCTATAATGAAAATGAGATTCAAAGGTATTCATTGCCACTATTTTCGGTCGGTTGTTAGATGCATCGTAAAGTATTTCTTTTCAACAAATCTCGCACGTTTTATTGCAAGCAATAGTTCGAAGTTAAAATTTTTAGGGAAACCACAATAAAAGCTTAATTTTTTCAATAGAACTCTATTAAAAAAATGAGATTCAAAAGCATCCAAAGTCGCTGCTGTTCACATAACTCAAAATTGAATTTTTTTTAAAAACGGAATCAAACTTCTATTTTTTGTAAAATTCCATATTCATGGCCTCTACTTTCGGTCTGGAATTTAGATGCATCCTAAAATCCTGAAAAACCTAAGTCTTTATAGTAAAATGTAAATTTTTACTGTTCACAAAACTCCAATATTAAAACGGGATTCCAACCCAGCCATGGCTGCCTTATAATTCAAAATTTCAGATTAAAAAGAAAGCAGAGTCAAAATAGGAAGGTGCGTCGAAGAGTCGGAATTGCTGAATTGAATTTGTAAGTTTCTCCCGGTAAATGGATCACAAAAAGCACTGTCTGTATACTAATAATCAAAAAATTACAATATGGCAACCATGTCTAAACATATTTTCACTCACTGAGCACATTGAGTTAAAGTAACTATTATATATATTATAAGTCTAACTATGTTGTAGGTATATGTCCATCAAATGCAAGTTTTTCTATTGAAATATTAACCGAATCTGAAAGGAGTGGTGGCTCTGATGGTAGACTTTCAAGCATTCCTAAGGACTGTTTTTGCCATCTATTAATGATTACCGGTCTTTAATGGACGGATTTTTTTCAGTTAGTTGTCAAATTACCCGCCATTTAGTGTGAACCGATTTTTATGAAAGCGGCCCTAAATTACTCAACTATATATAAGTAATTTCAGTATCAAAAATTTCTCAAATATTTCGACCTCTAGGCAGTGCCGGAAAAAATATGAACAGAGCATTTAATAACTTAAACTAATTTAAGGTGGTCGAATTTCGACCACGGGATATACTACTAACTATAATACGACTATTACAGCTTTGAGTCTGTCGTGTTTGGAGAGTCATAGCAACGATACTCGATTTAAAACAAAAAATAAGATCAAAGCTCACTTGATTGGTATAGAGATATAGATTGGATAAGTTACAAGTTTGTATTCGAACTTTTTGGACACCGTGTATATTGCCGCTATATTTGTTAAATGGTAAACACGTGTTCATTAGTCTAAAAACAAACGCAAAAGTGGACGCGAATTTTGCAAGTGGTGGGGTTTTTTGCGATTTTTGTGGTTTTTTATCTTTAATGTTTGCTGAAAATATATTTATTTATTGTGCTAGTGCTCTATTATTATATTGAGGTGAGTAAGTATAAGTTGTTGTGTTATTTAAAAAATTACTGGCATTTTTATCCTGGTGGGACGTATGTGTCCCATCAGTATTCTTGTCGGGCTCAAAGTGTCCCAGTCAGGATAAAATATACTTTTGCTTGGATATTTATTGGAATAATTTAAAACTATTTTTTATTTATAAACTCTTATTGTTACTTTTGTACAGACGCATAATGCCTAAAGTGCTTGATAAGGATGCAGTTGCTAGCATTTTGGAGTCATCTAATGAGGAAGATGACTTTTCGGACGGCAGTAATGATAATTATGAGCCTTCTGATAGTGAGGTTTTATCTGCTGATGAAAGAAGCATGGAGGATGATAGTGAAGAGGATGCGGAAGAGGCTTTGCCAACAACGCCATCCACAGATTGTGCTCAAAACACCATATGGTTGTCTCCAAACCCAGAATTTGTACCAAGGAAAACATTAACCAGTTATCGGCTTCCGGATATAGGCCAGCGCTTTGAGAGGGCTGACAATCCTTATAATTTATTTATGAAAATTTTCCCAGAAAGCCTCTTTATGCGCACTGTACCAATGAACGAATTGAGATAATGCGAAAATCAAAACCAGCATACAAAAAAGTAAAACTAACAGATACGAGTATTGGAGAAATAAAAGTCGTCATTGGTTGCATAATAATTATGTCATATAATCGTTTGCCATCTGTCAACCACTATTGGTCGAAACTTAGTTCTATGGGAAACGATGCTATAAAATCGGCAATATCGCGGGATAGATATCTGTTACTGTCATCAAAAATGTATTTTGCTTCACCTGAAAAACCTGAAGGAGCATCGAAGCTGTATTATGTGGAAGATATTGTGGAGTGCCTAAAGTCTCGATTTGCAAGTGCAAGGAACGAAAGTGCTTACCAAAGTATCGATGAAAGCATGACGAAGTTCTTCCCTGAAACAATACCTACAATTGAAGCCTACTAAGCGCGGTATTAAAATGTGACCCAGGTGTGATGCTCTTACTGGCTATACTTACGATTTTAACATCTACTGTGGGAGAGAAGAAGGAACTGTCGAGGGAACCCTGGGCGAGCACGTCGTAAATCAATTAGCTGCAACAATTCGAGAAACAGATGTCACTTTGTGCTTCGATCGGTTCTTCACAAGTATCAATCTCCTAGAGACTACTAGTTATGCAGCGTTGGGAACCGTTATGACAAACCGCAAAAAAATGCCAATAATCGACGTAAAGCTGAACAAAGTTCAATGCGTTTTCCTAGCAAACAACACAGGTTTGATGTATACCAAATGGCATGACACCAAGGAGGTATTCGTTGTTAGCAATTGCCATTCGTCTGAAATATCGCAGATAGAAAAGAAATTGAAAAACGGTCAAAAAATGAATGTGGAATGCCCCGAAATGATTAAGTTTTACAGACAGATAATGGGTGGAGTGGACAGAGCTGATCAAATAGCAGGTCAATATGAGCTGGATCGGAAATCTAACAAATGATGTGAAAAAGTCTTTTACCGATTATTGATGATGTCAGTGGGAAATTGTTGGGTAATCAGTTCCCAACTTGGACGGAGACAAAATCCACTCTTAGATTTTATGATCGTTCTGGCGGAAAATATGACAGCCGAATTTAAAAAAAGAGCTGCTGTTAGTCGATCTGGTACATCTGGAAGAAAAAGGAAACTATCTGCAGGTCATCTTCCTGTTCCCATTGCTAAGCGAAGGCGTTGCACAGGTTGTGCACAACAAAATAGAGAAAGGCGAACAAAGACATTTTGCGCAGAATGCCAGATTCCTCTATGCAAGGACTGTTTTGCTCCTCACCATAAGTAAAAACCAATTTTTTTATACTGTATTACTTGCTCAGCTGCAAACCCTGCATCTGACCTAACTCTACAGACTGATGAATGTCGTAGAAGTGCTGACAATCCCTTGAAAACCCTGCCTGAAGATGAGGTATAGGAGTGGCTTCCAATCGACGAGAATGAGCCTATTGAACAAGAACTAACCGATGAGGACATTATAAACATTGTAGTAAACCCGCAGCCTATTCAAAATCTTGAAGAAAGTGACTCAGATGCTGAAACGGAAGAAAAGGGAAAAATCAGCTGGGCAAAAGCTGCAGAATCACTAAATAAGTTTATCTCTTCTGCTGAGGCTAGTACTAGCTACAGTGCTTCAGAAATTATTGATTTCCATATCATTAGAAATAAATTTTATACAAAAAGACATTCGTGACTTTTTTAAATCTAAGTGAAATATGTTTTACAGTACGTGTACATACATTATATGAAATGTAAAATAAACTTTGTTGTACAGTACTATCTCGTTTTTCCGGACACATATAGTTCCGGGGTATGTCCGAAATACTGGATTTGTCCGGAATATAGAAAGCTGTGCAATTATTGACACAATTATATGTAAAATTCATATTTGAGCTTTATTCATTAAATAGCTTTTATTAAAATGTTTTGTATATAGGTTTCAAGTACATAAACATATGTACATATTACATAAATAATAAGAAATTAATATCGTTTCCAAAAATACCTTTACATATGTTCATGTGTAAATGTAAACTTACGTGCACACAAAAATTCACTACACAGACTGAATTAACTATACATATGTGTGTACATATGTATGTGCATACATACATGCATTTGAAAATCAAAACCTACTTGATGTAAAAGCGGACAGTTAATTTGAAAACAAAACATGCTAGAGTTTTTTCTGTCCGAATTATAGAGGTAAAATATGAAAAATGTCCGGAGTGTGCAGGTGTCCGCATTACTGGGAAGTCCGGAAAAGTGAGTGTCCGGAAAAACGAGATAGTACTGTATGTATTTCCATACTCTATTTGTAGTTAAATTATTAACTTAATTGTTCTTATAATTACCGGCCGACAACCGGAATTTTCGGTAGTCCGGCACCGAGCCGGTCCCGAAAGTGCCGGATTATCCGACTTCTACTGTACTTAGATAGACATTTGAACATAAAAAATCAACAAGAACCAGCTCTTTGCCTGCCATAATGAACAGTGTATGTACAGGGTGGCGCAACAGTCATCCTCCTATCAGAAAATGCTATAAATTTTGCGATTGGCCCCTAAAGTCAGTTCTGTTTTGACATGTGTGTAGTAAACACATGCGAAATACACGTTAATAAACAATGTTACGCTACACTGCTCCAGAACCCGGTATATTGCTGACTATTTATTTGACCAATAATCGGTCGGTGAAAAACGGTTACTGCGCAAAAGTAATCCTCCTATCAGAAAATGCTATAAATTTTGCGATTGGCCCCTAAAGTCAGTTCTGTTTTGACATTTGCATAGTAAACACATGCGAAATACACGTTAATAAACAATGTTACTGCTCCAGAACGCGGAATATTGCTGACTATTTATTTGACCAATAATCGGTCGGGGCCAAACGGTTACTGTGAATGGTGAGCGCTACAGAGCAATGATCAACGAGTTCTTTTTGCCGCAACTTGATGAATTGGGATTGGAAAACATGTGGTTCCAACAAGACGGTGCAACAGCACACACTGCACGTGCCACAACCGATATGCTGAACATCGGAAGCTTACTTTTGCGCCACCTTGTATATGCCCACAATGAATTTTTATCCTGGCATACCGTGCTTAAAACCCTTGCACAAACCCTCTCTCTCTCTCTATGGCGCGATATACAACAGGTATATCATCATAAACCTCCTAAGAGATTTTTGCGCCAAGCTTCTCTTCCAATTTGTGGTGTGCCGATTTGAATTTTCCCTACAAATTGGTGGGACCTACAGTTTTTTGCCGACTCCGAACGGCATCTACAAAGGAGACGAATTTTTGCTGAGAAGCCTGTCATGGCAGAAATACACTCGGAGAGTTTGCCAAACCACTGCCGAGGAGCGACCCCGTTTTGAAAAACTTTTTTCAAATCACTTTTGATGTTACCTGTACCAGGGCTCGAACCATGGACCTTCGGTGTGGTAGGCCGGCAACACTACCTTCACACCACGGCGGCCGCCAAACACAAACCCTGCCATGCACTTATAACTGCAATAAACATACAAATGTATTTCTAGTAATTTTAACGTAAATATTTATATAGAGATTCATTTACACACAGGAATGGTATTTAATTATTCACAGAACACTATTCGAATAGTTATTTAATTATTCGAAAAAAAAAACTATTCCATCCCCATTCGCCGAATAAAGAACTATTCCAATAAATGGGAACTATTCGAATAAACAAATTTAACTACAGCTTTTGCACACAATTGTACATTCATCCAAACATATACGAGCACACAACTATAAAGCGCAATGCATGCACGTCGCAAAAGCGTACTTTGGGGACCAAAATTTATCACAAAAAGTAGATATATCTGTAACTATATTAAAAAAGAAAATAATTATGATTTAATGCATGTAAAACCAAGTTAAAACATATTTTATGACATATGGGAAAAATTCCAATCTTACACTCATACAATACCCCAATTGTGTGTTGTTGACAAATTGTCAATATTGATAAATACAGAATCGGGGGAATGTATGTGTATATTTGGGCTTTATTTTCGACTGTATTTTTTTTTTTTTTTGGTCCTACTTCGAAATACTATGGGAAGTGCCTACCTATAAAAATACCCTGAGGGTTTGGGCCCTGAATATTGAAATTTAGGGAGTGTGAACATTTCCCATACAAAATACATTTTTTAGGCGTACAAATTACATGGGCGATTTTTTATTCTGATTCACGTACTTAACTAAAGAAAGGTACTCTGCAATGTAAAATGCTTTATCCCTATCCATAGAATTTTTTTTCTTTAATATATCTTTAATACATTGCTACCTGGGGTCGAATTACGTTATACGTTCCGTGATCAGAAGCGAATGTTTAAATCACAATAGCTCTAAGACCATAATGCGGAATGAAGGCATACGTGAGAAATTGGCTGGAAGTAACGATCGGTTCAATTATGCATTATCACTCTTTTAAAAAGTTGGACAGTTTCAAAGTTACTGTGACCTAAAAACGGGTTACAATCACGGAAGGTATGTCGTAATTCGGCCCCTGATATTTGAAATAAATGTGAACTTGTTTTGTTACAGTCCTTCAAAAAAAAGGGTACTTATTTTTGGTATTTTTTACTAGGTTTTGATAGATTTGGTTTGCTTTCCCACTAGAGACAAAATGAAACCGCAGTTTTGTAATTTCCATTTTACACTCAAAATGGAAAAAGTTTGGACCCCCCGAAAATATTTTCTGGATCCGTGCCGGTGTGTGCAAGATCTTGCTGATATAGCTTGCATAGTAATAGATATACCGCGTTTTACATTTTACAGACAAAATTTTCAGAACTATGTTAAAAAACTGGGCGTGGCCGTATATCGATTGCACCCATTTTTTGAAACATTCACCTTTATATGTTCAACATTTTCGCCAAATATCGTTTCAATAAATAAATTTTTGGTGGAGTTGTGCCATAAATGGTTTTATGGAATAATCCAGGACGGGTCTACGGCCATTTTCGAAAATTTATATTATTATTAAATATATCTTTGATCAAAATAAGCACTTTTGTTATTGCACGATCTATTGCACTTCGCCTATTTGTTGTTGTGTGGTCTTTTATAAGTTATGAGAAGAACAAAATTCGCAATGCAAACAACAAATAGGCAAAGTGCAAAATATCGTGCAATAACAGATACAGTGTGACGGACGTGGAAATTTCTGAGCAAAAATTATAACATTCGTATTTTAACATCCGACAAAGGCAACAGAACGGTTGCAATGGAAATAAGTGACTAAAATAAGTAAATGGACGATATATTAAGCGACTTGACAATGTATAGGGTTCAAAGACAGGATCCTACATTCAGTCATAAGAGCAAAAACAACAGTCTACAAACTGTACAAATTGGAGTTAATTTCGAAGATTGAAAAAAATAAAATAACTGCAACAAGAGCTGTGCCACCGAGGATTTATGGACTGCCAAAACTACACAAGGAAGGAACACCACTCAGGCCAATTTGCTTAACCACCGGATCACCAGCACATATCCTATGCAAATATATAGCAGATATTTTAAAAAACACAACGGCTAACTCGACATACAATATTAAAAATATAAAGGAGCTTAAAACAAAAATTAACAACACCTATATTTGTGACAATGAAAAGCTCATATCGTTTGACGTCATCTCTCTTTTTCCCAGCACTCCAATACAGATGGCCCTTGGCATTATAAGAGAAAAATGGACTATAATAGAAAAACACAGAAACATACCAAAGAAACTGTTCATGAAAATACTTACGTTTTGCATCGATGGAAATAGATATTTTATATTCAATGATATAATATACTAGCTTATACCCATCTATATACATAAAATTCAAATTATGTATGTATGTATCTATAGACCGACTTGAAAAATTCGAGTTGTATGGGAGGTGCCACGCCCCCTTTTTAGTTATCATCAGTTTTCATGCAGGTGTTAGGGATTAACCTGATATAACTGGTAAGTTGTCTAGCCTAAATACTTCCAGAGATACGGACTATGAAAAATTTTATTTATATGGGAGGTGCCACGCCCCCTACATATATCAAAATATTTTTTAGCCCGTGCCTATCCCTGGAAGATATCCAGTGGGTGTTTCAAATTTGGTTAGGACACAAGTCGGTCTATAGGGACATACATACACACATACATAATTTGATATAAAATTCAAATTCACCATGTATAGAATACACAACTAAAAGGATTACCGATGGGATCACCAACCTCTCCAGTAATTGCTGACATAGTAATAGAAAACCTGTGAGAAAACACAACAAAAAGTCAGCGCGAATACCTGGATTACTCACAAAATACGTGGACGACCTATTTGCAATTATACATGAAGACGAGGTACAAAAACGCTTGACACACTAAACTCTTTCAACAAATATATAAAGTTTACAACGGAACTTGACGATGACGGAAAGCTACCATATCTTGACTCAATTGTTATTAGAAGCGGAAATGAATTGAAATTAAAGTGATATGAGAACCCAACATCGATTTTTATTCAAATCGCCCAAAAGCGATGATAATGAATACAGCAAAGGGCTGTATTAGACGAATGTTAAATATATCTAAAGACGCTTAACACGCTATGATTAAAAATGAAATAAAAGTAATATTAAGAAACAATGATTTGCCCGAAAATATTATCAAACCCCTTTTAAGAAGATACAAAGCAGAAAATAATCAAGAAAGAATAAAAACAACAAAAACATTCAAGGCCTAAGCTTATGTACCAAAATTGTCGGAACGCTTAACAAAATCAGACTGCTACAACAGGGATGATGGGAAAATAGCCCATAAACTGATAAACACGTTAAAAAGATATTTAATAAAACCAAATCAGTAATACCCCTCACAGAAAAAAGTAGTATAGTGTACCAAATCCCTTGCAATGGAAAACCCAATGAACCATGTCGCAGCATCTATGTAGATACAACAAAAGGAAAATTAAAAACTCGACTAGCGCAACATAAATCGCCCTATAAGTACTGAACACGCCCACTCACCGAACTTCGGCGGGGCAACCGTTCTCCAACAAGAACAACATTACAGGAAAAGATTTACAATGGAAATGCTTCACATTATAAGCACACCGACCAACATAATAATAATAATAACAATACTTCCCAAACAGATTACCCACCATATCCCGTTTGTTTACATTTTTTAAGGTTAAGTGGCATATAATTTAAATCGCACTAAGTAACTAGTGTATCTAGATCTGATTGTAGCTTATTTCTATCTTCAAATGACGGGAATGACATGAAAAGCTTTACGTCGTCAGCATACATTAACATTTTTGAAAATTTGATTATTGTAGAAATATCATATATAAACAACAAGAACAGAATCGGGCCAACATGGCTTCCTTGAGGAACTCCTGCAGAGACATAAATGACATCGGATACTAAATTTTTAAACACTACTCTTTGTGTCCTGTCACTAAGGTAAGAAGAGATCCATCGATTGAGACCCGGCTGGAAGCCCAACTGATTGAGTTTATGAATAAGTATTGAGTGACACACTTTGTCAAAAGCTTTGCTGAAATCCTTATAAATAACGTCGGTGTGCAGATTTTTTCTAGAGACATGACTGGTAAACTCAAGTTAATTCGTAATTGTGGACTTTCCCTTACTGAACCCGTGTTGGTAGTCAGCTATCAAAGTAGAGATCGGAGCCGTAAGTTGATTTGTAACAATAGCTCTCTATAGAAGACCTACTCCCGCTTTTATGCAGCGGTAGAAGAAACGATTTTTTCCACACAGTTGGAAAAAGTGTGGTGTTTTTAGTGATAGATTGTACAACTTGGTAAGGGCTTGGTAAATATGGTTTGCACACTTTTTCAAGAAACATGTAGGAATCCTATCAGAACCGTATTTAAAAGATTGGTTTAAGATTTTAAGGTAAATTAGAACATCTTTGGCGCATACAATTGGTGAATTAATTAAATTTGTCCCGTGTAGCTTATAGGGATAATTTTGAAAATTTGAATTGGTGACGGCATAATAGTTAGAAGTGAAAAATTGAGCAAAGAACTTTGCGATATCTTGATTATCGCTAGACATAATGTCTTGATATTTATGGCTGAGGGAAACCCTGATACTTTACGTTTAGAATTTTCGAAACCATAAAATGACTTTGGATTAAGAATTAATTAATTAAATAGAAATGATATAAAGCTTTTGTACGCAAAGTTATTGCCTGTTAAATATATCTATGATCCTTTTCAAAATCTTTCGTATAAAAGTGGGCGTGGACCTTAACCGATTTCGTCCATGTTTTCCGAAACATTCCCTCTATATCTTGAACGGCTTTTGATTAATGATTAATACAAGGTGGCGCAAAAGTAAGCTTCCGATGTTCAGCATATCGGTTGTGGCACGTGCAGTGTGTGCTGTTGCACCGTCTTGTTGGAACCACATGTTTTCCAATCCCAATTCATCAAGTTGCGGCAAAAAGAACTCGTTGATCATTGCTCTGTAGCGCTCACCATTCACAGTAACCGTTTGGCCCCGACCGATTATTGGTCAAATAAATAGTCAGCAATATTCCGCGTTCTGGAGCAGTGTAGCGTAACATTGTTTATTAACGTGTATTTCGCATGTGTTTACTACACAAATGTCAAAACAGAACTGACTTTAGGGGCCAATCGCAAAATTTATAGCATTTTCTGATAGGAGGATTACGTTTGCGCCACCTTGTATTATTTCTAAATTTGACTTAATCAAAAGTAAGCGGTCACGCCCATTTTCAAAAATTTACTTTCTGCCTTAAAATTAATGTATACACCAAATTTTGTCCTTATAAGTGTATTATGTACTGAATAGTCACTTTTTTTGTATTTTCAAAAATATTCTATATATAAAAAGTGGGTGTGGTTAGCGCTCGGAGATGAGTGAGGAACCTGCATACCAAATTTCATTAAGATATCTCTAAATTTTCTCAAGTTATCGTGTTCATAGACGGACGGACGGAAGGACGGAAGGACGAACGGACATGCCTTAATTAATTTCTTTTTTCCTCCTCAACATTTTGATATACATAAGTCTATTTCGATATGTTATGTTGTTATGAAAATTTGTTGATTCATAAAAAAAATCCTTAATAGAATGATTAAGTCAGTATATATACCGAATCTTATCATTTTAACAACTTTTTATAATGAAATATCATATTTCCTCACTAATTTCAAAAGGAAAAAAAGACGTAACAGCCACTTTGCGCTCACTAAAAATGTGAATAAAAGAACACATGTACTTACGTCTAAATTGCTTTTGGTCTAAATTCGTAACGGTACGTTACACAGCTACGAAACTTTGGGAGGCTATGCGTGTGATAATGAGTGATCGCTTTTCATCAAAAAGCTAAAATCGAAAATCATGGCTCTTACCTCTTTTTTTTTTTGAGCATAGGGCTCGATATTATTATGTAAAAATAACTGAGATATTTCTATTAATGTAGTATACATATTTATACTAAATTTAGAGTAAATCTCCTGTTACGCCCTGGTGGTAACAACATTCGTTTTACCGGCAAATAAATAGTTTGGAAACTTTTACACCCTTTTGGTATTCTGCCGGCTTAAGTTGGAGTTCAATTTCGTAACCACCAAAATAGGTGGTTACCTCGCGTAACCGCGAAAAATTGTACGTGTTTTGTAAATATTTTTGTGGACAGAAAATACCGCAAATTTTGTACACATACTAGTTCACAAGAACTTATAAGCAGTATAAGCACTTTTTTACACGAAGTTTCGTTCGCGTTTGCATTTTATTCATTATTTTGCATTGCTGGTTTTTGACAGCGTTGCCATGTACGCTATAATCGCGCTTACATGAACTGTATTGCCAACGGTTACGATTTTCGGTTAGATAACCTTCCAGGTACAAAATTACCGCACAGAATGGACCCGTTAGAGTCACTTTTATGCACGCGAATAGTAGGTAATTATTCGCTTTAAATTCAATAGCTCAATACAACTATTTGAATAGTACTATTTGAATAATACTAGTATTCGAATAATACTAACAATTAAATTATATACTAACAATTAAATTAAACAATTTAAATTAATTTTACTTGTTAAATCCTCTTTTCTAGCACTGTCTAGAGGCCGAAATAGTTGAAAAATATTTCTTACTGGAATTTATTTGTATAGTTGAGTTACTTAGGGACGCATTCATAAAAGTCGGTTCACACTAAACGGCGGGTCATTTGACAGCTAACCGAACAAAACAAGTCAATTAAACCCCTGCAATCTTCAATAGGAGATGGTGAAAACACCGCATAGGAATGTTTGAAAGCCCAGCATCAGTGCTACTACTCCTTTCAGGGCCCTCACTCTGTAGTTCTATTCTAAAGAAATTTTGTTCGCTTTCGAGCGATTCGTACTCTGTAAGAAATTTTCCATTAGAATACATTCGTTGTTCGAGCTCCATTCTGTTCCCTTCGGATTTGATTTATCCCCTTTCGAATGTAGAAAATTTGGCACTCCCTGTCTCTAAAACAAATGTCAAAATAGTCGAATGTTAGAAAATTCTATTCGACAACAATTTAGCAAACGAAGATCCACAAAAATGTAAGTTCTTATGAAAAGAATGAAATGTTATTGTTTTTTCTAATCAATAAATCGTTTTTAGGGCAGAAAGAGTTAAGCAACCAAATACAACACCTCGGCAATTCGAAATTATGGTGCATTTCATGAAGGAGCACAGTGATTTAGCTAAAGGCCAAATAAAGGGCAAGCAATAATCTCTGGAGAAGTTTGGAAGCCGAGCTTAATGCATGTGGACGTCCATCTCACAACTTTGTTGAGTGGAAAAAGGTAAAATTTATTATTTTCGCACCAAATTTGTGTAACCCACGTTTAATTTTATAGATATGGGCAGATTATAAAAGCAATGCAAAAGCTAAGCTGCGCAGAAATAAGGAGAATATGTCTGGTACAGGAGGGGGACCCTCTAGATTATTAATACTTACTCCATTAGAGGAAGAAGTGGTTGCCCTATTAAGCATTAATGAGGCTATTAATGGTGAGGCACAAACAGTGCGTTTCGGGGCAGACATACCATCGGGTAGCATGCATAGCGATAGCAACGTAAATCAGTCACCGATTTCCCTCTCCCCCAATATGGTGATAAATAATCTGCAGAGCACGTCAAGCATTTCACCTCCCGCTCGTGCACGTTCAGTACCTCCAGGCAAGGAAAATCTGCTAAAACTCCAAGTGGAGAGTCAGCGTGCTTATCATGAAAACTCCATTGAAAAGTTGAACGAAATTAGCAATAGCATAAGTAGTTTAAGTAATTATTTTAAAAGAAATATTTAATTAGAAGAGGCTAAATTGAAACTGGAGCAGGAAAAATTTGAATTTATAAAAAAAACGAGAAAAAAAATTGAAATTAAAAAAATTAAAGCTCAAATCACGGCGTAATAATTCCTTGTAATATAATTTTAGTTTAAGTTTTTTGAATTATTTTTTGTTCCTTTTTTTAATTTAAGTGTGATTTTTTTTTATGTTACTTTATATGGAAATGTTAATATTAGTTTTGAGTTTAAGTTTTCTAAAAGCACTGAATTTCTTTATGTTCCTTTGAATGGCAATGTTAATATTAGTTTTAAGTATAGGTTTAAGTTTTCTGAAGACAGCGATTTTTTAAGTTGTTTATAATGCAAATGAAAAGACTGATGAATTTATTTTAAGTCATTTATATATTATAATATAAGGACATGTGATAATAAAAGCTACGAAAAGGCTGTGAGTTAACTATTTTCATCTCAACTTTATTTTTTTACACTCAAAATAAATGTTTTTCTCAATCATACTACTAAACTATTTCTTATTTCGTCTCTTAGATTTCTAGATATATTTGCCATATTATTGTCTACTTCTTCAATGGTGGCAGTATCCAATATATGCACATCTTCTGTGGAAAGGATTTCTTAAGATTGTAGCTCCGCTCTAAATTGCAAACAGGTATTATGCAGAGCACGGCAAACGTTCATTATTGTTGAAACCTTTTGAGGAGCGATATGGTGTTAACATCCACGGTTCTAACGGATATCCTGAGTCACCTTAAATAATTTTAATTTTATTAGTAACGTGTAATATCGACAACTATTGCTGCTAACCCAGAATCCGTATTCCTCTCTCGTCATTGTCAAAACGGGTACGCAATGCCCTTTTTTCATTGGAAAGATTCCATACATGGGAATCATGGCATGCACCGCCATATCGCGCATCAACTGCTCTTATACGCATCTTGTGATCACACATCTAAAAATATCAATTTAAAATTATCTCTTGAAACCAAATTAGGAAATGTGTGATACTTACAACCATTGCATTCATACTGTGCTTCAGTTTTCGATTATAGTACAAATGTTCATTTCTTGTGGGTCTAATCATTTGTATGTGTGTGCCATCTATTGCAAATAGAACGCCCGGAATACCACATTTTTCGTAAAAATATAGTTTCGCCTCTGTTTCTTCTGCCTCCGAACTTGAAAAAGTAATGTGACGTGGGCAAAGGGTTTTTTCAATGGCTTTCCACACTTTAATAAGGCAACGTGACATTGACTGCTGCGAAAGACCTACATGTTGGTCTTGGCCGATTTGATGCTGGTATCCTCCTTGGCCCAATAGTTTTAGTGCAGCGGCGAGCTTAGTAATTGGAGGAATCGCTGTTGACTTTTGAGGAATACTTAACTCGGGGAATAATTGCATTTAGAACATACTGAAATGCTTGCTTGTTCAACCTAAAGTTTTGTGCAAAACTGTGAGGGAATAATTCGAAATAAATTAGACATAATCAGTCTATTTACAAAGTAATCAATATATTTACGATTTATCATTGATGTTGAGTACATTAGAATTATCCCTAATAACGCGCAACTGCACTCCCTCCGTCACTACATTTTCATCTGCATCCAACCATAGTGCCACAGAATCCATTTGTATGTATTTTATTTAACGTTTAGTTATTTTGTTAATTTCACAAATTTCTAAATGGCAATATTTTCAATTTTGTTTGTTTTTTCTTAGTTTTCTTTTTGTATTTTCGTTTGCGTTTGACATTTGTGTGTTTGACAGTGTTGCTCACCCTTGCCGAATATTTTCTAAAGTAAATTCTAACGAACAACAGAGTGCCGACGTGTTTTAGAATCGATTTCTGCTTTCGAGTAGAACAGCCTTTCGAATAGAACTACAGAGTAAGGGCCCAGATTTGTTCAATATTTCAAAAGCTTACACGTAATAAAAACCATTGGATTTGATGGACATATACCAACAACGTAGACTAATAATATATATATAATAGTAACTTTAACTCAATGTGCTCAATGAGTGAAAATATGTCTACCGTTTAGAATGGTATGTGTATACATATGTTTATGGTTGCCATTTTAGAATTTTTTGTTTGTTTAGTATACAGGCAGTGCTTTTTTGTAATCCATTTAGCGGGAGAATATTACAAATTCAATTCAGCAATTCCGTTTCAACGACGCACCTTCCTACTTTGATTCTGTTTTATTTTTGATATCAAATTTTTAATTATACGGCGGCTATGGATGGCTTTGAGTCCCATTGTAATATTGGAGTTTTATGAACAAATAAAATGTTGATTCGGGTTTTCCAAAAAATTTATATTTTATTATAAACACTTAAGTTTTTCAGGACTGTAGGATGCACCTAAATAAGCGACCGAAAATAGTGGCCATAAAAACCTTTGAATCTCATTTTTATTATAGAATTTTACAAAAAAGTAGAAGTTTTATTACGTTTTTTTAAATTTTGAATTACATGAACACGGGCGACTGTCTCATTGTTATAATGGAGTTCTATAAAAAATTAATCTTCAACTCCTTTTGTTAGCAATAAAACTTGCGAGATATGTTGAAAACAAATTGGTATTTTTTTTTATTTATAATATTTATTTTATTTATTTTTTTTGGACAGACGCGCCGACGCCGATGTATACTTTAACTCAATTTGCTTAATTAGCAATAGAATGAAATATTTCTACCATTTGGAGAGCAAATGAAATATGAATATGACGCCACTACTTTAACTCAATGTGCTCAATGAGCGAGAGAATGAAGATATAGTTAGGAGTGTGTACACATAAACATATTTTTATTGAAAATGAATTTAGCGTTAATTTTGAAACTCCTCAAATTTCACAATATGAGCATGACGCTGGTTTTTATTTTTTTATATACAGACAGTGCTGTCAATTTAGCAATTTTCCCTTTAGATCTGGCTTTTTTGAAACCTATTTGGCGGGGGAAAATTACAACTTCAGCATATGATGGTTTTCTAGTTTTTTTCCTTAACCATAATTTAGACTTATATAAAGACATTTCATATTGACTTTTAAGGAAGTTTCTCATCTGAACTGGTCACATTTAGTCTACATCTGTTAGGGTTAGGGTTATATACATATCTGCCATTTACAAATTACACTTAGTAAATATAATATTAAAGGAGCTACAAACTGTGTTTTCGGTTTTTGTATTTTATATATGAAGTATATCAGTAATTCCGTCTCAACTTGAAAACCCATAGAAATAAAGTAATTTATCAAAATTATCTATCGATGGAAGTGCTGATGACCTGAACCCCATATAATTGATGCTTAATAAAAATTTTGAAACAAAAGCGAAATTGTATAGTTGGATATAGCATTATATATATGACCTCAACTTATTATTTTATATGGGGGTGCATATAAGTTTAGCCTAAGTCCTATATTATTCGAAAAAAGTAAGTTCCTTAAAAAAAAATTTTTTAAAAACTATGTAAGTATTTATGTTACACATTTTGTTATGGTAAATTTTAAAAAATTGGTTTTAGAAAAATATTGCTTTAAAAACTTAAAAATTCAAAAGTTAAGATAACAAATTCAATTTTATAAAAAAAAAATTTATTGTCCGGAACCTGTACTCGAACCATTGAACGCACGGGTCCTACGAGACGTTTACACCTGCGCTGTTCCTATACGTACAAAGACGCTGTCAAATACCATACATAGAAAATATTTCACCGTTAGGAGTATACGTACCTACATATCCTTATGTATTTTGAAAATGAATGAAACGGTAATTTTAAAGTTTTGCAAATTTCTCAATATGGGGAGAAGGCGGTTGCCATTTTGAAATTTGTTTCCTTGGTATCAGCATTGTTTACCCGTACTAGTTTGGCATCTTCTTTTGCGAATCGGAGTTGAAGGTAGTGGATTAAGGTACTCCGAGAAAGTGTAATGAAGGAAATCGCGTTCAGAGTACAACTAAAAACTGCAATTTAAACTAAAATTTACATTCTGCAGGAACTGATAAGGTGTTATAATTGCTTGATATTCAATAATTTGTGTGTTTTAGGTCTTCTTGTTCAATATTGCAGTATTTAAATTTGATTGTTTTATTATTGCATACAACGCACCCTGTGTGGTTTGTGTGTGTGTGTGCAGATTTGGAGTGAGTTGCGCTACTAGTAGGCGTATACTATGGTACACAGGCAGTGTTGTAAATTTTTCCTTTAGATCTGGCTTTTTTGAGTTCATTTAGCGGGAGAAAGTTACACCATATGATGATCTTCTGGCTTTTTTCGTTAATCACAACTTAGACATATTTAAAACAAATTTCATGTTGATTTTTAAGGAAGGTTCTCATCTTAACTGGTCAAATTTAGTCTACATATGTAGGGGTTCTGGTTATATGACTGCCCTTTTACAAATGAAAATATTTGAAGAGGAAAATAGTTGATGCCGATTTCTAAGCACTTCCTAAAAATAAAATTGAAAAAGCTAAAAACTGTGTTTGCGTTTTTTGTATTTTAAATATAGGGTCTATCAGCCATTCCGTCTCATCGGAAAACCCCTATAGAAATAATGAAAATTATCGAAATTATCTACCGAACTCCGATAAATTTCGAGATTTCTATCGAGTTTCTCGTTTCGACGGAATTGGGTTGTGATATATATGATTACTATAATATTATTACATACGGGCTACATATAAGTTTACCTTAAGTCGAATATTACTGATAAAACAGTGAATTTCTTCAGAATTCATAAAGCTATGTACATACATGTTTTGTTTTGGTAAATTAGAATCATTATCTGGCTATTTTTTTTTTGAAAATTTTGGTTTCTCACTCCAATATAGAGGTCATAAACAGAAAAATATTAGGTTACAAATCTATTAAATTAAAAAAAAAAATCAAGATAAGAAGTTTTCATATATTTAAAAACAAATTCAATTTAATGAAAAAAAACAGGTGTCCAGAACCTGTGCTCGAAATTTGGAACGCACGCGTACTACCCCAGACGCTTACCACCTGCGCTGATGCTGTAGGTATGTATAATAACGCAGTCAAATATTGTAGGTAAGCGCTATGGCTTTATGCAGAAAATTTTAATTAAAAATTACAAATAAATCAAGCATTATTTATTAAATATAATATGCCTATGCAACGCTCCTGACCCATACGAAGATATCAAAATATATTTTTATTGGAATTATGCATGTTTAGATATAGATATACTCCGGCTGGGTTAGCACTGCCAGCTGTCAATTTAGTTGTGATTCCTTAAGAGCCAGAACTGCCAGAAGTAGTCAGAAATGGACAGAGGTTACTAGAAGTAAACCCCATACTTTTTGACGTTACGTACCTGCCTCTGTAAATATTAATTTTTAAAAATTTTACTAGTTTCAGTAAGAGAAATATGGGATAAGATCAAAATATCGGTTAATATTTCGAAACTATAAAACATTAAATATTTAGGTGTTGAGAATACCGAAAAATTTCATTACTGACAAGCTAAGAGATATCTTTAACTAAACTTCTAGCACACTCAACGGTTTAATTAACGTATGCGCTTGCAATGTAGTGTAGAAAGTTCGAGGGTCTTAAACATGTCCCCTAATTATCACAAAAGCGTCACAAATAGCTAAATTTGTTCATATGATCGTTGATCCTATAATGGATTGTGAGAACACCTATAGGATTCAAAAATTTGCATCGTTTAGTGTTATAACCACGCATCAATGCCCTAGTCTCAGTTCGAGCGTTGGACTCTTTAGCTACAGCTGTTTCGGCTGGCACATAAGATTTTTGTTGCCCTCTACACGCACTAGTTAGAATTTTGTCTCACAAGAACATATGCCCCTCAGTGATATTCTCGTTACACAGGCTTATAAAGACCACCGGCGCCAGAATGTGAAAACGCTATGGCTATATTGATGCGGTAGCCAAATATTATAGCTACAATCCGCTCTGGGGTTTTGGAGTCATCCGTATATCGCTGTACCCTATTCTGATGGAATCAGAAACGAAGTCTCGTTTCTATATAAGGTTTTGTTACAAGTCCCTGATTTTTAAACTGAGAAATGTGATCAAATGTGGACAGGCCATAAACGAACCCTCTCCCGTTATTTAACAAAACGGTAATCTTGCGAGTTGAGAGACTATCCAATATGCTTTAAACTAATTGTGAGTTTGTGATGAGAGGCAGAAATGATTGTAAAAGCAAACTGAGCCTTGGTTTCAGTTGGAGAATAAAAACCCGAGTGCCTTAGATTCTTTACTATCAACCGAGTTGACTTCATCACCGGATGTAAGAGAGGAACTTTTTATTTTCTATCGGATGTAAAAAGATATTCCAGGATTAAACAGACGCCAGTGGGTGATAGCTAACAAATCTGAATTGAGATTTTCATACAGCTGACCGATGGTTAAAAAAAAATTATTTATAAATATGTTGAAGAGGAGAGGGCCCAATAGACAAATTTGAGGAGCTCAGCTCTGAAAGCTCAGAGCCAATTTAGACAGCATAGCTGCATAGCTGCATTGCACGGAAGAGAGCAGACTAAAATCGGATGCCTACAAGAATAGCTTTTGCACTTAGCCATAATTAAACAAGTAAGGAAGTCTAAGTTCGGGTGGAACCGAACATTAAATACCCAGCTGTGTAAAAGCGGACGTGGTAAATTGGTAAATTCTTGTGGAGTTATGACCTGTAGAGGTTTTAAACTTTTTCAACTACCATGTGGACAATATATAAATAAAAATGAATGTGTGTCTGTGTGTCTGGCGTCCAAAGTACTTAACCGCTCTTTATGAAATTTTCACAGTAGATTCTTGGATTCACTGATTACAGCATAGGCAATATAGAATGTTGAAAAGCGTAGATAATATACCTCGTATCATGTTTCGTAATTTTATTTTCCAAAATTTAAAAAAGATTATTAATAAGATCATCAGGTCATTGTAACTACGAAATTATATCATTCTACCTGTATCAGGATATGGGATATGGGCAGTTTAGTATTTCAACCTCCTTTTCAGATAACTTTTATGAAAAAGTAGGCGTTTTTGAAAAGCGATTTCGGTTATTTTCTATGGTTATATGTACTACAACCATAGTATACCTCCTACCAAATTTCGTTATTCCAGCATAACGGTTCTGTAGTTATTAACAAAGTTTCAAAATTTGTTCACTCATATGTGGGCGGTACCACTCCCATTTTGCAAAAATTTGGTAAAAATTGTCAATAGGACCACCAACTTAATAAATCTACCAAGTTTCACTATTGTAGCTGCTTTCATTATTCATTCTTTTTAAACGTTTTTCGAAATTTTCGATATCGATAAAACGGGCGTGGTTATGGTTCCATTTCGCCCATTTTAAATAGTAACCTACCTTGGCCGGAAAGCAACTTGTGTACCAAATTTCATTCAAATATCTCAATTTTTACTCAAGTTATCGTGTCCACGAACGGGCGGACGGACGGACGGACATGTCTTAACGAATTCCTCTGTTCATTCCAAGAACTTTGATATATGGAACTATACATCTATCCCCATTATTTTGTACCGTTACAAACCACCGTTATATGACCAAACCTATAATACCCTGTGTACTAGTGTACGCTGGGTATAAAAATTTGGCTTGGGGGTTTGACTAGCGAGCGAAGAGAAACTTCTAGCTTTCCTTTACCATTACGATTCCTTCTAACGTCACGGGTAGGTCAAGCGGTATAATTTTTGGAAGTCGTCCTTAACAATAGGTAGGGAACGACCAGAATTAAGCTATAGAAATAGAGTTTTTATTATGTCTCGAATACTCCAAGGTAGATATCATCTTCTTTTGACACTGCCCATTACTCCGAACCGTACATCAGGTCAGAGATGATTAGTGACTTTTAACATCTTTTTACTCTTAGGTGCCTACTCAGTCCAAGTTTGCACTTGTTGGCAATAGTCATTCTCCGTTGAATTTCTCAACTGACATTATTTTCGGTGTTACCGCTGGTTTCCAAAAATTTGTTACTTTGAAGAGTGACGTGGTTGTCAGACGCAGCTTCTTTATTTGGGAACAGAAAATGATTCGTTTTATCCTCATTCACGGCAAGATCCACTTTCTTTGATTTTTTATCCAGAAAAGAGAAGGCAGAACAAGCGACGCGCTTCTCCAGCATCAAATTAAAGAAATCGAACAATAAGAAGTTGTCCTGGTGGAAAACTCGTTTGGGTCGGCTCGGGAATGACCTTCCATATCCTGATGGAGATGTTGTTATTCCTGCATCATATAGACAACTGTCAAAAGTGGCTTTGGCGTCAACAAAGATATAATGCGCGTCGATCATGGGTATTCTCCAGAATTTGGCGTATCGTGAAGATCTGGTCGATTGTAGACTTAACAAGTCTGAAGCCACACTGATGATCCACCCAGCCTTTCAATGAGCTATATAGAATATTAAGATAGTAGTTGTATGGAATACATAACAGTTGATGCATGATTTTCAACAACTCTTCGCCTCCGTGTTCGGCGGGTAATCCCCCCTTCCCAGGCGCCTTATTATTTTTTAACTGGGATATTGTCATAAAGGGAGCATATTCTCCCACTGCTTGGTTACATCGTTAGGTCGCTGATTGGGTGTTGAGAACAGGTTCTAGAGTGAGTAAATAAATAACTTGAAGTACATTTTATTCTTCTACAGAGATATTTTCCGTACGTTCCGCCTTTTCATTGACTTATAATCCTAATCACATAAGCCTTTTGAGAAAATATCCATTTGCACAATAAATTATTTTTTTTTTCTGTTAAATTGAGATTCATAATTTGGTTCCTAGAAGACGATCCTTCGATTAACAGATATAAAATGTATTCTTTTGTTTTGTCTTGGTTGACGATTCCCAGCAAATGCCCATATGTATAGAAAGAAATATAAAGATATGTAAATAAACTGGATCGAATAGCTTTAGACTCAAATAAACTGATCTCAAACTTATTGGCACAAAAACATCAGACACCTTATATTATGTCATAGATACATATGTACTTATGTATACATATATAGAAGTATTTGAACACAACTTATTCTTAACAGAGCAAGTAGTATTCTTTATATGAAATTGACCCTTTAAATTACTTAATTGACATTAATTTAAAAACAGAGCAATATATCACGACCTCTTGTTAAACACTATCGAGACAATAAATGCATTTCGTAAGAGCGACTTTGTACACATATTATATACCCAGCAAAAAATCGTCTATGCCATAATGAAGAAAAAGCTCTTTGATCAGTTCGGCCGCTCAACACAGAGCAAATTATAAGCACCAACGGATCGCAAATCGGCCGAGCAGGCGAACAGATGGGTGTTGTATTGGGAGATACAACACATTACGGGAAATCACTCGGCATATCAGGGCTCGGTCTGGATATTTAAGAGTTTAATATTCTACACAATTAAGATCAAAGTTAGGCGGGCGTGACTCTTGTCTGTTCGAGCACTCAGTCAATGACAGTTCCAGGTTTCGAGTTGGAAAAGGTTGGAAGATAGCAGTTTATTTTTGAGCACAGCTCAACAACGGTCATGCGTCGCGTCGATGACCAGAAAGACCATACGCAAACAGCAAAGTTCGGTCTATTGGTGGAACGACAGCACACAAGCACTAAGGATAGAATGTATTCGGGCCATGAGGCGCCCGTAAAGATCAAGAGGAAGGCCTAATTTTTCAGAGTGTAGATCTACCTATCAAGTTGCCCGACATGCTTTGAAGGCGACAATAGCACATAGCAAGCGAAAATGATTTCTTAACCTCTGCGATGATGCTGAAAACGACTCATGGGGTACAGCTTACAAAATGGTTTTAAAAGGAATGTGTTCGATACTCTCTTTCCCACGCAAAGAAAACTGGCCTCCTTTATATCAGACTTTGGTGCTCGAATCTGCAAACAAAGTTCTTGAGCGAGTTATATATAATCGCCTTGAAAAATAAATCGAAGAGGTGCGGGGCATATCTGGTAACAAGTTTGGGCTCAGAAAAGGAAGATCCATCCTTAAAGCCGTGAACATGGCGAAGACCACTCAAGGCTGGCTCGATGGATTCAAATAATATTACCTTATCGTGACCTTAGATGTAAAGAATGCATTTAACAGCGCTAACTGGGCTTGTCTGCAGTTAAGTACCCAAGCGTACGATAATGAGAAGGCAGCGAAAACAGTATCATTATTATCGAGGATAATGCTAAATGTACCAGGTCCAAAGTAAGGCCGCCGTCAGCTACTTGCAGGTGTTGTAAAGAGCCAAATACTCTACGGGGCTCCGGTCTGGCAACACCCCAAGGAGCATCAGTCGTACTTCCGCTGGGTAAAGTCGACCTATCGCCTGTTTGCGCTTCGAGTGTGAAGCGTTTTTAGAACTGTCTCAGAGGATACGTTACTGGGAATCGCAGGAACGTGCCCAATTGACATATTTATTTATTTATTCAATTATTTTTGCATCTACAGTACAGAGTACCTTACAGACTAAGGAAACATCAATAAAAAATACTTATTAAATAATAGAATTTAAGAGCAAAACAAAAGTAGATCTCGATAATGAAAAGTCAATTAACTTATGAGAAGAGAAGTCATTAAATTCCTTTGATGCACGCGTAATAGGTGAATTACTTTCGAAATTAGTTCTGCAACTATCCACATAGAACGGAAAAAAGCTACGCAGACTTCTTTGCGGAACATTAAAGTTTACTCGCTCTAGAAGAGTTGGGCAATCGACTATGCCATTAATTATATTGAATATAAAAGTCAGGGAGAGAACGGACCTTCTTTTTTCTAAAGAACGCAGATCAATAAGCAACAGCTGAGATTGGTACGATGGCATTCGATTCTCGAACCGTAATGAATGCAATGCATGTTTTAGAAAGATTTTTTGAACCCTCTCAATCCTATTTATGGATTGTTGATCGTATGGTCTCCAGATAATTTCCGCGTATTCTAAGTTAGAGCGTACAAGAGAAGTGAAAAGAAGTTTAAAGTTGCATGGATCAGTAAACTTTGTGGAATTACCTCTTATAAATCCCAATACGGAATAAGCTTTAGAAAGATTGAAATCAATGTGACTATTAAAAGATAGCTTTGACTCGAAAACCACTCCAAGATCTTCAATTTCTGAAACTTTGTTTAAAATGCTATTATCAATAAAGTAACAGGTAGAAGTAGCATTGTTGGAGACATGAGCTCCAATCTAATTGAATTTTGAAAAAAAACCTAAAACAAACGCATACATTCACACACAAACAATGAATTAACAAAATGAATTATACATACATACACTTTAAAAATACTTACCTTCCCACCTTACTTAGTCCCACCAAAAAATATACAAGCATTAAGACGTCTAGAGTAAGTTAAATGAAAACACTTGCCAATATTTAACCATAGCCGCGATTTCAAACACCATAAATGGAGATTGTGCAAATCACATTGAAGTTTACTTGCATCCTCCGCATTATTCACCATCGCAAAAATCTTCAAATCATCAGCAAAAAGGAGATAATTTGAAAAGGAGAAACAACTGCCAATGTCATTGATAAAAAGCACAAAAAGTAAATGGCCTAAAATACTACCTTGAGGAGCACCTGAAGAGGCAACAAAAAAGTCTGAAGTCTAAGCATCAATCGATACTGTACAACGCCGATTCGACAAATATGAAGTTATCCATTGCAAAACGGAGGAATTAAAACCGAGGCGAGTTAAGTTGCTGACCAGAATCTTGTGACATCCTCTGTTTACGCGACATCAGTCCAATCATAAAAACATAATATTCATTTTATACATATTTCCTGAATTGTTCATAAAGTAATACTCAATATATATATTTCCTCATGAATTGTACATAGTATAACACTCGTCATATAAATATTTGTCATGAATTGTATATAATCTCATTATAACGCAGGGATTACATTATATTATATTATTATTACATTATATTCACTCACTCCAATGTATGAATTCCCCTTACGATTTACATATTGAATTTGGGACGCTTGGCAACTACGCGTAAATCACCCCACACCAATTCGCCGCATGACCGACAGCTGTCATGTAGGCGGCCATCATATTTATTATTATTATCATTGTTTCTTTTTCTTTAAGAAACACCGGCTTTTGCATGCACAAAAAAAACCTATTCTACTATTCAAACAGTGTGGTATTGTAAATAATCCGTGAAAATTGTGATCGAAAACTATTATTGTTTTCGACTTTTCTTTCAAAAGGTTGTGTTTATTTAAACTTACGAAAAAGTGGGAAATTTACAATAAAGGAACAATTTAGCTCGTTGTTGCCGCCGAAACGATTCATTTCAACGTTCTCTGCCTTTTTTTTTTTATTTTATTTTATCTAGTGCGTTTCATTAGCCGCTCGTTGCTAAAACGCTTTACAAGACTATTGGAATTTCGGATTGCAAGGTTATTTGCTTAACTAAATTGGTCATACATTTAAAGGTTTCTGTGCCTAAATTGCAGGATACAAACGACACGAAGAAATAGTAGTAAATTCCGGATCCCCAGCAACCGTTAGTATTACGCATCCAAGAAATTAACTAATGGCTCTTCTTCGCCATTGAAGAAACCAGCCCCTGCCCGTACATTATAATAATATTTCAAATTATAAATCCCAAATTGAAATTTGTTGGCTCCCGCCAAAAACAATTTTTTCCCGCCAAATTAAAATTTCGGTAAACCCAAATTCCTTACGGCGAAATTTCTCACACATACAGTGTTATATTATACACTATAATCGCTTGCGGTACAAAATATATATACAACCAAAAGACAGTGAGCCTTATCGCCAATTTCACCCAAAAAATAATTAATAAGTTTCTCACTGGTAGAGTAAAAATCAAGTCTCTAAGCTTTAACAAGTAAAATTCCGTGTCAAAGCCAAATAAAGCAACAAGCTAAATTACATATATATTGTGCACATAGCAAGCGAAAATGATTTCTTAACCTCTGCGATGATGCTGAAAACGACTCATGGGGTACAGCTTACAAAATGGTTTTAAAAGGAATGTGTTCGATACTCTCTTTCCCACGCAAAGAAAACTGGCCTCCTTTATCAATACTTATTAAATAATAGAATTTAAGAGCAAAACAAAAGTAGATCTCGATAATGAAAAGTCAATTAACTTATGAGAAGAGAAGTCATTAAATTCCTTTGATGCACGCGTAATAGGTGAATTACTTTCGAAATTAGTTCTGCAACTATCCACATAGAACGGAAAAAAGCTACGCAGACTTCTTTGCGGAACATTAAAGTTTACTCGCTCTAGAAGAGTTGGGCAATCGACTATGCCATTAATTATATTGAATATAAAAGTCAGGGAGAGAACGGACCTTCTTTTTTCTAAAGAACGCAGATCAATAAGCAACAGCTGAGATTGGTACGATGGCATTCGATTCTCGAACCGTAATGAATGCAATGCATGTTTTAGAAAGATTTTTTGAACCCTCTCAATCCTATTTATGGATTGTTGATCGTATGGTCTCCAGATAATTTCCGCGTATTCTAAGTTAGAGCGTACAAGAGAAGTGAAAAGAAGTTTAAAGTTGCATGGATCAGTAAACTTTGTGGAATTACCTCTTATAAATCCCAATACGGAATAAGCTTTAGAAAGATTGAAATCAATGTGACTATTAAAAGATAGCTTTGACTCGAAAACCACTCCAAGATCTTCAATTTCTGAAACTTTGTTTAAAATGCTATTATCAATAAAGTAACAGGTAGAAGTAGCATTGTTGGAGACATGAGCTCCAATCTAATTGAATTTTGAAAAAAAACCTAAAACAAACGCATACATTCACACACAAACAATGAATTAACAAAATGAATTATACATACATACACTTTAAAAATACTTACCTTCCCACCTTACTTAGTCCCACCAAAAAATATACAAGCATTAAGACGTCTAGAGTAAGTTAAATGAAAACACTTGCCAATATTTAACCATAGCCGCGATTTCAAACACCATAAATGGAGATTGTGCAAATCACATTGAAGTTTACTTGCATCCTCCGCATTATTCACCATCGCAAAAATCTTCAAATCATCAGCAAAAAGGAGATAATTTGAAAAGGAGAAACAACTGCCAATGTCATTGATAAAAAGCACAAAAAGTAAATGGCCTAAAATACTACCTTGAGGAGCACCTGAAGAGGCAACAAAAAAGTCTAAAGTCTAAGCATCAATCGATACTGTACAACGCCGATTCGACAAATATGAAGTTATCCATTGCAAAACGGAGGAATTAAAACCGAGGCGAGTTAAGTTGCTGACCAGAATCTTGTGACATCCTCTGTTTACGCGACATCAGTCCAATCATAAAAACATAATATTCATTTTATACATATTTCCTGAATTGTTCATAAAGTAATACTCAATTTATATATTTCCTCATGAATTGTACATAGTATAACACTCGTCATATAAATATTTGTCATGAATTGTATATAATCTCATTATAACGCAGGGATTACATTATATTATATTATTATTACATTATATTTACTCACTCCAATGTATGAATTCCCCTTACGATTTACATATTGAATTTGGGACGCTTGGCAACTACGCGTAAATCACCCCACACCAATTCGCCGCATGACCGACAGCTGTCATGTAGGCGGCCATCATATTTATTATTATTATCATTGTTTCTTTTTCTTTAAGAAACACCGGCTTTTGCATGCACAAAAAAAACCTATTCTACTATTCAAACAGTGTGGTATTGTAAATAATCCGTGAAAATTGTGATCGAAAACTATTATTGTTTTCGACTTTTCTTTCAAAAGGTTGTGTTTATTTAAACTTACGAAAAAGTGGGAAATTTACAATAAAGGAACAATTTAGCTCGTTGTTGCCGCCGAAACGATTCATTTCAACGTTCTCTGCCTTTTTTTTTTTTATTTTATTTTATCTAGTGCGTTTCATTAGCCGCTCGTTGCTAAAACGCTTTACAAGACTATTGGAATTTCGGATTGCAAGGTTATTTGCTTAACTAAATTGGTCATACATTTAAAGGTTTCTGTGCCTAAATTGCAGGATACAAACGACACGAAGAAATAGTAGTAAATTCCGGATCCCCAGCAACCGTTAGTATTACGCATCCAAGAAATTAACTAATGGCTCTTCTTCGCCATTGAAGAAACCAGCCCCTGCCCGTACATTATAATAATATTTCAAATTATAAATCCCAAATTGAAATTTGTTGGCTCCCGCCAAAAACAATTTTTTCCCGCCAAATTAAAATTTCGGTAAACCCAAATTCCTTACGGCGAAATTTCTCACACATACAGTGTTATATTATACACTATAATCGCTTGCGGTACAAAATATATATACAACCAAAAGACAGTGAGCCTTATCGCCAATTTCACCCAAAAAATAATTAATAAGTTTCTCACTGGTAGAGTAAAAATCAAGTCTCTAAGCTTTAACAAGTAAAATTCCGTGTCAAAGCCAAATAAAGCAACAAGCTAAATTACATATATATTGTGCACATAGCAAGCGAAAATGATTTCTTAACCTCTGCGATGATGCTGAAAACGACTCATGGGGTACAGCTTACAAAATGGTTTTAAAAGGAATGTGTTCGATACTCTCTTTCCCACGCAAAGAAAACTGGCCTCCTTTATATCAAATACTCTATTATACGCATTTGATGAAGTGGCCGTGGACGAAGTTGTCCAAGTGGTTAACAGACTTGATGACAACAACTCTCCTGGGCCAGACTACGTGCCCAA
The DNA here is from genome assembly GCA_949987695.1 of Merzomyia westermanni. NCBI lineage: Eukaryota > Metazoa > Arthropoda > Insecta > Diptera > Tephritidae > Merzomyia > Merzomyia westermanni. The sequence goes on along the minus strand of OX465290.1, from coordinate 93,432,560 downwards.
CAAAGTTCTGAAGGTGGATTTTAATCATAAGACGTCTACATTCGTAAAATTTATTTAATGCATGCCTAGCCGAGAAGACATTCCATTCAATCTGGAAATGCCAGACTTTGGTGCTCGAATCTGCAAACAAAGTTCTTGAGCGAGTTATATATAATCGCCTTGAAAAACAAAATCGAAGAGGTGCGGGGCCCTTGAAAAATAAATCGAAGAGGTGCGGGGCATATCTGGTAACAAGTTTGGGCTCAGAAAAGGAAGATCCACCCTTAAAGCCGTGAACATGGCGAAGACCACTCAAGGCTGGCTCGATGGATTCAAATAATATTACCTTATCGTGACCTTAGATGTAAAAAATGTATTTAACAGCGCTTACTGGGCTTGTCTGCAGTTAAGTACCCAAGCGTACGATAATGAGAAGGCAGCGAAAACAGTATCATTATTATCGAGGATAATGCTAAATGTACCAGGTCCAAAGTAAGGCCGCCGTCAGCTACTTGCAGGTGTTGTAAAGAGCCAAATACTCTACGGGGCTCCGGTCTGGCAACACCCCAAGGAGCATCAGTCGTACTTCCGCTGGGTAAAGTCGACCTATCGCCTGTTTGCGCTTCGAGTGTGAAGCGTTTTTAGAACTGTCTCAGAGGATACGTTACTGGGAATCGCAGGAACGTGCCCAATTGACATATTTATTTATTTATTCAATTATTTTTGCATCTACAGTACAGAGTACCTTACAGACTAAGGAAACATCAATAAACAATACTTATTAAATAATAGAATTTAAGAGCAAAACAAAAGTAGATCTCGATAATGAAAAGTCAATTAACTTATGAGAAGAGAAGTCATTAAATTCCTTTGATGCACGCGTAATAGGTGAATTACTTTCGAAATTAGTTCTGCAACTATCCACATAGAACGGAAAAAAGCTACGCAGACTTCTTTGCGGAACATTAAAGTTTACTCGCTCTAGAAGAGTTGGGCAATCGACTATGCCATTAATTATATTGAATATAAAAGTCAGGGAGAGAACGGACCTTCTTTTTTCTAAAGAACGCAGATCAATAAGCAACAGCTGAGATTGGTACGATGGCATTCGATTCTCGAACCGTAATGAATGCAATGCATGTTTTAGAAAGATTTTTTGAACCCTCTCAATCCTATTTATGGATTGTTGATCGTATGGTCTCCAGATAATTTCCGCGTATTCTAAGTTAGAGCGTACAAGAGAAGTGAAAAGAAGTTTAAAGTTGCATGGATCAGTAAACTTTGTGGAATTACCTCTTATAAATCCCAATACGGAATAAGCTTTAGAAAGATTGAAATCAATGTGACTATTAAAAGATAGCTTTGACTCGAAAACCACTCCAAGATCTTCAATTTCTGAAACTTTGTTTAAAATGCTATTATCAATAAAGTAACAGGTAGAAGTAGCATTGTTGGAGACATGAGCTCCAATCTAATTGAATTTTGAAAAAAAACCTAAAACAAACGCATACATTCACACACAAACAATGAATTAACAAAATGAATTATACATACATACACTTTAAAAATACTTACCTTCCCACCTTACTTAGTCCCACCAAAAAATATACAAGCATTAAGACGTCTAGAGTAAGTTAAATGAAAACACTTGCCAATATTTAACCATAGCCGCGATTTCAAACACCATAAATGGAGATTGTGCAAATCACATTGAAGTTTACTTGCATCCTCCGCATTATTCACCATCGCAAAAATCTTCAAATCATCAGCAAAAAGGAGATAATTTGAAAAGGAGAAACAACTGCCAATGTCATTGATAAAAAGCACAAAAAGTAAATGGCCTAAAATACTACCTTGAGGAGCACCTGAAGAGGCAACAAAAAAGTCTGAAGTCTAAGCATCAATCGATACTGTACAACGCCGATTCGACAAATATGAAGTTATCCATTGCAAAACGGAGGAATTAAAACCGAGGCGAGTTAAGTTGCTGACCAGAATCTTGTGACATCCTCTGTTTACGCGACATCAGTCCAATCATAAAAACATAATATTCATTTTATACATATTTCCTGAATTGTTCATAAAGTAATACTCAATATATATATTTCCTCATGAATTGTACATAGTATAACACTCGTCATATAAATATTTGTCATGAATTGTATATAATCTCATTATAACGCAGGGATTACATTATATTATATTATTATTACATTATATTTACTCACTCCAATGTATGAATTCCCCTTACGATTTACATATTGAATTTGGGACGCTTGGCAACTACGCGTAAATCACCCCACACCAATTCGCCGCATGACCGACAGCTGTCATGTAGGCGGCCATCATATTTATTATTATTATCATTGTTTCTTTTTCTTTAAGAAACACCGGCTTTTGCATGCACAAAAAAAACCTATTCTACTATTCAAACAGTGTGGTATTGTAAATAATCCGTGAAAATTGTGATCGAAAACTATTATTGTTTTCGACTTTTCTTTCAAAAGGTTGTGTTTATTTAAACTTACGAAAAAGTGGGAAATTTACAATAAAGGAACAATTTAGCTCGTTGTTGCCGCCGAAACGATTCATTTCAACGTTCTCTGCCTTTTTTTTTTTTTATTTTATTTTATCTAGTGCGTTTCATTAGCCGCTCGTTGCTAAAACGCTTTACAAGACTATTGGAATTTCGGATTGCAAGGTTATTTGCTTAACTAAATTGGTCATACATTTAAAGGTTTCTGTGCCTAAATTGCAGGATACAAACGACACGAAGAAATAGTAGTAAATTCCGGATCCCCAGCAACCGTTAGTATTACGCATCCAAGAAATTAACTAATGGCTCTTCTTCGCCATTGAAGAAACCAGCCCCTGCCCGTACATTATAATAATATTTCAAATTATAAATCCCAAATTGAAATTTGTTGGCTCCCGCCAAAAACAATTTTTTCCCGCCAAATTAAAATTTCGGTAAACCCAAATTCCTTACGGCGAAATTTCTCACACATACAGTGTTATATTATACACTATAATCGCTTGCGGTACAAAATATATATACAACCAAAAGACAGTGAGCCTTATCGCCAATTTCACCCAAAAAATAATTAATAAGTTTCTTACTGGTAGAGTAAAAATCAAGTCTCTAAACTTTAACAAGTAAAATTCCGTGTCAAAGCCAAATAAAGCAACAAGCTAAATTACATATATATTGTGCACATAGCAAGCGAAAATGATTTCTTAACCTCTGCGATGATGCTGAAAACGACTCATGGGGTACAGCTTACAAAATGGTTTTAAAAGGAATGTGTTCGATACTCTCTTTCCCACGCAAAGAAAACTGGCCTCCTTTATATCAAATACTCTATTATACGCATTTGATGAAGTGGCCGTGGACGAAGTTGTCCAAGTGGTTAACAGACTTGATGACAACAACTCTCCTGGGCCAGACTACGTGCCCAACAAAGTTCTGAAGGTGGATTTTAATCATAAGACGTCTACATTCGTAAAATTTATTTAATGCATGCCTAGCCGAGAAGACATTCCATTCAATCTGGAAATGCCAGACTTTGGTGCTCGAATCTGCAAACAAAGTTCTTGAGCGAGTTATATATAATCGCCTTGAAAAATAAATCGAAGGGGTGCGGGGCCCTTGAAAAATAAATCGAAGAGGTGCGGGGCATATCTGGTAACAAGTTTGGGCTCAGAAAAGGAAGATCCACCCTTAAAGCCGTGAACATGGCGAAGACCACTCAAGGCTGGCTCGATGGATTCAAATAATATTACCTTATCGTGACCTTAGATGTAAAGAATGTATTTAACAGCGCTAACTGGGCTTGTCTGCAGTTAAGTACCCAAGCGTACGATAATGAGAAGGCAGCGAAAACAGTATCATTATTATCGAGGATAATGCTAAATGTACCAGGTCCAAAGTAAGGCCGCCGTCAGCTACTTGCAGGTGTTGTAAAGAGCCAAATACTCTACGGGGCTCCGGTCTGGCAACACCCCAAGGAGCATCAGTCGTACTTCCGCTGGGTAAAGTCGACCTATCGCCTGTTTGCGCTTCGAGTGTGAAGCGTTTTTAGAACTGTCTCAGAGGATACGTTACTGGGAATCGCAGGAACGTGCCCAATTGACATATTTATTTATTTATTCAATTATTTTTGCATCTACAGTACAGAGTACCTTACAGACTAAGGAAACATCAATAAACAATACTTATTAAATAATAGAATTTAAGAGCAAAACAACAGTAGATCTCGATAATGAAAAGTCAATTAACTTATGAGAAGAGAAGTCATTAAATTCCTTTGATGCACGCGTAATAGGTGAATTACTTTCGAAATTAGTTCTGCAACTATCCACATAGAACGGAAAAAAGCTACGCAGACTTCTTTGCGGAACATTAAAGTTTACTCGCTCTAGAAGAGTTGGGCAATCGACTATGCCATTAATTATATTGAATATAAAAGTCAGGGAGAGAACGGACCTTCTTTTTTCTAAAGAACACAGATCAATAAGCAACAGCTGAGATTGGTACGATGGCATTCGATTCTCGAACCGTACTGCACTCGGTTCCGCTCAACCCCGATTCAAGACAATACCGAGGCAACCCTAAAATTAAAAGACAAAAACATAGATGTTTTTTGGTCTAGAGTACAGAGCGCCTATGATCTAATAGTAGAGACAGACGACCAGGGCCTCCCCAAGGACTTTAAGCCCGCCGCTTTCGGTAAATACCGAGCCTGCCTAATCGCATATGAGGACACCAAAGCTCAAATAGGAGACCAACTCCAACTCAAAGCATTGAGTAACCCCGCGCCTCAAGTGCAACCCCAACCCCCCCCGTGAGTCCTCCCATATGAACCTAAAAGCCCCCCATGTGATACAGAAATTTTTTATGGATGGTATGATCAATGGCCGTCCTTCCGAGACATGTTCACGGCGGTTTATATCAACCACTCGAAACTCTCCAGTGCCCAGAAACTGTATCACCTCAGACATAAGACTAAAGGAAAGAGAGGTCAAATAGTGGAACAATTCCCGTTAAGCGACGACTATTTTGCCCTAGCATGGGAACCTCTCAAGTCGCGTTACGAAAATAAGAGTCCTGGTCGACAGCAAAATCCGAATTCTCAAGAATCTAAAAGCGACTCAATCGGAAAACAGCGATGAGATCCAGAGGTTACAATCCTCAGTAAACAACTGTCTCCAAATACTAGCGACACAAAAAGTCGAAACCTCCAGTTGGGATCCCATATTAATAAATGTGGTAACCTCAAAGCTTCCAGAGAATACAGTTGCCTTGTGGGAGCAATCATTAAGCTCCAGAAGGGACCTCCCGAACTGGTCCGAAATGAACCAGTTTATGACCACCCGCTACGAGATAGTGGAAAGGGTGGATCAATGGCGACCAGCCAAACCCCGGTATAATCCACCCTCCACAAACTTCTCAAGGCCTCACCCCAGTCAGAACAATCCCCAGTTCAGGCAGGCTCAACCCAGAAACCACAGCAACAACTCCCTTACACAAACAAAATCTCACGCCACAGAACACCAAAAATTTTATATCTTCAAATTATGCAAACAGTCCACCCACACTCTACAAAGCTGTTTGCGGTATAAAAGGTTGCCAATCTCCGAGCGTAAAAAATTCGTAAGAGAAAACAATATATGCGAAAATTGCTTAGCTGCGACTCATGTGCTAAAAGACTGCCAAAGCACGAGAACGTGCATGCACTGCCAAGGCCGGCATAACACCACCCTTCACGACACAGCAACCCCCAGTACCAGTTCCGGAATCCAAAGGACACGATCCCAGGTAGCCACCATAAAAGCCAGCAATTTCAGGCTCCAGGACGTCAGCCAGGCGGCACCCCAGGACGGAGAACGCTCAGCCCCCACCAGTTCCCAAGTACAATCGTTCCATGCTGAAAATGATAACCAAATCATACTCGCTACAGCAATAGTTTTGGTAGAACATAGAGGGGATCTGTTTAAGCTTAGAGCCTTAGTGGACCAAGGCTACGAAAGAAGCTTCATATCCGCCAAAGCTCAGACCAAACTCGGCTTCCCTATACCCACTCCCTGTTTGAAATATCGGTTATGGGAGGCGGAGTAGTACAAACATCAAACAAGCTGTGCTCGTTCACAATAAGGTGAAGATCAAAGCCCAGGCAATAGGGCTTCCCCGCCTCACTAGGCCGCTCCCAACATTCAGGCTGAATGACAGCCAAAGGCGCAAATGGTCCCATCTCAAATTAGCAGACCCGAACTCCCAGAACCCATCCCAAATCGATCTGGTATTGGTAGTGATCTTATCCCACAAATAATGCTAAATGGCATAGAAAAGATCTCTCCCAGCCTGCTAGCCCAAAATACAATATTTGGATGGATCATAAGCGGCCAAACTCGCGAAAAGGTTGGAGCACATTCGTCACAAGCATGGGAAATCACAAATATTCAGCTCAATGAACAGCTCAGACAATTCTGGGAAATCGAGGAGATACCCAGAACTCGAGTGGAAACCCCGAAGATCAAATGTGCGAAGAGCTCTATCAAAGCACAACCAATGGATGACGGTCGATATATGGTTCGCCTCCCATTTAAATCATCATTCCCGAACGATATCGACCTAGGCCAATCCCGTACTGCAACCCTACGACAGTTTCATGAATGGAACGCAGTTTCTCAAAAAAGGGCGATCTCAAACAGCAGTATGACCAGGTACTCGAAGAATACCTGTCCCTCGGCCACATGGAAGAATGCAGTCCAAATGAATTGGAATCTCAAGAAAAACACCGCTCTTTCTATCTCTCTCACCATGCCGTCGTCAGGCCAGATAAAAAGACAACAAAAGTCAGAGTTGTATTCAATGCTTCCAAGAAGTCAGGTTCCGGTCACTCCCTTAACGATGTGTAGTGTACCCGACCAACCCTTCAACCGTATCTCCGAGTTATGTTGTTAAAATGGCGGACATATAAATATGTGTTTAATGGCGATGTAGAAAAAATGTACCGCCAGATACTCTTACACCCCGAAGACCGAGACTACCAACGGATAATATTCCGAACTCCCGAAGACAGTCCAATAAAGGACTTAAAGTTGAAAACGGTCACCTTTGGGGTGAACTGCGCTCCCTTCCTGGCTATTCGCACGCTACACGAGCTGTCGAAAGATATAGCCGACTCCCATCCACGCGCAGCAATAATATTAAAGTCCGGGACGTATGTTGACGACATCTTATCTGGCAGTCATGATCTTCCCTCAGCCGAACAATCCCTAACAGAGACTATTGCTGCTCTCAACTCAGCCTCTCTCAGCTTCTCTTTAAAAAAGATCACGGCAAACCATCCGGACATACTCAAACAAATTCCCCAGGCGGACTTACTTGAAACCGACTTCCTCAAGTTCGAGAAAAGTAGTACCGCGAAAACCCTAGGAATTCAATGGAATGCGCTCTCGGACACCTTCTCATATACTGTGGACTAAGACCCAGCCTCAACAGCAGCCACCAAGCGGCAAATACTGTCCTCAATGGCAAAACTTTTCGACCCCGCAGGGTGGCTGACACCAGTCATGATACAGGCAAAAATCCTGATGCAGGAATTGTGGGTGGACGGGACTGATTGGGATGAACGGGTCAAACCGATACGTCTCGTAAAATGGACGCAATTCTCAAGAAATCTGCAGTCAATCTCAGATATACAAATACCCCGATGTATTAACTTCGCCCCTGACCATCTGGTCGAGCTCCATGGTTTTTGCGACGCCTCTGAAAAGGCTTATTGCGCAACTCTATGCGCGAACTACTGTCGGCACTCAAGTTTTCTCTCACCTCCTAGTCTCCAAAGGCAAAGTGACTCCTCTCAAAACTATAAGTCTGCCACGCCTGGAACTATGCGGAGCTCTATAACTTGCTAAACTAGTCGCAGTAGTGCAACCCCATCTCGGCCTCACTAGAAGAAAGTTGTGGTCGGATTCTGAAATCGTGTTAGCCTGGCGCGAAAAGCCACCTCACTCATGGAAGACCTATGTCTCCAATCAAACAGCCCAGATCATAGACCTCGTAGGTAATGTCCCTTGACGACACGTGCGAAGTAAAGATAACCCCGCAGATCTGGGAACCCGAGGTTGTACGCCAGTCGATCCCTCCAATTCCGCCCTTTGGTGGAATGGTCCAGAGTGGCTTTCCAAAACCCCCGGAAGATTGGCCTCAACCAATAGTTCGCAATGTCAACCCCCCAGAGTCAGGTAAATGCGGTCCACCTGGAATTATGCTCAGACCTCACCAGCAAGGCTTTTCTTGCTGCCTTCGCCCGATTTGTAGGACGCCGAGGATACCCGAACCAGATGATGAGCGACAACGGCAAAACATTCATCGGCGCCAAGCGTGCAAGGAATCAACTGGAAGTTTATACCCCCCGGCGCACCTTATATGGGCGGATTATGGGAATCCGCTGTCAAGAGCTCTAAAACGCACTTTCAAAAGCTCGCCGGAACTCACAGCTTTACCTACGAGGAGTTCTCGACTTTATTAATTCGAATAGAAGCCGTACTTAACTCTCGTCCGATCTCCCAGCTTTCTCAGGACCCGAATGACCTCACCGCCCTCACGCCAGGTCATTTTCTTCGAGGAGCACCAATGCTCTTGCTTCCCGAACCAAATCACGAATATCTCTCTCTGATAAATAGGTGGGAACGACTGAAAGTCTGCATCATCAGTTCAGCAAACGCTGGAAAACTGATTACCTCACCGACCTTCAAAAGCGTTACCGTTGGAATAATGCTCAAACTCCCCGAAAATTGGCGGCCTGGTCATCATTAAAGAAGACAACTTACCTCCCACCGAGTGGCGACTAGGTCGATTAGAAAGCCTACACCCAGGACGATACGGACACATTCGTGTCGTAGACGTCCGCACCCAGAACGGTATTCTCACAAGACCTCTTACTAAACTCTGCTTTCTACCGTCATCTGAGAGTGACGAGGGCCCTCAGTGCCCACTCCTATCTCCCTAACTTAATACAGTCCACAAAGCTCATACTATCGTTAGCACTCAGGCAACAACCTAGGCACTCCCCAAACCTATGCTTAATCCCAGGCGTATAACTAATATGCATATACTACTCTCTCTTTTCCACAGATGGATCGTCAACGCCCTCCGGTCCCAACACCACGCCGCTCATTGGCATCGCAGGTGAACCCGTACCGGATTACCGGAAATGTAGGTTGTGCATGCGTCATCACGCGCTCCTGATGTGTCCTGTGTTCACGGCCATGCAGCCGCAACAACGCTTCTTGGTCGCTAGGGCACATCAGTATTGCACCAACTGCTTAGCGCTGTCCCATCGCGCCAACCAGTGCACCTCCACAGAAAGCTGCCGGGTCTGCGGGCAGCACCACCACACATTTCTTCATCGGGACACCGGAGGTAGACAACCCACCACCTGTAGCGGAAATACCTCCGACACCTCCCGCAGCCTCCCAGGGCTAATGGCCGGGCTCCAAGGGCGCGTCAACCGTCACGACCAACCAACGTCGGGGATCGCACCATCCGATGCACCGCAACCGGCTTACGCACAGCCACGTACAAAAATAAGGTGGGCGGATCCTTATTCAGGAAGCAGTTCGGGCCCTGCAGTAGTTGCAGCATACACTAGGCGCTTAGTGCGCAGAGGGGAGGCATCAGACACGTCCCAATCCCAAAAACATAATATTCATTATATACATATTTCCTGAGTTGTTCATAAAGTAATACTCATTATATATATTTCCTCATGAATTGTACATAGAATAACACTCGTCATATAAATATTTGTCATGAATTGTATATAATCTGACGGATTTACATTATATTATATTATTATTACATTATTTTTACCCACTCCAATGTATGAATTCCCCTTACGATTTACATATTAAATTTGGGACGTGTGGCAACCACGCGTAAATCACCCCACACCAATTCGCCGCATGACCAACAGCTGTCATGTAGGCGGCCATCATATTTATTATTATTATCATTGTTTTTTCTTTCTTTAATAAATACCGGCTTTTGCATGCACAAAAAAAAACCTATTCTATTATTCAAACAGTATGGTATTGTAAATAATCCGTGAGAATTGTGATCGAAAACTATTATTGTTTTCGACTTTTCTTTCAAAAGGTTGTGTTTATTTAAACTTACGAAAAAGTGTGAAATATACAATAAAGGAACAATTTAGCTCGTTGTTGCCACCGAAACGATTCATTTCAACGTTCTCTGCCTTTTTTGTTTTTTTTGTTTATTTTATCTTGTGCGTTTCATTAGCCGCTCGTTGCTAAAAATCTTTACAAGACTATTGGAATTTTGGATTGCAAGGTTATTTGCTTAACTAAATTGGTCATACATTTAAAGGTTTCTGTGCCTAAATTGCAGGATACAAACGACACGAAGAAATAGTAGTAAATTCCGGATCCCCAGCAACCGTAAGTATTACGCATCCAAGAAATTAACTATACTCTATCAAACGCCTTAGAAAAGTCACTGTATATGCAATATACTTGCGAACCAACCGAACACGCCGAGGTGCAAAAATCACTAAACACCATTAAATTGGAGACTGTCGAGCGGCCACATATGAAAAAATTGAAAGTTTCGAAATTGGCCTGTAATTACGAACATTTCTTTTACTACCATTTTTGAAAAGTGGCGTAATTGTTGAAACCTTCCAATCCTCAATAAAAATACCCGAAGCAAGGGATTTGTTGAAAATCAGATGTATAGGGTATGACAACGCTGGACAGGCCTTAAGTAAAGTAACTGAGAGGCCATCCGCGTCTGATTTTGGCGAGGGCTTGAGCCCAACAATCGCACTTGACACTTCATCAGGAGAGATATGCAGAGTTCCTAGATTCACAGAAGGTGGTATATCATGTGAAAAATCGAGTGAAATCATGTCGTCCACTACAAAATTAGACATAAAACAGGAGTATTAGCCAATTTTCTGTCTATAAATATTGAACTAGTTACACTAGAACAAACTTTTTTCGACTTTACAAAGTTCCAAAAAGATTTGGGGTTAACTTTAATATTCCACTCTGTACTCCTAATACATATAAAGAAGGTTGTTTAATGACTTAAATTTCTTGTGATATTGTTGAAGTTTTACATAGAATAATTGGTTTCTAGTTGATTTGAACTTTTTAAGATATTTGTTTTTAATGTTTTTTAAATGCATTAAGGCTTTATTATACCAAGGTGACTTATAAGATCGTTTACTCTTTGAAGGTATATTGTTAAGGCAAAATTCATTTAGTTTCGCTTTAAAAGTTGAATAGCAATTATGAATATCCAAGTCCAAAAGAAGTTCTTCCCAATTGATTTCCGAAAGGGACTTATTTAGACTTGGAAAATCATACGATGCATAGTTGAAATCATTTCTATCAACAGCGACGATTTCCGTAAACACATAAAACTTTAACTCGATTTCCAAAGGCACATGGTGAATACTAGCGTCAGAAATCGGGGAACTGCATTTATATATACAGAAATCAACATTATCACTGATATATATACGATCCAATATTCTATTCAAATCAGTTATTACTGATATACATATATAAGATCCAATATTCTATTCAAGTCATTGAAAATACAATTTATTTGCTTCAGATTAAAACTAAGGAAATTGTCAATACAGTAAGACTCACGATTAGAGGTAATATTACTTGGAAAAGGAGACTCGTTATCAGACTTACAGGACCATTTTATGTCACTGAGGTTAAAATCACCCAGAACGCAGATATGATCATTGTTAGGATCAAAACATAGCGCAATTACATTATCCACGTGAGCTTTGTATAACTCAAAGTTACTATTAGGTGGAACATATGAAGCCAATACATATAGAAAGCTATGCGATTTTATTCCTTTAATTCGAACACACACTTGATCGATCAAAGAATCATCATTACCAAGGGTTACCATAAATGCAGGAAATTTACGCCTAACTCCTCTTGAACAGCCAGTTTTCACGGAGTCCCGATCCCTACGAAACACATTGTACAAATTTGGATCGAAAAACTCACTATCGTATAAGTCGGACTTTAACCAGGTCTCGACTATTACAATCACATCATAAGCTTCTTGGGAACTAAATTTAAAGATTGTATCAGATTTTGTCCTAAGTCCGGAGATATTTTGATAGTAAATATTAAGCTCAGCAATAGATTTTGGAGAAGTCATTCCTTCGATAGCTGTTAGGACTTTTGGCTTTGACCTCCCTTTTTGCGGAAAAAACTAAATGGCTTGACTCTCACGTTCATAGGCCAAATTTTGGCATCTAGTATACTAGGAAAATCACATGGTAGAACACCCAACTTGAAATTTACACGTGTATGATTCTCTACTGGGGTCTCTTTTTTGATCAACGCATAGCAAGAAAGCCTTTTTGTCAATGTTTACATGTTTGCATACATAATTCTGGTAATAAAGGGTGTTTTTTTTAGGGGTATAGAACTTCGAATTGAAATAAAACACCATCCATCAATTTGGCTTTATTGGAAGGATAATTTTATGCCATTAATGTTTAAATATGATTTCGGGCATGTGGCCGCCGCGGCTGGCTCGAATAAAGCCAATTCTACAGGTCCAATTTTCAACCACTTTTTCGAGCATATGGGGCCGTATGTCGGCAATAACGCCACGAATGTTGGCTTCCAATTCCCCTAACGTTTCTGGTTTGTTGGTGTAGACGAGCGACTTCACATATCCCCAAAGAATATAATCCAATGGTGTCAAATCACACGACCTTGGTGGCCAATTGACAGGTCCATTCCGCGAAATTATGCGCTCATCGAATGTTTCCTTCAATAAATCGATTGTGACGTGCGCTGTGTGGCATGTAGCGCCGTCTTGTTGGAACCACAACTCATCCACATTCATGCCATCCAATTCGGGAACAAAATAGTCGGTTATCATGGCTCTATACCGGTCTCCATTAACGGTAGCTGCCTCTCCAGCATTATTGCGGAAGAAGTATGGCCCAATGACTCCACCAGCCCATAGAGCACACCAAACAGTCAGTTTTTGTGGATGTAATGGCGTTTCAAGGGTCTCATGTGGATTCTCTTCACTCCAAATGCGGCAATTTTGCTTGTTGACGTAGCCATTCAACCAAAAATGAGCCTCATCACTGAACAAAATTTTGCGATGAAAATCAGCATCGAAATCAATCTCATTTTCGGCCCATACACCAAAATCACGACGCATTGCATGGTCTCGCGGCTTTAATTCTTGCACAAGCTGGATCTTGTAAGGTCGCAAGCCAAGATCTTTGCGCAAAATCTTCCATAAAGTTGATGGACAAAGCTCCAATTGCTGTGCACGGTGGCGAATCGATTCATTCGGGTCCTCTTCAACACTTTGCTCTACAGCGGAAATTGTTTCTTCGGTGCGCACTGTTCGACGTCTCTGCGGATGCGTATTATCACATAGAGTAAACGTAGTGCGAAAACGATCCATGGTTAACCGAATTAATTGCTCTGATGGACGATTATGTCGACCATAAAATGGACGGAGCTCACGGTAAACTTCGCGAACTGAACCATTATTTTCGAAATAAATTTGCACGATTTGCAAGCGTTGTTCTTTTGTCAACCTGTTTATGATGAAATGGCAAACCAAACTGAACATAAATGACATTAGAGTTGCCAGATTTGACCACAAAATGCCAGTTTTATCTCTATTCGAAAAACAAACCTGTAAAAAAAACACCTGGTAGTTTCCTTTAGCAGACAACTGCTAAAACACGTCCGAAATTATCGGGAAAGGTATCAAAAGACGCGTTTTGACCTCGGTAACAATAATCCGGAAGGTGATTTTCAAGTTTTTGTTTCAGTGAAGAGATATTTGCAGTCAAAGTTGAAAATTTTCTGTAATTTTCATGTGGTTGTTGTAATCACAGATTGGGGTGTACCGAAAAGTGCAAAAAGTGTGTTCTGCGCAGAAATACTGTGGACCGCGTAGCCGGTGTTGGACCGGCTAAGGGATATTTGTTTTAAGCGCGGTCGAAGGTCGCCTACGCCGAAAGGTGTTCTGCATAAATACCTTGGATCAAGCCCCCTATTTGGGATCGGACCTGGGTAATTTTTGGTTTTTTGCGAATAACTTTTCACTGAAACAAAAAATTTTAAATCCGCCTTCGGATTGTTGATACCGAAGTCAAAACACGTTGTTTGATACCTCTCCCTATATTTTTGGACGTGTTTTAGCAGTTGTCTCCTAAAGGAAACAATTACCATAATTCTTTATGACTTTTGGGTCGAATGAAGACAACTGCGCCCACATCTTGCGACCAGCAACGCAAAACTCGGTACTCGCATTAGAACCAACAACAACCACATTCTTATTTTGTTTTTTGTTATTGACTTTTATCCACGCCGTATTGTTTGTTAATTCTCTGTCACCATTTAGTTGTTGCGAAGAGGAAAATCCAACATTATTGGCAAGAAAAGCGGCGATGGTTTCTGAGGACAGGAACTCAAGTTCCGAAGCACTAGAGATTAGTATGCAAAATTGGCAGCACGCCACAAAGGGGTGCTGGACATATCGCTGTATCCCAGATATTAAAAGCTGCATATCGAGAACACACGGGGAAGTAGATTTCTACCTGATTCAGTTCTTAAGCGGTCACGAATGCTTTAAAAAATACCTTTATTGGTTCGAAACGAACAACTTGTGTGACCACTGTGGATGAGAAGCAGTTGAGGATGCCCTTCACGTGTTTTTCGAATGCCCTAGATCAAACAGATTTACACTCCCGAGACGCTGTTAAGGCACATGCTACAAAGTAAAATAAAATAGACGGGAGCGTGCGACGTAATCGCAGAAACCATGAAAGAAACAGAAGTCTGGAACGGCTGCGGCGTAGCAGTGAAGACTTAGGGAAAAGGCAATACGCGATGAGTATAGGACGGTGGGAGACAAGTAATCTCCAACCGTCCAAATTTCAAAAGCAGCTTGATACATAAGAGACAAAGCATTACAACAGTATACGAATAAGGCACAAATTGGAGACAAGACCTCTCTAACCAGCCAGACAGTGACATAATAGTGATAGCCTACTTGACCTATGCCAGAGCGAATTCCGGTTTGAATATATAAACCTTCAAAGGAACACATTAAATACCCGCCCTCTCCAAGTGTATTTCACTGTAATGGAAGCAATTGTACGTGGGCTTACATACGTAAGTTACATACGAAAGTGACATAGATGCAGGTTGGATACACGGCCCTACCGACCCTGCTCCACTTGACCTATAGCAAAAGGTGCAGATTGGAGACTCGGCCTCTCCACTACATTGCCTTGTAATTGAAAGCGTTGTGCGAATAAGCGCTTGATTGGAAACATATTCCAACCGCCTAGTTTCCGAAGTATGTAGATACATTTATACACGTATTTTTCTTTTTTGGTATTGGAAAAACGGCCTTCTTTCAATAACACTCCAGACTAGTAGAATAAAAATCTACCAAAAGATTTCCTGTTCAGAAATGTAATGGAAGTACAGTAACGACGACCAGCAGATGTTGGGCCTGGTTATTCCGACGGAATACTTAATGGTAGTACCGGGGATCGGTACAACACGGTTGAAGTCCTAGTGATGGTTCAATTCCCACACTGACTGTAAGGCTTTCGATGCTTCCTCCTCTAAAAAGAAAACGGAAGAGCAGTGGCTAATATCCACGTTAACCGTGCAGAACGTCGAAACGTCTATTTTCTCTGCCAGCTCCTTTCCCTGCCATCGACCTGCCACAGTTCATGGTGTGCGTTGAATTCTTCTTTGATTACACGTTTCTCGCTTTTGGGTAACGCACTTATTTCCGGGTGATAATCTATGACAGCAGGTGACAGGAGGTACATATGTATATTGAAAACCGCTAAATCGACATCACCTGACCGAACAACAATACTTTAACGTCCTAGGAGGTTGTACTTACAGTCCATGTCAGCTTCAAATAGACGATATCATTATACCCAAGTCCTCTCGCATGATCACACCGGTGGATATTGTAGCCATTACAGGTCGGAAGATCTGATTGGGAGCCGATATTTGGCTCCTGAATGATGGCTATTTTGATGTTCTGACGCTTCATAGAATTGACTGTCTCCACGACATTACCAGAAAGTCCGAACGGGTCTGTGTGTAGTGGAATTTTGCCCGGAGAAACTTAACTTCTGCAACCATCTTTTACGTGAAGCACGTGCAATAGAGTGTGAACGTTTAACATACATCTGTAAAAAGCATAGAGTGTAAAAAGCAGCCTTTCTGTAATTAACTGCTCGGAGGATGAGAATTTTAGGGGGAGTTGTGACGAGTTAGATCGAAATAACAGCCCTTGATCAGGTAAGAAAATTCTTTATTGCGGGAGTCTATAAGAAGTAGCATTTCTTTGCAAGAGTAATTCTCCTTTGCAATCTAGCCTGACATCGTTGTTGATGTTAATGCTATTGTTGAAGACTGGGACTGTAGGGTAGAAGAGAATTCACCCTGCAAGGGTATAAATTCTACACTGATGGTACCAAGTTAGATGAAAGAACGGAGGGTGGGGTATTCTCCAAATACCTATCCCTAGATTTATCATTTCCGCTACCAGATCACTGCAGTGTCTTCCAGGCAGAGGTCTCTGCTATCATGGAAGCGGTGAACCATATTAGTGACGAAACTGTAAAAAATAAATTTTTATCTATAGTAAGCTACCAACGATCAATGCAGGAGACCATAGGGACATAAAGGGAAACTGCATGGCAGATGCACTGCCGAAACAAGGTATGTCCAAGCAGATTCTCCCTGATAGAGAACGCATTGGTATGCTTTATGCCACTTGGAAACTGCTAATAATGGATTCTCGGACAGGATAGACAGGAAGCGTTCGCATAATATGTATAATGCGGGAGGGCATATCTACTGCAGGTGAAGTCCTAACGGAGCACTGTCTTATTGGACGGCACGGCGACAGGCTTAGCTTTTCGTTCCGGAAATGATACAGGGGCTGTAGGGACGATGAAACAGAGGAATCGGTAGAGCACTTTCTTTGTGTTTTCCCAGCTCAGCACCATTCTGAGATGACTTTGGTCAGATTGAAAAAATTTAAGTCACGGATTTAATGTGTTTCATTAGGCTCTCCGGATGGTTCAAGAAGGGGGTTTAACCCGATACCACAAGGCACCCTCTAACTTGGCATAATCGTGCCGCTTATCCCAGGTTAACGAAGCAATTTACTATTTCGAAGTTATGGCTGCCAACAGTGGTGTTCTTGCTCAATTGCTTCGTTTAAGGGGAAATAGATAATAATACTCTTACTACCTTCTGAACATCGGTAATCAGGTAGTGTGTGCACACGCTTTCTTTTTTTTTGTGGCTAAAGCCACCTCGTTTCATTCTTAAACTCGCGGTAGCATTCATACACTCTCCTCTTTTCATCGCTCTCAACGTAACCCTGTAAGCAGTGTCCTTTCTTCTCGTTGTAGCGCTGCACTCTTCATGGTACCAGGTGTTTCCTCGCATACGTCAGTATCCAATTACTTCTTTAACCGCGTTGCGGAGTGGTCCCGAAATATATTCTCAGGCATGATTACTTTTTATTGGAGTGGTGCTTTATGTGGTGGGTTCCAAGCCCAACGAACAAGTCGCTTTGCACAAGATGAAGTTATATTACACATTTCTCTAGCGAGCCGCCTGATCCAAGACAGACGCCCGTTTGCAGCCTCACCTAATCGTGATCAGACGCTGCTGTTTTTCTACAGTAAGTACATGGCCTGGGTGTTCGGTGGTTACCCAGAGGATACTTCGACGCAAGCTCTAGTTCAACAATTTTCCGCTAGTATCTTCTAAACCGCCTCTTAATATTTACATATAAAAAATACTATTTTAACAAGCCAATGTCAGTACATTAAATATATTATAGAAAAATTAATGGGAGGGGTCATTATTGCAGTAACAGAAACAAAATCCTAAGTTTTTAGAATTTTTGTGTATCTGTCTGTCTGAGTGTTGGACCGCACACCCCATAAAAAGGACTCCATAGAACTGAATTCAACTTTATTGGTGTATCACTTTAGGTATAATTATAATTTAAAACCAATTTTATAGTTATGATTGTTAAAATATGTCCTGTACATAAGGGAGTCTAAATGAATGCTGCAATAACCCACAAATAAACACACTATTGGATGATGAGTATACACTTTTATTAGTTCACTAAGCACATGGTACACTCGCAGCATATCGAGTGCATCAGAATATGAAATGTCATTTTCTCTCAGCAGCATCACTGTCAGTGCTGTTTGTCCTGCGTTGCCACATCCCTCCTTTGTTCACCAGTTAGAGTTTCAACCCTTCATCATTAGTTGGAGTTGCTTAAGCCGGAGTAGGAGTTTGTCGGTCAACAGACGACGTACCTGTGGATGAAATAGATAGCGGTGGCATGGCCACTGGCTGCGGAACTGATGGAATATTATGTGACTCGACCCTTGTACCGGCTGGTATTTTCTTTAAGTGGGCGACATTTCTCATCAGAAGTCGACCTCCTCCAACAGCCTTAACTATATTGACCTTCCTTTCCATTACCTCATATTCTGTGGTGTCAAAATTAGGAGTGAGTTTGTGTGGAAACACGACATTTTTCAGATAAACTTTGTCCCCAACTTCTATGTTTACTATCTTCGCCCCTCTCTTCCTATCAGCTCCCCTTTTCCTTTGTGTTTACTCACACAGTCCCTATCCTTTTCCAACGAATCCGAAAACTCCCCAAATGGAGTCCTATCCTTTGGAGCCGGATTTGATTATTTTGATACTTAAATGCAGTCCCTACAGTTTTTTACAAATTTTTGAACTTCGCGATCTATAAGTGGTCACCAGACTTTTGATCTCACCCGACGCTTCATGACAGATTCCCCTGGGTGGCCCTCATGTGCCAATTCAAGGACTTTCTTGCGTAACGCGGACGGAATAATGATGCGTGTTCCGCTCAGGAGAATACTTCCTACTGTCGGAAGCTCAAATCAAAAAAAAAGCTATTTGTAATTGCCGTTTCCCAAGAATTATTGCTCATGCACGACATTGCATCGACGATCTCCTCATCTTTCGGGCTATATTCTGCCACTTCTGAACTGCATTTGAAATCACTAGCAGGATGTTAAGTTCACCCTTAGGGTCCAAACACCGCTTATCTGTTGGTTGGCCTAGTCGGGATAGCGCGTTAGACATATTTTCCTTCCCAGTCTTGTAAATATCTTTAGGAGCCACCTTTCAATTCTTGCTGCCGACTTCGAAGTAGGCTTAAATATTGTTTCCAGATTGTTATGGTCAGTCACGAGTTCAAATTCAAGGCCAGCTAAGTAAAAGTAGAATTTTTCCAAAATTTTGACCAAAGCTAAACTCTCTTTTCTCGTGTGGCAATAACAACGATATTTTTGATGCTTTTGATAAGCTCCTACTAGCAAATGAAATAATGTTTGGATTGTCCTCCTCTGGTAATTTAAGCAACACCGCGCCCAACGCAACTTTACTAGCCTTTGCAATGAAACGTGTCTTTATTGGACGTGTCTATTTGGTTCAAAGTATGGTAGCTTAGTGCCTTCAGCCAACTGCAACTTTAAATCTTCGATTACCTTCTTCTCGGTCTCTCTCCAAATGAACTTATTTTCGTTAATTGATATTAGAGGAAAAATTACAACGTTATGCACAGCGATGGTATGGGATGACATGTTTCGAAGTGCCCAGCTTCTCATCAGACCCCTTCTCGGACACTGAGATACGAACCCAAGTGTCTGCACCAAAGCCGCTGTTAGAGAACTCTAACAACTAAGCTATGATGCCCTGTAGCGTCACGATGCATTTTTCCTCTAATGTGCCATTTGCTTATTCCTTTTATACATTCTTTGGTACATATATTTTATATGTCAACTCAAGGAAAGGAAGGAAGGTGCAGACACTTGGGTTCGTATCTCAGTGTCCGAGAAGGGGTCTGATGAGAAGCTGGGCACTTCGAAACATGTCATCCCATACCATCGCTGTGCATAACGTTGTAATTTTTCCTCTAATATCTATTAACAAAACAAACATAAAAATTCGAGCTTTGCTCCAACAACAATCACCATAACTATAATTGATACAGGTACAGTGCGGGTGCATAACAAATAACACGGAAGTGTTGATATGCAAAAAAGCCCTTCTGTATCTAAAACTGTTCTATGAACGCGCCTAAAAATATTCCACTTTCCTTGAGTTGACATATACAATATATGTACCAAAGAATGTATAAAAGGAATAAGCAAATGGCACATTAGAGGAAAATGCATCGTGACGCTACAGGGCATCATAGCTTAGTTGTTAGAGTTCTCTAACAGCGGCTTTGGTGCAGACACTTGGGTTCGTATCTCAGTGTCCGAGAAGGGGTCTGATGAGAAGCTGGACACTTCGAAACATGTCATCCCATACCATCGCTGTGCATAACGTTGTAATTTTTCCTCTAATATCAATTAACAAAACAAACATAAAAATTCGAGCTTTGCTCCAACAACAATCACCAGAACTTATTTTCTTTGATCAAAAGAAGTCTAATGGGCTCGGTACAATCGGGAATGAACTTAACCACGTATGTTATAAGGCCAATAAAATTTCGGGCCTCTTCCCTGGTTACCGGATCACGAAATGAGGTTTTCGGATAAAATATGGCCAAGAAATTTTAATTTTTTTTTTTTCAAATACACTTCTGGTGGTTTGAAAGAACATTGTTTTCTTCCAATAATTTGCGAACAGTGTCGTTCATGCTCTTTTTAATTGTCGCCGAAAATAATGACTTCATCTATATAGTTCATAACATTTGAGCAGGGTGCCGTAACTCTTCAAGCCTTCTTTGGAAAGAGGAGTAATAAATGTAGTAATTTCTCTACTTTTTTCATGAAGCTCAAGTAAATGGTATGCGTATTTTGGGTCTAGACGGGAGAATAATTTGGCATTCCGAAACTTCGTCATAAACGATTCGAAAGTGGGTAATGGATAATATGTCTAAGCATAACCGAATGTCGCCGTTCTCCTTAAAGGCCAGTACCATCGGTGACTGTGGCCAATCACCGGTTCAATTACATCTTGGCTAAGGGCCTCCTCAAGTTTAGCTAAGACTTTTTCTTCTAAAACGTGGTAATTTTTTTAACATTTTGCAATAGTGCCGGAATGGAGAAAACAAAATATGGGCATTTTGGGTATTATGTATTTTGCAATTACCACAGAACCAAGAGGCATATAGAAGGCGATATCGAATTAATTTTTGTATTTAAAATAAAATAAATGAAATAATAAGTTATTAATAATGTAAAGTTAGGGATTCTAAGATGGTATAAAATAAAATGATACACATTTCGTAATAAAATACAACATGGAAATTCAAAACTTCAGCAAATAATATAATTTCCAATAAAAATAGTTATAAGTTAAAATCAATATTTGAAAATAAAGCTTTCTGTTGATATCTTGTAAGCTTTTTTAACCCTGTAAACCACTCAAATTCGTAAAAAAACATGCCCTCTTCTACATATATTTTCTGGATCTATTTTGTTAAATCGTACTATTTTATATTTTACTTATTCTTTCTTAATCGTACGATATTTTACGTTTATCGAAATTTTCACTTGTTAGGAAAATCAATAAAATTCCTTAAAATATCTTTAGTCGAAATGTACTTCTTTTCACAAAATTCTTTTAACTTCGTAGGAAATCCAAAAATAGATCTTCCAAAGTTTGCAGGAATTTTAGCAGATTGATATTTTATTTTGAAGAAACTATTAAATTTTCTATCGAAATAAATGCACAATTTTATAAGGATTCTGTAATATTTTAGTATAATCAGCTTAATTCTAAATATTTTTTGGGAGTTCATCTCCCAAAAATTTGTGTCTCCAAAAACAAATTCTCCCAATTACGAACTCTCTGGGTGAATATGCACCTAATATGCACAAAGGTAATGACGTGCAACTCGATGGTTGATCTACGGATATGATGCCTCTCACCTCTCATTACCCATCTTATCCTTCCTTACGGAAGGAGGGATGACATGACCTAGAAGGTTTCACTGGTCATAAATCGCTACCACGACAGTCGGGCAGTACCGCAAGGGAGTACCGGAGCGTACCGGGTTCAAATCCGGCCAAGGACTGTTAATTCGACAACACTCCCTAAAACCTTCGCTGAGTGTTTTTGTCGTTACCACAACAACAACAACAAGTTTAAAATTTTTCGTAGGTGTAAAAATGTGAACAAATGATGGGACAACTTTTCTTAACATTTATAAAAATTAACTATTAAGTAAAACTAATGCAGTTTTATGTAAATTAAATAATGTTTTAATAAAATAAAAAGTGTGCTAGACTGGCGAAGGTGTTAGTGGTAGTGGCGTTTGAACTCAACACAGGACGGCCAGTGCAACTATTGCACAATGATGGTGTCGGCGGTAGTAGCGACAACTCTATGGTAGAGTGGTGGGGGAAGTGGCGACGTATATAATATATATAGTTATTTGTGTAAATAATCAATTTAAAGAACATTAAACTAAGTAATTCACAGCACAAAAAAATATTTTCACATATCGGTGGCTGAGTGGAAGATCACCCTATTCGCATTGCGAAACGTTCCATATTAACTTTTGAATTTTTGTGTTTGTGTTGTCTCAGAGGCGGATGAGGTCCTTGCGTCCCTGAGACTTATAAAGGGTCGTAAATTTCAAGACTGCCGTAATAATAATAATATTGGCCGTATAAACCTCAAAGGAGATTAAGGTCATGCTTTTCTACCAATTTGTGTTTTGTTGCTCCTAATTTTCATCCTACAACTTGGCGGAAATTACATATTATATGCCGAATCCGAAGGGCTGATAAGCTTTTCATGGCAGAAATACACTCTGAGCCAAGGACCTTCAGTATGCCAGACCAGTAACTCTACCACCACACCACGGCGGCCACCCTCAGCACTGCCTTAGCGAGGCAAATAATAGGTGGGACCTATTCAGTTTCCTTGCGGTGGTCCCTGGCCATTGCACTATTGGGGCGCAACACAGTACCTTGTGCATCAGCTACATTCTACCGTGGGCGGAAGATATGATTGAGACTTACTGTGCGATTTTGGTAGCAGAATAAAATATCCAGGAAAGCCCTCTTGAGCCTTTTGGAGCTTCATGTTAATTAGCTAGGGGACCTTCTAAAAATTTTTATTAAGGGTATGAATATAGTGACACTGGAGTCGCACCATAGTCCTTGAGACTTCGCCAGTTTTCTTATATCCTTCGTTGGCTGATTCACAAGATGTGGTATCAAAACGGCGCAAATGCGTTTATTGGAGTCATAGGAGTCTAGCCAACCAACTAAAAACTGTTTCTTCTCCGAAGGCATATGCTGATTCTTGGGATCGATACGCGTCTTTTGGTACCCAAACCGACATTTTTTAAAACTAGGTGGCTAAAGTAAAGAATTACATATTTCTTACTCAACTATGGCTTATTACTTTCACTGATTAGCAAAAAATTTTGAAAATTTCCACAATTTTTAATTATTTAAATTAAGTTGTTCACATTTTTCTATAAATTCCCTTAAAAATGTTTGAAGAAATGTCTTCCAAAATAATGTGGGAGAACCTTTTCAACGTTCAGAATACCTACTTTTCCTCCCAAATGCATATTCGATTTCCGAAGTTCCTTTGTGATACGGGAAGATGCAAAAAAGTTCCCAAAAAATGTTATGAATAACCTAGATTTGTCGTGCTTGATACGGAATTTATAAAAACGCTGGCCACCAGCACTCCACGGTACACTTATTTGTGTGCACCTATTTTAAACACCTATTAGTTATGTATATTCTTACCGCCTTAGTATTTAAAATTTATATACATACATACCATAACTTGTTTGGATTGATGACGTTTTATACATTGTTTTTTCACACCCGCAATAACCGCTTCAATAATAACCCGTCGAAAGCCTTCGATACAGTCAATCAGGCACAACTTATTAATGACCGGGACGACTCAACCCTTCTCCCCTGCCTAAAGCGTTGGACCGCCAATTATCTGAGTGGTCGGCAGTCATCGGTTGAATTCAGAGGCGAACGATCAAAACCACGTATAATCAAACAAATGGTGCCACAGAGTGTCATATCCCCGATTTTGTTTAATTATTACATATCGAGGCTCCCCTCCCCACCAGAGGGTGTATCGGTCGTCTCCTACGACGATGGCTGCACGATTCTGGCGACTTCCCCTCCGTAGATGAGCTGTGCTAAAGAATAAACTCTTACCTCCCATCCTTGTCCGGTTTCTTCGCTGGACGAGATCTTACATTGTCACCGACCAAGTCCTCGGCCAACGTGGACAGCGCAGGTGAACATAGAATTAGACGCCTACGTAGACGGCATTAAGCTCCCTACTGTTACACATCCTAAAATATTAGGGGTCACGTTTGATAACATGTTCAACTACGGCGCTCATGTAGCCACGCTTGCCACCAAAGTACAAAACCGTAACAAAATCCTCAAGTCACTAGCTCGAAGCACTTGGGGAAAGATAGAGAACCGTCACTGGCAACGTACAAAGTGGCGCAAAAGTAATCCTCCTATCAGAAAATGCTATAAATTTTGCGATTGGCCCCTAAAGTCAGTTCTGTTTTGACATTTGTGTAGTAAATACACGTTAATAAACAATGTTACGCTACACTGCTCCAGAACGCGGAATATTGCTGACTATTTATTTGACCAATAATCGGTCGGGGACAAACGGTTACTGTGAATGGTGAGCGCTACAGAGCAATGATCAACGAGTTCTTTTTGCCGCAACTTGATGAATTGGGATTGGAAAACATGTGGTTCCAACAAGACGGTGCAACAGCACACACTGCACGTGCCACAACCGATATGCTGAACATCGGAAGCTTACTTTTGCGCCACCTTGTACAAGTCAATTGGCCAGAGGGTTCTGAGCTACGCGACGCCTTTATGGTTGCCGGGGCTAGCAGACACACACTGGAGAAGGTTGCAGGCCTGTCAAAACACCACACTCAGAACTGTAAGGGGAGTTCTCTTTATGTCACGTGACCACCATCTCCATAGCGAGGCAAAAATTCTCGGTGTTGAAGAGCATAGTAAAATGTTGACCAGGCAACTTCTGTTAAACTGCTACAAACCGCATCACCCGAACAGGTGCCTGCTCGACGAAAATCCGCCTCCAAAGAGAATAAGGAGGCATCTCCTTAAGCACTATGATGAAATCCGGCATCACATTTTTTCGCCGTTTAATGTTGTTGTTGTTGTTAACAGTGCTTCACCCTGCCCAATGGACTCAATGACTCTAAATTGTCATCAGGCTCTTCTAACGGAAGTCCGAGGAAACGCGCAGTTTCAACAGGGTTGGATCAGAGTGATGTAGGTGTTAGAAGAGTAGGTTCGACTGAACAGGAGAAGAGATGTTTGGTATCACGAGGGGGCATACCACATGCAGGGCATGTGTTTGGTATGTTGGGGTTCAGTCTGGATAAGTAAGAGTTTAACCTATTAGAATATCCAGATCGAAGTTGTGCTAGCATGACTCTAGTCTCCCTTGAAAGTACACGCTCCTCTTCAGCCAATTCAGGTGCCTGAGTACTGATAACGGGATTCACAGGCCGAGATCTGAGGGATCTATCTACCGACTCAGTGTGGAGGTTATTTAGATCCCGCCTATGGTTCCGCAGATCAAACGGCAAAGAGATGTGCCGGATCTCATCGTAGTGCTTACGTGGATGTCTCCTTATGTCTCTGGGGGGCGGGGCTACATCCAATAGATGTCGATTTGGATGACTGGGCTTATGACAGTTCAGAAGGAACTGTCTACTCAAGAGTTCCGCGTGCTCTTGAACATTAAGCAATTTTGCTTCTTGATGGAGGTGGGACTCAGATGACATAAGCAAACATCCCGTAGCAGTTCTGATGGCGGTGTTTTGGCAGACTTGCAATTTCCTCCAACTGGTGTAAGCAAGGTTGGGCGACCATATGGGTGCAGCGTAGTCAATAACCGGTCGGCCAATAGCCTTATATGTAGCAAGCAATGTTTCTTTGTCTTTCCCCCAAGTACTGCCGGCCAGTGACTTGAGGATCTTATTGCGGATCCGTACCTTTGAAGCTATTGCGGTGGCATGATCAGCGAAGGTGAGGCCGTTGTCAAACGTCACACCCAAGATTTTCGGGTGGTTGACAGTAGGTAGAGGTACTCCGTCTACATGGGCATTTAACTCTTGCCCCATCTGGGCATTTCATGTCGTAACCCTGTCCAATCTGTCCCGCCGTTTGATCCGAAGGTGCATCGACAGGTCCTTAAACTCATCCACACAGAGTCGGTAAGCTCCTTTGTCAGCTCTCGTCCTGTGAACGCCGTTATTCAGGCCCAAGCTCCACCTGTTGTCGAAAAGGAACGCGAACTGCCTAGGGAGACACGGGTCATGTTGGCCCAACTTCGTTCTGGATACTGTAACCGGTTAAACTCTTACCTATCCAGACTGAACTCTGACATGCCAAATGTCTGCCCGGCATGCGACTGGTCTCCCCATGATACTTACCATCTTTTCATCTGCTCATCTGAGCCTCTTCTAACAGCAATCTCACTATGGTCCAACCCTGTTGAAGCCGATTTCTAAGACTTCCGGTAAAAAAGCTCGATGACAATTTTATTAGGCAGGCTAACTATCGCTACAAAAACAACAACAGCAACCACAGCTTCAAGTATTTGGGAATATTACAATTACTGTTTTCATTGCTTTGGAAGTTTTTTTATTTGTACGTCAAAGTAAGAATTACAAAATATGCTAGTTTTGCAAAGCTTTTTGTTGATTACTTTCGAATAGGGGATAATATTTATCTTCCGACACCGGATTATTAATGGCGATACTGAATGCCAATCACGAAGGAGCCCGAGGAGCAAATGCACAAAAAAAGATATTTCAAAACACTGCAGCTGCAAGAAAAACTACGTAAATTTTTTTATTCATGATTTTTTGCTAAAAATATTTGTGTTGAGCAAGATATATTTACTAACCGATTCTGATAGTTTTTTAACTGTCAAACAGTAAGATTTAAGTCCACAATCAAGTTGTGAATTTCTTTTGGCTTTGTGTTCTACGAAACAACTGTTGGGCCTGTTTTAGCACAAATTACGCTGATTTCTTAGATATGGTGTGCGATAGGTATACGTACTTACATAATTAACGATTAAATTTAACAATAAAGTTTGCATACCAAAAATTTTATCAATTAAACAAAAAAAGACAGAGCTTATTATCATTTGCACTTTCTCATAATAGAATTGAAATTTCTAAAAGCTCGTTCCATCACGATACCAATCACCTGCTCGACGGGGCAGACTATTCTAACACCAATCTCACTCGAATCAAGGGAATTCAATTTATTTTTTCTTTTGGAACTATAGCATGGAAGGCGAGTGTACTTCTCCCTATATTACCGCTACCTCGTCATTAAAATTAAAAAATTTTAGAATAAAACATTTGTTATATAATATATATATTATTATTTATGAGCTCTAGCCTATTTTAAATAAAACAACTGGATTTGTTGTTAATATTTATTTTCAATATTTCGACCTTAATCTGAGGTCATCATCAGGACTGCAAGAAACAATACAAAAACACTAATAAATTTCTCACATATAAACATTTTTAACTTAAATTATTATCAGATATAAACAACATATAAACATATTTAATATAATTCATTAGCACAACTTACGTATTAAGCAATGCTTTAAAGACTAAAAATGCAAAGACAAAGTAAATTGGAAAAAGCGACAATTCGAACAAAGAGTGTACATAAATAAATGAAGTCCCGTAATTGTAAACAAACATTTTTTTATAAAAACAATAATACATTAAGCGACAAAAAATATATACAGCATACAGAGAGTTGATCACAGCAGTGTAGTGTTGTTGTTGTTGGGAGTGCTCAAGAGTGCCTTTGGTGTTTTCTTATTAAGTTGCGGTAGGCGTAGGCACAGTGGTCAGTGTCCGCCTTAAAATTCATTCGCTTATCATTAGGGGTGTCAACTATGTATAGCATTTCTAACGTGAAACGTTTGTTGTAATTTTTCTCTTCTTCTAAGATGGTGATGTTATCAAAATCCGGGTAGTGTCCCGTACCCTTGCAGTGTGCTGATAATGCCGTTTTGTTGTCAGAAAAATTGTTCCTTAATTTTATGTTGGATTTGTGAGCGGATATCCTTGTCTTGAGTTTAGATTTTGTAGTACCCACCTATACTTTTTCGCATATGTGGGACCCGTCGCCAATACAAGGAATCCGGTACACTACGTCTGATTTTTCCTGTTTATCTATTGGATCTTTCAGTTTGCTGAACACTTTCTTCAGTGAGTTGCTGTAGGTAAAGGCTAACTGCACATTTTCCTTGTCGTACATTTTGGAATTTTTGATCCTCTCCGATAGCCCCGGGACATAAGTGACCGATTTATAAATTTTTGCAGGTTTGTTTTCCCTGTTATTATCCTTACCAAGGCTAGAGTAATACTTGTAAATAAGCTTATTGATTAATTTTGTGGGGAAGTCGTTGTTCTTTAGAGTATCCTTAATGATTTTGATGTTTTTGTTGTGGTAAAATGTGTCGCTGATGGAGAGAACGCGTCTCACAAAATTATTGTCAGTGTTAATTTTTATATTTTTGTCATGGTGCGAGTGGAAGTTGATCAATCTACCAGAAGCTGTGGGTTTTTTGTACCAGTCTATTGTTATTCTGTTGTTTCTCTTAATTATTAGGGTATCCAAAAAAGGTATTTTTCCATCTTTTTCTATTTCGATTGTAAACTTAATTGATGCTGTGCCTACGCCTACCGCAACTTAATAAGAAAACACCAAAGGCACTCTTGAGCACTCCCAACAACAACAACACTAGACTGCTGTGATCAACTCTCTGTATGCTGTATATATGTTTTGTCGCTTAATGTATTATTGTTTTTATAAAAAAATGTTTGTTTACAATTACGGGACTTCATTTATTTATGTACACTCTTTGTTCGAATTGTCGCTTTTTCCAATTTACTTTGTCTTTGCATTTTTAGTCTTTAAAGCATTGCTTAATACGTAAGTTGTGCTAATGAATTATATTAAATATGTTTATATGTTGTTTATATCTGATAATAATTTAAGTTAAAAATGTTTATATGTGAGAAATTTATTAGTGTTTTTGTATTGTTTCTTGCAGTCCTGATGATGACCTCAGATTAAGGTCGAAATATTGAAAATAAATATTAACAACAAATCCAGTTGTTTTATTTAAAATAGGCCTAGAGCTCATAAATAATAATATATATATTTATTAACGGCCAATAAACAAATTAATTATGTCAAAACGGCGAACACACCGAGAAGTAAACGACATCACAAACGTTTACAAAAACATCAACAAGGGTTACAACACCAAAACCAAACGAAGCATCAAACAATACCAACGCACTACACATCAACTCGCGAGACTCTCAGAGTCAACAAAATTCCTGGAGAGATGTAGGAGAAACGGCGTTACTCCCAACTTCATAACAAATGCAACCAAAAACATAAATTACATTATTAACAACAACATCATTAGTCACAAACTACCTACAAAACTAGCTAATTCCGTGAGTAAATACTTAGAGAGAGTCAGATTCAAACTTTTAAATCTTCTCGTCACAATAAAACATGAAATTCTACGGCAAAAAGGAAAAGAGGTAAATATATTAAAAACACAAATAACAAATTCCCTTACAACATATGATGCCACAGCATTTTTTGAGAGTGAAGAGTTGTTGATAAACAAGCTTGTTTAGGCCACCGGCCTAAATATCACGGTCGCCCCTCGTATTTGTGCAGCTTTACGTATCTGCCCGTGCGGTTAGTTTATCTCTTGTACCGATAACAGCTCTTACCCCTCCGAACCTAACGAAAGTAAGCATTCGGCGGCGGTACAGAACAAAATTAAAAGAAAGGGCTCGGACACTTGATTATCGAGCGTACAAGAGCCACCAGCAGCCATCCGAGGTAAATATACAAGTTCCATAACTTTTTCTTATATTCATTATACTGTTGTATATTTAATTTCACCTTCCACTGTAATAAAAGCCACTTATCCATTGTACTTATTTACATTGAATTCCGGTGTTTATTTATTTATTAACTCGTTGCCTTTTTTTCTTCCTACCCCTATTACGTGCGAGCGCGCCTCGTCATTGGAACGACTCCGCCGTAAAAACATTGGTCCTATCGCGCCAGGAAAACAAAGAATAACTTTCAAACATCAACATAAATATTATCCGGAGAAGTACAACCTTTATAATTCAGTGCCATTGAAAATTTAAAAATACACGGAGATAATTAAATAAATATTCAACAAAAACACAAACGAGCAGAAAGCTACAGCAGCGAGTGACGGCAGCAGAAAGAGACAGCCACAGATCGCTTCACAATTAAGATCGCATCCATACACATCACATCTTCGCATACATATCACATCATCATATTCAATCCGCTCACACAGTCCACTTTAACAACATTATTGCAACAGTCGTCACGCATCACACTCATTTCACAAGGTACGTTGGTTTTTTTGTTTGGTTCATGCACCACTTTTTTTTAACATACGTGAAAAACGTATAGAGTGAATTTTGTGAGTGTGTCTTGGAAAACAAAGCAAGTGAGAAATTTGTGTTCTCGTGGGCACACTTTCGCCTTTTGACTATCGGTTCAGTCCCTCACCAGTAGTAAGACTTATCCGACACAGCTCAAGGCAGGCAGTCAGTGAATTTTTTTATTTTTTTTGTATACACATCACTGCACTGTATATCTCTTATTTGCCACATACTGTGGAAATTCTTTGAGTGATTACATCGCTTGATTCTCACTTGGTTGATGCTTTTTATAGAGCCAACACAAAATTCACTACAAATAATACAAAAGCGTTGCGCATTTACGACATTATCACTACACTGGGTGGCTTGTTTTTTTGATATTATTGCTTCTAATACTTATTAAGTGTATCAATATAAATCTCAATAAACAATTTTATACATTTCCACATTTCTGGAAAAACACAATTGATTTTGTATAACACTTTTATATTATTTTGGTTTTGGCTATTCAGGGATTTATATCCACTGATATATTTTCCCACAGGCACATTAAATCTGTATTTAGAGTTCTATCTGTGCCACTTTCACATATCACTGTGCACCGGTTCACTTTCACAATTTTTTTTTAGACACATTAAATCTGCATCCAGATTTCTATCTGTGTCACTTTCACATAATTTCGATTAGTTGCAAGCAATCAAATCCTGAGTCAGTCCTTCCGGGCTCTGTTTCCTTTAAAGAGACAAGATATTTAAATTAATTAAAAAAATGGAGACCTACATCCGACTGTCCGATTGTATAGTAGAGTTTGAACAAGACTTCAGCTCTACACCGATACAAGAACTAGATAAACACACCCTTGCAATACAGCAAGAGGAGTTGAAGTCATTGTGGAAGAAGACAAAAGCGACGTATGAGAGTCTTCTTAGCTCCACAGATATATCCAAAGAAGACCTGCAGTCGTTGAGGCAAAAAAACAAGACTTGTTTCGCATGCTATGCAAAATGCATGGCTACAATCAATGCTGAGGTCGAAAAATTGTCCGTACCTGCCACACCTGCCCCTAAAGCCTCTGAATCTTCCATCAGAGAAAATAATATTCGCCTCCCTCCCTGCGACACCGAGGTGTTCAAAGGCGACTACCTTTCTTGGCCAACCTTTAGGGACTTGTTCACGGCCATATATATATTAAACAAACGCCTTACCCCGGTTGAAAAGTTATATCACCTCAACCAGAAAACTGAAGGGGAGGCAAAAGAAATTGTGCGCAGGTGTCCATTGACGAATGAAGGCTTTTCAACAGCCTGGAAAAATCTGAGTGACAGGTACGAAAACAAACGTATTCTGGTCAATACTCAACTAAAAACTTTGTTTAGTTTAACCGCTGTAGAAAGTGAATGCGGTACAGCAATTAAAAAGTTGCAACGCGACATTAATAATTGCATTTCATCGCTCCAATGTCATCAAATTGACATTTCCAACTGGGATGCGATAATAACATACCTATGCTCCACCAAACTCCCGGAATGCACGCTGGCTCTATGGGAACAAACCATAGAGAACAAAACAGAGATTCCAAAATGGGAAGACATGGATAAATTTCTATCCAACCGGTTCCAAACTTTGGAAACCGTTTCTGACCTCAGGGGTAACAAAGCATCCAAGGCACCCAGGAGTCAAATCACAGCACGGGAAACGCCTGCGAAACTTGGAGTATACCAAGCCAGCGTCCCTAAAACTTCGTGTAAAATGTGCAACAGTAAGGAGCACAAATTACGAAATTGTCATAAATTCCGTGGACTAACCACTGCAGACCGAATAGCCTACATAAAAAACAACAATTGTTGCTTGAACTGCCTGTCGGCTGGACACACAGTGACACGATGCACAAGTTCCTTTAACTGCAGCTCGTGTCACGCAAGGCACAACACCTTGCTCCACTTGGCAACAGCTCAGCCAAAAGCAACTAACCAGAGGTGGCGTCAAAATACCTCAGATGATAGGCCCTCGACATCACAGCAGGCAAGAGACAATCTGGAATCTGAAAAGAGGAAAGACATTAATAACGTCTCTTCATGTCATGCGAATACTACTAAGGGGATATTACTAGGAACAGCGCGTGTAAACATTCACTACAATGGAGTAGATTTTTCTGCTAGAGCATTGATTGACTCAGGTTCAGAATGTTCATTCATAACAGAAAGATTGAAGCGTAGAATAAACCTCCCTTCAAAACGCTTGCACGTCCAAGTTTCCGGGATAAACAATACTTTATCAGCGCAGGTGAAGGAGTCATGCTCCATTCAGCTAGGATCCTTCACCGACCCCTTAGTTAGCATCGATACAGTGGTATTAGTCCTACCACAATTAACTGGGGATCTTCCTACTTGCCAAGTGAGCGCAATGACTCGGCAGGCATTCCCTGATCTAATCTTGGCGGATAAGAGGTTCTTCATTAACGAACCAGTCGATCTCATCCTAGGAGGCGACGTTTATCCACAAATTATATTAAACGGTATACGGAAGAACGTATTAAACACGCTTCTCGCCCAAGAGACCGTATTCGGTTGGATTATAACCGGTCGTGCAGATGCACCTCAACCAACTAATACTCGGGTGTCATTTTTCAATGAAATAAACCTGGACAAGCAGTTAACCGCTTTCTGGGAGTTGGAGGATGTCCCGAAGAAAAAGGCACTGAATGAAGATAATGCCTATTGCGAGGCACTTTTCAAAGCCACTACGGAAAGGAACTCTGATGGGAAATACACCGTCGCCCTTCCATTTAAAGAGGATTTCCCTAACAACATCTGCTTAGGGCCCTCTCTAAAGGGCGTCTGCTCTCAATTCTACCGGAATGAGACGCGCCTAGCTAAGACACCGGCCCTACAGACAGAGTACAACAGGGTACTTGGAGAATACGAGACATTGGGGCATATGTCGAAAGTTCCCACTGTCATACCACCCCATTCTACAGATTGCTACTTCTTACCACACCATGCGGTTATAAAAGAAGAGAGCACCACCACAAAGGTTCGGGTGGTATTCAACGCTTCGTGTCCCACTTCTAATGGCACAAGCTTGAATGACGTCCTTCATGCAGGACCAGTTCTTCAGGCAGATTTAACCATTCTACTCCTTCGATGGAGATTCTTTAAATATGTCTTCAACAGTGACATCGAGAAGATGTATCGACAGATATGGATTAAACCCAATCAGACACAGTTCCAACGAATAGTTTTCCGACCCAATCCAGGGGAACCCATACGCGTCTTTGAATTACGGACAGTTACCTTTGGAGTAAACTGCGCCCCTTATTTGGCGATAAGAACCCTACATCAACTAGCTGACGACGTTGAGACGTCATCACCAACAGCAGCAAATATACTTCGAACAAGCATGTACGTCGACGACGTGCTTGCTGGGGGTCATAGCATCGAGTCAGCAATCCAAGCTCGCGATGAAATCTCGCACGCATTGCAATCCGCGGGATTTTCCCTCCGAAAATGGACATCGAACTGCAGCAAAATACTGCATGGAATACCCAAACTTCATCGGCTAAACGAGGACTTTTTGGAGTTCGAAGACTCAAGTATGGTTAAGACCCTAGGCATCCGTTGGAACGCACATGCCGACTCCTTTTATTTTACGGCAAAACCCATCGAGAATGGGGATATTATAACAAAAAGGGCAATACTTTCAGCCATCGCCAAACTCTTCGACCCGTTAGGCTGGTTGGCACCAGTCGTCATAGTGGCCAAAATACTTATGCAGAACATATGGCTAGAGGGGACTGACTGGGACGAAAGGGTATCTACACTAACCCTAGATCGGTGGGAAAGCTTCATGCAGGATTATCACGAAATCAATAGCATTCAAATACCGCGATGGGTGCATTTCACGCCATCCAACGAGGTGGAAATACACGGGTTCTGCGATGCATCAGAAAAGGCCTATGCCGCTACAATCTTTTTACGAGCCAAAGTGAGGGATCAGATCTACGTCAATCTATTAATGGCCAAAACGAGAGTAGCTCCCGTAAAAACGATATCATTACCCCGTTTAGAGTTATGCGGGGCAGTCTTACTGGCCGAAACGATAGAATCTGTCCGCGAAAACTTAAATTTAGGAAATTTCAATACTCATCTATGGACCGATTCTACGATTGTTCTAGCTTGGATTAAAAAACCACCATGCTCTTGGTCAACATTCGTGGCTCATAGAGTAACAAAAATAGTGGAAAAGGTGGGAAATAAAATCTGGCGGCACGTAGATTCCGCATCAAACCCAGCAGACATGGCCAGCAGAGGACTATCAGCAAAGGATATAGTCAACAACACCTTGTGGTGGCAGGGACCTTCTTGGCTACAAGAAGACAAGACAAAATGGCCAACTCAAGAAAGATATTATGGTACAAACATCGAAGAAAAGAGAGTACAAGTTCACACAACTAAGCAAATACACAATAACGAGGACATTCTCGAAAGGTTTTCTGATTTTTCAAGGGCTTTGAGGGTTATATCATACATTATGAGGTTCTCTCAAAGAACTAATCCCAAAACGAAATCTTCTTTCAAAGCGGAGTCACACCTCATTTCGCCCGACGAAATTAAGGCTACGACTCAACGACTTATTAAAATATATCAACAGAAGCATTATTCTGAAGAATTAAAGGAATTAAAAACCGGGAAACCCATTGGGACAAAAAGTGAAGTCCTTCCTCTCAACCCCTTCGTCGACAGCCGTGATATATTGCGAGTAGGCGGTCGTCTGTCTGCGTCCCTTGATCTCGCCTATAATGAACGCCATCCAATTATCCTCCCTTACGCCTGTCAGTTTACGCGTCTTCTCGTCCAATTTATCCATAACATTTCCCTTCACGGCGAAAACCAACTCATGTTACGCCTCCTACGTACGCAGTATTGGATCCCACGAGTTAAAAATATGATCCGATCCGTCATCCATAACTGCAAGGTTTGTACGATCTTCCGCAAGCGATCACAAACCCAGCTGATGGGAAACCTCCCGCCAGAACGTACCACCTTCTCACGCGCGTTCACAAACGCCGGGGTAGATTTCGCCGGACCGTTCGACATCAAGTCCTACAGTGGAAGAGGATGTCGGCTGTCAAAGGGCTATGTTTGCCTCTTTGTCTGCTTCACGACCAAGGCTATTCACTTAGAGGCCACTAGTGACCTTAGTACCGCAGCGTTCTTGGCAGCCTTCGACAGGTTTGTTGCGAGACGAGGATGTCCAAAGAACATCTACTCCGACAATGGAACTAACTTTGTCGGAGCCTCTCGAGCCCTCCGCTCCGAGTTCAAAGCTTTTCTCTCGGATGCCCGCAACCAAACCCTATCGAAATACTCCCATCAACGCCTGACCTGGCACTTCATACCAGCAGGCGCTCCTCATATGGGCGGACTGTGGGAAGCAGGGGTAAAGAGTTTTAAAACTCACTTTAAAAAGATCGCTTCCGATCATAAATTTACTCTTGAAGAGTTCTCTACCTTACTTTGTCGAATCGAGTCTTGTCTCAACTCTCGACCACTCAGTCCATCCTCCAACGAGCCGTCCAACTTGGAGCCACTGACTCCGGGACATTTCCTCATTGGCGGGCATCTACTAGCGCCCCCGGAGATCGACGTTAGCGAGAATCGCGCCTCGCTCGTCAACCGATGGGAAAAACTTAAGTCCCTACACAAAACGTTTTGCAAACGATGGAAAGCCGAGTATCTCACCGAACTGCAGAAACGTGTAAAGTGGAAACATCCACAATCCAACTTGAAACAAGGGGACCTAGTCGTTCTAAAGGAGGACAACCTACCTCCCAACGAATGGAGACTAGGACGAATCTCCCAACTACACCGTGGACCAGATAACCGAGTCCGAGTCGTCGTTCTTGATACCGCGAGGGGCCAGACTACCAGACCGATCACGAAGTTGGTCCCACTGCCATCCGGTAACAAGGATGGCGAGAACTAATATTATTCCACTTCTAAATCTCCCTAATTCCACTTCTAATTACATTACGAATTAGGGAGGTCACGGCTTAGTCGAAGCGACTTAGCAGAACGTATTCGCTAAAAATGTAACGAGGCCATTGAGGCCTACCGCAATCGGAAGAACCGACCCATCACACGTAAATAAACACACTCGTTCCAACGTAACGAGGTAACAGTAATCCTACCGCAGACGGGCGAACCGGTCTGCCACAAAAGTTGCGAATTTCACATACACACACAATAACATCTATTTTTCTACCCACTTACACAAAGGCTAAATGAAACAGATATCCCCCCGACGTTCTCAAGGAGTGCGACATGGGAGCGCTTATGGCCATAGTCACAGTGTTAGTCACTTAAGAGTCTTACACAATTCAACAAGATGAAAAATTTTGGCTCTTAAATTACAGTGTTAGTCACTTAAGAGTCTTACAAAATTCAACAAAATGTAAAATTTTGGCTCTTAAATTACAGTGTTAGTCACTTAAGAGTCTTACAAAATTCAACAAAATGTAAAATTTTGGCTCTTAAGTTAGGCCATTTTGGTTTCCAGATTGAAGATTGTTTCAATTAATTTTGATATAATCAAGCAAATATGTCGTCGGAGCATACGGACACCCCAAGGAATGGAATATTCATGAGGCAACCTTTGGGAAAGGTGTTGAGATATAAAAATTAAAGTTACACGGTTCAAGAAAAAAATTGTACAGAAGGTGTCGAATATCAAAATCTACTTTGTTGACACAGCAATTTATCTAATTTACAACAAAACTGATGATCTCAAGAATGCCCAGCAGATTTGCTGCACAGCAATCTAAATGCGAGGCATAAACATGCCCGCGAATAACACCAACTCTCAGTTCCAGACATTTAAAGGGGTGGTACTGGGAGAGGGTTGTGATTCGTGTTGTGGAGCTGGTTAAAAATGTTAGTCGATTTTAATTGCCTAGTAAAACACTGAAAATACATTGTACCAATAATTCTACCACTTGCCTCATACCAGCTGCGACCCAAAGTGCAATCGCTCCGTAAACCAATAGACCATCGAAAACTACATTGCATTCTTGTTCCAAATCTATGTCGTATTGCGTGAGTAGCGTCTTGACTAACGTCACATTGCCCACCATGGCCGCCATGGTGAGTGGGGTGACGGATTGTCCATCGACCTCATCGAATTTCTATAAAAAAATAAAATAATATAAATTCTTATATTAAATAATAATTAAGAAATAATATGCATTACATAAATTCGCTTAGCAAAAGATGTAACTAGTTCTAGAACGAAACTAAACACTGAGGATGGTGGAACACCGAAACCGGTTGGTTACAAATCGGCCATGGGTGGAAATCTGTGTGCACCTACTAGTGCAGGTTTCTCTGCCTCGCTGATTGTTCTTAAATATGTACAACCTGAAATGAAATAAATAAGTCTAGCTTTATTGTAAAGCTTTCACATGCTACATACTTATGTACATATGCACACGTCTATGTTAATATACAACCAATAAAACTTGTAGTCGTCATAAATAGTTGAATTTACATATATCACTCTGTCCATATACTTAAACCCTTCATGGGTTTCTCCTTAAAACCACGCACCAAAATATCTGATTCCCACCATGTAGGACTTGACAGATTCTTTTCCTCACAGTTAAGCTCTCTACGGCTGTTGTTAGCATCGACACCATTTATACACATTATTCGTCCAGATACTTCCAGTTTTTTTTTCGTACAATATTCTTTTCAAAAAAATTTCTTAATAAGCTCGTGCTTTGCACTTATGGCATCTTTTGTTTGCTGTGCCTGCTCACGTTGTCGGTCGATTTGAAAAGCACGTAGTGGGTTAACATAAGTATCGGTCTTCAAGTGCCCATTGACATTAGATTCACCATCTTCCGACCACAATCCCACATAGTATTTGTATGTATTGTAAACAAATGGTATTTGATTTCGCTGGTACAGCAAAAACTCTAGAATTGCATTGACGACATCTGCAGTTGAGTCTATAGTTAGCACATCTACTTCTACGCTGAGATCAAGTTTTTTTTGCTAAGTTTTTGCTACTAAAAACTTACAATATATATATTGTTTATTAATAAATAGTACTATCTACAGAAGTTTTAATTTGAGAAATATTTTTTTGTTATGCGCTTCCGCTTATACAAAATTCTTGTACAAAATGCAAAATGTCATGAACAAGTTGTTCTTTACAGTATAAGAATGGAAATTTCGATATCATTTTAAGGCTACCTCAGCGGGGGTACCGATAAAAGCGCCACGAGCACCGGTTGCAACACCCATTGGCATAGTTTCTAAAATACCGGGTGCCTTTTTGTAATACGTCTGATATGTATCGATAATGTATGTATATACTCCCAGGCGTCGTTGGGTAGGTGGCTTGATGCAACAAAGCTGCGCCGATACCCTTATAGAGCGCTAATGGACCTTCATTTTTAGCCACTTTTTTAAAGAAATCAAATGAACTGTCATACTCTTTTTTGGTATCACCTGCAACCGAGAGATGCATGCGTGTCTAACCCAAATCCAATGGCTGGACAATCATCGTTGCACCCATACCAGCTAGGCCACCAAACAAGAATTTCAAGCCATTTGGTATGTACGCTGCTGCTGCTGGTTTAGATGCCACCACACCACTTTTACCTGAAAAGAAAAGAATAAACATTAATTTACGAGGAAAAATTACCAACATAAAAATTTTACACCTTACCTCGTGAACAATTTTCCATAATGACATTCATTCAGTAATGTATCCAGTGCTGAATGAATGAGCGTAGCCACTTTGCGTAACGATTAGTGCCAATCCGAGTTGGCACACACGGGTATTTAATCGTTACAAAAATCCCCCAATTTTTTTTTGGCGTACCGTATGTAGCGGCGGAATTTATTCGCCACCTTATGCGAAGTACGGGGGAAGTCGAAATATAATTATATATATAAATAATATGATTTCGCCTAGGTACAATATTGACAACTACGTATGTATACACATATATACATGGGGTATTGCCAATTGTGCCGTTTAAAATAAATTCGCATCCCAGTACGTTGTTAAACGGTAAAAATATAATTAAACACACAAATACGACAGATAATGTGGGGAAATATACGTCAATCAAACATTTATTGACAGATTATTTGCTTCCCCCCGTGATTTTCATTTGTCACGGCCAAAAACTAGCCACTTCTGGCACAGCAAAATGGAAAATATGTTTCACCGCATATTTCAGAATTTCAACCGATTCGATTACATTTGTTCATGGATGTGTTCCCCCATCTTTCGCGATGCATCTGTCTCCGCCTCTACATTGCCAAGTGAGACAGACAACATCGGTGGGATGTGGCAGCACAGAATCGCTCACTACATCTGCAGCACACCAAATGTGGGTCATTTACTAGCTGACAGACCACGGTGTTAATCAGCTGGTTATGCCTCACTACACGAACCAGCCGGAATGCATGTATAAATGAATGCATTTTAGCTAAAT
This sequence comes from Merzomyia westermanni, assembly GCA_949987695.1. Taxonomy (NCBI): domain Eukaryota; kingdom Metazoa; phylum Arthropoda; class Insecta; order Diptera; family Tephritidae; genus Merzomyia; species Merzomyia westermanni. The sequence goes on along the minus strand of OX465290.1, from coordinate 93,392,394 downwards.
TTATGCAAATGCCATTGCACAATCACATAAATATTACGTAAAGGCAGAAACCCTTACACCATTCTCCTCTTTTTAAACGGCTTAACCAAAATATGTTAACTCTCGATTTCCTAGGAGTTACTTAACACATAACTTGCCAATGCATTTCAATTTTTTCGGGGGGAAGGAAAGTGTCAAAACGTGACAAAGCTGCCAGAAGGAAAATATTCACGTAACAAACATAAACGTTTACAAACGTTTCGACAAAGTTAGCGTGACAAAGCTGCCAGAAGGAAAATATTCACGTAACAAACATAAACGTTTATTCACGTAACAAACATAAACGTTTATTCACGCAACAAACATAAACGTTTGCAAACGTTGAAGAAAAAAAAAAAATTAGAATATGCCAAACCAAAATACCGACCATGTCAGTCGGTTATGTTCACAAGCCACCCAGATATACAAAAACTATGGGCCTACTAACGGGTTTATTTTTAGAATGACTCGTTTTACTGCCACACGCGCAAAATCGGAGCGGTCCAACATCTTCACCATCCCGTGTCGGTTATGCAGCAACAACCATGGCATACGGTTTTGCCAAAAGTACCGAGGTATGTCGGCCGAGGAAAGACTACGAGTGGTACTTATACATAAGTACTGCCCCAATTGCTTGTCCCCTTTCCACCGACCGGAAATATGCCCTAGCAAGGACCGCTGCTATCGCTGCAACGAACCTCACCATACGTCCCTTCACATGGACGACGTCACGGCACAAGTCCCCGCGCACCCCCAGCCAACGGTTCCGTCTAGAGAGGATGACGGAGAGACCTCGGACGACGCGCTGTCCTTAACCCTCACCGAGACAACCAAGTCTTGGGCGGAGCAAGTAGCAGAGGAGGAGGAAGAAGAGGAAGCCATGAGGGCAGCAGCACCAGCTTTTCCCCAGCTCAGCGGCTCGGAAACACGTCCTTTCCGACCGCTACTACGGCACGAGCAACGGAAGATGCGCACGCCAGACAAGAGTCGACGTCCACTAAAGACACCCAAACTACGTGAGGGTGGCGCGGAAACACGTCCTTTTCGCCCATCCCAGCGGGCTGTTAAGGTGCTTCGCGGTGGCTCGGAAACACGTCCTTTCCGACCACCTCACAGTCCCACTGGTGTCCGTCGTGGTGACGCGGAAACGCGTCCTTTCCGCTCGTCACGACGAACAGCGGGTCGGACGGCACCTTACCAAGCCCGCAACCCAGTTAACGACACCACAATCGTCCGCCCCAAGGACACACCAGCCACGTTTCGGTCTGGCCGAGTTGCCAATCTGCCTGCTACAGCTCTGATAATGCGATCGTTTGTCGCCATCGCACCAACGGCGAGCGTGACCATCGAATCTGGCGGGGAACTGCACATCGTACGTGCCCTGCTCGACCCGTGTTCACCAACTACGGTCATTGACGGTGAGCTCGCCAGAGATCTCCGCTTAGAACGTGTTGGTGATACGCGGCCTAGCAGGTGTACCCTCATTCTACGCGGGAAGTACGGAATCACCAGAAGGGTCACCACGCAAGCCACGGTCCTTGCTCGCCACCACCGCATGACCCCGGTGTCCAACATAGACGCCACCGTAGCCGCCCCCTTCCAGTTGATGAAGCTGGCGGATCCGACTTTCTTTCGAGCGTCACCCGTTCGGCTCACTCTCGGGTGTGACGTGTATGCCAGCCTGATGCTGAGCGGCACCCCACCGTCGACCATCAGTGGGCTATTGGCACAGGCCACAATCTTCGGCCTAGTAATTTCAGGGGCCCACCAACAATAGTGATAATTTATCCTCGACACGGTATCCCATTGAGGAGAAATCCAAAGAATAAGGTGCAATGAACTAGGCAAAACCACGTACTTATATAATAACCTATCTTTTTTCATCCCCAACAGGTGTCAAGAGGAGGCTGCGTAGTGGCGTATGATCCCTATACTAAGGTGTTTTTTTTTGTTTTTTGATAAATATTATGATGTTTAACCCATATTTCATTGCACTGGGTGTGCATTCTAACCTTTATGTAAATCGGAATGGTTGCTGGCGGCTGCCATTTGATTACAGGTTGCGTGTCGCAAGGGGGCCGGCATGTTTAGGCCACCGGCCTAAATATCACGGTCGCCCCTCGTATTTGTGCAGCTTTACGTATCTGCCCGTGCGGTTAGTTTATCTCTTGTACCGATAACAGCTCTTACCCCTCCGAACCTAACGAAAGTAAGCATTCGGCGGCGGTACAGAACAAAATTAAAAGAAAGGGCTCGGACACTTGATTATCGAGCGTACAAGAGCCACCAGCAGCCATCCGAGGTAAATATACAAGTTCCATAACTTTTTCTTATATTCATTATACTGTTGTATATTTAATTTCACCTTCCACTGTAATAAAAGCCACTTATCCATTGTACTTATTTACATTGAATTCCGGTGTTTATTTATTTATTAACTCGTTGCCTTTTTTTCTTCCTACCCCTATTACGTGCGAGCGCGCCTCGTCATTGGAACGACTCCGCCGTAAAAACAAAGCTAAAGACAGACACTAAAAATACCCAAGTTAACAAGTACGAACGGTTAAAACAACAACAAAGTTTGAACATTAGGGTGGTACCAGAATATATTTGTAACACGACAGACACACAAATACCAACAAATATTATGTGGCTTCTTTCCCATGGTCCGAAATACGCACTGCCCACTGATGGTAAAGAATTTCCATTATTCAAGATGATAGCAGATGGCGAAAACCACATACAGACAATTAAGGAAAAAGAAAAACAAGAGATTGAAAGGAACAACTTGACAAACCTTCTGGAAATCCACATGAACAATACAAAAATTTCTACAAGAGATAGATTTACCCTAGACACATTGCGCGCTACAAAACAATTTTTAAGAAACAATGAACAACTTTTGGTTCTCAATGCAGACAAGGGAAACGTTACAGTATTAATGGACAAAAATGAATATAACACAAAAATGGAAACTATATTAAACGACATTTGTACGTACAAAGTGCTAAAACGAGACCCCACCAATCAACTTCAAACGAAAAACAATGAAATAGTGGATAAACTATACAATAACAAGGTCATCGACTTGAAAGAAAAGTATCGTCTCAATTGCAAAACGTCCAATCCACCCCGTATTTATGGCCTACCCAAGATCCATAAAACAGGAATTCCACTTAGGCCTATCTGTTCGTCCGTCAATTCTCCGTCCTACAATTTATGTAAATTTGTTGTACAGATTCTGAACAAACTAACCTTATCGTCCAAATACAACATCAAAGACGCAATTCAATTTAAAAATAAGGTGCACAATACGTATGTGTATGATGACGAGAGTCTAGTGTCGTTCGACGTTGTTTCTTTATTTCCGAGTATACCAGTGGATTTGGCGCTTGAGATCATAGGATCGAAGTGGGACCAGATAAAGGAGAACACGTCTATGACAAAGGAACTGTTCTTGACTGTGGTTAAGTTCTGTATTAAGGAGAATCGTTACTTCAAATACAGAGACAAAATATATGAGCAGCGATCGGGAATGCCCATGGGATCTCCAGCATCGCCAGTCATAGCCGATATTGTGATGGAGGATCTTTTAACACGTTTTGAGATGGAATCGGCAAACAAACCTAGATTATTAACTAAATACGTGGACGATTTATTTGCCATAATAAAAACAGAGAACACTGATATTTTGCTTAAGTTACTCAACGGTTATCACAAATCAATTAAGTTTACAATCGAAATAGAAAAAGATGGAAAAATACCTTTTTTGGATACCCTAATAATTAAGAGAAACAACAGAATAACAATAGACTGGTACAAAAAACCCACAGCTTCTGGTAGATTGATCAACTTCCACTCGCACCATGACAAAAATATAAAAATTAACACTGCCAATAATTTTGTGAGACGCGTTCTCTCCATCAGCGACACATTTTACCACAACAAAAACATCAAAATCATTAAGGATACTCTAAAGAACAACGACTTTCCCACAAAATTAATCAATAAGCTTATTTACAATTATTACTCTAGCCTTGGTAAGGATAATAACAGGGAAAACAAACCTGCAAAAATTTATAAATCGGTCACTTATGTCCCGGGGCTATCGGAGAGGATCAAAAATTCCAAAATGTACGACAAGGAAAATGTGCAGTTAGCCTTTACCTACAGCAACTCACTGAAGAAAGTGTTCAGCAAACTGAAAGATCCAATAAATAAACAGGAAAAATCAGACGTAGTGTACCGGATTCCTTGTATTGGCGACGGGTCCCACATATGCGAAAAAGTATATGTGGGTACTACAAAATCTAAACTCAAGACAAGGATATCCGCTCACAAATCCAACATAAAATTAAGGAACAATTTTTCTGACAACAAAACGGCATTATCAGCACACTGCAAGGGTACGGGACACTACCCGGATTTTGATAACATCACCATCTTAGAAGAAGAGAAAAATTACAACAAACGTTTCACGTTAGAAATGCTATACATAGTTGACACCCCTAATGATAAGCGAATGAATTTTAAGGCGGACACTGACCACTGTGCCTACGCCTACCGCAACTTAATAAGAAAACACCAAAGGCACTCTTGAGCACTCCCAACAACAACAACACTACACTGCTGTGATCAACTCTCTGTATGCTGTATATATTTTTTGTCGCTTAATGTATTATTGTTTTTATAAAAAAATGTTTGTTTACAATTACGGGACTTCATTTATTTATGTACACTCTTTGTTCGAATTGTCGCTTTTTCCAATTTACTTTGTCTTTGCATTTTTAGTCTTTAAAGCATTGCTTAATACGTAAGTTGTGCTAATGAATTATATTAAATATGTTTATATGTTGTTTATATCTGATAATAATTTAAGTTAAAAATGTTTATATGTGAGAAATTTATTAGTGTTTTTGTATTGTTTCTTGCAGTCCTGATGATGACCTCAGATTAAGGTCGAAATATTGAGAATAAATATTAACAACAAATCCAGTTGTTTTATTTAAAATAGGCCTAGAGCTCATAAATAATAATATATATATTTATTAACGGCCAATAAACAAATTAATTTTGTTATATAATTTTTTTTTTAAATTATCGTAAGGGACATTCATACATCCGCAATCATAATTAAGAAAAAAGATGTTCAGTATATTTTAACCTAACCGCGTGCTCAATTTTATATCAATAACTCAACAAAAAGTAATAAAATAAAATTTGCTTTTTATCGCTTACGATAATTTCACGCAAAAGGGGTCGATACGAGTATGTTCCCTGCAATAAAGAGTGATCCTTGATTAATCCCTTTACCCTACAGTTGACTATAATGCAATATATATGAGTAAATCTATTTCGTGCAGGAGTTAAAAGTACCTGTTTATGTAGAAAGTGGATTAGTGCTTTCGTACCCATTTGGGTATAAATGGGTAAATTGGTCTCTCCATAGGACAAATGTAAATAGTCCAGTCCAGCCCATACAAAGTGATCAGCACGTGGGTATGTAGGCGAATGTAGGCAGGATGTTTTATGAAAGTTTTGGTGGGGTATTTGATACATTTATTTATTATATTAGGTACCAATGACTTATACTTACCACAATGTCTATAACCAATGAATTTAAGATACGATTTGCAAGTTTTAAAAATTTTTAATTATTGATATAAAAATTTTACATAAATTATTGGTACAATGTTGTGGAAATCAATTTACATCGGAACTACGAAATTGACACCATATAGCATACTCGTATAGTGACAATTTCTCGCACAACTTAACCTGTTAAGTACCAGTATTTGTGTTTTACCTTACTCAGGAAGCAAGAAAATATAAGTAAAATTAATTAAATATTAAACAAAGCGAATTCACTTACAGGTGATATCATAAGAACATACGAGCAGTGGCGTCTAGTGTCAAAATAAAAAATTTGCCCCGATATTACCGGGTATAAATCCGTCTTTATATTAAATAAACATGTATTTTGTTTTAGGCATGACCTACATTCTAATTCCTTTTTTTGTTTAACCCTCAACAGGAATCGATTAAACACTTGAGTTTTTGGCCTTTTTCTTATTATTATTATTTATTTTTCTTTGTACTAGTCTTTTAATTGCAAGTAGCCTTATCTATTTAGTAGCACTATTTTCCTTCGTAGTAGCCGTTTTGTTTTGTATCAGTCTTGTTATGTGCTGTAAAAATTTCTCTTTTACTGAAGGTAGTTGCCCGAAACATCGGAACACTTCCAGGTACCAGCTCATGTGATCCGTACTGATTTGGAATCGTTACAAACAACAACAAACTGTCAGATGGACTAACCATTCTTAAATCTTTATAGTTGTTCGTTCGTATAAGTGTCTCCGAACTATTTTTTCTGGTTCCACAGTCGCCTGACAATGGTTTCTGCGCATTTATCAGAGTTTACCTTTCGCAGTACTTGTTGGTAAATGGCGTAGCCAGTGTAATACCTCTATATTTGTTTCTCAGCAATCCTTTCAGGGCCCTCTATTCGAAACAAAATTTGTTCGCTTTCGAGTGATTCCAACTCTGTAAGAAATTTTCGAGTAAAACGCATTCGTTGTTCGAGTTCCATTCTGTTCCCTTCGGATTTGAGGTAATTCTATACGACAGCACGTAACTGCTAATATACGTCCAAAAATCTTAGGAAAGGTATCAAACGACGCGTTTTGATCTCTGTATCAATAATCCGAAAGCGGAAATTAAATAATTTGTTTCGGTGAAAAGTTATTAGCAAAAAACCCAAAAAAGGTCCAGGTCCGATCCCAAATAGGGGGGTTGATCCAAGGTATTTATGTGCAAAACACCTTTCTGCGTAGGCGGCCTTCGGCCGCGCTTCAAAAAAATAACCCTTAGAACACATTTCTGCACTTTTCGGTACACCCTAATATGTGATTACAACAACCACATGAAAATGACAGAAAATTTTCAACTTTGATTGCAAATATCTCTGAACAGACATAAAATATCGCTTTCGGATTATTTCTCCGCTTTCGGATTATTGATACGGAGGTTAAAACCCATCGTTTGATACATTTCCCGAGATTTTTGGACGTATATTAGCAGTTACGTGCTGTCGTATAGAATTACCGGATTTGATTTATCCCCTTTCGATTGTAGAAAATTTGCTACTCACTATTTCGAAAGCATCTGCCAATATGGTCGAAAGTTAGAAAATCCTATTCTACAATAATTTAGTTAACGGAAATCCACAAAAGCGTATGTTCTTATAATTGTGATAAAACAATTATTATTTTTTTCATCAAGAAATCATTTTTGTTGCGGAAAGAGTTAAGCAATCGCTGTTGACAGAAAATAATTGAAGAATTCTATGTAAAAAAATTGGAAAAATTCAAGAAAACCAAATTTTTACAGATACTTCTATTTGCATATTTAACAAAATTAAACTTTATTTAATAAAAATAAAATAAAAGAATTAAAATAACTTGTGCAAGCACTTACGTTCGAACCTGCAACCGCACGCGTGGTAGTCGAGATTCTTATCACCTGCGCTACTGCGACATGTTAAACTGCGCTCCCTAATACTGCACTTGAGATTTATGCAAAGTGTTTTTGTATTTTGCTTTCCGCTTGAAATTTGTGAAACAGTGATGCCTACTATTATAGAATATTTTCTAAAGTAAATTCTAACGAACTACAGAGTGCCTATGTGTATTAGAATCGCTTTTTGCTTTCGAGTAGAATAGCCTTTCGAATAGAACTACAGAGTAAAGGCCCAGGTATATCACATACAAAGAGGTGGTCAGCAACTGCTGGAACAGGCTCTTCCTTATCATCATGTACGCCATCATCTGTTTCCATATGAGGGTCCATTGGAATATCCCCGGCTTCTAATATCTTTACGCAAGTTTTTGAATCTTTACCTGATTTCCGATTCCAATCCAGGAAAGTGTCGTCATCATATTCGCACTTGCTCCCGTTTCCTTCGAAATAATGTCGAGCCAGGACGTACTGCACCTCGAACGAAGAAATTATCCAGAACATCCTGGATTAGTTTGCCAAACATTGCAAATTCCAACGATGGGTATGTAATGCAAAAGTCCTCTGAAAATTTGATCATTGATAATACGGTCAATATAAATCCCTTTACGCATAGAACCCTGCTTCCGCTAGGGAATTTGATTGTCTTTAGATATTCCACATGATCCAAAAGTCCTTCCTTTTTATCATCGCATCCTCTTTTCATTGGTCTTTTCAATGGATTCTTGTCAAACAAGTTTTTTGAGTCAAGGTCGTCAAACTAATCATTCATTCGCTTAATAAATATTTGTGTGTGACTGATTGCAAAATCGTTGTATATTGTCCAAAGAGGTTCAAGTCTTCCTTGATTCTGATACCGGCGTAAACGGAATTACTTAATACCTGCGTTGCTAGCGATACACTAATTTCATCGAAGTTGTTCGGGTTCATGTGCGACAAAGTAAGTTTAGAGCAAACTTTATAATTCTCTTTTCCTTTGTCAATGTCATACAGCTTTTGGACTACTTATTTGCTGAAGATGCCATTCGTCGTTGTTACAGTTTTCTTACCCACAAAGTGGTTCCTTATTTTCTTTATGAGATGCCAGTGGCCGAACATAAAGTGGACCTCCTCCCCCTTGTATGTTACTACTGTATTCGTAGCGCTTATTTGAAGCTTATTGAAAGCAGCAGTTTTCACATCCAGTCAATAATATGTGCCATGTCGATGTTTCTAAATAAAAAGGTGAAAACGTCCTCCGGGTTGAAAAGTAGTATGAAAACACATACTTCCAGCTGATGCATACTGCTTCCACTATGAAGAAAAGGCATTTGTCCGCAATCCCCTTTTTTCGACAGCCTTCTCCCCTGTCCACGAAACCGTCAAAATCCTCAACCGTATTGTATGTCAAGTCTTTTTTTACGAAAGCTTATCCCACATGATCTGGCATATGGGATAGGTTTCAGGCCTTGAGAAAATCATAAACCGCAAATTATCTATTACCTTGTCATCAATGTCCGGACGGTTATATCGAATGGGTCGATCTCTTAGCAATGTACTCTCAATGGGTAAATGAAATCATAGGTCGTCTTTCATAAACTTATAAGCTTTCGACGACATATAACAAATGTTTTGGACAATTTTTCTTTCCTCGGCATGGTACCAAGTATCCTGGATCCCACTTAACATCTTTACGAGCATAAAAGCATCCTCGGTTGCTCCAGGCTGTGATATTATTGAATCATCCCTCGTAGTCTTCTTTTCTCTTTGTAGCTTCTGCATTTCCTCCTTAGGTGTTTTTATTTTTTTAAGCATGTCTATTATCTTGCTCATTGCCTTTGGCCTTCCTGGGTTCTTGGCCTATTTTCTGATAAGCACGTCCTTTTTTAGCGAACATCACTATCTCATTCACTCTGCCAGTCTCAACATCGCTTTCTAATCCCCCATCACTGTATGGTATGTCAAGACGTTGGCGTTTTTCTTCTGTTGTTGTTGTTGTTGTTAACAGTGCTTCGCCCTGCCCCAGATTGGACAGGGTTACACTGAAATAACAGCCCTTGGCCGGGTGAAAAAACCCGGGTCATTCCGGTGCGATAGAACCGGCTGTTGTGGGAATGCGTTTTTCTTCTCAGTCCCCGTAATACTCAAACTCTTCCCAAAGTGAGGTCATTGGACGGCGAGTTTGCTCGCTGATTAATTTCCGCATTAACAAAGGAACACTTACGCTTGCCACTTTGGTATCTTGCCTCCCAAAAATTGTTGGATAAGCTTCGTCATTTCTTAGTCTCTTTCCAAATTTAGTGTTCGTACCAAAGTGTCGTTCGCAAATAAAAAATTAGTTTGTTGGCTACCTGAGGAATAGACATGTTACATGCCATAACCCAAGCACCCTCCGCAGGATTACACCCAGTTACAGCAATGCCGCTGCACCTGCCGAGTCTCCAAAAACTGGTGTTTGGGAGTACCTTCTTGTCCCATTTTGAAAGCACTCTCACGTAGTTGCTCCATAGATTACTCAGAAGCAAAGTAAAGGGTACTCCGAGATGGATTAGGTGATCCAATCAGCGGACATCGCCATATAAATTGGACCAACTTTTTTATATGAATGAAGATAGGTGTTGGAGTACTCTAATACTTTATCGTTTTTTACAGGGTGGTCACAACAAACGTACACAAAAATATCAACACATACACAAATATCTGTGAATGAGCAAACGCAAAAAATTGTGATATTAATCTCTAAAGAGAGTTGTCCGCGATTAATACCTTTCGTCCACAGTGGGCTATAATTCAAAATATATAAGTAAATTTTTATTTGTGTAGCATACTCATAGGGATGTAAGTCTGTGTTTATGTAAGTGTAATTTTTGTAGCATACCTGTAGGAGTTAAAAGTACCCGTTACGGTAGAAAGTTGATAAGTCCTTCGGGCTTAAATGGGTACAATTGGTCTCTCCATAGGACATGCTCAAATGTTAACATTCCAGTTCATACAAAGTTATCAGAATTGGCAATAGTCGTATCTTCCTTAGCGACACATCCCGACGCATCCTAAACTAATTGCATTTTTTGTAGGGTATATACATACATATACAAGTTAAGTCAACGTGAGTTGTTGACTTTAAAAAAATTAATTTTTTTTATCGGAGCTTATCTGCTCCTTCTTTATTTGCACTCAAACTTAGAACTAAACTACAAAGCTAATTATTTCTTAAAGCTAGGCTACGCTGCCGCCGCTCTGCTGTCGATTCTGCTGTTATTCTGCTGACGGTGCGGTTCCCACCGATTGCCGAATTATTTGTTGTTTATTTACCGTTTTGCTGACAGCGCGGTTCCCACTTGCATTCCTGGTTGTTTGTTAGGTGTTGTATTGCGTTATGAAATTGTCACATGCAGGTGTGTGCAACAGGGTTTCGTTTTGCACATGCTTAAGTTTTGTGCATGTGTCGTGCTAACAGCTCCCCCCTGAAATTCAAACGTCCGCGTTTGAACTGGGTTTATTGAATATTTCGTTGAGACCTTCGATTGCCTTTTCCGTCAACTCGATGGACCGTTGTTTTTTTATGTTCAGGATTGTTTTGATTATGATTATAATTATAATTATTGCTAGTATGAGAGTAAGGCTAATACTAGTAGTTTGTATTAGTTCGGCCTTCGACTCTACATAATTTATCTCTTTGGTGTTGTTAACGTTTAACTGTTTCAGCATTTGTAGGGAAAGTGTCTCCTCATTTCTATTCGATGTTGAAATTGGTTGAAGTACAGCAGGCAGAGGTTTGTTAGTTAGCGTTTCTGCGTTGGAAAATTCGTTCCCATTAATTTTAATGGTAGCATTACTGTAATGAATTATAAAAGTGCCGTTTAGTAATGTGCTTTCTTCGCTTATGCGAATTTCCCCGTTAAAATCATTCAGGAATAGGATGTCATTTGAAATTTCCTCCAATGTGGGAATGTGTTGACTATTAGTCACTGTGCAGTTTGGCAGGCGGCTCTTTAAAAGATTACTTATGCAATACTCGTTACTTAAATCTAATAAGTTATTCTTTAAACATATTTGCAGTGAATTGTATTTTTTACAATCATTTTTAATGGCAAAAGTGTTATTTTGGCAACTGAGAATTTAATTAAAATTTATTTTATTGATCTTGCCATTCTTTTTTACTGCTCTAATATCTATTGCTTTACAGATTTGTTCTTCTACCGTAGGTAGGCTTATAATATAAATTATTGTTTTTCCATTAGTTGCAATTTTTACCTCTGAGAATTCCAAAGCTTCGTCTAAATTAATAAAAGGAATATTATCCCTATCGAAAATTTTCCTCGCAATATCTAGCTCTTCGCTTGACATTATGTATGAATTAATTATGTTGGCTTTTGCCCAATGTATTGCGTATACGATATTAACAATTTCCTCCTTAATGACTTCTAATTTATATTTTAGTTTTAAAAATAGTTCAATTTCTTTATTTCCATTATTTTGCAGTTCTTTTATTATATTGTTTGTAACATTTGCAATATCGTTAATTTTTCCTATTGTAAGTTTGTTTATAATGACCTGGTTATTGTTATTCTCGAGGACATTGTTTAGTTTGTTTACTACTATTTCGTGGTCTTCGTGGTCTGGACTCCCGGCAATCCATTTCCACGCGCTACCTAAGAAATTTAATGATCTTTTATATTTTTTTTGCGTTTTTAAGTTATTTATATGACTTTTTATTTGGGATATTAAATGGGATATGAAGGGATAGTTCGGATTTCGGAGTAGGACTTCTGTTCCTGTTGTAGATTCGATGTGCTCGAGGATTTCGGCGTAGTTTTCAATGTCAATGTCATGTATTATCCTAAACGTTCCGGTCTGTAGTTTAGCCAGTCCCTTTTCTATAGTAATTAGCTGTGAGTTTGAGTAGTCGAGTATCCGGACTTCGGCGAGGCATATTTGCATTAATAGTAATCTGGAATGATATATGTTAAGTCAGTGTTAGTTACGTATCCTACTTTTATGGACTACCTGTCCTTTTTCTGTTATAACTGTACTACTCCTGTTTTCCCTAACTGTCTCTTTACTGTACGGTTTGCTCAACTTTGTACCTAATCTTCTATTTCTCTTAACATAAATTATCTGTCCCGGTAAGTATTCTTTAATCTCATGCTTATCCCTATTGTGGTATTCAATATCTTTCCTTTGCTTATCCGCTAGTTTTTGTAAGTTGTTTTGTCGCGTCCTTTCTATGTCTTCTGGTGTAAAGGCCACGTTTCTGCAGAAGAATAAGTCGACTGGCCTTTTCTTAGTGACAGAGTGAATGGTGTGATTATATTCGGATACTGCTCGCTCTAGGAGCTCTTCGAAATTCCTATGTCCACCATTTTCCTTAATGCAGCGCATTATTTCGGTTATCGTAGATTGGAATCTCTCCACTTGTCCGTTCGCCTGACTTCTGTATGGCGGAGTGGAGTAGACTTCGATACCCAACTCATCCCTCATCATGAACATGATTGAGTTAGAGTTGAGTGATGGCTCATTATCGATTACGACTATTCTTGGCACGCCAAACGAAAACAACACTTCTCTCAGGGGCCTCCTAACATCTTCTATGGCTCTACTATTTAGTATCCTTGTTACCGCATTTTTTGTAAATTTGTCCAGAGCGGTCATTACTTTTTTTCCTTCGGTCAAAAATATATCAATGTGGACGGTGTGTCCTGGGAAGGTTGGTAGTGGGGTAGCTGCCAATTTTGGTTGATTGGGGTGTCTTTCGTATTTATTTTCCTTGCACACCCTTCAGTTGGTTACAGTTCGCTTGATTTTATTTATCATGCCAGGAAAATAAAATTTTTCCAAAATTTGAACTTTATTCTCTTTGGCACTTCTATGTGCTCTCAAATGCTCCTTCAAGATAATTTCTACCTGTTCTTGCTCGCTAGTTATATCCTCAACTAATTTTTGCGTATATCGGCATTTGAAATGATGCGGGAAAACATTCTGGATTATTCCCATAGTTCTTTCGTTCGTGTGGATGCCGTTTATAACTGATGGGTTTAGGTATCTTTTAAATAATGCAACGAGATTTTGTTCGTTAAACTGTGGTTCTTCTATTATATGTCTATGGATGGTTGGGAAAACTATCCTAAACTGGTACGACGCAGTTTCTGCCTCCCTGAGGAAAATTTGGTTTTTAAAGACGTTGGCACCTCTGCGCAAGGTATCAAGTTATGATTAGAACTCTCGTCGCTATGAGTGGTGGGCGTAAGTGAGTTAACCTGATGTGGTATTCTCGAGAGTGCATCCGCTACTACATTCGATTTTCCAAGTTTATACACCAATTCGTGATTATATTCCTCTAGTATTGCTTTCCAGCGCTTCATTTTACTATTCGCATTCTTATGGCTAAGGGCATAGGTTAAGGGTTGATGGTCGGTAATTATTTTTACTTTTTTTGAACCGTACAAGTAGCTTCTCAAGGCATTTAGAGACCAAATTATGGAAAGCATCTCCTTCTCGTTGGTAGCGTAGTTCTCTTCTGTTTCGCTAAGCGTTCTCGAGATAAAGGTAATAGGACGATTGTCCTGCGATAGGACAGCTCCTAAAGCGAAGTCGGACGCATCAGTCGTAAGCTCGAAGTCCTTGTCAAAATTAGGGTGAGCCAGAATGATTTCCCTTGATATAAGGGTGTTTTTGATTTTATTGAAAGCATCGATTGCTTCTTCATTAAGTTCTATTTCCAATCTCCTCGACTTTCTTTTTGAGGTATTACCAGCCCCTCCCCTAAGGAGCGTTGTCAGAGGCTTAGCGATCTTTGAATAATCTCTAATAAATCGCCTATAGTACCCTGACATTCCTAGAAAGGACCTTAGCTCCTTTAGATTACGGGGGATTGGGAACTGCGCAACGGCCTCTACTTTTTTTGGGTTGGTCTTTATTCCTTCCGCGCTGACGACGTATCCAAGGAATTCCACCTCCTGTTTGGCGAATTCACACTTGTTTAGCTGGACCTTCATATTAGCGCTTTCTAGGGTTTTCAATACCAACTCGAGATTCTTTAGATGTTCTTCCTCGCTTCTGCCAAAAATTATTACATCGTCAATGTACACATAGCACCTGATTCCGATATGCTGACGAAGGATATCGTCCAGGGCTCTTTGGAAAGTTGCCGGGGCATTTTTTAGCCCAAAAGGTAAACGGAGGAATTCGTATTTTCCGTTATTTACAGAAAATGCGGTTTTTTCGATATCTGATTAGCGTAGCGGGATTTGGTGAAATCCGCTTTTAAGATCTATTACCGTGAAAAATTTGTTATTGCCAAGGTTTGCCAGGACCTCATTTATTTCGGGAATGGGGTATTTGTCGGGAATAGTTATTGAATTAAGCTTCCGGTAGTCGATAACCATTCGGTATTTCCTCTCACCGGATGCATCTGTTTTTTTATTCACTATCCACACGGGCGAGTTGTATGGTGATTTGGATTTCCTTATAATTCCGTTGTCCAGAAGCTCTTCTATTTGTTTTTCGATTTCCTCCTTTAAAGCCATGGGATAGGGGTAAGGTTTGGAATAAACAGGGTTTTCGTTAGTTGTCCTAATTTCACCTTTGACCAGGGTGGTGAAAGTAAATTTTTGGTCGGGATCGGAGAATAAATTTGGACACTTTTTAATGATATTATTTACTCTCCGGTGCTGTAGAAAGATGTGGAATTTCAACTTCAACCTTATTGACTTGCTGAGATACTCGCTGTTTAAGTGGAATAACGATTCCTGGGGAAATGGTCATTGTGCTTTTTTCGGTATCTATGATAGCCTTTAGGTTTCTTAGCGTGTCGTTTCAAGCGTGGCAAAATAAAGAATTTAACTTTCTCCACACTGGGTCCGAAAATGTCTATGAATGTATGGTGGGTAATTTCAATGGCACCTGCCACTGATTCCACCTTAAAAGGCTTATTTGCTATTGGGTTTCTTATTCTGGTCGATTGAATATAATTTTTATTGGATCCTGTGTCTATCGGGAAATCCAGTGCATCCCTCTCCTTGATATAAATTCATAATAAGGGAGAGAGGATGGCGTTAGTCTAAAAAATTTATCAAATCGGACTCGCGGAGGACTTGCTCGTCGGTGGTAAAGTTAATTTGCCCTTCGGCTGTTTGTTGAGTCGCTCTATAATAGTCCTCATGAGGATTGCTGCCATAAATCATATCTGGATCGGATTCTGTTTGGTAAGGGTTACTGCCTGATGTCCCTACGTTTGTAATGTATTCGATGTAAACATCAAATGTTAATACCTAAAGTGAATGAAATACAGCTAGATATATATCGGAGGTTACCATTGGGTGGAAGACGGTATGTGGGCATAACATTATACCTTCCTCAATTCTTTTCACTAAGGGCAGTTGAGAGGTCAAGGCGGGGGAGTCCTCTGGACCGTAGCTCTTTCGGGATGGGGTGGGTTGTTGCCTTTTCTCAACCGATGTTACATAAACTTTAATTTTAGGACTCCTGACCTGAATCTAAACTCGGGAGCTTTACTCCCTTAAGTCAAAAATCTCGAAATCATACTCAAAAAAGACTACAAATGGGCAAACTAAAATCACTCTATGTTGTATCTGTCATCGATTTAGGTTCCTATTGGGGCGAGGTCTGAGGTGGTAATCGACACTCGCTTTCTTTACCCTACCCTACCATGATCTTCGGTGCGAATGATTCGAAGATCCCAATACACATTTCCTACCTTTTAAGTGATCAACATTTTTGCCTCCAGGAACATAGTAATAGCTTAACTCATGAGTTTTAATTACTAAAATCAAACTTTATTAAACATTCTTATTTACTAACAAAATAGATGTTATGCACTAACAATAATTCCTAGGGGGTATGTTTTCTTTGTGCAACTATAATGGAACATTCAAACTAATTTAGTCAATTTGAAAAAAGTTACAAAAATGCTATATGAGGATTAGGTTAAACCAACCTCTTAAGCTAACCTCAGGTTAAAATGAACGGAACGGGAGAAACTTCGATTAAATTATCGGGTTAGTAATATAATAGCTCGAAGTTAATTCCGCGAAGTTAATTCCTGTAACTATTGGTTATCATATCAGGGGATCATAATTATAGCATAATCGATTTTGATTTTACTATTTCGTTTTGTTTTTAATATTTATTTGTTTAATATTTCAGCAATATGCAATAGGCAATATATATATGCATACATATATACATGTTGGTATGTGGGTATGTAGGCACATTTCCTCAGAGGGGGGCATTTGGAAATATTTTTATAAACAAATGAAAAAATACTCTTATACTTTATGGAATTAATATTTTAAACTAGTATCCATAATTAAATTAAACTCGAAAATTATTTAATAGAAGAACCAATAAAAACAAGTACAATGAACGGTTTACTTAGAATTTCTTTAAATTCTTCTAAGTTGAATATAGTTATTTTTGTTATTCAACAATTTCTTTTTCTTACTTGACAGAAGCTTTCTTATATTCATTCTAAGATTATTTAGTTAGACCCAAATCAAATTTCTAATAATTTTTACATGACATGAAAACTTAATTCATTAAATTTTGCAAACTACGTTTGCCTAACTCTGCTCTACATACATAGCTATGTAGACCTTTTTATCTGCACCCATATGTTACAGAAATACAGACATATTTTTGTGCCAAATATGTACATCCTTATGCACATACATTTTACCTCTAATAAGTATACTAATAATAATGCAAAGTCAAATCTTAGCGAAAATCAAAGCGTACAAGAAAAATTGAAAACAATAAAATAATTAGCAACAACAATATTACTTACATGGGTATGTTGGGACAGTTGTATGTATGTATGTTATGCACTCCAGCGATGAAAGGCCCTTCAGCGATGCGACTGCGGTTAGCTATACTCTTGACAAGTTGTTTTTTGGCAATATTCTATTGTCTTCATGCTTTGATTTTTTATGATAAAAGATTTCGAATAGGCTCGTGGACAGTGGCACCTTATAGTGTCGTACACACTCAAAAAAAAATATTATGCAATTTCCATGCTTTTTTTGTTGTTTGCAAATATTACAACTTTCAATTTCACATTAGCAATAGTATCCAATATTTACAAAATTTACTGCTGTTAATTAACAAAACTATTTAATGCGAAAACATAATTTCAACTGAATTATTTTCTTTCTTTCGATTAAATAAAATTTTGTAGTTTTCGCTAAACGTTAACGTAATAGAAATTCTGGTGCTTCATGCACTTTCTATAACTTACGCTATTAAGTGAGTATAATTTGTTATTCTTATTTTATTTTTTTTTTTTTTTTTTAGAATTTCGGAACACCAAATTTTTCTCGTTTCCTTTCTTTCTAATTTTTCGATTTGCTGTATGTGCTAATTCCATAAAAATCTTCAAATTTTAATTTTTACGTTAATTAATTTTGCACATCACGGTTCTAACTTAGAGATAATTTTATCTCTAAATATTTGTTTTTCTTTTAAAAATAAACCATATGTATTGGTTTTCAATTAACAAAAAAACTTGCGGTTTAGAAAAATCTACGTTTGATGCCTGAATAAACTATCACAAAATAGGGCTTTTAATCACAAACAATTAGGGTTTTTAAGCACTGTGCACTATATTGCGTGGATGTTGTTGGTAGCAGGAACCTTTTTGGACGGGCTGCTGCTAACTTTATGAGCGCCTGGTAGCTACTGGATGGAGGATTCTGCGGAAGAAGCTCCGGTGGCTGCTAGTAGCCACTGATTGTGCTCTAAGATGGATGTTTCTGGGCACGATTTGAAGAGATGTATGAGGAGCTTTGGTCCAATCACTATCCCAAGGAAAAATATTACCACACCCACACTTATGCTTGATAGAGCTTAACTTCTCCAAGTGGCTTTTAGCTACGTTTGATGGTGATGGGTGTGATCGAAGATTATGGTTCCAAGAGGATTTGATAGCACTCTAAGGGACAAAAAAAAACGTTATGCTACCTTTAGAATAGATTTCCTAAATTTCAATTGTCTTACCTTGTCTACTATGCAGAAACCACGAGTTGCCTAGTATTGGGGATAATTGTGTGTAGTTGGACTGTCCGTCCACTCCTATGGTCTGATGAAAATTTCCGCAAAGAGGCTAACTGTAGCTACGCAAGCCTTTTTATACCCTCGGATTTGCCTTTAAGCTTATAGTTTTTTGACAAATCAACAACATAAAGTTAGTCGCATTTTCGTGTGAAATAAGTGCGACATTTCTTTTATTACTTTTCAGATTTACTATAAAAAACTGAGGGATTAAGGAGCTTGATACGATGACAATCTTAAGACAATTGTATCGCATGCGACAAATTTTGTTGCAAGCGGAATGCGGTACAATTCTAACTAAGTAATAGCCTTAGGCTGACCATTACACGTTCGCGTGGTAATTGCGTTGCATTTTGTTTGGGGGACGTGCACATTGTGAGGACAGTGGACGCTTCTGCGGCAGGGTATTTGGGCCGGTATTGGGCCTATTTTGGTAGTTGATCTGCCTGGAATGAATGGAATTATCGACATCCATTGGGACTGGTGGTTTTGGAGGTAGATTGGGCCGATTGTTGAATCCCGCATTGTATTGCTGCTGAGGGCGACTTCCCATGTTAGTGTGCTGCTGATAATCATTGTAACTTGGGCGGTTATTAAAATTCATTGGGCTAACTTGGTTCGGGTTAGCCCGAGTTATATTGTTAAATGGCCTATGGTTATAGTTGTTATAATTTTACCTCGGCGGATTGTTATATCGTCGTGAAGGCACCGAATAGGTCAATTCGGGATAGAAGGGTACATTATTCAATATATTTTGTCGTGGTGACCGCGGCGGTGGTTGGTTTAACGACTTGTGCACGTTATGTGCATGATTCATCCTGAAGGACTTGTTGTCTAACTTTTGACATAAATGGAGCGCTTGCGGCAATGTCGCCGGTTCGCGGATACTAAGTAGTCGGGGTAAATCGCCATTTAATCCTCTTATAAATGTATCGAGAGCTTTCTCGCGATACGAGTTCGTCATTGTCCTTATCGACTCGTCGCCAAGGTCAAGGCATGCGATTTTGTCAAGGATGAGAGAAAGGTGTTGGTACACTTTCTGATAAAAGGTGGGAATGTCGTCGTGGCGCTGAGCCAAAGTAGTCATCTGATATTCGAGGGTACCGATGTCCCTCTTATCCGAATAATGCATCATAAGGCATTTTCGGATTTGACTCCAGTCAAGCGGAGTGCTGTATGATTCTAAGGCAGTGTCGGCATCGCCGACAATTTTATGCCTTATGGTATGCAGGATTGAAAAATATTTGGGTGTGTCCTTTAAGGCTTCGTATGCCTTTAAAATTCTATCTACACTCTTTCGCCAGGAGCTAAATTCTCCTGGTTTTGCTGAGAACTCCCTTAGACATTTGACCATGTCAGGGATCCTGTCTAAATCATTCATATTAAGTGCGTGTAATGTTATATTCTGTTCACGTCCAATAAAATCATTGACGTTAGGCATGTCTATCCGCCTGAGTACCTCGCGCACTATCGTTTCCACAGCAGTGGGATTAGGGGTTGCGGGATTGTTTGGATTCTCGGGGTTGGAGCTACCGTAATCAAGCCGGAGCTGATTAAGGTCCTCTACTAGTTCTTGCGCTGTACCTGGCATTTTTTTTCAGGGAAATTTTAACACTCCTATTAAAATGATGGAAAATAATCTTTTATTTCCTTCCTATAATTTATCCCTTCACTATTTTTTGTTTCTTTATACTAGTATTACTTTATGACTTGAGTTTATTCACCTTTGCAATAAAATATTAATTAAATTTCCTTATACTTAAATTATTTGCACACTTTAGTCTACGTAAATAGGATTTTAATTTTTTTCTAGAATTTTCTTCTTTTTTTTTCTTAGGAAAGCTTTTAGGATTCTTTCTTCTCTTCTTTTTCCTTACAGGAAAGTTTTCGATTTTTCTTAACACAATTTATCAATTCTATATGATTTTTCTAAATTTCCTTCCTTTTATTCTTTTTCCTTACAGGAAAATTTTTAATTTTTCATAACACACAAACACAAAAGTTTTGAGACATGACTAACTTACACTAATGGCCAGCGTACAACTAGGGGGTTGCCGGAAGGTTCGGTGTTCATCCTTTTTTCCTCTGGATACTGGGGTTCCTCTCCTTCGCTCGTATTCCCTTCTGTTTTATCCGCTGGTCCCTGCTCGGGCGCCAGTTAAGTCAACGTGAGTTGTTGACTTTAAAAAAATTAATTTTTTTATCGGAGCTTATCTGCTCCTTCTTTATTTGCACTCAAACTTAGAACTAAACTACAAAGCTAATTATTTCTTAAAGCTAGGCTACGCTGCCGCCGCTCTGCTGTCGATTCTGCTGTTCTTCTGCTGACGGTGCGGTTCCCACCGATTGCCGAATTATTTGTTGTTTATTTACCGTTTTGCTGACGGCGCGGTTCCCACCTGCATTCCTGGTTGTTTGTTAGGTGTTGTATTGCGTTATGAAATTGTCACATGCAGGTGTGTGCAACAGGGTTTCGTTTTGCACATGCTTAAGTTTTGTGCATGTGTCGTGCTAACATACACACAATGTGGGTAGGAAAAGGGTGAGGCGTTTTTTGTTTTGTTCGGTCAAAACAAATTTTTTGGAAGCAAAAGAAGTGCTAAATTAATTATAGAATATGCTCAAACTTTTGATTAGACGGACAAATGAACAGTATAAACATATGGCAATAGAGTAATAAAATATATTCTACGTGGCATTCCCGGCTGGGCCCATTTTTTGGATGATTTATCGTCACCGTGCTGATATTCAAATCCACGTCGACACATTGGTAAAGGTCCTATAAAAGTTGCAATCCGTGGGTCTACGACTAAACAGCCACAAGTGCGAATTTTTAAACATCAAAGGGTTTATTCTGGTTTTGCGTTATCATGAAGTGAAAAGTAAATACGTCAATTCACCACGATTTTCAATTCTTGTTAACTTTAAAATTTCGATTTGAAGTGAAGTGAAAAAAGTTCACTCCAATGTAAATTTGGTGTTAATATCAAAATTTCAAAAAATTCAAACAACGAGTTTTTTTTCCAAATTTAAAGGTTTTAAATTGTAAAAGGTACTTTTATTTTTAGAATTCTATAATAAACTATCACTATCATTAACCAAGCAGAACTTGTGTCAACGCAATTCAAAATGTTCTTCTGCAAACAGTTTTCGCCGCACATATCAGTATCGTATATTTAATACTTCTATATTGCTAGTACAATATGTCCGCAATGTGTTTTGAAATCGAAAACAAAAGGAGAAAGCCTACATACATGTTTGAGCTTGTAGTAGTATACGTGTATATTTTTAAATAATAAAATAAAGAGAAATATTTTAGAATACAATTAGGGCGAATCTCGCTATTTTTTACCTTATTTGTTGCGACCGATTTACTATGAAAATTCGCAATTTATCAGTATAAAGCATTTAAGTAAAATATATTTTTACCACAATCAAAGGTTGCAGGGACTGTAACAGTTTCAAAATTCATTCCATTTTTACTACATCCAACTTTTGGTAATTGGCCTTTTTCATGATGATGAGGCAGAATGCTCACAGACGTAAAAAAAATAAAAAATGAATTATAATTTATTTGTATACAAATGTGAACATCTTTGTTACGAATAAAAAAGCAGCAGCTTAGTTCAGGTGAAACTCTACCGTAACAACCGTATACAAAATGCCCTTGGAAAATACCTACCGGAATCAAACTCCATATTGTGCTTTTGGGCGAAGATGTAGTGTGGGGAAACATCTTCTCTCAAGTATCTAGAACCTCCGGTACCCTTACAGTGCTTGGAGCAAGCATAAATCGCATGGTTGGATGTATTTTTGATATTGCTTGCAGCCATCCACCTAATTCGCAGTTCTGCATTTCTGGGTACACTAGAATGGAACTTTTGTAAAATAGAATGAAGACTTTCCCCTTTTCTGGTTGCCTCAAAATAATTTTTACTATTTTTTATTTTGAATAATTTTAAAATTATTTCTTTAATACAATCTTTTTTTCAATGAACGTTTGATACGCTCATGTATTTTTGGTACATTCGCTTATCGTACCTTTCGTTTTATTTTCTATACATCTGCACTCTGATGTTCGTGATTGTACTTTGTGGTTTCTAGCAATATCGAAGTATTACATATATGCATAAAAGCGTATTTTATGATTACATTTTTTGAGACTCATATTTCTCACATATTCAGGACTTCTATCGGACTCATAGTTATGAGCGCTCTGAAAATGTTTGAGGGGAGGTAATATTCAACTCAGTGCTTTATTATTCGATGTTTGTTATCATTATTTGATTTGTTTACTTATTTGAAAAAGTCACTAAACATATTTAATTTTTTTTTTTTCGTTTTTTCCTGCAGATGGATTACATGGCCACTGAAAGTAATATAGCGAACGACAATGGCCCTGATAGAAGTGGGTACGTCCTTTTAGTTTAATTATTATAAGAATCTACGTCGATCATATACTAATACTACATTTACACTGCATGAAATGCGTGACTTTCATAGAAAAGATCGAAATACAAATGCGGTTCATTTTCCCTATACAAAATCACGCATTGAAAATAAACTACACAGCAAATGCGAAGAATGGATACAAGTTTGTTTCGAACGCGTTAAACTTGTTTGATTGATACTTCATAACAAAGGAACGAACGCATTAAAAATAAAAATAAACACATTTGAATTACTGGTCTGAAAGCAGGCATATTTGATCAGTATAAACGGGTTATAACCCCCATATTCATAAAAAATAGAATTGGTTTATAAAGCTTTCCTTACAAATTATAAGAGCTTTATACTACTTTTCTATTTTTTATGAATATGGGGGTAAGTAGTTAAATATTGTCAATTACAAGCATATCATGGTACCCAGTGGCGTAGCCAGGATTTGGGGAAGGGGGAAGGCATGATAAAAAATTTGAATCGAAACCAGGAATTTGAGACACACAATGGCTAGACTCCTCGCCTGTGCCCATTAGTTCATACAGTGGCTGACATAATGTACATATAGTTTTTTTCTGCGATTTTCATAAATTTTAGCCTTAATAAAATTATTTTAATGTCAAGGTAAAGTGTTTTCTTGCATAAACAAGAAATTGCTTTCATAACAAAAGTCCTGAAGAAAATATTACTTATAAAGCGAGTTCTAATCTTCTTTGCTTAACACAAATTTTTTTCAATTACTTCTTGTGTTGTAATGGGCACATCCGCACCGCCAACATAGTTGAACCATTTAACCGCTCCTTAATTGTTTAAAAAGAAGATATAAATAAGATAGGATAGTCAACAATTGTAAAGTATAATGTACATGTCAATATATTAATTACTTCCCCGGTAGAGTTACGTAGATAAGTTTGCAACCTCTTTAGAGCTTTTTACCTGGGAACCAGCATTAACATCAACAATAATGTCAGCCTAGAAATCCAACGAAAAATCACTCACGTAAACAATTCCTACTGCGGACTAAATTGGCAATTGAAAAGTAAAGTCCTCTTTCGAAGAACGAGTCACTCATCGTACTCGTCCTGGTTTATGGTGCAGAAGCTTGGACACGACAACATCTGATGATTTGGCTCTGGGAGTATTCGAAAGAAAGATTCTTCGAAAGATTTACGCACCGTTACGCGTTCGCAACGGCGAGTATCGAAGAA
Source organism: Merzomyia westermanni (assembly GCA_949987695.1). Lineage (NCBI taxonomy): Eukaryota > Metazoa > Arthropoda > Insecta > Diptera > Tephritidae > Merzomyia > Merzomyia westermanni. The sequence goes on along the minus strand of OX465290.1, from coordinate 93,368,167 downwards.
GATTTAATGATGAGCTGTATGAGCTATATGCAGACACCGACATAGTTCAACGAATTAAAACCGAACGTCTTCGTTGGCTAGGCCATGTTGTGTGAATCAATAAAGATGCTCCGGCACAAAAGGCATTGTTATGAGCACTCGCCTGTGGTAGCAGAGGAAGAGAGAGACCACCACTCTGATGAAACGACCAAGTAGGGACCGATATGCGATCCCGTGATGTTTTCAATTGGCGCCAGTTGGCAGAAAGAAAAAACGACTGGCAAGCTATGTTGCACGACCAAAATTGTAAAGACGGTTAAGCGCTAAAGAAGAAGAGTTGAAAAGGTGCGTACTGCAGTTTAAGTGAAAACGGGGAGAATTGCAAAATTTTTTAGCAATTTGTATAAGTTATGAAATGACGTTTTGTCGCAGTTCTGGAGTGTTTAAAGTGTAGTTTTTGGCGGAAGATTATATAGTAGGGTGGGCCGATTTGTATGGATGAAAGTTAACCGGTATCGCGCCATCGATTTTTCGATAGGTTTTGGGCTCAGGAAAAAAAAGTTCCACACGCAAACCCAAAAAAATAATGGTAATTGTTTCCTTTAGGAGACAGCTGCTAAAACACGTCCGAAATTATCGGGAAAGGTATCAAAAGACACGTTTTGACCTCGGTAACAATAATCCGGAAGCGAATTTTCGAGTTTTTGTTTCAGTGAAGAGATATTTGCCATCAAAGTTGAAAATTTGCTGTCATTTTGATGTGGTTGTTGTAATCACAGATTAGGGTGGATCGAAAAGTGCAAAAAGTGTTCTGCGCAGAAATACTGTGGACCGCGTAGCCGGTGTTGGACCGGCTAAGGGTTCTTTTTTTGAAGCGCGGCCTAAGGCCGCCTACGCAGAAAGGTGTTCTGCACATAGATACCTTGGATCAAGCCCCCTATTTGGGATCGGACCCGGGTCATTTTTGGGTTTTTTGCGAATAACTTTTCACTGAAACAAAAAATTGAAAATCCGCTTCCGGACTGTTGATACCGAAGTCAAAACGCGTTGTTTGATACCCCTCCCGGTATTTTTAGGCGTGTTTTAGCAGTTGTCTCCTAAAGGAAACAATTACCAAACTAATTTTCGAGCCTGCGAAATTTAATTTTTTTGACTTTGATTTTTAAGGTTTTTTTCATGACCTACTAAAAAAATTTTCATTTGGTCCGACCCAAAAATGTCCGCTAAAAACGTGGGCGATAACGGTTTTTTGAAAAAAAAAAATTTTTTCGGGTTTTGGGGCTTGTTTTGGTCGAAAAATCGAATCAACTGCTTTTAGAAGCCGTTTTGATGCCATGAAAACTCGTCTAAACCTATTGAATGTAATACAACAAACCAGGGGCCGAATTACGACATCCGTTCCGTGATCGTAAACAGTTTCTTAAGTCAAAATAACTTTGGAACTTTCCAATTTTTAACAAAAGTAATAGTGCATAATTGAACCTACTGGTACTTCAAGCCAATTGCTCAAGTATGACGTCATTCTAAGTTATAGGTTTAAAGCTTATGCGATTTAAAAATTCACTTTCGATCACGGATCGTATCACGTAATTCGGCCCCAGAGTTGTTAATACAGGGTGGCGCAAAAGTAATCCTCCTATCAGAAAATGCTATAAATTTTGCGATTGGCCCCTAAAGTCAGTTCTGTTTTGACATTTGTGTAGTAAACACATGCGAAATACACGTTAATAAACAATGTTATGCTACACTGCTCCAGAACGCGGAATATTGCTGACTATTTATTTGACCAATAATCGGTCGGGGCCAAACGGTTACTGTGAATGGTGAGCGCTACAGAGCAATGATCAACGAGTTCTTTTTGCCGCAACTTGATGAATTGGGATTGGAAAACATGTGGTTCCAACAAGACGGTGCAACAGCACACACTGCACGTGCCACAACCGATATGCTGAACATCGGAAGCTTACTTTTGCGCCACCTTGTATATTCAAAGATATTTGGAATCCCTATTTCAGATACCCTACCGAGGTTTTCCAAAAAGGGACTCCCAAAGGATTTTAGACGCATTCTGGCTAAAGCGGGGCATTTCCACAGAAAATGCTCAACAGTCTCTTTCGTCCTTATGTCCTTACAACTTCTGCAGTGATTATGGTGCAGTGCAAACAACAATAAGTTTGCGGGTGTCAGCTTTTGACCTGCTTAATAGACTCCTTGTTCTCTTTTCGCTATATCTTGGCCAGGTAGATCTTGATATTGCACAACTAGTGGTATTCTTCCACTTCATATAGTACTTTTGAATGTTTCCTTTGTCCACTGCTAAGGATACACCCATTTCTAAGCTGATTGTTTCCTCACTTCCCTGCGATAAGCCCATGAGCCAGCTCATCAGCCCTTTCGTTACCCTCGATTCCTCTATGACCCGGAACCCAGGTAATGGATAGCTCAAGGTCAGTTAAAGAAGCCAGAATTTGCTTGAATGCATACACTATCTCCGAGTTAGTATGTGGCGTTGCTACTGCCCTTTTTGCTGCCTGGCTATCAGAAAAGATCGTTACTTTACCAGTTATGTTCCTGTCCTTGAGTGATTTGCAGGCTTGCAAAATCGCAAGAACTTCTACTTGAAACACACTACAATACGAGGGAAGTCTGAATGATACCGAAATGTCTAGGGACTCCGAAAAGATCCCCGATCCCAAACCTGAATCCATCTTGGATCCGTTGGTGTAGATATGAATGCTGTTGTCTCCCATTTCTTCCTACTTGGGATGATAGTAGTAGCACTGCTCTCAAACTTCAGTTTGTCAGGATAATAATCTGTTTTGGCACTAATTGTGCCTGGTGGAAGATTGTTAAGAATATAGCTATGCCCTTGATGAGTATCCTTCCAGAACCCAGACTCCCTGAGTCTCAGTGCAGTTTGTGCCGATATACACATAATATGTAAGTCGACTGGAACCAAGTTTAAAATGGGATCAAAAGCCGCAGTGGGGCAGGTGCTCATGGGGCACCAACACACGCGGTGCGCTGAACCTTCTGAAGGCTAGTAAGATTGTAGCTCTTCCGAAGAGCTTCCCACCACACCACAGATCCGTAGGTCAGCACAGGCCGCACCATCGCCTCGTACAGCCATAGCACCATCATTGGCTTGAGACGCCATTTCTTACCAAACATCGATTTGCAGGCATAGAAAGGAATGTAGGATTTCTTCACCCGTCCCAGATATCTGGTCTTAGGAGATAAGGTTAGCTGCTGGCCATTTAATTTAGGTAGTGCGAAAGTAGGTGGCTGGTAATTCCTTGTGAAGAATAATAAATCCGTTTTATCCGGGTTTAGCCTAAGGCCACATTTCTGTGCCCACCTACTTAGCTTTGCCAACGGTCTTTCCATGATTTCACTCATCACGGAAGGAAAGGGACCCGAAACCAAGATCGCTACATCGTCGGCGTACGCCACAATCTTTACCCCACTTGTTTTGAGTTGCACTGGGATGTCGTTCATTGTTAGGAGCCACAGTAACGGTGAGAGCACCCCGCCCTGCGGTGTGGCTCTACATATCTGTTTACTTACTTTGATCACCCAATATCAGCCGATATTTCGCGGTTAAAAAGTAGGGACGAGATCCACTTTTTTATTGGTTCCTCCACCCCTACCCCAACGAGTGCAGATGATATCACTTTACTGAAAGCGCCCTCCACATCAACAAACGCAGCTAGAGTTAATTCTTTATATAGAAGGGACTTCTCAACTGTTCGTACTACTTCGTGTAGTGCGACCTCCGTGGGTTTCCCCCTGAGGTACCCGTGCTGCGCGCCAGAAATAGGGGCTTCCTGAAGAAGTTCCCGTATATGTATGTCTAATAGTCTCTCCAAAGTTTTTAGCACGAATGATGTGAGGCTTATTGGTGATTGATGAACACCCTTGTTTTCTTCCATGTGGCCGGGATGTGGTTATGTATGATGCATGCTGCGAAAATCTCGTTTAGTTCCTTAACCAAAGATGTCTGGGTCTTCTGCAGCATAATGGAGAGTATACCTTCTACTCCCGGTGATTTATACGGAGAGAAGTTGTTTATCGCCCAGGCGATTTTGTCTTCTGCCAAGATTTTTCTATTAAAAGTTTGGGTACTTCCTGCTGTACCATTTCTCTTCTTTACTCCGCTTCTCCGGCGCCGTCCGGGAAGTGGGTGTCTATAAGGATGTCAAGGGTTTCCGCTGATGATCCTGCCCATTTGGCATCAGCTCCTTTAATCTTCCCAAGCCTTGCTGAGTCCTTCGTGCACTCAATCGACTCGCACTATTCCTGCCAGGATTTAGTCTTTGCAATTCGCACGGCTTTTTTATAATCCCTCAAGCAGGTCCTGTACTCCTGAAAGTCCCTGTTTGAATAACATTAATTGAAAACCTTGCTGAGATTCGGCCTTAGATCGCCAAGGTTTTATCCCACCACGATGGAAAGGTCTTCTGGCTACTGGATCTTGGACAGGCAACTTTATAGTCTACCTGAAAACTTCTCTCTAGAGGCTTGGCTGGGTCATCTAGACAGTCAGATGATTGTATAGACGTCTTCTTTCTATAGAGCCTATACCTAACTATCTGCCAAAAAGGCCCCATGAAGTTCGCTTCGGATTTCTGTGTGGTTGACTTATCTCTCTGTCCCACTCTATATCAAAGTTGATCATTCTATGATCGGAGAGACAAACGTTTCGACACTACTCAGTTATTTACCAAAAGGTCCGGGGCGTCAGTTTCCATAGTGATATCCAGTACTTCTTCCACCCTCCGTAGTTTTCTGAACCCGGAAAGGCAAAGGTGAAGTACTGTTCTTGTCAATATGGTACGATTATTCGATAATATGAAGTCAAAAAGAGACTCACCTCGTGCATTTATCTCGCTGCTGCCCCAAAGCGCATGCCCTGCATTGGCGTCACGGCTTGTCGACTGGATGATTCTGTTATTAGTCGATGCACCTCCTCGGGTGGTGCGGGCCGATCATTTGCCATGTATGCCTCGTGCTTCCACCTTGACCGTTGCAACGTCGCATGTGCTGAAATTACGCAAAAAGAACGCATTAAAAGTATTCCTAACGAGGGTACAGGCTCTCGGTTTACCTCCCCATGAGTGTAAAAAAGGTTGTAGTTTCGGGTCTGAAGGCCCATAATCTTTGAGCCCCAGACCCACGGCTCCTGCACTAAGCAGATATCAATGTCCTCCTCCTTGAGGAGGACCATGAGATTGTCCGAGGCAATTTTAGAGTCCTGCAAGTTTATCTGCGCCATCCTCACCATCAGACAGAGGGCGGACTTGCACTTGCATCGGAGATCGACGCTACCACCTTCTCAACCTGTCCTTCAAGGTTGAGCTCCCCTAGGAGCTTATTGGCATCGTCGATTTCCTCCAAGTTATTATTCGAAGCTACTGATGCTGGGAAAATCTTCAGCTTCGCATACCGGATGCCAAACCTCAGCCTATTGTCCCTCTGCTCGAGTACCCCCAGGGACTCATTGCATACCAGCAGTAGCACCGGCTGGTTTTTTTTCTGCAGTTCTCCTACTTTTAAAATGGACCAGTCGTCCATCGGGACACCTGGATTTTGCAACTTCAGAATCTGAATAAGCGTCCCCGCTTCTATTTTCATCTTGGGCTACCAAATGCGTGCCTGGGGTCTCCTGGGAATCTCAGAAGCCAGGATGGTCTTAAGCGTAAGATCATCGAATGTGTTACTAATCTTCGCAACACATTTCGCTAGGAATTCCCTTGAGAATCCGTCCGCGCACTTTATTACCCGGCATCCGCGGCAGATCCCCTCGCAGTTGAAGGCGGGAACTGGAGTTTGTTTCTCCATGAGGTGCTCGATGGCCATCTCAGATAGCCGTGCCTCAATGGAGCTGCAAACTTGCCTTCCATTATTGCTCTTCGCATAAACCAACGCTACTTGGAGATGGCCCCGGACCACTTCGCTGTAAGTATGCTTGGGCGATGCTGCAGCACTGGTGGAAGGCCATCATCCTGCTTATTGTACCTGCCCTTCTTGACGCTGCTATCGTTCACTTCCTGTGAGCGGTTTCGCTTCGCCGACTGTTGTACCTTTGAATGTTTATTTTGCGGTTGGGACACTGGTTTTGTAGAAAGGGCGGCTTCGTACTCCTTGACCACCGCTGCGTACTCAACCCTGTCTTCGGCATCCCGCTCGTGGACCCAAACAATTTTCTCATATTCGGAAATCTTTCCCAGAATATACAATGCCCTCTGGTTTCTTTGCTTCAGCAAGGTACTTCAGACTTCTTTGAACGTTTGGGGGCCACTATGGCTGGTGCGCTTCCCTTACTGGTTGTTTGTTGGCTTGGGATGACAGGAGATCGTCCTCCGAGAGTGTGTTCAGGACACCCTCCTCTTCTTCCTTATGTTTTTTTTTAATGTTGTTGTTTGATTTTTTCATATAGTTCCCACGAGTAATCTGGAAAGAGTTGGCCCACCTCGGCAGAGCCAGTATACCGACGTAAGGCACTTGCTACAACCGACCTTGCCCGGGCATCGGAGGGGACCGTTCGCGGTCAGCTATTCAATAGCCACCCGCGGATCAGTCAGCCCTCGGTACGGGTACCTCGACACCTTGGCTTAGGGTGGTGTTGGTGCGGCAATCCTCACATTTCCTGAGGTGGCGGGATGGTGGGTACACTGTGCCCACTGATTCCAAGACTACGGCAAATATGAGACTTTCCACTTAGTTCGTTTCACATTGGCACTCTCCCCAGGAGGAATATCAATATGATACTTAAGCCTCTTCGCCACGACACGGCGACCAACAATGAAGAGGATTTTTTTGCAGAAATAATGTGAATCGCGAAGCCGGTGTAGGACCAGATAACTGTTATTTTTTTGAACGCGACCGTAGGCAGTCAATGCATAAAGATGTTCTGCACATTTGTATTACTTTTTATATTTTCACATATGAATAAGTGTGCCTGATTTTCAATTTCACAGGTTTAATTTTTGAAATTACCACTGTTTTTTCCTTTGTTTTAGTACTATTATTGTAAAATATAAATGGAGTGGCAGCACTGTTCGTAATTTTTTTACTCTTTTTTTGAAATTTGATTTCTGTGAAGAGATATTTGCAAACAAAGTTGCAAGTTTTCATGTGTGTGGTTTGGACCGATTTATGGTACGAGTAATTTTTGGGTTTTTAGATAGGTACATATAATGTTATTAATTTCTGTTTTCGAATTATTAATACTGGAGTCAAGACGCGTTTTTTGATACCAACATCGATAATTTTTGATCAATATTCAGACCAACCACCAAAGACAAAACGGGTATTTTAATCCCAATCCTAACACTTTTGGAAGTGTTTTAGCAATTGGGTGCCAGAGGAAACAAATAGCCAAGGCAGTTACAAGCAACATTAACCGTACGTCGTGTGAACATTTTTTATCCCTTCGTTGTGTGAAGTGGCCTGGCCAGGCCACCTATGACAAAACGTACCTATGTGTACAAATCATATCAATAATAAATAATAGACGCATTTTAAATTTGGGTGAAAATTATACCTGTAAAATTATATATGCCGATTTTTGGTAACTTGACGAGAAAAAATATATACACCTTTGAAAATCAAAGTGGCCTGTGTAGGGCACTTCACACAACGGAGGGTTAATCAACAATGAAAGTCTATTAAGGACCAGAGTTTTTTTTCCTTTTCGAAAGAAAAAATAACGCATAACACCCATGGGCGTTATTTCACTATAACCCATTAACCCCTGTTAGATTACAGGTAACATTTATTTATTTTTTCACATTTAGCTGCCCATGTAAGATACAACAGCCTAAAATATATGAAAAAGGATGATTTTGTAGAGGCAATACCTCCTCTAGGGTTGAGAGTAGAGTTTCGTGAAAAGGTGTTCGCATGTAAAATTATTAGGAATTATCAAGCGTATTGGATGAAAATTCCAAAGGACGGGCCATAGTTTTATTCGAAAAGCAGAACAAAAAGCTCCTAAATTCTCAGCGGGACGAACTGATCAACATCATAGTTGAAGAAGCCATGTATAATAATATTAACATTAAAGTTCAAGATTTTCCGATTCTGTTGGACGAAATCTTAAACATTTTTCCTTGCGAGAAGCCAATGAAAGTACGTGGAACCTCACAAAATACATAACTATCATATTCTCTTATTTTCTGCTTTTTACAAATCTAATTAATTTTATTTCATTAAAGGATTACTATTTTCGTCCTCGTACTGCTAGAAAGAATCCTAGTGGAAAGCTTTTTTCCCAATATAGAAATAACCGAAGTAAAAATTAAAACTCGATGACTCATTTAATGAAAAGGAAGAAAATGTTGATTTAAGTACTCCCGAAATCGACAACACTGTAGCAATTGCATTAAAAACGTCTTTAAATAGAGACTGTTCCGATTGGGACGATGTTTGCGAGAAATGGGCTAAAACTTTTCACGTACGCCAAAAAGACTTAAAGGAGCTTGATGGACCGGAATTTTTAAAAAACTGGACGAAATTTTCGAATGCTAAAGCTGATAATTGGTCACTTTGTGATTTTTTCGGTACCATTTCTGGATGGTTTTCGGGACTTTTTTGGGACCATTTCAGTACTTTTTCATAATCATTTATAGACTTTTTTGGAATCATTTCGGGACTTTTCCGGGATATCTTCTGTAGTTTTTCTAGACCATTTCTAGATGATTTTAGGGAGCACTTCAGGGCTTTTATGGGATCATTTCGGGACGGGATATGGTCGGAATTTTTCTGAATCATTTCTGGACTTTTTTGTGGGAAATGATTCCAAAAACATTAGCGAAATTTTACCAAAAAAAGTACAGATCAAAAAAAATATATTGAACTTGTCCCGAAATGGTGCCGACAAAGTCCCGAAGCGATTCCGAAAAGAATTATACGGAAATGGTCCCGAAAAAGTCCAAAAATGGTCTAAAAAAACTTAAGAAATGATCTCGAAATGGCATATATATATATATAAAAAAATTTACAAGGTATTAAATATATAATTAAAAATATGAGGGTTTTAAATTTTTCGAAGATTTTCACATAGAATTTTAAATAAAAAAGGACTCCAATCAAACAAGAGATGCAAACAGCCACTTTTTTCCATTTTAAAGTTTTTAAATTCAACAATTAAAAAACCAAAATTGAGTAGGGTCCAAAATCGAAAGCCCATAACTACGTTTTGGAGGCTATCTTCTAAAAACGGGGAAATAACTTTTTTACTTACGTTTCAATCTCTTAAAAAAAGTTGGTTTGGTCCAAGCAATACCCAGCCGGCTGCTGTACAGTGTTATAGTTTAACACATTACAATAAATAAACATTTAATTTTAGATCGAAATTGATTTTGGAATTCTGTATCCTGGTAAAAATCATTTGCTGCTTTACAAATGGAACGATTTCAAATCCAAAATTATGAAATTTTACGACCACAATATTTTAAACGAACATTGCAAACAACTTTTTATTAAATGCAAAACAACGACTAATACAGGTAGTGTTGTACATTTATACATTCAACAAATCTTTTTAGTAATATGAGTTTTCATTCATTTTTGTAGACGCTCAAGATTTTTTAACTACCATTCTACTTTGTGCGGTCCTACCATCATCAGCCCGATTCAAGGAAAAAGCTATAAAAAGGCTACAATAGCAGATTCCATGGAATGTCTTTCTCTACACTTGATAAAGTTAAACAACTACAACCAAACACTTAACAGCATTGTTAATAAGTACTACTCATCTGGAATGACAATTCAACCGTTTATTATTGTAGTAGGCATATCCGAATCAGAACTAACCTCATTTTATGTATACTTTGATGGTAATCTTCTTAAATTTAATTCATTTATTGAAAGCCTGGACACATGTTTTAAAATTTTCCAAGTGCTTTCTCTAGAATATCCTCTAGCCTGCCAAGAACCGTGGCTCGTATTACAGCAATTTTTATTTGATATTCACACACCGTTTGATGTTAAATCTTCCAAAGTAACAACTTTGCTTTCATACCTAAATAACTAAAAATGTATGTTTGTTTTAAATGTATGAGAACATTTGGCACACCCAAAGTCCTTGTAAATCATTTGAAAACTGATCATTTGATGATGGCAACTAAACTCTTAAATTTAAAATGTATTCAAAATAATTGTAATCGAACGTTTACGATGTTTAAAACGTTTCGTATTCACTTGGAAAAAACTCATATTTTAAAACAAAGCAATTTTGAAGAAACCCGAAGTTTGAGTTTACCTCCAATGCAAGGTTTGGATAAAGAGTGCTCGTCAACTTCAAATTCTCATTATCTTAATTCAGACAGAGTAAAAGAAACACCCAAAATAGTAAATAAAGGGTGTTTTTTTTAGGGGTATAGAACTTCGAATTGAAATAAAACACAAGAAAATCGTTTTAAGGTCCATCAATTTGGCTTTATTGGAAGGATAATTTTATGCCATTAATGTTTAAATATGATCTCGGGTATGTGGCCGCCGCGGCTGGCTCGAATAAAGCCAATTCTACAGGTCCAATTTTCAACCACTTTTTCGAGCATATGGGGCCGTATGTCGGCAATAACGCCACGAATGTTGGCTTCCAATTCCCCTAACGTTTCTGGTTTGTTGGTGTAGACGAGCGACTTCACATATCCCCAAAGAAAATAATCCAATGGTGTCAAATCACACGACCTTGGTGGCCAATTGACAGGTCCATTCCGCGAAATTATGCGCTCATCGAATGTTTCCTTCAATAAATCGATTGTGACGTGCGCTGTGTGGCATGTAGCGCCGTCTTGTTGGAACCACAACTCATCCACATTCATGCCATCCAATTCGGGAACAAAATAGTCGGTTATCATGGCTCTATACCGGTCTCCATTAACGGTAGCTGCCTCTCCAGCATTATTGCGGAAGAAGTATGGCCCAATGACTCCACCAGCCCATAGAGCACACCAAACAGTCAGTTTTTGTGGATGTAATGGCGTTTCAAGGGTCTCATGTGGATTCTCTTCACTCCAAATGCGGCAATTTTGCTTGTTGACGTAGCCATTCAACCAAAAATGAGCCTCATCACTGAACAAAATTTTGCGATGAAAATCAGCATCGAAATCAATCTCATTTTCGGCCCATACACCAAAATCACGACGCATTGCATGGTCTCGCGGCTTTAATTCTTGCACAAGCTGGATCTTGTAAGGTCGCAAGCCAAGATCTTTGCGCAAAATCTTCCATAAAGTTGATGGACAAAGCTCCAATTGCTGTGCACGGTGGCGAATCGATTCATTCGGGTCCTCTTCAACACTTTGCTCTACAGCGGCAATTGTTTCTTCGGTGCGCACTGTTCGACGTCTCTGCGGATGCGTATTATCACATAGAGTAAACGTAGTGCGAAAACGATCCATGGTTAACCGAATTAATTGCTCTGATGGGCGATTATGTCGACCATAAAATGGACGGAGCTCACGGTAAACTTCGCGAACTGAACCATTATTTTCGAAATAAATTTGCACGATTTGCAAGCGTTGTTCTTTTGTCAACCTGTTCATGATGAAATGGCAAACCAAACTGAACATAAATGACATTAGAGTTGCCAGATTTGACCACAAAATGCCAGTTTTATCTCTATTCGAAAAACAAACCTGTAAAAAAAACACCCTGTACAACCAACAATATGAATGAAATAATAAGATGTTTGAAAAATCAAGTTTTAACTATGTCTCTAAATTTATACGAGCAAAATTTATTTCCTAGAAACGAAGTAAGCCTAATGCAAAACTTGTTATCATCAGTTTTAATATCAGTATCTACGGCACTAGAAAGTCAAATAGAGGAGAACTGTATGAATGAGAATCTTAGGAATATACTCAGTTTCTGTAAAAAACCTTTCGAAGGAATTCAAACTGAACATAGAATGTTAAGTGTCTTGAAAGACTTAGGAATTTTCGAACATCCTAAGAAATATTTAATAAATAACCAAATTTCTGAAGTAGTGTCTCACGGAAATCCTACATTAGATGCGAAAAAAGAGTATATTGTCGTTATGCCCCTTGAATTTATGTTTAAAAAATTTTTTGAAATTCCCAACCTGTTGGAACGCACTTTAGAAAATGTACAAAGGGGCCTTCTTGACGAAAATATAAGCAGTTTTACGAGTGGCGAAGTGTTTAGAAAGAAAATGCTAAAGTTTGAAAATGATTTAGTTATACCTTATATTTTGTATTTGGATGATTTTCAAATAAATAATGCGCGTGGACACCTTGGAAAATTTTGATAATCTAAGAAACGAAAGCTCTTACCAAAATGATTTATTAGATAATAACTTTAAAGAGACAGGTATTAAAAGTAAATGTGTTTTTCTAGATGTACCAAGCTTTTATGTAACGGACAATTTTGTGCTTGATCTGATGCACGATGTATATGAGGGAGTTTGTAACTATGACGTTTGTAATGTGATACTAGGTCTGCTTAAATCTAATATACTTCCTATATCAGATATAAATGGAAGAAAACAGTTATTCCAATACGGCGAATCAGATATTAAAAATGCCTCAATTCCTCTAGATGCTAAACGACTTACTCAATATAATATGAAAATGACTGCCAGTGAAATGAAGTGTTTCGTTCATTTTTTACCATTAATGATTGGTGATTTAATACCTTCAGACAATGAGCATTGGCATTTGTTATTGATTTTATTAGATATTATAGATTTGCTTTTTCGGTATACGTACATAGAAGATGACTTAATAAAATTAAAAAGATTAATAGAAAATCATCATTTACTTTATACAAAGCTTTACGGTGCATTAAAACCAAAACACCATTTCTTAGTTCACTATCCAACAGCCATCCGAAAAATGGGTCCTTTAAAGTTTATGTGGTGCATGCGATTTGAGGCCAAACACAAAGAAGCTAAAATATACTTTCATAGCATTACCTCTAGAGTCAATCCGTCGTATACATTAGGCATCAAGTCATGTATAAAATTTTCAACATTTTTAATGGATCGTGAGATGGGTTTTGAACAAATTTTTCAATGTGTAACAATTCCTAAAAACATAACTAAAGAAAATTATTTTTCCAATATAATAAGTAATGAAATGCATATTAACTTTGAAGAATGTAATGTATGTGATGAAATAAATTTTATAATAATATTGTAATAATACATTGGTAAAAATATGAACAATTTGCAATTATATAAAATAAAATTATTTATTGTATGTGAAAAAAAAATTTACGTACTTGTCCAAAAAATTTAAATTATTAAATTCGAACGCCATTTTCATGCTTTCGAAGTAGGAGCAAAGCACATCAAAATCGAAGCAATTGATATACTACACTTTTTTACACCGCCATTGCATTTATATCCGTTAAACAACAACAAGACTTATGTAAGAATAAAATATGTTTAAAAAAAATCGAAAAAAGCAAAATATGCGAAGAAATAAATTGTATAAGTACATTACATTGTTATTATTCAACTCGTAACATATTGAAAATATTACATTATATGAATTTATATTATTTGTTTGTAAACAAAATTTACATACATAGATACCTACATATGTATGTGTTTTTCAAAAAACTGAAATTGTTAAATTCGAGCTTATTCCACTTCATCTTTGATTAATTTTTGATTGTACTTTTTATACCGCCATTGCATTAAAATATATTAATTAAACATCAATACATATGTAAAAATGTTTAAAAAGTCTGAATATCAATAAATAGCTGTTGTTTTTATTTATTGTATTTTTATTTAATAGTTTGAATCAAGTTAAAAATTTACTTAAATTGAGAAACAAAATCTTAACCTTAGATGAAAAATGAACTTGATTTGAGCTTAAAGTAACTCCAGGTAAGATCGAGCTCGCCCAATTTAAGTAACACTCCAACATAAATTCAGTTGTTGCAGAACTTGACGTAAGTCCAAAATGTATTTGAATGGAGAATGTAAAATCTTGTTTGAAGATTTTTTTGAACTCATATTCGAAACAAAAATCAACTTGGATTAAGTTTTAACTGAATTGAAATTAAGATACCAGAATCTTAATTTAAATACATTGTATACTTAATTCGAATTTTTGTAGGTCTTGAACAAAGTTGAGAAACTACTCGAAGTAAGAAAATAAAATCTTACATTAAATCACATTGAATTTTAATTTAAGACATCAATGAACTTAATCTGAGTTTTAGGTGATCTATAAACAAGGTCAAGCATACTTGATTTTCGTATTTTAAATTTTTTTTTAAAGAATTATTCATGCTTGACTTAAGATTGCGTGATCTTGGATTTAGTATTTAGTACTCAGAAATATCAATCTCAATATAAGAAGTCTGTTCTCTACACCAGTATTTTCGTTCTCGAGCCGTTTTTAAGTTCGGAAATACTGAGATCAAGCACGAAAAACTCGATTTTTTCTCTGAGTGTGTATTTAAAAAAATTTGTTTTTATAAGTGCCTTTAGTTTGAACCTTTAAAAAAAAATTGCCAAATATACAATTTATTATATCTTATCTTAACGTAAGATAACCACTCCAAAGCGCGTTTTACGAAATATTAAGTTTTCTGGTACACTTTGTTACAGCTACAACAGTATTCTCCATCATTTAGAGGCCAAAAAAATACTCCTTCAAATTTATTACTGTGGTGTTCTGTGTTAGTCAAGCGACAAATAGTAAAAAATCTAAAGATAATAAAGTATTTCTTGCTAATATTAATATGGATTTAATTATAAAAAATTCAAATTTAGTCGACCTGGATTTTTGCCTGTCCATCAGAAAGATTATGAGCATTTTTTGCTTTAATTGAAGACCAAATATGAAACCCTGAATACTACAAAGCATTTTTGGCACAACAAATTGCATTTAAAAAAAATATATATTCCAAATGGCTAAATTATATAATCCGGATGCCGATGCAATCACGGATGTTTGAGGTCGATGCTGAAGAAAAGGAAATGTTGGCAGATTGCGAACATGGTTTAGTGTAATATCCAATTGGAGTTCTAGTTTAAAAAACGTCACTGACAAAACATCGCCTTGGAACTAATGATATTGTTAGATAGCTTTGTTCACACAACAATATCTGTTAAAATATTATTTATTATGGTCAACATTTGATGCAGTTTTTTAGACTGGATGGTTAGCTACCGATACATGTCAAAACAAGTAGACGGTGACGACTTTAATTTTTCAATAAACAGCGTTACATTCAAACAACTAATTCTTGATTCAGTCTTTTTCAACATATCTGTCGCAATAAACGAAAAAAGCTAAACTCAAGTTTAGTCGAAAACGAAATAGTACCACCCCTGGTTTCTCCGTGCTAGCATCTATAATCACATAAAATTTCATGGCTTTTGCTAAAACTTAATTCCATACATTTACACTACAATTTCAACTTTAAAAGCGCTCTACTGAAAAATTCAAAAAAAAGACTTTAGTAGTTTTCCCTTATTGCCACAGATAGGTTGATCGTGCGAAGAAACTGATAAAAAGAGGAAAACCAAATATGCTTTGCCTTTTAGAATATTTAACTACGTTTTGAATGAATATAATTTTTTAACCGTGTGACATCTAAGTCAAAAGATATCATTAAAGTACATTTTGCAGTCAGAGATGACGAAATTAAAAATTACTCCCATTCCTATAGTGTTTGAGTTGGGGAGACCTAAAAGATCTCTTTTGTAATGAATTAACTTGTAGAATGTAACCACGAAGTCCTAAATGTTGGTAGCAAAACGTCCTATATAAATAATAACGAAGCTACTCTGTATTGGAACTATCTCTGAATATAAAGTTTTGCAATTTTAATCTTAGTTTCCATGCAAAATATAAAAGCTAGGTAAAAACAAATTTGATATTTTAAATCACCGTACTGTAGTCAACTTAGACTCAATTACTTACTCAAATACGCCCATTATTCTATTTTTGTCCACTTTTTATATGGAGACACAGCACTGTATGGCGGTTAAGCACCAAGAAAAAGCACCACCACGATTCTTAAAATGTATTACAGTTCCACAGATATGGAATATTTTTCTCTAATATCAATATTAATGGCATGTTTGGCTCACTATTGACACCGTAGGTAATTTAAACTATTTTTTTCATAGACTTGAAAAAATAAAAATTGTCCATATATTATTATCGAAAGACTCAAAGAAACTTTGAAGACTCAAAAAAAAAAAAGTTGCTTATAATTATTATTTGAAATTTTTAAAATAAAGTATCAAAATTATAATGACGGATGACTCAAAAAAAACATTTCTCAGTTAAAATTATTACGAAAAGATTTTTTTTTTTAGTTTGTTGAAATTTCCGTGATTTTTATGAAACTCAAAATACAAATAATTGTTATATTGGGTGTCTGCTAAATCTCTTCAAAGCTTTTCCCGGAAGAGAAATTTGAACCCGCAATATTGATAATAATTTTTATACGAGTACTGTTCATGCTGATAAAGCGCGGGTTTTACTAATAAAAAAATACAGATATTAATTTTATCTGTCCTCCTATCAATTTCTGGATTTTATCTTACAAATGAAAAGGTGAGAGTAAAAAGTAAACTTATTTTTAATAAAAATGAAATAAAAACGGGTAAAAAAGAACTGTCTGTAAAAGGTTGACAAATCGTTTTTTCCATTAAAAGGTAGTTGTCGTTTATTTTTTAGCAAGATATTTCTACATTTTAATGGAAAAAACGATTGTCTACCTTCGACTGAACAATTATTTTTTACCCGTTTTTATCAAACGTATTATAAGTGTCCATTTTACTACATGAAAAATAAGTTTACTTTTCACTCCCAGCCTTTCAAATAATAAAATAATTTTGAAAGTATTGTTAAGAATATTTCCAATCACTGTTTACTAAACATTTGCTACACTCATTAAGATCTTATTCTAATTAATTAAATAATGTATTTTCACCTAAGGTTCTCACCTACTTTGTTGATGTTTGCTGGAATAACGACGTTTATTATAATGATCGTGGGTATATTTGGAAACTTTCTTACCGTTGCAGCTTTGTATAGATGTCCGAAGGTACGAAATGTTGCTGCAGCTTTCATTATAAGGTACGAACATGCATACGAGTCCATATCGCTGATACTATGAATTAAGGGTCGTTTTCTCAAGTAAACCTTAAAATTTTTCTGCACGATAAAAACATTTTTGATATATGAAATTTTTGTTTACCAGGCAGATAAACTGTAAAGTTTACTTAATAAAACAGCCTTAAAGTACAAATATATTATTTTTGAACTATGCAGGCATACATATATGTTTATTTTGAAATCAACAAATTTAAAATTTTACAGGAGACGGTTTTTTAATTAGTTAAGTTAAACAAAGATATAATTAAATGTCAATTGGGTCATAATTGCTTTCTTTTATCTTTGTAGAGTTTTTTGTTTCGGTTATGATACTTTGGGCGATGTTTCAAAAGAAACCGAATTATCGATATCTATCAAAAAGGGGGTTTTTGTAACTTTGTTGGTTACGATAAAGTTTTCGTGTACGGCTCGACATATAAAAAAGAAACAACGTCGAGAGTTGTTGTTGTTGTTGTTATTAACAGTTCTTCGCCCTGTTTAATGGACACGATCACCCTGAGAATCGTCATCAAGCTCTTCTAACGGGAGTCCAAGGAAACGCGCAGTTTCAACAGGGTTGGACCAGAGTGATATTGGTGTTAGAAGAGAGGTTTGGTATCGTGAGCGGACATACCACATTCAGGGCAAGTATTTGGTATGGTGGCGTTCAGTCTGGATAAGTAAGGTCTTAACCTATTACAATATCCAAAACGAAGTTGTGCTAGGATGACTCTAGTCTCCCTCGGAAGAATACGCTCCTCATCAGCTATTTCAGTTGGTTGAATGTCGATTATGGGGTTCGCCGGCCAAGATCTGAGGGATCTGGCTACCGATTCGGTATGGAGGTCATTTAGAGCCGCCTATGGTTGCGCAGATCAAACGGCAAAGTAATGTGGTCCCGGATCTCATCATAGTGCTTACGGAGATGTTTCCTTATGTCTCTAAGGGGCGGAGTTTCATCCAATAGATGACGCTTTGGATGACTGGGTTTGTGAAATTTCAAAACTGTCTGCTGCTCGCGTCCGCATGCTCGCGTGCATTGAGCACTTTTGCCTCTTGATGGAGGTGAGACATCCCGTAGCAGTTCCGAAGGCGGTGTTTTGGCAGACTTGCAACTTCCCCCAGTTGGTGTCATCAAGGTTGGGCGACCATATGGGCTAATCAATAACTGGTAGGCCAATAGCCTTGTATGTGGCTAGCAACGTTTCTTTATCTTTTCCCCAAGTACTGCCGGCCAGCGACTTGAGGATTTTGTTTTAGCTTAGATGCTATTACGGTGACATGAGTAGCGAAGGTGAGGCTGTTGTCAAACGTCACACCCAGGATTTTAGGGTGGTTGAAAGTAGGTAGAGGTACTCCATCTACGTGGACGTTTAACTCTTGTCCCATCTGCGCATTCCACGTCGTAAAAGTTGTCGCCGTAGATTTAATCGGACACAGGGTCAGGTTTCGCTCGGTGAAAAAGCTGGAAGGTCTCGGAGATAACAGTTAATCCTCGTACAGAGTTCGTCAATGGAGGGGCCCTTACCCGAAGCCATAATCGTGCAGTCGTCAGGGTAGGATACAATGGAAACTCCGTCTGGTGGGAGAGGAAGCGTCAAAATTAAGAAATAAAAAAAGGGATAGGACACCACCCTTGGGCACCCCTTGACTTCTTGTTCCTAAATTTTAGTGACGCCTGCCGACCGTTCAGGTAGTTAGCGGTCCACCTTTTTAGGCCTGGCAGGGAGCAGTGTCTCTTCCACGTCTCTTAGGAGTGGGGCGTAGTTGACCGTGTCGAAGGCTTTGGAAAGGTCAAGAGCCACGAGCACCGTCCTATGGTTTGGTGGCTGTTGATTCAAGCCATAGTTTATCTGCGTCGTAATTATGTTCAGAGCGGTTGTTGTGCTACGTGTCTTCCGGAAGCCATGTGTTCGGCCAATTGCAGGTTTGCAGTGTATTCATCATCATCATCATCATTTCTTTAACTCCTATTGGAGCATAGGGCCTCGACCACCGACTTAAATCGTATTCTGTTTGGTGCTGTTCTTGTGACATCATTCCAGGTGTATCCTGCGTCCTCGAGTTCTTTATCCACAGTTCTGCGCCAAGTTTTCGCTGGTGCACCAGGCCGTCGGCTTCCCTGTGGATTACATCGCAATGCTTGTCGGGCTATATTTAGTGAAGGTCTTTTGAGAGTGTGGCCAATCCACGACCATTTGCGCTCGGTTATTTCTGTGGCAGCCTTAGGTTGATTTGTTCGAGACAGGCAGTGTAATACGGGAGCAGAGTGGTCTCCAATAATTTTGCAACCGGCGACAGGAGAGATATCGGACGGTATGATTATCCTCGGTTCGCCGGCTTCCCTGGTTTTAGTAGGGGGACTACAATCGCTCGTTTCCAAATCTCTGCAATGACGAAAGTGGTTAGCTAGAGGCTAAAGAGAGCCGCCAAATAACTCTGTCCCTCGTGGCCTAGGTGTTTCAACATCTTCATGGCAATACCGTCGGGTCCCATTGATCTTGAGGGGTTGGCCTTCATTACGGCTTCCTTGACCTCGGCAATGGGCGCTATGTTGTGTTTGTTCTTGTGCGCGCGACGGATGGCTCGTCTCTTGACCCTATCAGCAGGTGGGTGCATTATAAACTATCCGCAGAAAGAGCTCCCGCATCGCCTGGGGTCCGATTTGACGCTGTCACCAAATGTAATGGCGACCTTGTCTGTTGACCATAATTTGCCGACTCCGCCGGAGAGGTTACATACCTCTACGTGTTGCTTCCACTTGGTCAAGTTGTAGTCAGTGACCGTCCGTAGGATTTCCGCGATCTTTAATTCTGGGGTCTGCGGGATTGAGAAGTTTCCCTTGGTCACGTTCTCTTGCCAGGGAAGCTGCCTCCGCAGGGAAATTCGGTCGAATTTCCGGAATTCTTCCAACGGGAATGAAGCAGCCGGAGGCTGAATCAATAACCTTGCAAAACTCTCGTTCACCTTGGCATGTATCTGTCGGTATGCGTAGGGCATCGTAGAAGCGCTCTGTATAGTCCGTAAAACGGTCCCAGTTCGCTTTGCTGAAGCTGATAAAGGTTTTTCGTTCAGAGGTAATGAAGTCCGTGTGTTGCTCGATTGAGAGTATAATTGGCAGTGTCAGCATCGGTTGCCAGTTGACGCGCTGAGGCAGTTGCCTGTCACTCTAGTGGGGGCGTCTTCGTTTACTGTACAGAATGCCGAGTCATCTATTTTTTCCGCAAGTGCATACTCTCTGCTTTCTACTGGTAGATTGGAGTGCCAGAGATCGTGATGTGCGAGGATTAAACGGTTGTCACCTCTTAGCAACGCACTTATGTCGGGGTGATAGTCCCTATTTCGATGTTAATAAATTGCAGATCGACATCGCCTGACCGGACCACTATACCTTGGCATTCTAAGGTAGAGTCCCTCGGGTCGATGTCGGCAACAAATAGATTATATTGTACAGTGTGGTGTATTATAAACGCCACCCTCATTACCGCTGGGACGGTCTTCCCGATGTACGTTTTACCCATCATAAGTTCGTAAGTCTGATCTTGTGGTCAGTTTGGTCTCCTGAATCGCAGCGATTTTGATGTTGTTTAGCTTCATAAATTCAATTATCTCCGAGATCTTTCCAGCTAATCCGTTACAATTTAGCTGTACAATTTTGAAGTGTGCTGGAGGTGAGGTTGGGGTCGTACTAGGTCTGAGGGATGGATGCGTTTGCCTGGGTGGTGGTAGCCTATTACCAACGCTGTGTCGCAGTCTAGAAAGTAATGAACCTTGAAAATTTGATGGTGAGGCCAGATTATCCGGCGTAGAAGGCTGCGGCGTGTTGGAGCAAGGTGCTATAAACGTATCCGTCCAGAGGTTTCTGTTCGCGAGCCCAGAGAATATAAGGACGTGGCATAGGCCAAGGCAATTGTTGCATTTTACCGATGACATTGTGAAAGGCACGAGGAGAGGGTGGTCCTAGCCAATGTGCGTGCTGGAAGTAGGGGGGACATCGGGGGCAAAGACAGAGGAGACTGACGCTCGGCAGTGCTCGTTGACCTATTCCGGAGGGGATAGGAGTGAAGCGGCTGTAGAGCGGAGCGGCGGTAGAGACGCTATTGAGCGTGAGCGGCAGTCGGGAGTGGGTGAGGCGGGCATTGCAGCAGTGCTGTTAGTCGTCAAGAGTGGGCCACCCTTGTGGTGGCGGTGGGAGTGCGATGGAGCGACGTGTACCGCTGGACGCCCTAAGGTATGTACAACATGGTGCCTCGAAGGTACTAAAGAAAGTACGGGGTCTGTGGATCGCAGGGTTAAGCTCTCAGCATCCAAATCTGTGAAGCCATCTCTAACACTTGATGCATTGAACAGAATGCGACCATTTAACATAAGTTTTCTTCCAGCAGACGCAGCAGATCCAATCTCTTGGTCCGGGGTTGGGTTCGACCCCAGCCCGTAAGAAGAGACAATGAAGCTACCCCGCTACAAGGGTTTTCTCCAAGGATGATAATTTGAGGGTGGGACATGACAGACTAGACAGGGTTACACTGAAATAACAGCCCTTGTCCGGGTAAAAAAAAACCGTGTAATTCCGGTACGATAGAACAGGATGTTGTGGGAATGAAATGATATTTTTACGTGGAGGGTCCTTGTCTAAATAATAAAATTAACCTATTTTTCGTGCATTTGAATTGAAAAATGTGTAGGTTTCTTCCATTTGACAATAACTACTATAACTGGTATTTCATTAACCAATTCAGCTACACCATTCGAGAAATTAATGAAACCAAGTATTTAGCTACATTGCTAACCGGTACCTGGTTATTTAAATATTCTCAAAATGAATAGAACATATTCACATTAGTTGCGGTACTCACCGGACACTCTACTAATGGGGTACATGTGGCACGAATGGGTCAGGAATAAAATACCTCATGCCGTAGCTGTAACATTGTAAGGGCGAAAGAAACGATGGAGTATCGAGCGCATTGGCAAAGCAGATGGCTTTTTTTCTTTTTTTTTGGGATGATATGAGATGCAGAAGCAAGAAAGAAAAACTATTGGGTTCACAGGGACTCGCCACGCTAACCAACCAACATTCGTATCAGAACTGCATCGTTGATAAGTTTCCATATCCAAAGTTATCTACACCACACATTTTTTATAAACAAAAAAATTTTGAATTTTGAATTTTTTTGACACTGTTTTTCTTTAAAAGCTTTTCACCTTGTGTATGGTGATCTAAAAAAGCTTTCCGTTTGTCGCTGTGGGCTGTGCATACCTATAACAATTTTGATTGACAAAATTGTGTCTATTGAAGTATAACAATTGCTAGGTATAACAAAATGAGAATAGGGCTGTAAAAACCAACAATAAGAATTAAATAATAATTCTTATCACTGGTCTTGAGCTCTCAACAAAAATACTTAATAAATTTTGTTGTTCACAAACTTGTGTTCGTTTCTTTATTTTCAAGCCTAAACCGAAATAAATGTTGAAGAAACACTCCGGAACCAGAACCGAAACATGTTACAAATCGAAAGCCGCCCCTGCGGGTTAGGGGTTTAGAATATGAGGTAGGCATACCGGTCGTAAGAGGCGACTAATATGCACAAAGGTAATGACGTGCAACTCGATAGTTGATCTACGGATATGATGCCTCTCACCTCTCATTACCCAGAAGGTTTCACTGGTCATAAATCGCTACCACGACAGTCGGGCAGTAACGCAAGGGCGTACCGGGTTCAAATCCGGCCAAGGACTGTTAATTCGACAACAATCCCTTAAACCTTCGGGGAGTGTTTTTGTCGTTACCACAACAACAACAAAACGAAAGCCGGAATGTTATTCTTATCGCTTTATCCCTTGATAAATAGAAAAGATGCCGAGCGCTCATAAATTTTCCGAAATAGATTTATCCGAAAAGCTATGAGGTTTGTTTCTATTTTTTCCTCATTTTCTGTTTATAATAACATTCAAATAAAATTTTGTAAAAAAAATAACCAATTTACAATATTATCAAACCGGTCTTGAACTGGAATAAGTCGATTGAATAATTTAGCATTTACAGACCAATAAACTTGATTATACATAACTAGAATTAAAAAATTTATATTCGTAACATACCGTATGTTACGTATCTAAATATAAAGAGCGTAAAGTTATCAAAAAAGCTTCTTTAGTCATTGAAAAATCAATGACAACGCTTTAAAATGTTATATTAAATAACATTTTCAATGTATAAGGGTTTGGAAACTTAGCGGAGTTCCGACGAACAAAACCAAGTACCGAGTAAGACTTCGCAGTGGTGTAGTCAACATGGCTGTTAAAAGACAGCTTTGCATCAATGATAACCCCAAGCTCCTTTACTTTAAAAACATTGTGCAGAAAGGTTATCGAAAATCCAGGATTTTAGCAAACGTCATTTTAAAGGATTTTTTTTGATATTTAAAGAGGTGACAACTCTTCTGCAAAACTTTTGTGGCTTTTCTTACCAGATTTTAAGATTGGAACTTTGCAAGCACTTTCCATCGATGAAGGTACTTGTAGAGAGAAAATTATTAATCGCCTCCGGTCTAGGGGTTGAAATATGCACGAGGTAGGCATACCTATTGTAAGAGGCGACTAAAATGCATTAAGGTAATGAAAAGCAACTTGATGGTTGATCGACGGATACGATGCCTGTCACCTCTCATTACCCATGATGACTAGAAGGTTCCACTGGTCGTACCATTTCACAAATAAATAAATAACGTCAAATCTAAGCTTTTTAAACGTTTTAAGAAATCTGGAGATTCCGAGGAATTTTCTAAATACTTAGTTTCACTTTCAGTGCCTAAACCAACAATGTTACAAATGTTATTTAGAACGTTGTAAAACTAATTTTTTTAATAATCCTAACCCTTAAGCCACTAACACAGTCTACAGACGGGCATCACTTAAATCAAAATAAAATGAAATATAACGTAATTTTCATCTTGTGCGTTTAAACGATAACTCTGCATCAAATAAGCTCTCAAATAAAGCTTTTCTGAAAGCTCTTAAATTATTTTTGTGGCAGGGACAGCTATTTCTTTGGAAAAATCTGCAGATTGTGACGCGAAAATTACTTGAGAATTTTTTGCATATTCAAATTGTAATATAATCATTCTGATAAACTCAATCGTCTGGAATAATTTTCTGGTAAGTTGCTATATCTTTTGCTTCAGTACTGCGTATATTTTTTTAATTTGTGGTGCCGGGGTTTTTTGTTATTGATCGATTTGTGAAGGCCGTCTGTAGACGGTCTTAGTGGCTTACCCGAAAAAAAATTGCATAAATGTTATGTCAAATGCTTTGAGTGGTTACAATATTTGTTCGATAAAAACCATTCCTTTTTTATTAAGGCACGTGTTTGCTTGCTGTTTATCGCTGTTATTACAAAATGTCGCTTCAAAAAAAAATAAACCTCTCTACAATGAGTGATTCCGAAATTGTAGCCCTAATGGATTCAGTTGAAATCGACGACGATTTTGAGGACTTAGATAACAGTATCTCAGATCCGGATTATATTTGCGACCAAATCGAGCCTGATGACGATGCCATTATACATGATTGCTTGCAGGAATTGGACTCCTCATCATTTATGGACGGAATAAATGTATCTATGAACACAAGCAATATTAGCTTAAACCCAACTGATGACCCAATGATGAGCTATTTGAATTAATAAAAATGGAAACCAATCGTGCTGCTGTTGCGAAAAATGTTAATGCTTCATTTAAAGTAGATAAACATGATATACGTCGATATATCGGAGTGTTAACGTGCAAGTCAACTTTCCGATATCCGAATACTGATTCATATTGGAGTGAGTATGGATTCAAAAACATACCTAATTGTATGTCAAAAAACAAGTTTGAGCAAATAAGAAAATACTTATCATTCAATGATGAACCGAAGCGTGGATACTCGTATAGGTTCGAAATATACTCTGGGTCTAGCAAAGATGACATCATTTTGCCTGATGCCGCCAACATTGGAGCTACGGGTAAAGTTGTGATAAGGTATATTACATATATTGTATTCAAGAAAATTCTTTCAGGCTTCCACTTTCTTCCATTAGGCTATCACAAACAGTGCCGAATTTCGTCAACCATATAGTGTATTTTGACAACTTTTACACATCTCTGCTGATGGTGTATCTAAGAGCGCGTGGCATATATAGTCTGGGGACTGTGAGGGCTAATCGGATCCCAAAATGCAGGCTTCCAACGGACAAAAGTGAAGAATTGAAGAAAGCGCCACGAGGATATTCATAGAGTTTGTTGGAACTGCTTATGGCGTCGACATCTGCACTGTATTGTGGAAAGACACAAAAAATGTCAAACTTCGCTCAACGTATGTAGGTATTAAAACGTTCGGAAGAACGGATGTGAAAGCTACCAATCAGCCCTCTAAAATTCCACGGTATATAAGGAAAGAGAAGTGTTATATAGACATTGACTGTCCACGAATTATACGTGAATATAGCGCACACATGGGGGGTGTGGATTTGATGGATTCTTATATGGGTCGCAACGGACTCCGACTTAAAACTCAAGATATGGCTACACGACTGTTTTACCATCTTCTTGACATGGCTGTAACAAATGCTTTCATTTTGTATAGACGACTAAGTGCTGAAAAAAATCGAATATCTGACGATAAGGTAAAGGATATGACGATGTACGTATTTCGCTGTAGCATTGCTAAAGAGCTTTGTGCTTCAGTTGAAAAGAGGTCGGTTGGCCGCCCGTTGGTTACTGAGCAGCCAACTACCAGTAGCAATTTGGTGCAAGAGCCATACATCCAGTGGAAGGTATCAGGTTCGATCGATTTGACCATTTTCCTGAATGGTCCTTTCGCCCGAAATACAATATAAATTTGTGCTATTCCAATGCAAAAAACTGTTTTTCAGAGAATCATACAATAAAATAAGTTTAATGAAATGTTATTTACATACTTTTGTTAATTTATATGTTTGTTTGTATGGTTACTTTTGATAAATCTGAATGAATTGATATACACATGTATGCGTTTTTTTTTTCACCTAACCCACTAAGACCGTCTCCAGACGGTGTTCCATTTTTTCCTCTTGGTGCTTCCAGGAAAAATTTTAAGGGCTAAAATGTTTTGTTTTATTTTTAATTCGAAACGAAAATCCACTGGATTTCCTTCTTTTCTTTCGTTTGGGAGTAAGAATGCTAGCGATGATCACGATGTTGCGGAATTATACGCAGTATTTTTAAAATCGAGCTACTCGTCCAATTGTGTCCAACTATCCGTATTACACAGAAAGCGCAAACTGTATTCCAAACCCTGGAACTGATCATTGAACTGTACTGCAGATTCTTTTATGATTTAAACCGGTATTTTCTCCGGGATCAGATGGTATTCCTAGTTCCGTGCTTAGGTACTGTGCCTGAAATTTATTTGAAACGATTTTAAAACTATTCAATTTGTCACTGGAAACGGCGTCATTCCCTTCAATTTGGAAAGTATAATTTATTATACCTCTGCACAAAAAAGGCAGTAGATCGGATATTGAAAACTACAGGGGTATAGCTATGATTTTAGCTATTCCTAAAGCTTTTGAACAAATATTAACCCGCCAACTTTAATACGCGTATATCTCCTTATTATCACCTAGCCAACATGGTTTTGTGCGTCGAAGATCAACCACTTCTAACTTACTTGAGTTCACTTCTTTAGTAAGGGATTGGTTTTTGACTTATAAGCAAACGGATGTGATATACGAGTATACTGATTTCAGTAATGCTTTTAACTCAGTCAATCATAAGCTTTTGATTCGTAAACTTGATATACTGGGTTTCCCTAAGAATTTATTACAAGCTACCTTGCCCAGAGGACTCAAAGAGTTTTGTACAATACAAAAATTTCCACCTTAATTAATGTTACCTCATGTGTGACCCAGGGCAGTCATTTGAGCCCATTGCTTTTTACCCTTTTTATAAATGACTTACCACTGGTTCTATATCATTCCCGAGCTCTAATGTATGCGAATGATGTTAAACTTTGCTACACTTATTGGCCCTCCAACCCATTTTACTTGAAACTTCTTCAGACTGATTTGGACTCATTTCAACGCTGGTATTAAGTGAATTCACTAGTTCTTAATTGCTCTTTATGTAAGCATATGACATTTCTCCGTATAATGCCTTTTTGGACTTCTTTTCTACTTAATGGAACCCCAATGGAGCGTATATCAGTTGTTAGTGATTAAGGTGTTGTAAATAAAGCTATGGGTGTTATTGGCTTCATTAAACGATGGGCTAGAGAATTTAATGATCCTTGTCTCACCAAGATCCTATACACATCGTTGGTCCGACCTACACTCGAGTATTGCTCGGATATAACAATCATATAAAGCGAATTGAATCAGTCCAGAAAAAATTTTTGATTTTTGCTTTACGCAGTTTTAATTGGGAATCAAGTCTTTACCTTCCACCTAATAGAAGAAGGTTTCTTCTTATAAATCTGTCACCACTTGAAAATCGTAGAATATTACTCGGAATAATGTTCCTTTATAAACTGATTCTCGGCGAGATTGACTCTTGTAGCTCGACTGAACTTCGCTGTTCCTGGCAGCACGTCTAGACGCTACGTGCCTTTTCAATTATCATTTCCTCGTCTAAATTTTGCCTTGTAACTTGTTATATAATTGTAGGCACTTCACTGCACTTTCACTTCCCGATTCACTCACCTTGGCACTCGATAGCTCAAATAAATAAAAATACTTTTATTGGGTTTAAATTTAAAATTGGGCGCTTTATTTTGCGGAGCGAAAAATAGAGAGATGTGGCGGGTACAAAAGATAATACAATTGTGTTTGTTGTAAAAGTGTAGGCGTTTTTTGGTGTTGACAATTTGTGTGTGTGTAGCTATGTTTGTGTGCGTGTGAAGTGTGGTGAAGTGGGCGGCCGCAGGGTTGCTGCGATCGCTATGTTCGTTACGGCTCAGTTAGCCATCCCGGCCCCCCTAGGCGAGTCATCAGCCTAGCAATCGCTGTAGCTGCTGCAGTGCCTCCACGACGTTGCTTAACCCGGTTGGGCGTCGGTTGCGTTGCCTAGGTGGTGGTTGACGTGATGAGGATGCTGGGTTACGGTACCGAGCACCCGGATGAGACCACGACTGTGGTTGCTGTTGTGACTGCCATGGTGCACGCCGAGGTTGTGAGGCGCGTGATAGTTGCGATCTCGGTCGCACGTTGTTGCGTGGCGGTGGTGCCACGGGTGCGCTACGCCTGGCTGTTCGGTGCAGTAGCGTGGCGCGTTAGAGGTGCACGCTTGTGTTGTGTGCCACAGGGCCAAGCAATTGAGGCAGTAGCCATGCGCTTGCGCTACCTGTTGCCGTTGCTGTGGTTGCATGGCCTTAAAAATGCCGCATAGGCGCAACCCATGCGGACGACGACAAAGCGGACAGCGTACACTGTGTGCCGCTACGGGATCCCTTGGGGACGGTTCTTCAATGGCCGTTGCATTAGACCCAGCCGTGGCCCTACGTGGTGCTGGCGACGGTGTATTTGCCGCCCGAGGAGCGTTGGCGCGAGGAGTGGCAACGGCGTTGCTCGTGCTCGTGGCACGGTAACCGCCGAGCGGATGCTTGGTGTCGGGGCCACTGGATCGACTTCCATGTGCGTTGACATCTGTTGGAAAATACAATCGACTTTAGTGTCTTATAAAGGCATGTGGGGTGCTTAGTTTAAGCACTATATCAATACATACATATGTGTAATTATTATACTTATAAGGCTTTAGCATTGTATGTATGATTAGCGGTTTTATTTGCGATATAATGTGTTATTGCTCGCGCTTTTCGTTCGAGGAATCTAGTCCTTCGAGCTACCTCTTTATGGGTAAGGTAATGAATTACAGTTTGGTAGCAACATCGCTTGGTGGATGCATTGCTCTATATTTGATTTAAGATTATTGATTTTAGTTATTTGCGCGATTGGTATTAGACTCGGTTGGAAGAAAGCAAAGTTTGACGAGCGGTCGCGTTAATTTTCCGTTTTGCGTACGTAGGTCAACTACCCGGATGTGACCGTCGGAACCGTAATGTACCTTTTCGATGCGGGCTAGCCGCCATTCGGTAGGTGGGAGACAGTCATCATGAATTAGGACACATTCTCCAATTTTTGGTGCTTCTTGAGTGTTTTTCCACCGATATCTTTTATGGAGGTCTTTCAGATACTCTTCCTTCCATCGGCGACTAAATTCATGATGGAGAATTTTGATTCGAGAGAGAGTGAGTCCACGTTTGGTTCTGGTATAGCCAGAAGTGGAGCTCCTCGAAGAAAATGCCCAGGCGTGAGGGCTGTAAAGTCGGAGGGATCTTGCGAGAGCGCTGATAGCGGTCGTGAATTAAGAACGGCTTCAACTCGAATGAGTAGCGTTGTGAACTCTTCGAATGTAAATTTGTGATTGCCAGCGGCTTTCTTGAAATGCGATTTAAAGCTTTTAACCGCTGATTCCCATAGTCCACCCATATGTGGGGCGCTCGGGGGATGAATTGCCAATTAATGCCTTGAGGTGCGTATTTTTCTATGACATGCGGCGAGACTTCCTTTGCGAACTGTACGAACTCTTTTGCGGTTGCGCGTTGCGCACCGATGAAGGTTTTACCGTTGTCGCTCATGATTTTGGAGGGAAATCCTCGCCGTCCGACAAAGCGTGCAAATGCCGCGAGAAAAGCTGACGTTGTCAGATCGGAGCATAACTCTAAGTGCACTGCTTTTGTCGTAAAGCATACAAAGACAGCCACGTAACCTTTCGTTATGGTAGATGACCTTAGCATCGAGGCCTTTAACTGGAAAGGTCCGGCAAAATCAACACCCGTGATGGTGAAAGGCAGAGAAAAATTGCAGCGTTCAGGTGGTAGAGCTGCCATGATCTGCGTGCGTTTTTTTTGCTTATGTAGCGTACAGACTTTACACGTAAAGATGCATTTTTTAATCAAAGGCCTTAGTCGTGGTATATAGAATTCTTGTCGGATCATTTGTTGAATTAGCCGGTGTTCGGCGTGTACCATTAAAAGGTGAAGATAATTTATAAAAAGCATGGCAAATGCGGATTTTTCCGGTATTATGATTGGATGCCGCTCGTTGTAGCTCAGGCTGGAGTTCGCTAGCCTTCCGTTGGCGCGAATAAGTCCTTTAGAGTCTACAAAGGGGTTAAGCACTAACAGAGCGCTCCTTTTGTCAATAGGTGCTGATCCCATTAGCAGTGTTCGTTCACTGTTATAGTAGCGAGTCTGCGTGGACTCGATTAGGGCTATTTTTGCCCGCTGCAAGTCTGGGTGCGTTAGAGTATAGCTTTCGGTATTCGTTATTCCTTGCACTTTGTTTTTTAAGCGATTTACAAATTGAAACATATACGCTATTACCCTTAAGGCTCGGGGGAACGACGAAAATCGTTCTAGGATATCCGTGTCCTCCAGAGTGGCATGAAAGCCTTCGATTCTTCGACTTTCTGGGGCTATGATATTTCGTGCAGGTGATTTCGGCCACGCTTCTGGTGGTTCTACTAGCCAGCTTGGGCCATTCCACCAAAGTGTGGTGGTTGTTAACTGCAATGGTTTGCAGCCTCTTGTGCCAAGATCCGAAGGGTTATCAGCACTGGCAACGTGCCGCCAAGTTGCTGGTCCAACTAGGTCAATAATTTCCGCTGTGCGGTTTGACACGTATGTTTTTCACGTATGTGGTGGTTTTTCTAACCAGGCTAGGACGATTTCTTAATCGGTCCATAAATATAATTTCCTATTGCTCAGGTTTAGGTGTTTTTGCACGGTCGAGGTTAGTTTTGCGAGCAGAAGTGCGCCGCATAGCTCGAGCCGCGGGAGGCTTACGGTCTTAAGAGGTGCGACCTTGCCTTTTGCCACTAATAAGTGACTTGTCGTTTTGCCATTATGCTGACTTCGCACATAAATAGCTGCGCAGTATGCTTTCTCAGAAGCATCGCAAAAGCCGTGTAGTTCGACTTGATGATCAGGTGAGAAATTCACCCACCGAGGTATTTGTATCTCGGAAATAGTATGCAGGTTGTTTGCAAATTGAGACCATTTTATTAAGCGGAGTGGGTTAACCACTTCGTCCCAATCGGTTCCATCTAGCCATAGTTCTTGTATCAAGATCTTCGCTTGTATCATAATTGGCGCAAGCCATCCTGCGGGGTCGAAAAGTTTCGCCACAGATGACAGAATTTGCCTTTTAGCTTTTGCGGATTTTGCAGGTATCGACTCAAGAGTGTATGAAAATTGGTCTGATATTGCATTCCATTGTATGCCCAAGGTTTTGGTGGTGCTCTCTTTTTCAAACTTTAGAAAATTGGTTCCTAACAGGTTTTCTTTATTTATATTTGCCAGTATTTCTGGATCATTAGATGTTATCTTTTTTAATGGAAACCCTGCCGAATCGAGGGCTTCGATAACTTGAGCTAAGGACTCGCACGCTAAAGGAAGGCTATGGCTTCCAGACAGTATGTCGTCTACGTACGTTTGAGAGATAAGCACCGGGGCGGCTAGAGGTAATTTTGCTTTTGTATCTTTTGCCAGTTCGTGTAATGTACGAATGGCTAGGAAAGAGGCGCAGTTTACGCCAAATGTCACTGTTTTCAGTTTATAGTCTCGTATTGGACTACTAAGTGAACTGCGAAAGATAATTCGCTGGTAATCCTTATCGTC
The DNA here is from genome assembly GCA_949987695.1 of Merzomyia westermanni. Lineage (NCBI taxonomy): Eukaryota > Metazoa > Arthropoda > Insecta > Diptera > Tephritidae > Merzomyia > Merzomyia westermanni. The sequence goes on along the minus strand of OX465290.1, from coordinate 93,336,383 downwards.
TTCGTGTACTAGGATTTGTCTGTACATTTTCTCGACGTCACCATTGAATACGTATTTATACATACGCCACTGTAGTATAAGTAACATTAAATCTGGTTGTAATGTTGGTCCCGTATATAATACATCATTTAGGGAGTTACCTGAGCTTGTGCATTTAGATGCATTGAACACCACTCTTACTTTTGTTGTAAGTTTTTCAGGTTTTATAACCGCGTGGTGTGGAAGATAAAATGAGGCGTGTTTGCCTTTTGTAATTTTTTCATAGGAATTTACTGATTCCATATGATCTAGTTGTAGATACTCCTCAAGACCATTGTCGTATGAGGTTTTTAGCTCGCCTTTTTTAAGTAGGTTTCTTTCCATACTTAGAAACTGCTGTAGAGCTGAGGTTCGTGAGTGACCTAAGGCGAGTGTATCCGGAAATTGTTGCTTGAATGGTAGTCGAACGACGTACCTCCCGCTCTCTGATCTTGTAGTTGTGGCTTTGTAAAAGGCTTCACAATACTTATCGTCAGTTGTAGTAACGGGAATTGGCGGAAGTTCTTCGACTTCCCAGAATTTTCTCAATTGTGAATTAAGAGTGTTATTCGAAATATCTTCCACTTGCGTTGTGAACGTGGAGATTTTCTCTTTGACTTGACCACTTAAAATCCATCCAAAGATGGTATTTTGGACTAATAGGTTGTTGGAAATTTTCTCAACACCTTCAAGTATTATTTGGGGGATTAGATCGCTTCCCAATAATAAGTCGATTTGATTGGGGGTATGGCAATTGGGATCGGCAAGTTTCAGATGCGAAAACTTTTGCCAGTGCTCGCTATTTATATTATAGCTAGGGAGCATGTTTGTCAGTCGCGGCAGAACTATAGCTTGTGCTTTGATTCTTTGATCCGCATTTGAAGACATCAAGGTAATGAGACAGATTTTATTTGAGTTTTGAACTACTCTTCCGCCCATTCCCGAGATTTCAAAGTTGGCTGATTTGGTTGGTAAATTTAAAGTTTGTTGAACCTTCGATGCTATAAATGATCGCTGTGATCCTTGATCGATTAAGGCCCTTAGCTTGAATATTTCTCCTCGGTGTTCGATGGAGACGATTGCTGTAGGTAATAAAGTTTTGCTTTCATTTTCTGAATGAAGCGTTTGTATTCTGCCTGCTTTTGAGCAGCATGGTTGTTCTTGACAACTTTCTGGACTTTCCGTTTCGGTATTTTCAGCTGTTGCCGCTAGTCCAGTGGTTCTATTGAAAGTTCGACTGTTTTGGGAGTTATTATTATTATTAGTATGGAGCATTGAATGGTGTCTCCCCTGGCAATATGAGCACTTGTGAACACTCGGACATCTCTGCACTGGGTGACTCTTTGACAAACAGTTTGTGCAGAGTTTCTTCGTCCTGACTAAATTATTTCGCTCGTTTATTGATAATTTTATAAATTTCTCGCAAGATCTTATTGAATGACCCCCGTTACACAGTTCGCATGACCATTTATATGTGCTTTGTTCAGATGTGAACGACTGAGATTTGTTAAAACTCTTGTTGTTAGACTTATAGTTACTCCTATTATGGGAGTTATAATTACCGGCTTGGGGTTTAAAGAAGCTTTTATTTTTGTCTTCATTTGCATTTTTCGGCTTTGTTTCTTTTGTGCCTACCCGTTCTGCGATTTCGAACTGGGTGGTGAGAAAATCTTTCATTTGTTGCCACGTTGGGCATTTTTTACGGGATGAGAGCGATTGGTCCCATAAAATTAATGATTTTTCTGGTAATGTGGCAGCACAAATATTGACCAGAATAGGGTCCCAGTTTCCAGTGGGAATTTTTTGGGTTTCTAGAACCGATAAACAGTTTGTAACTGTGGACTGTAATTTCAGAAATTCCTCACTAGTTTCATTTTGAATTTTTGGTAAGTTCATTAATGTCGTTATTTGTTTGTCGACTAAGACTCTTTCATTTTCATATCTCGCTTTTAGCGCTTCCCAAGCCAGATTAAAATTGTCATCGTTAAGTGCGAACTGTTTAACTATTGCCGCTGCTTGACCTTTTGTTTTGTTTCTTAAATGGTATAATATTTGCGCTTGTGATAGCTTTGGGTGGTTTATGTAAACGGCTGAGAACATGTCTCGGAACGACGGCCGTTGCTCATAACCCCCATGAAATACTTCAGTATCACAGGCCGGCACTTTAAGATATATGCCTGAATTTGTTTCTTTGTTTTGTGTTTGGGGCAGCCCCACTCGTTGTTGAGTAGGTGCAATAATTGGCCTTAAAAGTTTTAATTGATCAGAGATCATGGCCTTAGTTTCTTCGTAACGGTCTAAGCAGTTTTCATATTTGGAATAAGCCGATTCTCTAAAATTTTCGGGCAAGTCTGAATCATCAGTTTCGATGATTGCGTCATATGCCGCTTGGAGCCGTGTCCAAAATCTGTCAAGAGACTTATCTTTGACTTCTAGCACCGATTCTGTATTTTCCTCTATGGGAATTGAAGCGAATCTATTGCAGTATCTTATGATACTGTAACTTTCTGTTATGAATTTTGCAGCTGAAAATTCTTTGCCCTTTTTTTGCCTTGCACCCTGTTTTGAGCGGGTACCGTCAGCAGGGCTGCCTTGTGGCTTTTCTTCTTCACCCATTTTCGGTGGCTCCACTACGATAAGAGGAGATTTTGGATCAGACATTTTGTCTGTATTATATTTTTCGCGCGACTGTTGGTTTCAAGTCGTTTATAATAAATAAATAAACCGATATATAAATGCAATATATATATAAATATATGCTGTTTTTTAATGTACCGAGATTTTATAATTGACGATGCTATTATTTTACGCGCGAGTGTAGTTTCTACCTTGGATTTATTTTATGAAACTATACCAAAGGCTAATTAAAATTATTACCCCTTATAATTCTCTTATATATTTTTTATAAGTACTTACAGTATTTTTTGTAAGGTTTACTTATCTGTATGTGCTTCCGATATTTTTTGTTGGGTAGTATAGTTAGCGAGGGTGGCTGCTGCACGTTTGTGTGCTTGTCTATTTGTATACCTTACAGTGAAGAATAGCAATGCAGGTACACAATAGACTTTGTTCTGCTTGCTAAGTTCAATGCAATTTAGTGCAAGGAACTTTGTTGCTTATATTTTTTTTTTTTTTTTGGGATGCTGGACTGTAGCTTTTTCGCAAGTTTTACTAGGAGACCAGAACTAGCCTTGCTAACAATTTAAATATTTTCTTTTATTTTTCTTTATTCTTTCTAGGTACTGCTTATTTTGTTAGTGCAATCCTGCCTTTGCTTGACTTATGTGCGCCAGGGAATGCAAGCTAAAGGGGGTATTGCCGGGTAATTTGCAAGTAAAAACTTGAAGCCTATATTTTGTTTTTGGATTTTTTTAATTTGTGCTTGACAACACGAAAAATAAGCAGTAGGTATGTCCGCGGTGAGATTTTGTATTTAAGTATTTGTTGTAATACTTGGTGCGGGACTTAATACGGAAATTCAAATGTTTTTTATATCTATATGTAGGTAAATTGGATGGTCGGACTTTGACCGAGATCACTTTTATATATATATTTTTTCTGATCCTGTTATTTCAAAATGCCGTATTTTGCTGGGAAATTTCGGCAGTATTAAATTTTTGAATATATGTATGTATGTATATATTTTTATATGTAATATAGTTCGATACGGATTTGTTAAAAATTCCGTACAAATGCCAAATGAACGTCTTAATAATCGAAAATGATACAACTCACCGCTCTGTTGTAAGGGTTAAGGGGGAATTTACTTAGCCTTTTTTTTTTTTTTTTTTTTAAAGCTATTTATATTTTTGTTATTGTTGTTTGTCCTTCCTTCCCTCGCTTTTTCCTTTTATATGTGTATCAACAATTTTTGTTAAGTGATTTAGTATTTTGTCCGCGCCCGGTTTTTTGTTGTTTTATGGTTTTGTTGTTGTTTGTTGACCGGCGCGCCCGATGAAATTGTTAACTTTACTTTGTTTAAATTTTTAGTTTGTTTGTTTTGTGCAAATTTTATTTTATTTTTTTTTCACCCTAATGTGGGACTTCACTTTGCACGTTTTTGTTTTTGTAAATTTGTTTTCCAAAATTTTTATGTGGACTGTAAATTGTTGTTTGCTTAATTTGTTTGTTTTTGTTCACTTTTGTATTTTTTACCACTGTCCATATGTTTTTGCGCCTTTTTTTTTTGTTTTTTATTGTGGACTTTTGTTATTTTGTATTTTTTTTTTTTTTGCTTTCACTGTCCATAGGTGCTTTTTCTTTAAGGCGAAGATGGACCATATATAATTGTAGGCACTTCACTACACTTTCACTTCCCGATTCACTCACCTTGGCACTCGATAGCTCAAATAAATAAAAATACTTTTATTGGGTTTAAATTTAAAATTGGGCGCTTTATTTTGCGGAGCGAAAAATAGAGAGATGTGGCGGGTACAAAAGATAATACAATTGTGTTTGTTGTAAAAGTGTAGGCGTTTTTTGGTGTTGACAATTTGTGTGTGTGTAACTATGTTAGTGTGCGTGTGAAGTGTGGTGAAGTGGGCGGCCGCAGGGTTGCTGCGATCGCTATGTTCGTTACGGCTCAGTTAGCCACTTGTACAAATGTATCAGTATAGAACGTTCATTTGCAGCCTTACATACTGCAATACTTTCTTGTCTAAACTAATACTTTAAAATTTTCTTCTTTAATTGCTAAATTTACATTCTACATATCTTCAATTTAATAATTTTAAGTTTTACGAGCTCAAGGCCAGTTGATACTATTTCTTAGCCAGTTATTATTATTTTTGATTTAAGGAAAAATTGAAAGCAACGAACATATACACGCTATAGATATAGTACTATTTCGAAAACAGCCACGATTTCTCGTCCGACTAATTCGTATAGTTTTGCTATTTCAGAAGATCTTGCAGCGAATCGAACCCGCGCACTTCTGATTTTGCAAAGCGCTGCTGCCTTACCTATAGGCTATGCTGCGTGTAGTTCCCTTTTTGTGCTCTGCCTTTGAGCTAGCTCATCATAAGTTTTAAGGAATTGTCCGAAATACCAAAGTAATGTTTGAGTTTCATACCTAGAAAATTATGTTTGACCATGTAAAAAGCTTTAAAGTAGTCCAAAAGGCAAAGGCGTGTTAGGGAACCATCGTCGTTCTTATGTATGTATATCGCCAAGTACTTTCATTGTTGCAGTTGAACAGATATGATTTGGCTTAAACCCATACTGCAGTGGGGATAGTAATTTGTGGCACTGAATGTAGGACGAAATTTGAGCAGCCGTCAACGATTCACATACCTCCGCCAATACAGGTAATATACTGATTGGTCTATAATCCCCAGGGGGAATAAAATTATACATTGTTTTATGAAAATAAAATAAATAAAGTACAACCATGTACCATCCCTAACTCAATAACACTCCCACCACTAGTTTAACACAACAGAGATAACGATGGATACGCTTAAGCATGCAAGCAAGAGGAAGAGAGATCGCTCCAGTGTATCCGAACACGATGCAAGGAGGAGATGTCTGGCCATAACACCGACCCTTCGAGAACACGAACAGGGAACAACCAAGAAATTTCTAGGTGCGTAGGGTAACACCCTGTTGGACTATAAATGGGAATGACCAAGTAAGGCAGGTTGATCAGTTTATTTTCAAGTGTTGTTCAGTGAACTACTGTGAAGTTACCAAACTCTTAAATTTGTATTGCATTTATTACTAGTAAATAAAACTAGCTATTTGTTACAGTATCTGTGCGTGTGTTTATTTGACTTTATAGTGATCGAACTCAGGATTATTTATTGAGGAATTCTCGAATTCGTCACAATTGGTGTCAGAAGAGGTATTGTTAAATAAATACCAGTGATTACAAGGACATGACGAAATTGAGTGAATCATAAATAAGCTGGAACAACGTGGAGGAAATACAAAAGGAAATAAATCAGAGGTACAGTCACGATTGCGAGAGGTTATGGAAGCGGAAGGAATTAATGTTGACGAGTATGTGTTTCATCTTGTGGAAGAAGCATCGACGAAAATGGAAGAGAAGACTGAGTCTTCGTTTACAGTGGCAAGTGTGGACAGAAACATTATATTGGCTGTATTGACTCAGATGTCGGCCAAATTGGAAGAACAGAAAACTTGCATGGTATCTCAGTTTGAAGAACAGACAACTTGCAACAACGAATGTCGTCAAAATTGGAAGAACAATAGGAGCGTATATCCATGTAGGTGGCACAAATATCTTCGCAGTTAAAAGCACAGGAAGAGAGGGTTACGTCAAAACTAGAAGTTTAAGATGTAAAAATTGCACAATTTCAGGATAAAATAGAGGCTGAGGAGGAAGCTTTGAGAGGTCGTATCCATGAATTGCAACTGCTTCAACAAGTATTCCCAAGGTAAATACCCCATATTTGAAGGGACCTCTAGCCGAAATCTTACAGACTATTCTTGAAGCGAACGAAACAGTTATGAGGCATTGATGAGTGCAGTTGAGAGACGCTATGGTAGCGAACATCGAAAACAGATATACCAAATAGAATTACAGAATCGCTTCCAGAAACCTAATGAGACTTTGTAGGAATTCGCGTCGGACATCGAGAGGTTGGCCCATCTAACAAATGCAGACGCACCTGTAGAGTACACGGAGAGGGTAAAAATCCAAACTTTTATAAATGGAATACGTGATGTGGAGACAAAGCGGTCCACATTTGCAAACCCCAAAAGGGCATTTCCTGCAACAGTATCACATGCTCTGACGCAGGGCACAGCCTCGCTATTAAGTAAACCGGCGTACCAAGCTCACCGCGTGAAAGTAGAGCGGCCAGACTGGGTAGACAGAATTCTGGAAGCATAAAGCAGAAAAATGATGGTGTCATCAAACGCTTTAAGTGTGGAAAATGTGGTCACATTGCGCGTTTTTGCGGCACTGGCTTCAGTAATCCAAGCAATTCAGGTGGGCGTAAACGCAAAGCTAGAGAAGATGAGCAAGATGAATGCCCCATAATCTCTGTGTCACAACTTGGACGGAAAGCGAGTAATGCTACTCTTGAATGGTACGTGGACTGGAAAAATCGCTTGCTGTCTGTAGATACTGGTGCATGACATTTCATCATTCGGAGGTACCTGGTCAGGTGAAAGCAAGCAAGTCCTAAGAGAAGTGACGTGCAAAGTTGTGATTGGGAATGTGGCTTACTATCACAACTTCTTGGTAGCGAATATTGTCGACGAAGTCATCATTGGCATCGACTTCTTCGTAAGGAACAGAGTTATGACTTACAACGGCGAAGAACTACCTCTGATCTTTGGACACAATAGTGGATATAGCACCAAGGGAGTGATCTTGGAAATGGAGCAGCAGGAGCCTCGTAAGGCAAAGGTAGCTCCTCGACCGTTGGCTTTCGGACAGGTGCCTCCTGAAAAAGATTCGGCAAGGGCATGTGGAAGATCCAGATTTGGCATGTGTGTTGAAAGGACTGAAGGAGAACAAACAGCCAAGAAGAGAAGGGATGATTAGAGAGAGTCGCATCGCAAAAGCAAATTGGGCACAATGAAGCAGTTTGAAGCTAATATATGGTTGCTTGCATCGGATATGGAAAAGTGAAAATGGCCAGAATCATCGAAAACTTATTGTTGTTCCCCAGGCAAGAGTTTTAGATGTCATCAAAGCGTCACATAGTTGCTCAGATGGGGTGCATATGGGAATAAAGAAAACCATGCAGAAGGTAAAGAGGTGGTTCTATTGGATTGGATGCAGACAATCTATAAGAGAATGGATTGCTAAGTGTGCGAAGAGTGCTGAGGATAAAAGTAGAAGATCTGGCGGTTATGGTCCGAGGAAGCAACGCAACTCAGTGGATAAAGTAAAACAGTGCACTGGGCATGAGAGAACGGAACGGAATTCTGAAGAAATGATTTGCAGAAATGTTTGCCGGGTACCACTGGGAACGAAAGTGAACACACAAATCCATGCGGGATTAAGGACAGACAAAACGGTTGGAATATGTGACAATGTAATGCATTATGGGAATCTCTGCAGGAGAGGATGGATGTTGGAGTTTCAATCCCTGGAGGAAAGCAGTGCCAGCCATTGAGTGGCTAGCAGAGTTTAGTTCGGGGAAATGTGTCTGATCGGGACTTAGGTGGAGGGCAGTGTGGCGAATATTCGCAAGCATGTACCAACCCTAACTCAATAACACTCCCACCACTAGTTTAACACAACAGAGATAACGATGGCTACGCTTATGCATGCAAGCAAGAGGAAGAGTGATCGCGCGAGTGTATGCGAATACGATGCAAATAGGAGATGTCAGTACTTAACACCGACCCTTCTATAACATGAAGAAGGAACAACCAAGAAATTTCTCGGTGCGTAGGATAGCACCCTGCTGGACTATAAAGGGCATTGACCAAGCAAGGCAAGTTAATCAGTTTATTTTCAAGTGTTGTTCAGTGAACTAGTGAAGAGCGATACAGCTATTTTTCAATATCAGTGAAAAGGGTGATAGCTATTTTTTATATCTATTGCGATCGCTGCTCTTTTCTTAGTGCTCATACAATATGCGTTCTACACTTCTTTCGATTCACCTGCGTAAGGTTAAACTGATAAAAATGTTCAAAAGTATGCTAGAATCTGGTGTCTAAGAGAGATCACGAAATAAAAATATAAATCCCAATTTTTGTCAAAAAAATTCCAGTTTTATTCAATATGTATTCATATATGTACATAGTAATATACTCAGATTTTCTTTACGCCAAATTAACACGAAATGTTATCAAGCCCTATTCTGAAAAATCTTTAAAAATTAATGAAATGAAATACCAACTAGAAATGTGAAGGTTTTGTGACTATAAGTTACGTAAAATATAATAAAGTTAGAATTGCATTCTTAAGGTAAACATAACAAAAGCCAAGGTTATACGAACACGTTACGATAAGCCAACAAAAAAACTTTTTTTTAATTCTATTCTACAGTATAAATATACAGTCATTGATTCTCTTTCATGTTGAAGTTTAAAAATAAGGTAATATAATATACTTTATATCAGGGTTTGAATTGCTGGCTGAAAAATAGCAAAAGTTTCAAATTTTTAGCTTAACTAGAAATCAGTTTTTTGTCAGATTCGAAAATTTGCTTGTAGCCTACATTTATAGTTCAAAAATATTTCAGCAACTAAAAATATGCAAAGTAAAAAAAAATTTTTTTTCATTTTACTTCAGCAGTAAGTTGAACGGAAACGAGCTTCCTCTTCAAATAACATAGATATTTAAGCGCTAACCTATAAATGCTAAAAGAGTTCATTTTGTGGACTATATAACATATATCTATTCGTTTCATGTGATTGTTAATAAAAATAAATATTTAACCTTGTTTATCTACTTTCTTTGTCTATTCTAACAAAAAAGTGTTCTCCCAAAGTCATAGGGGCCCCATTATCCTAATATGCCCAGGGCCCCCAATAGGTTAAAGACGGCCCTGCCGCGGTGGCCGTCATAGTGTGGCTTTATTATACGAGGCTCAGTTGAAAGAAGTTTTTATATTTCGAATCCCAAGCCTAACGTAATATCTGTTATGCAGGGAATAATACTTCGTTTGTTACTCGTCTTACTTTTGTTTTTCCATATACACATCCGTACATATGTCTTGCGGATGTAAGTATAGCAAAAATGCATATAAAAATTGAAGGAATTGCACCAGTACGATCAGAACATCGTATAATTATTTGAATTTCCCTATGAAATTTTGAAATAGCTGCTGAAAAAAAGCAAAAAAATTTTAGTTTTACTATCTTTCAGTCAGCTATTCGAAACATAAATTCGGCTGTGAAAAAACTGAAACAAATGAAAAATGAAAAAACTTAAATATAAAAAGTTAATAGCTTAAAGCCTCAGCAAAATTCTCAAGTTTTTTTTCTGCTGATTGCTGAATCTTGTTTCCGTTCAACTTACTGCTGAAGTAAAATGAAAAAAAAATTTTCTTTACTTTGCTTATTTTTAGTTACTGAATCATTTTCAAAACTCGAGTAAAATCAATTTTGAAATACTTGAAAATAGTTAAACATTTTCAAACCCTGCTTTATATTTTATGATTTGCGTTTAAAAAAAGAAGCATTTTAGCCTTTTCGTCGTCTAAGCGCAATCTTCTTTCATTTAAAATAAGGCCGGCTTTAGAAAAAATCCTTGCACAGGGGACTGATGTTCCTAAAAGGCCTTTTACAATATGTTTTTTTACATGGCCTGTCCCTTTTTCTACACTCACGTAATGTCGTATGACTTTCAATACTTCCAACAGTCCAATTTATCCGCTTCTTTTTACACAATAACAAACTAAATCCAAAAAAATAAAATACAACAAATAAGAGCACATATGATTCTAATTGTGTGTCAGACAAAAATAGAAATGTTTCTATTTCGTTTCTGCATTCTTCTGACTTATATAAAAGAAAAATTTAAGTTGCGTTTACACGTTATGTTGGTTTTCCGACGTTAAATGTGGCATATACACATGACAAAAACATATCGTGTAAAATGCCTTTAAGCATCCTAGCTTTTCGCGAGCTATAGGAGATAAGTATGGGTATTTGTATCTGTTTTGAGCCGCCATAAACTTCTGGACCTCTATTATTGCTCTTGAGTCCGAAGTCCGTCGCGGCCTGTTCGAGGCAATATTGGAGTCTAAGCAGCTCCATATAGAGTACTCGGATGGAATATCAACATCAAGGAGATCAATTAGCTGAGTTTCTTGAGCAACAATGCTAACTTCTGCGATGGTCTGGTTTTTAAAAATTTTCCTATGTTGAAGTGTCGGAAAATGCAAAATTTTTAAACCGAGGATCCATGAATGATGCCTGTCCGAGTGTTTTGCTCTTTTCCAAATTTCTTAGCCGTTCGTTTTTTTCTTTCAATAATTTGAAGGCAACTTCTTTGACCTGGACCACGTAAACATTACTTTTTGCCAATTTTTAAATATATTTTTCAGACCGTTTGCAATTTGGATCACCATTGATCCAGTGACCGCTTATTTTTTTTGTTGCTTGCTCAAAGGGTCTCAATAAAAAATAATAAAATAAAATCCTTTAACATTGACCATTCATCAGGACTTATTCTTGGCAAGTCGGTTTCAATAAGTGCGAGAGTACTCTTAACAGCGTCTTCGACTTTAATAAAGCGTCCGACTATATAAAATCCAGAATTCCATCTGGTATCGACACTTTGAATAAGTTTTAAGGGTTCGGTACCGGCATTGTGTTGAAAAGGCATGAATTTTGGATTTGTAGAGGTGCTTTTCCTAGAGTGTGCAATTTGCTTGACTTTTGGCAGAACTTACAACAAGATTCAAAGTGTGCGCAAAACAACCTAGATGTCGCAGCTTGAGCTCAGTTTGCAAGGCACCCTTTAGTCGTAACTTTTTATATTTCAAAATTCTTCGAGGCATGATCTACACTCATTGGGCAGCAATCAAGCAATATGTTGGTTAGTTCAAAATTTTCGTCTACAAAGTGTGCAGTAATGGCTATGTAATTAACTATATTACGAGACGTCCAGCAGTCAGTTGTAATGCACAACTTTATACCCCCCGCAACTTTTAGTAAATCTTAAAATTTTCTTGAAACATTTTTTGGAAAATTTTTACAATTTAAAGAAATATTATTGCCAGATAGAATTTTTTCCATACTTGTAAAAATATCTGTATATGATAATAAGGAAAATTCAATAGAAGCATAGTATGTAATAATTTAAATATTTATCTCAGATAGAATTTAATCCATACTTGTAAAAATATCTTTGAAGGAAAGATTAGTTTTTTGTGGTGAAAGTTATAAGTTTCGAATTTTTTTCCAAATAATCTCGCTTATGGAATTCTAGTATATAATGTGCAAGTTCTTAGTAACAACATTTTTTAAAAGGCTTCTAAACGATTCCGTTGGAGATTAACTGTCATTTTGTTTATGAAAACTGTATATTACAATAAGTCAAGCCTGAAAAACAACAACAATACAATATTTCTATTATACATTTGTTGTAAACTTTCTATTCAAAAAAATGTTACTTTTATTATTCCAAAAAGAAATGTTACTTACACAATTGCTCCAGCAAATGACAGTTTCGTTTTCATTTTTTTTTTTTGGTTTCACTTTAGCCCTGCTTACTTGATGTTGTGCCGCTGTTGCAGAAGCAACGCCGCAAAAAAATAAGGGTGATTTTGTAGACATGCGCGTACGTACATGATTTGCAACCCAAATGTACTATTTGAAGCACGAAATTCTCAAAAGCATTATGATTTCACTCTTATTTACAACAAAGTTTTATATCTAATGTAAATAACTAAATATTTAAAAACTTAGAATATTAGTTGAACAGAAACTTAAAATGTAAGACGGGGTTGTTAACTGAACGATTGCTGTCCCAATACTGAATTGTTTTCTTCCTCGCTCGTGTATGTATTTATCTATCGACAGTTCTGGAGGGTTCTTGCTACTCATGATAGTGGAAACGTTTCTGTCGCTCAGGCTGGTATGAAAAATCCCACGAAATTCTAGTCAATTAACTAAAATGTTTACTTACTAGTTTGGCGGGTGGGTCAGGTCGTAGATCTGACTTTTATCAGACCCACAAAGATTTTTGCTAAAACATTTACTTCGTAATAGGTATATAATATTATAATTTTGGCGTATTCACATGCACACTATTGAAAATACATGAAAATTGGTTAAAAATAAGAAGTCTTTTTTTGATTGCTTTTCATTGAACAAACTTTATGATTTTATTCAGAGCAGCGCACTCATTAAATTTGGTTTATAAGTGTGCAACAGATTGCTGTACTAAAGTATCAATCTTCTTCCATTTTATTGGAAATTTATACACCTTTTTTTCTGCTTATACTCACTGATGCGGTCGCGTTACAAAGACACTAAACGAAAATATGTCGAAAATGTCTGTATTGAAAATGTTGTCGGGCACTAGGTGGTCAGCCCGAGCTGATGCTACCAAGCGGCTTTTTTGTGGGTTTACTACTGTCAAGAAAACTTTGGAAGACATTTCCAATGACGTATATCAGAAGGCAGAGTGTCGCAATCAAGCTTACGCTTTAAGTGTGGAAAATGTGGTCACATTGCGCGTTATTGCGGCACTGGCTTCAGTAATCCAAGCAATTCAGGTGGGCGTAAACGCAAAGCTAGAGAAGATGAGCAAGATGAATGCCCCATAATCTCTGTGTCACAACTTGGACGGAAAGCGAGTAGTGCTACTCTTGAATGGTACGTGGACTGGAAAAATCGCTTGCTGTCTGTAGATACTGGTGCATGACATTTCATCATTCGGAGGTACCTGGTCAGGTGAAAGCAAGCAAGTCCTAAGAGAAGTGACGTGCAAAGTTGTGATTGGGAATGTGGCTTACTATCACAACTTCTTGGTAGCGAATATTGTCGACGAAGTCATCATTGGCATCGACTTCTTCGTAAGGAACAGAGTTATGACTTACAACGGCGAAGAACTACCTCTGATCTTTGGACACAATAGTGGATATAGCACCAAGGGAGTGATCTTGGAAATGGAGCAGCAGGAGCCTCGTAAGGCAAAGGTAGCTCCTCGACCGTTGGCTTTCGGACAGGTGCCTCCTGAAAAAGATTCGGCAAGGGCATGTGGAAGATCCAGATTTGGCATGTGTGTTGAAAGGACTGAAGGAGAACAAACAGCCAAGAAGAGAAGGGATGATTAGAGAGAGTCGCATCGCAAAAGCAAATTGGGCACAATGAAGCAGTTTGAAGCTAATATATGGTTGCTTGCATCGGATATGGAAAAGTGAAAATGGCCAGAATCATCGAAAACTTATTGTTGTTCCCCAGGCAAGAGTTTTAGATGTCATCAAAGCGTCACATAGTTGCTCAGATGGGGTGCATATGGGAATAAAGAAAACCATGCAGAAGGTAAAGAGGTGGTTCTATTGGATGTCGACCAAATTGGAAGAACAGAAAACTTGCATGGTATCTCAGTTTGAAGAACAGACAACTTGCAACAACGAATGTCGTCAAAATTGGAAGAACAATAGGAGCGTATATCCATGTAGGTGGCACAAATATCTTCGCAGTTAAAAGCACAGGAAGAGAGGGTTACGTCAAAACTAGAAGTTTAAGATGTAAAAATTGCACAATTTCAGGATAAAATAGAGGCTGAGGAGGAAGCTTTGAGAGGTCGTATCCATGAATTGCAACTGCTTCAACAAGTATTCCCAAGGTAAATACCCCATATTTGAAGGGACCTCTAGCCGAAATCTTACAGACTATTCTTGAAGCGAACGAAACAGTTATGAGGCATTGATGAGTGCAGTTGAGAGACGCTATGGTAGCGAACATCGAAAACAGATATACCAAATAGAATTACAGAATCGCTTCCAGAAACCTAATGAGACTTTGTAGGAATTCGCGTCGGACATCGAGAGGTTGGCCCATCTAACAAATGCAGACGCACCTGTAGAGTACACGGAGAGGGTAAAAATCCAAACTTTTATAAATGGAATACGTGATGTGGAGACAAAGCGGTCCACATTTGCAAACCCCAAAAGGGCATTTCCTGCAACAGTATCACATGCTCTGACGCAGGGCACAGCCTCGCTATTAAGTAAACCGGCGTACCAAGCTCACCGCGTGAAAGTAGAGCGGCCAGACTGGGTAGACAGAATTCTGGAAGCATAAAGCAGAAAAATGATGGTGTCATCAAACGCTTTAAGTGTGGAAAATGTGGTCACATTGCGCGTTTTTGCGGCACTGGCTTCAGTAATCCAAGCAATTCAGGTGGGCGTAAACGCAAAGCTAGAGAAGATGAGCAAGATGAATGCCCCATAATCTCTGTGTCACAACTTGGACGGAAAGCGAGTAATGCTACTCTTGAATGGTACGTGGACTGGAAAAATCGCTTGCTGTCTGTAGATACTGGTGCATGACATTTCATCATTCGGAGGTACCTGGTCAGGTGAAAGCAAGCAAGTCCTAAGAGAAGTGACGTGCAAAGTTGTGATTGGGAATGTGGCTTACTATCACAACTTCTTGGTAGCGAATATTGTCGACGAAGTCATCATTGGCATCGACTTCTTCGTAAGGAACAGAGTTATGACTTACAACGGCGAAGAACTACCTCTGATCTTTGGACACAATAGTGGATATAGCACCAAGGGAGTGATCTTGGAAATGGAGCAGCAGGAGCCTCGTAAGGCAAAGGTAGCTCCTCGACCGTTGGCTTTCGGACAGGTGCCTCCTGAAAAAGATTCGGCAAGGGCATGTGGAAGATCCAGATTTGGCATGTGTGTTGAAAGGACTGAAGGAGAACAAACAGCCAAGAAGAGAAGGGATGATTAGAGAGAGTCGCATCGCAAAAGCAAATTGGGCACAATGAAGCAGTTTGAAGCTAATATATGGTTGCTTGCATCGGATATGGAAAAGTGAAAATGGCCAGAATCATCGAAAACTTATTGTTGTTCCCCAGGCAAGAGTTTTAGATGTCATCAAAGCGTCACATAGTTGCTCAGATGGGGTGCATATGGGAATAAAGAAAACCATGCAGAAGGTAAAGAGGTGGTTCTATTGGATTGGATGCAGACAATCTATAAGAGAATGGATTGCTAAGTGTGCGAAGAGTGCTGAGGATAAAAGTAGAAGAACTGGCGGTTATGGTCCGAGGAAGCAACGCAACTCAGTGGATAAAGTAAAACAGTGCACTGGGCATGAGAGAACGGAACGGAATTCTGAAGAAATGATTTGCAGAAATGTTTGCCGGGTACCACTGGGAACGAAAGTGAACACACAAATCCATGCGGGATTAAGGACAGACAAAACGGTTGGAATATGTGACAATGTAATGCATTATGGGAATCTCTGCAGGAGAGGATGGATGTTGGAGTTTCAATCCCTGGAGGAAAGCAGTGCCAGCCATTGAGTGGCTAGCAGAGTTTAGTTCGGGGAAATGTGTCTGATCGGGACTTAGGTGGAGGGCAGTGTGGCGAATATTCGCAAGCATGTACCAACCCTAACTCAATAACACTCCCACCACTAGTTTAACACAACAGAGATAACGATGGCTACGCTTATGCATGCAAGCAAGAGGAAGAGTGATCGCGCGAGTGTATGCGAATACGATGCAAATAGGAGATGTCAGTACTTAACACCGACCCTTCTATAACATGAAGAAGGAACAACCAAGAAATTTCTCGGTGCGTAGGATAGCACCCTGCTGGACTATAAAGGGCATTGACCAAGCAAGGCAAGTTAATCAGTTTATTTTCAAGTGTTGTTCAGTGAACTAGTGAAGAGCGATACAGCTATTTTTCAATATCAGTGAAAAGGGTGATAGCTATTTTTTATATCTATTGCGATCGCTGCTCTTTTCTTAGTGCTCATACAATATGCGTTCTACACTTCTTTCGATTCACCTGCGTAAGGTTAAACTGATAAAAATGTTCAAAAGTATGCTAGAATCTGGTGTCTAAGAGAGATCACGAAATAAAAATATAAATCCCAATTTTTGTCAAAAAAATTCCAGTTTTATTCAATATGTATTCATATATGTACATAGTAATATACTCAGATTTTCTTTACGCCAAATTAACACGAAATGTTATCAAGCCCTATTCTGAAAAATCTTTAAAAATTAATGAAATGAAATACCAACTAGAAATGTGAAGGTTTTGTGACTATAAGTTACGTAAAATATAATAAAGTTAGAATTGCATTCTTAAGGTAAACATAACAAAAGCCAAGGTTATACGAACACGTTACGATAAGCCAACAAAAAAACTTTTTTTTAATTCTATTCTACAGTATAAATATACAGTCATTGATTCTCTTTCATGTTGAAGTTTAAAAATAAGGTAATATAATATACTTTATATCAGGGTTTGAATTGCTGGCTGAAAAATAGCAAAAGTTTCAAATTTTTAGCTTAACTAGAAATCAGTTTTTTGTCAGATTCGAAAATTTGCTTGTAGCCTACATTTATAGTTCAAAAATATTTCAGCAACTAAAAATATGCAAAGTAAAAAAAAATTTTTTTTCATTTTACTTCAGCAGTAAGTTGAACGGAAACGAGCTTCCTCTTCAAATAACATAGATATTTAAGCGCTAACCTATAAATGCTAAAAGAGTTCATTTTGTGGACTATATAACATATATCTATTCGTTTCATGTGATTGTTAATAAAAATAAATATTTAACCTTGTTTATCTACTTTCTTTGTCTATTCTAACAAAAAAGTGTTCTCCCAAAGTCATAGGGGCCCCATTATCCTAATATGCCCAGGGCCCCCAATAGGTTAAAGACGGCCCTGCCGCGGTGGCCGTCATAGTGTGGCTTTATTATACGAGGCTCAGTTGAAAGAAGTTTTTATATTTCGAATCCCAAGCCTAACGTAATATCTGTTATGCAGGGAATAATACTTCGTTTGTTACTCGTCTTACTTTTGTTTTTCCATATACACATCCGTACATATGTCTTGCGGATGTAAGTATAGCAAAAATGCATATAAAAATTGAAGGAATTGCACCAGTACGATCAGAACATCGTATAATTATTTGAATTTCCCTATGAAATTTTGAAATAGCTGCTGAAAAAAAGCAAAAAAAATTTAGTTTTACTATCTTTCAGTCAGCTATTCGA
This sequence comes from Merzomyia westermanni, assembly GCA_949987695.1. Taxonomy (NCBI): domain Eukaryota; kingdom Metazoa; phylum Arthropoda; class Insecta; order Diptera; family Tephritidae; genus Merzomyia; species Merzomyia westermanni. Next base: position 93,318,722 of record OX465290.1, on the reverse strand, counting down.
AACATAAATTCGGCTGTGAAAAAACTGAAACAAATGAAAAATGAAAAAACTTAAATATAAAAAGTTAATAGCTTAAAGCCTCAGCAAAATTCTCAAGTTTTTTTTCTGCTGATTGCTGAATCTTGTTTCCGTTCAACTTACTGCTGAAGTAAAATGAAAAAAAAATTTTCTTTACTTTGCTTATTTTTAGTTACTGAATCATTTTCAAAACTCGAGTAAAATCAATTTTGAAATACTTGAAAATAGTTAAACATTTTCAAACCCTGCTTTATATTTTATGATTTGCGTTTAAAAAAAGAAGCATTTTAGCCTTTTCGTCGTCTAAGCGCAATCTTCTTTCATTTAAAATAAGGCCGGCTTTAGAAAAAATCCTTGCACAGGGGACTGATGTTCCTAAAAGGCCTTTTACAATATGTTTTTTTACATGGCCTGTCCCTTTTTCTACACTCACGTAATGTCGTATGACTTTCAATACTTCCAACAGTCCAATTTATCCGCTTCTTTTTACACAATAACAAACTAAATCCAAAAAAATAAAATACAACAAATAAGAGCACATATGATTCTAATTGTGTGTCAGACAAAAATAGAAATGTTTCTATTTCGTTTCTGCATTCTTCTGACTTATATAAAAGAAAAATTTAAGTTGCGTTTACACGTTATGTTGGTTTTCCGACGTTAAATGTGGCATATACACATGACAAAAACATATCGTGTAAAATGCCTTTAAGCATCCTAGCTTTTCGCGAGCTATAGGAGATAAGTATGGGTATTTGTATCTGTTTTGAGCCGCCATAAACTTCTGGACCTCTATTATTGCTCTTGAGTCCGAAGTCCGTCGCGGCCTGTTCGAGGCAATATTGGAGTCTAAGCAGCTCCATATAGAGTACTCGGATGGAATATCAACATCAAGGAGATCAATTAGCTGAGTTTCTTGAGCAACAATGCTAACTTCTGCGATGGTCTGGTTTTTAAAAATTTTCCTATGTTGAAGTGTCGGAAAATGCAAAATTTTTAAACCGAGGATCCATGAATGATGCCTGTCCGAGTGTTTTGCTCTTTTCCAAATTTCTTAGCCGTTCGTTTTTTTCTTTCAATAATTTGAAGGCAACTTCTTTGACCTGGACCACGTAAACATTACTTTTTGCCAATTTTTAAATATATTTTTCAGACCGTTTGCAATTTGGATCACCATTGATCCAGTGACCGCTTATTTTTTTTGTTGCTTGCTCAAAGGGTCTCAATAAAAAATAATAAAATAAAATCCTTTAACATTGACCATTCATCAGGACTTATTCTTGGCAAGTCGGTTTCAATAAGTGCGAGAGTACTCTTAACAGCGTCTTCGACTTTAATAAAGCGTCCGACTATATAAAATCCAGAATTCCATCTGGTATCGACACTTTGAATAAGTTTTAAGGGTTCGGTACCGGCATTGTGTTGAAAAGGCATGAATTTTGGATTTGTAGAGGTGCTTTTCCTAGAGTGTGCAATTTGCTTGACTTTTGGCAGAACTTACAACAAGATTCAAAGTGTGCGCAAAACAACCTAGATGTCGCAGCTTGAGCTCAGTTTGCAAGGCACCCTTTAGTCGTAACTTTTTATATTTCAAAATTCTTCGAGGCATGATCTACACTCATTGGGCAGCAATCAAGCAATATGTTGGTTAGTTCAAAATTTTCGTCTACAAAGTGTGCAGTAATGGCTATGTAATTAACTATATTACGAGACGTCCAGCAGTCAGTTGTAATGCACAACTTTATACCCCCCGCAACTTTTAGTAAATCTTAAAATTTTCTTGAAACATTTTTTGGAAAATTTTTACAATTTAAAGAAATATTATTGCCAGATAGAATTTTTTCCATACTTGTAAAAATATCTGTATATGATAATAAGGAAAATTCAATAGAAGCATAGTATGTAATAATTTAAATATTTATCTCAGATAGAATTTAATCCATACTTGTAAAAATATCTTTGAAGGAAAGATTAGTTTTTTGTGGTGAAAGTTATAAGTTTCGAATTTTTTTCCAAATAATCTCGCTTATGGAATTCTAGTATATAATGTGCAAGTTCTTAGTAACAACATTTTTTAAAAGGCTTCTAAACGATTCCGTTGGAGATTAACTGTCATTTTGTTTATGAAAACTGTATATTACAATAAGTCAAGCCTGAAAAACAACAACAATACAATATTTCTATTATACATTTGTTGTAAACTTTCTATTCAAAAAAATGTTACTTTTATTATTCCAAAAAGAAATGTTACTTACACAATTGCTCCAGCAAATGACAGTTTCGTTTTCATTTTTTTTTTTTGGTTTCACTTTAGCCCTGCTTACTTGATGTTGTGCCGCTGTTGCAGAAGCAACGCCGCAAAAAAATAAGGGTGATTTTGTAGACATGCGCGTACGTACATGATTTGCAACCCAAATGTACTATTTGAAGCACGAAATTCTCAAAAGCATTATGATTTCACTCTTATTTACAACAAAGTTTTATATCTAATGTAAATAACTAAATATTTAAAAACTTAGAATATTAGTTGAACAGAAACTTAAAATGTAAGACGGGGTTGTTAACTGAACGATTGCTGTCCCAATACTGAATTGTTTTCTTCCTCGCTCGTGTATGTATTTATCTATCGACAGTTCTGGAGGGTTCTTGCTACTCATGATAGTGGAAACGTTTCTGTCGCTCAGGCTGGTATGAAAAATCCCACGAAATTCTAGTCAATTAACTAAAATGTTTACTTACTAGTTTGGCGGGTGGGTCAGGTCGTAGATCTGACTTTTATCAGACCCACAAAGATTTTTGCTAAAACATTTACTTCGTAATAGGTATATAATATTATAATTTTGGCGTATTCACATGCACACTATTGAAAATACATGAAAATTGGTTAAAAATAAGAAGTCTTTTTTTGATTGCTTTTCATTGAACAAACTTTATGATTTTATTCAGAGCAGCGCACTCATTAAATTTGGTTTATAAGTGTGCAACAGATTGCTGTACTAAAGTATCAATCTTCTTCCATTTTATTGGAAATTTATACACCTTTTTTTCTGCTTATACTCACTGATGCGGTCGCGTTACAAAGACACTAAACGAAAATATGTCGAAAATGTCTGTATTGAAAATGTTGTCGGGCACTAGGTGGTCAGCCCGAGCTGATGCTACCAAGCGGCTTTTTTGTGGGTTTACTACTGTCAAGAAAACTTTGGAAGACATTTCCAATGACGTAGATCAGAAGGCAGAGTGTCGCAATCAAGCTTACGCTTTAAGTGTGGAAAATGTGGTCACATTGCGCGTTATTGCGGCACTGGCTTCAGTAATCCAAGCAATTCAGGTGGGCGTAAACGCAAAGCTAGAGAAGATGAGCAAGATGAATGCCCCATAATCTCTGTGTCACAACTTGGACGGAAAGCGAGTAGTGCTACTCTTGAATGGTACGTGGACTGGAAAAATCGCTTGCTGTCTGTAGATACTGGTGCATGACATTTCATCATTCGGAGGTACCTGGTCAGGTGAAAGCAAGCAAGTCCTAAGAGAAGTGACGTGCAAAGTTGTGATTGGGAATGTGGCTTACTATCACAACTTCTTGGTAGCGAATATTGTCGACGAAGTCATCATTGGCATCGACTTCTTCGTAAGGAACAGAGTTATGACTTACAACGGCGAAGAACTACCTCTGATCTTTGGACACAATAGTGGATATAGCACCAAGGGAGTGATCTTGGAAATGGAGCAGCAGGAGCCTCGTAAGGCAAAGGTAGCTCCTCGACCGTTGGCTTTCGGACAGGTGCCTCCTGAAAAAGATTCGGCAAGGGCATGTGGAAGATCCAGATTTGGCATGTGTGTTGAAAGGACTGAAGGAGAACAAACAGCCAAGAAGAGAAGGGATGATTAGAGAGAGTCGCATCGCAAAAGCAAATTGGGCACAATGAAGCAGTTTGAAGCTAATATATGGTTGCTTGCATCGGATATGGAAAAGTGAAAATGGCCAGAATCATCGAAAACTTATTGTTGTTCCCCAGGCAAGAGTTTTAGATGTCATCAAAGCGTCACATAGTTGCTCAGATGGGGTGCATATGGGAATAAAGAAAACCATGCAGAAGGTAAAGAGGTGGTTCTATTGGATTGGATGCAGACAATCTATAAGAGAATGGATTGCTAAGTGTGCGAAGAGTGCTGAGGATAAAAGTAGAAGATCTGGCGGTTATGGTCCGAGGAAGCAACGCAACTCAGTGGATAAAGTAAAACAGTGCACTGGGCATGAGAGAACGGAACGGAATTCTGAAGAAATGATTTGCAGAAATGTTTGCCGGGTACCACTGGGAACGAAAGTGAACACACAAATCCATGCGGGATTAAGGACAGACAAAACGGTTGGAATATGTGACAATGTAATGCATTATGGGAATCTCTGCAGGAGAGGATGGATGTTGGAGTTTCAATCCCTGGAGGAAAGCAGTGCCAGCCATTGAGTGGCTAGCAGAGTTTAGTTCGGGGAAATGTGTCTGATCGGGACTTAGGTGGAGGGCAGTGTGGCGAATATTCGCAAGCATGTACCAACCCTAACTCAATAACACTCCCACCACTAGTTTAACACAACAGAGATAACGATGGCTACGCTTATGCATGCAAGCAAGAGGAAGAGTGATCGCGCGAGTGTATGCGAATACGATGCAAATAGGAGATGTCAGTACTTAACACCGACCCTTCTATAACATGAAGAAGGAACAACCAAGAAATTTCTCGGTGCGTAGGGTAGCACCCTGCTGGACTATAAAGGGCATTGACCAAGCAAGGCAAGTTAATCAGTTTATTTTCAAGTGTTGTTCAGTGAACTAGTGAAGAGCGATACAGCTATTTTTCAATATCAGTGAAAAGGGTGATAGCTATTTTTTATATCTATTGCGATCGCTGCTCTTTTCTTAGTGCTCATACAATATGCGTTCTACACTTCTTTCGATTCACCTGCGTAAGGTTAAACTGATAAAAATGTTCAAAAGTATGCTAGAATCTGGTGTCTAAGAGAGATCACGAAATAAAAATATAAATCCCAATTTTTGTCAAAAAAATTCCAGTTTTATTCAATATGTATTCATATATGTACATAGTAATATACTCAGATTTTCTTTACGCCAAATTAACACGAAATGTTATCAAGCCCTATTCTGAAAAATCTTTAAAAATTAATGAAATGAAATACCAACTAGAAATGTGAAGGTTTTGTGACTATAAGTTACGTAAAATATAATAAAGTTAGAATTGCATTCTTAAGGTAAACATAACAAAAGCCAAGGTTATACGAACACGTTACGATAAGCCAACAAAAAAACTTTTTTTTAATTCTATTCTACAGTATAAATATACAGTCATTGATTCTCTTTCATGTTGAAGTTTAAAAATAAGGTAATATAATATACTTTATATCAGGGTTTGAATTGCTGGCTGAAAAATAGCAAAAGTTTCAAATTTTTAGCTTAACTAGAAATCAGTTTTTTGTCAGATTCGAAAATTTGCTTGTAGCCTACATTTATAGTTCAAAAATATTTCAGCAACTAAAAATATGCAAAGTAAAAAAAAATTTTTTTTCATTTTACTTCAGCAGTAAGTTGAACGGAAACGAGCTTCCTCTTCAAATAACATAGATATTTAAGCGCTAACCTATAAATGCTAAAAGAGTTCATTTTGTGGACTATATAACATATATCTATTCGTTTCATGTGATTGTTAATAAAAATAAATATTTAACCTTGTTTATCTACTTTCTTTGTCTATTCTAACAAAAAAGTGTTCTCCCAAAGTCATAGGGGCCCCATTATCCTAATATGCCCAGGGCCCCCAATAGGTTAAAGACGGCCCTGCCGCGGTGGCCGTCATAGTGTGGCTTTATTATACGAGGCTCAGTTGAAAGAAGTTTTTATATTTCGAATCCCAAGCCTAACGTAATATCTGTTATGCAGGGAATAATACTTCGTTTGTTACTCGTCTTACTTTTGTTTTTCCATATACACATCCGTACATATGTCTTGCGGATGTAAGTATAGCAAAAATGCATATAAAAATTGAAGGAATTGCACCAGTACGATCAGAACATCGTATAATTATTTGAATTTCCCTATGAAATTTTGAAATAGCTGCTGAAAAAAAGCAAAAAAATTTTAGTTTTAAATTTTAGTTTAGCTGTGAAAAAACTGAAACAAATGAAAAATGAAAAAACTTAAATATAAAAAGTTAATAGCTTAAAGCCTCAGCAAAATTCTCAAGTTTTTTTCTGCTGATTGCTGAATCTTGTTTCCGTTCAACTTACTGCTGAAGTAAAATGAAAAAAAAATTTTCTTTACTTTGCTTATTTTTAGTTACTGAATCATTTTCAAAACTCGAGTAAAATCAATTTTGAAATACTTGAAAATAGTTAAGCATTTTCAAACCCTGCTTTATATTTTATGATTTGCGTTTAAAAAAAGAAGCATTTTAGCCTTTTCGTCGTCTAAGCGCAATCTTCTTTCATTTAAAATAAGGCCGGCTTTAGAAAAAATCCTTGCACAGGGGACTGATGTTCCTAAAAGGCCTTTTACAATATGTTTTTTTACATGGCCTGTCCCTTTTTCTACACTCACGTAATGTCGTATGACTTTCAATACTTCCAACAGTCCAATTTATCCGCTTCTTTTTACACAATAACAAACTAAATCCAAAAAAATAAAATACAACAAATAAGAGCACATATGATTCTAATTGTGTGTCAGACAAAAATAGAAATGTTTCTATTTCGTTTCTGCATTCTTCTGACTTATATAAAAGAAAAATTTAAGTTGCGTTTACACGTTATGTTGGTTTTCCGACGTTAAATGTGGCATATACACATGACAAAAACATATCGTGTAAAATGCCTTTAAGCATCCTAGCTTTTCGCGAGCTAAAGGAGATAAGTATGGGTATTTGTATCTGTTTTGAGCCGCCATAAACTTCTGGACCTCTATTATTGCTCTTGAGTCCGAAGTCCGTCGCGGCCTGTTCGAGGCAATATTGGAGTCTAAGCAGCTCCATATAGAGTACTCGGATGGAATATCAACATCAAGGAGATCAATTAGCTGAGTTTCTTGAGCAACAATGCTAACTTCTGCGATGGTCTGGTTTTTAAAAATTTTCCTATGTTGAAGTGTCGGAAAATGCAAAATTTTTAAACCGAGGATCCATGAATGATGCCTGTCCGAGTGTTTTGCTCTTTTCCAAATTTCTTAGCCGTTCGTTTATTTCTTTCAATAATTTGAAGGCAACTTCTTTGACCTGGACCACGTAAACATTACTTTTTGCCAATTTTTTAAATATATTTTTCAGACCGTTTGCAATTTGGATCACCATTGATCCACTGACCGCTTATTTTTTTTGTTGCTTGCTCAAAGGGTCTCAATAAAAAATAATAAAATAAAATCCTTTAACATTGACCATTCATCAGGACTTATTCTTGGCAAGTCGTTATCAATAAGTGCGAGAGTACTCTTAACAGCGTCTTCGACTTTAATAAAGCGTCCGACTATATAAAATCCAGAATTCCATCTGGTATCGACACTTTGAATAAGTTTTAAGGGTTCGGTACCGGCATTGTGTTGAAAAGGCATGAATTTTGGATTTGTAGAGGTGCTTTTCCTAGAGTGTGCAATTTGCTTGACTTTTGGCAGAACTTACAACAAGATTCAAAGTGTGCGCAAAACAACCTAGATGTCGCAGCTTGAGCTCAGTTTGCAAGGCACCCTTTAGTCGTAACTTTTTGTATTTCAAAATTCTTCGAGGCATGATCTACACTCATTGGGCAGCAATCAAGCAATATGTTGGTTATTTATTTTGTTGTGTTGATCTTCCGACAGGGTAGTAAGCTGATTTTTGTTGGAACGATTTTCCGTCATCCCTTGTCAAGTTTGGTTTTGTGACAAACCGGTTTCGGCGTTCTGCCATTTTCAATGCCTAGCTTCGTTCTGGTCTGTGTCTCTCCGCTGCGTTGTTTTTATAGTCCGTGGGTGCTGTGGCAGGTAATGTCAATCTATGTTTTCGTGGTAGGTAACGTTAATATGCGTGTGTGTGTGCGCGGTATTGATACGTCCGAATTGTTATCTGTCCCAAGGGTTGTTTTTGTAGGTATGTAGGCATACCGCTTGTTAGCTAAGCGGTAGGTTGATGTAGGTAGAAATCGGTGATTTTTGCAGTTTGGTTCATATTACGTTTTTGCTTGTTCATTGTTACGTGTTTGGTTGCTGTACCTGCTGGCTTGTGCTGTTTTTTGTAAACTAGTTTTACGGGTTCAAATATTTCGTCAGAGATAGTGTTGGTTTGTTCGTTTATGATCCTGCCGTCAAATGTTTTTAACTTGTATATCTCCATGTTCTCAAGAACATTGAGCCGCCGGCCTTTTCCTTGTACGTGAAGTATTCGAGCCGTTGTTTTTATGTTAGCTGGGGTGCAGTTGTTCTCAAACATGTGGTTCGCGAAATTAGATTCTGGTATTATGGTGGGGTTTCGTGTTTTTTTGTTGTAGTTCCTGATATGCTCTCGGAATCTTGTGCTTATTTTCCTTCCTGTTTGTCCTATGTAGCTGTATTGACATTCACAAGTAAGCCTATACACTCCGTGTCTGTTGAATGGGTCATCAGAATTAGTGTCGGTTCTTAGTTTTTGTCCGACGTTGTTGGATGTTCTGAATGCTGTGTTGATGTTATATCTTTTAAAGAACTTTGCTAATTTGTACGTCGCTTTTCCAGTGTATGTCATTGCCGTCCAAACCATTGGATTTTCCTCTACGTTTACTCTTTTTTGTTTTCCATGGCTACTTCTGAGTTTATCCACAAGTGCTTTCTTGTATCCATTATTTGCCGCTATGTTATATATTGTATTAAGCTCTCTCCAGTATGCTTCCTGTGTGAGCGGCGTTCTCTGAAGCCTATCCACTAAGTGCCTCAATGCTGCATTTTTGTGCTGTTGCGGATGGTTTGATGTAGAGTGTATAATGGTGTCCGTGGCAGTCGGTTTTCTATAAATGCCGTAGTTGAACCTATTTGTTATTTTGTCAATCCCTATAGTTAGGTCCAGGTAGTTCATTATTCCATCTTTTTCTACTTCCATTGTGAACTCTATGTTGCTATGTTGCCTGTTGAGGAACTCTAGTATTTGCTCTTCGTTATCGTCATTTAGGATGCAGATGATGTCATCCACGTATATAGCGTAGAATGCCACGCCTAACTTGGTTTTTAACTCCTGTATATATTTTCCTTCCAAGTTTTGCATGAATGTTTCCATGAGAATGGCCGATGTTGGGTTACCCATTCCTAGTCCGTTTGTCTGTCTATATATTTTGTTGTTGAACCGAAAATAGTTTTGCCGCAGCGTTGTTCTTAGCGCGTTGGTAATTTGCGCAGTTTTTACCTTATCTTCAGTTTTGTCCAGTAGTGTTTTGTTGACTATATCCATTGTATCTGTTAGTGGTATTGACGGGTATAAGTCCTTTATGTCAAAGGATACGAGTTTACTGCTCCTTGTGAGTTTAACGGTCTCAAGTCTTTGTAGTAGTTCTATCGTATTGCTTATTGTGTATTCGTGCCCTAGTTTCAGAGTGTCCTTTAAAATCGTTTTTAGATGTTTCGACAGTTTATAACCCGGCGCGGACTTAAAATTAATTATAGGTCTCATCGGCGTATCCTGCTTGTGGATTTTAGGTAACGCAATGAGTGGAGGAGCAGATGGATTCATTTGTGTTAGGGTATATGCCATCCTCTCCTCTATTATTTTGGTAGCAAACTATTGAACCCAAAAAACAGCACAAGCCAGCAGGTACAGCAACCAAACACGTAACAATGAACAAGCAAAAACGTAATATGAACCAAATTGCAAAAATCACCGATTTCTACCTACATCAACCTACCGCTTAGCTAACAAGCGGTATGCCTACATACCTACAAAAACAACCCTTGGGACAGATAACAATTCGGACGTATCAATACCGCGCACACACACACGCATATTAACGTTACCTACCACGAAAACATAGATTGACATTACCTGCCACAGAACCCACGGACTATAAAAACAACGCAGCGGATAGACACAGACCAGAACGAAGCTAGGCATTGAAAATGGCAGAACGCCGAAACCGGTTTGTCACAAAACCAAACTTGACAAGGGATGACGGAAAATCGTTCCAACAAAAATCAATATGTTGGTTAGTTCAAAATTTTCGTCTACAAAGTGTGCAGTAATGGCAATGTAATTAACTATATTACGAGACGTCCAGCAGTCAGTTGTAATGCACAACTTTATACCCCCCGCAACTTTTAGTAAATCTTACAATTTTCTTGAAAAATTTTTTGGAAAATTTTTACAATTTAAAGAAATATTATTGCCAGATAGAATTTTTTCCATACTTGTAAAAATATCTGTATATGATAATAAAGAAAATTCAATAGAAGCATAGTATGTAATAATTTAAATATTTATCTCAGATAGAATTTAATCCATACTTGTAAAAATATCTTTCAAGGAAAGATTAGTTTTTTGTGGTGAAAGTTATAAGTTTCGAATTTTTTTCCAAATAATCTCGCTTATGGAATTCTAGTATATAATGTGCAAGTTCTTAGTAACAACATTTTTTAAAAAGCTTCTAAACGATTCCGTTGGAGATTAACTGTCATTTTGTTTATGAAAACTGTATATTACAATAAGTCAAGCCTGAAAAACATCAACAATACAATATTTCTATTATACATTTGTTGTAAACTTTCTATTCAGAAAAATGTTACTTTTATTATTCCAAAAAGAAATGTTACTTACACAATTGCTCCAGCAAATGACAGTTTCGTTTTCACTTTTTTTTTTTGGTTTCACTTTAGCCCTGCTTACTTGATGTTGTACCGCTGTTGCAGAAGCAACGCCGCAAAAAAATAAGGGTGATTTTGTAGCCATGCGCGTGCGTACATGATTTGCAACCCAAATGTACTATTTGAAGCACGAAATTCTCAAAAGCATTATGATTTCACTTTTATTTACAACAAAGTTTTATATCTAATTTAAATAACTAAATATTTAAAAACTTAGAATATTAGTTGAACAGAAACTTAAAATGTAAGACAGGGTTGTTAACTGAACGATTGCTGTCCCAATACTGAATTGTTTTCTTCCTCGCTCGTGTATGTATTTATCTATCGACAGTTCTGGAGGGTTCTTGCTACTCATGATAGTGGAAACGTTTCTGTCGCTCAGGCTGGTATGAAAAATCCCACGAAATTCTAGTCAATTAACTAAAATGTTTACTTACTAGTTTGGCGGGTGGGTCAGGTCGTAGATCTGACTTTTATCAGACCCACAAAGATTTTTGCTAAAACATTTACTTCGTAATAGGTATATAATATTATAATTTTGGCGTATTCACATGCACACTATTGAAAATACATGAAAATTGGTTAAAAATAAGAAGTCTTTTTTTGATTGCTTTTCATTGAACAAACTTTATGATTTTATTCAGAGCAGCGCACTCATTAAATTTGGTTTCTAAGTGTGCAACAGATTGCTGTACTAAAGTATCAATCTTCTTCCATTTTATTGGAGATTTATACACCTTTTTTTCTGCTTATACTCACTGATGGGGTCGCGTTACAAAGACACTAAACGAAAATATGTCGAAAATGTCTGTATTGAAAATGTTGTCGGACACTAGGTGGTCAGCCCGAGCTGATGCTACCAAGCGGCTTTTTTGTGGGTTTACTACTGTCAAGAAAACTTTGGAAGACATTTCCAATGACGTAGATCAGAAGGCAGAGTGTCGCAATCAAGCTTACGGACTAGTTTCAAAGATAGGTAAGTTGGAAACGGGAATAATGACAATATTTTAGAATATAATACTAGAAAGGCAATTTGTAGGAAAAATTCAAAGCGGCACAACACAAATTGGAAGAGAAGCTTGGCGCAAAAATCTCTTAGGAGGTTTATGATGATATACCTGTTGTATATTGCGCCATAGATATAGAGAGAATACTAGAAAGTTTGCAAGTGAATAGTGCTGCGCTGCAATCAGATGATCAGGACCTTAACACCTTTATGAATCATAACATGAATACGTTCGAGCAATACGATCTACATTTTCAGATATTGCGCAAACGCCAAAGAGCCAACTGGCTGTGAAGCATATCAGGAAAAAACTTTTGTACGCAGGAAGCGAAATATAAAATACAACAATTATAGCGGCTCATCCATGATCCAATTATACAGGAGCAAGGCGAATTATGGAATGGATGGAAATGTGGTAATTGTTTACTTTAGGAGACAAGTGCCAAAACTCGTCCAAAAATGTCGGGAGGGGTACCAAAAGACGCGCTTTGACCTCGGTATCAATAATCCGGAAGCGAAAAATAAACATTTTGTTTCAGTGAAAAGTTATTCCCAAAAATTTACCCGGGGGAAGCGCCTTCGGACGCGCTTCAAAAAAATAACCCTTGGCCGGTCTAACACCGGCTACGCGATTTCCAGTATTTCTATGTCTACAACAACCACATGAAAATGAAAGAAAAATTTCAACTTTAATTGCAAATATTTCTTGACATAAACAAAACATCGGAAATCCGCTCTCGGGTTATTGGTACTGCGGTCAAACCGCGTCTTTTGGTACCTCCCCCGACATTTTTGGACGAGTTTTGGCACTTGTCTCCTAAAGTAAACAATTACATTTCTATCCAAATACCTAGTTGTTAAATTAATGTTTCTTTTAATTTAGATCGGGTTCCAAACTACGGGATTTATGTCACCGAGGGCAGTATCACAGGGCTGGTACCAGTGAACGATAGTTCGAATTTGTTTGTGCTTAGTTTTATAATGTTGGGTAAGATCAATCTTGAAGAATGTATAAAATGAACATTGACAGCAAAAAAAATGTAGAATTTCTGAAAATAAACAAAAACAAATATTAATAAATACTCAGTTAAAAATTTTGTTACGTTCTTACCGTTGTGTGTTAACAATTAGGTCTTAAGTTTATCTTGTGCTTGAAAATGACTGGATATATCTTATATTACACTCGAAGAATCAATTTCTACTTCCTCAGTATCGCCACAAGTTGTGAGGCTTGCTATTTAGAACGCAGAGTAAAATTCCGGAAATCAAATCCGGAGTCTATGCACCATCAAGTCATTCTTCTCAGTATCCAGAAACGTTTAAGTCTAGGAATTATTTGATTTGGGTCTGCCACCGGTGGCGCGACGTATATCAGAACTATTGCTGTTAATAAACACTTTATACCGATATTCAATTGAAAACTGCTTATTTTGATGCTTTTTATTAAAGAATCACACTCACCAATAAGCGCATACACTTTTATTAATTAGTTAACTTATAATTATATTTTTATACGAATTTTACCACATGCGCAAGCTTTTTATTTACAATTTTAAATGTCAAATTGTGTTAGAATTTGACATTACAGCCATAGCGAATTCAGATTTTGACCAGGGCGAATAATAATTTTGACAGTATGCTCATGAAGTTACACAAACAAAATACATGGAAATTCGCCTTTGCGACCACCTTTAAATTAATTCGCCTTGGGCTCATCTACGTCAGACGACTTTGTTGAAAATAAAACACCTGGACAACGGTATGAAATTCAGGTATTTAGTATCACCATTGAGAACGTATTCACTGATTTGTGTAAACGTATGTACAGTTAACAAAAAATTGATGGCATTTTCGGAATATTCAGAGAGCTAAAATCTCTTCCACCAGAAACAATTTTGTAAACATCTGCAACCATAGTGAGTGCTTATGCAGATGAATTGGAGGACGGTCTGGGCGGGGAATTAGTGCCGTTCGCTGCAAAGTTCAATTTTGATGTGGCTAGTATCCCTGAAGTCAGTGAATCTCCAACGGAGTCGTTTGGAAGCTGCAACAACGAAAATTGAGAGCAGAGACACACACGATAGCAAGGTGGTCAAAAATAGAGATATCTGCAAAGAATTCCGAAATTTATCTTTTCTTGAACTTTCTAAATTTATATATTAAGATATTTTTACAAGTATGGATTACCCTGTGGGAAAGTCAGTAACTAGTGAGAATAATTTCTGGTTCAGAAGTGGCTAATAAGAACTAGTGAGATAGTAACTAGATTTTCACTAGTTCGAAACCGGCAGTTGTTTAATCAATAAAATTTAGATTCGTATTTAGAAAAATTATTTGTTCTCACGTTCTTTGAAGAAAGGTAAAAATTTTATCATATATAAAAAAAAAGAATTAAAATTTATCAGTTGGCGTCCTGCATCAGAGTCGAGTGCTTTACCCACTCAGCTACGGTGCACGCATGAATAGTGCGAGAAAAGCTTACATATGTATACATTACACTGCGTTACAAAAACGAGCTTTAGTTCTGTCCTATGAACCAAATATACTTTTTCGGAAAGGGGAGAAAAATAAAAAATACACGTGTATCGGCGATTTTCCTCTACACATCAGAATTTTTTTTTGCAGTGCTCCGTACGCGGTAGCCAAATTGTTGGTACAGCGTACTTTATTGTTGACCTTCCATCAGTAAACTTGCATACATTTCTATAGCAATAGTCGCACACGACTAAAAAAAAAACAAAAATTCTGACGTGTACATGAAAATCGCCGATACAGGTGTGTTTTTTTTTCTCCCCTTTCCGAAAAAGTATATTTGGTGCATAGGACAGAATGTGTGTAACGCGGTGTTATGATAGAACGGTTTAAAACGTAGGCTCAAATTATTAGCCATGCATAAACTAACAGCAATGGTGTGGCGGTAGTGTTGCTGGACTATCACACCGAAGGTACAAGGTTCGAGTCCTGGGAAAGGCAACATCAAAAGGGGTTTGAAAAAGTTTTTCAAAACGGGGGTCGCGACCGTAGGCAGTTATTTGGCAAAAAATCTCCGAGTGTAGTTATACCATGGAAGACTTCTCCAAATATTTTTTTTTTTTTAATTCTAAACTAACTACATTCAAACTGCAGAATTTGGAAATAGTTCAGAACTAGAGAAATATTTGCAATAAGTGAGCTACATCCCAACTGTCGAATTTTTAACTAGTTCGGAACTGTGGAAAAGGTAATGCAGCGGGGACAATTTCCACCGCCTAGGGCCATGTTAAATTCGCAAGTTGATTACCATGAAAGAGATTGAAGGCGAACTACTTGTGGTTCGAAACGCACGAGATGCGCACCAGTTCAGATTCTATCTGTCATTAATATTTCTTCAAGTACTATGAAGTGGTTCAGTAACGGTATGATACTGATGCATAGGCTGACTAGTATATCAACTTGTATGGTACTGGTGTATATACTGACTAGTATGCCAACTGGTATAGTGCTAATGCAATGGCTGACTAGTCTGCTAACTGGTATGATGCTGGTGCAGAGGCTAGCAATTGATATTTCGTAGGCCATCGCGTTGTTAAATCTGTATAGCTGCTGATATTAAAATAAGACAAAACTTCAAGTGGTCCTTACTGTCTGGGCCAACTAGTATTAAAGTAGTATACAACTAGTAGGTTTGATTGCAGGGGTTATTAACAGAAGGAATCATGAGGCTCTGGAAATAAATGCAAGTTTACATGCTGTTGATAAATAATTCTTTACAATCTTGTTTCCAGAACGTTGCTCTGTCCCTCATGATCACCAACTGCATTGGTGAACGATCTTTCTGAACATTAAAACGTGTTAAAAATGAATTGAGAAACACAATTAGCCACCAGCGTCTAATCACCTCACTTAAATAAATATTGAACATGATTTACTCCAAAAAGTCGATATCAACAGCATTATTTATAAATTTGCCCAAATTAAATCAAGAAAAGTTTGTAACGGCTTTAATACCCACACAAGGTATATTAACTTAAGTCGCGTAACGGCATAAACGGATCGAGATAGATATTGACTTATGTATATCAAAATGTTCAGGACGAAAAGAGAAATTGATTAAGCCATGTCCGTCCGTCCGTTCGTCTGTTACCACGATAACTTGAGTAAATTTTGAGATATCTTAATGAAACTTGGCATGCAAGTTTTTTGGCACTCATCTCCGAGCGCTATTTAAAATGGGCGAAATCGGATGATAGCCACGCCCACTTTTTATATATAGAATATTTTCGAAAATACAATACAAATAAGGATAAAATTTGCTGTGTACATTAATTTTAAGGCAGAAAATACATTTTTCAAGAAATTTTTTAAGTTTAGAAATACCATTAATCCTAAATCAAAAACAGTTCAAGATATCGAAACGAAATTTAGCAAACATATTTATATTAATACAAGGTATGTTCCGGGAAAAAATGGGCGAAATCGGTTAAGGTATTTGTGCTATGGAAGGCTTCTCAGCAAAAATGCATCTCCTTTGAAGATGCCGTTCGAAGTCAGCAAAAATCTGTAGGTCCCGCCAATTTGTAGGAAAAAATTTGTAGACACAGATATAGGGTGTGCCAAAAAGTGTAGAATTGTGTTCTGCGCAGAAATATAGAGGGCAGATGCATACGTTGACGATATTCCAACTGGATGTGATTCAGTTGAGGAGCTTCCTATCCAAAGCGAAGTTCACCCTGCGTAAATGGAGCTCAAATTGTTGGCCCTTGTTAGAGTCTCTAGGACCATACCTCTGTGAATATAAGCCTGTGGAAATATTTGCTCAAACAGAAGCTTCAACTGCCACAGTTAAGATTTTGGGACAACAATGGAATCCTTGTAATGAAGTTCTGTTTACTAAATTTAACAGAATTAAGAATATTGGGCAGCCTCTTGGCCTGTTTGCACCGGCGACTGTGTTGCTGAAAATATTGTTCCAAAAAAGTTGTCTTAGTGCAAGCGAGTGGGATGAACAACTACCAGACCACATTTGTAGGCGTTTACAAACCTTTCTCACATCGCTGCCATATCTTTCGAGCATACGAATCACTCGATACATCGCATCACCCTTTCAAGCAATCGAGCTACACGGCTTTGGAGATGCCTCGGAGCATGCTTATGGAGTAGTGGTTTATAGCCGAGTCAAAAAAGAGAATAGTTTCATAATTACCTTACTCGCAGCCAAGACTCGCGCCACACATCTTTTGACAAAGTTGGTGACCTTGATAAAATCTGCCTTGACAATTCCGATTGCAAGTACCTATTGCTGGTGTGATTCTGAAATAGTCCCGCACTGGCTATCAGCACCACCACGAACTTGGAACATATATGTTTGCAACCGAGATGCATAAATGTTAGAGGTGTGTCCACGCAGCGGCTGACAGCACGTTCGAACTGAAGACAACACTGCCGATTGTGCCTCTCGAGGACTCGTTCCCTCAAAACTTGCTGAGCATCAACTCTGGTGGAATGGACCATCTTGTCTTACCAAACCTCAATCAGCTTGGCCCCTGTCAAGGGAAAGTTATCGCTGTCGCACAAAGCTGCTGCTCTCTCTGAGAAGAAATCCAAGGCCGAAGCAACTTACCACGCGCTACACGAGGAAACTGTTTTGGATGTCGTGATCAATAAAATTTCATCTTGGACCCGTCTTTTAAGGGTAATATGCTCTGTTTTAAGATTTATTAATCGTTCTCGTCGTAGATCACATATGGGTGTTTCCATCAGAAGGTCAACCACGACTGAAAAAATTAAATGACTAGAAAATGGGTTTTAAGACGAATTATTAAGGGAAAAGTACTTGAATTTTTACTATATGCAAGTATTTGTAGCTTGTTGGTGTCTTAAAACTCATAAACGGAAGAGTAAAACTGAGGGTTTCTTCAACTCAGTTTTAGCAAATTGAATCAACTATTTTCTCTTTCCTATTAACTAAATTAAGAGATTTGAAATAGTGCAAATACATTTTAAAATTAAATTAACAATAACAACTACCTACAAAAATGAGAAAAAGAGAAGTTTGAACTCTTATTTACTTTTAGGCCCGGTTTTTCAGTCCTTGGTTAAGCTCAGTTTAAACTAAGTTTGCTTAAACTCGGCATAAATTTAAACTACAGTTAAACTGCAGAGCGGTTTTTCAGTGTGAGTTTAAGGCCGCTTTTAATATTTGCTTTTTATACGGCAACATTGGTTTTTTCTTTATCTAGATACGGCTAACTATTACAATACTGAGGAGAAGCAATGGCGTTCAATATGTACACAAATATTATCTGTTGCCGTATCTATCTATCTATGGCGCGATATACAACAGGTATATCATCATAAACCTCCTAAGAGATTTTTGCGCCAAGTTTCTCTTCCAATTTGTGGTGTGCTGATTTGAATTTTCCCTACAAATTGGTGGGACCTCCAGTTTTTTGCCGACTCCGAACGGCATCTACAAAGGAGACGAATTTTTGCTGAGAAGCCTGTCATGGCAGAAATACACTCGGAGAGTTTGCCAAACCACTGCCGAGGGGCGACCCCGTTTTGAAAAACTTTTTTAAAACCACTTTTGATGTTACCTGTACCAGGGCTCGAACCATGGACCTTCGGTGTGGTAGGCCGGCAACACTACCTTCACACCACGGCGGCCGCCAGTGGGTACTGGTTCGTCATATAATTGTAAACAAACCAAGGGGAAAGCAATAAGAAAGGTATAAAAGATGTTGCCAAAGGACATAAATAAGAAAGTGGAAGTACTTGAAGCTCTTTACATGAAGTATGTAAAAGAGGACAATAATGAACAGGAAACACACTTGGGTTCGGTTGAAAGTTTTAACTTAATTAAAGATTTTTACTTGCGAGAGGGAGTTAGTGTGCAAGCTCCAGGCCGTAAAGATACGGTAATGTATAATGGGAAAATCTTCGCCAAGCGCTTTAGCGCTTAGAGTTTATGTAAATATATAATGAATTTATATCAACAAATATGTTTTGAATTCGATTTTATTTTTATTATAATAAAGTTTTTTTAATAAGAATACATTTTTATTTTGTTTCCTAATTAAAGTGTAAGTGTGGCGGCCGCCGTGGTGTGAAGGTAGTGTTGCCGGCCTACCACACCGAAGGTCCATGGTTCGAGCCCTGGTACAGGTAACATCAAAAGTGATTTGAAAAAAAAAAAAAAAAAAAAAAGTTTTTCAAAACGGGGTCGCCCCTCGGCAGTGGTTTGGCAAACTCTCCGAGTGTATTTCTGCCATGACAGGCTTCTCAGCAAAAATTCGTCTCCTTTGTAGATGCCGTTCGGAGTCGGCAAAAAACTGTAGGTCTCACCAATTTGTAGGGAAAATTCAAATCGGCACACCACAAATTGGAAGAGAAGCTTGGCGCAAAAATCTCTTAGGAGGTTTATGATGATATACCTGTTTATATCGCGCCATAGAGAGAGAGAGAGAATTAAAGTGTAAATTTCAAATAAAATACATTTTATTACTTATATACGAGAAAAATTGTCGCGTACGTTATTTAGTTTTTTTTTTTAAATAAAAATATAAAAAGGTAATTTCTCTTTAAATGTGAAAGGATTGTAAAGGTGTATTTTTTAACTTAGTTTACGAATTTTCTAAGAAAATAAGAACTGGGTTGATTCGCAGACTTTCGCATATATGTATGTGCACAATATAAGCACTTCCGTTTTTGTCGCGTAAGTTATCACCTCATTTTGAACGGATATTTTAGACACCAAAGCTTTCAGGCCGCCCAATTTTTTTTCCAAACATACTTCTTTTTAATTGCAACGTAACTGTATTTTTATTTTCCCGAAAACTCGTTTTATGTGAGATTTATATTACTCGAAAAGCGTATGAACGTCGCATACGGCATCCTCAATCTACAACCTTTGTAACATCGTACGAGGTGCAGACTGCGCGCAATGTTATACTGCGATATGTGCAGAGAAAGTTATTCTCAACTGAATACCAAATATTGAGAAGACGTAGTCCACTTCATACAAAATCTAAACTTTTGCGCTTCACACCCTTCATTGACGAGCATGGGCTAATACGGGTTGGAGAAAGACTCGGAAACTCATCCCTAAACTACAACGCAAAGCATCCCATTTTACTACCCAAAGAATCGTCCGTAGCTACGCTTCTGTTACGCCATATTATTATTATTATTATTAATTTTATTTAAAGTCGACATACAATAACGGTCGACTAACACAAAATACAAAGTTAAATGACTTAGAAATGTACACAAAATAAAATTAAATAAATATTTACAATTACATCAAACGTACAATAAATAATAAAAATAGTAATTTTAAAATATCAGGTCAGACATGAGTAAGCCAGAAAACGAACATTCGACACTAATCCAAATGTACAAGTCATTATAGTACGAGCACCAAACACGAAAAGGATCACTTTTGAGAAAATTTAGACGACAAAGGGGTAAATGAAAAGGCACGTAGTGTCTCGACACCCTGGACTACAAAATTTAGTTGGCTTAGCAACTCACAGGAGTCAACTTCGCCGAGAATCAGTTTATGTAGGAACATTACCCCCAGCAATATTCTGCGATTTTCCAGAGTTGGCAAATCTATAAGAAGAAGCCTACTTCTATAAGATGGAAGACGAAGATTAGAGTCCCAATTAAAGTCGTGTAGAGCAAATGTCAAAAATTGTTTCTGCACTGACTCAATACGCTTAATATGAGTAATATATCCTGGACTCCACACACACGAGCAATACTCAAGTATTGGCCGGACTAACGAAGTGTAAAGAACCTTGGTGAGATAGGGATCATTAAACTCCTTAGCCCAGCGCTTAACGAACCCAAGAGTTCCCATTGCTTTATTTATAATAGCGGATGTATGTAAATTAAAGCTAAGCTTCGAGTCAAATAGAACACCTGAATCGTTAACCGTAGATATACGCTCCATAGGAGTGCCATAAAGTACGTAAGATGATAAATCAGGCTTCACCCGGTGAAATGTCATAAACTTACATTTAGAGCAGTTTAAAACTAAAGAATTTATTGTGCACCAACGTTGAAATGAATCCAAATCAACCTGAAGTAAATTTAAACGAGGTAAGTCCAAAGGCAAATACGAATACATAAGAGCTCGAGAATGAATCAAAATCTAAATCTGTGGCAAGTCATTTAAGAAAAGAGTGAAAAGCAGTGGGCCTAAATGACTGCCTTGAGGCACGCCGGAGGTAACATTAATTGATTTAGAAATAATATTTTTATACAGCACGTTTTGAGTTCTATTAGAAAGATAACTTGAGAGCCATGAAACCAAGTTCGACGGAAACCCCAGTAAATCGAGCTTCTGAATCAGAAGTTAGTGATTCACTGAATCAAAAGCTTTACTGAAATCAGTATAAATCACATCCGTTTGCCTTTTTGCCAAAAAACCATCCCGAACTAAAGAAGTAAACTCAAGTAAGTTAGTGGTGGTTGATCTACTTCTCACAAAACCATGCTGACAGGGTGATAATATGGAGATACACGAATGTTGTAGTTGACTGGTAATTATTTGTTCAAAACTTTTGGGAATAGCTGAAAGCTTAGCAATTCCTCTATAGTTCTCAATGTTAGATCTACTACCTTTTTTGTGCAGCGGTATAATAAATGACTGTTTCCAGATTGACGGGAAAGACGCCGATTGCAAAGATAAATTGAACAATTTAAGGATCGGTTCTGTCAGATTCAAGGCAGAGAACTTAAGCACACAACCAGGAATACCGTCAAGCCCTGGGGAAAAAATCGGTTTCAGAGCTAGGAGACTCTGGAGAACAGTGGTACTGTCAATGACTAGATTATTAATACAGTTAGAACTAATTATTTTATACGGATAACTACCGGCTTGAGCACAGGTCGAATAGGTAGATTTAAAAAAGTCCGCAAATAAATCAGAAATATCATGGTCATGGCTAGCATTCTTACCTCCCAAAGACAAAGAAGACGGAAATCCCGAAGATTTTCGTTTTGAATTAACAAAACCATACAATTTTTTTGGATTATTAAAAAATTCCATTTTGCATCTAGTTAAATAGGACCTGTAGCAATTTTGGCTCAGGAACTGGAAATTGGACCGGGCAACTAAATATTTAGAAAAATCAACAGAAGAACCGGATCTTTTGAAACGGTTATAGAGCTTAGATTTAATGTTATTAAGCTTAGCAAGTTGTCTTGTGAACCAAGGTGGCTTACTACTATTAGCCTTAATAAAATGCACAGGAACGCAGAGATTAATGAAGCCATTAAGATAACTATAAAAATAGATGTGGCAGCCTCAACATCGTTACATGCATAAAGATCTGACCAATCATGGGTAGCCATCAGTTGGTTGAGCAAGTCAAAGTTCGCCTTTTTAAAACATCTCGAACGAGAACGAGAGCTCGCTTCCAAAAAATTAATCGTAGGCAGCAAGTTATCCAGTGCAATCTCAAGTGTGGGGTGCAAGGGATCTACCGGCAGGGATAAGCCAGCGATTCGACTGAGACCAACACCCATTGAATTGTCAACAAAAGCTAAATCCAGCAACTTATTTTTAGCGTTTACCACATTATTGATCTGAACCAGAGGCAGATCTATAAGGGAGACAACAAAATCATGCTGAGTGACGGGAGTCAAAAAGTTAGAATCATCGTTAATTATCCAGCTAACGAATGGCAGATTAAAGTCGCCAAGAACTACTAAGCGATCATTATCACGCAAACGTGAGTGCAGATTTTGAATAGCTACGGTATGACAATCATAAACTTGTATATCTGACCGAGGCGGTATATACGAACAGGATATGTATAAACAAAAATTGGGAAACAAGAGCTTTACGGCTATAAATTCAATTTCAAGTGTATTGTCAAAGTCCAACAACTCAGTAGAAATACTAGACGACACAGCGATCAGGACGCCGCCTGCTCTGGACTGACGATCACACCGAAAAACGACGTAGTCATTTGAAAATAACTCCGAATTTAAATTATCTGGTTTAAGCCAAGTCTCTGTAAACGCAATCACTTGCGCTGTAAAACCAAAGCTGTTGAGATAAAAAGTGTTCAATTTAGAGCGTGAACCGCGCACATTCTGATAGTGAATGGTTACTTTTGAATCGTAATGGCAGGGTTGGTAACCAAGTTTTTTGAACCAGTGCGTACGGGGGGCTCATTATTCGACTTTGTCGTGTACAAACGTACCACCGAATGTATAGGCCAAAAAGATTTATCAAGAACCCTAGCAAAATACTCGTCAGGAACTGATATTTTAAATGAAGAAAAATCCCTTTCATGCCTAAACACAAATTTATGTACACTAATATTAATAAAACTAGTAAGACTAAGCTTAACTAAAATATAATTGACAATATCAGGCCCCGTTAAAGTTGGATGCAACCGTGAAACAAAAATTGCCCGGCGAGGCGGCACGGCAGTCACCAACCTGGGATCGACCGGATTCAATTCAGTAACACCCGAATTTTCAGCAACATCAACATTGTTAGCAGGATCAGCGTCGGTGTTATTACCATGAACAATATTATGGTCATCAACAGCAATAGAGCTAACAGACGTATTTGTGCTGTCAAGGTGGCTAGCAGCAGTAATATTACTATTATTCTGGTGATTAAGATTGACAACAGCAGATACGGCGACCGATACTGTGTACGTCAGCAGAGCTACCAGCAGCATTGATCTGGTTTCGGTCATTACCAGTAGAGACAAGTCCAGAGCTCTTGGCAATGTTGACGTCAGCAGAGTTCAGTTTATCAGCTTTAGTTTTATTTATATTTATATTACTTTTGTTTTTATTAGCTCTGCCTTTACTTGCATTTTTCCTTTTGCTAACATTACCACGCAGCTCGATGACTTCCGAAGAAAAAGTGGCAAGTGCACCCGCAACCCCTTCATCGTAGAGCTTATGCAGATTTGTAAGCTCAGAGCGCACAAGTTCCAGTTCGCCTAATAACCGGTTTTTATCGGCTTGCAGAGAGTGTATACACTCAACTGCTTTTGTTTGCTCTGCTCGCATAATTTTCAGTTCGGCGAGAATAGATAATAATATGTGATGTTGTTCAAGTTTTCCATCCCTGTTCACACTATTTAGTTGCTGTTTGTGCTGTTGTTGTTGTTGTTGTTCAGCGACAGCATTTGGCGAACAATCGTCACTGTGAGCGACAGCACACACACCACAAATATAAATTTGGTCCAAATTTTTAAAATAGTCCAAATCGGCAGCCAGCGTACCAACAACACACTGCAGGTGAAAAACCTCTTTACACTTGTCACATAGCACACTGCTGTGAGCGCGCTCCACTCTGTGACCACAAAAGCACGGCATATTGTTAGTGTAGATAAAAGAAATAATAAAGAAGTAAATAATTGTCAAAACTGCTAAACTGACAATAGCACAAATTATTAAATATTTCTTTTGCACAAATTATTTATATTGTTTGTACAAGGTGGCGCAAAAGTAAGCTTCCGATGTTCAGCATATCGGGTGTGGCACGTGCAGTGTGTGCTGTTGCACCGTCTTGTTGGAACCACATGTTTTCCAATCCCAATTCATCAAGTTGCGGCAAAAAGAACTCGTTGATCATTGCTCTGTAGCGCTTACCATTCACAGTAACCGTTTGGCCCCGACCGATTATTGGTCAAATAAATAGTCAGCAATATTCCGCGTTCTGGAGCAGTGTTGCGTAACATTGTTTATTAACGTGTATTTCGCATGTGTTTACTACACAAATGTTAAAACAGAACTGCCTTTAGGGGCCAATCGCAAAATTTATAGCATTTTCTGATAGGAGGATTACTTTTGCGCTACCCTGTACTTGCACTACACAAGCTGTCTTCTATTTATAATTATAATATCGTTGGAGATATGTTTGTTTATTTAAGTTGCACAAAAGATTTTTGTAATAGAGTTTTATTATATTATTCTCAAAAAGAGCAATAAAACAGAGCGACAAACACGTCCGTGCGAGCGCTCATAACTTTGGTTGCTCTCTATACATGTCAATAATTTACGTACTGGGGTAGACGCAACATTCCACATTGTGCACCAACAGTACTGGATTTTGGGCGCTCGTAATTTAGTGCGCAAAATTGTATTTCGTTGCAAACCTTGTTTTATCCAACGTCGTATCACAAGTTCGTAAATAATGGTTCGCGATTTTCGTATGTTTGTCAACGAAGGCACTCCATATTGAAGTTGTAAGCGATCTAACAACTCAAACGTTCATAGCCGCGTTTAAGAGTTTTTGGTCACGACGAGGTCCCACCACAGACCTGAATTCTGACAACGGTACTACCTTTCAAGGCGCTAAAAAGAAACTGGACGAAATGCGTCAGTTGGCAATTGCTCACTGCCAGGATGAGACACCGGCTGATTTTGTATCCAGGCAGAACATATCATGGCATTTTATCCCTCCCTCGGCTCCCCCCTTCGGAGGTCTGTGGGAGTCGAATGTTAAATCAATAAAGCTGCATCTTAAACGAGTCGTCGGTGAAAGCGTTCTTACCTTCGAAGAGTATACTAAGAGCACTATACTTTCACAAATTGAAAGCATCTTGAACTCACGCCCGCTATGCCCATTAAGCGACCACTCGATCCACTCACACCAGCTCATTTCTTAGTTGGAGAGCCACACACAGCCATTCCTGAGCCGTCACTTCAAGATGTAAATATAAACAGGTTGCAGCGGTGGACACGGCTGCAAGCTATGATGCAAGGATTTTTGAAGCGTTGGCATCTGGAATATATCACGTCATTACAACCCCGTAACAAATGGCAGCTTGCAAATGAAAACGTCGCCGTAGGAACACTTGTTGTAATAAAGGAGCCCAACTTACCACTCACTAAATGGCTGCTCGGGCGCATAACGGAAATACACACTGGCTCAGATGATAAGGTTCGGGTTGTCACGGTGCAAACTGCGCGAGGAATCTATAAGCGTCCAATAGTGAAAACTACCATCCTACCACTTTTCTGAACAGCGTTCAGGGGGCGGTTTGATAAGAAATTTAAGTATTATTAAGATAGTTCATCTGGCATCACCACATAGGTGACGCTCACAACTCTTCACTCATGCGATCCACGCATCAGCTGATTGTCAAACTAATATCAAAGTATATTGATTGTTTTTTCCAGTCTCCAAGTTATTACTGTACACTACAAGATTGAAGCAAACGTATACATTTACAAATAAAGTGGTAAATCTGCTACAAAACCACACTTAAATGTAAAGTCCATCATTGGGTTTTTCTGCAATCAAAAAAAAAAAAATTTTAAACTTTAAGGTTTTTTCTGAGACAACAGGCAATTTTCTTTTTTGTCTTCGAATTTTGGTTTTTAGGTAATATCTGAATATTTGGCTTAACTTTAATATTATTTTAAAAACCTTTGAAATTGTTACAATTTACATTTATTACAAATTCAACAAAATAATTAAAACTTAACGAACTGTATCTAAATAGAAAGGGACGATAAAGCAATCAGTTGATCGGAAAATGTCACCTTGTATAGGTTCGATGAAATCAATTGATAAGTAGAATTGTAAGTTACAGCAAAGGTATTATAAATTATTGCACAGTATTTAAATTGATGTCTCTAACACGCAACGTTACCATCTAGCTTGGTGGATAGAAAATTAGCCGGCAGAATAGCAGGATGTGTAAAGGTTGCTAGATGATTTCTTTTGAGGTGGTAGGTAGGTGAACGAGTATTTACTAAGCTCTACAGCCGCATTTAGGTGAGCATTAAAATGCCCCACAATGATTCCAATTGAAAAACACAGTGGTTGAGTCTTAAAGTCGGAATGTTTTATTCGGCCCATCGCCGTTCCTTTTATATGCTTACAATCTACCTTATGAGTAATCTAATTTACAAACTTACATTTCTAAGTAGTTAGTCATGCTTATGATTCTACGTTGTTGTGCATACATACATAAATGTATATGGGTTCAATCGAGTTTATGTTATTGGAGAAGTGCAGCGCAAGCTAAATTGATTTGAATACTTTGGCCTAGTTATTGCCAAAAGTATATTGAACTTTTTACTTACAATTTGTTTTGCTTACCTGTCATGCTACACCTCCTCCCTTTAAAAGAATGCTCATACATTTGGGTTAATGTATGAGTATTCTATTTCAATGACCTAATCAGTAACAATTAATTAAAAATGTTTGGCTTACTTAACTTATCGTTTATTGTTATGCCATCGGAAAAAGGTTTTCTTACTTTATTTTGTTTACAGTTGTTTCACATGTGTCTTTATTGTACTGATATTTTTTTTGTATTTTGGACATGATATGTTGTAACTAGTTTTCTTTGGTTTGTGCGCCTGTTTATTAAAATGGATAAATGAGTGTTTATTGTTTGGGTTTTTTTTTTCTTATTACTAGTGGAGTTATTTTGTTTTTAGTCTATTCTTATGAATTATAATTTCTTTATTGTTTTTATTACTATTTCCTATGCTATGCGGTATTAAAGTAAAATTGTTGTTCTCATCGATATTTTTAACTTTGTAGTATCCGTTATATCTATTTTCTAGCTTATGGGAGGCCTCTTCTCTAACTAATACTAAATCTCCTATGTTTATTTCTTTACTATAGCTACTTTTATCATAATTTGTTTTTTGTTTTTCTTTAGCCTCTTGGACTAATCTCCTAGCTCTTTGCTGTGCTATTTGAAGTCTATATTTTACTTCTTTGTCATAAGCTTCGTGGTTATACAATGGGCTGATTTTATTTTCTTTTAAAAAATCGTAGTTCGGTGGGTTTTTTGCAAATATTAGTTCAAAAGGACAATATTTGTGTGTGGTTGATGGCGTCGTATTGTAACAATACGCGAAATACTTAAGATATTCATCCCAATCATTTTTGTCACTAGATATATATGAACGTATATACTCGTACTCATTGAATGTCCGATGACTGCGTTCTACAGTACCCAAAGTTTGATGGTGATACGGCGTTGAAGTTCTGTGTTCGATTTTTAACAATTTACAAAGTTCTTTGAACAGGCTATTTTTGTATTCTGTGCCCATGTCTGTTACTATCGTCTTCATTTGTCCGTAAGTTAGGATGAAGTGCTCGAACACGGCTTTAGCTACTGTTATTGCGTGTTTGCTTGGGACCGGGATGGCTACTAGATACTTGGTTAGGTCGCAAATGATGGTAACTGTGTACTCGTTGCCATTTATCGACTTTGGTAAGGGTCCAATTGTATCGATTTGTACAATATCAAATGCCTTCGGAGGTGTCTCCGTTATTGTCATTGGCTCTTTTATATGTTTGTTTGTCTTATTTTTCTTGCAGTGGATGCAGTTTTTTATATATTTTCTTGTATCATTTTTCATGTTCAGCCAGCTATACTTCTGCTTGATCTTATCTGTCATACGATTTATTCCTGGGTGGCCACCACTAATAGGATCGTCATGATAAATATTTGTGCAGAATTTCTTTAATTTTCCCGGGATTTGTCACATATATAACCTCAGGGGTTAGTGCTATTGTTAACTTTTTGAGAACTTTATTACCCTTTTCAATAAATTTGCCTACTGCAGTATAATTCTTTTTAAACAATTTGTCCCCTAAGGACAACTGTACTTGTACAAGTCCTAAATTGCCGGCTTCTCTTTCAAGCCTGGTAAAGAATTTATCTAAATCAATCTTATCCTCAACAATTAGGTTGCTTGTATCTAAATTGCTACAAATTTTCTTTCCTTTTTTGAAATTTAATTTCGGAGGATTGAAAACGAGCTCGACATGTCTTTTTACTTCAAATTTATTTAGCGCTTCATAAATTTTGGGGTTCTCTGTGTGACTTTCTTTTTTCTCAATATTATTGCTGTTCTTTTTAGCTGCTGATCTCATAGTTACTTTTAATATTTTGCTTGCTTCCACTGACAAGTCTTTCAAATTTGTTATAGTTATGCGGGATAATGCGTCCGCTATATGGTTTTCTTTTCCAGCTATGTACTCCACTTCAAAATCGTACTCTTCTAAATCTAGTCTTACTCGTGTCAGCTTTGAGGAAGGACTTTTCATTGAAAATAGGTATGTTAGTGGGCGATGGTCGCCTTTTGTAAAGGACCTTGAAGCGTAAGCAATTGGTAACTGTTTGCCATCGTGTTCTTGGCTAAGGACTGCACCACAAGCGTATCCACTAGCGTCTGTTGTTATGCAAAATTCTTTTCCGAAATCTGGGTATTGCAAAAGTTTTGGACTAATTAATGCTTCCTTTAAGTAGACAAAAGCTTTTTGACATTCTTCTGTCCATTCGAAGGAAACATTCTTTTTGCACAGCCTAGTTAATTTTTTAGAATGTTCTGCAAAATTCGGAACAAATCTTCTGTAATAATTGCAGAAAGCTACGAATCTTTTAACTTCATCGGCTGTTTTCCGTATTGGATAGTTTTGAACGGTTTCAAACTTGCTTGGATCGGGTAATATTCCTTTGTTTGTGCATTTATGTCCTAAATAAGTTACTTCTTGACTGAAAAATAGGCATTTATCTGGATGTAATTTTAGGTTGTATTTTCGGCAAGTGGAGAATACGTCTCTTAGATTTTTTAGCATGTGATTTTCGGAACAACCTAATACAACTAAGTCATCCATGTAGAGGAATGCTTGGGATGGTTTGAGACCTGCGAATGCTAGGGTCATTATTCTTTGAAATGAATTTGGTGCTACTTTTAAACCGTAGGGTAGTCTTTTGAACCTATATGTGCCATTTTCGGCTGTAAATGAAGTTATATCCCTCGAATCTGGGTGTAGTTCGATTTGATGAAAACCTAACATAAGGTCTAGGCATGAAAAATATTTTGCTCTTCCAAGTTGGTCTAAAATGTCATCAATTCTTGGAAGTGGGAATTTGTCCGCTGCTAGCTTTTTATTTACCTGTCTGTAATCGACCACTAGTCTCCATCTTTTTTCTGTTTTTCCTGGAAGTGATTTTTTAGGGACTAATAGGATTGGGCTATTATATTCCGATATGGAAGGTTCTATTATATCATCTTCTATTAGCTTATTTACTTGTTTGCTGATTTCTCCCTTCTGGGTTTGAGGCAATCTGTAATTTTTTATGTAGACTGGGGTGTCATCCTTCATGTATAATTTCTGTTTGTAGAAATTATTATAGGTGATTGGTTCGGTTTCTAATGCGAATATGTCTATAAATTCTGTGCAAAGTGTTGTTAATTGAGGGTTGACGAATTTTGGAAAATTTTTTGTTAATCTTTTTAATTTTTCTGTATCGGTGCAATTTTTACTGTGTGTTTCTGTTTTAATTAGTGTGTAATCATCTAAGTTTTCGGTATTGATTTTGTAATTTTGGATAGTTGTGTTTTTATGTGTAGTGTTAATGATTCTAACGAAAGTTTGATCCTTATTTGTTATTGTGTTTGCTATGAAAATGCCTTCAGATAATTCTTGGTGTGGGATAAAAATGTTTTTGTTATCGGTATTTACTTTAATTTGTCTAATGACTTCTGATCTAGCAGGGATTGTGATTGTATTGACAGACAGACAATTTGTAAGATGCATTGTTATTGTTTGGGGAAAATCATATGGTCTTAGGATTAATTTATCCTCTGTTGTTCCATAGTCTAGAATGCAATTGTACTTTTTTATGAAATCTAGCCCTATTATTCCATCGCATGGAATTGGGAAATCGTCGTCTACGACATGAAATTTATTTTAAATAAGAAGGCCATCGCCTTTTAAGTCTGCTTTAATTGTGCCTAGAGTGCTGGTTATTCCCTGACCAATGCCTTTTAGATCTGTAATTTGATTAATTTGATTCTTTTTTATAATGGAGATGTCTGCTCCTGTATCGATTAAAAAGTTTGAAATTACATTATTTAGAGATGTCCTTGTTGCTATATAGCTGTTTAGATGTAAGTTTAGTACGCATATTTTTCTTTCTTTTACTCTTGAAGTGGAGCTTTTTGGTTTTCCGTCTGCGTGCAGCTGCGCACGTTACGGGTCTGGTTGTAGGGTCTGTTGCTATTTCGGGATTGTGATCCTCTTTGGTTATTGTTATAACTATTATTGTTGGTACTACTTGGTCTAGAATTGTTGTTGTACCTTGGTTGCGGTCTAAATCTCTTATTTTGGTAATTCCCATAGTTGTTACTTCGGTAACCTCCACGGAAATTACTCCGATACTGACCTTGTTGTCGTACATTTAAAATTGTATTAGAGCTGCCTGTAATTTCGGTACAGCTATTTGTAAATTTAGAGATTGCGTCGTTCATTGTTGTGAACATTCCCGCCTGCATTATCATTTTAACTTGGGTGTTGGAGCAGTTTTTGCACATGGCTTTGACTGCTGCATGTGTTGCATATCTCGTGGCTAGGTCTGGGTTTAATCCATCAGAGATATACGCTCCTTCTAGCGATCTTGTTATTTTCTCTACTTCCGCTGTGTACTGATTTGCAGTTTTGCTACGCTGCTGGATGTTCAGGAGTTTAGCGGTTAAAACTTCTACTGATTCACCCTTAATCGCGGTTTTTAATTTTAATTTTATTTGTTCTATTGTGTTTTCGTTGCTTATAAAATTCCTTGCCGTGCCTTTTAGCTTGGTCTTAATCATGGTTATGGCTAAAGGTTCATGGTCATCCTTGATTTGTTCAAGTATATCCAGGGCGTCTAAAAAACTGTGTAAATTCTCGGGCTTACCATCAAACTCCGGTAGCACTGATGAAACAGTTTTAATAAATTCGACTACTGTTTGTGGCATTGTGACGTTTATAATTGGAATGTTTGTCTTTTTATTTTCTTCCCCTTGATTTAAGGAAGTTGATGGAGTCCGGCTCCGGACACGTTCTGACAAAAGTAAGTTAAAATCAACCTGGAGGTTTTCCTCTAATGTGTTTGGTATTGTTGTTTCTATATTGTCTCTAGCTAAGGAAGATACGAGTTTATCTCGCACGGCAGAGAAAAATTGGTACGGTTCTCTTCTGTGTTCTTCGGTAAGTCTGCTACATATTTGCAGCTTTAATTACCTGTCTTATGTTATTTAGAGCTTCTAGGATTATGTTCAAGTGCTTTACTATGGTTTCTGTTGAGATATGATTGCTTTTATTGATGCATTTGTAAGACTTGATGGCTTGGTTTTTCTCTTCAGCTAATGTGTCGCTGATTTCTTGCGATGTATTCATCTCTGGACATATGGCTTTTTTGTTTAAATTCGTTGTTGTACATTGTTTAATTGTCTCAGTTCATTCTTTATATAATTTTGTATTAGAATTGCAACTGCGACAATTAACAATGTAGTTACGCATGCGAAAATAGTCAGCCATTTATCAGAAAGCTCTTCCTTGTTTTCTACAATGGGGTGTGGTTCGTATTTGACTACCCTGTTTTCATTTGCATTGTTTACCGAACTTTCCTTACCTATTTCAAATCCTGCTAATCCTACTAAAATGCCATTTAGAGCTATTTTCCACCATGAGGCCATTTTTCTGTTAACAAAATATTTATTTTAAAAAAATATGAATGAGAAAAACAATTTTCCTTGTTATTGTTAGTTCTTATTCTAACATGATCCTTTTGGTGTTGCTACGTTGTTATTGTTGCTGGGTTTCCACCCTTTTTTACGCAATTCTTCTAATTTGGCTATCAACTTCTTCTTTTGTTGCCCTTTACTGATATTGATTATTCGTTGGAGTTCTGTACATTCTTTTTGGTGCCTTCGCTTTCTACCTCCATGTTTTTTTGGTTTATATTCGCAGCTTATTCTTTGCCTAAACTCTTGTAAGTTGGCTTTTTGGTGGTTTTGTCTTTGCCGGTATTCCTCTAGGGATATTGGCTTGGGTCCTACTACAATTTTTGTAGGGATGTATTTGGGGTATTCTTCTGGGATTTTCGATCCTTTAGGAACGTATTCCTCTACCATAATGAACTGGCAGGATCTAGTTAGAGTTGGCAGGGTCTAGATTTGGGTAAATTAGGATCTAGATTTGAGCTGGCAGGATCGCCATGAGGTGGTAGGTAGGTGAACGAGTATTTACTAAGCTCTACAGCCGCATTTAGGTGAGCATTAAAATGCCCCACAATGATTCCAATTGAAAAACACAGTGGTCGAGTCTTAAAGTCGGAATGTTGTATTCGGCTCATCGCCGTTCCTTTTATATGCTTACAATCTACCTTATGAGTAATCTAATTTACAAACTTACATTTCTAAGTAGTTAGTCATGCTTATGATTCTACGTTGTTGTGCATACATACATAAATGTATATGGGTTCAATCGAGTTTATGTTATTGGAGAAGTGCAGCGCAAGCTAAATTGATTTGAATACTTTGGCCTAGTTATTGCCAAAAGTATATTGAACTTTTTACTTACAATTTGTTTTGCTTACCTGTCATGCTACACTTTCCCTGAAAAGAGAGTTGTTACCACAATAGACTTTATAATTGGAAGCTGTAGTAACAGGCTATTCTCTACACGAAAATAAATTTTCATTATAATAAAAGGTCATCCTTTAAAAATTATCATGCAGATAACTGAGTGTAGTAAATTATTTATAAAAATATCTGGAAGAGTACTGCTAGGGGGTCTCAAATGTGTGGGCAGAGAAGTATGTGTTTTTTTTAAAGAGAACGATAAAGGGAAATACTGTGACTACCATATTTATTTTAAATGCAGTTGCGCAAAGTTCTAATTTTTTTGATCTCTCTATTACAAATTACTAAAACATCACGATTTCACTGCAGCTAATTTATTTAAATGTATGATACCTCTCATGTTTCTTTTGCAGTCTTTGTATGGCCGATCTGTTATTTTGTGCAATTGTGCTTCCCTTCAGTGCTTTGAGATTCATTCAAGGTACTTGGACTCATGGCAGCGTTCTTTGTAAGTTAATACCGTTCATTCAGTATGGAAACATTGGAGTGTCTTTGTTATGCATAGCAATGATTACAATTAACAGGTGAGCATTTCAAGCCAATGGTCATGAAAGGATATTTAAAAAAAGATCGTATCATTATTACCGATTTCGATATGCCTCGAAATCGAATAGATTGTAAGCTAGTAGAGGCTATAATCTCTGTAAAGTAACATAAATATTACAGTGATTCCAAGTCAACAAAAAACTGGAAACTTAGATAACCACTATAAAGTTTGTTAATGCAACCTATTATTATTTTAGTGAAAGTTTGACTGTAAGGCGAACGACATTCAGATCAAACGGATTATTTGTGGGTTTGGTCCGTAAAATTAAAAAAATTAAGGAAATAGCATTGGGCGATGTTGGTAACTTTTTTTTTACCTCCCAGCCGATTTTTTAACTCTACTAACTAAACTGTAGCCTTAACGCTTAGTTATAAGCTGCATAACCACATAAATGTCCCAGCAAAAACAGATATCTAATCGCAGTGTTTGTTGGGGTTAAACAGATGACCCAACCAAGCAACAACTATACCGTGGCCAATCGATTAAATTTTGCTTTTCCTCCAGTTTTATTTACTATTTATTTTGCAGTTTGTGAGGTGTGTTACCCCCGGGTTGCCGCCACCTCCTGCTGTCGTGGCCCATGCTAGGCCATGGAATCCTCGCGAGAGTAAACTGGGGCTTGATGATCCGCTTGGGTACGCTTGCGTGCCGGCTCAGCTCGCCGGATTGGGGTGGGTGTTGATCGACCATCATGGATTCTGACTTAACCGCGGAAAAAAAAAGAAAAAAAAATCGTACCCGTTTGCTGTTGCGCGTGACTCAACACCTCTGCCGACATGCCCGCTATCATAACTTGCCGTCGCTGTCGATGCAGTTTGCCTCCATAAAATCGAGGCTGGCCCTTCTGCCTTCACTATCCCTGTTGTTGTTGTTGTTGTTGTAACGACAAAAACACTCCCCGAAAGTTTTGGGGAGTGCTGTCGAACTGACAGTCCTTGGCCGGATATGAATCCGGTACGCTCCGGTACTCCCTTGCGGTACTGCCCGACTGTCGTGGTAGCGATTTATGACCAGTGGAACCTTCTAGGTCATGTCACCCCTCCTTCCGTAAGGAAAGAGAGATGGGTAATGAGAGGTGAGAGGCATCATATCCGTAGATCAACCATCGAGTTGCACGTCATTACCTTTGTGCATATTAGTCGCCTCTTACGACCGGTATGCCTACCTCGGGCATTTTCTAAGCCCCTAACCCGCAGGGGTGCTTCACTATCCCTCCCTACCGTTGCCTGCCGTGGCCAAGTTCGGTTATCCCCTTATTTGCGATCGTCCTTACGTCCGTCTATCTAGGTTCATCCGATCACCCCCATTCCGCTCATTCATCACACACTATTTACTCTTTTAAGAATTCATTTCATTTAATCAATAATTAAATCATATTACAACTTACTCCTTATCTTATAAGTGCCATCGCACCCGTTTCTAAATAATCTTCAATATATAGCCTATTTATATTGGCTGCCGGTTAATCTCCCGGCCTTAATCTAAAACGCTTTTCTCGCATGCGAGTTTATACGCGCATGCGAATACTGTACACAAGTATGTGTACTCAAATCTCAAACATGTAAATTTATGTCATATATGTACGTAGGCTCTGCTAACTCTACCCACATTTAAATGCCGTGTTCATGGACAGAATAACAATAAAATTCGCATTAAATCGAGTGTGTTTGGCTTTAGCGAGAGACAAAACGCAGGAGGACAGAATCTTCTGGCACTAGCATGCCCACTGTAGCGCAATTAAATAAACAATAACACCGTCGCGTCTCCGCAGGTATATGTGCATGTACATATAAGCACACGCATGCGAAAGCTACCAGCGACGACATGCCCTCAGAGATTCCATCGTCGAACGTTTTGAATGTACTTCGCTATGGAGCAATTCGAATTTGCTGGAGCCTGCTCAACGCACACTTTGGCTCGTCACTTTGCGCTCTCTCAGTTGCATATAGACAAACACATAAAATCGCAAGCTAAGTGGCTGCTAGCATATTCCAATCACTCGTATCGATCTACAATATGCACACGTTCAAAATCAAATAATACTAGAGGGCCACATAAGCGTGGCTTCCTACTGCGTAGTCAGGGATGGACTGGTGCGATAGTTATGCGAATGAATTCCTCGCCGTGAACTTAACAGGAACCCTCAGTAGCTTACCTCCCTAAGGCGCCTTTGGTGACAAGCTATGGAACATGAAGTGCATATTACGCTCGTTAACTCTACTCTACGCTGATTTCACCACTCCTTCACTGCCCTACGCTCACAGAATCTGAAACTCTTAACGGTTATTCGCCCAACGCTGGCCGCTAATAACTATGCCTACTGAAAGATGCTATCTTAATCGCTTGCTCTCATGCCGCACCACCGATCTCTTATTCTCAAAGTCTCGCACTGCAAGATTCGCTTAGCAATACCCTCACCGCACTATTTCCTTGTTGGCTACTGACCATTCCAACATACATATGTATATATATACCTACGCCAGCATGTCCGCATACAGCATGACTATGTGGCAATCGTTTTCGGGTGCTCCGCACCGCACGCTCAAACGTGCGCTTTTGCCAACTTCCGCAGTCGCCACTAGCAAAATGTGGCTAAGCAAATGTATTTGCACTGTGAATTTTAAGCAATTCCTATTTAGGACACTTTTGCCCACAGAGATATAAACGAACAAATATGTTGAAATCTCTTACTCGCTACCGCTGAGAATTTCACTCTGAATTTTATTAGGACTTGCTGTTATCCGCTGTTGTAATTTGCGCACGATGATTTGCAGTGTTTCGGGACGATGTTGGCACGTCTCCGAGACGTTTTCTCTCTTTAGCTAAAATATGTCGGTTAGTGTTTCCTCTGCTACAGGGGCACCGTTCCCGTACTAGGCCTTCTTAATGCTTGGCTGTCTGCTTGGCGATGACTTCCAATTTGCACTTTAACTCTTGCTTTGTACTGGCGAGCGCCGGATAGTTTGTGGACACTCTGTTGCTGCCGCTGTTTCGACTTGTGCGCTAAATTTTCTTAGCAACGTACTTCTTGCACGGCAATGTTATTGAGCTCGTTGCTTCCAAAAGTGTGTTCTCTGCTCGACCGTTCGTGTTGAAAAGGCCGGAAATGGGAAAGAGCTAACTTAGCTGTGGCTATTTGTATTAGGCAGCGTTCGGAAAACCATTCTGCGGCCGCGCAGGGCTGCATTGGCTGTCAAGTTTATTTCTTGGCCGAGACGCTTAAGCCTAAGACACATCTTCCGTAACAGGTGTTATTCATCTTTACCGGTGCGCATAAAAAGTGTTCACATTTATTGCTGACTTGCTTCTTAAAATTGCATGACGTAATATTAACTTTATCAGGCAACCGACCCTGGGAAAGTTTGTGGTGGATTTTTATAGAAAAAAAGCAAGGCGAAGTTAGTATTATTATTTGCCAAAAAAGGTCGCAAATAATAACAGAATAAACCAAATAAGAAGTAAAAGAAAGGCAGCACAGCAAACGTCTTGGACGGACAAAAAAATAAATAAAGATAAACCCACCAATAAGTATACCGAAATGATCAGGGCCCTTACTCTGTAGTTCTATTCGAAAGGCTGTTCTACTAGAAAGCAAAAAGCGATTCTAATACACATAGGCACTCTGTAGTTCGTTAGGATTAACTTTAGAAAATAATTCATAATAGTAGGCATCACTGTTTCACAAATTTCAAGCGCAAAGCAAAATACAAAAAGTCTCATAAGTCTCAAGTGCGGTATTAGGCAGCGTACTTTTACATGTCGCGGTAGCGTATGTGGTAAGAATCCCGACTACCACGCGTGTGGTTGCAGGTTCGAACGTAAGTCCTTGCACAAGTAATTTTTATTTTTTATTTTATTTTTATTAAATAAAATTTAATTTTTTTAAATAATCTAATCCCAAAAATGTCTAGTTAAATTTTTCCAAATTTTTACCTAGAATTCTTTAATTATTTTCTGTCAACAACGATTGCTTAACTCTTTCTGCTATAAAAATTACATCTTGATGAAAAAAATACTAATTGTTTTATTATAATCATAAGAAAATACATTTTTGTGAATTTCCGTTTGCTAAGTTGTTGTCGAAAAGAATTTTCTAACTTTCGACCATTGTGGCATATCTTTTCGAAGCAGTGAGTACCAAATTTTCTACAATAGAAAAGGGGATAAATCAAATCCGAAGGGAACAGAATGAAACTCGAACAACGAATGCGTTCTACTCGAAAATTTATTACAGAGTACGAATCACTCGCAAGCGAGCAAATTTTGTTTCGAATAGAACTACAGAGTGAGGGCCCAGGGCGGTTAGCTCTGTCGATTTAGATATGTCCGTCCGTCCGTCTGTCTATTTGAGCGTAAACTAGTCCCTCAGTTTTAGAGATATCTCGATGATGGGGCCGCCATTTTGTAAAACATTAATCATTTGTCGGAACCACCAAGATCGGACCAATACAACATATAGCTCCCATACAATCCATTGTCCCGATAAACGGAGTTCGACCTATAAATCTTGAAATTTAAGAGCTAGGAACTTAAAATTTTTCAGGTTTTGCACATATTATATAAGTAATGTGAGTAGTGAAAATCAGTCAGATCGGACCAACATAACGGATAGCTTCCATAAAATCGATTGTCCCGATAAATGCGGTTTGGGCTATAACTGGGTTCATGCTGATTTTTAAATGCAGCATTTTGCATTTTCGGATATTGGTTTCGGCGTTAATGGTGGCGCATTTATTAAATGCACAATTAGCGAGTTCGAGGCATATGTTTTTGTTTGCAAAAATTGTTTGAGGTTATGAAAATTTTCAGCACGTGTGCAAAAATATACAGATTAATTCCATTCGCAAACATCAGATTAACTTGTAGATGGTTTTATTTTAATATTGCTACTCTTTTAAATTCGAATCGCGATTTTCTTCGAAGATTGCAGGGTTGATTTCAGTATTTATAATGCTAATGCAAAAATAAAGTTGCATTGAGGTGCCAAAATTTGTATGGTAAATGCGAAAATAAATGCTGCATTTTGGGCTAAATGCTAAAATGCGAGATAAATGCAAAATGCAGGCTCAGCATGAACGCGTCGTTATGCAATTAAAAAGCTAGAATATTGAAATTTTGCAGGTTTAGTACATATCATATACGTAATGTGACTAGTGAAAATCAGCTAGGTCGGACCTACATAACATATATCTCTCATACAATCGATTGTTCGATAAATGGGGCTTGGGCTAAAACTATTGCACTTTAATAGCGAGGAACACACAATTTGGCTGCTACAGTACTTATTACTATAGTTGAAAAACTATATTTATATTTTTATTTAAATTCAATATGTATTTTTTTATTTTTTGAAAGAACAAAAATGCAATCATAGTTTTTCATTTTGATAATTAACATTTAAAAACAGTGAACCAAAAACAATTTAAAAATTAATAAAGTAATATATAACGCAAGTATATAACCCTAGATATACTCCCCCCTCCAGTGAAACGATGAATTAATTTATGTTAAATGTTATTTTCTTTTTGTTTTTTGAAAGTGTTGATGAGTTAGTGTTAAGTCTCTCTCTATCTCTATGGCGCGATATACAACAAATAATTTTTTTTTCAGTGTATGGAATTCATTTTTCTTTTATTCATGTTAAAGCTCATTAAATTTTATTAAATATAGCTTAATTAGTTTTAAAAATAATGGAATTTAAATGCCCCCCCTGCTCGTCGATGCATGTGCGGCATCTTACCAAAAAGTTGTTCATTACTGCTTGGAGAGTTGAGACAGGAATAGCCGCAATTGTTTCTCGAATGGATTGCCTTAGTTCATTCAAATTTGTTGGTTTTGCTTTGAAGACTTCCTGTTTGCAATAACCCCACAAGAAAAAGTCAGGTGCAGTAAGGTCAGGCGACCTGGGTGGCCAACGGAATGTGGAGTTTCTGGATATCAGATTATTGGGTTATATGAAGAGCTGCACCATCTTGCTGAAACCACACAGAGTTGAAAGAAATTCTCATTCGGCGTAATTATCATCATATATATCATCATAAACCTCCTAAGAGATTTTTGCGCCAATCTTCTCTTCCAATTTGTGGTGTGCCGAAACCATTGCCGAGGGGCGACCCCGTTTTGAAAAACTTTTTTCAAATCACTTTTGATGTTACCTGTACCAGGGCTCGAACCATGGACCTTCGGTGTGGTAGGCCGGCAACACTACCTTCACACCACGGCTGTTAAGCACTGTATCTGTAATTATGTTTGCAGGTTTAAGTAAATCTTTTGAAATTGTTTTAATAGTATTTCCATGTTGAATTTTGAATACTTTATCAAGTTTAGAAATAACTTTAAACGGACCATCGTAAAGTGATTGTAAATTCGACTTGTGAATAACTTTAACTAATACGTATTCACAAGAATCTAAATTTTTAGGAATGAAAGAATGCTCAATGTTGTGATGTAGGACCTTTGATCTAACATGAGAAAAATAATTTCTTAATTTAGAAAGAATTTCAATCGTATTATCTACTTCATTACCATTATTATTGGAAACAACTATTTCACCTGGTAATCTAAGTGTTTGTCCATATACTACTTCCACAGAAGAACATTTTAAATCTTCTTTGAAAGATGTGCGTAAACCTAATAAAATCAATGGGAGAATTTCAGACCAGTGCATTGAATCAACTGAGGAAGTGATAGCTGTTTTCAATGTCCTATGAAATCTTTCTACCATTCCATTAGATTGAGGATGGTATGGAGTTGTATGAATTTTGTGAGATCCTTATAACTTAGTTAGCTCTGTGAATAATTTTGATGTGAACTGTGATCCTTGATCAACAGTTATGTTTAGTGGAATACCGAAACGAGGAATGTAATTATAGACAAAAGTTGTTGCTATAGTATTTGCTGAAATATCCCTAAGCGGATATGCTTCAGGCCAACGTGTATGCCTGTCAATGATAGTTAAAATGTAACGATTTTCTTTTGATACAGGTAATGGACCAACCAGATCCATATGAATGTGTTCAAATCGTCCAAAAGGTATCTCAATTTTTTGTATAGGTGTTCTTCTATATTTGGAAATTTTTGATTTTTGACAATTTAAGCAAATAGCAGACCAATTATTTATTTCTTTGCGCATATTAGGCCAGAAGTATTTAGATTGAATCAATCGTCTAGTTGTGCGAACACTTGGATGCGATAAACAGTGAATTTTGTCAAAAATTATTTTTCTCATAGATTTAGGAACAAACGGCCTAAAAGGTTTTTGGGAAATATCACACCATATATTAAGATTAAGAACTGGAATACCAATTTCTTTTAAATTACTGTTTCAATTTTGATCAGATATTATGTTTTGAAGTGTTTGGTCTTTTTGCTGTTCTTCATATAAGGTCTGGAAATTTATGTCTTTAGCTAAAATTGTGTTAATATCCGGAATACGAGAAAGTGTATCAGCAACAAAATTTTCTTTTCCTGAAATGTATTTAATGTCACTTCTAAATTGTGCTATGTATTCTAGATGTCGAATTTGTCGTGGTGATCTGTCTGTTTTTGAATTAAGAATTTGTGTTAAGGGTTTATGATCAGTGTAAATGGTGAATGTCCTACCTTCAAGAAAATGTTTAAAGTGCTTAACTGAATTATAAATCGCTAAAAGCTCTCTGGCAAAAGTTGAGTAATTCATTTCAGTAGGAGATAATTTACGTGAAAAATATGCGAGTGGTTCTAAAACATTGTTACTAACTTGTTGTAAGACTGCACCAATTGCTACATTTGAAGCATCTACAGCAAGAGATAATTTACCATTTTTATCAAAATGAGTGAGTAAAGTTTTCTGTGCAAAAAGCTGTTTGACATTTTCAAAAGCATTAATAGTCTTCTCCGACCAACTAAGTTCTTTAAGTTTATGTTTAATAGCAAATGTTAACATTTCATGCAGTGGACCAAGTTCTGCTGCTAACATTTTAACATATCTATGGTTATAATTAACCATTCCTGAAAATTTTTGTAATTTATTTATAGAAATAGGTTTTTCGAAGTTGATTACTGTCTCAATTCTTTCTAAGGATGGCCTAATTTCTTCACTAGAAATTTCATAACTTACAAAATCTAACTTATTCGTTCCAAAGATACATTTCGAAGGTTTAATATTTAAATTATATTCCACCAACCTTTCAAAAACAGATTTTAAATGTTCAAAATGTTGATCTTCGTCATCACTAGCAACAAGTATGTCATCAATATAGACAAAAACAAAATCAAACCCAGAAAATACCTCATTTATAAAATGTTGAAATGTTTGTGCGCTGTTTCGTAAACCAAAAGGCATGCGTACGAACGCAAACATTCCAAATGGTGTAGTTATTGCTGTTTTATGAATGTCTTCTTCGGCTGATGATATGCTCGGACTAGATCAATTTTCGAAAATATTTGTTTGTTTTTTAAATCAATAGCTAAATCATGTATATGGGGTAATGGATATCGATCAGGTATGGTAATGAAATTCAGTCTACGATAGTCTCCACATGGTCTCCAATCATTTGGTTCTTTTTTTGGGACCAAATGTAAAGGAGATGCAGTATGAGAACTAGAAGGTCTACATATACCTGTTTTGACCAAAAATTCGAATTCTGTTTTTGCAATTTTAAATTTAACTTGATCTAGACGACGAGGTTTTGAGAACGGTAAAACTCCTTTAGTTTCAATTCTATGAACCGTTTGGTGTTGCACTGATTTGGTGTAATCTGTTTCACAAGTTATTGAGGGAAAATCTTTTAAGAGATTGGTAAATTTATTTTCAGAAATTGGTATTTTGAGAGAAAATATATCACAAAATCCACTAGAGCCAGAAACTTTTCATTTTGTTTTTAAGTCAGTAATTTCTTTATTTCTAATATCAACTAGTAAACCAAATTTCTCTAAAAAGTTAGCGCCAATTATGAAAGGAAATTCGAAATCGCGTCTTAAACCTAGATCAAGTTTTAAAAGTTTTGTACCAAAAGTTTTAATTGAAGAACCATTAGCTGCAGTTAAATTAAGATCAGAATTTCTTTTATGAGATTTGAATTTAGAAGAGGGAACTACAGAAACAATAGCACCCGTATCTGTTAAAAAGTTTAATTTATTAAATTTGTCAAAAATAAATAGGCTGCGAGAAGGTTTAACGTCACTTTCGCTACTAGCCACTGTCATAACGGGACGTTTTAGTTTAAAGTCTTTGAATTTGCATTATATTTTGAGCTAAAATTACATGGTTTAATACATTCATAAGCGTTGTGTTTAAATGTTTGATGATACCAACAAATAATATTTTTATTTTGGTTATTGAAATTTCGGGGATTAGAAAAATTACGTGATGTAGATCGATGTCGTTCTCTAGATCTAGATCGAATTTGAAGTTGATTTATATCTTCACTAATTTTATTTAAATTTTGAAACATGACAGTAGTTAATTCAGTAAAATTTTTAACACATTGTGTCAGGGCAATGTTTTCAGAACTATCTATTGCAACAATTTTAGGAGATTGTTGATTATTAATTAAATTAAAAATTGTATCTGCTAAAGTAATAATTTCATCAGTAGTTTTATTGTTGCAAGAGATTAAATGAATCTGTATTTCTTTTGGTAATTTACTAATCCATAATTTAAAAAGAAGTTATTTACTAATTATAGAATAAGAACTAATTAGAGAGGTCATTTGTCGAAATAATTCTGATGGAGAACGATCACCAAGTTCTGTTTTGAAATAAGTTGTTCTTATCTTTTTTCTTAGGAAAGGGAAAATCTATCAATTAATGCTTTTTTAATAGTTTCATATTTATTTATCACAGGAGGTGGATTAATTATATCTATAATTTTTGAAATGGTTTCTCGTTGAAGTGCAATTAAAATATTCTGATATTTTATATTGTCATTTTGAATGTTGTTTATTTGGAATTGTCCTTCAACGAGAATAAACCAAGTTTCAGGGGATTGTTCCCAAAAATAAGGCAACTTAACTGATTTTGAAAAATTAAAATTATCTCTAAACATTGTGTTATTATCTGGAAGTATATTATCAGTATGAATATTTTGTGTGAGGTTCAAATTTGGAATTGAGTTCTTGTTTTCGTTTTGGGTATCTGTTGATGTGTAGTGTCTTAGAATTGAGTTGTTGTTTTCGTTTTGAGTTTCTGTTGCTGTTAAACTTTTTGTATGAATAGGTGATCGAATCATTTTAGTTAACTGGAGAAAAAGTGTACACAATAATAAAAATAAATATTAAATTAACAATTTAATAAGAAAATTAATTAAAATATACTTAAAGTTATTATAACTTAGAACAATTTATTGTAAATTACAATTAATGTCTTGATTTAAATAATTTTATTAATTATTCGTAATAAAGTAATTGGTTTTTAATTAAATGAAGGATTTAAGAAATGAACTTTTATTGAATGAAATGTAATATTTTGTTTAAAATTTGATTTGATTAAAGATTTAAAAATGTATGGATATTTAATTACATACTTGTAATTTAATATTAATATAGAGTATTAACAATACAGCTCACCGAAGAATTGCGTTGATTGTAAAGTATTTAGTAGAGCTCAATATCTGGAAATTTAATTTACAAAACTTGATTGTTGTTGTTGTTCTTTATTTGCTTGTTGAAAATTTTTGTTATGCTTTTTGTTGCTGTTGTCGTTATTGTAATAGTTGCTTTCTTAATTTACTTTGGGTTTTTCTGAATGATTGTGTCAATAAAATTATTTTATTTTATTTATAATCACAATTAATATTAAAAAATAATTTCTCTGGTTGTATTCTGTATTTTTTTTTTCTTGTTTTTTTTTTTTTGTAATTCTTTAAACTAAAGTTTAAGTTATTATCTTTTACGATTGTAAACACACATTCA
Source organism: Merzomyia westermanni (assembly GCA_949987695.1). Lineage (NCBI taxonomy): Eukaryota > Metazoa > Arthropoda > Insecta > Diptera > Tephritidae > Merzomyia > Merzomyia westermanni. The sequence goes on along the minus strand of OX465290.1, from coordinate 93,273,995 downwards.
CATTTTTATTTCTTTTTTTTTTTTTGTATCATTTGTTTGTGACAGTAAGGTTCTTTTGATTACTGTTTTGTCTTTTTTAATTAATGTAAAATAATTTTTTTTTTTGTTTTTGTCATATTAAATTTTGTGGTAAATTTGAAATATTTTCACATATTTGCAGCTTTGCGTTTGTTGAGGTAGATGAAATTCGACCCTTAACATTTAGGTTATTGTGGTTGCAGATAAGCTGATGTGACGGGGGCTTTGCCTTGCAGTACCTCGTGTCGTCGACAGCTGATGTGTGGTTTTTGGTAAACCATTAGTTTGTGGATGATTACTATTCGAGGAATCATAATTTAAGTCAATTTGGACTTTTGTAGTTTATAGATATGATAACAGGAAAATTTTTATCTGTATCAATATTTCACTAGTTACTGCACACATAAAAATGAAACGCCATATTAAATATTGAATTCTTGCGGTTCACAACGAAGATATTAGATTTTCATAACGATTCATGCATAGAATGTGTTCTTTTATGTTGATTTTATTGTTATAAATTAAATTGTTAGTAGTTATTTAGTTATAATAGTTAAAATTTGTTGCAATTTCAAAACTTTTCATTGCTTTGTAGATATTTCTAGATGATCGTTTTGTATTTAGATTAAACTGATTCCTCGATATCGAAAGTTCACAAATTTATTAACAAGGTTCGCAGGATCGCCAATTATAGTTGAAAAACTATATTTATATTTTTATTTAAATTCAAAATGTATTTTTTTATTTTTGAAAGAACAAAAATTCAATCATAATTTTTCATTTTGATAATTAACATTTAAAAACAGTGAACCAAAAACAATTTAAAAATTAATAAAGTAATATATAACGTAAGTATATAACCCTACAATTACATATATAATTTAGTGGAAGTCATCAAGATTGGACCAATGTGTCGTATAGCCCCATACAACACATTTTTGCGATAAACGGTGTTTGGGCTATGTATCTTTAAGTTAACAGGGTGAGACCCTAAAATGTTATAGAGTTTGTACTTATTTTTAGTAAGGATCGGACATTCAAACCCGTGATGCGTATTCATTCATGAAAGGCGTAAAGCCTTCGGTACAGCCGAACTTAAGCGGCGTTTTTGGTTCTATACAAAATACATTTTCGTGCGAGTGTAGTTATGTCAACGACGTAGAGCTGAATGAGTAAACGTCTAATCGAAATAACATGAATGTTGGCAAAACCAAAGAACGTATAACCATAAGAAGGTCCAACAGCGAATGCAAGTGGTCGCTGCCAAATCGATGGTAGGTAATTCACCACTGTACCTGCGTGTACAATGCTTGAATTCACTGTGTTTAGTTGCATATTCACACAAAAAATTACAGTTGGAGTTACAAAAACGTTTAATTGTGAATATTGAATAAAAATAAAAGTGCTAAAATCCTTAAAACTCGTGGTGATTTACCTACTCGCGAATTGATAGTTTAGCGTTTCCCACTATTCGTCGTGTTGAACCTTCTTATGATTATGACAAAACTAAAATTAGAAATTAAGTTAGGTTTTTACGCTGTGCGCTTAATTTAGATTACTCTCATACAAGTTTTATGTGCATCAGGCATTTTTGAGAGAAACTTGCTGGAGTGCGTTTATATTAGTTCTGGCTGTATGTCAGTATATTGTGCAAAATATCAATAGTCCCCTTCTTCCTTTTGCTGGAAACTTGCAAAAGAAGAGCGATAACCATTCCCTGGCAAATGGCGATTATCTTTTAATAAATTAAACTTAGAATTTTAACTTAAGCCCTGGGTTCCCTGAAAAACGGTGCCATGCTATTGCTACTGCAATTTACCCATAGCTATCTGCATCACCATGAGAGGCGCCGCTTTAAATTTACGCTCTCTTAAGTTTACACATATTCCTGTAAATGACCGAATTTTTGATATTACAGCCGTTTTATTGCGGTCCCGCTTTCGAGCAAACCAAGGAATGAAAGAATGCTCAGAGTTGTGATGTAGGACCTTTGATCTAACATGAGAAAAATATTTTCTTAATTTAGAAAGAATTTCAATCGCATTATCTACTTCATTACCATTATTATTGGAAACAACTAGTTCACCTGGTAATCTAAGTGTTTGTCCATATACTAATTCCGCAGAAGAACATTTTAAATCTTCTTTGAAAGATGTGCGTAAACCTAATAAAATCAATGGGAGAATTTCAGACCAGTGCATTGAATCAACTGAGGAAGTGATAGCTGTTTTCAATGTCCTATGAAATCTTTCTATCATTCCATTAGTTTGAGGATGGTATGGAGTTGTATGAATTTTGCGAGATCCTTATAACTTAGTTAGCTCTGTGAATAATTTTGATGTGAACTGTGATCCTTGATCAACAGTTATGTTTAGTGGAATACCGAAACGAGGAATGTAGTTATAGACAAAAGTTGTTGCTATAGTATTTGCTGAAATATCCCTAAGCGGATATGCTTCAGGCCAACGTGTATGCCTGTCAATGATAGTTAAAATGTAACGATTTTCTTTTGATACAGGTAATGGACCAACCAGATCCATATGAATGTGTTCAAATCGTCCAAAAGGTATCTCAATTTTTTGTATAGGTGTTCTTGTATATTTGGAAATTTTTGATTTTTGACAATTTAAGCAAATAGCAGACCAATTATTTATTTCTTTGCGCATATTAGGCCAGAAGTATTTAGATTGAATCAATCGTCTAGTTGTGCGAACACTTGGATGCGATAAACAGTGAATTTTGTCAAAAATTATTTTTCTCATAGATTTAGGAACAAACGGCCTAAAAGGTTTTTGGGAAATATCACACCATATATTAAGATTAAGAACTGGAATACCAGTTTCTTTTAAATTACTGTTTCAATTTTGATCAGATATTATGTTTTGAAGAGTGTGGTCTTTTTGCTGTTTTTCATATAAGGTCTGGAAATTTATGTCTTTAGCTAAAATTGTGTTAATATCCGGAATACGAGAAAGTGTATCAGCAACAATATTTTCTTTTCCTGAAATGTATTTAATGTCACTTGTAAATTGTGCTATGTATTCTAGATGTCGACTTTGTCGTGGTGATCTGTCTGTTTTTGAATTAAGAATGTGTGTTAAGGGTTTATGATCAGTGTAAATGGTGAATGTCCTACCTTCAAGAAAATGTTTAAAGTGTTTAACTGAATTATAAATCGCTAAAAGCTCTCTGTCAAAAGTTGAGTAATTCATTTCAGTAGGCGATAATTTACGCGAAAAATAGGAGTGGTTCTAAAACATTGTTACTAACTTGTTGTAAGACTGCACCAATTGCTACATTTGAAGCATCTACAGCAAGAGATAATTTACCATTTTTATCAAAATGAGTGAGTAAAGTTTTCTGTGCAAAAAGCTGTTAGACAGTTTCAAAAGCATTAATAGTCTTCTCTGACCAACTAAGTTCTTTAAGTTTATGTTTAATAGCAAATGTTAACATTTCATGCAGTGGCCCAAGTTCTGCTGCTAACATTTTAACATATCTATGGTAATAATTAACCATTCCTGAAAATTTTTGTAATTTATTTATAGAAATAGGTTTTTCGAAGTTGATTACTGTCTCAATTCTTTCTAAGGATGGTCTAATTTCTTCACTAGATATTTCATAACTTAAAAAATGTAACTTATTCGTTCCAAAGATACATTTCGAAGGTTTAATATTTAAATTATATTCCGCCAACCTTTCAAAAACAGATTTTAAATGTTCAAAATGTTGATCTTCGTCATCACTAGCAACAAGTATGTCATCAATATAGACAAAAACAAAATCAAACCCAGAAAATACATCATTTATAAAACGGTTTGTGCGCTGTTTCGTAAACCAAAAGGCATGCGTACGAACTCAAACATTCCAAATGGTGTAGTTATTGCTGTTTTATGAATGTCTTCTTCGGACTAGATCAATTTTCGAAAATATTTGTTTGTTTTTTAAATCAATAGCTAAATCATGTACAGGGTGTTTTTTTTACAGGTTTGTTTTTCGAATAGAGATAAAACTGGCATTTTGTGGTCAAATCTGGCAACTCTAATCATTTATGTTCAGTTTGTTTCAGGGGATTGTTCCCAAAAATAAGGCAACTTAACTGATTTTGAAAAATTAAAATTATCTCTAAACATTGTGTTATTATCTGGAAGTATATTATCAGTATGAATATTTTGTGTGAGGTTCAAATTTGGAATTGAGTTCTTGTTTTCGTTTTGGGTATCTGTTGATGTGTAGTGTCTTAGAATTGAGTTGTTGTTTTCGTTTTGAGTTTCTGTTGCTGTTAAACTTTTTGTATGAATAGGTGATCGAATCATTTTAGTTAACTGGAGAAAAAGTGTACACAATAATAAAAATAAATATTAAATTAACAATTTAATAAGAAAATTAATTAAAATATACTTAAAGTTATTATAACTTAGAACAATTTATTGTAAATTACAATTAATGTCTTGATTTAAATAATTTTATTAATTATTCGTAATAAAGTAATTGGTTTTTAATTAAATGAAGGATTTAAGAAATGAACTTTTATTGAATGAAATGTAATATTTTGTTTAAAATTTGATTTGATTAAAGATTTAAAAATGTATGGATATTTAATTACATACTTGTAATTTAATATTAATATAGAGTATTAACAATACAGCTCACCGAAGAATTGCGTTGATTGTAAAGTATTTAGTAGAGCTCAATATCTGGAAATTTAATTTACAAAACTTGATTGTTGTTGTTGTTCTTTATTTGCTTGTTGAAAATTTTTGTTATGCTTTTTGTTGCTGTTGTCGTTATTGTAATAGTTGCTTTCTTAATTTACTTTGGGTTTTTCTGAATGATTGTGTCAATAAAATTATTTTATTTTATTTATAATCACAATTAATATTAAAAAATAATTTCTCTGGTTGTATTCTGTATTTTTTTTTTCTTGTTTTTTTTTTTTTGTAATTCTTTAAACTAAAGTTTAAGTTATTATCTTTTACGATTGTAAACACACATTCACATTTTTATTTCTTTTTTTTTTTTTGTATCATTTGTTTGTGACAGTAAGGTTCTTTTGATTACTGTTTTGTCTTTTTTAATTAATGTAAAATAATTTTTTTTTTTGTTTTTGTCATATTAAATTTTGTGGTAAATTTGAAATATTTTCACATATTTGCAGCTTTGCGTTTGTTGAGGTAGATGAAATTCGACCCTTAACATTTAGGTTATTGTGGTTGCAGATAAGCTGATGTGACGGGGGCTTTGCCTTGCAGTACCTCGTGTCGTCGACAGCTGATGTGTGGTTTTTGGTAAACCATTAGTTTGTGGATGATTACTATTCGAGGAATCATAATTTAAGTCAATTTGGACTTTTGTAGTTTATAGATATGATAACAGGAAAATTTTTATCTGTATCAATATTTCACTAGTTACTGCACACATAAAAATGAAACGCCATATTAAATATTGAATTCTTGCGGTTCACAACGAAGATATTAGATTTTCATAACGATTCATGCATAGAATGTGTTCTTTTATGTTGATTTTATTGTTATAAATTAAATTGTTAGTAGTTATTTAGTTATAATAGTTAAAATTTGTTGCAATTTCAAAACTTTTCATTGCTTTGTAGATATTTCTAGATGATCGTTTTGTATTTAGATTAAACTGATTCCTCGATATCGAAAGTTCACAAATTTATTAACAAGGTTCGCAGGATCGCCAATTATAGTTGAAAAACTATATTTATATTTTTATTTAAATTCAAAATGTATTTTTTTATTTTTGAAAGAACAAAAATTCAATCATAATTTTTCATTTTGATAATTAACATTTAAAAACAGTGAACCAAAAACAATTTAAAAATTAATAAAGTAATATATAACGTAAGTATATAACCCTACAATTACATATATAATTTAGTGGAAGTCATCAAGATTGGACCAATGTGTCGTATAGCCCCATACAACACATTTTTGCGATAAACGGTGTTTGGGCTATGTATCTTTAAGTTAACAGGGTGAGACCCTAAAATGTTATAGAGTTTGTACTTATTTTTAGTAAGGATCGGACATTCAAACCCGTGATGCGTATTCATTCATGAAAGGCGTAAAGCCTTCGGTACAGCCGAACTTAAGCGGCGTTTTTGGTTCTATACAAAATACATTTTCGTGCGAGTGTAGTTATGTCAACGACGTAGAGCTGAATGAGTAAACGTCTAATCGAAATAACATGCATGTTGGCAAAACCAAAGAACGTATAACCATAAGAAGGTCCAACAGCGAATGCAAGTGGTCGCTGCCAAATCGATGGTAGGTAATTCACCACTGTACCTGCGTGTACAATGCTTGAATTCACTGTGTTTAGTTGCATATTCACACAAAAAATTACAGTTGGAGTTACAAAAACGTTTAATTGTGAATATTGAATAAAAATAAAAGTGCTAAAATCCTTAAAACTCGTGGTGATTTACCTACTCGCGAATTGATAGTTTAGCGTTTCCCACTATTCGTCGTGTTGAACCTTCTTATGATTATGACAAAACTAAAATTAGAAATTAAGTTAGGTTTTTACGCTGTGCGCTTAATTTAGATTACTCTCATACAAGTTTTATGTGCATCAGGCATTTTTGAGAGAAACTTGCTGGAGTGCGTTTATATTAGTTCTGGCTGTATGTCAGTATATTGTGCAAAATATCAATAGTCCCCTTCTTCCTTTTGCTGGAAACTTGCAAAAGAAGAGCGATAACCATTCCCTGGCAAATGGCGATTATCTTTTAATAAATTAAACTTAGAATTTTAACTTAAGCCCTGGGTTCCCTGAAAAACGGTGCCATGCTATTGCTACTGCAATTTACCCATAGCTATCTGCATCACCATGAGAGGCGCCGCTTTAAATTTACGCTCTCTTAAGTTTACACATATTCCTGTAAATGACCGAATTTTTGATATTACAGCCGTTTTATTGCGGTCCCGCTTTCGAGCAAACCAAGGAATGAAAGAATGCTCAGAGTTGTGATGTAGGACCTTTGATCTAACATGAGAAAAATATTTTCTTAATTTAGAAAGAATTTCAATCGTATTATCTACTTCATTACCATTATTATTGGAAACAACTAGTTCACCTGGTAATCTAAGTGTTTGTCCATATACTAATTCCGCAGAAGAACATTTTAAATCTTCTTTGAAAGATGTGCGTAAACCTAATAAAATCAATGGGAGAATTTCAGACCAGTGCATTGAATCAACTGAGGAAGTGATAGCTGTTTTCAATGTCCTATGAAATCTTTCTATCATTCCATTAGTTTGAGGATGGTATGGAGTTGTATGAATTTTGCGAGATCCTTATAACTTAGTTAGCTCTGTGAATAATTTTGATGTGAACTGTGATCCTTGATCAACAGTTATGTTTAGTGGAATACCGAAACGAGGAATGTAGTTATAGACAAAAGTTGTTGCTATAGTATTTGCTGAAATATCCCTAAGCGGATATGCTTCAGGCCAACGTGTATGCCTGTCAATGATAGTTAAAATGTAACGATTTTCTTTTGATACAGGTAATGGACCAACCAGATCCATATGAATGTGTTCAAATCGTCCAAAAGGTATCTCAATTTTTTGTATAGGTGTTCTTGTATATTTGGAAATTTTTGATTTTTGACAATTTAAGCAAATAGCAGACCAATTATTTATTTCTTTGCGCATATTAGGCCAGAAGTATTTAGATTGAATCAATCGTCTAGTTGTGCGAACACTTGGATGCGATAAACAGTGAATTTTGTCAAAAATTATTTTTCTCATAGATTTAGGAACAAACGGCCTAAAAGGTTTTTGGGAAATATCACACCATATATTAAGATTAAGAACTGGAATACCAGTTTCTTTTAAATTACTGTTTCAATTTTGATCAGATATTATGTTTTGAAGAGTGTGGTCTTTTTGCTGTTTTTCATATAAGGTCTGGAAATTTATGTCTTTAGCTAAAATTGTGTTAATATCCGGAATACGAGAAAGTGTATCAGCAACAATATTTTCTTTTCCTGAAATGTATTTAATGTCACTTGTAAATTGTGCTATGTATTCTAGATGTCGACTTTGTCGTGGTGATCTGTCTGTTTTTGAATTAAGAATGTGTGTTAAGGGTTTATGATCAGTGTAAATGGTGAATGTCCTACCTTCAAGAAAATGTTTAAAGTGTTTAACTGAATTATAAATCGCTAAAAGCTCTCTGTCAAAAGTTGAGTAATTCATTTCAGTAGGCGATAATTTACGCGAAAAATAGGAGTGGTTCTAAAACATTGTTACTAACTTGTTGTAAGACTGCACCAATTGCTACATTTGAAGCATCTACAGCAAGAGATAATTTACCATTTTTATCAAAATGAGTGAGTAAAGTTTTCTGTGCAAAAAGCTGTTAGACAGTTTCAAAAGCATTAATAGTCTTCTCTGACCAACTAAGTTCTTTAAGTTTATGTTTAATAGCAAATGTTAACATTTCATGCAGTGGCCCAAGTTCTGCTGCTAACATTTTAACATATCTATGGTAATAATTAACCATTCCTGAAAATTTTTGTAATTTATTTATAGAAATAGGTTTTTCGAAGTTGATTACTGTCTCAATTCTTTCTAAGGATGGTCTAATTTCTTCACTAGATATTTCATAACTTAAAAAATGTAACTTATTCGTTCCAAAGATACATTTCGAAGGTTTAATATTTAAATTATATTCCGCCAACCTTTCAAAAACAGATTTTAAATGTTCAAAATGTTGATCTTCGTCATCACTAGCAACAAGTATGTCATCAATATAGACAAAAACAAAATCAAACCCAGAAAATACATCATTTATAAAACGGTTTGTGCGCTGTTTCGTAAACCAAAAGGCATGCGTACGAACTCAAACATTCCAAATGGTGTAGTTATTGCTGTTTTATGAATGTCTTCTTCGGACTAGATCAATTTTCGAAAATATTTGTTTGTTTTTTAAATCAATAGCTAAATCATGTACAGGGTGTTTTTTTTACAGGTTTGTTTTTCGAATAGAGATAAAACTGGCATTTTGTGGTCAAATCTGGCAACTCTAATCATTTATGTTCAGTTTGGTTTGCCATTTCATCATGAACAGGTTGACAAAAGAACAACGCTTGCAAATCGTGCAAATTTATTTCGAAAATAATGGTTCAGTTCGCGAAGTTTACCGTGAGCTCCGTCCATTTTATGGTCGACATAATCGTCCATCAGAGCAATTAATTCGGTTAACCATGGATCGTTTTCGCACTACGTTTACTCTATGTGATAATACGCATCCGCAGAGACGTCGAACAGTGCGCACCGAAGAAACAATTGCCGCTGTAGAGCAAAGTGTTGAAGAGGACCCGAATGAATCGATTCGCCACCGTGCACAGCAATTGGAGCTTTGTCCATCAATTTTATGGAAGATTTTGCTCAAAGATCTTGGCTTGCGACCTTACAAGATCCAGCTTGTGCAAGAATTAAAGCCGCGAGACCATGCAATGCGACGTGATTTTGGTGTATGGGCCGAAAATGAGATTGATTTCGATGCTGATTTTCATCGCAAAATTTTGTTCAGTGTAGAGGCTCATTTTTGGTTGAATGGCTACGTCAACAAGCAAAATTGCCGCATTTGGAGTGAAGAGAATCCACATGAGACCCTTGAAACGCCATTACATCCACAAAAACTGACTGTTTGGTGTGCTCTATGGGCTGGTGGAGTCATTGGGCCATACTTCTTCCGCAATAATGCTGGAGAGGCAGCTACCGTTAATGGAGACCGGTATAGAGCCATGATAACCGACTATTTTGTTCCCGAATTGGATGGCATGAATGTGGATGAGTTGTGGTTCCAACAAGACGGCGCTACATGCCACACAGCGCACGTCACAATCGATTTATTGAAGGAAACATTCGATGAGCGCATAATTTCGCGGAATGGACCTGTCAATTGGCCACCAAGGTCGTGTGATTTGACACCATTGGATTATTTTCTTTGGGGATATGTGAAGTCGCTCGTCTACACCAACAAACCAGAAACGTTAGGGGAATTGGAAGCCAACACTCGTGGCGTTATTGCCGACATACGGCCCCATATGCTCGAAAAAGTGGTTGAAAATTGGACCTGTAGAATTGGCTTTATTCGAGCCAGCCGCGGCGGCCACATGCCCGAAATCATATTTAAACATTAATGGCATAAAATTATCCTTCCAATAAAGCCAAATTGATGGACCTTAAAACGATTTTCTTGTGTTTTATTTCAATTCGAAGTTCTATACCCCTAAAAAAACACCCTTTATATGGGGTAATGGATATCGATCAGGTATGGTAATGAAATTCAGTCTACGATAGTCTCCACATGGTCTCCAATCATTTGGTTCTTGTTTTGGGACCAAATGTAAAGGAGATGCAGTATGAGAACTAGAAGGTCTACATACGATATACCTGTTTTGACCAAAAATTCGAATTCTGTTTTTGCAATTTTAAATTTAACTTGATCTAGACGACGAGGTTTCGAGAACGGTAAAACTCCTTTAGTTTCAATTCTATGAACCGTTTGCTGTTGCACTGATTTGGTGTAATCTGGTTCACAAGTTATTGGGGGAAAATCTTTTAAGAGATTGGTAAATTTATTTTCAGAAATTGGTATTTTGAGAGAAAATATATCACAAAATCCACTAGAGCCAGAAACTTTTCATTTTGTTTTTAAGTCAGTAATTTCTTTATTTCTAATATCAACTAGTAAAACAAATTTCTCTAAAAAGTTAGCGCCAATTATGGGAGTAGAAATATCTGCTAGTATGAAAGGAAATTCGAAATCGCGTCTTAAACCTAGATCAAGTTTTAAAAGTTTTGTACCAAAAGTTTTAATTGAAGAACCATTAGCTGCAGTTAAATTAAGATCAGAATTTATTTTATGAGATTTGAATTTAGAAGAGGGAACTACAGAAACCATAGCACCCGTATCTATTAAAAAGTTTAATTTATTAAATTTGTCAAAAATAAATAGGCGGCGAGAAGGTTTAACGTCACTTTCGCTACTAGCCACTGTCATAACGGGACGTTTTAGTTTAAAGTCTTTGAATTTGCATTATATTTTGAGCTAAAATTACATGGTTTAATACATTTATAAGCGTTGTGTTTAAATGTTTGATGATACCAACAAATAATATTTTTATTTTGGTTATTGAAATTTCGGGGATTAGAAAAATTACGTGATGTAGATCGATGTCGTTCTCTAGATCTAGATCGAATTTGAAGTTGATTTATATCTTCACTAATTTTATTTAAATTCTGAAACATGACAGTAGTTAATTCAGTAAAATTTTTAACACATTGTGTCAGGGCAATGTTTTCAGAACTATCTATTGCAACAATTTTAGAAGATTGTTGATTATTAATTAAATTAAAAATTGTATCTGCTAAAGTAATAATTTCATCAGTAGTTTTATTGTTGCAAGAGATTAAATGAATCTGTATTTCTTTTGGTAATTTACTAATCCATAATTTAAAAAGAAGTTCTTTACTAATTATAGAATAAGAACTAATTAGAGAGGTCATTTGTCGAAATAATTCTGATGGAGAACGATCACCAAGTTCTGTTTTAGAAATAAGTTGTTCTAATCTTTTTTCTTCGGAAAGAGAAAATCTATCAATTAATGCTTTTTTAATAGTTTCATATTTATTTATCACAGGAGGTGGATTAATTATATCTATAATTTTTGAAATGGTTTCTCGTTGAAGTGCAATTAAAATATTCTGATATTTTATATTGTCATTTTGAATGTTGTTTATTTGGAATTGTCCTTCAACGAGAATAAACCAAGTTTCAGGGGATTGTTCCCAAAAATAAGGCAACTTAACTGATTTCGAAAAATTTAAATTATCTCTAAACATTGTGTTATTATCTGGAAGTATGTTATCAGTATGAATATTTTGTGTGAGGTTCAAATTTGAAATTGAGTTGTTGTTTTCGTTTTGGGTCTCTGTGGATGTGGAGTGTCTTAGAATTGAGTTGTTGTTTTCGTTTTGAGTTTCTGTTGCTGTTAAACTTTTTGTATGAATATGTGATCGAATCATTTTAGTTAACTGGAGAAAGAGTGTACACAATAATAAAAATTTAAATATGAATAAAAATAAATATTAAATTAAAAATTTAATAAGAAAATGAATTAAAATATACTTAAAGTTATTATAATTTAGAACAATTTATTGTAAATTACAATTAATGTCTTGATTTAAATAATTTTATTAATTATTCGTAATAAAGTAATTGGTTTTTAATTAAATGAAGGATTTAAGAAATGAACTTTTATTGAATGAAATGTAATATTTTGTTTAAAATTTGATTTGATTAAAGATTTAAAAATGTATGGATATTTAATTACATACTTGTAATTTAATATTAATATAGAATATTAACAATACAGCTCACCGAAGAATTGCGTTGATTGGTGGTAAAGTATTTAGTAGAGTTCAATATCTGGAAATTGAATTTACACAACTTGGTTGTTGTTGTTGTTCTTTATATGATTGTTAAAAAATTTTGTTATGCTTTTTGTTGCTGTTGTCGTTATTGTAATAGTTGCTTTCTTAATTTACTTTGGGTTTTTCTGAATGATTGTGTCAATAAAATTATTTTATTTTATTTATAATCACAATTAATATTAAAAAATAATTTCTGTTTGTATTCTGGATTTTTTTTTTTTGTAATTCTTTAAACTAAAGTTTAAGTTATTATCTTTTACGATTTTAAACACACATTCACATTTTTTTTTTTTTTTTTTGTATCATTTGTTTGTGACAATAAGGTTCTTTTGATTACTGTTTTGTCTTTTTTAATTAATGTTAAATCATTTTTGTTTTTGTCACATTAAATTTTGTGGTAAATTTGAAATATTTTCACATATTTGCAGCTTTGCGTTTGTTGAGGTAGATGAAATTCGACCCTTAACATTTAGGTTATTGTGGTTGCAGATAAGCTGATGTGACGGGGGCTTTGCCTTGCAGTACCTCGTGTCGTCGACAGCTGTTGTGTGGTTTTTGGTAAACCATTAGTTTGTGGATGATTACTATTCGAGGAATCATAATTTTAGTCAATTTGGACTTTTGTAGTTTATAGATATGATAACAGGAAAATTTTTATCTGTATGAATATTTCACTAGTTACTGCACACATAAAAGGGAAACGCCATATTAAATATTGAATTCTTGCGGTTCACAACGAAGATATTAAATTTTCATAACGATTCATGCATAGAATGTGTTCTTTTATGTTGATTTTATTGTTATAAATTAAATTGTTAGTAGTTAGTTAGTTATAATAGTTGTGGCGACAGGTCGAAAAACAGTATTTTAAGCTATTCCGTTAGCTGGTTTGCTAAAATCTGCAGTTTATTAGAATTCATAAATTTACATCATGTACATACTTATGTTAACAACTCAATGCTTACACTTGTGTTTGGCCTTACAAAGCCCGTTGCCATCAAATTAATAAAAGGTAAGCAGCTATTATCCAAAGTTCTGTTCACGCCGGTGGTCAAGTAGAAAAGAAGGTCAAATGAAGTTGCGAGAGAAAATATTTGACAGCTCAGCAGAAAATAATTGCTAAATAATGAACGAGGAGAAGGAGAGATAAACGGCGTTGCCAAACGTTGGAGAAGTTGCGCTCATACCCTGATCACAATCTTGCTGTCGGGCGACACGTACACAACGACTCAACATCCCCCCCTCTGTAAACTTCGTGCATTTTGAACGTGGTTTACCCCTTTATATCGAGCTTCGCAAGCTTCACTGCTGGCCTCGTAAGTAGTCCCTCTGTAGTGCGAATGACAGCGCTACGCACGGCTCCGTCGTTGGCACGGTGCACGTCGACCACTACTCCCTTTTTCCAGGTATTTCTTTTTGCATTTTCATCCACAATGATGACCACGTCGTTGACCACTATTGGATCTGGAGGCACGTCAAACCATTTGGCTCGCCTAGTGAGACATGGCAAGTACTCTCGAATCCACCGTTTCCAGAAACTATCGGCAATTTGACAAGATATTCGAAAATTTTTGTTTAACGTCAAGCCATCGTTACCTTGCGCCTCGCGATTTCGTATTCCACTAGAGCTGCCTATAAGGAAATGATTTGGTGTTAGCGCCTCCATTTCTGCAGAGTCTAAGGGAACATAAGTCAATGGACGTGAGTTGATTATTAACTCCACATCGGCGATGGCACTCCTGAGCACTTCCTCTCGTAAACCTGTAGCTGGTAGGATGTCCATGAGCACGGATTTCACAGACCGGACCAGCCGTTCCCAAGAGCCACCCATATGAGGCGACGCAGGTGGTATGAAATTCCATTTGATCTCGGGACAGCGACACTTCAGCTCATCCGAGGATATACGTTCAATTTCAGCCTGTAAAATTCGACTGGCCCCCCTAAAATTTGTAGCATTGTCGGACCAAATGCTTCTTGGAGCCCCACGACGAGCAATGAACTGCTTTAGCACGAGCAGAAATGAGTCAGTAGATAGTGAGGGCGCAATCTCTAAGTGTACTGCACGGACGGTGAGACACGTGAACAGCACACCCCATCTCTTCTCTCTACGTCTTCCAACTACAATCTCCAAGGGGCCGAAGTAATCAACACCGGTATTCACAAATGGCCTGGAATAGGTGGCAAACCGTTCCGGTGGTAAACTCCCCATTAGAGGTGGATGTGGTGTAACACGGCGGTTACGGCACAGCTGGCATTTTTTAGTCACCTCTCGAACTAGTGCCCTCAGTCCATTTACACAGTATATCTGCCTCATCTCATTTACAATAATTTCGCTGTGGTGGTGGTGAAATTTGCGGTGGTAATGGTCAGCAATGAGATATGTTACCTGATTGTGACGTGGTAATATTATTGGACGCCGTGTATTAAAGGAAGCGTCGTTAGCTGCGTCGATGCGACCCTTCACTCGTAGCAGACCAGTGTCATCAATATACGGCGAACTTTTGTAAATAGCACTCCCTCGTGGAACCTGACCGCTATTTTTTAGGCAACTGATTTCTTTACTGTAAAATGAATTTTGGCAGTTACGAATGATGATGTGTTCTACATCTTCAATGTTGCAAGCGTTCACCACCTCATAAAATTGTTTTGACATAGTGTTATTTCGAGCGATAAGACGTATAAATTGTAATACAAGCTCTTGCGTTCGGCGTAATTTTTCCCACTTGCTGAAACGTTGCGGATCGGGACCGGTTACTATTGGCAAAGGCTCGACTTGTTGCATTGTATCAATATGGCAGACTAGCTCTTTAGAATTTTCAGCTAAACATTCCAAGTCAGCCGTCGGCCATTGAGCTTCCGGCTGGTACAGAAATTGAGGTCCAGTGAACCATCTTGCATCCTTGTTAAAGTCCGGTTCTGTAGTCCATTTGGTTCCATCATCAGCCACGTTTTGTTGCGATGGTACCCATCGCCATTCATTGATTTGAGAATCCTCCAAAACTTCACCTATGCGTACTGCTACGAACTGGTGGTATTTTCTTGCATCGGATCTTATCCAGTGCAGAACGTTTTTGGAGTCAGACCAAAATATTCGGCGATCGACATGCAATGACATCTCCTTCATAATGAAGTTTGCCAATCGCAACCCTAGTACTGCTGCCATCAACTCCAGTCGTGGAATAGATATAGGCTTAAGAGGAGACACTCGAGTTTTTGACATAACCAAAGTACAAGAAATTAAAGAATTTTGTGTTGCTCGTAAATAAACCGCTGCAGCATAGGCGTCAACACTGGCATCCACGAAAGTGTGCAACTCTAGTTGATCCGCCTTGTTTGCAAGGGTATAGCATCGAACTATTCGTACTTCTGGTATGAAGCGTAAGCAGCGAATCCATCGCCACCATTTTTCAAGCTCTGGTCTTCGGATCGGTTCGTCCCATGAAATACCCGAACGCCATATTTCCTGCATAAGAATTTTCGCATAAATTATAAAAAAACCCAAAATTCCCAAAGGATCGAACAATGTCATGATAACACGTAGGATTTGCCGCTTGGTGGGAATCTTGCTCTCATCGAATACATCCGCTGGAAACTTCTCAAAAAATCGCAGTACATCATCACCTGGGGACCACCACATTCCAAGAACCTTTTCGTAACGTATGTCTGCCTGATCGATGTACTTCTCTGCTTGATCCTTCCGACCAGCTAGCGCAAGTAAAACCGTATTGGAGTTAGAAATCCAGCCACGCATTTCAAATCCGCCATCAGCGTGTATTTGGCGTACAGCGGTGGCCAGTTTTATCATATCCTCTTCCAAACTGACACTTTGCAGCCAGTCGTCTACAAATGTGTTTTGTATAATGGCCTCCACAGCGGCTGGAAGCTCTCGCTCGAATCGACGAGCATTCTTATTCTTGATGTAATTTGCAATGGAAGGTGAGCATGTGGCACCAAACGTCATGACCCGCATCACGTAAACATCCGGCTCTTTCGATGAATCGCCTTCTCGCCAGAGAAATTTCTGCGCTGCTTGATCTTCCTGTACTACTCGAATTTGGTGATACATTTCACGTATGTCCCCGCACAATGCTACCGGGCGCTCTCGAAAACGAATCAGGACTCCGACCAAGGACCTTAACAGGTCCGGACCTTTCATGAGCACAGAATTTAGTGCGATTTTGTTCACGGCTGCTGCCGCATCCCACACCAACCTTGTTTTATTTTTATTGACGTTGGTAACTGTGAACATGGGAATATACCAAGACCTTTTCCCAGCATGAATACTATCATCCTTTCCCAACTTCCTAACGTACCCCTTTTTTTCGTAGTTGCGGATGGTATCTACCATAAAGTCGTTAAGAGAAGGGTTACGAGCCATTCGGGCTTCAAGGCATTGCAGGCGACGCAGCGCCATTGGTAGGGAATCAGGAAGATTTATATTATCGTATTTCCAAAGTAGCCCTGTCTCCCATCGCTTTTCAGACTTGATGTATTTCGTAGTTGCTTCCATGATGCTCAGCGAACGCTCATCTTCCTTTGATACTAGTGTGTTCGTAGCTCGAATACCTACCGCCTCTAACGAAAAATTGGATCGTACAAGATCTTCAATCCGGTTGTCCGTCTGACAAGGGCAAATGTGCATTATGCGTTTGGGTACAGAGCCTTGGGTTTCATTGCATCCATACACCGACCATCCTATCTTGCATCGTGCAGCTATTAGTTCGTGATCTGGGCTTTTCCTAATTTCTTGAGGTAAGGTGAGTTTTAAATTGTCGAGGCCAACAAGGATTCGAGCTTGCGCAGCATGGTATGGAGAGATGGCCAAATTCTTTAAATGCATATGGGAACTAATCGTCTCATGATCTAAAGACTGGACGGGAAGGTTGAGGCCAGCTACGGTGCGCACATTTTCCATGAAAAACTTCGGAGCGTGTGGATTCTGCGACGATATCTGCAGGGAGACCGATTGGGAATTCGGATCGCATTGCCTAATATCTCCCGTCCATTGCAAACAGAGTTCTGAAGTAGGCCCTTCCAATCCTATCTCAGTAGCCAAAGCATGTTCCATTATAGTGCAGGACGACCCCTCGTCAATAAAAGCGAACGTATTAAGAGAACGACCCTTATTATGCAATGTAACAGGAATGTAACGAAATAATGCGAGCTTACTTTCTTTAGCATGAAAGAGTACCGCGGGATTGGCAACGACCCCACCTTGCTTGTCATTGACATTGTATTTGGAGTTCCGGTCCTGATATGGCGAATGTAATAGCGGATTGTGTGCCTGCTGGCAACCATCTACTCCGCAACGTCTTTTGGAGCTGCAGCGGCGAATAAAATGTTTTCCAAAACAGCGAATGCATAGTTTCGATTCACGAACAAATTGCCATCTCATGTCTTTCCCTAATTCAAGAAATGCGCGACATTCGGATAAACGATGATCTTGAAAACATTTCGGGCAATTGCGAACTGTTTCTCCCTTAGCGACATCATGTAACAAAATTCGCTCCTGCCTACGACCTACCCTTTTTTCTTCCCTAGGGGATAGCGAAGAAGTTGAAGAGCCCAAAGGCGCTACTTGACTGGCGCAAGTTGCTAGGTTAAAGAGCCATTCATCGAATACTGTAATATCTACTCGAACACGTGTTACCCTAAAGCGAGCCCAATCTAGCATAAGATCGGAAGGCAACTTCCTTACTAATTCATTTAATAGCATGGGGTCATTCAAATAATCTCCCAACCCTATAGCTTGCATAGTGGCTCGATAGTTTTGGACGGTCAAAGAAAAGTTTATTAGGGATTCTAATTTATCCAATCTTACCGTTGGCTGAAGTCTCAACTTTCTTTGAAACGTCTGATGAATGACATCTGGTCTACCGTACAGCATACGCAGCGTCTCAATGGCAAATGAGATAGTACTCGGCATCATCAGCTTTCCACGTACAGCTTCCAGGGCAGGCCCTCGTAGACATTTCTGTAGTCGTATTAAGTTCTCCTGGTCAGTAAACCCACACCTTTCGGTTGACTGCTCATAATTAGTTATGAAGAGGGGCCATTCCTCGGGATTACCAGAGAAAGGGGGAAGATCCTTACTCATTACTTGGCGTGCAGCGATATGTGAGGTAGACAAGCTTATATCTGCTCGAGAATTCTGCATAAAGTTCGACGAATGTATATTGTAGCTTAAGTTTTGAGGATGCGCTGCCCCTGGCACCGTGCTATTGAGCGGGCCGTTGGTTGGCGCAGTGTGCGTGGTTGCAATCCTCTGAGGGAGTATACTAGAATTGCCCCCTAACCCTATATTCGATAGGGGTGGAACTGCTGCATTAGAAAACGAGCACATGTTTGGTGCGTGTGATGTAATAAAATAATCGGGAACCCCCTGTGAAACGTTGGGGTCAGAAATTTGCTTAGTGAATGTCGGAAAAACATTAGATTGTACTCTATTTTCATTCAAATAAGCCATATGTGACTGAATCGCACTCGCGTTTGAGGTTATGCGAGATGGCTGTGGTGTTGTTACCTCAGGCGCATCGTGTACGTGTAGGTTAGCGAAATGGCTATTCAAATCGTGGGTGGTGTTACGAGGGAATACATTTGACATTGGTGCCAACGTAGAGGGGGGTTGAGTCGGATGTTGTGTATTTTCACCTACCTGTTTAGCTGAAGAACTGCTACGAGCTACACGTGGACGCTTTAGTGTCTGTTCTGCCCGACGGGTCCCTGAACGAGTACGAAGCGGTGAGATATCTGCCGATGGTGTTCCTCCCTCCTTCTCATTCAATAAAACTTCACTAACGTTGCACAGTGGTGTTGATGCTGCTAAACGAGTTACCCTTTTAACCGCGCCCTTCATTGTTGATACCGTGGCTGTTTGCGTGTGTGCCTCAGTTGGCGCACTCTCAGCAACGTGTGCTGTAGCACCGGTCGGGGCGTGTACGCTGGTCGCTGCATCCGGCTCTTTAGACGTGAAGGTGCTCGATTGCGGTGTAATGCTAGCGGGCACTACAGCCGGAACGTTGGCCTGCGCAAATGTTGCCTCATAAGTACCGGCCTGTTGTGGCACTTCTTCTTGATCACTCATATCAAGTTGTATATGATTTAAAGTTGTTTCTGGCGAACTTCAACGTCAAATTTACTTCTTGCTTCTCTCAATAAATGTTCGCACAAAGGTTTGGATTTCGCTCTCACCTTTTCCACATAAGCCAAAGTATTTTAGAATGTGGCGACAGGTCGAAAAACAGTATTTTAAGCTATTCCGTTAGCTGGTTTGCTAAAATCTGCAGTTTATTAGAATTCATAAATTTACATCATGTACATACTTATGTTAACAACTCAATGCTTACACTTGTGTTTGGCCTTACAAAGCCCGTTGCCATCAAATTAATAAAAGGTAAGCAGCTATTATCCAAAGTTCTGTTCACGCCGGTGGTCAAGTAGAAAAGAAGGTCAAATGAAGTTGCGAGAGAAAATATTTGACAGCTCAGCAGAAAATAATTGCTAAATAATGAACGAGGAGAAGGAGAGATAAACGGCGTTGCCAAACGTTGGAGAAGTTGCGCTCATACCCTGATCACAATCTTGCTGTCGGGCGACACGTACACAACGACTCAACAATAGGTAAAATTTGTTGCAATTTCATAACTTTTAATTGCTTTGTAGATATTTCTAGATGATCGTTTTGTATTTAGATTAAACTGATTCCTCGATATCGAAAGTTCACAAATTTAATAACAAGGTTCGCAGGATCGCCAATTATAGTTGAAAAACTATATTTATACTTTTATTTAAATTCAAAATGTATTTTTTTATTTTTGAAAGAACAAAAATTCAATCATAATTTTTCATTTTGATAATTAACATTTAAAAACAGTGAACCAAAAACAATTTAAAAATTAATAAAGTAATATATAACGCAAGTATATAACCCTACAATTACATATATAATTTAGTGGAAGTCATTAAGATTGGACCAATGTGTCGTATAGCCCCATACAACACATTTTTCCGATAAACAGTGTTTGGGCTATGTATCTTTAAGTTAACAGGGTGAGACCCTAAAATGTTATAGAGTTTGTACTTATTGTTAGTAAGGATCGGCCATTCAAACCCGTGATGAGTATTCATTCATGAAAGGCGTAAAGCTCGGCTGTAACTTAAGCGGCGTTTTTGGTTCTATACAAAATACATTTTCGTGCGAGTGTAGTTATCTCAACGACGTAGAGCTGAATGAGTAAACGTCTAATCGAAATGACATGCATGTTGGCAAAACCAAAGAACGTATAACCATAAGAAGGTCCAACAGCGAATACAAGTGGTCGCTGTCGCGAAATCGATGGTAGGTAATTCACCACTATACCTGCGTGTACAATGCTTGAATTCACTGTGTTTAGTTGCATATTCACACAAAAAATTACAGTTGGAGTTACAAAAACGTTTAATTGTAAATATTGAATAAAAATAAAAGTGCTAAAATCCTTAAAACTCGTGGTGAATTACCTACTCGCGAATTGATAGTTTAGCGTTTCCCACTATTCGTCGTGTTGAACCTTCTTATGATTATGACAAAACTAAAATTAGAAATTAAGTTAGGTTTTTACGCTGTGCGCTTAATTTAGATTACTCTCATACAAGTTTTATGTGCATCAGGCATTTTTGAGAGAAACTTGCTGGAGTGCGTTTGTATTAGTTCTGGCTGTATGTCAGTATATTGTGCAAAATTTCGATAGCCCCCTTTTTCCTTTTGCTGGAAACTTGCAAAAGAAGAGCGATAACCATTCCCTGGCAAATGGCGATTATCTTTTAATAAATTAAACTTAGAATTTTAACTTAAGCCCTGGGTTACCTGAAAAACGGTGCCATGCTACTGCAATTTACCCATAGCTATCTGCATCACCATGAGAGGCGCCGCTTTAAATTTACGCTCTCTTAAGTTTACACATATTCCTTTACATGACCGAATTTTTGATATTACAGCCGTTTTATTGCGGTCCCGCTTTCGAGCAAACCAAGGAATGAAAGAATGCTCAGTGTTGTGATGTAGGACCTTTGATCTAACATGAGAAAACTATTTTCTTAATTTAGAAAGAATTTCAATCGTATTATCTACTTCATTACCATTATTATTGGAAACAACTAGTTCACCTGGTAATCTAAGTGTTTGTCCATATACTAATTCCGCAGAAGAACATTTTAAATCTTCTTTGAAAGATGTGCGTAAACCTAATAAAATCAATGGGAGAATTTCAGACCAGTGCATTGAATCAACTGAGGAAGTGATAGCTGTTTTCAATGTCCTATGAAATCTTTCTATCATTCCATTAGTTTGAGGATGGTATGGAGTTGTATGAATTTTGTGAGATCCTTATAACTTAGTTAGCTCTGTGAATAATTTTGATGTGAACTGTGATCCTTGATCAACAGTTATGTTTAGTGGAATACCGAAACGAGGAATGTAATTATAGACAAAAGTTGTTGCTATAGTATTTGCTGAAATATCCCTAAGCGGATATGCTTCAGGCCAACGTGTATGTCTGTCAATGATAGTTAAAATGTAACTATTTTCTTTTGATACAGGTAATGGACCAACCAGATCCATATGAATGTGTTCAAATCGTCCAAAAGGTATCTCAATTTTTTATATAGGTGTTCTTGTATATTTGGAAATTTTTGATTTTTGACAATTTAAGCAAATAGCAGACCAATTATTTATTTCTTTGCGCATATTAGGCCAGAAGTATTTAGATTGAATCAATCGTCTAGTTGTGCGAACACTTGGATGCGATAAACATTGAATTTTGTCGAAAATTATTTTTCTCATAGATTTAGGAACAAACGGCCTAAAAGGTTTTTGGGAAATATCACACCATATATTAAGATTAAGAACTGGAATACCAATTTCTTTTAAATTACTGTTTCAATTTTGATCAGATATTATGTTTTGAAGTGTTTGGTCTTTTTGCTGTTCTTCATATAAGGTCTGGAAATTTATGTCTTTAGCTAAAATTGTGTTAATATCCGGAATACGAGAAAGTGTATCAGCAACAAAATTTTCTTTTCCTGAAATGTATTTAATGTCACTTCTAAATTGTGCTATGTATTCTAGATGTCGAATTTGTCGTGGTGATCTGTCTGTTTTTGAATTAAGAATTTGTGTTAAGGGTTTATGATCAGTGTAAATGGTGAATGTCCTACCTTCAAGAAAATGTTTAAAGTGTTTAACTGAATTATAAATCGCTAAAAGCTCTCTGGCAAAAGTTGAGTAATTCATTTCAGTAGGAGATAATTTACGTGAAAAATAGGCGAGTGGTTCTAAAACATTGTTACTAACTTGTTGTAAGACTGCACCAATTGCTACATTTGAAGCATCTACAGCAAGAGATAATTTACCATTTTTATCAAAATGAGTGAGTAAAGTTTTCTGTGCAAAAAGCTGTTTGACATTTTCAAAAGCATTAATAGTCTTCTCTGACCAACTAAGTTCTTTAAGTTTATATTTAATAGCAAATGTTAACATTTCATGCAGTGGACCAAGTTCTGCTGCTAACATTTTAACATATCTATGGTAATAATTAACCATTCCTGAAAATATTTGTAATTTATTTATAGAAATAGGTTTTTCGAAGTTGATTACTGTCTCAATTCTTTCTAAGGATGGCCTAATTCCTTCACTAGAAATTTCGTAACTTAAAAAATCTAACTTATTCGTTCCAAAGATACATTTCGAAGGTTTAATATTTAAATTATATTCCGCCAACCTTTGAAAAACAGATTTTAAATGTTCAAAATGTTGATCTTCGTCATCACTAGCAACAAGTATATCATCAATATAGACAAAAACAAAATCAAACCCAGAAAATACCTCATTTATAAAATGTTGAAATGTTTGTGCGCTGTTTCGTAAACCAAAAGGCATGCGTACGAACTCAAACATTCCAAATGCTGTAGTTATTGCTGTTTTATGAATGTCTTCTTCGGCCATGGGTATCTGATGATATGCTCGGACTAGATCAATTTTCGAAAATATTTGTTTGTTTTTTAAATCAATAGCTAAATCATGTGAAATTCAGTCTACGATAGTCTCCACATGGTTTCCAATCATTTGGTTCTTTTTTTGGGACCAAATGTAAAGGAGATGCAGTATGAGAACTAGAAGGTCTACATATACCTGTTTTGACCAAAAATTCGAATTCTGTTTTTGCAATTTTAAATTTAACTTGATCTAGACGACGAGGTTTTGAGAACGGTAAAACTCCTTTAGTTTCAATTCTATGAACCGTTTGGTGTTGCACTGATTTGGTGTAATCTGGTTCACAAGTTATTGAGGGAAAATCTTTTAAGAGATTGGTAAATTTATTTTCAGAAATTGGTATTTTGAGAGAAAATATATCACAAAATCCACTAGAGCCAGAAACTTTTCATTTTGTTTTTAAGTCAGTAATTTCTTTATTTCTAATATCAACTAGTAAACCAAATTTCTCTAAAAAGTTAGCGCCAATTATGGGAGTAGAAATATCTGCTAGTATGAAAGGAAATTCGAAATCGCGTCTTAAACCTAGATCAAGTTTTAAAAGTTTTGTACCAAAAGTTTTAATTGAAGAACCATTAGCTGCAGTTAAATTAAGATCAGAATTTCTTTTATGAGATTTGAATTTAGAAGAGGGAACTACAGAAACAATAGCACCCGTATCTGTTAAAAAGTTTAATTTATTAAATTTGTCAAAAATAAATAGGCGGCGAGAAGGTTTAACGTCACTTTCGCTACTAGCCACTGTGGGACGTTTTAGTTTAAAGTCTTTGAATTTGCATTATATTTTGAGCTAAAATTACATGGTTTAATACATTTATAAGCGTTGTGTTTAAATTTTTGATGACACCAACAAATAATATTTTTATTTTGGTTATTGAAATTTCGGGGATAAGAAAAATTACGTGATGTAGATCGATGTCGTTCTCTAGATCTAGATCGAATTTGAAGTTGATTTATATCTTCACTAATTTTATTTAAATTTTGAAACATGACAGTAGTTAATTCAGTAAAATTTTTAACACATTGTGTCAGGGCAATGTTTTCAGAGCTATCTATTGCAACAATTTTAGAAGATTGTTGATTATTAATTAAATTAAAAATTGTATCTGCTAAAGTAATAATTTCATCAGTAGTTTTATTGTTGCAAGAGATTAAGTGAATCTGTATTTCTGTTGGTAATTTACTAATCCATAATTTAAAAAGAAGTTATTTACTAATTATAGAATAAGAACTAATTAGAGAGGTCATTTGTCGAAATAATTCTGATGGAGAACGATCACCAAGTTCTGTTTTAGAAATAAGTTGTTCTAATCTTTTTTCTTCGGAAAGAGAAAATCTATCAATTAATGCTTTTCTAATAGTTTCATATTTATTTATCACAGCAGGTGGATTAATTATATCTATAATTTTTGAAGTGGTTTCTCGTTGAAGTGCAATTAAAATATTCTGATATTTTATATTGTCATTTTGAATGTTGTTTATTTGGAATTGTCCTTCAACGAGAATAAACCAAGTTTCAGGGGATTGTTCCCAAAAATAAGGCAACTTAACTGATTTCGAAAAATTTAAATTATCTCTAAACATTGTGTTATTATCTGGAAGTATGTTATCAGTATGAATATTTTGTGTGAGGTTCAAATTTGGAATTGAGTTGTTGTTTTCGTTTTGGGTCTCTGTGGATGTGGAGTGTCTTAGAATTGAGTTGTTGTTTTCGTTTTGAGTTTCTGTTGCTGTTAAACTTTTTGTATGAATATGTGATCGAATCATTTTAGTTAACTGGAGAAAGAGTGTACACAATAATAAAAATTTAAATATGAATAAAAATAAATATTAAATTAAAAATTTAATAAGAA
Organism: Merzomyia westermanni; assembly: GCA_949987695.1. Classification (NCBI taxonomy): domain Eukaryota; kingdom Metazoa; phylum Arthropoda; class Insecta; order Diptera; family Tephritidae; genus Merzomyia; species Merzomyia westermanni. The sequence continues at coordinate 93,248,619 of OX465290.1, read as the reverse complement.
AATTAATTAAAATATACTTAAAGTTATTATAATTTAGAACAATTTATTGTAAATTACAATTAATGTCTTGTAATTGGTTTTTAATTAAATGAAGGATTTAAGAAATGAACTTTTATTGAATGAATGTAATATTTTGTTTAAAATTTGATAAAGATTTAAAAATGTATGGGTATTTAATTACATACTTGTAATTTAATATTAATATAGAATATTAATACAGCTCACCGAAGAATTGCGTTGATTGGTGGTAAAGTATTTAGTAGAGTTCAATATCTGGAAATTGAATTTACAAAACTTGATTGTTGTTGTTGTTCTTTATTTGATTGTTGAAAATTTTTGTTATGCTTTTGGTTGCTGTTGTCGTTATTGTAATAGTTGCTTTCTTAATTTACTTTGGTTGTTTCTGAATGATTGTGTCAATAAAATTATTTTATTTTATTTATAATCACAATTAATATTAAAAAATAATTTCTCTGTTTGTATTCTGGATTTTTTTTTTTTTGTAATTCTTTAAACTAAAGTTTAAGTTATTATCTTTTACGATTTTAAACACACATTCACATTTTTATTTCTTTTTTTTTTTTTTTTGTATCATTTGTTTGTGACAATAAGGTTCTTTTGATTACTGTTTTGTCTTTTTTAATTAATGTTAAATCATTTTTGTTTTTGTCACATTAAATTTTGTGGTAAATTTGAAATATTTTCACATATTTGCAGCTTTGCGTTTGTTGAGGTAGATGAAATTCGACCCTTAACATTTAGGTTATTGTGGTTGCAGATAAGCTGATGTGACGGGGGCTTTGCCTTGCAGTACCTCGTGTCGTCGACAGCTGTTGTGTGGTTTTTGGTAAACCATTAGTTTGTGGATGATTACTATTCAAGGAATCATAATTTTAGTCAATTTGGACTTTTGTAGTTTATAGATATGATAGCAGGAAAATTTTTATCTGTATCAATATTTCACTAGTTACTGCACACATAAAAAGGAAACGCCATATTAAATATTGAATTCTTGCGGTTCACAACGAAGATATTAAATTTTCATAACGATTCATGCATAGAATGTGTTCTTTTATGTTGATTTTATTGTTATAAATTAAATTGTTAGTAGTTATTTAGTTATAATAGTTAAAATTTGTTGCAATTTCATAACTTTTAATTGCTTTGTAGATATTTCTAGATGATCGTTTTGTATTTAGATTAAACTGATTCCTCGATATCGAAAGTTCACAAATTTATTAACAAGGTTCGCAGGATCGCCAATTATAGTTGAAAAACTATATTTATATTTTTATTTAAATTCAAAATGTATTTTTTTATTTTTGAAAGAACACAAATTCAGTCATAATTTTTCATTTTGATAATTAACAGTTAAAAACCAAAAACAATTTAAAAATTAAAAAAGTAATATATAACGCAAGTATATAACCCTACAATTACATATATAATTTAGTGGAAGTCATCAAGATTGGACCAATGTGTCGTATAGCCCCATACAACACATTTTTCCGATAAACGGTGTTTGGGCTATGTATCTTTAAGTTAACAGGGTGAGACCCTAAAATGTTATAGAGTTTGTACTTATTGTTAGTAAGGATTGGACATTCAAACCCGTGATACGTATTCATTCATGAAAGGCGTAAAGCCTTCGGTACAGCCGAACTTAAGCGGCGTTTTTGGTTCTATACAAAATACATTTTCGTGCGAGTGTAGTTATGTCAACGACGTAGAGCTGAATGAGTAAACGTCTAATCGAAATGGCATGCATGTTGGGAAAACCAAAGAACGTATAACCATAAGAAGGTCGCTGTCAAATCGATGGTAGGTAATTCACCACTGTACCTGCGTGTACAATGCTTGAATTCACTGTGTTTAGTTGCATATTCACACAAAAAACTACAGTTGGAGTTACAAAAACGTTTATTTGTGAATATTGAATAAAAATAAAAGTGCTAAAATCCTTAAAACTCGTGGTGAATTACCTACTCGCGAATTGATAGTTTAGCGTTTCCCACTATTCGTCGTGTTGAACCTTCTTATGGTTATGACAAAACTCAAATTAGAAATTAAGTTAGGTTTTTACGCTGTGCGCTTAATTTAGCTTACTTTCATACAAGTTTTATGTGCATCAGGCATTTTTGAGAGAAACTTGCTGGAGTGCGTTTATATTAGTTCTGGCTGTATGTCAGTATATTGTGCAAAATATCAATAGTCACCTTCTTCCTTTTGCTGGAAACTTGTAAAAGAAGAGCGATAACCATTCCCTGGCAAATGGCGATTATCTTTTAATAAATTAAACTTAGAATTTTAACTTAAGCCCTGGGTTCCCTGAAAAACGGTGCCATGCTATTTAAATTTACCCTCTCTTAAGTTTACACAGATGCCTTTGCATGACCGAATTTTTGATATTACAGCCGTTTTATTGCGGTCCCGCTTTCGAGCAAACCAAGGCTTTACTGTATAGAGTTATCCAAGATATTTGGTTTTGGGAAAATTTGATTGAAAATATCTTATTGCTCTCAAAATGATCAGGGTCGATTCTGGGTTTGCGTTATCGGGTAGTGAAAAAAATCTTTCCACTTTAGTTATCACTTGACGTTTTCTTTTTCCCCCTTCACTGATCTCTGAAATGCTGTTTACTGAAGAACATTTTTAATTTCTTTGGCACAATTTGTTCTTGCTAAATGATAGTTTATTATAGAATTGTCAGAATAAAAGTAGTTTTTACCACTTAAAACCTTTAAACTTGTAAAAAATGCGATGTTTGAAATTTTTTAAAATTTGATGCCAGCACCAAATTTATAATGCCGTTAACTTTTTTCACGTACTTACTTTTCACTTAACGATAACACCAAACCAGAATTGACCTCCAGTCCTAAATAATTTTTCACTGTGAGTTTTTTTTTTTTCTTTTAAAGGTATGTTATGATTGCTCACCACGGGTCTTACGGAAAAATATATCGAAAACATTGGATTGCGAGTATGATAATCTTTTGCTGGGCAGTCTCTTATGGTATGCAATTGCCAACTCTTCTAGGAGTGTGGGGAAAGTTTGATTATGATAAAAGATTGGAAACATGTTCAATTATGAATGATGATCATGGACGTAGCAGCAAAACAACATTATTTATAACTGCATTCATAATACCCGCAATGGTGATAATTGCTTGTTATACAAAGATTTTTTGGGTTGTACGTCAATCAGAGTTACGCTTGAAACGACATGCCAATCAACAAAATTCCATTCCAAATAATTTAAGACCTATTCAGGCGCCAATAGGTACAGCTATAGAAAGTGAACAAAATCGTGTATCATCAAACCTTGCATCAGATAGTAGTTTTTCCACCGATACAAAACAAGATGTTATACAAAAGCCAACTCGGATCAAGGATCAACGAGAACAAAGAGCAAAACGAAATGAGTGGCGCATTACAAAAATGGTTTTGGCTATATTTTTATCATTCGTAATATGCTACCTACCCATAACCATTGCTAAAGTAGCTGATAAAGATGTAGAACATCCCAATTTCCACATATTCAGCTACATAATGTTATATCTATCAGCTTGTATAAATCCAATTATATATGTTATCATGAATAAACAATACAGAAAGGCATACAAGACGGTTATCATGTGCAAACCATCAAAGCTTCTGCCATTTACAAAAGGAACAGCAGGTGGCAGTAGTGCCGCAGGTATTTGAAAAATATATTTTTCAAGAAAATAATGTAAACTAAGTCACTGATTCGTTTTAGAGAAATGGAAAGATACCGGATTGAGCAACAACCACAGTCGTACAATGGTGTCTCAAATATCAGTGGCAGAACAAAAAAATTCCAACCCGGCCAATACCCACCAACAACAACTATACAGTTCCATAGAACTAACAAAGAAAGGGTGCACGCCGAGCTCATTGGAAAATCAAATCACGCCGATGGAAGAGAGCAGTCGCAGCCCAAATTTCCAAAATACAATAACGCAACAAACCGCAATAGTCAATCATTCGTCTCTTTTCATGCTGAAAGCGCCAATCAGAGAACTGAAGCGAATAACATTGGTAGGGGACGACATAATTCTGGAGGAAGACGAAGAACCAACAACACAAATTCAACAGGAAGCATCAACATACATAGCAACGGTGGAAAAGGATGTTGCCCTGAAGAAAGTCCCATCTTATGGGCAAAACATAAATGCCATTCCAGGTAATGGTGTTAAACTTATAGCTAAGCCAAAAATTTAAAAGACTACAACGTAAGCTTAAACACTGCTACGATATTAACATATTGTATCAACGCAAATTCATGAATATATTAGATTCTATATTAAGCATAATCTAAGATCAGGGAAGTGCTACAACCATTGAAAATCAATCAATGAAAAAGTACTTCACATATTTTTGCAAAGTATTAACTCTTGTGCCGATATTTATTTAAGATTTTAAAAATTACGCAAGTAAGCTTTTATATATACATATATATAAATACATAACTTCCTAATATAATTTAAGTAATTTTTATTATTTAGTTTAATTCCTTAGTTTTTGCATGAAATATTTTACACAATGAAATAACAAGTTAAAAAATCAAGCGAACTTAGCATTTTAATTTACTTAAGAATCCATTCCTTATACCACCTCAAAAGTGGTCGTCTTTTCACAGAGCACTATCTGGACTAAAACAAAAGAAAAAAATTTGCTTGGTATAAATTCAAGCTCACCCTATTATCGGCTAATTTAACGTCTGTGAAGTTTGCATAAGAAGGTTCACAAAAAACAAAAACAGAAACTGTAGCATTCAAAAAATTCTAGAGTTCCTGAAAAGGAAAAAAAAAAGTTCTGTAAAATTAGACCAAAAAATATGATTTTAAAATGTTGTATGCCAAGTTCACGCAGCATACGATATATCTAAAAACGAACTTTTTAAAACTTTTTTGGGTGGCATTCGAAAAGTTCTAGAGCTCCTGTGAAGAAGAAAAAAAGTTCTGTAAATTTGGGCCTACAAAATAAAATTTTATAAATTGACCAAAAAACTGAAAATTTCTAAAATGGTCAAAAAACGGGGGTAATTCGGACCCCCGGGAATTTTTAAACTGTTATGGGTAGCATTCAAAAAGTTCTAGAGTTCCTGAAAAGAAGAAAAAATTTTCTGGACCTAAAAAACTGTTTTTTAAATTGATCCAAAAACTGAAAGTTTCTAAAATGTTCAAGAAACGGGAATTTTAAAACTGTTCTGGGTAGCATACAAAAAGTTTAAGAGTCCCTGAAAAGAAGAAAAAGTTAGGCCTAAAAATATGTTTTTTTATTTTTGTATGCCAAGTTCTCGCACCAAAATAACAGAAAATGTTTTCAAAATGTACAAAAAAATTTAATTGCCAAAATTTTACCAAATAATGGTTTTAAAATTTTGATTGCCAAGTTTACGCACGAAAAAAAACTGAATAATTAAGATTTTATTCCACTCCATTCCTAGCAAAATTACGTTTTTTATTTTAGTAGTTTAATTGAAGGTGTGAAGGTAGTGTTGCCGGCCTACCACATCGAAGGTCCATGGTTCGAGCCCTGGTACAGGTAACATCAAAAAACGATTTGAAAAAAGTTTTTCAAAACGGGGTCGCCCCTCGGCAGTGGTTTGGCAAACTCTCCGAGTGTATTTCTGCCATGACAGGCTTCTCAGCAAAAATTCGTCTCCTTTGTAGATGCCGTTCGGAGTCGGCAAAAAACTGTAGGTCCCACCAATTTGTAGGGAAAATTCAAATCGGCACACCACAAATTGGAAGAGAAGCTTGGCGCAAAAATCTCTTAGGAGGTTTATGATGATATACCTGTTGTATATCGCGCCATAGAGATAGAGATTTTAGTAAACTAAAGTGTGTATACGATGTACATTGTTTGGTGGGAACACAGGCGAAATATTGTAAGCCTTTTGATGAAATAATAGAAATGTTCAAATAATAGAAATAACATAAAAAACACAGACACAAACCGTTGTTGGCAAGTTAGTGGTTCAGTCAGCACTTAGAGCCAGCAGATGTGACTCCAACCAAAATGAATGTAGGAGATACGCACAACACGCACAGATCCCCAGGAAAAAATGTGATGTGTTCGTGAGAAATAAGAAATATGAGCGAAGGGTTATTTGCACTAATGACAGACTAAAGACCGCTTTCATAAAAACCGGTTAGCGCTAATCGGCGGTTAATTTGACAGCTAACCGTACAAAATACGTCAGTTAAGCCCCGGTTAGTGTTAACCGGCTATTATGGTATGGAATTTCTAATCTTTATTGTTCATTATATATAATTAATAATTATTATAATACGAAATACCTCATAGCCATAAGTGCAATTAATACATTCAAAACGTAAAGGTGCCCCGCACCCCGCGTTCTATATAGAAAAACCTATTTAAAAACCTTTTGCTCAAGACGGCCATCCAGAGCCTGAGCCAAGTCAAATAAAATAATACAAGCATTAACTTAAGTAAGCTACTCACCTTCCATAAAGCTTAGAGACGCTGAGGTATTAGCGCGTTATTGGGATTTGTAAAACATAAACTATATCTGTGGAATATTTCATAAGCTGTTTGCGAATTACAATAGCATGCAATGTAAATGAAATAAACAAAAGAAATAATTACAGCTTATGTCGCTTAAACAACGTTTATGATATATACTGAAACATTCAGGCCACATCATGTTTAAGTTAAATAATTCTTCTATATGTAATAAATTTTTTGGTGTGTAAGAACTATTAAATAGAAGATCATATTAAGTTTTTAGTATCTGTCGGACACAGTCTAACCAGTAGTAAAACTGAGCACCAATCACCTGATTATATTCGCCCAGGACGGGCTTTGGGTTGTAGTCAACGCTTTTCTGGCATTTCAAGTGTTGTCTTGCAAAATTTAATTAGGTGAATCAATTATTTCAGAAACGGAGAAATTGTTAAAAATACATTTAGAAATATTTAAATTCAAGTAAAATTATGCTCAGATGAATTGGTTCAAAATCATAACGATTTATTTTTATGTCTAAAGTGTTCCAAAAATATTTCCAGATTAATTACAGTTTGCCACTTGTACGGAGATTTACTAATAAACTTTACAGTATTGCAAAACAAACGAATTATGGTAAAGGTTGTTGAAAAAAAGAATTTTCCTGTTTTTGCTAAATCTCGGATCGTATTGCGATTTGTCATGTTAATTATTGACATTCGAACATTTTACACAGAACTATTGCTAATTTTTATAACCAGCATGTACTAGTACACGGGGTATTATAGTTTTGGTCATATAACGGTGGTTTGTAACGGTACAAAATAATAGACAGATATGGAGTTCCATATATCAAAGTTCTTAGAATGAACAGAGGAATCCATTAAGACATGCCCGTCCGTCAGTTCGTGGACAAGGGCAGAGCCATGATTTTTTTCTGGGGAAGGGGGGGGGGGTCACGAAGGCCCAACACGCAAAAATATCAACAACTGATAGAAATAAAATAAGTACGATACTTAGTTTATCTTCACAAGTACAGGGATATATAGAACTCACATAAAAGTCAAAATAATAAAAAAAGCATTTATGTTTAGTAATAACAGTTTTATTATGTGTTTCCTTTCAAAGATGCCCAGCATCATACCTCAAGTTTACGTATACGAGGTCTAGTATACAGTGACGGACGCAACTATGAGTACCCTCCATTTTTGTATTTTGCAAAAATTTCGTCTTAGGTCAAATTATTTTAACCAAACTTCTCAAAAACTACGGGTCAAGATTCAATACAGAAACCGAAATCTATGTTTTAAAAATGTATGCATAACACTTTGTAAATTTTTTTTTCAGACTTTTTAGGCGTATGCAGTTTTTCACATCATTCAATATTATATTAAGTTCGTTAAAGATTTCGCTGATTTTTGTTTTTTTTCTGACGAGTTATTTTTTCCATATAAAAAAAATACGTTCCGATAATCAGCAAAAAAGTTTGAGGGTTTAAGGCTAACGCCTTCTTATGCAAAACTGAATTGGCTACAATACTGCGTCAAAAAAATGGAAAATTTACTGAAAGTTCGGCTAAGTTTCGCGAAATTTGCATACATTTTTTAAACATAGATTACGGTTTCTGTATTGAATCTTGACCCGTAGTTTAAGAGAAGATTAGTTAAAATAATTTTACTTAAGGCGAAATTGGTCAAAATTGAAAAAATAGGGGCTACGCAAAAAAATTAAATGTTTAATAAAGACTGTTTTCTTGTGTGTTTTCTGCTGAAAATATCCAAAACTTCACTAGCGTCCATTTGTGCCCCAATATCTGCATGGATATCCATTAATGCCAATCCATTCAAGCGCTCTTCTGTCATCCTGTTTCTAAGATATGACTTTAATCGTCGTAAGGCAGAAAAAGATCGCTCGGCAGTGCTGGTTGTCACTGGAAACGTGCACAGCAATTGACAAACCGTTCTGATATTTGGCAGCTTCGTGGCTCATTTGTAGGCATCTGCTGGAGTTTCGGGTATACTTTCGGTCTGTTGCTAAATTTTTAGCTCTCCCTTTAAAGCTACTAAACATGGAAGATCTTATTTTGTTGTGTTGATCTTCCGACAGGGTAGTAAGCTGATTTTTGTTGGCACGATTTTCCGTCATCCCTTGTCAAGTTTGGTTTTGTGACAAACCGGTTTCGGCGTTCTGCCGTTTTCAATGCCTAGTTTCGTTCTGGTCTGTGTCTATGCGCAGCGTTGTTTTTATAGTCCGTGTTCGTGGTAGGTAACGTTGATATGCGTGTGTGTGTGCGCGGTATTGATACGTCCGAACTGTTATCTGTCCCAAGGGTTGTTTTTGTTAGCTAAGCGGTAGGTTGATGTAGGTAGAAATCGGTGATTTTTGCAGTTTGGTTCATATTTCGGTTTTGCTTGTTCATCGTTACGTGTTTGGTTGCTGTACCTGCTGGCTTGTGCTGTTTTTTGTAAACTAGTTTTAAAGGTTCAAATATTTCGTCAGAGATAGTGTTGGTTTGTTCGTTTATGATCCTGCCGTCAAATGTTTTTAACTTGTATATCTCCATGTTCTCAAGTACATTAAGCCGCCGGCCTTTTCCTTGTACGTGAAGTATTCGAGCCGTTGTTTTTATGTTAGCTGGGGTGCAGTTGTTCTCAAACATGTGGTTCGCGAAATTAGATTCTGGTATTATGGTGGGTTTTCGTGTTTTTTTGTTGTAGTCCCTGATATGCTCTCGGAATCTTGTGCTTATTTTTCTTCCTGTTTGTCCTATGTAGCTGTATTGACATTCACAAGTAAGCCTATACACTCCGCGTCTGTTGAATGGGTCATCAGAATTAGTGTCGGTTCTTAGTTTTTGTCCGACGTTGTTAAATGTTCTGAATGCTGTGTTGATGTTATATCTTTTAAAGAACTTTGCTAATTTGTACGTCGCTTTTCCAGTGTATGTCATTGCCGTCCAAACCAGTGGATTTTCCTCTACGTTTACTCTTTTTTGTGTTCCATAGCTACTTCTGGGTTTATCCACAAGTGCTTTCTCGTATCCATTATTTGCCGCTATGTTATATATTGTATTAAGCTCTCTCCAGTATGCTTCCTGTGTGAGCGGCGTTCTCTGAAGCCTATCCACTAAGTGCCTCAATGCTGCATTTTTGTGCTGTTGCGGATGGTTTGATGTAGAGTGTATAATGGTGTCCGTGGCAGTCGGTTTTCTATAAATGCCGTAGTTGAACCTATTTGTTATTTTGTCAATCCCTATAGTTAGGTCCAGGTAGTTCATTATTCCATCTTTTTCTACTTCCATTGTGAACTCTATGTTGCTATGTTGCCTGTTGAGGAGCTCTAGTATTTGCTCTTCGTTATCGTCATTTAGGATGCAGATGATGTCATCCACGTATCTAGCGTAGAATGCCACGCCTAACTTGGTTTTTAACTCCTGTATATATTTTCCTTCCAAGTTTTGCATGAATGTTTCCATGAGAATGGCCGATGTTGGGTTACCCATTCCTAGTCCGTTTGTCCGTCTATATATTTTGTTGTTGAACCGGAAATAGTTTTGCCGCAGCGTTGTTCTTAGCGCGTTGGTAATTTGCGCAGTTTTTACCTTATCTTCAGTTTTGTCCAGTAGTGTTTTGTTGACTATATCCATTGTATCTGTTAGTGGTATTGACGGGTATAAGTCCTTTATGTCAAAGGATACGAGTTTACTGCTACTTGTGAGTTTAACGGTCTCAAGTCTTTGTAGTAGTTCTATCGTATTGCTTATTGTGTATTCGTGCCCTAGTTTCAGAGTGTCCTTTAAAATCGTTTTTAGATGTTTCGACAGTTTATAACCCGGCGCGGACTTAAAATTAATTATAGGTCTCATCGGCGTATCCTGCTTGTGGATTTTAGGTAACGCAATGAGTGGAGGAGCAGATGGATTCATTTGTGTTAGGGTATATGCCACCCTCTCGTCTATTATTTTGGTAGCATTTTTTATAACCTCTTTAACTTCGGTCTGGTATTTATCCGTGCGGTTATCCCTAATAATGCGGCATTTCATTTCCTCGATGAGCTTCTCTGTCTTTGCTATATATTCATCCTTACTGATTAGCACCGTTGTGTTTCCTTTGTCTGCCTTCGTTGTGACGATGAACTGAGCAAGCGATAGTAGATGCAGAGGTTGCAATATCGCTTCTTCCATATTAGGAACAGGAGCACGCAAGGCACATGTGCAGAGAAATCATAAGCAAGGAAGTAAGAGCCCAGGAAGCACAAAAAGGAAATAAGGAGCTGAAAATATTGAAAAGGCTACAACGAAAGCTAAAAAATAACAACATCGTCACAACGAAGGCAGACAAAGGAAACACAACGGTGCTAATCAGTAAGGATGAATATATAGCAAAGACAGAGAAGCTCATCGAGGAAATGAAATGCCGCATTATTAGGGATAACCGCACGGATAAATACCAGACCGAAGTTAAAGAGGTTATAAAAAATGCTACCAAAATAATAGACGAGAGGGTGGCATATACCCTAACACAAATGAATCCATCTGATCCTCCACTCATTGCGTTACCTAAAATCCACAAGCAGGATACGCCGATGAGACCTATAATTAATTTTAAGTCCGCGCCGGGTTATAAACTGTCGAAACATCTAAAAACGATTTTAAAGGACACTCTGAAACTAGGGCACGAATACACAATAAGCAATACGATAGAACTACTACAAAGACTTGAGACCGTTAAACTCACAAGTAGCAGTAAACTCGTATCCTTTGACATAAAGGACTTATACCCGTCAATACCACTAACAGATACAATGGATATAGTCAACAAAACACTACTGGACAAAACTGAAGATAAGGTAAAAACTGCGCAAATTACCAACGCGCTAAGAACAACGCTGCGGCAAAACTATTTCCGGTTCAACAACAAAATATATAGACGGACAAACGGACTAGGAATGGGTAACCCAACATCGGCCATTCTCATGGAAACATTCATGCAAAACTTGGAAGGAAAATATATACAGGAGTTAAAAACCAAGTTAGGCGTGGCATTCTACGCTAGATACGTGGATGACATCATCTGCATCCTAAATGACGATAACGAAGAGCAAATACTAGAGCTCCTCAACAGGCAACATAGCAACATAGAGTTCACAATGGAAGTAGAAAAAGATGGAATAATGAACTACCTGGACCTAACTATAGGGATTGACAAAATAACAAATAGGTTCAACTACGGCATTTATAGAACACCGACTGCCACGGACACCATTATTCACCCTACATCAAACCATCCGCAACAGCACAAAAATACAGCATTGAGGCACTTAGTGGATAGGCTTCTGGAGAGAGCTTAATACAATATACGAGGTGTGTTCAAAACGTATCGCGAATTTTGAATTTTCGCTGGTTACGTATATTCGAATTTCGAGTTTTTTGTGGCGTTATGTTGGTACTCATGCCTCTCACTTATGCCGACAAGCTCGGCCATTTTGAATGTTCAGTTAATTGTTGACAGCTGCTTTGCTTGCACGTGTTTTGGATCGTCTTCGATTTTTACCTATTCAAAAAAATGGATCAAAGAACCTGTATCAAATTTTGTGTGAAAAACGAAATTAAGTGCGCGGATGCATTCCGAATGTTGACTGTGGCATACGGAGAAGCTACCTTGGACCGAAGCAACGTTTATCGGTGGTACAAAATGTTCTCAGAAGGCCGAGAAGATGTGCAAAGAAGAACAAAAATTGGCTTTTGCACTACGATAACGCCCCTGCTCACGCATCGTTGCTTGTGCGTGACTTTTTGGCCAAAAACAACACACTAATGATGCCGCAGCCACCGTATTCCCCAGATCTGGCCCCCTGTGACTTTTTCTGGTTCCCTAAACTGAAGAGGCCCATGAAAGGACGACGTTACGCTTCTCTTGACGAGATAAAGACGGCATCGAAGGAGGAGCTGAACAAGATACAAAAAAATTATTTTTTGAAGTGTTTCGAAGATTGGAAAAACCGTTGGCACAAGTTTATAATATCTCATGGGGATTACTTTGAAGGGGACAAAATAGACATTCATGAATAAATAAATAATTTTTAAAAAACACGAAATTCGCGATACTTTTTGAACACACCTCGTATAACATAGCGGCAAATAATGGATACAAGAAAGCACTTGTGGATAAACTCAGAAGTAGCCATGAAACACAAAAAAGAGTAAACGTAGAGGAAAGTCCACTGGTTTGGACGGCAATGACATACACTGGAAAAGCGACGTACAAATTAGCAAAGTTCTTTAAAAGATATAACATCAACACAGCATTCAGAACATTTAACAACGTCGGACAAAAACTAAGAACCGACACTAATACTGATGACCCATTCAACAGACACGGAGTGTATAGGCTTACTTGTGAATGTCAATACAGCTACATAGGACAAACAGGAAGAAAAATAAGCACAAGATTCCGAGAGCATATCAGGGACTACAACAAAAAAACACGAAAACCCACCATAATACCAGAATCTAATTTCGCGAACCACATGTTTGAGAACAACTGCACCCCAGCTAACATAAAAACAACGGCTCGAATACTTCACGTACAAGGAAAAGGCCGGCGGCTTAATGTACTTGAGAACATGGAGATATACAAGTTAAAAACATTTGACGGCAGGATCATAAACGAACAAACCAACACTATCTCTGACGAAATATTTGAACCCTTAAAACTAGGTAACAAAAAACAGCACAAGCCAGCAGGTACAGCAACCAAACACGTAACAATGAACAAGCAAAAAACGAAATATGAACCAAACTGCAAAAATCATAGATTTCTACCTACATCAACCTACCGCTTAGCTAACAAGCGGTATGTCTACATACCTACAAAAACAACCCTTGGGACAGATAACAATTCGGACGTATCAATACCGCGTACACACACACGCATATTAACGGTACCTACCATGAACACATAGATTGACATTACCTGCCACAGCACCCACGGACTATAAAAACAACGCAGCGGATAGACACAGACGAGAACGAAACTAGGCATTGAAAATGGCAGAACGCCGAAACCGGTTTGTCACAAAACCAAACTTGACAAGGGATGACGGAAAATCGTTCCAACAAAAATGGAAGATCTTCTTTGTAAAGTACAGCACCTTGTAAAACATTCTCTAGATCTTCGTCGTTAAAGTTATGTGACAGCAATTTTTGCAGCTGTCCGATTCTTCGCAGGGGAGCGCTAGGGAACCTGGATGACATTTCAAAGTCGGTAATATTCTTCAACTGATTGAGTCTGAATGTTCTAAATTCAATTATTTGTTGTCTTTTTCGACTAAAAATGCACTGTGATGGAGTATCAACATAAGTACATAAAAATACCGCCCTTGTCCGTATACGCGATAACCTGAGTAAAAATTTAGATATTTCAATGAAACTTGGCACATAGGTTGCTTTCTGCCCAAGGTAGGCTACTATTTGAAATGGGCGAAATCGAAACATAACCACGCCCCTTTTTTCGATATCGAAAATTTGGAAAAACGTATAAAATGGGTTAATGCAATAACAAAAGCAGCTCCAATGATGATATTTGCTAGATTTAATAATTTGGTTGTCCCATTGACGATTTCATCAAATTTTTCGAAAAGGGCGTGGCACCGCCGACATATGAGTGAAGAAATTTTCAAACGTTGACTGTTAATAACTTCAGAACCGTTAACGCTAATATAACGAAATTTCGTAGGAGGCATACTATTGTTGTGATAAATGCACGCACAGAAAATAACCGAAATCGGTTTTCGAAAACGCCTACTTTTTCATAAAAGTTATATGGAAAGGAGGTAGAAATATTGATCTGCCCATATCTCATTGACTGATACTGAATGGTATAATTTTGCCGTTATCTCAATTTTCTTATTCTTTATACAATTTTCGCAAAATTTTGGGAAGTGGGTATGGAATGCCCACATATACTCGTAAATGAACAAATTGTCAAACTTCAAATTGTTAACTTCATAAATAAAATTGCGAAACATGATACGAGGTATACTCTCTACGATTTTCAAAATTATATATAACCTATACTGTAACCAGTAAACCCAGGAATTTACTGTGAAAATTTCGTAAGGGTCGGTTAAGTACTTTGGACGCCAGACACACAGACACACATTCATTTTTATACCCAGCGTGTACTAGTACACAGCTTATTATAGTTTTGGTCATATAACGGTGGTTTGTAAACGGAACAAGTGGCACCGCCCACTTATGAGTCAAGCAAATTTCAAATTCGACTGTTAATAACTTCAGAACGGTGTAAGATAGTATTACGAAACTTAATAAGAGGAATTCTCTAGACATGTAGAGTACGCCCACGGAAAATAAGCAACGTTTTCTAAAAGAGAGGTAGGAAACCGGAACATGCCATATCTCCTTCACTGATGCAGATAGAATCATAGAATTTCGTAGTTACAATGACCTGATGATCTTATTAATGATTTTTTTTAAATTTTGGAAAATGGGCGTGGAATGCCTACATATAAATGGACAAATTTCAGCTATTATTAACTTCAGAACCGTGTTAAATAAAATTAGCATGATACGAGGTATGCTATCTTCGCTTTTCAAAATTATACATAGCCTTTGCTGGAACCAGTGAATCCAAGAATATACTGTGCAAATTTCATAAAGATCGGTTGAGTACCGTGTACGCCTATACAAGATTTAAATTTTATACAGCAGGGGGGCGTGGCACCGCCAACTTTTCCAAAATTACATATAGCCTATACTGTGACCAGCGAATCCAAGAGTCTACTGTGAAAATTTCATAAAGATCGGTTAAGTACTTTGGACGTCAGACACACAAACAGACATTAATTTTTATTTATAAGATTGCCAACATGGTAGTACAAAAATTTAAAACCTTTAGAGGTCATAACTCCACAACAGTTTACCAATTTACCACGACCACTTTTACACAGCTGGGTATTTAATGTTCGGTTCCACCCGAACTTAGACTTCCTTACTTGTTATTTATAAGATTGCCCACATGGTAGTAGAAAAAGTTTAAAACCTCTATAGGTCATAACTCCACAACAATTTACCAATTTACTACGATCACTTTTACACAGCTGGGTATTTAATGTTCGGTTCCACCCGAATGTTCCAACTTGTTATTTATAAGATTGCCCACATGGTGGTAGAAAAAGTTTAAAACATCTAGAGGTCATAACTCCACAACAATTTAACAATTTACTACGATCACTTTTACACAGCTGGGTATTTAATGTTCGGTTCCACCCGAATGTTCCCACTTGTTATTTATAAGATTGCCCACATGGTGGTAGAAAAAGTTTAAAACCTCTATAGGTCATAACTCCACCACAATTTACCAATTTACTACGATCACTTTTCCATAGTTGGGTATTCAATGTTCGGTTCCACCCGAACTTAGACTTCCTTACTTGTTATTTATAAGATTGCCCACATGGTAGTAGAAAAAGTTTAAAACCTCTATAGGTCATAACTCCACAACAATTTACCAATTTACTACGATCACTTTTACACAGCTGGGTATTTAATGTTCGGTTCCACCCAAAGTTAGACTTCCTTACTTGTTATTTATGTTCCCACTTGTTATTTATAAGATTGCCCACATGGTGGTAGAAAAAGTTTAAAACATCTAGAGGTCATAACTCCACAACAATTTACCAATTTACCACGACCACTTTTACACAGCTGGGTATTTAATGTTCGGTTCCACCCGAACTTAGAATTTCTTACTTGTTATTTAGAAGATTGCCCACATGGTAGTAGAAAAAGTTTAAAACCTCTAAAGGTCATAACTCCACAACAATTTATCAATTTACCACGACCACTTTTACATAGCTGGGTATTCAATGTTCGGTTCCACCCAAAGTTAGACTTTCTTACTTGTTATCTATAAGATTGCCCACATGGTATAGAAAAAGCTTAAAACATCTATAGGTCATAACTCCACCACAATTTACCAATTTACTACGATCACTTTTACACAGCTGGGTATTTAATGTTCGGTTCCACCCGAATGTTCTTACTTGTTATTTATAAGATTCCCACATGGTAGTAGAAAAAGTTTAAAACATCTAGAGGTCATAACTCCACAACAATTTACCAATTTACCACGACCACTTTTACACAGCTGGGTATTTAATGTTCGGTTCCACCCGAACTTAGAATTTCTTACTTGTTATTTAGAAGATTGCCCACATGGTAGTAGAAAAAGTTTAAAACCTCTAAAGGTCATAACTCCACAACAATTTATCAATTTACCACGACCACTTTTACATAGCTGGGTATTCAATGTTCGGTTCCACCCAAAGTTAGACTTTCTTACTTGTTATCTATAAGATTGCCCACATGGTATAGAAAAAGCTTAAAACATCTATAGGTCATAACTCCACCACAATTTACCTATTTACCACGACCACTTTTACACAGCTGGGTATTTAATGTTCGGTCCCACCCGAACTTAGACTTCCTTACTTGTTATTTATAAGATTGCCCCCATGGTGGTAGAAAAAGTTTAAAGCATCTAGAGGTCATAAGTCCACAACAATTTACCAATTTACCACGACCACTTTTACACAGCTGGGTATTTAATGTTCGGTTCCACCCGAACTTAGACTTCCTTACTTGTTATTTATAAGATTGCCCACATGGTAGTAGAAAAAGTTTAAAACCTCTATAGGTCATAACTCCACAACAATTTACAAATTTATCACGACCACTTTTATACAGCTGGGTATTTAATGTTCGGTTCCACCCGAATGTTCCCACTTGTTATTTATAAGATTGCCCACATGGTGGTAGAAAAAGTTTAAAACATCTAGAGGTCGTAACTCCACAACAATTTACCAATTTACCACGACCACTCTTCCATAGCTGGGTATTCAATGTTCGGTTCCACCCAAAGTTAGACTTCCTTACTTGTTATTTATAAGATTGCCCACATGGTAGTAGAAAAAGTTTAAAACCTCTATAGGTCATAACTCCACAACAATTTACCAATTTACCACGACCACTTTTACACAGCTGGGTATTTAATGTTCGGTTCCACCCGAACTTAGACTTCCTTACTTGTTATTTATAAGATTGCCCACATGGTAGTAGAAAAAGTTTAAAACCTCTATAGGTCATAACTCCACAACAATTTACCAATTTACCACGACCACTTTTACACAGCTGGGTATTTAATGTTCGGTTCCACCCGAACTTAGAATTTCTTACTTGTTATTTAGAAGATTACCCACATGGTAGTAGAAAAAGTTTAAAACCTCTAAAGGTCATAACTCCACAACAATTTATCAATTTACCACGACCACTTTTACATAGCTGGGTATTCAATGTTCGGTTCCACCCAAAGTTAGACTTTCTTACTTGTTATCTATAAGATTGCCCACATGGTATAGAAAAAGCTTAAAACATCTATAGGTCATAACTCCACCACAATTTACCAATTTACTACGATCACTTTTACACAGCTGGGTATTTAATGTTCGGTTCCACCCGAATGTTCTTACTTGTTATTTATAAGATTGCCCCCATGGTGGTAGAAAAAGTTTAAGGCATCTAGAGGTCATAAGTCCACAACAATTTACCAATTTGCCACGAC
Organism: Merzomyia westermanni; assembly: GCA_949987695.1. Taxonomy (NCBI): domain Eukaryota; kingdom Metazoa; phylum Arthropoda; class Insecta; order Diptera; family Tephritidae; genus Merzomyia; species Merzomyia westermanni. The sequence continues at coordinate 93,230,485 of OX465290.1, read as the reverse complement.
CACTTTTACACAGCTGGGTATTTAATGTTCGGTTCCACCCGAACTTAGAATTTCTTACTTGTTATTAAGAAGATTACCCACATGGCAGTAGAAAAAGTTTAAAACCTCTAAAGGTCATAACTCCACAACAATTTATCAATTTACCACGACCACTTTTACATAGCTGGGTATTCAATGTTCGGTTCCACCCGAACTTAGACTTCCTTACTTGTTATTTATAAGATTGCCCACATGGTAGTAGAAAAAGTTTAAAACCTCTATAGGTCATAACTCCACAACAATTTACCAATTTACTACGATCACTTTTACACAGCTGGGTATTTAATGTTCGGTTCCACCCAAAGTTAGACTTCCTTACTTGTTATTTATGTTCCCACTTGTTATTTATAAGATTGCCCACATGGTGGTAGAAAAAGTTTAAAACATCTAGAGGTCATAACTCCACAACAATTTACCAATTTACCACGACCACTTTTCCATAGCTGGGTATTCAATGGTCGGTTCCACCCGAACTTAGACTTCCTTACTTGTTATTTATAAGATTGCCCACATGGTAGTAGAAAAAGTTTAAAACCTCTATAGGGCATAACTCCACAACAATTTACCAATTTACTACGATGACTTTTACACAGCTGGGTATTTAATGTTCGGTTCCACCCAAAGTTAGACTTCCTTACTTGTTATTTATGTTCCCACTTGTTATTTATAAGATTGCCCACATGGTGGTAGAAAAAGTTTAAAACATCTAGAGGTCATAACTCCACAACAATTTACCAATTTACCACGACCACTTTTACACAGCTGGGTATTTAATGTTCGGTTCCACCCGAACTTAGAATTTCTTACTTGTTATTTAGAAGATTACCCACATGGCAGCAGAAAAAGTTTAAAACCTCTAAAGGTCATAACTCCACAACAATTTATCAATTTACCACGACCACTTTTACATAGCTGGGTATTCAATGTTCGGTTCCACCCAAAGTTAGACTTTCTTACTTGTTATCTATAAGATTGCCCACATGGTATAGAAAAAGCTTAAAACATCTATAGGTGATAACTCCACCACAATTTACCAATTTACTACGATCACTTTTACACAGCTGGGTATTTAATGTTCGGTTCCACACGAATGTTCTTACTTGTTATTTATAAGATTACCCCCATGGTGGTAGAAAAAGTTTAAAGCATCTAGAGGTCATAAGTCCACAACAATTTACCAATTTACCACGACCACTTTTACACAGCTGGGTATTTAATGTTCGGTTCCACCCGAACTTAGACTTCCTTACTTGTTATTTATAAGATTGCCCACATGGTAGTAGAAAAAGTTTAAAACCTCTATAGGTCATAACTCCACAACAATTTACAAATTTATCACGACCACTTTTATACAGCTGGGTATTTAATGTTCGGTTCCACCCGAATGTTCCCACTTGTTATTTATAAGATTGCCCACATGGTGGTAGAAAAAGTTTAAAACATCTAGAGGTCATAACTCCACAACAATTTACCAATTTACCACGACCACTTTTCCATAGCTGGGTATTCAATGTTCGGTTCCACCCAAAGTTAGACTTCCTTACTTGTTATTTATAAGATTGCCCACATGGTAGTAGAAAAAGTTTAAAACCTCTATAGGTCATAACTCCACAACAATTTACCAATTTACCACGACCACTTTTACACAGCTGGGTATTTAATGTTCGGTTCCACCCGAACTTAGAATTTCTTACTTGTTATTTAGAAGATTACCCACATGGTAGTAGAAAAAGTTTAAAACCTCTAAAGGTCATAACTCCACAACAATTTATCAATTTACCACGGCCACTTTTACATAGCTGGGTATTCAATGTTCGGTTCCACCCAAAGTTAGACTTTCTTACTTGTTATCTATAAGATTGCCCACATGGTATAGAAAAAGCTTAAAACATCTATAGGTCATAACTCCACCACAATTTACCACTTTACTACGATCACTTTTACACAGCTGGGTATTTAATTTTCGGTTCCACCCGAATGTTCTTACTTGTTATTTATAAGATTGCCCCCATGGTGGTAGAAAAAGTTTAAAGCATCTAGAGGTCATAAGTCCACAACAGTTTACCAATTTACCACGACCACTTTTACACAGCTGGGTATTTAATGTTCGGTTCCACCCGAACTTAGACTTCCTTACTTGTTATTTATAAGATTGCCCACATGGTAGTAGAAAAAGTTTAAAACCTCTATAGGTCATAACTCCACAACAATTTACAAATTTATCACGACCACTTTTATACAGCTGGGTATTTAATGTTCGGTTCCACCCGAATGTTCCCACTTGTTATTTATAAGATTGCCCACATGGTGGTAGAAAAAGTTTAAAACATCTAGAGGTCATAACTCCACAACAATTTACCAATTTACCACGACCACTTTTCCATAGCTGGGTATTCAATGTTCGGTTCCACCCAAAGTTAGACTTCCTTACTTGTTATTTATAAGATTGCCCACATGGTAGTAGAAAAAGTTTAAAACCTCTATAGGTCATAACTCCACAACAATTTACCAATTTACCACGACCACTTTTACACAGCTGGGTATTTAATGTTCGGTTCCACCCGAACTTAGACTTCCTTACTTGTTATTTATAAGATTGCCCACATGGTAGTAGAAAAAGTTTAAAACCTCTATAGGTCATAACTCCACAACAATTTACCAATTTACCACGACCACTTTTACACAGCTGGGTATTTAATGTTCGGTTCCACCCGAACTTAGAATTTCTTACTTGTTATTTAGAAGATTACCCACATGGTAGTAGAAAAAGTTTAAAACCTCTAAAGGTCATAACTCCACAACAATTTATCAATTTACCACGACCACTTTTACATAGCTGGGTATTCAATGTTCGGTTCCACCCAAAGTTAGACTTTCTTACTTGTTATCTATAAGATTGCCCACATGGTATAGAAAAAGCTTAAAACATCTATAGGTCATAACTCCACCACAATTTACCAATTTACTACGATCACTTTTACACAGCTGGGTATTTAATGTTCGGTTCCACCCGAATGTTCTTACTTGTTATTTATAAGATTGCCCCCATGGTGGTAGAAAAAGTTTAAAGCATCTAGAGGTCATAAGTCCACAACAATTTACCAATTTACCACGACCACTTTTACACAGCTGGGTATTTAATGTTCGGTTCCACCCGAACTTAGACTTCCTTACTTGTTATTTATAAGATTGCCCACATGGTAGTAGAAAAAGTTTAAAACCTCTATAGGTCATAACTCCACAACAATTTACAAATTTATCACGACCACTTTTATACAGCTGGGTATTTAATGTTCGGTTCCACCCGAATGTTCCCACTTGTTATTTATAAGATTGCCCACATGGTGGTAGAAAAAGTTTAAAACATCTAGAGGTCATAACTCCATAACAATTTACCAATTTACCACGACCACTTTTCCATAGCTGGGTATTCAATGTTCGGTTCCACCCAAAGTTAGACTTCCTTACTTGTTATTTATAAGATTGCCCACATGGTAGTAGAAAAGGTTTAAAACCTCTATAGGTCATAACTCCACAACAATTTACAAATTTATCACGACCACTTTTATACAGCTGGGTATTTAATGTTCGGTTCCACCCGAATGTTCCCACTTGTTATTTATAAGATTGCCCACATGGTGGTAGAAAAAGTTTAAAACCTCTATAGGTCATAACTCCACAACAATTTACCAATTTACCACGACCACTTTTACACAGCTGGGTATTTAATGTTCGGTTCCACCCGAACTTAGACTTCCTTACTTGTTATTTATAAGATTGCCCACATGGTAGTAGAAAAAGTTTAAAACCTCTATAGGTCATAACTCCACAACAATTTACCAATTTACCACGACCACTTTTACACAGCTGGGTATTTAATGTTCGGTTCCACCCGAACTTAGAATTTCTTACTTGTTATTTAGAAGATTACCCACATGGCAGTAGAAAAAGTTTAAAACCTCTAAAGGTCATAACTCCACAACAATTTATCAATTTACCACGACCACTTTTACATAGCTGGGTATTCAATGTTCGGTTCCACCCAAAGTTAGACTTTCTTACTTGTTATCTATAAGATTGCCCACATGGTATAGAAAAAGCTTAAAACATCTATAGGTCATAACTCCACCACAATTTACCAATTTACTACGATCACTTTTACACAGCTGGGTATTTAATGTTCGGTTCCACCCGAATGTTCTTACTTGTTATTTATAAGATTGCCCCCATGGTGGTAGAAAAAGTTTAAAGCATCTAGAGGTCATAAGTCCACAACAATTTACCAATTTACCACGACCACTTTTACACAGCTGGGTATTTAATGTTCGGTTCCACCCGAACTTAGAATTTCTTACTTGTTATTAAGAAGATTACCCACATGGCAGTAGAAAAAGTTTAAAACCTCTAAAGGTCATAACTCCACAACAATTTATCAATTTACCACGACCACTTTTACATAGCTGGGTATTCAATGTTCGGTTCCACCCGAACTTAGACTTCCTTACTTGTTATTTATAAGATTGCCCACATGGTAGTAGAAAAAGTTTAAAACCTCTATAGGTCATAACTCCACAACAATTTACCAATTTACTACGATCACTTTTACACAGCTGGGTATTTAATGTTCGGTTCCACCCAAAGTTAGACTTCCTTACTTGTTATTTATGTTCCCACTTGTTATTTATAAGATTGCCCACATGGTGATAGAAAAAGTTTAAAACATCTAGAGGTCATAACTCCACAACAATTTACCAATTTACCACGACCACTTTTCCATAGCTGGGTATTCAATGTTCGGTTCCACCCGAACTTAGACTTCCTTACTTGTTATTTATAAGATTGCCCACATGGTAGTAGAAAAAGTTTAAAACCTCTATAGGGCATAACTCCACAACAATTTACCAATTTACTACGATCACTTTTACACAGCTGGGTATTTAATGTTCGGTTCCACCCAAAGTTAGACTTCCTTACTTGTTATTTATGTTCCCACTTGTTATTTATAAGATTGCCCACATGGTGGTAGAAAAAGTTTAAAACATCTAGAGGTCATAACTCCACAACAATTTACCAATTTACCACGACCACTTTTACACAGCTGGGTATTCAATGTTCGGTTCCACCCAAAGTTAGACTTCCTTACTTGTTATTTATAAGATTGCCCACATGGTAGTAGAAAAGGTTTAAAACCTCTATAGGTCATAACTCCACAACAATTTACCAACTTACCACGGCCACTTTTACACAGCTGGGTATTTAATGTTCGGTTCCACCCGAACTTAGACTTCCTTACTTTTTATTTATAAGATTGCCCACATGGTAGTAGAAAAAGTTTAAAACCTCTAAAAGTCATAACTCCACAACAATTTACTAACTTACCACGACCACTTTTACACAGCTGGGTATTTAATGTTCGGTTCCACCCGAACTTAGACTTCCTTACTTGTTATTTATAAGATTGCCCACATGGTATAGAAAAAGCTTAAAACATCTATAGGTCATAACTCCACCACAATTTACCAATTTACTATGATCACTTTTACACAGCTGGGTATTTAATGTTCGGTTCCACCCGAATGTTCTTACTTGTTATTTATAAGATTGCCCACATGGTAGTAGAAAAAGTTTAAAGCCTCCATACGTCATAACTCCACAACAATTTACCTATTTACCACGACCACTTTTACACAGCTGGGTATTTAATGTTCGGTTCCACCCGAATTTAGAATTTCTTACTTGTTATTTATAAGATTGCCCACATGGTAGTAGAAAAAGTTTAAAGCCTCCATAGGTCATAACTCCACCACAATTTACCAACTTACCACGACCACTGTTACACAGCTTTGTATTTAATGTTCGGTCCCACCCGAACATAGACTTTCTTACTTGTTATTTATAAGATTGCCCACATGGTAGTAGAAAAAGTTTAAAGCCTCCATAGGTCATAACTCCACAACAATTTACCTATTTACCACGACCACTTTTACACAGCTGGGTATTTAATGTTCGGTCCCACCCGAACTTAGACTTCCTTACTTTCTATTTATAAGATTGCCCACATGGTAGTAGAAAAGGTTTAAAACATCTATAGGTCATAACTCCACAACAATTTACCAATTTACCACGACCACTTTTACACAGCTGGGTATTTAATGTTCGGTTCCACCCGAACTTAGACTTCCTTACTTGTTATTTATAAGATTGCCCACATGGTAGTAGAAAAGGTTTAAAACCTCTATAGGTCATAACTCCACAACAATTTACCAACTTACCACGACCACTTTTACACAGCTGGGTATTCAATGTTCGGTTCCACCCAAAGTTAGACTTCCTTAGTTGTTATTTATAAGATTGCCCACATGGTAGTAGAAAAGGTTTAAAACCTCTATAGGTCATAACTCCACAACAATTCACCAACTTACCACGACCACTTTTACACAGCTGGGTATTTAATGTTCGGTTCCACCCGAACTTAGACTTCCTTACTTGTTATTTATAAGATTGCCCACATGGTAGTAGAAAAGGTTTAAAACCTCTATAGGTCATAACTCCACAACAATTTACCAACTTACCACGACCACTTTTACACAGCTGGGTATTTAATGTTCGGTTCCACCCGAACTTAGACTTCCTTACTTGTTATTTATAAGATTGCCCACATGGTAGTAGAAAAGGTTTAAAACCTCTATAGGTCATAACTCCACAACAATTTACCAACTTACCACGACCACTTTTACACAGCTGGGTATTCAATGTTCGGTTCCACCCAAAGTTAGACTTCCTTACTTGTTATTTATAAGATTGCCCACATGGTAGTAGAAAAGGATTAAAACCTCTATAGGTCATAACTCCACAACAATTTACCAACTTACCACGACCACTTTTACACAGCTGGGTATTTAATGTTCGGTTCCACCCGAACTTAGACTTCCTTACTTGTTATTTATAAGATTGCCCACATGGTAGTAGAAAAGGTTTAAAACATCTATAGGTCATAACTCCACAACAATTTACCAACTTACCACGACCACTTTTACACAGCTGGGTATTCAATGTTCGGTTCCACCCAAAGTTAGACTTCCTTACTTGTTATTTATAAGATTGCCCACATGGTAGTAGAAAAGGTTTAAAACCTCTATAGGTCATAACTCCGCACCAATTTACCAACGTACCACGACAACTTTTACACAGCTGGGTATTTAATGTTCGGTTCCACCCGAACTTAGACTTCCTTACTTGTTATTTATAAGATTGCCCACATGGTAGTAGAAAAGGTTTAAAACCTCTATAGGTCATAACTCCACAACAATTTACCAACTTACCACGACCACTTTTACACAGCTTGGTATTCAATGTTCGGTTCCACCCAAATTTAGACCTCCTTACTTGTTATTTATAAGATTGCCCACATGGTAGTAGAAAAGGTTTAAAACCTCTATAGGTCATAACTCCACAACAATTTACCAACTTACCACGACCACTTTTACACAGCTGGGTATTTAATGTTCGGTTCCACCCGAACTTAGACTTCCTTACTTGTTATTTGTAAGATTGCCCACATGGTGTAGAAAAAGTTTAAAACCTCTATAGGTTTAACTCCACCACAATTTACCAACTTACCACGACCACTTTTACACAGCTTTGTATTTAATGTTCGGTCCCACCCGAACATACACTTTCTTACTTGTTATTTATAAGATTGCCCACATGGTAGTAGAAAAAGTTTAAAGCCTCCATAGGTCATAACTCCACAACAATTTACCTATTTACCACGACCACTTTTACACAGCTGGGTATTTAATGTTCGGTTCCACCCGAACTTAGACTTCCTTACTTATTATTTATAAGATTGCCCACATGGTGTAGAAAAAGTTTAAAACCTCTATAGGTCATAACTCCACCACAATTTACCAACTTACCACGACCACTTTTACACAGCTGGGTATTTAATGTTCGGTCCCATCCGAACATAGGCTTTCTTACTTGTTATTTATAAGATTGCCCACATGGTAGTAGAAAAAGTTTAAAGCCTCCATAGGTCATAACTCCACAACAATTTACCTATTTACCACGACCACTTTTACACAGCTGGGTATTTAATGTTCGGTTCCACCCGAACTTAGACTTCCTTACTTATTATTTATAAGATTGCCCACATGGTAGTAGAAAAAGTTTAAAACCTCTATAGGTCATAACTCCACAACAATTTACCAACTTACGACGACCACTTTTACACAGCTGGGTATTTAATGTTCGGTTCCACCCGAACTTAGAATTTCTTACTTGTTATTTAGAAGATTACCCACATGGTAGTAGAAAAAGTTTAAAACCTCTAAAGGTCATAACTCCACAACAATTTATCAATTTACCACGACCACTTTTACATAGCTGGGTATTCAATGTTCGGTTCCACCCAAAGTTAGACTTTCTTACTTGTTATCTATAAGATTGCCCACATGGTATAGAAAAAGCTTAAAACATCTATAGGTCATAACTCCACCACAATTTACCAACTTACCACGACCACTTTTACACAGCTGGGTATTTAATGTTCGGTCCCATCCGAACATAGACTTTCTTACTTGTTATTTATAAGATTGCCCACATGGTAGTAGAAAAAGTTTAAAGCCTCCATAGGTCATAACTCCACAACAATTTACCTATTTACCACGACCACTTTTACACAGCTGGGTATTTAATGTTCGGTTCCACCCGAACTTAGACTTCCTTACTTATTATTTATAAGATTGCCCACATGGTAGTAGAAAAAGTTTAAAACCTCTATAGGTCATAACTCCACAACAATTTACCAATTTACCACGACCACTTTTACACAGCTGGGTATTTAATGTTCGGTTCCACCCGAACTTAGAATTTCTTACTTGTTATTTAGAAGATTACCCACATGGTAGTAGAAAAAGTTTAAAACCTCTAAAGGTCATAACTCCACAACAATTTATCAATTTACCACGACCACTTTTACATAGCTGGGTATTCAATGTTCGGTTCCACCCAAAGTTAGACTTTCTTACTTGTTATCTATAAGATTGCCCACATGGTATAGAAAAAGTTTAAAGCATCTAGAGGTCATAACTCCACAACAATTTACCAATTTACCACGACCACTTTTACACAGCTGGGTATTTAATGTTCGGTTCCACCCGAACTTAGACTTCCTTACTTGTTATTTATAAGATTGCCCACATGGTAGTAGAAAAAGTTTAAAACCTCTATAGGTCATAACTCCACAACAATTTACAAATTTATCACGACCACTTTTATACAGCTGGGTATTTAATGTTCGGTTCCACCCGAATGTTCCCACTTGTTATTTATAAGATTGCCCACATGGTGGTAGAAAAAGTTTAAAACCTCTATAGGTCATAACTCCACCACAATTTACCAATTTACTACGATCACTTTTCCATAGCTGGGTATTCAATGTTCGGTTCCACCCGAACTTAGACTTCCTTATTTGTTATTTATAAGATTGCCCACATGGTAGTAGAAAAAGTTTAAAACCTCTATAGGTCATAACTCCACCACAATTTACCAATTTACTACGATCACTTTTCCATAGCTGGGTATTCAATGTTCGGTTCCACCCGAACTTAGACTTCCTTATTTGTTATTTATAAGATTGCCCACATGGTGGTAGAAAAAGTTTAAAACCTCTATAGGTCATAACTCCACAACAATTTACAAATTTATCACGACCACTTTTATTCGGCTGGGTATTTAATGTTCGGTTCCACCCAAAGTTAGACTTCCTTACTTGTTATTTATAAGATTGCCCACATGGTAGTAGAAAAAGTTTAAAACATCTAGAGGTCATAACTCCACAACAATTTACCAATTTACCACGACCACTTTTACACAGCTGGGTATTTAATGTTCGGTTCCACCCGAACTTAGAATTTCTTACTTGTTATTTAGAAGATTACCCACATGGCAGTAGAAAAAGTTTAAAACCTCTAAAGGTCATAACTCCACAACAATTTATCAATTTACCACGACCACCTTTACATAGCTGGGTATTCAATGTTCGGTTCCACCCGAACTTAGACTTCCTTACTTGTTATTTATAAGATTGCCCACATGGTAGTAGAAAAAGTTTAAAACCTCTATAGGTCATAACTCCACAACAATTAACCAATTTACTACGATCACTTTTACACAGCTGGGTATTTAATGTTCGGTTCCACCCAAAGTTAGACTTCCTTACTTGTTATTTATGTTCCCACTTGTTATTTATAAGATTGCCCACATGGTGGTAGAAAAAGTTTAAAACATCTAGAGGTCATAACTCCACAACAATTTACCAATTTACCACGACCACTTTTCCATAGCTGGGTATTCAATGTTCGGTTCCACCCGAACTTAGACTTCCTTACTTGTTATTTATAAGATTGCCCACATGGTAGTAGAAAAAGTTTAAAACCTCTATAGGTCATAACTCCACAACAATTTACCAATTTACTACGATCACTTTTACACAGTTGGGTATTTAATGTTCGGTTCCACCCAAAGTTAGACTTCCTTACTTGTTATTTATGTTCCCACTTGTTATTTATAAGATTGCCCTCTATAGGTCATAACTCCACAACAATTTACCAATTTACTACGATCACTTTTACACAGTTGGGTATTTAATGTTCGGTTCCACCCAAAGTTAGACTTCCTTACTTGTTATTTATGTTCCCACTTGTTATTTATAAGATTGCCCACATGGTGTAGAAAAAGTTTAAAACCTCTATAGGTCATAACTCCACCACAATTTACCAACTTGCCACGACCACTTTTACACAGCTTTGTATTTAATGTTCGGTCCCACCCGAACATACACTTTCTTACTTGTTATTTATAAGATTGCCCACATGGTAGTAGAAAAAGTTTAAAGCCTCCATAGGTCATAACTCCACACCAATTTACCTATTTACCACGACCACTTTTACACAGCTGGGTATTTAATGTTCGGTTCCACCCGAACTTAGACTTCCTTACTTATTATTTATAAGATTGCCCACATGGTGTAGAAAAAGTTTAAAACCTCTATAGGTCATAACTCCACCACAATTTACCAACTTACCACGACCACTTTTACACAGCTGGGTATTTAATGTTCGGTCCCATCCGAACATAGACTTTCTTACTTGTTATTTATAAGATTGCCCACATGGTAGTAGAAAAAGTTTAAAGCCTCCATAGGTCATAACTCCACAACAATTTACCTATTTACCACGACCACTTTTACACAGCTGGGTATTTAATGTTCGGTTCCACCCGAACTTAGACTTCCTTACTTATTATTTATAAGATTGCCCACATGGTAGTAGAAAAAGTTTAAAACCTCTATAGGTCATAACTCCACAACAATTTACCAATTTACGACGACCACTTTTACACAGCTGGGTATTTAATGTTCGGTTCCACCCGAACTTAGAATTTCTTACTTGTTATTTAGAAGATTACCCACATGGTAGTAGAAAAAGTTTAAAACCTCTAAAGGTCATAACTCCACAACAATTTATCAATTTACCACGACCACTTTTACATAGCTGGGTATTCAATGTTCGGTTCCACCCAAAGTTAGACTTTCTTACTTGTTATCTATAAGATTGCCCACATGGTATAGAAAAAGCTTAAAACATCTATAGGTCATAACTCCACCACAATTTACCAACTTACCACGACCACTTTTACACAGCTGGGTATTTAATGTTCGGTCCCATCCGAACATAGACTTTCTTACTTGTTATTTATAAGATTGCCCACATGGTAGTAGAAAAAGTTTAAAGCCTCCATAGGTCATAACTATACAACAATTTACCTATTTACCACGACCACTTTTACACAGCTGGGTATTTAATGTTCGGTTCCACCCGAACTTAGACTTCCTTACTTATTATTTATAAGATTGCCCACATGGTAGTAGAAAAAGTTTAAAACCTCTATAGGTCATAACTCCACAACAATTTACCAATTTACGACGACCACTTTTACACAGCTGGGTATTTAATGTTCGGTTCCACCCGAACTTAGAATTTATTACTTGTTATTTAGAAGATTACCCACATGGTAGTAGAAAAAGTTTAAAACCTCTAAAGGTCATAACTCCACAACAATTTATCAATTTACCACGACCACTTTTACATAGCTGGGTATTCAATGTTCGGTTCCACCCAAAGTTAGACTTTCTTACTTGTTATCTATAAGATTGCCCACATGGTATAGAAAAAGTTTAAAGCATCTAGAGGTCATAAGTCCACAACAATTTACCAATTTACCACGACCACTTTTACACAGCTGGGTATTTAATGTTCGGTTCCACCCGAACTTAGACTTCCTTACTTGTTATTTATAAGATTGCCCACATGGTAGTAGAAAGAGTTTAAAACCTCTATAGGTCATAACTCCACAACAATTTACAAATTTATCACGACCACTTTTATACAGCTGGGTATTTAATGTTCGGTTCCACCCGAATGTTCCCACTTGTTATTTATAAGATTGCCCACATGGTGGTAGAAAAAGTTTAAAACCTCTATAGGTCATAACTCCACCACAATTTACCAATTTACTACGATCACTTTTCCATAGCTGGGTATTCAATGTTCGGTTCCACCCGAACTTAGACTTCCTTATTTGTTATTTATAAGATTGCCCACATGGTAGTAGAAAAAGTTTAAAACCTCTATAGGTCATAACTCCACAACAATTTACAAATTTATCACGACCACTTTTATTCGGCTGGGTATTTAATGTTCGGTTCCACCCAAAGTTAGACTTCCTTACTTGTTATTTATAAGATTGCCCACATGGTAGTAGAAAAAGTTTAAAGCCTCCATAGGTCATAACTCCACAACAATTTACCTATTTACCACGACCACTTTTACACAGCTGGGTATTTAATGTTCGGTTCCACCCGAACTTAGACTTCCTTACTTATTATTTATAAGATTGCCCACATGGTAGTAGAAAAAGTTTAAAACCTCTATAGGTCATAACTCCACAACAATTTACCAATTTACGACGACCACTTTTACACAGCTGGGTATTTAATGTTCGGTTCCACCCGAACTTAGAATTTCTTACTTGTTATTTAGAAGATTACCCACATGGTAGTAGAAAAAGTTTAAAACCTCTAAAGGTCATAACTCCACAACAATTTATCAATTTACCACGACCACTTTTACATAGCTGGGTATTCAATGTTCGGTTCCACCCAAAGTTAGACTTTCTTACTTGTTATCTATAAGATTGCCCACATGGTATAGAAAAAGTTTAAAGCATCTAGAGGTCATAAGTCCACAACAATTTACCAATTTACCACGACCACTTTTACACAGCTGGGTATTTAATGTTCGGTTCCACCCGAACTTAGACTTCCTTACTTGTTATTTATAAGATTGCCCACATGGTAGTAGAAAAAGTTTAAAACCTCTATAGGTCATAACTCCACAACAATTTACAAATTTATCACGACCACTTTTATACAGCTGGGTATTTAATGTTCGGTTCCACCCGAATGTTCCCACTTGTTATTTATAAGATTGCCCACATGGTGGTAGAAAAAGTTTAAAACCTCTATAGGTCATAACTCCACCACAATTTACCAATTTACTACGATCACTTTTCCATAGCTGGGTATTCAATGTTCGGTTCCACCCGAACTTAGACTTCCTTATTTGTTATTTATAAGATTGCCCACATGGTAGTAGAAAAAGTTTAAAACCTCTATAGGTCATAACTCCACAACAATTTACAAATTTATCACGACCACTTTTATTCGGCTGGGTATTTAATGTTCGGTTCCACCCAAAGTTAGACTTCCTTACTTGTTATTTATAAGATTGCCCACATGGTAGTAGAAAAAGTTTAAAACATCTAGAGGTCATAACTCCACAACAATTTACCAATTTACCACGACCACTTTTACACAGCTGGGTATTTAATGTTCGGTTCCACCCGAACTTAGAATTTCTTACTTGTTATTTAGAAGATTACCCACATGGCAGTAGAAAAAGTTTAAAACCTCTAAAGGTCATAACTCCACAACAATTTATCAATTTACCACGACCACCTTTACATAGCTGGGTATTCAATGTTCGGTTCCACCCGAACTTAGACTTCCTTACTTGTTATTTATAAGATTGCCCACATGGTAGTAGAAAAAGTTTAAAACCTCTATAGGTCATAACTCCACAACAATTAACCAATTTACTACGATCACTTTTACACAGCTGGGTATTTAATGTTCGGTTCCACCCAAAGTTAGACTTCCTTACTTGTTATTTATGTTCCCACTTGTTATTTATAAGATTGCCCACATGGTGGTAGAAAAAGTTTAAAACATCTAGAGGTCATAACTCCACAACAATTTACCAATTTACCACGACCACTTTTCCATAGTTGGGTATTCAATGTTCGGTTCCACCCGAACTTAGACTTCCTTACTTGTTATTAATAAGATTGCCCACATGGTAGTAGAAAAAGTTTAAAACCTCTATAGGTCATAACTCCACAACAATTTACCAATTTACTACGATCACTTTTACACAGTTGGGTATTTAATGTTCGGTTCCACCCAAAGTTAGACTTCCTTACTTGTTATTTATGTTCCCACTTGTTATTTATAAGATTGCCCACATGGTGTAGAAAAAGTTTAAAACCTCTATAGGTCATAACTCCACCACAATTTACCAACTTACCACGACCACTTTTACACAGCTTTGTATTTAATGTTCGGTCCCACCCGAACATACACTTTCTTACTTGTTATTTATAAGATTGCCCACATGGTAGTAGAAAAAGTTTAAAGCCTCCATAGGTCATAACTCCACAACAATTTACCTATTTACCACGACCACTTTTACACAGCTGGGTATTTAATGTTCGGTTCCACCCGAACTTAGACTTCCTTACTTATTATTTATAAGATTGCCCACATGGTGTAGAAAAAGTTTAAAACCTCTATAGGTCATAACTCCACCACAATTTACCAACTTACCACGACCACTTTTACACAGCTGGGTATTTAATGTTCGGTCCCATCCGAACATAGACTTTCTTACTTGTTATTTATAAGATTGCCCACATGGTAGTAGAAAAAGTTTAAAGCCTCCATAGGTCATAACTCCACAACAATTTACCTATTTACCACGACCACTTTTACACAGCTGGGTATTTAATGTTCGGTTCCACCCGAACTTAGACTTCCTTACTTATTATTTATAAGATTGCCCACATGGTAGTAGAAAAAGTTTAAAACCTCTATAGGTCATAACTCCACAACAATTTACCAATTTACGACGACCACTTTTACACAGCTGGGTATTTAATGTTCGGTTCCACCCGAACTTAGAATTTCTTACTTGTTATTTAGAAGATTACCCACATGGTAGTAGAAAAAGTTTAAAACCTCTAAAGGTCATAACTCCACAACAATTTATCAATTTACCACGACCACTTTTACATAGCTGGGTATTCAATGTTCGGTTCCACCCAAAGTTAGACTTTCTTACTTGTTATCTATAAGATTGCCCACATGGTATAGAAAAAGCTTAAAACATCTATAGGTCATAACTCCACCACAATTTACCAACTTACCACGACCACTTTTACACAGCTGGGTATTTAATGTTCGGTCCCATCCGAACATAGACTTTCTTACTTGTTATTTATAAGATTGCCCACATGGTAGTAGAAAAAGTTTAAAGCCTCCATAGGTCATAACTCCACAACAATTTACCTATTTACCACGACCACTTTTACACAGCTGGGTATTTAATGTTCGGTTCCACCCGAACTTAGACTTCCTTACTTATTATTTATAAGATTGCCCACATGGTAGTAGAAAAAGTTTAAAACCTCTATAGGTCATAACTCCACAACAATTTACCAATTTACGACGACCACTTTTACACAGCTGGGTATTTAATGTTCGGTTCCACCCGAACTTAGAATTTCTTACTTGTTATTTAGAAGATTACCCACATGGTAGTAGAAAAAGTGTAAAGCCTCTAAAGGTCATACTTACTTATTATTTATAAGATTGCCCACATGGTGTAGAAAAAGTTTAAAACCTCTATAGGTCATAACTCCACAACAATTTATCAATTTACCACGACCACTTTTACATAGCTGGGTATTCAATGTTCGGTTCCACCCAAAGTTAGACTTTCTTACTTGTTATCTATAAGATTGCCCACATGGTATAGAAAAAGTTTGAAGCATCTAGAGGTCATAAGTCCACAACAATTTACCAATTTACCACGACCACTTTTACACAGCTGGGTATTTAATGTTCGGTTCCACCCGAACTTAGACTTCCTTACTTGTTATTTATAAGATTGCCCACATGGTAGTAGAAAAAGTTTAAAACCTCTATAGGTCATAACTCCACAACAATTTACAAATTTATCACGACCACTTTTATACAGCTGGGTATTTAATGTTCGGTTCCACCCGAATGTTCCCACTTGTTATTTATAAGATTGCCCACATGGTGGTAGAAAAAGTTTAAAACCTCTATAGGTCATAACTCCACCACAATTTACCAATTTACTACGATCACTTTTCCATAGCTGGGTATTCAATGTTCGGTTCCACCCGAACTTAGACTTCCTTATTTGTTATTTATGAGATTGCCCACATGGTAGTAGAAAAAGTTTAAAACCTCTATGGGTCATAACTCCACAACAATTTACAAATTTATCACGACCACTTTTATTCGGCTGGGTATTTAATGTTCGGTTCCACCCAAAGTTAGACTTCCTTACTTGTTATTTATAAGATTGCCCACATGGTAGTAGAAAAAGTTTAAAACATCTAGAGGTCATAACTCCACAACAATTTACCAATTTACCACGACCACTTTTACACAGCTGGGTATTTAATGTTCGGTTCCACCCGAACTTAGAATTTCTTACTTGTTATTTAGAAGATTACCCACATGGCAGTAGAAAAAGTTGAAAACCTCTAAAGGTCATAGCTCCACAACAATTTATCAATTTACCACGACCACTTTTACATAGCTGGGTATTCAATGTTCGGTTCCACCCGAACTTAGACTTCCTTACTTGTTATTTATAAGATTGCCCACATGGTAGTAGAAAAAGTTTAAAACCTCTATAGGTCATAACTCCACAACAATTAACCAATTTACTACGATCACTTTTACACAGCTGGGTATTTAATGTTCGGTTCCACCCAAAGTTAGACTTCCTTACTTGTTATTTATGTTCCCACTTGTTATTTATAAGATTGCCCACATGGTGGTAGAAAAAGTTTAAAGCATCTAGAGGTCATAAGTCCACAACAATTTATCAATTTACCACGACCACTTTTCCATAGCTGGGTATTCAATGTTCGGTTCCACCCGAACTTAGACTTCCTTACTTGTTATTTATAAGATTGCCCACATGGTAGTAGAAAAAGTTTAAAGCCTCTATAGGTCATAACTCCACAACAATTTACCAATTTACTACGATCACTTTTACACAGTTGGGTATTTAATGTTCGGTTCCACCCAAAGTTAGACTTCCTTACTTGTTATTTATGTTCCCACTTGTTATTTATAAGATTGCCCACATGGTGGTAGAAAAAGTTTAAAACATCTAGAGGTCATAACTCCACAACAATTTACCAATTTACCACGACCACTTTTACACAGCTGGGTATTTAATGTTCGGTTCCACCCGAACTTAGAATTTCTTACTTGTTATTTAGAAGATTACCCACATGGCAGTAGAAAAAGTTTAAAACCTCTAAAGGTCATAACTCCACAACAATTTATCAATTTACCACGACCACTTTTACATAGCTGGGTATTAATGTTCGGTTCCACCCAAAGTTAGACTTTCTTACTTGTTATCTATAAGATTGCCCACATGGTATAGAAAAAGCTTAAAACATCTATAGGTCATAACTCCACCACAATTTACCAATTTACTACGATCACTTTTACACAGCTGGGCATTTAATGTTCGGTTCCACCCAAAGTTAAACTTCCTTACTTGTTATTTATGTTCCCACTTGTTATTTATAAGATTGCCCACATGGTGGTAGAAAAAGTTTAAAACATCTAGAGGTCATAACTCCACAACAATTTACCAATTTACCACGACCACTTTTCCATAGCTGGGTATTCAATGTTCGGTTCCACCCGAACTTAGACTTCCTTACTTGTTATTTATAAGATTGCCCACATGGTAGTAGAAAAAGTTTAAAACCTCTATAGGTCATAACTCCACAACAATTTACCAATTTACTACGATCACTTTTACACAGCTGGGTATTTAATGTTCGGTTCCACCCAAAGTTAGACTTCCTTACTTGTTATTTATGTTCCCACTTGTTATTTATAAGATTGCCCACATGGTGGTAGAAAAAGTTTAAAACATCTAGAGGCCATAACTCCACAACAATTTACCAATTTACCACGACCACTTTTACACAGCTGGGTATTTAATGTTCGGTTCCACCCGAACTTAGAATTTCTTACTTGTTATTTAGAAGATTACCCACATGGCAGTAGAAAAAGTTTAAAACCTCTAAAGGTCATAACTCCACAACAATTTATCAATTTACTACGATCACTTTTACACAGCTGGGTATTTAATGTTCGGTTCCACCCGAACTTAGACTTCCTTACTTGTTATTTATAAGATTGCCCACATGGTAGTAGAAAAAGTTTAAAACATCTAGAGGTCATAACTCCACAACAATTTACCAATTTACCACGACCACTTTTCCATAGCTGGGTATTCAATGTTCGGTTCCACCCAAAGTTAGAATTTCTTACTTGTTATTTAGAAGATTACCCACATGGCAGTAGAAAAAGTTTAAAACCTCTAAAGGTCATAACTCCACAACAATTTATCAATTTACTACGATCACTTTTACACAGCTGGGTATTTAATGTTCGGTTCCACCCGAACTTAGACTTCCTTACTTGTTATTTATAAGATTGCCCACATGGTGGTAGAAAAAGTTTAAAACATCTAGAGGTCATAACTCCACAACAATTTACCAATTTACCACGACCACTTTTCCATAGCTGGGTATTCAATGTTCGGTTCCACCCAAAGTTAGAATTTCTTACTTGTTATTTAGAAGATTACCCACATGGCAGTAGAAAAAGTTTAAAACCTCTAAAGGTCATAACTCCACAACAATTTATCAATTTACTACGATCACTTTTACACAGCTGGGTATTTAATGTTCGGTTCCACCCGAACTTAGACTTCCTTACTTGTTATTTATAAGATTGCCCACATGGTAGTAGAAAAAGTTTAAAACCTCTATAGGTCATAACTCCACAACAATTTACCAATTTACCACGACCACTTTTACACAGCTGGGTATTTAATGTTCGGTTCCACCCGAACTTAGAATTTCTTACTTGTTATTTAGAAGATTACCCACATGGTAGTAGAAAAAGTTTAAAACCTCTAAAGGTCATAACTCCACAACAATTTATCAATTTACCACGACCACTTTTACATAGCTGGGTATTCAATGTTCGGTTCCACCCAAAGTTAGACTTTCTTACTTGTTATCTATAAGATTGCCCACATGGTATAGAAAAAGCTTAAAACATCTATAGGTCATAACTCCACCACAATTTACCAATTTACTACGATCACTTTTACACAGCTGGGTATTTAATGTTCGGTTCCACCCGAATGTTCTTACTTGTTATTTATAAGATTGCCCCCATGGTGGTAGAAAAAGTTTAAAGCATCTAGAGGTCATAAGTCCACAACAATTTACCAATTTACCACGACCACTTTTACACAGCTGGGTATTTAATGTTCGGTTCCACCCGAACTTAGACTTCCTTACTTGTTATTTATAAGATTGCCCACATGGTAGTAGAAAAAGTTTAAAACCTCTATAGGTCATAACTCCACAACAATTTACAAATTTATCACGACCACTTTTATACAGCTGGGTATTTAATGTTCGGTTCCACCCGAATGTTCCCACTTGTTATTTATAAGATTGCCCACATGGTGGTAGAAAAAGTTTAAAACATCTAGAGGTCATAACTCCATAACAATTTACCAATTTACCACGACCACTTTTCCATAGCTGGGTATTCAATGTTCGGTTCCACCCAAAGTTAGACTTCCTTACTTGTTATTTATAAGATTGCCCACATGGTAGTAGAAAAGGTTTAAAACCTCTATAGGTCATAACTCCACAACAATTTACAAATTTATCACGACCACTTTTATACAGCTGGGTATTTAATGTTCGGTTCCACCCGAATGTTCCCACTTGTTATTTATAAGATTGCCCACATGGTGGTAGAAAAAGTTTAAAACCTCTATAGGTCATAACTCCACAACAATTTACCAATTTACCACGACCACTTTTACACAGCTGGGTATTTAATGTTCGGTTCCACCCGAACTTAGACTTCCTTACTTGTTATTTATAAGATTGCCCACATGGTAGTAGAAAAAGTTTAAAACATCTATAGGTCATAACTCCACAACAATTTACCAATTTACCACGACCACTTTTACACAGCTGGGTATTTAATGTTCGGTTCCACCCGAACTTAGAATTTCTTACTTGTTATTTAGAAGATTACCCACATGGTAGTAGAAAAAGTTTAAAACCTCTAAAGGTCATAACTCCACAACAATTTATCAATTTACCACGACCACTTTTACATAGCTGGGTATTCAATGTTCGGTTCCACCCAAAGTTAGACTTTCTTACTTGTTATCTATAAGATTGCCCACATGGTATAGAAAAAGCTTAAAACATCTATAGGTCATAACTCCACCACAATTTACCAATTTACTACGATCACTTTTACACAGCTGGGTATTTAATGTTCGGTTCCACCCGAATGTTCTTACTTGTTATTTATAAGATTGCCCCCATGGTGGTAGAAAAAGTTTAAAGCATCTAGAGGTCATAAGTCCACAACAATTTACCAATTTACCACGACCACTTTTACACAGCTGGGTATTTAATGTTCGGTTCCACCCGAACTTAGAATTTCTTACTTGTTATTAAGAAGATTACCCACATGGCAGTAGAAAAAGTTTAAAACCTCTAAAGGTCATAACTCCACAACAATTTATCAATTTACCACGACCACTTTTACATAGCTGGGTATTCAATGTTCGGTTCCACCCGAACTTAGACTTCCTTACTTGTTATTTATAAGATTGCCCACATGGTAGTAGAAAAAGTTTAAAACCTCTATAGGTCATAACTCCACAACAATTTACCAATTTACTACGATCACTTTTACACAGCTGGGTATTTAATGTTCGGTTCCACCCAAAGTTAGACTTCCTTACTTGTTATTTATGTTCCCACTTGTTATTTATAAGATTGCCCACATGGTGATAGAAAAAGTTTAAAACATCTAGAGGTCATAACTCCACAACAATTTACCAATTTACCACGACCACTTTTCCATAGCTGGGTATTCAATGTTCGGTTCCACCCGAACTTAGACTTCCTTACTTGTTATTTATAAGATTGCCCACATGG
Organism: Merzomyia westermanni; assembly: GCA_949987695.1. Lineage (NCBI taxonomy): Eukaryota > Metazoa > Arthropoda > Insecta > Diptera > Tephritidae > Merzomyia > Merzomyia westermanni. Next base: position 93,208,921 of record OX465290.1, on the reverse strand, counting down.
TAGTAGAAAAAGTTTAAAACCTCTATAGGGCATAACTCCACAACAATTTACCAATTTACTACGATCACTTTTACACAGCTGGGTATTTAATGTTCGGTTCCACCCAAAGTTAGACTTCCTTACTTGTTATTTATGTTCCCACTTGTTATTTATAAGATTGCCCACATGGTGGTAGAAAAAGTTTAAAACATCTAGAGGTCATAACTCCACAACAATTTACCAATTTACCACGACCACTTTTACACAGCTGGGTATTCAATGTTCGGTTCCACCCAAAGTTAGACTTCCTTACTTGTTATTTATAAGATTGCCCACATGGTAGTAGAAAAGGTTTAAAACCTCTATAGGTCATAACTCCACAACAATTTACCAACTTACCACGGCCACTTTTACACAGCTGGGTATTTAATGTTCGGTTCCACCCGAACTTAGACTTCCTTACTTTTTATTTATAAGATTGCCCACATGGTAGTAGAAAAAGTTTAAAACCTCTAAAAGTCATAACTCCACAACAATTTACTAACTTACCACGACCACTTTTACACAGCTGGGTATTTAATGTTCGGTTCCACCCGAACTTAGACTTCCTTACTTGTTATTTATAAGATTGCCCACATGGTATAGAAAAAGCTTAAAACATCTATAGGTCATAACTCCACCACAATTTACCAATTTACTATGATCACTTTTACACAGCTGGGTATTTAATGTTCGGTTCCACCCGAATGTTCTTACTTGTTATTTATAAGATTGCCCACATGGTAGTAGAAAAAGTTTAAAGCCTCCATACGTCATAACTCCACAACAATTTACCTATTTACCACGACCACTTTTACACAGCTGGGTATTTAATGTTCGGTTCCACCCGAATTTAGAATTTCTTACTTGTTATTTATAAGATTGCCCACATGGTAGTAGAAAAAGTTTAAAGCGTCCATAGGTCATAACTCCACCACAATTTACCAACTTACCACGACCACTGTTACACAGCTTTGTATTTAATGTTCGGTCCCACCCGAACATAGACTTTCTTACTTGTTATTTATAAGATTGCCCACATGGTAGTAGAAAAAGTTTAAAGCCTCCATAGGTCATAACTCCACAACAATTTACCTATTTACCACGACCACTTTTACACAGCTGGGTATTTAATGTTCGGTCCCACCCGAACTTAGACTTCCTTACTTTCTATTTATAAGATTGCCCACATGGTAGTAGAAAAGGTTTAAAACATCTATAGGTCATAACTCCACAACAATTTACCAACTTACCACGACCACTTTTACACAGCTGGGTATTTAATGTTCGGTTCCACCCGAACTTAGACTTCCTTACTTGTTATTTATAAGATTGCCCACATGGTAGTAGAAAAGGTTTAAAACCTCTATAGGTCATAACTCCACAACAATTTACCAACTTACCACGACCACTTTTACACAGCTGGGTATTCAATGTTCGGTTCCACCCAAAGTTAGACTTCCTTAGTTGTTATTTATAAGATTGCCCACATGGTAGTAGAAAAGGTTTAAAACCTCTATAGGTCATAACTCCACAACAATTCACCAACTTACCACGACCACTTTTACACAGCTGGGTATTTAATGTTCGGTTCCACCCGAACTTAGACTTCCTTACTTGTTATTTATAAGATTGCCCACATGGTAGTAGAAAAGGTTTAAAACCTCTATAGGTCATAACTCCACAACAATTTACCAACTTACCACGACCACTTTTACACAGCTGGGTATTTAATGTTCGGTTCCACCCGAACTTAGACTTCCTTACTTGTTATTTATAAGATTGCCCACATGGTAGTAGAAAAGGTTTAAAACCTCTATAGGTCATAACTCCACAACAATTTACCAACTTACCACGACCACTTTTACACAGCTGGGTATTCAATGTTCGGTTCCACCCAAAGTTAGACTTCCTTACTTGTTATTTATAAGATTGCCCACATGGTAGTAGAAAAGGATTAAAACCTCTATAGGTCATAACTCCACAACAATTTACCAACTTACCACGACCACTTTTACACAGCTGGGTATTTAATGTTCGGTTCCACCCGAACTTAGACTTCCTTACTTGTTATTTATAAGATTGCCCACATGGTAGTAGAAAAGGTTTAAAACATCTATAGGTCATAACTCCACAACAATTTACCAACTTACCACGACCACTTTTACACAGCTGGGTATTCAATGTTCGGTTCCACCCAAAGTTAGACTTCCTTACTTGTTATTTATAAGATTGCCCACATGGTAGTAGAAAAGGTTTAAAACCTCTATAGGTCATAACTCCGCACCAATTTACCAACGTACCACGACAACTTTTACACAGCTGGGTATTTAATGTTCGGTTCCACCCGAACTTAGACTTCCTTACTTGTTATTTATAAGATTGCCCACATGGTAGTAGAAAAGGTTTAAAACCTCTATAGGTCATAACTCCACAACAATTTACCAACTTACCACGACCACTTTTACACAGCTGGGTATTCAATGTTCGGTTCCACCCAAATTTAGACTTCCTTACTTGTTATTTATAAGATTGCCCACATGGTAGTAGAAAAGGTTTAAAACCTCTATAGGTCATAACTCCACAACAATTTACCAACTTACCACGACCACTTTTACACAGCTGGGTATTTAATGTTCGGTTCCACCCGAACTTAGACTTCCTTACTTGTTATTTGTAAGATTGCCCACATGGTGTAGAAAAAGTTTAAAACCTCTATAGGTCATAACTCCACCACAATTTACCAACTTACCACGACCACTTTTACACAGCTTTGTATTTAATGTTCGGTCCCACCCGAACATACACTTTCTTACTTGTTATTTATAAGATTGCCCACATGGTAGTAGAAAAAGTTTAAAGCCTCCATAGGTCATAACTCCACAACAATTTACCTATTTACCACGACCACTTTTACACAGCTGGGTATTTAATGTTCGGTTCCACCCGAACTTAGACTTCCTTACTTATTATTTATAAGATTGCCCACATGGTGTAGAAAAAGTTTAAAACCTCTATAGGTCATAACTCCACCACAATTTACCAACTTACCACGACCACTTTTACACAGCTGGGTATTTAATGTTCGGTCCCATCCGAACATAGGCTTTCTTACTTGTTATTTATAAGATTGCCCACATGGTAGTAGAAAAAGTTTAAAGCCTCCATAGGTCATAACTCCACAACAATTTACCTATTTACCACGACCACTTTTACACAGCTGGGTATTTAATGTTCGGTTCCACCCGAACTTAGACTTCCTTACTTATTATTTATAAGATTGCCCACATGGTAGTAGAAAAAGTTTAAAACCTCTATAGGTCATAACTCCACAACAATTTACCAACTTACGACGACCACTTTTACACAGCTGGGTATTTAATGTTCGGTTCCACCCGAACTTAGAATTTCTTACTTGTTATTAAGAAGATTACCCACATGGTAGTAGAAAAAGTTTAAAACCTCTAAAGGTCATAACTCCACAACAATTTATCAATTTACCACGACCACTTTTACATAGCTGGGTATTCAATGTTCGGTTCCACCCAAAGTTAGACTTTCTTACTTGTTATCTATAAGATTGCCCACATGGTATAGAAAAAGCTTAAAACATCTATAGGTCATAACTCCACCACAATTTACCAACTTACCACGACCACTTTTACACAGCTGGGTATTTAATGTTCGGTCCCATCCGAACATAGACTTTCTTACTTGTTATTTATAAGATTGCCCACATGGTAGTAGAAAAAGTTTAAAGCCTCCATAGGTCATAACTCCACAACAATTTACCTATTTACCACGACCACTTTTACACAGCTGGGTATTTAATGTTCGGTTCCACCCGAACTTAGACTTCCTTACTTATTATTTATAAGATTGCCCACATGGTAGTAGAAAAAGTTTAAAACCTCTATAGGTCATAACTCCACAACAATTTACCAATTTACGACGACCACTTTTACACAGCTGGGTATTTAATGTTCGGTTCCACCCGAACTTAGAATTTCTTACTTGTTATTTAGAAGATTACCCACATGGTAGTAGAAAAAGTTTAAAACCTCTAAAGGTCATAACTCCACAACAATTTATCAATTTACCACGACCACTTTTACATAGCTGGGTATTCAATGTTCGGTTCCACCCAAAGTTAGACTTTCTTACTTGTTATCTATAAGATTGCCCACATGGTATAGAAAAAGTTTAAAGCATCTAGAGGTCATAAGTCCACAACAATTTACCAATTTACCACGACCACTTTTACACAGCTGGGTATTTAATGTTCGGTTCCACTCGAACTTAGACTTCCTTACTTGTTATTTATAAGATTGCCCACATGGTAGTAGAAAAAGTTTAAAACCTCTATAGGTCATAACTCCACAACAATTTACAAATTTATCACGACCACTTTTATACAGCTGGGTATTTAATGTTCGGTTCCACCCGAATGTTCCCACTTGTTATTTATAAGATTGCCCACATGGTGGTAGAAAAAGTTTAAAACCTCTATAGGTCATAACTCCACCACAATTTACCAATTTACTACGATCACTTTTCCATAGCTGGGTATTCAATGTTCGGTTCCACCCGAACTTAGACTTCCTTATTTGTTATTTATAAGATTGCCCACATGGTAGTAGAAAAAGTTTAAAACCTCTATAGGTCATAACTCCACCACAATTTACCAATTTACTACGATCACTTTTCCATAGCTGGGTATTCAATGTTCGGTTCCACCCGAACTTAGACTTCCTTATTTGTTATTTATAAGATTGCCCACATGGTGGTAGAAAAAGTTTAAAACCTCTATAGGTCATAACTCCACAACAATTTACAAATTTATCACGACCACTTTTATTCGGCTGGGTATTTAATGTTCGGTTCCACCCAAAGTTAGACTTCCTTACTTGTTATTTATAAGATTGCCCACATGGTAGTAGAAAAAGTTTAAAACATCTAGAGGTCATAACTCCACAACAATTTACCAATTTACCACGACCACTTTTACACAGCTGGGTATTTAATGTTCGGTTCCACCCGAACTTAGAATTTCTTACTTGTTATTTAGAAGATTACCCACATGGCAGTAGAAAAAGTTTAAAACCTCTAAAGGTCATAACTCCACAACAATTTATCAATTTACCACGACCACCTTTACATAGCTGGGTATTCAATGTTCGGTTCCACCCGAACTTAGACTTCCTTACTTGTTATTTATAAGATTGCCCACATGGTAGTAGAAAAAGTTTAAAACCTCTATAGGTCATAACTCCACAACAATTAACCAATTTACTACGATCACTTTTACACAGCTGGGTATTTAATGTTCGGTTCCACCCAAAGTTAGACTTCCTTACTTGTTATTTATGTTCCCACTTGTTATTTATAAGATTGCCCACATGGTGGTAGAAAAAGTTTAAAACATCTAGAGGTCATAACTCCACAACAATTTACCAATTTACCACGACCACTTTTCCATAGCTGGGTATTCAATGTTCGGTTCCACCCGAACTTAGACTTCCTTACTTGTTATTTATAAGATTGCCCACATGGTAGTAGAAAAAGTTTAAAACCTCTATAGGTCATAACTCCACAACAATTTACCAATTTACTACGATCACTTTTACACAGTTGGGTATTTAATGTTCGGTTCCACCCAAAGTTAGACTTCCTTACTTGTTATTTATGTTCCCACTTGTTATTTATAAGATTGCCCACATGGTGTAGAAAAAGTTTAAAACCTCTATAGGTCATAACTCCACCACAATTTACCAACTTGCCACGACCACTTTTACACAGCTTTGTATTTAATGTTCGGTCCCACCCGAACATACACTTTCTTACTTGTTATTTATAAGATTGCCCACATGGTAGTAGAAAAAGTTTAAAGCCTCCATAGGTCATAACTCCACACCAATTTACCTATTTACCACGACCACTTTTACACAGCTGGGTATTTAATGTTCGGTTCCACCCGAACTTAGACTTCCTTACTTATTATTTATAAGATTGCCCACATGGTGTAGAAAAAGTTTAAAACCTCTATAGGTCATAACTCCACCACAATTTACCAACTTACCACGACCACTTTTACACAGCTGGGTATTTAATGTTCGGTCCCATCCGAACATAGACTTTCTTACTTGTTATTTATAAGATTGCCCACATGGTAGTAGAAAAAGTTTAAAGCCTCCATAGGTCATAACTCCACAACAATTTACCTATTTACCACGACCACTTTTACACAGCTGGGTATTTAATGTTCGGTTCCACCCGAACTTAGACTTCCTTACTTATTATTTATAAGATTGCCCACATGGTAGTAGAAAAAGTTTAAAACCTCTATAGGTCATAACTCCACAACAATTTACCAATTTACGACGACCACTTTTACACAGCAGGGTATTTAATGTTCGGTTCCACCCGAACTTAGAATTTCTTACTTGTTATTTAGAAGATTACCCACATGGTAGTAGAAAAAGTTTAAAACCTCTAAAGGTCATAACTCCACAACAATTTATCAATTTACCACGACCACTTTTACATAGCTGGGTATTCAATGTTCGGTTCCACCCAAAGTTAGACTTTCTTACTTGTTATCTATAAGATTGCCCACATGGTATAGAAAAAGCTTAAAACATCTATAGGTCATAACTCCACCACAATTTACCAACTTACCACGACCACTTTTACACAGCTGGGTATTTAATGTTCGGTCCCATCCGAACATAGACTTTCTTACTTGTTATTTATAAGATTGCCCACATGGTAGTAGAAAAAGTTTAAAGCCTCCATAGGTCATAACTATACAACAATTTACCTATTTACCACGACCACTTTTACACAGCTGGGTATTTAATGTTCGGTTCCACCCGAACTTAGACTTCCTTCCTTATTATTTATAAGATTGCCCACATGGTAGTAGAAAAAGTTTAAAACCTCTATAGGTTATAACTCCACAACAATTTACCAATTTACGACGACCACTTTTACACAGCTGGGTATTTAATGTTCGGTTCCACCCGAACTTAGAATTTATTACTTGTTATTTAGAAGATTACCCACATGGTAGTAGAAAAAGTTTAAAACCTCTAAAGGTCATAACTCCACAACAATTTATCAATTTACCACGACCACTTTTACATAGCTGGGTATTCAATGTTCGGTTCCACCCAAAGTTAGACTTTCTTACTTGTTATCTATAAGATTGCCCACATGGTATAGAAAAAGTTTAAAGCATCTAGAGGTCATAAGTCCACAACAATTTACCAATTTACCACGACCACTTTTACACAGCTGGGTATTTAATGTTCGGTTCCACCCGAACTTAGACTTCCTTACTTGTTATTTATAAGATTGCCCACATGGTAGTAGAAAGAGTTTAAAACCTCTATAGGTCATAACTCCACAACAATTTACAAATTTATCACGACCACTTTTATACAGCTGGGTATTTAATGTTCGGTTCCACCCGAATGTTCCCACTTGTTATTTATAAGATTGCCCACATGGTGGTAGAAAAAGTTTAAAACCTCTATAGGTCATAACTCCACCACAATTTACCAATTTACTACGATCACTTTTCCATAGCTGGGTATTCAATGTTCGGTTCCACCCGAACTTAGACTTCCTTATTTGTTATTTATAAGATTGCCCACATGGTAGTAGAAAAAGTTTAAAACCTCTATAGGTCATAACTCCACAACAATTTACAAATTTATCACGACCACTTTTATTCGGCTGGGTATTTAATGTTCGGTTCCACCCAAAGTTAGACTTCCTTACTTGTTATTTATAAGATTGCCCACATGGTAGTAGAAAAAGTTTAAAGCCTCCATAGGTCATAACTCCACAACAATTTACCTATTTACCACGACCACTTTTACACAGCTGGGTATTTAATGTTCGGTTCCACCCGAACTTAGACTTCCTTACTTATTATTTATAAGATTGCCCACATGGTAGTAGAAAAAGTTTAAAACCTCTATAGGTCATAACTCCACAACAATTTACCAATTTACGACGACCACTTTTACACAGCTGGGTATTTAATGTTCGGTTCCACCCGAACTTAGAATTTCTTACTTGTTATTTAGAAGATTACCCACATGGTAGTAGAAAAAGTTTAAAACCTCTAAAGGTCATAACTCCACAACAATTTATCAATTTACCACGACCACTTTTACATCGCTGGGTATTCAATGTTCGGTTCCACCCAAAGTTAGACTTTCTTACTTGTTATCTATAAGATTGCCCACATGGTATAGAAAAAGTTTAAAGCATCTAGAGGTCATAAGTCCACAACAATTTACCAATTTACCACGACCACTTTTACACAGCTGGGTATTTAATGTTCGGTTCCACCCGAACTTAGACTTCCTTACTTGTTATTTATAAGATTGCCCACATGGTAGTAGAAAAAGTTTAAAACCTCTATAGGTCATAACTCCACAACAATTTACAAATTTATCACGACCACTTTTATACAGCTGGGTATTTAATGTTCGGTTCCACCCGAATGTTCCCACTTGTTATTTATAAGATTGCCCACATGGTGGTAGAAAAAGTTTAAAACCTCTATAGGTCATAACTCCACCACAATTTACCAATTTACTACGATCACTTTTCCATAGCTGGGTATTCAATGTTCGGTTCCACCCGAACTTAGACTTCCTTATTTGTTATTTATAAGATTGCCCACATGGTAGTAGAAAAAGTTTAAAACCTCTATAGGTCATAACTCCACAACAATTTACAAATTTATCACGACCACTTTTATTCGGCTGTGTATTTAATGTTCGGTTCCACCCAAAGTTAGACTTCCTTACTTGTTATTTATAAGATTGCCCACATGGTAGTAGAAAAAGTTTAAAACATCTAGAGGTCATAACTCCACAACAATTTACCAATTTACCACGACCACTTTTACACAGCTGGGTATTTAATGTTCGGTTCCACCCGAACTTAGAATTTCTTACTTGTTATTTAGAAGATTACCCACATGGCAGTAGAAAAAGTTTAAAACCTCTAAAGGTCATAACTCCACAACAATTTATCAATTTACCACGACCACCTTTACATAGCTGGGTATTCAATGTTCGGTTCCACCCGAACTTAGACTTCCTTACTTGTTATTTATAAGATTGCCCACATGGTAGTAGAAAAAGTTTAAAACCTCTATAGGTCATAACTCCACAACAATTAACCAATTTACTACGATCACTTTTACACAGCTGGGTATTTAATGTTCGGTTCCACCCAAAGTTAGACTTCCTTACTTGTTATTTATGTTCCCACTTGTTATTTATAAGATTGCCCACATGGTGGTAGAAAAAGTTTAAAACATCTAGAGGTCATAACTCCACAACAATTTACCAATTTACCACGACCACTTTTCCATAGTTGGGTATTCAATGTTCGGTTCCACCCGAACTTAGACTTCCTTACTTGTTATTTATAAGATTGCCCACATGGTAGTAGAAAAAGTTTAAAACCTCTATAGGTCATAACTCCACAACAATTTACCAATTTACTACGATCACTTTTACACAGTTGGGTATTTAATGTTCGGTTCCACCCAAAGTTAGACTTCCTTACTTGTTATTTATGTTCCCACTTGTTATTTATAAGATTGCCCACATGGTGTAGAAAAAGTTTAAAACCTCTATAGGTCATAACTCCACCACAATTTACCAACTTACCACGACCACTTTTACACAGCTTTGTATTTAATGTTCGGTCCCACCCGAACATACACTTTCTTACTTGTTATTTATAAGATTGCCCACATGGTAGTAGAAAAAGTTTAAAGCCTCCATAGGTCATAACTCCACAACAATTTACCTATTTACCACGACCACTTTTACACAGCTGGGTATTTAATGTTCGGTTCCACCCGAACTTAGACTTCCTTACTTATTATTTATAAGATTGCCCACATGGTGTAGAAAAAGTTTAAAACCTCTATAGGTCATAACTCCACCACAATTTACCAACTTACCACGACCACTTTTACACAGCTGGGTATTTAATGTTCGGTCCCATCCGAACATAGACTTTCTTACTTGTTATTTATAAGATTGCCCACATGGTAGTAGAAAAAGTTTAAAGCCTCCATAGGTCATAACTCCACAACAATTTACCTATTTACCACGACCACTTTTACACAGCTGGGTATTTAATGTTCGGTTCCACCCGAACTTAGACTTCCTTACTTATTATTTATAAGATTGCCCACATGGTAGTAGAAAAAGTTTAAAACCTCTATAGGTCATAACTCCACAACAATTTACCAATTTACGACGGCCACTTTTACACAGCTGGGTATTTAATGTTCGGTTCCACCCGAACTTAGAATTTCTTACTTGTTATTTAGAAGATTACCCACATGGTAGTAGAAAAAGTTTAAAACCTCTAAAGGTCATAACTCCACAACAATTTATCAATTTACCACGACCACTTTTACATAGCTGGGTATTCAATGTTCGGTTCCACCCAAAGTTAGACTTTCTTACTTGTTATCTATAAGATTGCCCACATGGTATAGAAAAAGCTTAAAACATCTATAGGTCATAACTCCACCACAATTTACCAACTTACCACGACCACTTTTACACAGCTGGGTATTTAATGTTCGGTCCCATCCGAACATAGACTTTCTTACTTGTTATTTATAAGATTGCCCACATGGTAGTAGAAAAAGTTTAAAGCCTCCATAGGTCATAACTCCACAACAATTTACCTATTTACCACGACCACTTTTACACAGCTGGGTATTTAATGTTCGGTTCCACCCGAACTTAGACTTCCTTACTTATTATTTATAAGATTGCCCACATGGTAGTAGAAAAAGTTTAAAACCTCTATAGGTCATAACTCCACAACAATTTACCAATTTACGACGACCACTTTTACACAGCTGGGTATTTAATGTTCGGTTCCACCCGAACTTAGAATTTCTTACTTGTTATTTAGAAGATTACCCACATGGTAGTAGAAAAAGTTTAAAGCCTCTAAAGGTCATAACTCCACAACAATTTATCAATTTACCACGACCACTTTTACATAGCTGGGTATTCAATGTTCGGTTCCACCCAAAGTTAGACTTTCTTACTTGTTATCTATAAGATTGCCCACATGGTATAGAAAAAGTTTAAAGCATCTAGAGGTCATAAGTCCACAACAATTTACCAATTTACCACGACCACTTTTACACAGCTGGGTATTTAATGTTCGGTTCCACCCGAACTTAGACTTCCTTACTTGTTATTTATAAGATTGCCCACATGGTAGTAGAAAAAGTTTAAAACCTCTATAGGTCATAACTCCACAACAATTTACAAATTTATCACGACCACTTTTATACAGCTGGGTATTTAATGTTCGGTTCCACCCGAATGTTCCCACTTGTTATTTATAAGATTGCCCACATGGTGGTAGAAAAAGTTTAAAACCTCTATAGGTCATAACTCCACCACAATTTACCAATTTACTACGATCACTTTTCCATAGCTGGGTATTCAATGTTCGGTTCCACCCGAACTTAGACTTCCTTATTTGTTATTTATGAGATTGCCCACATGGTAGTAGAAAAAGTTTAAAACCTCTATGGGTCATAACTCCACAACAATTTACAAATTTATCACGACCACTTTTATTCGGCTGGGTATTTAATGTTCGGTTCCACCCAAAGTTAGACTTCCTTACTTGTTATTTATAAGATTGCCCACATGGTAGTAGAAAAAGTTTAAAACATCTAGAGGTCATAACTCCACAACAATTTACCAATTTACCACGACCACTTTTACACAGCTGGGTATTTAATGTTCAGTTCCACCCGAACTTAGAATTTCTTACTTGTTATTTAGAAGATTACCCACATGGCAGTAGAAAAAGTTGAAAACCTCTAAAGGTCATAGCTCCACAACAATTTATCAATTTACCACGACCACTTTTACATAGCTGGGTATTCAATGTTCGGTTCCACCCGAACTTAGACTTCCTTACTTGTTATTTATAAGATTGCCCACATGGTAGTAGAAAAAGTTTAAAACCTCTATAGGTCATAACTCCACAACAATTAACCAATTTACTACGATCACTTTTACACAGCTGGGTATTTAATGTTCGGTTCCACCCAAAGTTAGACTTCCTTACTTGTTATTTATGTTCCCACTTGTTATTTATAAGATTGCCCACATGGTGGTAGAAAAAGTTTAAAGCATCTAGAGGTCATAAGTCCACAACAATTTATCAATTTACCACGACCACTTTTCCATAGCTGGGTATTCAATGTTCGGTTCCACCCGAACTTAGACTTCCTTACTTGTTATTTATAAGATTGCCCACATGGTAGTAGAAAAAGTTTAAAGCCTCTATAGGTCATAACTCCACAACAATTTACCAATTTACTACGATCACTTTTACACAGTTGGGTATTTAATGTTCGGTTCCACCCAAAGTTAGACTTCCTTACTTGTTATTTATGTTCCCACTTGTTATTTATAAGATTGCCCACATGGTGGTAGAAAAAGTTTAAAACATCTAGAGGTCATAACTCCACAACAATTTACCAATTTACCACGACCACTTTTACACAGCTGGGTATTTAATGTTCGGTTCCACCCGAACTTAGAATTTCTTACTTGTTATTTAGAAGATTACCCACATGGCAGTAGAAAAAGTTTAAAACCTCTAAAGGTCATAACTCCACAACAATTTATCAATTTACCACGACCACTTTTACATAGCTGGGTATTCAATGTTCGGTTCCACCCGAACTTAGACTTCCTTATTTGTTATTTATAAGATTGCCCACATGGTAGTAGAAAAAGTTTAAAACCTCTATAGGTCATAACTCCACAACAATTTACAAATTTATCACGACCACTTTTATTCGGCTGGGTATTTAATGTTCGGTTCCACCCAAAGTTAGACTTCCTTACTTGTTATTTATAAGATTGCCCACATGGTAGTAGAAAAAGTTTAAAACATCTAGAGGTCATAACTCCACAACAATTTACCAATTTACCACGACCACTTTTACACAGCTGGGTATTTAATGTTCGGTTCCACCCGAACTTAGAATTTCTTACTTGTTATTTAGAAGATTACCCACATGGCAGTAGAAAAAGTTTAAAACCTCTAAAGGTCATAACTCCACAACAATTTATCAATTTACCACGACCACCTTTACATAGCTGGGTATTCAATGTTCGGTTCCACCCGAACTTAGACTTCCTTACTTGTTATTTATAAGATTGCCCACATGGTAGTAGAAAAAGTTTAAAACCTCTATAGGTCATAACTCCACAACAATTAACCAATTTACTACGATCACTTTTACACAGCTGGGTATTTAATGTTCGGTTCCACCCAAAGTTAGACTTCCTTACTTGTTATTTATGTTCCCACTTGTTATTTATAAGATTGCCCACATGGTGGTAGAAAAAGTTTAAAACATCTAGAGGTCATAACTCCACAACAATTTACCAATTTACCACGACCACTTTTCCATAGTTGGGTATTCAATGTTCGGTTCCACCCGAACTTAGACTTCCTTACTTGTTATTTATAAGATTGCCCACATGGTAGTAGAAAAAGTTTAAAACCTCTATAGGTCATAACTCCACAACAATTTACCAATTTACTACGATCACTTTTACACAGTTGGGTATTTAATGTTCGGTTCCACCCAAAGTTAGACTTCCTTACTTGTTATTTATGTTCCCACTTGTTATTTATAAGATTGCCCACATGGTGTAGAAAAAGTTTAAAACCTCTATAGGTCATAACTCCACCACAATTTACCAACTTACCACGACCACTTTTACACAGCTTTGTATTTAATGTTCGGTCCCACCCGAACATACACTTTCTTACTTGTTATTTATAAGATTGCCCACATGGTAGTAGAAAAAGTTTAAAGCCTCCATAGGTCATAACTCCACAACAATTTACCTATTTACCACGACCACTTTTACACAGCTGGGTATTTAATGTTCGGTTCCACCCGAACTTAGACTTCCTTACTTATTATTTATAAGATTGCCCACATGGTGTAGAAAAAGTTTAAAACCTCTATAGGTCATAACTCCACCACAATTTACCAACTTACCACGACCACTTTTACACAGCTGGGTATTTAATGTTCGGTCCCATCCGAACATAGACTTTCTTACTTGTTATTTATAAGATTGCCCACATGGTAGTAGAAAAAGTTTAAAGCCTCCATAGGTCATAACTCCACAACAATTTACCTATTTACCACGACCACTTTTACACAGCTGGGTATTTAATGTTCGGTTCCACCCGAACTTAGACTTCCTTACTTATTATTTATAAGATTGCCCACATGGTAGTAGAAAAAGTTTAAAACCTCTATAGGTCATAACTCCACAACAATTTACCAATTTACGACGACCACTTTTACACAGCTGGGTATTTAATGTTCGGTTCCACCCGAACTTAGAATTTCTTACTTGTTATTTAGAAGATTACCCACATGGTAGTAGAAAAAGTTTAAAACCTCTAAAGGTCATAACTCCACAACAATTTATCAATTTACCACGACCACTTTTACATAGCTGGGTATTCAATGTTCGGTTCCACCCAAAGTTAGACTTTCTTACTTGTTATCTATAAGATTGCCCACATGGTATAGAAAAAGCTTAAAACATCTATAGGTCATAACTCCACCACAATTTACCAACTTACCACGACCACTTTTACACAGCTGGGTATTTAATGTTCGGTCCCATCCGAACATAGACTTTCTTACTTGTTATTTATAAGATTGCCCACATGGTAGTAGAAAAAGTTTAAAGCCTCCATAGGTCATAACTCCACAACAATTTACCTATTTACCACGACCACTTTTACACAGCTGGGTATTTAATGTTCGGTTCCACCCGAACTTAGACTTCCTTACTTATTATTTATAAGATTGCCCACATGGTAGTAGAAAAAGTTTAAAACCTCTATAGGTCATAACTCCACAACAATTTACCAATTTACGACGACCACTTTTACACAGCTGGGTATTTAATGTTCGGTTCCACCCGAACTTAGAATTTCTTACTTGTTATTTAGAAGATTACCCACATGGTAGTAGAAAAAGTTTAAAGCCTCTAAAGGTCATAACTCCACAACAATTTATCAATTTACCACGACCACTTTTACATAGCTGGGTATTCAATGTTCGGTTCCACCCAAAGTTAGACTTTCTTACTTGTTATCTATAAGATTGCCCACATGGTATAGAAAAAGTTTAAAGCATCTAGAGGTCATAAGTCCACAACAATTTACCAATTTACCACGACCACTTTTACACAGCTGGGTATTTAATGTTCGGTTCCACCCGAACTTAGACTTCCTTACTTGTTATTTATAAGATTGCCCACATGGTAGTAGAAAAAGTTTAAAACCTCTATAGGTCATAACTCCACAACAATTTACAAATTTATCACGACCACTTTTATACAGCTGGGTATTTAATGTTCGGTTCCACCCGAATGTTCCCACTTGTTATTTATAAGATTGCCCACATGGTGGTAGAAAAAGTTTAAAACCTCTATAGGTCATAACTCCACCACAATTTACCAATTTACTACGATCACTTTTCCATAGCTGGGTATTCAATGTTCGGTTCCACCCGAACTTAGACTTCCTTATTTGTTATTTATGAGATTGCCCACATGGTAGTAGAAAAAGTTTAAAACCTCTATGGGTCATAACTCCACAACAATTTACAAATTTATCACGACCACTTTTATTCGGCTGGGTATTTAATGTTCGGTTCCACCCAAAGTTAGACTTCCTTACTTGTTATTTATAAGATTGCCCACATGGTAGTAGAAAAAGTTTAAAACCTCTATAGGTCATAACTCCACAACAATTTACCAATTTACCACGACCACTTTTACACAGCTGGGTATTTAATGTTCGGTTCCACCCGAACTTAGAATTTCTTACTTGTTATTTAGAAGATTACCCACATGGCAGTAGAAAAAGTTGAAAACCTCTAAAGGTCATAGCTCCACAACAATTTATCAATTTACCACGACCACTTTTACATAGCTGGGTATTCAATGTTCGGTTCCACCCGAACTTAGACTTCCTTACTTGTTATTTATAAGATTGCCCACATGGTAGTAGAAAAAGTTTAAAACCTCTATAGGTCATAACTCCACAACAATTAACCAATTTACTACGATCACTTTTACACAGCTGGGTATTTAATGTTCGGTTCCACCCAAAGTTAGACTTCCTTACTTGTTATTTATGTTCCCACTTGTTATTTATAAGATTGCCCACATGGTGGTAGAAAAAGTTTAAAGCATCTAGAGGTCATAAGTCCACAACAATTTATCAATTTACCACGACCACTTTTCCATAGCTGGGTATTCAATGTTCGGTTCCACCCGAACTTAGACTTCCTTACTTGTTATTTATAAGATTGCCCACATGGTAGTAGAAAAAGTTTAAAGCCTCTATAGGTCATAACTCCACAACAATTTACCAATTTACTACGATCACTTTTACACAGTTGGGTATTTAATGTTCGGTTCCACCCAAAGTTAGACTTCCTTACTTGTTATTTATGTTCCCACTTGTTATTTATAAGATTGCCCACATGGTGGTAGAAAAAGTTTAAAACATCTAGAGGTCATAACTCCACAACAATTTACCAATTTACCACGACCACTTTTACACAGCTGGGTATTTAATGTTCGGTTCCACCCGAACTTAGAATTTCTTACTTGTTATTTAGAAGATTACCCACATGGCAGTAGAAAAAGTTTAAAACCTCTAAAGGTCATAACTCCACAACAATTTATCAATTTACCACGACCACTTTTACATAGCTGGGTATTAATGTTCGGTTCCACCCAAAGTTAGACTTTCTTACTTGTTATCTATAAGATTGCCCACATGGTATAGAAAAAGCTTAAAACATCTATAGGTCATAACTCCACAACAATTCACCAATTTACTACGATCACTTTTACACAGCTGGGTATTTAATGTTCGGTTCCACCCAAAGTTAGACTTCCTTACTTGTTATTTATGCTCCCACTTGTTATTTATAAGATTGCCCACATGGTGGTAGAAAAAGTTTAAAACATCTAGAGGTCATAACTCCACAACAATTTACCAATTTACCACGACCACTTTTACACAGCTGGGTATTCAATGTTCGGTTCCACCCAAAGTTAGACTTCCTTACTTGTTATTTATAAGATTGCCCACATGGTAGTAGAAAAGGTTTAAAACCTCTATAGGTCATAACTCCACAACAATTCACCAATTTACTACGATCACTTTTACACAGCTGGGTATTTAATGTTCGGTTCCACCCAAAGTTAGACTTCCTTACTTGTTATTTATGTTCCCACTTGTTATTTATAAGATTGCCCACATGGTGGTAGAAAAAGTTTAAAACATCTAGAGGTCATAACTCCACAACAATTTACCAATTTACCACGACCACTTTCCATAGCTGGGTATTCAATGTTCGGTTCCACCCGAACTTAGACTTCCTTACTTGTTATTTATAAGATTGCCCACATGGTAGTAGAAAAAGTTTAAAACCTCTATAGGGCATAACTCCACAACAATTTACCAATTTACTACGATCACTTTTACACAGCTGGGTATTTAATGTTCGGTTCCACCCAAAGTTAGACTTCCTTACTTGTTATTTATGTTCCCACTTGTTATTTATAAGATTGCCCACATGGTGGTAGAAAAAGTTTAAAACATCTAGAGGTCATAACTCCACAACAATTTACCAATTTACCACGACCACTTTCCATAGCTGGGTATTCAATGTTCGGTTCCACCCGAACTTAGACTTCCTTACTTGTTATTTATAAGATTGCCCACATGGTAGTAGAAAAAGTTTAAAACCTCTATAGGGCATAACTCCACAACAATTTACCAATTTACTACGATCACTTTTACACAGCTGGGTATTTAATGTTCGGTTCCACCCAAAGTTAGACTTCCTTACTTGTTATTTATGTTCCCACTTGTTATTTATAAGATTGCCCACATGGTGGTAGAAAAAGTTTAAAACATCTAGAGGTCATAACTCCACAACAATTTACCAATTTACCACGACCACTTTTACACAGCTGGGTATTTAATGTTCGGTTCCACCCGAACTTAGAATTTCTTACTTGTTATTTAGAAGATTACCCACATGGCAGTAGAAAAAGTTTAAAACCTCTAAAGGTCATAACTCCACAACAATTTATCAATTTACTACGATCACTTTTACACAGCTGGGTATTTAATGTTCGGTTCCACCCGAACTTAGACTTCCTTACTTGTTATTTATAAGATTTCCCACATGGTAGTAGAAAAAGTTTAAAACCTCTATAGGTCATAACTCCACAACAATTTACCAATTTACTACCATCACTTTTACACAGCTGGGTATTTAATGTTCGGTTCCACCCAAAGTTAGACTTCCTTACTTGTTATTTATGTTCCCACTTGTTATTTATAAGATTGCCCACATGGTGGTAGAAAAAGTTTAAAACATCTAGAGGTCATAACTCCACAACAATTTACCAATTTACCACGACCACTTTTACACAGCTGGGTATTTAATGTTCGGTTCCACCCGAACTTAGAATTTCTTACTTGTTATTTAGAAGATTACCCACATGGCAGTAGAAAAAGTTTAAAACCTCTAAAGGTCATAACTCCACAACAATTTATCAATTTACTACGATCACTTTTACACAGCTGGGTATTTAATGTTCGGTTCCACCCGAACTTAGACTTCCTTACTTGTTATTTATAAGATTTCCCACATGGTAGTAGAAAAAGTTTAAAACCTCTATAGGTCATAACTCCACAACAATTTACCAATTTACCACGACCACTTTCCATAGCTGGGTATTCAATGTTCGGTTCCACCCGAACTTAGACTTCCTTACTTGTTATTTATAAGATTGCCCACATGGTAGTAGAAAAAGTTTAAAACCTCTATAGGGCATAACTCCACAACAATTTACCAATTTACTACGATCACTTTTACACAGCTGGGTATTTAATGTTCGGTTCCACCCAAAGTTAGACTTCCTTACTTGTTATTTATGTTCCCACTTGTTATTTATAAGATTGCCCACATGGTGGTAGAAAAAGTTTAAAACATCTAGAGGTCATAACTCCACAACAATTTACCAATTTACCACGACCACTTTTACACAGCTGGGTATTTAATGTTCGGTTCCACCCGAACTTAGAATTTCTTACTTGTTATTTAGAAGATTACCCACATGGCAGTAGAAAAAGTTTAAAACCTCTAAAGGTCATAACTCCACAACAATTTATCAATTTACTACGATCACTTTTACACAGCTGGGTATTTAATGTTCGGTTCCACCCGAACTTAGACTTCCTTACTTGTTATTTATAAGATTTCCCACATGGTAGTAGAAAAAGTTTAAAACCTCTATAGGTCATAACTCCACAACAATTTATCAATTTACTACGATCACTTTTACACAGCTGGGTATTTAATGTTCGGTTCCACCCGAACTTAGACTTCCTTACTTGTTATTTATAAGATTTCCCACATGGTAGTAGAAAAAGTTTAAAACATCTAGAGGTCATAACTCCACAACAATTTACCAATTTACCACGACCACTTTTACACAGCTGGGTATTTAATGTTCGGTTCCACCCGAACTTAGAATTTCTTACTTGTTATTTAGAAGATTACCCACATGGCAGTAGAAAAAGTTTAAAACCTCTAAAGGTCATAACTCCACAACAATTTATCAATTTACTACGATCACTTTTACACAGCTGGGTATTTAATGTTCGGTTCCACCCGAACTTAGACTTCCTTACTTGTTATTTATAAGATTTCCCACATGGTAGTAGAAAAAGTTTAAAACCTCTATAGGTCATAACTCCACAACAATTTACCAATTTACTACCATCACTTTTACATAGCTGGGTATTTAATGTTCGGTTCCACCCGAACTTAGAATTTCTTACTTGTTATTAAGAAGATTACCCACATGGCAGTAGAAAAAGTTTAAAACCTCTAAAGGTCATAACTCCTCAACAATTTATCAATTTACCACGACCACTTTTACATAGCTGGGTATTCAATGTTCGGTTCCACCCGAACTTAGACTTCCTTACTTGTTATTTATAAGATTGCCCACATGGTAGTAGAAAAAGTTTAAAACATCTATAGGTCATAACTCCACCACAATTTACCAATTTACTACGATCACTTTTACACAGCTGGGTATTTAATGTTCGGTTCCACCCGAATGTTCTTACTTGTTATTTATAAGATTGCCCCCATGGTGGTAGAAAAAGTTTAAAGCATCTAGAGGTCATAAGTCCACAACAATTTACCAATTTACCACGACCACTTTTACACAGCTGGGTATTTAATGTTCGGTTCCACCCGAACTTAGAATTTCTTACTTGTTATTAAGAAGATTACCCACATGGCAGTAGAAAAAGTTTAAAACCTCTAAAGGTCATAACTCCTCAACAATTTATCAATTTACCACGACCACTTTTACATAGCTGGGTATTCAATGTTCGGTTCCACCCGAACTTAGACTTCCTTACTTGTTATTTATAAGATTGCCCACATGGTAGTAGAAAAAGTTTAAAACCTCTATAGGTCATAACTCCACCACAATTTACCAATTTACTACGATCACTTTTACACAGCTGGGTATTTAATGTTCGGTTCCACCCGAATGTTCTTACTTGTTATTTATAAGATTGCCCCCATGGTGGTAGAAAAAGTTTAAAGCATCTAGAGGTCATAAGTCCACAACAATTTACCAATTTACCACGACCACTTTTACACAGCTGGGTATTTAATGTTCGGTTCCACCCGAACTTAGAATTTCTTACTTGTTATTAAGAAGATTACCCACATGGCAGTAGAAAAAGTTTAAAACCTCTAAAGGTCATAACTCCTCAACAATTTATCAATTTACCACGACCACTTTTACATAGCTGGGTATTCAATGTTCGGTTCCACCCGAACTTAGACTTCCTTACTTGTTATTTATAAGATTGCCCACATGGTAGTAGAAAAAGTTTAAAACCTCTATAGGTCATAACTCCACAACAATTTACCAATTTACTACGATCACTTTTACACAGCTGGGTATTTAATGTTCGGTTCCACCCAAAGTTAGACTTCCTTACTTGTTATTTATGCTCCCACTTGTTATTTATAAGATTGCCCACATGGTGGTAGAAAAAGTTTAAAACATCTAGAGGTCATAACTCCACAACAATTTACCAATTTACCACGACCACTTTTACACAGCTGGGTATTCAATGTTCGGTTCCACCCAAAGTTAGACTTCCTTACTTGTTATTTATAAGATTGCCCACATGGTAGTAGAAAAGGTTTAAAACCTCTATAGGTCATAACTCCACAACAATTCACCAATTTACTACGATCACTTTTACACAGCTGGGTATTTAATGTTCGGTTCCACCCAAAGTTAGACTTCCTTACTTGTTATTTATGTTCCCACTTGTTATTTATAAGATTGCCCACATGGTGGTAGAAAAAGTTTAAAACATCTAGAGGTCATAACTCCACAACAATTTACCAATTTACCACGACCACTTTTACACAGCTGGGTATTCAATGTTCGGTTCCACCCAAAGTTAGACTTCCTTACTTGTTATTTATAAGATTGCCCACATGGTAGTAGAAAAGGTTTAAAACCTCTATAGGTCATAACTCCACAACAATTCACCAATTTACTACGATCACTTTTACACAGCTGGGTATTTAATGTTCGGTTCCACCCAAAGTTAGACTTCCTTACTTGTTATTTATGTTCCCACTTGTTATTTATAAGATTGCCCACATGGTGGTAGAAAAAGTTTAAAACATCTAGAGGTCATAACTCCACAACAATTTACCAATTTACCACGACCACTTTCCATAGCTGGGTATTCAATGTTCGGTTCCACCCGAACTTAGACTTCCTTACTTGTTATTTATAAGATTGCCCACATGGTAGTAGAAAAAGTTTAAAACCTCTATAGGGCATAACTCCACAACAATTTACCAATTTACTACGATCACTTTTACACAGCTGGGTATTTAATGTTCGGTTCCACCCAAAGTTAGACTTCCTTACTTGTTATTTATGTTCCCACTTGTTATTTATAAGATTGCCCACATGGTGGTAGAAAAAGTTTAAAACATCTAGAGGTCATAACTCCACAACAATTTACCAATTTACCACGACCACTTTTACACAGCTGGGTATTTAATGTTCGGTTCCACCCGAACTTAGAATTTCTTACTTGTTATTTATAAGATTGCCCACATGGTAGTAGAAAAAGTTTAAAACCTCTATAGGGCATAACTCCACAACAATTTACCAATTTACTACGATCACTTTTACACAGCTGGGTATTTAATGTTCGGTTCCACCCAAAGTTAGACTTCCTTACTTGTTATTTATGTTCCCACTTGTTATTTATAAGATTGCCCACATGGTGGTAGAAAAAGTTTAAAACATCTAGAGGTCATAACTCCACAACAATTTACCAATTTACCACGACCACTTTCCATAGCTGGGTATTCAATGTTCGGTTCCACCCGAACTTAGACTTCCTTACTTGTTATTTATAAGATTGCCCACATGGTAGTAGAAAAAGTTTAAAACCTCTATAGGGCATAACTCCACAACAATTTACCAATTTACTACGATCACTTTTACACAGCTGGGTATTTAATGTTCGGTTCCACCCAAAGTTAGACTTCCTTACTTGTTATTTATGTTCCCACTTGTTATTTATAAGATTGCCCACATGGTGGTAGAAAAAGTTTAAAACATCTAGAGGTCATAACTCCACAACAATTTACCAATTTACCACGACCACTTTCCATAGCTGGGTATTCAATGTTCGGTTCCACCCGAACTTAGACTTCCTTACTTGTTATTTATAAGATTGACCACATGGTAGTAGAAAAAGTTTAAAACCTCTATAGGGCATAACTCCACAACAATTTACCAATTTACTACGATCACTTTTACACAGCTGGGTATTTAATGTTCGGTTCCACCCAAAGTTAGACTTCCTTACTTGTTATTTATGTTCCCACTTGTTATTTATAAGATTGCCCACATGGTGGTAGAAAAAGTTTAAAACATCTAGAGGTCATAACTCCACAACAATTTACCAATTTACCACGACCACTTTTACACAGCTGGGTATTTAATGTTCGGTTCCACCCGAACTTAGAATTTCTTACTTGTTATTTAGAAGATTACCCACATGGCAGTAGAAAAAGTTTAAAACCTCTAAAGGTCATAACTCCACAACAATTTATCAATTTACTACGATCACTTTTACACAGCTGGGTATTTAATGTTCGGTTCCACCCGAACTTAGACTTCCTTACTTGTTATTTATAAGATTTCCCACATGGTAGTAGAAAAAGTTTAAAACCTCTATAGGTCATAACTCCACAACAATTTACCAATTTACTACCATCACTTTTACACAGCTGGGTATTTAATGTTCGGTTCCACCCAAAGTTAGACTTCCTTACTTGTTATTTATGTTCCCACTTGTTATTTATAAGATTGCCCACATGGTGGTAGAAAAAGTTTAAAACATCTAGAGGTCATAACTCCACAACAATTTACCAATTTACCACGACCACTTTTCCATAGCTGGTTATTTAATGTTCGGTTCCACCCGAAGTTAGACTTTCTTACTTGTTATTTATAAGATTGCCCCCATGGTGGTAGAAAAAGTTTAAAGCATCTAGAGGTCATAAGTCCACAACAATTTACCAATTTACCACGACCACTTTTACACAGCTGGGTATTTAATGTTCGGTTCCACCCGAAACTTAGACTTCCTTACTTGTTATTTATAAGATTGCCCACATGGTAGTAGAAAAAGTTTAAAACCTCTATAGGTCATAACTCCACAACAATTTACAAATTTATCACGACCACTTTTATACAGCTGGGTATTTAATGTTCGGTTCCACCCGAATGTTCCCACTTGTTATTTATAAGATTGCCCACATGGTGGTAGAAAAAGTTTAAAACATCTAGAGGTCATAACTCCACAACAATTTACCAATTTACCACGACCACTTTTCCATAGCTGGGTATTCAATGTTCGGTTCCACCCAAAGTTAGACTTCCTTACTTGTTATTTATAAGATTGCCCACATGGTAGTAGAAAAGGTTTAAAACCTCTATAGGTCATAACTCCACAACAATTTACAAATTTATCACGACCACTTTTATACAGCTGGGTATTTAATGTTCGGTTCCACCCGAATGTTCCCACTTGTTATTTATAAGATTGCCCACATGGTGGTAGAAAAAGTTTAAAACCTCTATAGGTCATAACTCCACAACAATTTACCAATTTACCACGACCACTTTTACACAGCTGGGTATTTAATGTTCGGTTCCACCCGAACTTAGACTTCCTTACTTGTTATTTATAAGATTGCCCACATGGTAGTAGAAAAGGTTTAAAACCTCTATAGGTCATAACTCCACAACAATTTACAAATTTATCACGACCACTTTTATACAGCTGGGTATTTAATGTTCGGTTCCACCCGAATGTTCCCACTTGTTATTTATAAGATTGCCCACATGGTGGTAGAAAAAGTTTAAAACCTCTATAGGTCATAACTCCACAACAATTTACCAATTTACCACGACCACTTTTACACAGCTGGGTATTTAATGTTCGGTTCCACCCGAATGTTCCCACTTGTTATTTATAAGATTGCCCACATGGTAGTAGAAAAAGTTTAAAACCTCTATAGGTCATAACTCCACAACAATTTACAAATTTATCACGACCACTTTTATACAGCTGGGTATTTAATGTTCGGTTCCACCCGAATGTTCCCACTTGTTATTTATAAGATTGCCCACATGGTAGTAGAAAAAGTTTAAAACCTCTATAGGTCATAACTCCACAACAATTTACAAATTTATCACGACCACTTTTATACAGCTGGGTATTTAATGTTCGGTTCCACCCGAATGTTCCCACTTGTTATTTATAAGATTGCCCACATGGTGGTAGAAAAAGTTTAAAACATCTAGAGGTCATAACTCCACAACAATTTACCAATTTACCACGACCACTTTTCCATAGCTGGGTATTCAATGTTCGGTTCCACCCAAAGTTAGACTTCCTTACTTGTTATTTATAAGATTGCCCACATGGTAGTAGAAAAGGTTTAAAACCTCTATAGGTCATAACTCCACAACAATTTACAAATTTATCACGACCACTTTTATACAGCTGGGTATTTAATGTTCGGTTCCACCCGAATGTTCCCACTTGTTATTTATAAGATTGCCCACATGGTGGTAGAAAAAGTTTAAAACCTCTATAGGTCATAACTCCACAACAATTTACCAATTTACCACGACCACTTTTACACAGCTGGGTATTTAATGTTCGGTTCCACCCGAACTTAGACTTCCTTACTTGTTATTTATAAGATTGCCCACATGGTAGTAGAAAAAGTTTAAAACCTCTATAGGTCATAACTCCACAACAATTTACCAATTTACCACGACCACTTTTACACAGCTGGGTATTTAATGTTCGGTTCCACCCGAACTTAGAATTTCTTACTTGTTATTTAGAAGATTACCCACATGGTAGTAGAAAAAGTTTAAAACCTCTAAAGGTCATAACTCCACAACAATTTATCAATTTACCACGACCACTTTTACATAGCTGGGTATTCAATGTTCGGTTCCACCCAAAGTTAGACTTTCTTACTTGTTATCTATAAGATTGCCCACATGGTATAGAAAAAGCTTAAAACATCTATAGGTCATAACTCCACCACAATTTACCAATTTACTACGATCACTTTTACACAGCTGGGTATTTAATGTTCGGTTCCACCCGAATGTTCTTACTTGTTATTTATAAGATTGCCCCCATGGTGGTAGAAAAAGTTTAAAGCATCTAGAGGTCATAAGTCCACAACAATTTACCAATTTACCACGACCACTTTTACACAGCTGGGTATTTAATGTTCGGTTCCACCCGAACTTAGAATTTCTTACTTGTTATTAAGAAGATTACCCACATGGCAGTAGAAAAAGTTTAAAACCTCTAAAGGTCATAACTCCACAACAATTTATCAATTTACCACGACCACTTTTGCATAGCTGGGTATTCAATGTTCGGTTCCACCCGAACTTAGACTTCCTTACTTGTTATTTATAAGATTGCCCACATGGTAGTAGAAAAAGTTTAAAACCTCTATAGGTCATAACTCCACAACAATTTACCAATTTACTACGATCACTTTTACACAGCTGGGTATTTAATGTTCGGTTCCACCCAAAGTTAGACTTCCTTACTTGTTATTTATGTTCCCACTTGTTATTTATAAGATTGCCCACATGGTGATAGAAAAAGTTTAAAACATCTAGAGGTCATAACTCCACAACAATTTACCAATTTACCACGACCACTTTCCATAGCTGGGTATTCAATGTTCGGTTCCACCCGAACTTAGACTTCCTTACTTGTTATTTATAAGATTGCCCACATGGTAGTAGAAAAAGTTTAAAACCTCTATAGGGCATAACTCCACAACAATTTACCAATTTACTACGATCACTTTTACACAGCTGGGTATTTAATGTTCGGTTCCACCCAAAGTTAGACTTCCTTACTTGTTATTTATGTTCCCACTTGTTATTTATAATATTGCCCACATGGTGGTAGAAAAAGTTTAAAACATCTAGAGGTCATAACTCCACAACAATTTACCAATTTACCACGACCACTTTTACACAGCTGGGTATTCAATGTTCGGTTCCACCCAAAGTTAGACTTCCTTACTTGTTATTTATAAGATTGCCCACATGGTAGTAGAAAAGGTTTAAAACCTCTATAGGTCATAACTCCACAACAATTCACCAATTTACTACGATCACTTTTACACAGCTGGGTATTTAATGTTCGGTTCCACCCAAAGTTAGACTTCCTTACTTGTTATTTATGTTCCCACTTGTTATTTATAAGATTGCCCACATGGTGGTAGAAAAAGTTTAAAACATCTAGAGGTCATAACTCCACAACAATTTACCAATTTACCACGACCACTTTCCATAGCTGGGTATTCAATGTTCGGTTCCACCCTAAGTTAGACTTCCTTACTTGTTATTTATAAGATTGCCCACATGGTAGTAGAAAAAGTTTAAAACCTCTATAGGGCATAACTCCACAACAATTTACCAATTTACTACGATCACTTTTACACAGCTGGGTATTTAATGTTCGGTTCCACCCAAAGTTAGACTTCCTTACTTGTTATTTATGTTCCCACTTGTTATTTATAAGATTGCCCACATGGTGGTAGAAAAAGTTTAAAACATCTAGAGGTCATAACTCCACAACAATTTACCAATTTACCACGACCACTTTTACACAGCTGGGTATTTAATGTTCGGTTCCACCCGAACTTAGAATTTCTTACTTGTTATTTAGAAGATTACCCACATGGCAGTAGAAAAAGTTTAAAACCTCTAAAGGTCATAACTCCACAACAATTTATCAATTTACTACGATCACTTTTACACAGCTGGGTATTTAATGTTCGGTTCCACCCGAACTTAGACTTCCTTACTTGTTATTTATAAGATTGCCCACATGGTAGTAGAAAGAGTTTAAAACCTCTATAGGTCATAACTCCACAACAATTTACCAATTTACTACGATCACTTTTACACAGCTGGGTATTTAATGTTCGGTTCCACCCAAAGTTAGACTTCCTTACTTGTTATTTATGTTCCCACTTGTTATTTATAAGATTGCCCACATGGTGGTAGAAAAAGTTTAAAACATCTAGAGGTCATAACTCCACAACAATTTACCAATTTACCACGACCACTTTTCCATAGCTGGTTATTTAATGTTCGGTTCCACCCGAAGTTAGACTTTCTTACTTGTTATTTCTAAGATTGCCCCCATGGTGGTAGAAAAAGTTTAAAGCATCTAGAGGTCATAAGTCCACAACAATTTACCAATTTACCACGACCACTTTTACACAGCTGGGTATTTAATGTTCGGTTCCACCCGAAACTTAGACTTCCTTACTTGTTATTTATAAGATTGCCCACATGGTAGTAGAAAAAGTTTAAAACCTCTATAGGTCATAACTCCACAACAATTTACAAATTTATCACGACCACTTTTATACAGCTGGGTATTTAATGTTCGGTTCCACCCGAATGTTCCCACTTGTTATTTATAAGATTGCCCACATGGTGGTAGAAAAAGTTTAAAACATCTAGAGGTCATAACTCCACAACAATTTACCAATTTACCACGACCACTTTTCCATAGCTGGGTATTCAATGTTCGGTTCCACCCAAAGTTAGACTTCCTTACTTGTTATTTATAAGATTGCCCACATGGTAGTAGAAAAGGTTTAAAACCTCTATAGGTCATAACTCCACAACAATTTACAAATTTATCACGACCACTTTTATACAGCTGGGTATTTAATGTTCGGTTCCACCCGAATGTTCCCACTTGTTATTTATAAGATTGCCCACATGGTGGTAGAAAAAGTTTAAAACCTCTATAGGTCATAACTCCACAACAATTTACCAATTTACCACGACCACTTTTACACAGCTGGGTATTTAATGTTCGGTTCCACCCGAACTTAGACTTCCTTACTTGTTATTTATAAGATTGCCCACATGGTAGTAGAAAAAGTTTAAAACCTCTATAGGTCATAACTCCACAACAATTTACCAATTTACCACGACCACTTTTACACAGCTGGGTATTTAATGTTCGGTTCCACCCGAACTTAGAATTTCTTACTTGTTATTTAGAAGATTACCCACATGGTAGTAGAAAAAGTTTAAAACCTCTAAAGGTCATAACTCCACAACAATTTATCAATTTACCACGACCACTTCTACATAGCTGGGTATTCAATGTTCGGTTCCACCCGAACTTAGACTTCCTTACTTGTTATTTATAAGATTGCCCACATGGTAGTAGAAAAAGTTTAAAACCTCTATAGGTCATAACTCCACAACAATTTACCAATTTACTACGATCACTTTTACACAGCTGGGTATTCAATGTTCGGTTCCACCCAAAGTTAGACTTTCTTACTTGTTATCTATAAGATTGCCCACATGGTATAGAAAAAGCTTAAAACATCTATAGGTCATAACTCCACCACAATTTACCAATTTACTACGATCACTTTTACACAGCTGGGTATTTAATGTTCGGTTCCACCCGAATGTTCTTACTTGTTATTTATAAGATTGCTCCCATGGTGGTAGAAAAAGTTTAAAGCATCTAGAGGTCATAAGTCCACAACAATTTACCAATTTACCACGACCACTTTTACACAGCTGGGTATTTAATGTTCGGTTCCACCCGAACTTAGAATTTCTTACTTGTTATTAAGAAGATTACCCACATGGCAGTAGAAAAAGTTTAAAACCTCTAAAGGTCATAACTCCACAACAATTTATCAATTTACCACGACCACTTTTACATAGCTGGGTATTCAATGTTCGGTTCCACCCGAACTTAGACTTCCTTACTTGTTATTTATAAGATTGCCCACATGGTAGTAGAAAAAGTTTAAAACCTCTATAGGTCATAACTCCACAACAATTTACCAATTTACTACGATCACTTTTACACAGCTGGGTATTTAATGTTTGGTTCCACCCAAAGTTAGACTTCCTTACTTGTTATTTATGTTCCCACTTGTTATTTATAAGATTGCCCACATGGTGATAGAAAAAGTTTAAAACATCTAGAGGTCATAACTCCACAACAATTTACCAATTTACCACGACCACTTTCCATAGCTGGGTATTCAATGTTCGGTTCCACCCGAACTTAGACTTCCTTACTTGTTATTTATAAGATTGCCCACATGGTAGTAGAAAAAGTTTAAAACCTCTATAGGGCATAACTCCACAACAATTTACCAATTTACTACGATCACTTTTACACAGCTGGGTATTTAATGTTCGGTTCCACCCAAAGTTAGACTTCCTTACTTGTTATTTATGTTCCCACTTGTTATTTATAAGATTGCCCACATGGTGGTAGAAAAAGTTTAAAACATCTAGAGGTCATAACTCCACAACAATTTACCAATTTACCACGACCACTTTTACACAGCTGGGTATTCAATGTTCGGTTCCACCCAAAGTTAGACTTCCTTACTTGTTATTTATAAGATTGCCCACATGGTAGTAGAAAAGGTTTAAAACCTCTATAGGTCATAACTCCACAACAATTCACCAACTTACCACGACCACTTTTACACAGCTGGGTATTTAATGTTCGGTTCCACCCGAACTTAGACTTCCTTACTTGTTATTTATAAGATTGCCCACATGGTAGTAGAAAAGGTTTAAAACCTCTATAGGTCATAACTCCACAACAATTTACCAACTTACCACGACCACTTTTACACAGCTGGGTATTTAATGTTCGGTTCCACCCGAACTTAGACTTCCTTACTTGTTATTTATAAGATTGCCCACATGGTAGTAGAAAAGGTTTAAAACCTCTATAGGTCATAACTCCACAACAATTTACCAACTTACCACGACCACTTTTACACAGCTGGGTATTTAATGTTCGGTTCCACCCGAACTTAGAATTTCTTACTTGTTATTTATAAGATTGCCCACATGGTAGTAGAAAAAGTTTAAAGCCTCCATAGGTCATAACTCCACCACAATTTACCAACTTACCACGACCACTGTTACACAGCTTTGTATTTAATGTTCGGTCCCACCCGAACATAGACTTTCTTACTTGTTATTTATAAGATTGCCCACATGGTAGTAGAAAAAGTTTAAAGCCTCCATAGGTCATAACTCCACAACAATTTACCAACTTACCACGACCACTTTTACACAGCTGGGTATTTAATGTTCGGTTCCACCCGAAACTTAGACTTCCTTACTTGTTATTTATAAGATTGCCCACATGGTATTAGAAAAAGTTTAAAACCTCTATAGGTCATAACTCCACAACAATTTACAAATTTATCACGGCCACTTTTATGCAGCTGGGTATTTAATGTTCGGTTCCACCCGAATGTTCCCACTTGTTATTTATAAGATTGCCCACATGGTAGTAGAAAAAGTTTAAAGCCTCCATAGGTCATAACTCCACCACAATTTACCAACTTACCACGACCACTGTTACACAGCTTTGTATTTAATGTTCGGTCCCACCCGAACATAGACTTTCTTACTTGTTATTTATAAGATTGCCCACATGGTAGTAGAAAAAGTTTAAAGCCTCCATAGGTCATAACTCCACAACAATTTACCTATTTACCACGACCACTTTTACACAGCTGGGTATTTAATGTTCGGTCCCACCCGAACTTAGACTTCCTTACTTTCTATTTATAAGATTGCCCACATGGTAGTAGAAAAGGTTTAAAACATCTATAGGTCATAACTCCACAACAATTTACCAACTTACCACGACCACTTTTACACAGCTGGGTATTTAATGTTCGGTTCCACCCGAACTTAGACTTCCTTACTTGTTATTTATAAGATTGCCCACATGGTAGTAGAAAAGGTTTAAAACCTCTATAGGTCATAACTCCACAACAATTTACCAACTTACCACGACCACTTTTACACAGCTGGGTATTCAATGTTCGGTTCCACCCAAAGTTAGACTTCCTTAGTTGTTATTTATAAGATTGCCCACATGGTAGTAGAAAAGGTTTAAAACCTCTATAGGCCATAACTCCACAACAATTCACCAACTTACCACGACCACTTTTACACAGCTGGGTATTTAATGTTCCGTTCCACCCGAACTTAGACTTCCTTACTTGTTATTTATAAGATTGCCCACATGGTAGTAGAAAAGGTTTAAAACCTCTATAGGTCATAACTCCACAACAATTTACCAACTTACCACGACCACTTTTACACAGCTGGGTATTCAATGTTCGGTTCCACCCAAATTTAGACTTCCTTACTTGTTATTTATAAGATTGCCCACATGAGAGTAGAAAAGGTTTAAAACCTCTATAGGTCATAACTCCACAACAATTTACCAACTTACCACGACCACTTTTACACAGCTGGGTATTTAATGTTCGGTTCCACCCGAACTTAGACTTCCTTACTTGTTATTTGTAAGATTGCCCACATGGTGTAGAAAAAGTTTAAAACCTCTATAGGTCATAACTCCACCACAATTTACCAACTTACCACGACCACTTTTACACAGCTGGGTATTTAATGTTCGGTCCCATCCGAACATAGACTTTCTTACTTGTTATTTATAAGATTGCCCACATGGTAGTAGAAAAAGTTTAAAGCCTCCATAGGTCATAACTCCACAACAATTTACCTATTTACCACGACCACTTTTACACAGCTGGGTATTTAATGTTCGGTTCCACCCGAACTTAGACTTCCTTACTTATTATTTATAAGATTGCCCACATGGTAGTAGAAAAAGTTTAAAACCTCTATAGGTCATAACTCCACAACAATTTACCAATTTACGACGACCACTTTTACACAGCTGGGTATTTAATGTTCGGTTCCACCCGAACTTAGAATTTCTTACTTGTTATTTAGAAGATTACCCACATGGTAGTAGAAAAAGTTTAAAACCTCTAAAGGTCATAACTCCACAACAATTTATCAATTTACCACGACCACTTTTACATAGCTGGGTATTCAATGTTCGGTTCCACCCAAAGTTAGACTTTCTTACTTGTTATCTATAAGATTGCCCACATGGTATAGAAAAAGCTTAAAACATCTATAGGTCATAACTCCACCACAATTTACCAATTTACTACGATCACTTTTACACAGCTGGGTATTTAATGTTCGGTTCCACCCGAATGTTCTTACTTGTTATTTATAAGATTGCCCCCATGGTGGTAGAAAAAGTTATAGCATCTAGAGGTCATAAGTCCACAACAATTTACCAATTTACCACGACCACTTTTACACAGCTGGGTATTTAATGTTCGGTTCCACCCGAACTTAGACTTCCTTACTTGTTATTTATAAGATTGCCCACATGGTAGTAGAAAAAGTTTAAAACCTCTATGGGTCATAACTCCACAACAATTTACAAATTTATCACGACCACTTTTATACAGCTGGGTATTTAATGTTCGGTTCCACCCGAATGTTCCCACTTGTTATTTATAAGATTGCCCACATGGTAGTAGAAAAAGTTTAAAACCTCTATAGGTCATAACTCCACAACAATTTACCAATTTACGACGACCACTTTTACACAGCTGGGTATTTAATGTTCGGTTCCACCCGAACTTAGAATTTCTTACTTGTTATTTAGAAGATTACCCACATGGCAGTAGAAAAAGTTTAAAACCTCTAAAGGTCATAACTCCACAACAATTTATCAATTTACCACGACCACTTTTACATAGCTGGGTATTCAATGTTCGGTTCCACCCGAACTTAGACTTCCTTACTTGTTATTTATAAGATTGCCCACATGGTAGTAGAAAAAGTTTAAAACCTCTATAGGTCATAACTCCACAACAATTAACCAATTTACTACGATCACTTTTACACAGCTGGGTATTTAATGTTCGGTTCCACCCAAAGTTAGACTTCCTTACTTGTTATTTATGTTCCCACTTGTTATTTATAAGATTGCCCACATGGTGGTAGAAAAAGTTTAAAACATCTAGAGGTCATAACTCCACAACAATTTACCAATTTACCACGACCACGATCACTTTTACACAGCTGGGTATTTAATGTTCGGTTCCACCCAAAGTTAGACTTCCTTACTTGTTATTTATGTTCCCACTTGTTATTTATAAGATTGCCCACATGGTGGTAGAAAAAGTTTAAAACATCTAGAGGTCATAACTCCACAACAATTTACCAATTTACCACGACCACTTTTCCATAGCTGGGTATTCAATGTTCGGTTCCACCCGAACTTAGACTTCCTTACTTGTTATTTATAAGATTGCCCACATGGTAGTAGAAAAAGTTTAAAACCTCTATAGGTCATAACTCCACAACAATTTACCAATTTACTACGATCACTTTTACACAGCTGGGTATTTAATGTTCGGTTCCACCCAAAGTTAGACTTCCTTACTTGTTATTTATGTTCCCACTTGTTATTTATAAGATTGCCCACATGGTGGTAGAAAAAGTTTAAAACATCTAGAGGTCATAACTCCACAACAATTTACCAATTTACCACGACCACTTTTACACAGCTGGGTATTTAATGTTCGGTTCCACCCGAACTTAGAATTTCTTACTTGTTATTTAGAAGATTACCCACATGGCAGTAGAAAAAGTTTAAAACCTCTAAAGGTCATAACTCCACAACAATTTATCAATTTACTACGATCACTTTTACACAGCTGGGTATTTAATGTTCGGTTCCACCCGAACTTAGACTTCCTTACTTGTTATTTATAAGATTGCCCACATGGTAGTAGAAAAAGTTTAAAACCTCTATAGGTCATAACTCCACAACAATTTACCAATTTACTACGATCACTTTTACACAGCTGGGTATTTAATGTTCGGTTCCACCCAAAGTTAGACTTCCTTACTTGTTATTTATGTTCCCACTTGTTATTTATAAGATTGCCCACATGGTGGTAGAAAAAGTTTAAAACATCTAGAGGTCATAACTCCACAACAATTTACCAATTTACCACGACCACTTTTCCATAGCTGGGTATTCAATGTTCGGTTCCACCCGAACTTAGACTTCCTTATTTGTTATTTATAAGATTGCCCACATGGTAGTAGAAAAAGTTTAAAACCTCTATAGGTCATAACTCCACAACAATTTACAAATTTATCACGACCACTTTTATTCGGCTGGGTATTTAATGTTCGGTTCCACCCAAAGTTAAACTTCCTTACTTGTTATTTATAAGATTGCCCACATGGTAGTAGAAAAAGTTTAAAACATCTAGAGGTCATAACTCCACAACAATTTACCAATTTACCACGACCACTTTTACACAGCTGGGTATTTAATGTTCGGTTCCACCCGAACTTAGAATTTCTTACTTGTTATTTAGAAGATTACCCACATGGCAGTAGAAAAAGTTTAAAACCTCTAAAGGTCATAACTCCACAACAATTTATCAATTTACCACGACCACTTTTACATAGCTGGGTATTCAATGTTCGGTTCCACCCGAACTTAGACTTCCTTACTTGTTATTTATAAGATTGCCCACATGGTAGTAGAAAAAGTTTAAAACCTCTATAGGTCATAACTCCACAACAATTAACCAATTTACTACGATCACTTTTACACAGCTGGGTATTTAATGCTCGGTTCCACCCAAAGTTAGACTTCCTTACTTGTTATTTATGTTCCCACTTGTTATTTATAAGATTGCCCACATGGTGGTAGAAAAAGTTTAAAACATCTAGAGGTCATAACTCCACAACAATTTACCAATTTACCACGACCACTTTTCCATAGCTGGGTATTCAATGTTCGGTTCCACCCGAACTTAGACTTCCTTACTTGTTATTTATAAGATTGCCCACATGGTAGTAGAAAAAGTTTAAAACCTCTATAGGTCATAACTCCACAACAATTTACCAATTTACTACGATCACTTTTACACAGTTGGGTATTTAATGTTCGGTTCCACCCAAAGTTAGACTTCCTTACTTGTTATTTATGTTCCCACTTGTTATTTATAAGATTGCCCACATGGTGGTAGAAAAAGTTTAAAAAATCTAGAGGTCATAACTCCACAACAATTTACCAATTTACCACGACCACTTTTACACAGCTGGGTATTTAATGTTCGGTTCCACCCGAACTTAGAATTTCTTACTTGTTATTTAGAAGATTACCCACATGGCAGTAGAAAAAGTTAAAAACCTCTAAAGGTCATAACTTCACAACAATTTATCAATTTACCACGACCACTTTTACATAGCTGGGTATTAATGTTCGGTTCCACCCAAAGTTAGACTTTCTTACTTGTTATCTATAAGATTGCCCACATGGTATAGAAAAAGCTTAAAACATCTATAGGTCATAACTCCACCACAATTTACCAATTTACTACGATCACTTTTACACAGCTGGGTATTTAATGTTCGGTTCCACCCAAAGTTAGACTTCCTTACTTGTTATTTATGTTCCCACTTGTTATTTATAAGATTGCCCACATGGTGGTAGAAAAAGTTTAAAACATCTAGAGGTCATAACTCCACAACAATTTACCAATTTACCACGACCACTTTTCCATAGCTGGGTATTCAATGTTCGGTTCCACCCGAACTTAGACTTCCTTACTTGTTATTTATAAGATTGCCCACATGGTAGTAGAAAAAGTTTAAAACCTCTATAGGTCATAACTCCACAACAATTTACCAATTTACTACGATCACTTTTACACAGCTGGGTATTTAATGTTCGGTTCCACCCAAAGTTAGACTTCCTTACTTGTTATTTATGTTCCCACTTGTTATTTATAAGATTGCCCACATGGTAGTAGAAAAAGTTTAAAACATCTAGAGGTCATAACTCCACAACAATTTACCAATTTACCACGACCACTTTTACACAGCTGGGTATTTAATGTTCGGTTCCACCCGAACTTAGAATTTCTTACTTGTTATTTAGAAGATTACCCACATGGCAGTAGAAAAAGTTTAAAACCTCTATAGGTCATAACTCCACAACAATTTACCAATTTACTACGATCACTTTTACACAGCTGGGTATTTAATGTTCGGTTCCACCCGAACTTAGACTTCCTTACTTGTTATTTATAAGATTGCCCACATGGTAGTAGAAAAAGTTTAAAACCTCTATAGGTCATAACTCCACAACAATTTACCAATTTACTACGATCACTTTTACACAGCTGGGTATTTAATGTTCGGTTCCACCCAAAGTTAGACTTCCTTACTTGTTATTTATGTTCCCACTTGTTATTTATAAGATTGCCCACATGGTGGTAGAAAAAGTTTAAAACATCTAGAGGTCATAACTCCACAACAATTTACCAATTTACCACGACCACTTTTCCATAGCTGGTTATTTAATGTTCGGTTCCACCCGAAGTTAGACTTTCTTACTTGTTATTTATAAGATTGCCCCCATGGTGGTAGAAAAAGTTTAAAGCATCTAGAGGTCATAAGTCCACAACAATTTACCAATTTACCACGACCACTTTTACACAGCTGGGTATTTAATGTTCGGTTCCACCCGAAACTTAGACTTCCTTACTTGTTATTTATAAGATTGCCCACATGGTAGTAGAAAAAGTTTAAAACCTCTATAGGTCATAACTCCACAACAATTTACAAATTTATCACGACCACTTTTATACAGCTGGGTATTTAATGTTCGGTTCCACCCGAATGTTCCCACTTGTTATTTATAAGATTGCCCACATGGTGGTAGAAAAAGTTTAAAACATCTAGAGGTCATAACTCCACAACAATTTACCAATTTACCACGACCACTTTTCCATAGCTGGGTATTCAATGTTCGGTTCCACCCAAAGTTAGACTTCCTTACTTGTTATTTATAAGATTGCCCACATGGTAGTAGAAAAAGTTTAAAACCTCTATAGGTCATAACTCCACAACAATTTACCAATTTACCACGACCACTTTTACACAGCTGGGTATTTAATGTTCGGTTCCACCCGAACTTAGACTTCCTTACTTGTTATTTATAAGATTGCCCACATGGTAGTAGAAAAAGTTTAAAACCTCTATAGGTCATAACTCCACAACAATTTACCAATTTACCACGACCACTTTTACACAGCTGGGTATTTAATGTTCGGTTCCACCCGAACTTAGAATTTCTTACTTGTTATTTAGAAGATTACCCACATGGTAGTAGAAAAAGTTTAAACCGTCTAAAGGTCATAACTCCACAACAATTTATCAATTTACCACGACCACTTTTACATATCTGGGTATTCAATGTTCGGTTCCACCCAAAGTTAGACTTTCTTACTTGTTATCTATAAGATTGCCCACATGGTATAGAAAAACTTAAAACATCTATAGGTCATAACTCCACCACAATTTACCAATTTACTACGATCACTTTTACACAGCTGGGTATTTAATTTTCGGTTCCACCCGAATGTTCTTACTTGTTATTTATAAGATTGCCCCCATGGTGGTAGAAAAAGTTTAAAGCATCTAGAGGTCATAAGTCCACAACAATTTACCAATTTACCACGACCACTTTTACACAGCTGGGTATTTAATGTTCGGTTCCACCCGAACTTAGACTCCCTTACTTGTTATTTATAAGATTGCCCACATGGTAGCAGAAAAAGTTTAAAACCTCTATAGGTCATAACTCCACAACAATTTACAAATTTATCACGACCACTTTTATACAGCTGGGTATTTAATGTTCGGTTCCACCCGAATGTTCCCACTTGTTATTTATAAGATTGCCCACATGGTGGTAGAAAAAGTTTAAAACATCTAGAGGTCATAACTCCACAACAATTTACCAATTTACCACGACCACTTTTCCATAGCTGGGTATTCAATGTTCGGTTCCACCCAAAGTTAGACTTCCTTACTTGTTATTTATAAGATTGCCCACATGGTAGTAGAAAAAGTTTAAAACCTC
The DNA here is from genome assembly GCA_949987695.1 of Merzomyia westermanni. NCBI lineage: Eukaryota > Metazoa > Arthropoda > Insecta > Diptera > Tephritidae > Merzomyia > Merzomyia westermanni. The sequence continues at coordinate 93,170,197 of OX465290.1, read as the reverse complement.
TATAGGTCATAAGTCCACAACAATTTACCAATTTACCACGACCACTTTTACACAGCTGGGTATTTAATGTTCGGTTCCACCCGAACTTAGACTTCCTTACTTGTTATTTATAAGATTGCCCACATGGTAGTAGAAAAAGTTTAAAACCTCTATAGGTCATAACTCCACAACAATTTACAAATTTATCACGACCACTTTTATACAGCTGGGTATTTAATGTTCGGTTCAACCCGAATGTTCCCACTTGTTATTATAAGATTGCCACATGGTGGTAGAAAAAGTTTAAAACATCTAGAGGTCATAACTCCACAACAATTTACCAATTTACCACGACCACTTTTCCATAGCTGGGTATTCAATGTTCGGTTCCACCCAAAGTTAGACTTCCTTACTTGTTATTTATAAGATTGCCCACATGGTAGTAGAAAAGGTTTAAAACCTCTATAGGTCATAACTCCACAACAATTTACCAACTTACCACGACCACTTTTACACAGCTGGGTATTTAATGTTCGGTTCCACCCGAACTTAGACTTCCTTACTTTTTATTTATAAGATTGCCCACATGGTAGTAGAAAAAGTTTAAAACCTCTAAAAGTCATAACTCCACAACAATTTACTAACTTACCACGACCACTTTTACACAGCTGGGTATTTAATGTTCGGTTCCACCCGAACTTAGACTTCCTTACTTGTTATTTATAAGATTGCCCACATGGTATAGAAAAAGCTTAAAACATCTATAGGTCATAACTCCACCACAATTTACCAATTTACTACGATCACTTTTACACAGCTGGGTATTTAATGTTCGGTTCCACCCGAATGTTCTTACTTGTTATTTATAAGATTGCCCACATGGTAGTAGAAAAAGTTTAAAGCCTCCATACGTCATAACTCCACAACAATTTACCTATTTACCACGACCACTTTTACACAGCTGGGTATTTAATGTACGGTTCCACCCAAAGTTAGACTTTCTTACTTGTTATCTATAAGATTGCCCACATGGTATAGAAAAAGCTTAAAACATCTATAGGTCATAACTCCACCACAATTTACCAATTTACTACGATCACTTTTACACAGCTGGGTATTTAATGTTCGGTTCCACCCAAAGTTAGACTTCCTTACTTGTTATTTATGTTCCCACTTGTTATTTATAAGATTGCCCACATGGTGGTAGAAAAAGTTTAAAACATCTAGAGGTCATAACTCCACAACAATTTACCAATTTACCACGACCACTTTTCCATAGCTGGGTATTCAATGTTCGGTTCCACCCGAACTTAGACTTCCTTACTTGTTATTTATAAGATTGCCCACATGGTAGTAGAAAAAGTTTAAAACCTCTATAGGTCATAACTCCACAACAATTTATCAATTTACCACGACCACTTTTACATAGCTGGGTATTAATGTTCGGTTCCACCCAAAGTTAGACTTTCTTACTTGTTATCTATAAGATTGCCCACATGGTATAGAAAAAGCTTAAAACATCTATAGGTCATAACTCCACCACAATTTACCAATTTACTACGATCACTTTTACACAGCTGGGTATTTAATGTTCGGTTCCACCCAAAGTTAGACTTCCTTACTTGTTATTTATGTTCCCACTTGTTATTTATAAGATTGCCCACATGGTGGTAGAAAAAGTTTAAAACATCTAGAGGTCATAACTCCACAACAATTTACCAATTTACCACGACCACTTTTCCATAGCTGGGTATTCAATGTTCGGTTCCACCCGAACTTAGACTTCCTTACTTGTTATTTATAATATTGCCCACATGGTAGTAGAAAAAGTTTAAAACCTCTATAGGTCATAACTCCACAACAATTTACCAATTTACTACGATCACTTTTACACAGCTGGGTATTTAATGTTCGGTTCCACCCAAAGTTAGACTTCCTTACTTGTTATTTATGTTCCCACTTGTTATTTATAAGATTGCCCACATGGTGGTAGAAAAAGTTTAAAACATCTAGAGGTCATAACTCCACAACAATTTACCAATTTACCACGACCACTTTTACACAGCTGGGTATTTAATGTTCGGTTCCACCCGAACTTAGAATTTCTTACTTGTTATTTAGAAGATTACCCACATGGCAGTAGAAAAAGTTTAAAACCTCTAAAGGTCATAACTCCACAACAATTTATCAATTTACTACGATCACTTTTACACAGCTGGGTATTTAATGTTCGGTTCCACCCGAACTTAGACTTCCTTACTTGTTATTTATAAGATTGCCCACATGGTAGTAGAAAAAGTTTAAAACCTCTATAGGTCATAACTCCACAACAATTTACCAATTTACTACGATCACTTTTACACAGCTGGGTATTTAATGTTCGGTTCCACCCAAAGTTAGACTTCCTTACTTGTTATTTATGTTCCCACTTGTTATTTATAAGATTGCCCACATGGTGGTAGAAAAAGTTTAAAACATCTAGAGGTCATAACTCCACAACAATTTACCAATTTACCACGACCACTTTTCCATAGCTGGTTATTTAATGTTCGGTTCCACCCGAAGTTAGACTTTCTTACTTGTTATTTATAAGATTGCCCCCATGGTGGTAGAAAAAGTTTAAAGCATCTAGAGGTCATAAGTCCACAACAATTTACCAATTTACCACGACCACTTTTACACAGCTGGGTATTTAATGTTCGGTTCCACCCGAAACTTAGACTTCCTTACTTGTTATTTATAAGATTGCCCACATGGTAGTAGAAAAAGTTTAAAACCTCTATAGGTCATAACTCCACAACAATTTACAAATTTATCACGACCACTTTTATACAGCTGGGTATTTAATGTTCGGTTCCACCCGAATGTTCCCACTTGTTATTTATAAGATTGCCCACATGGTGGTAGAAAAAGTTTAAAACATCTAGAGGTCATAACTCCACAACAATTTACCAATTTACCACGACCACTTTTCCATAGCTGGGTATTCAATGTTCGGTTCCACCCAAAGTTAGACTTCCTTACTTGTTATTTATAAGATTGCCCACATGGTAGTAGAAAAAGTTTAAAACCTCTATAGGTCATAACTCCACAACAATTTACCACGACCACTTTTACACAGCTGGGTATTTAATGTTCGGTTCCACCCGAACTTAGACTTCCTTACTTGTTATTTATAAGATTGCCCACATGGTAGTAGAAAAAGTTTAAAACCTCTATAGGTCATAACTCCACAACAATTTACCAATTTACCACGACCACTTTTACACAGCTGGGTATTTAATGTTCGGTTCCACCCGAACTTAGAATTTCTTACTTGTTATTTAGAAGATTACCCACATGGTAGTAGAAAAAGTTTAAACCGTCTAAAGGTCATAACTCCACAACAATTTATCAATTTACCACGACCACTTTTACATATCTGGGTATTCAATGTTCGGTTCCACCCAAAGTTAGACTTTCTTACTTGTTATCTATAAGATTGCCCACATGGTATAGAAAAACTTAAAACATCTATAGGTCATAACTCCACCACAATTTACCAATTTACTACGATCACTTTTACACAGCTGGGTATTTAATTTTCGGTTCCACCCGAATGTTCTTACTTGTTATTTATAAGATTGCCCCCATGGTGGTAGAAAAAGTTTAAAGCATCTAGAGGTCATAAGTCCACAACAATTTACCAATTTACCACGACCACTTTTACACAGCTGGGTATTTAATGTTCGGTTCCACCCGAACTTAGACTCCCTTACTTGTTATTTATAAGATTGCCCACATGGTAGCAGAAAAAGTTTAAAACCTCTATAGGTCATAACTCCACAACAATTTACAAATTTATCACGACCACTTTTATACAGCTGGGTATTTAATGTTCGGTTCCACCCGAATGTTCCCACTTGTTATTTATAAGATTGCCCACATGGTGGTAGAAAAAGTTTAAAACATCTAGAGGTCATAACTCCACAACAATTTACCAATTTACCACGACCACTTTTCCATAGCTGGGTATTCAATGTTCGGTTCCACCCAAAGTTAGACTTCCTTACTTGTTATTTATAAGATTGCCCACATGGTAGTAGAAAAAGTTTAAAACCTCTATAGGTCATAAGTCCACAACAATTTACCAATTTACCACGACCACTTTTACACAGCTGGGTATTTAATGTTCGGTTCCACCCGAACTTAGACTTCCTTACTTGTTATTTATAAGATTGCCCACATGGTAGTAGAAAAAGTTTAAAACCTCTATAGGTCATAACTCCACAACAATTTACAAATTTATCACGACCACTTTTATACAGCTGGGTATTTAATGTTCGGTTCCACCCGAATGTTCCCACTTGTTATTATAAGATTGCCACATGGTGGTAGAAAAAGTTTAAAACATCTAGAGGTCATAACTCCACAACAATTTACCAATTTACCACGACCACTTTTCCATAGCTGGGTATTCAATGTTCGGTTCCACCCAAAGTTAGACTTCCTTACTTGTTATTTATAAGATTGCCCACATGGTAGTAGAAAAGGTTTAAAACCTCTATAGGTCATAACTCCACAACAATTTACCAACTTACCACGACCACTTTTACACAGCTGGGTATTTAATGTTCGGTTCCACCCGAACTTAGACTTCCTTACTTTTTATTTATAAGATTGCCCACATGGTAGTAGAAAAAGTTTAAAACCTCTAAAAGTCATAACTCCACAACAATTTACTAACTTACCACGACCACTTTTACACAGCTGGGTATTTAATGTTCGGTTCCACCCGAACTTAGACTTCCTTACTTGTTATTTATAAGATTGCCCACATGGTATAGAAAAAGCTTAAAACATCTATAGGTCATAACTCCACCACAATTTACCAATTTACTACGATCACTTTTACACAGCTGGGTATTTAATGTTCGGTTCCACCCGAATGTTCTTACTTGTTATTTATAAGATTGCCCACATGGTAGTAGAAAAAGTTTAAAGCCTCCATACGTCATAACTCCACAACAATTTACCTATTTACCACGACCACTTTTACACAGCTGGGTATTTAATGTTCGGTTCCACCCGAACTTAGAATTTCTTACTTGTTATTTATAAGATTGCCCACATGGTAGTAGAAAAAGTTTAAAGCCTCCATAGGTCATAACTCCACCACAATTTACCAACTTACCACGACCACTGTTACACAGCTTTGTATTTAATGTTCGGTCCCACCCGAACATAGACTTTCTTACTTGTTATTTATAAGATTGCCCACATGGTAGTAGAAAAAGTTTAAAGCCTCCATAGGTCATAACTCCACAACAATTTACCCATTTACCACGACCACTTTTACACAGCTGGGTATTTAATGTTCGGTCCCACCCGAACTTAGACTTCCTTACTTTTTATTTATAAGATTGCCCACATGGTAGTAGAAAAGGTTTAAAACCTCTATAGGTCATAACTCCACAACAATTTACCAACTTACCACGACCACTTTTACACAGCTGGGTATTTAATGTTCGGTTCCACCCGAACTTAGACTTCCTTACTTGTTATTTATAAGATTGCCCACATGGTAGTAGAAAAGGCTTAAAACCTCTATAGGTCATAACTCCACAACAATTTACCAACTTACCACGACCACTTTTACACAGCTGGGTATTCAATGTTCGGTTCCACCCAAAGTTAGACTTCCTTAGTTGTTATTTATAAGATTGCCCACATGGTAGTAGAAAAGGTTTAAAACCTCTATAGGTCATAACTCCACAACAATTTACCAACTTACCACGACCACTTTTACACAGCTGGGTATTTAATGTTCGGTTCCACCCGAACTTAGACTTCCTTACTTGTTATTTATAAGATTGCCCACATGGTAGTAGAAAAGGGTTAAAACCTCTATAGGTCATAACTCCACAACAATTTACCAACTTACCACGACCACTTTTACACAGCTGGGTATTTAATGTTCGGTTCCACCCGAACTTAGACTTCCTTACTTGTTATTTATAAGATTGCCCACATGGTAGTAGAAAAGGTTTAAAACCTCTATAGGTCATAACTCCACAACAATTTACCAACTTACCACGACCACTTTTACACAGCTGGGTATTCAATGTTCGGTTCCACCCAAAGTTAGACTTCCTTACTTGTTATTTATAAGATTGCTCACATGCTAGTAGAAAAGGTTTAAAACCTCTATAGGTCATAACTCCACAACAATTTACCAACTTACCACGACCACTTTTACACAGCTGGGTATTTAATGTTCGGTTCCACCCGAACTTAGACTTCCTTACTAGTTATTTATAAGATTGCCCACATGGTAATAGAAAAGGTTTAAAACCTCTATAGGTCATAACTCCACAACAATTTACCAACTTACCACGACCACTTTTACACAGCTGGGTATTCAATGTTCGGTTCCACCCAAAGTTAGACTTCCTTACTTGTTATTTATAAGATTGCCCACATGGTAGTAGAAAAGGTTTAAAACCTCTATAGGTCATAACTCCACAACAATTTACCAACGTACCACGACCACTTTTACACAGCTGGGTATTTAATGTTCGGTTCCACCCGAACTAAGACTTCCTTACTTGTTATTTATAAGATTGCCCACATGGTAGTAGAAAAGGTTTAAAACCTCTATAGGTCATAACTCCACAACAATTTACCAACTTACCACGACCACTTTTACACAGCTGGGTATTCAATGTTCGGTTCCACCCAAAGTTAGACTTCCTTACTTGTTATTTATAAGATTGCCCAGATGGTAGTAGAAAAGGTTTAAAATCTCTATAGGTCATAACTCCACAACAATTTACCAACTTACCACGACCACTTTTACACAGCTGGGTATTTAATGTTCGGTTCCACCCGAACTTAGACTTCCTTACTTGTTATTTATAAGATTGCCCACATGGTAGTAGAAAAGGTTTAAAACCTCTATAGGTCATAACTCCACAACAATTTACCTATTTACCACGACCACTTTTACACAGCTGGGTATTTAATGTTCGGTTCCACCCGAACCTAGACTTCCTTACTTGTTATTTGTAAGATTGCCCACATGGTGTAAAAAAAGTTTAAAACCTCTATAGGTCATAACTCCACCACAATTTACCAACTTACCACGACCACTTTTACACAGCTTTGTATTTAATGTTCGGTCCCACCCGAACATACACTTTCTTACTTGTTATTTATAAGATTGCCCACATGGTAGTAGAAAAAGTTTAAAGCCTCAATAGGTCATAACTCCACAACAATTTACCTATTTACCACGACCACTTTTACACAGCTGGGTATTTAATGTTCGGTTCCACCCGAACTTAGACTTCCTTACTTATTATTTATAAGATTGCCCACATGGTGTAGAAAAAGTTTAAAACCTCTATAGTTCATAACTCCACCACAATTTACCAACTTACCACGACCACTTTTACACAGCTGGGTATTCAATGTTCGGTTCCACCCAAAGTTAGACTTCCTTACTTGTTATTTATAAGATTGCCCACATGGTAGTAGAAAAAGTTTAAAGCCTCAATAGGTCATAACTCCACAACAATTTACCTATTTACCACGACCACTTTTACACAGCTGGGTATTTAATGTTCGGTTCCACCCGAACTTAGACTTTCTTACTTGTTATTTATAAGATTTCCCACATGGTATAGAAAAAGCTTCAAACCTCTATAGGTCATAACTCCACAACAATTTACCAACTTACCACGACCACTTTTACACAGCTGGGTATTTAATGTTCGGTTCCACCCGAACTTAGATTTCCTTACTTGTTATTTATAAGATTGCCCACATGGTAGTAGAAAAGGTTTAAAACCTCTATAGGTCATAACTCCACAACATTTTACCAACTTACCACGACCACTTTTACACAGCTGGGTATTCAATGTTCGGTTCCACCCAAAGTTAGACTTCCTTACTTGTTATTTATAAGATTGCCCACATGGTAGTAGAAAAGGTTTAAAACCTCTATAGGTCATAACTCCACAACAATTTACCAACTTACCACGACCACTTTTACACAGCTGGGTATTTAATGTTCGGTTCCACCCGAACTTAGACTTCCTTACTTTTTATTTATAAGATTGCCCACATGGTAGTAGAAAAAGTTTAAAACCTCTAAAAGTCATAACTCCACAACAATTTACCAACTTACCACGACCACTTTTACACAGCTGGGTATTTAATGTTCGGTTCCACCCGAACTTAGACTTCCTTACTTTTTATTTATAAGATTGCCCACATGGTATAGAAAAAGCTTCAAACATCTATAGGTCATAACTCCACCACAATTTACCAATTTACTACGATCTCTTTTACACAGCTGGGTATTTAATGTTCGGTTCCACCCGAATGTTCTTACTTGTTATCTATAAGATTGCCCACATGGTAGTAGAAAAAGTTTAAAGCCTCCATACGTCATAACTTCACAACAATTTACCACGACCACTTTTACACAGCTGGGTATTTAATGTTCGGTTCCACCCGAACTTAGAATTTCTTACTTGTTATTTATAAGATTGCCCACATGGTAGTAGAAAAAGTTTAAAGCCTCCATAGGTCATAACTCCACAACAACTTAGCAATTTACTACGACCACTTTTACACAGCTGGGTATTTAATGTTCGGTTCCACCCGAACTTAGAATTTCTTACTTGTTATTTATAAGATTGCCCACATGGTGTAGAAAAAGTTTAAAACCTCTGTAGGTCATAACTCCACCACAATTTACCAACTGCCCACATGGTGTAGAAAAAGTTTAAAACCTCTGTAGGTCATAACTCCACCACAATTTACCAACTTACCACGACCACTTTTACACAGCTGGGTATTTAATGTTCGGTCCCATCCGAACATAGACTTTCTTACTTGTTATTTATAAGATTGCCCAGATGGTAGTAGAAAAAGTTTAAAGCCTCCATAGGTCATAACTCCGCAACAATTTGGCAATTTACTACGACCACTTTTACACAGCTGGGTATTTAATGTTCGGTCCCATCCGAACATAGACTTTCTTACTTGTTAGTTATAAGATTGCCCACATGGTGTAGAAAAAGTTTAAAGCCTCCATAGGTCATAACTCCGCAACAATTTGGCAATTTACTACGACCACTTTTACACAGCTGGGTATTTAATGTTCGGTCCCACCCGAACATAGACTTTCTTACTTGTTATTTATAAGATTGCCCACATGGTAGTAGAAAAAGTTTAAAACCTCTGTAGGTCATAACTCCACCACAATTTACCAACTTACCACGACCACTTTTACACAGCTGGATATTTAATGTTCGGTCCCATCCGAACATAGACTTTCTTACTTGTTATTTATAAGATTGCCCAGATGGTAGTAGAAAAAGTTTAAAGCCTCCATAGGTCATAACTCCGCAACAATTTGGCAATTTACTACGACCACTTTTACACAGCTGGGTATTTAATGTTCGGTCCCACCCGAACATAGACTTTCTAACTTGTTATTTATAAGATTGCCCACATGGTAGTAGAAAAAGTTTAATGTCCTCCATAGGTCATAACTCCACAACAATTTACCTATTTACCACGACCACTTTTACACAGCTGGGTATTTAATGTTCGGTCCCACCCGAACTTAGACTTCCTTACTTTTCATTTATAAGATTGCCCACATGGTAGTAGAAAAGGTTTGAAACCTCTATAGGTCATAACTCCACAACAATTTACCAACTTACCACGACCACTTTTACACAGCTGGGTATTTAATGTTCGGTTCCACCCGAACTTAGACTTCCTTACTTGTTATTTATAAGATTGCCCACATGGTAGTAGAAAAGGTTTAAAACCTCTATAGGTCATAACTCCACAACAATTTACCAACTTACCACGACCACTTTTACACAGCTGGGTATTCAATGTTCGGTTCCACCCAAAGTTAGACTTCCTTAGTTGTTATTTATAAGATTGCCCACATGGTAGTAGAAAAGGTTTAAAACCTCTATAGGTCATAACTCCACAACAATTTACCAACTTACCACGACCACTTTTACACAGCTGGGTATTTAATGTTCGGTTCCACCCGAACTTAGACTTCCTTACTTGTTATTTATAAGATTGCCCACATGGTAGTAGAAAAGGGTTAAAACCTCTATAGGTCATAACTCCACAACAATTTACCAACTTACCACGACCACTTTTACACAGCTGGGTATGTAATGTTCGGTTCCACCCGAACTTAGACTTCCTTACTTGTTATTTATAAGATTGCCCACATGGTAGTAGAAAAGGTTTAAAACCTCTATAGGTCATAACTCCACAACAATTTACCAACTTACCACGACCACTTTTACACAGCTGGGTATTCAATGTTCGGTTCCACCCAAAGTTAGACTTCCTTACTTGTTATTTATAAGATTGCTCACATGCTAGTAGAAAAGGTTTAAAACCTCTATAGGTCATAACTCCACAACAATTTACCAACTTACCACGACCACTTTTACACAGCTGGGTATTTAATGTTCGGTTCCACCCGAACTTAGACTTCCTTACTAGTTATTTATAAGATTGCCCATATGGTAGTAGAAAAGGTTTAAAACCTCTATAGGTCATAACTCCACAACAATTTACCAACTTACCACGACCACTTTTACACAGCTGGGTATTCAATGTTCGGTTCCACCCAAAGTTAGACTTCCTTACTTGTTATTTATAAGATTGCCCACATGGTAGTAGAAAAGGTTTAAAACCTCTATAGGTCATAACTCCACAACAATTTACCAACGTACCACGACCACTTTTACACAGCTGGGTATTTAATGTTCGGTTCCACCCGAACTAAGACTTCCTTACTTGTTATTTATAAGATTGCCCACATGGTAGTAGAAAAGGTTTAAAACCTCTATAGGTCATAACTCCACAACAATTTACCAACTTACCACGACCACTTTTACACAGCTGGGTATTCAATGTTCGGTTCCACCCAAAGTTAGACTTCCTTACTTGTTATTTATAAGATTGCCCACATGGTAGTAGAAAAGGTTTAAAACCTCTATAGGTCATAACTCCACAACAATTTACCAACTTACCACGACCACTTTTACACAGCTGGGTATTTAATGTTCGGTTCCACCCGAACTTAGACTTCCTTACTTGTTATTTATAAGATTGCCTACATGGTAGTAGAAAAGGTTTAAAACCTCTATAGGTCATAACTCCACAACAATTTACCTATTTACCACGACCACTTTTACACAGCTGGGTATTTAATGTTCGGCTCCAACCGAACTTAGACTTCCTTACTTGTTATTTGTAAGATTGCCCACATGGTGTAGAAAAAGTTTAAAACCTCTATAGGTCATAACTCCACCACAATTTACCAACTTACCACGACCACTTTTACACAGCTTTGTATTTAATGTTCGGTCCCACCCGAACATACACTTTCTTACTTGTTATTTATAAGATTGCCCACATGGTAGTAGAAAAAGTTTACAGCCTCAATAGGTCATAACTCCACAACAATTTACCTATTTACCACGACCACTTTTACACAGCTGGGTATTTAATGTTCGGTTCCACCCGAACTTAGACTTCCTTACTTATTATTTATAAGATTGCCCACATGGTGTAGAAAAAGTTTAAAACCTCTATAGTTCATAACTCCACCACAATTTACCAACTTACCACGACCACTTTTACACAGCTGGGTATTCAATGTTCGGTTCCACCCAAAGTTAGACTTCCTTACTTGTTATTTATAAGATTGCCCACATGGTAGTAGAAAAGGTTTAAAACCTCTATAGGTCATAACTCCACAACAATTTACCAACTTACCACGACCACTTTTACACAGCTGGGTATTTAATGTTCGGTTCCACCCGAACTTAGACTTCCTTACTTTTTATTTATAAGATTGCCCACATGGTAGTAGAAAAAGTTTAAAGCCTCAATAGGTCATAACTCCACAATAATTTACCTATTTACCACGACCACTTTTACACAGCTGGGTATTTAATGTTCGGTTCCACCCGAACTTAGACTTTCTTACTTGTTATTTATAAGATTTCCCACATGGTATAGAAAAAGCTTCAAACCTCTATAGGTCATAACTCCACAACAATTTACCAACTTACCACGACCACTTTTACACAGCTGGGTATTTAATGTTCGGTTCCACCCGAACTTAGACTTCCTTACTTGTTATTTATAAGATTGCCCACATGGTAGTAGAAAAGGTTTAAAACCTCTATAGGTCATAACTCCACAACATTTTACCAACTTACCACGACCACTTTTACACAGCTGGGTATTCAATGTTCGGTTCCACCCAAAGTTAGACTTCCTTACTTGTTATTTATAAGATTGCCCACATGGTAGTAGAAAAGGTTTAAAACCTCTATAGGTCATAACTCCACAACAATTTACCAACTTACCACGACCACTTTTACACAGCTGGGTATTTAATGTTCGGTTCCACCCGAACTTAGACTTCCTTACTTTTTATTTATAAGATTGCCCACATGGTAGTAGAAAAAGTTTAAAACCTCTAAAAGTCATAACTCCACAACAATTTACCAACTTACCACGACCACTTTTACACAGCTGGGTATTTAATGTTCGGTTCCACCCGAACTTAGACTTCCTTACTTTTTATTTATAAGATTGCCCACATGGTATAGAAAAAGCTTCAAACATCTATAGGTCATAACTCCACCACAATTTACCAATTTACTACGATCACTTTTACACAGCTGGGTATTTAATGTTCGGTTCCACCCGAATGTTCTTACTTGTTATCTATAAGATTGCCCACATGGTAGTAGAAAAAGTTTAAAGCCTCCATACGTCATAACTCCACAACAATTTACCACGACCACTTTTACACAGCTGGGTATTTAATGTTCGGTTCCACCCGAACTTAGAATTTCTTACTTGTTATTTATAAGATTGCCCACATGGTAGTAGAAAAAGTTTAAAGCCTCCATAGGTCATAACTCCACAACAACTTAGCAATTTACTACGACCACTTTTACACAGCTGGGTATTTAATGTTCGGTTCCACCCGAACTTAGAATTTCTTACTTGTTATTTATAAGATTGCCCACATGGTGTAGAAAAAGTTTAAAACCTCTGTAGGTCATAACTCCACCACAATTTACCAACTTACCACGACCACTTTTACACAGCTGGGTATTTAATGTTCGGTCCCATCCGAACATAGACTTTCTTACTTGTTATTTATAAGATTGCCCAGATGGTAGTAGAAAAAGTTTAAAGCCTCCATAGGTCATAACTCCGCAACAATTTGGCAATTTACTACGACCACTTTTACACAGCTGGGTATTTAATGTTCGGTCCCATCCGAACATAGACTTTCTTACTTGTTATTTATAAGATTGCCCACATGGTGTAGAAAAAGTTTAAAACCTCTATAGGTCATAACTCCACCACAATTTACCAACTTACCACGACCACTGTTACACAGCTTTGTATTTAATGTTCGGTCCCACCCGAACATAGACTTTCTTACTTGTTATTTATAAGATTGCCCACATGGTAGTAGAAAAAGTTTAAAGCCTCCATAGGTCATAACTCCACAACAATTTACCTATTTACCACGACCACTTTTACACAGCTGGGTATTTAATGTTCGGTCCCATCCGAACATAGACTTTCTTACTTGTTATTTATAAGATTGCCCACATGGTAGTAGAAAAAGTTTAAAGCCTCCATAGGTCATAACTCCACAACAATTTACCTATTTACCACGACCACTTTTACATAGCTGGGTATTTAATGTTCGGTTCCACCCGAACTTAGCCTTCCTTACTTGTTATTTATAAGATTGCCACATGGTAGTAGAAAAAGTTTAGGTCATAACTCCACAACAATTTACCAACTTACCACGACCACTTTTACACAGCTGGGTATTCAATGTTCGGTTCCACCCAAAGTTAGACTTCCTTAGTTGTTATTTATAAGATTGCCCACATGGTAGTAGAAAAGGTTTAAAACCTCTATAGGTCATAACTCCACAACAATTTACCAACTTACCACGACCACTTTTACACAGCTGGGTATTTAATGTTCGGTTCCACCCGAACTTAGACTTCCTTACTTGTTATTTATAAGATTGCCCACATGGTAGTAGAAAAGGGTTAAAACCTCTATAGGTCATAACTCCACAACAATTTACCAACTTACCACGACCACTTTTACACAGCTGGGTATTCAATGTTCGGTTCCACCCAAAGTTAGACTTCCTTACTTGTTATTTATAAGATTGCTCACATGCTAGTAGAAAAGGTTTAAAACCTCTATAGGTCATAACTCCACAACAATTTACCAACTTACCACGACCACTTTTACACAGCTGGGTATTTAATGTTCGGTTCCACCCGAACTTAGACTTCCTTACTAGTTATTTATAAGATTGCCCATATGGTAGTAGAAAAGGTTTAAAACCTCTATAGGTCATAACTCCACAACAATTTACCAACTTACCACGACCACTTTTACACAGCTGGGTATTCAATGTTCGGTTCCACCCAAAGTTAGACTTCCTTACTTGTTATTTATAAGATTGCCCACATGGTAGTAGAAAAGGTTTAAAACCTCTATAGGTCATAACTCCACAACAATTTACCAACGTACCACGACCACTTTTACACAGCTGGGTATTTAATGTTCGGTTCCACCCGAACTAAGACTTCCTTACTTGTTATTTATAAGATTGCCCACATGGTAGTAGAAAAGGTTTAAAACCTCTATAGGTCATAACTCCACAACAATTTACCAACTTACCACGACCACTTTTACACAGCTGGGTATTCAATGTTCGGTTCCACCCAAAGTTAGACTTCCTTACTTGTTATTTATAAGATTGCCCACATGGTAGTAGAAAAGGTTTAAAACCTCTATAGGTCATAACTCCACAACAATTTACCAACTTACCACGACCACTTTTACACAGCTGGGTATTTAATGTTCGGTTCCACCCGAACTTAGACTTCCTTACTTGTTATTTATAAGATTGCCTACATGGTAGTAGAAAAGGTTTAAAACCTCTATAGGTCATAACTCCACAACAATTTACCTATTTACCACGACCACTTTTACACAGCTGGGTATTTAATGTTCGGCTCCAACCGAACTTAGACTTCCTTACTTGTTATTTGTAAGATTGCCCACATGGTGTAGAAAAAGTTTAAAACCTCTATAGGTCATAACTCCACCACAATTTACCAACTTACCACGACCACTTTTACACAGCTTTGTATTTAATGTTCGGTCCCACCCGAACATACACTTTCTTACTTGTTATTTATAAGATTGCCCACATGGTAGTAGAAAAAGTTTACAGCCTCAATAGGTCATAACTCCACAACAATTTACCTATTTACCACGACCACTTTTACACAGCTGGGTATTTAATGTTCGGTTCCACCCGAACTTAGACTTCCTTACTTATTATTTATAAGATTGCCCACATGGTGTAGAAAAAGTTTAAAACCTCTATAGTTCATAACTCCACCACAATTTACCAACTTACCACGACCACTTTTACACAGCTGGGTATTCAATGTTCGGTTCCACCCAAAGTTAGACTTCCTTACTTGTTATTTATAAGATTGCCCACATGGTAGTAGAAAAGGTTTAAAACCTCTATAGGTCATAACTCCACAACAATTTACCAACTTACCACGACCACTTTTACACAGCTGGGTATTTAATGTTCGGTTCCACCCGAACTTAGACTTCCTTACTTTTTATTTATAAGATTGCCCACATGGTAGTAGAAAAAGTTTAAAGCCTCAATAGGTCATAACTCCACAATAATTTACCTATTTACCACGACCACTTTTACACAGCTGGGTATTTAATGTTCGGTTCCACCCGAACTTAGACTTTCTTACTTGTTATTTATAAGATTTCCCACATGGTATAGAAAAAGCTTCAAACCTCTATAGGTCATAACTCCACAACAATTTACCAACTTACCACGACCACTTTTACACAGCTGGGTATTTAATGTTCGGTTCCACCCGAACTTAGACTTCCTTACTTGTTATTTATAAGATTGCCCACATGGTAGTAGAAAAGGTTTAAAACCTCTATAGGTCATAACTCCACAACATTTTACCAACTTACCACGACCACTTTTACACAGCTGGGTATTCAATGTTCGGTTCCACCCAAAGTTAGACTTCCTTACTTGTTATTTATAAGATTGCCCACATGGTAGTAGAAAAGGTTTAAAACCTCTATAGGTCATAACTCCACAACAATTTACCAACTTACCACGACCACTTTTACACAGCTGGGTATTTAATGTTCGGTTCCACCCGAACTTAGACTTCCTTACTTTTTATTTATAAGATTGCCCACATGGTAGTAGAAAAAGTTTAAAACCTCTAAAAGTCATAACTCCACAACAATTTACCAACTTACCACGACCACTTTTACACAGCTGGGTATTTAATGTTCGGTTCCACCCGAACTTAGACTTCCTTACTTTTTATTTATAAGATTGCCCACATGGTATAGAAAAAGCTTCAAACATCTATAGGTCATAACTCCACCACAATTTACCAATTTACTACGATCACTTTTACACAGCTGGGTATTTAATGTTCGGTTCCACCCGAATGTTCTTACTTGTTATCTATAAGATTGCCCACATGGTAGTAGAAAAAGTTTAAAGCCTCCATACGTCATAACTCCACAACAATTTACCACGACCACTTTTACACAGCTGGGTATTTAATGTTCGGTTCCACCCGAACTTAGAATTTCTTACTTGTTATTTATAAGATTGCCCACATGGTAGTAGAAAAAGTTTAAAGCCTCCATAGGTCATAACTCCACAACAACTTAGCAATTTACTACGACCACTTTTACACAGCTGGGTATTTAATGTTCGGTTCCACCCGAACTTAGAATTTCTTACTTGTTATTTATAAGATTGCCCACATGGTGTAGAAAAAGTTTAAAACCTCTGTAGGTCATAACTCCACCACAATTTACCAACTTACCACGACCACTTTTACACAGCTGGGTATTTAATGTTCGGTCCCATCCGAACATAGACTTTCTTACTTGTTATTTATAAGATTGCCCAGATGGTAGTAGAAAAAGTTTAAAGCCTCCATAGGTCATAACTCCGCAACAATTTGGCAATTTACTACGACCACTTTTACACAGCTGGGTATTTAATGTTCGGTCCCATCCGAACATAGACTTTCTTACTTGTTATTTATAAGATTGCCCACATGGTGTAGAAAAAGTTTAAAACCTCTATAGGTCATAACTCCACCACAATTTACCAACTTACCACGACCACTGTTACACAGCTTTGTATTTAATGTTCGGTCCCACCCGAACATAGACTTTCTTACTTGTTATTTATAAGATTGCCCACATGGTAGTAGAAAAAGTTTAAAGCCTCCATAGGTCATAACTCCACAACAATTTACCTATTTACCACGACCACTTTTACACAGCTGGGTATTTAATGTTCGGTCCCATCCGAACATAGACTTTCTTACTTGTTATTTATAAGATTGCCCACATGGTAGTAGAAAAAGTTTAAAGCCTCCATAGGTCATAACTCCACAACAATTTACCTATTTACCACGACCACTTTTACATAGCTGGGTATTTAATGTTCGGTTCCACCCGAACTTAGCCTTCCTTACTTGTTATTTATAAGATTGCCACATGGTAGTAGAAAAAGTTTAGGTCATAACTCCACAACAATTTACCAACTTACCACGACCACTTTTACACAGCTGGGTATTTAATGTTCGGTTCCACCCGAACATAGAATTTCTTACTTGTTATTTATAAGATTGCCCACATTGTGTAGAAAAAGTTTAAAACCTCTATAGGTCTTACTCCACAACAATTTACCTATTTACCACGACCTCTTTTACATAGCTGGGTATTTAATGTTCGGTTCCACCCGAAGTTAGACTTTCTTGCTTGTTATTTGTAAGATTGCCCACATGGTGTAGAAAAAGTTTAAAACCTCTATAGGTCATAACTCCACCACAATTTACCAACTTACCACGACCACTTTTACACAGCTTTGTATTTAATGTTCGGTCCCACCCGAACATAGACTTTCTTACTTGTTATTTATAAGATTGCCCACATGGTAGTAGAAAAAGTTTAAAGCCTTCATAGGTTATAACTCCACAACAATTTACCTATTTACCACGACCACTTTTACACAGCTGGGTATATAATGTTCGGTTCCACCCGAATTTAGACTTCCTTACTTATTATTTATAAGATTGCCCACATGGTGTAGAAAAAGTTTAAAACCTCTATAGGTCATAACTCCACCACAATTTACCAACTTACCACGACCACTTTTACACAGCTGGGTATTTAATGTTCGGTCCCATCCGAACATAGACTTTCTTACTTGTTATTTATAAGATTGCCCACATGGTAGTAGAAAAAGTTTAAAGCCTCCATAGGTCATAACTCCACAACAATTTACCTATTTACCACGACCTCTTTTACATAGCTGGGTATTTAATGTTCGGTTCCACCCGAAGTTAGACTTTCTTACTTGTTATTTATAAGATTGCCCACATGGTGTAGAAAAAGTTTAAAACCTCTATAGGTCATAACTCCACAACAATTTACCTATTTACCACGACCACTTTTACACAGCTGGGTATTTAATGTTCGGTCCCATCCGAACATAGACTTTCTTACTTGTTATTTATAAGATTGCCCACATGGTAGTAGAAAAAGTTTAAAGCCTCCATAGGTCATAACTCCACAACAATTTACCTATTTACCACGACCTCTTTTACATAGCTGGGTATTTAATGTTCGGTTCCACCCGAAGTTAGACTTTCTTACTTGTTATTTGTAAGATTGCCCACATGGTGTAGAAAAAGTTTAAAACCTCTATAGGTCATAACTCCACCACAATTTACCAACTTACCACGACCACTTTTACACAGCTTTGTATTTAATGTTCGGTCCCACCCGAACATAGACTTTCTTACTTGTTATTTATAAGATTGCCCACATGGTAGTAGAAAAAGTTTAAAGCCTCCATAGGTCATAACTCCACAACAATTTACCTATTTACCACGACCTCTTTTACATAGCTGGGTATTTAATGTTCGGTTCCACCCGAAGTTAGACTTTCTTACTTGTTATTTATAAGATTGCCCACATGGTGTAGAAAAAGTTTAAAACCTCTATAGGTCATAACTCCACAACAATTTACCTATTTACCACGACCACTTTTACACAGCTGGGTATTTAATGTTCGGTCCCATCCGAACATAGACTTTCTTACTTGTTATTTATAAGATTGCCCACATGGTAGTAGAAAAAGTTTAAAGCCTCCATAGGTCATAACTCCACAACAATTTACCTATTTACCACGACCTCTTTTACATAGCTGGGTATTTAATGTTCGGTTCCACCCGAAGTTAGACTTTCTTACTTGTTATTTGTAAGATTGCCCACATGGTGTAGAAAAAGTTTAAAACCTCTATAGGTCATAACTCCACCACAATTTACCAACTTACCACGACCACTTTTACACAGCTTTGTATTTAATGTTCGGTCCCACCCGAACATAGACTTTCTTACTTGTTATTTATAAGATTGCCCACATGGTAGTAGAAAAAGTTTAAAGCCTCCATAGGTCATAACTCCACAACAATTTACCTATTTACCACGACCTCTTTTACATAGCTGGGTATTTAATGTTCGGTTCCACCCGAAGTTAGACTTTCTTACTTGTTATTTATAAGATTGCCCACATGGTGTAGAAAAAGTTTAAAACCTCTATAGGTCATAACTCCACCACAATTTACCAACTTACCACGACCACTTTTACACAGCTTTGTATTTAATGTTCGGTCCCACCCGAACATAGACTTTCTTACTTGTTATTTATAAGATTGCCCACATGGTAGTAGAAAAAGTTTAAAGCCTTCATAGGTTATAACTCCACAACAATTTACCTATTTACCACGACCACTTTTACACAGCTGGGTATATAATGTTCGGTTCCACCCGAATTTAGACTTCCTTACTTATTATTTATAAGATTGCCCACATGGTGTAGAAAAAGTTTAAAACCTCTATAGGTCATAACTCCACCACAATTTACCAACTTACCACGACCACTTTTACACAGCTGGGTATTTAATGTTCGGTCCCATCCGAACATAGACTTTCTTACTTGTTATTTATAAGATTGCCCACATGGTAGTAGAAAAAGTTTAAAGCCTCCATAGGTCATAACTCCACAACAATTTACCTATTTACCACGACCTCTTTTACATAGCTGGGTATTTAATGTTCGGTTCCACCCGAAGTTAGACTTTCTTACTTGTTATTTATAAGATTGCCCACATGGTGTAGAAAAAGTTTAAAACCTCTATAGGTCATAACTCCACAACAATTTACCTATTTACCACGACCACTTTTACACAGCTGGGTATTTAATGTTCGGTCCCATCCGAACATAGACTTTCTTACTTGTTATTTATAAGATTGCCCACATGGTAGTAGAAAAAGTTTAAAGCCTCCATAGGTCATAACTCCACAACAATTTACCTATTTACCACGACCTCTTTTACATAGCTGGGTATTTAATGTTCGGTTCCACCCGAAGTTAGACTTTCTTACTTGTTATTTGTAAGATTGCCCACATGGTGTAGAAAAAGTTTAAAACCTCTATAGGTCATAACTCCACCACAATTTACCAACTTACCACGACCACTTTTACACAGCTTTGTATTTAATGTTCGGTCCCACCCGAACATAGACTTTCTTACTTGTTATTTATAAGATTGCCCACATGGTAGTAGAAAAAGTTTAAAGCCTCCATAGGTCATAACTCCACAACAATTTACCTATTTACCACGACCTCTTTTACATAGCTGGGTATTTAATGTTCGGTTCCACCCGAAGTTAGACTTTCTTACTTGTTATTTATAAGATTGCCCACATGGTGTAGAAAAAGTTTAAAACCTCTATAGGTCATAACTCCACAACAATTTACCTATTTACCACGACCTCTTTTACATAGCTGGGTATTTAATGTTCGCTTCCACCCGAACTTAGACTTCCTTACTTGTTATTTATAAGATTGCCCACATGGTAGTAGAAAAAGTTTAAAACCTCTATAGGTCATAACTCCACAACAATTTACCAATTTACCACGACCACTTTTCCATAGCTGGGTATTCAATGTTCGGTTCCACCCGAAGTTAGACTTCCTTACTTGTTATTTATAAGATTGCCCACATGGTAGTAGAAAAAGTTTAAAACCTCTATAGGTCATAACTCCACAACAATTTACCAATTTACCACGACCACTTTTACACAGCCGGGTATTTAATGTTCGGTTCCACCCGAACTTAGAATTTCTTACTTGTTATTTAGAAGATTACCCACATGGTAGTAGAAAAAGTTTAAAACCTCTAAAGGTCATAACTCCACAACAATTTATCAATTTACCACGACCACTTTTACATAGCTGGGTATTCAATGTTCGGTTCCACCCAACGTTAGACTTTCTTACTTGTTATCTATAAGATTGCCCACATGGTATAGAAAAAGTTTAAAGCATCTAGAGGTCATAAGTCCACAACAATTTACCAATTTACCACGACCACTTTTACACAGCTGGGTATATAATGTTCGGTTCCACCCGAACTTAGCCTTCCTTACTTGTTATTTATAAGATTGCCACATGGTAGTAGAAAAAGTTTAGGTCATAACTCCACAACAATTTACCAACTTACCACGACCACTTTTACACAGCTGGGTATTTAATGTTCGGTTCCACCCGAACATAGAATTTCTTACTTGTTATTTATAAGATTGCCCACATTGTGTAGAAAAAGTTTAAAACCTCTATAGGTCTTACTCCACAACAATTTACCTATTTACCACGACCTCTTTTACATAGCTGGGTATTTAATGTTCGGTTCCACCCGAAGTTAGACTTTCTTGCTTGTTATTTGTAAGATTGCCCACATGGTGTAGAAAAAGTTTAAAACCTCTATAGGTCATAACTCCACCACAATTTACCAACTTACCACGACCACTGTTACACAGCTTTGTATTTAATGTTCGGTCCCACCCGAACATAGACTTTCTTACTTGTTATTTATAAGATTGCCCACATGGTAGTAGAAAAAGTTTAAAGCCTCCATAGGTCATAACTCCACAACAATTTACCTATTTACCACGACCACTTTTACACAGCTGGGTATTTAATGTTCGGTCCCATCCGAACATAGACTTTCTTACTTGTTATTTATAAGATTGCCCACATGGTAGTAGAAAAAGTTTAAAGCCTCCATAGGTCATAACTCCACAACAATTTACCTATTTACCACGACCACTTTTACATAGCTGGGTATTTAATGTTCGGTTCCACCCGAACTTAGCCTTCCTTACTTGTTATTTATAAGATTGCCACATGGTAGTAGAAAAAGTTTAGGTCATAACTCCACAACAATTTACCAACTTACCACGACCACTTTTACACAGCTGGGTATTTAATGTTCGGTTCCACCCGAACATAGAATTTCTTACTTGTTATTTATAAGATTGCCCACATTGTGTAGAAAAAGTTTAAAACCTCTATAGGTCTTACTCCACAACAATTTACCTATTTACCACGACCTCTTTTACATAGCTGGGTATTTAATGTTCGGTTCCACCCGAAGTTAGACTTTCTTGCTTGTTATTTGTAAGATTGCCCACATGGTGTAGAAAAAGTTTAAAACCTCTATAGGTCATAACTCCACCACAATTTACCAACTTACCACGACCACTTTTACACAGCTTTGTATTTAATGTTCGGTCCCACCCGAACATAGACTTTCTTACTTGTTATTTATAAGATTGCCCACATGGTAGTAGAAAAAGTTTAAAGCCTCCATAGGTCATAACTCCACAACAATTTACCTATTTACCACGACCACTTTTACACAGCTGGGTATATAATGTTCGGTTCCACCCGAATTTAGACTTCCTTACTTATTATTTATAAGATTGCCCACATGGTGTAGAAAAAGTTTAAAACCTCTATAGGTCATAACTCCACCACAATTTACCAACTTACCACGACCACTTTTACACAGCTGGGTATTTAATGTTCGGTCCCATCCGAACATAGACTTTCTTACTTGTTATTTATAAGATTGCCCACATGGTAGTAGAAAAAGTTTAAAGCCTCCATAGGTCATAACTCCACAACAATTTACCTATTTACCACGACCTCTTTTACATAGCTGGGTATTTAATGTTCGGTTCCACCCGAAGTTAGACTTTCTTACTTGTTATTTATAAGATTGCCCACATGGTGTAGAAAAAGTTTAAAACCTCTATAGGTCATAACTCCACAACAATTTACCTATTTACCACGACCACTTTTACACAGCTGGGTATTTAATGTTCGGTCCCATCCGAACATAGACTTTCTTACTTGTTATTTATAAGATTGCCCACATGGTAGTAGAAAAAGTTTAAAGCCTCCATAGGTCATAACTCCACAACAATTTACCTATTTACCACGACCTCTTTTACATAGCTGGGTATTTAATGTTCGGTTCCACCCGAAGTTAGACTTTCTTACTTGTTATTTGTAAGATTGCCCACATGGTGTAGAAAAAGTTTAAAACCTCAATAGGTCATAACTCCACCACAATTTACCAACTTACCACGACCACTTTTACACAGCTTTGTATTTAATGTTCGGTCCCACCCTAACATAGACTTTCTTACTTGTTATTTATAAGATTGCCCACATGGTAGTAGAAAAAGTTTAAAGCCTCCATAGGTCATAACTCCACAACAATTTACCTATTTACCACGACCTCTTTTACATAGCTGGGTATTTAATGTTCGGTTCCACCCGAAGTTAGACTTTCTTACTTGTTATTTATAAGATTGCCCACATGGTGTAGAAAAAGTTTAAAACCTCTATAGGTCATAACTCCACAACAATTTACCTATTTACCACGACCTCTTTTACATAGCTGGGTATTTAATGTTCGCTTCCACCCGAACTTAGACTTCCTTACTTGTTATTTATAAGATTGCCCACATGGTAGTAGAAAAAGTTTAAAACCTCTATAGGTCATAACTCCACAACAATTTACCAATTTACCACGACCACTTTTCCATAGCTGGGTATTCAATTTTCGGTTCCACCCGAAGTTAGACTTCCTTACTTGTTATTTATAAGATTGCCCACATGGTAGTAGAAAAAGTTTAAAACCTCTATAGGTCATAACTCCACAACAATTTACCAATTTACCACGACCACTTTTACACAGCCGGGTATTTAATGTTCGGTTCCACCCGAACTTAGAATTTCTTACTTGTTATTTAGAAGATTACCCACATGGTAGTAGAAAAAGTTTAAAACCTCTAAAGGTCATAACTCCACAACAATTTATCAATTTACCACGACCACTTTTACATAGCTGGGTATTCAATGTTCGGTTCCACCCAACGTTAGACTTTCTTACTTGTTATCTATAAGATTGCCCACATGGTATAGAAAAAGCTTAAAACATCTATAGGTCATAACTCCACCACAATTGACCAATTTACTACGATCACTTTTACACAGCTGGGTATTTAATGTTCGGTTCCACCCGAATGTTCTTACTTGTTATTTATAAGATTGCCCCCATGGTGGTAGAAAAAGTTTAAAGCATCTAGAGGTCATAAGTCCACAACAATTTACCAATTTACCACGACCACTTTTACACAGCTGGGTATATAATGTTCGGTTCCACCCGAACTTAGACTTCCTTACTTGTTATTTATAAGATTGCCCACATGGTAGTAGAAAAAGTTTAAAACCTCTATAGGTCATAACTCCACAACAATTTACAAATTTATCACGACCCCTTTTATACAGCTGGGTATTTAATGTTCGGTTCCACCCGAATGTTCCCACTTGTTATTTATAAGATTGCCCACATGGTGGTAGAAAAAGTTTAAAACATCTAGAGGTCATAACTCCACAACAATTTACCAATTTACCACGACCACTTTTCCATAGCTGGGTATTCAATGTTCGGTTCCACCCAAAGTTAGACTTCCTTACTTGTTATTTATAAGATTGCCCACATGGTAGTAGAAAAGGTTTAAAACCTCTATAGGTCATAACTCCACAACAATTTACCAACTTACCACGACCACTTTTACACAGCTGGGTATTTAATGTTCGGTTCCACCCGAACTTAGACTTCCTTACTTTTTATTTATAAGATTGCCCACATGGTAGTAGAAAAAGTTTAAAACCTCTAAAAGTCATAACTCCACAACAATTTACTAACTTACCACGACCACTTTTACACAGCTGGGTATTTAATTTCGGTTCCACCCGAACTTAGACTTCCTTACTTGTTATTTATAAGATTGCCCACATGGTATAGAAAAAGCTTAAAACATCTATAGGTCATAGCTCCACCACAATTTACCAATTTACTACGATCACTTTTACACAGCTGGGTATTTAATGTTCGGTTCCACCCGAATGTTCTTACTTGTTATTTATAAGATTTCCCACATGGTAGTAGAAAAAGTTGAAAGCCTCCATACGTCATAACTCCACAACAATTTACCTATTTACCACGACCACTTTTACACAGCTGGGTATTTAATGTTCGGTTCCACCCGAACTTAGAATTTCTTACTTGCTATTTATAAGATTGCCCACATGGTAGTAGAAAAAGTTTAAAGCCTCCATAGGTCATAACTCCACCACAATTTACCAACTTACCACGACCACTGTTACACAGCTTTGTATTTAATGTTCGGTCCCACCCGAACATAAACTTTCTTACTTGTTATTTATAAGATTGCCCACATGGTAGTAGAAAAAGTTTAAAGCCTCCATAGGTCATAACTCCACAACAATTTACCTATTTACCACGACCACTTTTACACAGCTGGGTATTTAATGTTGGGTTCCACCCGAACTTAGACTTCCTTACTTGTTATTTATAAGATTGCCCACATGGTAGTAGAAAAGGTTTAAAACCTCTATAGGTCATAACTCCACAACAATTTACCAACTTACCACGACCACTTTTACACAGCTGGGTATTCAATGTTCGGTTCCACCCAAAGTTAGACTTCCTTACTTGTTATTTATAAGATTGCCCACATGGTAGTAGAAAAGGTTTAAAACCTCTATAGGTCATAACTCCACAACAATTTACCAACTTACCACGACCACTTTTACACAGCTGGGTATTCAATGTTCGGTTCCACCCAAAGTTAGACTTCCTTACTTGTTATTTATAAGATTGCCCACATGGTAGTAGAAAAGGTTTAAAACCTCTATAGGTCATAACTCCACAACAATTTACCTATTTACCACGACCACTTTTACACAGCTGGGTATTTAATGTTCGGTTCCACCCGAACTTAGACTTCCTTACTTGTTATTTGTAAGATTGCCCACATGGTGTAGAAAAAGTTTAAAACCTCTATAGGTCATAACTCCACCACAATTTACCAACTTACCACGACCACTTTTACACAGCTTTGTATTTAATGTTCGGTCCCACCCGAACATAGACTTTCTTACTTGTTATTTATAAGATTGCCCACATGGTAGTAGAAAAAGTTTAAAGCCTCCATAGGTCATAACTCCACAACAATTTACCTATTTACCACGACCACTTTTACACAGCTGGGTATTTAATGTTCGGTCCCATCCGAACATAGACTTTCTTACTTGTTATTTATAAGATTGCCCACATGGTAGTAGAAAAAGTTTAAAGCCTCCATAGGTCATAAATCCACAACAATTTACCTATTTACCACGACCTCTTTTACATAGCTGGGTATTTAATGTTCGGTTCCACCCGAAGTTAGACTTTCTTACTTGTTATTTATAAGATTGCCCACATGGTAGTAGAAAAGGTTTAAAACCTCTATAGGTCATAACTCCACAACAATTTACCAACTTACCACGACCACTTTTGCACATCTGGGTATTTAATGTTCGGTTCCACCCGAACTTAGACTTCCTTACTTGTTATTTATAAGATTGCCCACATGGTAGTAGAAAAAGTTTAAAGCCTCCATAGGTCATAAATCCACAACAATTTACCTATTTACCACGACCTCTTTTACATAGCTGGGAATTTAATGTTCGGTTCCACCCGAAGTTAGACTTTCTTACTTGTTATTTATAAGATTGCCCACATGGTAGTAGAAAAGGTTTAAAACCTCTATAGGTCATAACTCCACAACATTTTACCAACATACCACGACCACTTTTACACAGCTGGGTATTCAATGTTCGGTTCCACCCAAAGTTAGACTTCCTTACTTGTTATTTATAAGATTGCCCACATGGTAGTAGAAAAGGTTTAAAACCTCTATAGGTCATAACTCCACAACAATTTACCAACTTACCACGATCACTTTTACACAGCTGGGTATTCAATGGTCGGTTCCACCCAAAGTTAGACTTCCTTACTTGTTATTTATAAGATTGCCCACATGGTAGTAGAAAAGGTTTAAAACCTCTATAGGTCATAACTCCACAACAATTTACCAACTTACCACGACCACTTTTACACAGCTGGGTATTTAATGTTCGGTTCCACCCGAACTTAGACTTCCTTCCTTTTTATTTATAAGATTGCCCACATGGTAGTAGTAAAAGTTTAAAACCTCTAAAGGTCATAACTCCACAACAATTTACCAACTTACCACGACCATTTTTACACAGCTGGGTATTTAATGTTCGGTTCCACCCGAACTTAGTTTTCCTTACTTTTTATTTATAAGATTGCCCACATGGTATAGAAAAAGCTTCAAACATCTATAGGTCATAACTTCACCACAATTTACCAATTTACTACGATCACTTTTACACAGCTGGGTAGTTAATGTTCGGTTCCACCCGAATGTTCTTACTTGTTATTTATAAGATTGCCCACATGGTAGTAGAAAAAGTTTAAAGCCTCCATACGTCATAACTCCACAACAATTTACCACGACCACTTTTACACAGCTGGGTATTTAATGTTCGGTTCCACCCGAACTTAGAATTTCTTACTTGTTATTTATAAGATTGCCCACATGGTAGTAGAAAAAGTTTAAAGCCTCCATAGGTCATAACTCCACAACAACTTAGCAATTTACTACGACCACTTTTACACAGCTGGGTATTTAATGTTCGGTTCCACCCGAACTTAGAATTTCTTACTTGTTATTTATAAGATTGCCCACATGGTGTAGAAAAAGTTTAAAACCTCTGTAGGTCATAACTCCACCACAATTTACCAACTTACCACGACCACTTTTACACAGCTGGGTATTTAATGTTCGGTCCCATCCGAACATAGACTTTCTTACTTGTTATTTATAAGATTGCCCAGATGGTAGTAGAAAAAGTTTAAAGCCTCCATAGGTCATAGCTCCACAACAATTTGGCAATTTACTACGACCACTTTTACACAGCTGGGTATTTAATGTTCGGTCCCATCCGAACATAGACTTTCTTACTTGTTATTTATAAAATTGCCCACATGGTGTAGAAAAAGTTTAAAACCTCTATAGGTCATAACTCCACCACAATTTACCAACTTACCACGACCACTGTTACACAGCTTTGTATTTAATGTTCGGTCCCACCCGAACATAGACTTTCTTACTTGTTATTTATAAGATTGCCCACATGGTAGTAGAAAATGTTTAAAGCCTCCATAGGTCATAACTCCACAACAATTTACCTATTTACCACGACCACTTTTACACAGCTGGGTATTTAATGTTCGGTCCCATCCGAACATAGACTTTCTTACTTGTTATTTATAAGATTGCCCACATGGTAGTAGAAAAAGTTTACAGCCTCCATAGGTCATAACTCCACAACAATTTACCTATTTACCACGACCACTTTTACACAGCTGGGTACATAATGTTCGGTTCCACCCGAATTTAGACTTCCTTACTTATTATTTATAAGATTGCCCACAAGGTGTAGAAAAAGTTTAAAACTTCTATAGGTCATAACTCCACCACAATTTACCAACTTACCACGACCACTTTTACACAGCTGGGTATTTAATGTTCGGTCCCATCCGAACATAGACTTTCTTACTTGTTATTTATAAGATTGCGCACATGGTAGTAGAAAAAGTTTAAAGCCTCCATAGGTCATAACTCCACAACAATTTACCTATTTACCACGACCACTTTTACACAGCTGGGTACATAATGTTCGGTTCCACCCGAATTTAGACTTCCTTACTTATTATTTATAAGATTGCCCACATGGTGTAGAAAAAGTTTAAAACCTCTATAGGTCATAACTCCACCACAATTTACCAACTTACCACGACCACTTTTACACAGCTGGGTATTTAATGTTCGGTCCCATCCGAACATAGACTTTCTTACTTGTTATTTATAAGATTGCGCACATGGTAGTAGAAAAAGTTTAAAGCCTCCATAGGTCATAACTCCACAACAATGTACCTATTTACCACGACCACTTTTACACAGCTGGGTATATAATGTTCGGTTCCACCCGAATTTAGACTTCCTTACTTATTATTTATAAGATTGCCCACATGGTGTAGAAAAAGTTTAAAACCTCTATAGGTCATAACTCCACCACAATTTACCAACTTACCACGACCACTGTTACACAGCTTTGTATTTAATGTTCGGTCCCACCCGAACATAGACTTTCTTACTTGTTATTTATAAGATTGCCCACATGGTAGTAGAAAATGTTTAAAGCCTCCATAGGTCATAACTCCACAACAATTTACCTATTTACCACGACCACTTTTACACAGCTGGGTATTTAATGTTCGGTCCCATCCGAACATAGACTTTCTTACTTGTTATTTATAAGATTGCGCACATGGTAGTAGAAAAAGTTTAAAGCCTCCATAGGTCATAACTCCACAACAATTTACCTATTTACCACGACCACTTTTACACAGCTGGGTACATAATGTTCGGTTCCACCCGAATTTAGACTTCCTTACTTATTATTTATAAGATTGCCCACATGGTGTAGAAAAAGTTTAAAACCTCTATAGGTCATAACTCCACCACAATTTACCAACTTACCACGACCACTTTTACACAGCTGGGTATTTAATGTTCGGTCCCATCCGAACATAGACTTTCTTACTTGTTATTTATAAGATTGCGCACATGGTAGTAGAAAAAGTTTAAAGCCTCCATAGGTCATAACTCCACAACAATGTACCTATTTACCACGACCACTTTTACACAGCTGGGTATATAATGTTCGGTTCCACCCGAATTTAGACTTCCTTACTTATTATTTATAAGATTGCCCACATGGTGTAGAAAAAGTTTAAAACCTCTATAGGTCATAACTCCACCACAATTTACCAACTTACCACGACCACTTTTACACAGCTGGGTATTTAATGTTCGGTCCCATCCGAACATAGACTTTCTTACTTGTTATTTATAAGATTGCGCACATGGTAGTAGAAAAAGTTTAAAGCCTCCATAGGTCATAACTCCACAACAATTTACCTATTTACCACGAACTCTTTTAAATAGCTGGGTATTTAATGTTCGGTTCCACCCGAAGTTAGACTTTCTTACTTGTTATTTATAAGATTGCCCACATGGTGTAGAAAAAGTTTAAAACCTCTATAGGTCATAACTCCACAACAATTTACCAACTTACCACGACCACTTTTACACAGCTGGGTATTTAATGTTCGGTCCCATCCGAACATAGACTTTCTTACTTGTTATTTATAAGATTGCGCACATGGTAGTAGAAAAAGTTTAAAGCCTCCATAGGTCATAACTCCACAACAATGTACCTATTTACCACGACCACTTTTACACAGCTGGGTATATAATGTTCGGTTCCACCCGAATTTAGACTTCCTTACTTATTATTTATAAGATTGCCCACATGGTGTAGAAAAAGTTTAAAACCTCTATAGGTCATAACTCCACCACAATTTACCAACTTACCACGACCACTTTTACACAGCTGGGTATTTAATGTTCGGTCCCATCCGAACATAGACTTTCTTACTTGTTATTTATAAGATTGCGCACATGGTAGTAGAAAAAGTTTAAAGCCTCCATAGGTCATAACTCCACAACAATTTACCTATTTACCACGAACTCTTTTAAATAGCTGGGTATTTAATGTTCGGTTCCACCCGAAGTTAGACTTTCTTACTTGTTATTTATAAGATTGCCCACATGGTGTAGAAAAAGTTTAAAACCTCTATAGGTCATAACTCCACAACAATTTACCTATTTACCACGACCTCTTTTACATAGCTGGGTATTTCATGTTCGGTTCCACCCGAAGTTAGACTTTCTTACTTGTTATTTATAAGATTGCCACATGGTAGTAGAAAAAGTTTAGGTCATAACTCCACAACAATTTACCTATTTACCACGACCACTTTTACACAGCTGGGTACATAATGTTCGGTTCCACCCGAATTTAGACTTCCTTACTTATTATTTATAAGATTGCCCACATGGTGTAGAAAAAGTTTAAAACCTCTATAGGTCATAACTCCACCACAATTTACCAACTTACCACGACCACTTTTACACAGCTGGGTATTTAATGTTCGGTCCCATCCGAACATAGACTTTCTTACTTGTTATTTATAAGATTGCGCACATGGTAGTAGAAAAAGTTTAAAGCCTCCATAGGTCATAACTCCACAACAATGTACCTATTTACCACGACCACTTTTACACAGCTGGGTATATAATGTTCGGTTCCACCCGAATTTAGACTTCCTTACTTATTATTTATAAGATTGCCCACATGGTGTAGAAAAAGTTTAAAACCTCTATAGGTCATAACTCCACCACAATTTACCAACTTACCACGACCACTTTTACACAGCTGGGTATTTAATGTTCGGTCCCATCCGAACATAGACTTTCTTACTTGTTATTTATAAGATTGCGCACATGGTAGTAGAAAAAGTTTAAAGCCTCCATAGGTCATAACTCCACAACAATTTACCTATTTACCACGAACTCTTTTAAATAGCTGGGTATTTAATGTTCGGTTCCACCCGAAGTTAGACTTTCTTACTTGTTATTTATAAGATTGCCCACATGGTGTAGAAAAAGTTTAAAACCTCTATAGGTCATAACTCCACAACAATTTACCTATTTACCACGACCTCTTTTACATAGCTGGGTATTTCATGTTCGGTTCCACCCGAAGTTAGACTTTCTTACTTGTTATTTATAAGATTGCCACATGGTAGTAGAAAAAGTTTAGGTCATAACTCCACAACAATTTACCTATTTACCACGACCTCTTTTACATAGCTGGGTATTTAATGTTCGGTTCCACCCGAAGTTAGACTCTCTTACTTGTTATTTATAAGATTGCCACATGGTAGTAGAAAAAGTTTAGGTCATAACTCCACAACAATTTACCTATTTACCACGACCTCTTTTACATAGCTGGGTATTTCATGTTCGGTTCCACCCGAACATAGACTTTCTTACTTGTTATTTATAAGATTGCCCACATGGTAGTAGAAAAAGTTTAAAGCCTCCATAGGTCATAACTCCACAACAATTTACCTATTTACCACGACCACTTTTACACAGCTGGGTATATAATGTTCGGTTCCACCCGAATTTAGACTTCCTTACTTATTATTTATAAGATTGCCCACATGGTGTAGAAAAAGTTTAAAACCTCTATAGGTCATAACTCCACCACAATTTACCAACTTACCACGACCACTTTTACACAGCTGGGTATTTAATGTTCGGTCCCATCCGAACATAGACTTTCTTACTTGTTATTTATAAGATTGCGCACATGGTAGTAGAAAAAGTTTAAAGCCTCCATAGGTCATAACTCCACAACAATTTACCTATTTACCACGAACTCTTTTAAATAGCTGGGTATTTAATGTTCGGTTCCACCCGAAGTTAGACTTTCTTACTTGTTATTTATAAGATTGCCCACATGGTGTAGAAAAAGTTTAAAACCTCTATAGGTCATAACTCCACAACAATTTACCTATTTACCACGACCTCTTTTACATAGCTGGGTATTTCATGTTCGGTTCCACCCGAAGTTAGACTTTCTTACTTGTTATTTATAAGATTGCCACATGGTAGTAGAAAAAGTTTAGGTCATAACTCCACAACAATTTACCTATTTACCACGACCTCTTTTACATAGCTGGGTATTTAATGTTCGGTTCCACCCGAAGTTAGACTCTCTTACTTGTTATTTATAAGATTGCCACATGGTAGTAGAAAAAGTTTAGGTCATAACTCCACCACAATTTACCAACTTACCACGACCACTTTTACACAGCTGGGTATTTAATGTTCGGTCCCATCCGAACATAGACTTTCTTACTTGTTATTTATAAGATTGCGCACATGGTAGTAGAAAAAGTTTAAAGCCTCCATAGGTCATAACTCCACAACAATGTACCTATTTACCACGACCACTTTTACACAGCTGGGTATATAATGTTCGGTTCCACCCGAATTTAGACTTCCTTACTTATTATTTATAAGATTGCCCACATGGTGTAGAAAAAGTTTAAAACCTCTATAGGTCATAACTCCACCACAATTTACCAACTTACCACGACCACTGTTACACAGCTTTGTATTTAATGTTCGGTCCCACCCGAACATATACTTCCTTACTTGTTATTTATAAGATTGCCCACATGGTAGTAGAAAAGGTTTAAAACCTCTATAGGTCATAACTCCACAACAATTTACCAACTTACCACGACCACTTTTACACAGCTGGGTATTTAATGTTCGGTTCCACCCGAACTTAGACTTCCTTCCTTTTTATTTATAAGATTGCCCACATGGTAGTAGTAAAAGTTTAAAACCTCTAAAAGTCATAACTCCACAACAATTTACCAACTTACCACGACCATTTTTACACAGCTGGGTATTTAATGTTCGGTTCCACCCGAACTTAGTTTTCCTTACTTTTTATTTATAAGATTGCCCACATGGTATAGAAAAAGCTTCAAACATCTATAGGTCATAACTTCACCACAATTTACCAATTTACTACGATCACTTTTACACAGCTGGGTAGTTAATGTTCGGTTCCACCCGAATGTTCTTACTTGTTATTTATAAGATTGCCCACATGGTAGTAGAAAAAGTTTAAAGCCTCCATACGTCATAACTCCACAACAATTTACCACGACCACTTTTACACAGCTGGGTATTTAATGTTCGGTTCCACCCGAACTTAGAATTTCTTACTTGTTATTTATAAGATTGCCCACATGGTAGTAGAAAAAGTTTAAAGCCTCCATAGGTCATAACTCCACAACAACTTAGCAATTTACTACGACCACTTTTACACAGCTGGGTATTTAATGTTCGGTTCCACCCGAACTTAGAATTTCTTACTTGTTATTTATAAGATTGCCCACATGGTGTAGAAAAAGTTTAAAACCTCTGTAGGTCATAACTCCACCACAATTTACCAACTTACCACGACCACTTTTACACAGCTGGGTATTTAATGTTCGGTACATCCGAACATAGACTTTCTTACTTGTTGTATAAGCTTCACTACTTATCGGGGGATCGGCCACTACTCACTCCGGAAGAAATAAACGGACGCGATAAAATTTTGGTACAAAATATAAACTCAACTTTATTAAATTTAATTTTCACAAGCAGCGAATTAGTTTACATGCGGTAAGTACGGTGGTAAGCGAAAAACTAAACTTAAAACGGTCCAGCACAATCCACTGGACAGTTCACTTCTTTTAGAGAGAGCATATATATATATGTATAAGTTGTAGGTAAACAGTAAACAGTAATTATTTTTTCCTTATTTACAGGGTACTTCAAAACAGGTAAGTATACACGGTAATTCAAAGGGTAAGCAAGGTAAGTATTTTAAGGTAAGTAATTCATATGCATATAAAGGTAATTATGATCATAGGTGAGTATAGATAGTACTTAAGTATTAAAAGGGTAAGTATAAAAAGGTATTAAAAGGTAAGTATTAAAACTTCATATTAATTCATTTCCCAGTATATTCGTTTCTCTTTTACGATTTTTTGGTCTAAAACGAATCTAATCATCGAACTCGATGAGATTATGACTCATGTCTTCAACATGCCGGCGGGCCTGCGGGGATGAGATCTCTACCAGATCTTGCAGCCTTTGTATGCTGAGTACCGCCTGCTCAAATAAACCCCGGATGCGATTTTGTAACGTATTGTTGGTAGGAACACTTCTGCGTATGACTCGGTGTTGCGTCGATCGATTACTCAAACGGGATTGGACATTAGTAACAAGTTGCGGCTGGCGAGCACTGCGCTGGCCAGACGACCTCGAAATGTGGTTATCCGCCGGTCGTGGGGATGTAAATGACGAGCGATGAAGTAAAGTGTGGTGTGCCAGCCCACACCGCCTACAGGCATCTGGTGAATCGCAATCACCAGTGTTGTGAGACGTGGCAAGGCAATTAATGCAGTAGCGATGAGCCCGCGCTGACTCGTACCTTTCGTCCGGTGTCATCGCCAAAAATGCTATGCAGTATCGTAGCGAATGCCTCTGACAGCACAAACGACACGTGCTGTAAGCTCGGTTTCCGTGATTGCTGGAATGAAAGAGAGAGAAGAAAGAGAAAGAAACGAAACGAAAAACGTTATTAGCTATGAGTTGTGATGGATATGCAAGATGGAGTCAGGAGCAGAGATTGGACTGTAAGTGGGGGTGGCCTATTGAGGTGGTAGCAAGCAGAGTTTTGTTATGTTACGTGTAATGGTCCCGGCTTGAGTGCGGATGTCCACCACGCGAACATTGTCGTCCGGAGATGGATGCAGGGCTACGATGCGTCCAAGTCGCCATTCATTTGGAGGCAGTAGATCGTCTTTGATGACGACTAGATCTCCTTCACGTAGATTGGATTCTGGGGTTTTCCATTTGCATCGTTTATGGAGTCCCTTCAGGTATTCAGTTTTCCATCGTTTACTGAATTGTTGATGGAGTACCCTTAAGCGTTGCCATTTATTTGCTAGTGAGAGATTATCGGCGTTTGTTTCAGGAATTGACAGTAGAGGGGCGCCGCGTAGAAAATGACCTGGTGTTAGGGCTTGCAGATCATCGGGGTCCTGAGACAGTGGGGAGAGTGGTCTGGAATTAAGGACTGCCTCAATGCGAATGAGGAGGGTGTTGAACTCCTCAAAGGTGAATTTTTGCGTTCCGGCAACTTTGGTGAAGTGAATTTTGAAACTCTTCACTGCTGCTTCCCAGAGACCTCCCATATGAGGGGCGTATGGAGGGATGAACTGCCATGAGAGACCGTGGACTGCATATTTGTTTCCGATGTCTTCTGCGGTTTCCTTGAGAAATATGAGAATTCTCGTTGTAGGCTTCGTTGGGCTCCTACGAACGTTTTGCCGTTGTCGGACATAATTTTAGAGGGTATGCCTCGGCGGCCAGCGAAACGAGCAAATGCTGCTTTGAAAGATTCTGTGGTGAGATCTGAGCAGACTTCTAAGTGTATGGCTTTGGTGGAAAAGCAAACGAAGACGCACACATATGCTTTGGCATAGGATGCTCGTCGGAGCGTGGATGTCTTTACGAGGAAAGGCCCTGCAAAATCTACTCCGGTGGTGTGAAATGGTAGTGAGTACGTTACACGTTCGGGGGGTAGAGCTGCCATCATTTGCGATCTCATTTGTTGCTTGTATATAGTGCATTTCTTGCACTTAAATATGCATTTTTTCACCTTTTGTTTCAGCCGGGGAATATAATACTCTTGTTGTACCATGCGGATCATTAATTGTTTCTCGGCATGAAGCAATGTCGAATGGAGGAAGTCCAAATAGAGAGTGCAATATCGTGAATTGTCGGGTATGATGATAGGGTAACGCTCGTTGTAACTCAGGTCTGCGTAGCCGAGGCGTCCATTTACTCGTAATATTCCCGTTTCGTCCAAGAAAGGGTTGAGTGGGAGTAACGGACTTCTTTTATCGAGTGGTTTCGACGCTTGGAGGGACGCGATGTCTTCTCCATAATATTTTTGTTGAGCCTTTCCAATTAGTTGTAGCTTTGCTTGATGTATCTCTTCGTGTGTAAGGGTAAGCGTGGAGGGAATTGGGAGTTTTCTTGAGTTCGAGGTGAACCGGCGAACATAAGAGAGAACTCTAAGTGCTTTCGACAATGAAGAGAAACGATCCAAGACATCTTCGCTCTCGAGAATGTGAAGGGCTTCGATACGCCTTTGTTCTGGAGGTGAGTTGTTGTGAGGGGTGGTTTTGGGCCAATAGTTGGGAGAGTTTGAGAGCCACTTTGGGCCATTCCACCAAAGAGGGCAGTCAACTAAGTCTTGTGGCCGACATCCGCGAGTGCCCGTATCAGCTGGATTTTCGCCACTGGGTACATGTCGCCACGTTGCGTTGCTGACATTGTCGAGTATCTGGGATATGCGGTTTGCTACATATGTTTTCCATGTATGTGGTGGCTTTTCGAGCCAAGCCAGCACTATGGAGGAGTCTGTCCACAGAGTCAAGTTGCTCTCTGTGAGTTTAAGCGAAGTTCGAATGTGCTTTATTAATTTTGAGAGGAGTAATGCTCCGCAGAGCTCTAATCGGGGAAGGCTTACTGTTTGTAGGGGTGCGACTTTGCTCTTTGCTACTAGTAAGTGCGAGGAAACAGAGTTATCGCTGTGTTGAACTCTTAAATAGACACATGCACAATATGCCTTTTCAGAGGCGTCGGAGAAACCATGTATCTGAGTGGGCTCGTTGGGGGTGAATTGAACCCAACGTGGGATTTTTATGTCTCCTATTGTTGAGAGATTTTCCGTAAAGGATTTCCATTTGAGAAGTGAACAGGGTTTGACGTGCTCATCCCAATCCGTTCCTTCCATCCAGAGCTGTTGCAGAAGAGTTTTTGCTACTATCATTATAGGCGATAGCCATCCTGCCGGGTCGAAAAGTTTCGCGACGGACGAAAGAATATGTCGCTTGGTTGCCGAGTTTGCGTCTGGTATGGGGTCATAAGAATAGGAGAAGGAGTCTTCGATTGCGTTCCAGCGTACTCCAAGAGTTTTTGTGGAGCTTGAGTCGTGGAATTTTAGAAAGTCAGCATCGAGAAGATCAGACTTGGGGATTGATTCCAATATTTCTGAGTGGTTCGCTGTCATTTTTTTGAGTGGGAAGCCTGCTGACTTTAGTGCTTCGATCAGCTCAGTCATGGTTTCGCGAATGGACTGTAGGTTATGTCCGCCTGAGAGAATGTCATCCACGTAGGTTTCTCGCAGGAGAACGTTGGTAGCGAGGGGGAGTTCAGCTTTGCAGTCGTCTGCGAGCTGCTGCAGGGTGCGAATTGCCAAGTAGGGTGCACAGTTAACACCGAAGGTTACTGTTTTTAATTTAAAATCTTCTACTTGGCCTTGAGGGGATTGACGAAAGAGTATTCGTTGGAAGTCTTGATCTTCCTTGTGGACGTATATTTGCCGATACATTTTTTCAATGTCGCCGTTAAATACATATTTGTAGAGTCGCCAGTTGAGTATAACGACCATTAAATCATTTTGTAAAACGGGACCTGTATGAAGCACGTCGTTGAGTGAGATGCCGGAGTGAGATCGTTTTGATGCGTTGAAAACTACTCGGACTTTAGTAGTTTTACTATCCGGTTTGAGAACGGCGTGATGTGGTAAGTAAAACGAGAAATACTTTCCATCACGTATAATTTCCCGAGGGGTTGTGGGCTCCATATGGTCTAGGGTTAAGTATTCCGCTAAGACGTTAGAGTAGGTCGTTCGGAGCTCTGGTTTTTTCTCAATGCTTCGTTCTATGCTGAGATATTGTTGCTGAGCAGAGGGTCTAGAGTGCCCTAAAGCTATTGAGTTGGGAAAAGAGTCTTTAAATGGGAGTTTTACTACGAAGCGGCCATCATTCCTTCGGAATGTGGTACCTTTGTAGAGCTCTTCGCATATTAGATCATCGTCTTTGAGAGAGGAAGCCGATGGCACTTCTTCTTGTTCCCAAAACCTTTTGAGTAGGTCTTCAAGGGAATCCTTTTGAATTTCAACTACTTGAGTTGAGAATGTTGAGATCTGTTCCTTAAGTGGCCCGCTTAATATCCACCCGAAGATTGTGTTCTGGGCTATTAAACTTCCTGCTACATTGGTTTTTAGGCCCGGAATCAGGATTTGAGGGAGTATGTCGCTACCTATTACCATATCTATTTTGGCAGGTGCGAAGCAGTTGGGGTCTGCTAGACAGAGTGTTGAGTACTCTTTGAGGTCTATATAAGCTACCTTAAACGTTGGCAAGAATTGCGTCAGTTGAGGGAGTATGATCGCATTAGTTGCGATTTTAATGTTGAGATCTGGAGAACATATGGTGATTGAGCACACCTTATCTGCCTTCTGGACTGTTCGTCCGCCCATTCCCAATATTTCGTAATTGGTATTTTGAACGGGTAGACCAAGTAGCTTTTGTATTCTAGAGGTTACAAAAGTTTTTTGGGATCCTTGGTCTAGAAGAGCACGAATATTAAAGGTTTCTCCTTTGTGTAACACGGGAATGTTTGCTGTTGGGAGCAAGGTTCGCTCTCTGCTACTAGCGAAGTGTGAGAGTACATTCTCCGTGCTATCTTGAGTTGTTTTCTCCGAGCTCATCAATGCAGCCTGTTGTGAGGTACAGGGCTTTTCTTCATCGATGGTCACGTGAGATGAGGCGAAATTTTTTTTGGGTTTCGAATTATTTTGCGTTTGGTTGTTGGCTGAGTAATGTAGGAGGGAGTGGTGTCGCTTTTGGCAGTAAACGCAAGTAAAGCTGCTGCCGCATTGTCTTTCTGAGTGGGAGTATGCCAAACAGTTCTGGCAATATTTATTTTCCCTTACAAATTTATTTCTATCTTGTACTGAGAGCTCTTTAAATTTGACGCAATTCATCAGCGAGTGATTGCTGTTGCATAATTTGCACGAGGCCTGCCTTTTTGGGTCAGTGTGCAATGAGTGTGTCTTGTTCCTTGAGTGGAATGAGCTATTAATAGGAGTAGAAGAACGTGGGGTGAAATTTGGTTGATTAGGCTTGGGTTTGTTCGGCCTATATGTGGTAAGGCGTTCAACTACCTCATACCGAGTAGTCAGGAACTGGTCCAATTCGGACCACAGAGGAAGTTCCTTCCGGGAGTTGAGTGATTGCTCCCATAACGCTAGAGTTTCGTCTGGGAGTTTGGAGGAGCAGATGTATACTAGCATCGGGTCCCAATTATCCGTGGAAACACCGTTAGCTTTAAGGGTTGAGAGGCAATTATTTATCGTGGTTTGCACATATTGTATGCGTTCACCATTTTCACTAGTTACGGGTTGAATGTTGAAAAGGGACTTTAGTTGGTTATCGACGAGAATTCTTCGATTTTCATATCGACACTTTAGTGCATTCCACGCGAGCTCAAAACTTTGGTCATTAAGTGGGTAATTTTTAATAAGAAGGGCTGCCTTTCCTCGGGTTTTTTGCCTCAAATGGTAAAGTTTTTGGGCAGGGGAGAGTTTGGGATGACTGATGTACACTGCTGTGAACATGTCTCTAAATGATGACCAGTCTTCATATCCTCCATAGAAGACCTCTGTGTCACAAGCTGATACCTTGAGATAGTTATTTGATTCGGGATGGATTGCGGTTACCCTCATACTGGAAGAGTGACTGTTGGCGGCTTCCGAGCTTAGCTGGAGGTTGCTGAGGAGCTCGTTGATTCGAAGTTTGGTGTTGAGCCCGTTGTCACTGGCATCTTCATAGGTTGTGCTGCATGCTGCTTTCGTTCTTTCGTCGGCGTTCATTTGCACTGCTTCATTTGCTGCATCTATAAGAGATATGTGCTTTGACAGTTGTTCCATATACGTTTTGAGTCCGGCTTCAGTGTGGTCCGTGTCGGGTATACCCCACCATTTCTCACAGAATTTGTCGAACCTTGAGATTTCGTACATAAATTTTTTTTGCATATATGTACTCTCTTCTTCCTCGGCTTGGGATTTCGACCTTGTCCTTGGGCCTTGCTGAGTTTGAAGGGATTGGATCTTCTCTTGCTTATCTTCAGCCATTGTGGGTACAAGTTTACCTTGATTTGATTTTTTATGAGAATTGTGAATTTAAAATTTCGTAGCTAATTTTCTTTCGCACACTGTATTTGGGGATAGTGTTATTTCTTTGCCCTGCACTGTACTGTCTCAGCGCATAAGAGTACAGTAATTATAAAGTGCAGCAATAAATATGGGCAACAATTTTTGAGCTAGTGGCTTTGTTTGCGTAAGGAGAAATAAGTAGCGGTGGGTGGAGTTAAATTCGCAAATTAAATGGAGCTATAATAAGTAGAGTTAACAAAGGCGGAGTCAATAATGCGGTTATTGACTTGGAATTTGGGGCGAATGCATTTACATATGTACGTATGTAGATTGTGGACTTTCCTTTGTGGTTTTATGTAGTAACTTTATGTTAAGGGGAAAATTCCGTGGATGGTACCGGCAAATATTTTATAACGGGTGGGTATTTATGTATGTGGTGCATATGTAGGATATATTATATAAAATACACAAATTGAGAATATTAGCAATATATGTATATATAAGCAGAGCTTAGCGGAATTTTATTGAGGGAGAGAGATTTGCGAGAACGGTGTTTCGTGCGGATTCTTTCCAAGAACCTGTCAATTTTACCGTAGCTTGGATGAGTTCATCTAATTATTGGGTTTGAGGAATTCCGCTGCACTTATATATGCGTGTATTTTTGTGCAAGGTGTACTTACTTTGGCATCTTTTTCCTACCACCTGCTTTGTACTGGAATTGTTATTGTTGCTGCCCGGTGCCCTTTGATGCGTTGGTTTGCTGCTGCTACTTTTCTTCTCTTCTTTGTTGTTGTTGTGTTGCCGGGTACCACTTTTGCAGGTCTACTGCTTGTGGTTAAAATATATAAAACTTTGTGGCTGCGCCTTCCAACCCACTTTAATTTTTCGGCAACTTTTTACCACTATATTTATCTTTTATTTATATTTGTTTCTCTTTTTTTGAGCGTCACTGTACTTTGTTTTCTACCGTTCTTTTCTTTCCACTGCACTTTCGCATGTATTTTTAATATTTTGCAATTTTCTTTTATTCTATATAATTTTTATTACAAATTGTATTTTTTAAATAAATTTTCCTTTCCAATAACCTTTTATATAAATTCTTTGATTTTTTTTCTCTTTGTACTGATATTTTGGTTTTGTTCACTTTTATTTTCCACCGTTTCTTTTCAGCACTTAGCCACTGTACCTTTGCCTTCGTTAATTTGCCTTGGGTATCCCGTTTGATTTGTTTACTTCACCGCACTCACTTTAGGGTATGTATTTTGTGTATACATATATGTATGTATGTATTTTTATATTTTTCACATACAATTTATATTTTATGGTTTTGAATATAATTTAGGAATATTTTTATTTTTTTTTTTTGTAATGTTTATAATTGTGTTTTTGTTCTTTTTAGCACTTTGCACAGAATTTAATTTTTGCGCGTCGCGTATATTGGTTTTGTGTAATTGTTTAAATTTTATGTGTTTTTTTTTTTTTTTACTTATTTTCTTTTTTTTAGGTCACTAGTCACATTTCACTGTTGGTACCAAAGGACCATGTATAAGCTTCACTACTTATCGGGGGATCGGCCACTACTCACTCCGGAAGAAATAAACGGACGCGATAAAATTTTGGTACAAAATATAAACTCAACTTTATTAAATTTAATTTTCACAAGCAGCGAATTAGTTTACATGCGGTAAGTACGGTGGTAAGCGAAAAACTAAACTTAAAACGGTCCAGCACAATCCACTGGACAGTTCACTTCTTTTAGAGAGAGCATATATATATATGTATAAGTTGTAGGTAAACAGTAAACAGTAATTATTTTTTCCTTATTTACAGGGTACTTCAAAACAGGTAAGTATACACGGTAATTCAAAGGGTAAGCAAGGTAAGTATTTTAAGGTAAGTAATTCATATGCATATAAAGGTAATTATGATCATAGGTGAGTATAGATAGTACTTAAGTATTAAAAGGGTAAGTATAAAAAGGTATTAAAAGGTAAGTATTAAAACTTCATATTAATTCATTTCCCAGTATATTCGTTTCTCTTTTACGATTTTTTGGTCTAAAACGAATCTAATCATCGAACTCGATGAGATTATGACTCATGTCTTCAACACTTGTTATTTATAAGATTGCCCAGATGGTAGTAGAAAAAGTTTAAAGCCTCCATAGGTCATAGCTCCACAACAATTTGGCAATTTACTACGACCACTTTTACACAGCTGGGTATTTAATGTTCGGTCCCATCCGAACATAGACTTTCTTACTTGTTATTTATAAAATTGCCCACATGGTGTAGAAAAAGTTTAAAACCTCTATAGGTCATAACTCCACCACAATTTACCAACTTACCACGACCACTGTTACACAGCTTTGTATTTAATGTTCGGTCCCACCCGAACATAGACTTTCTTACTTGTTATTTATAAGATTGCCCACATGGTAGTAGAAAATGTTTAAAGCCTCCATAGGTCATAACTCCACAACAATTTACCTATTTACCACGACCACTTTTACACAGCTGGGTATTTAATGTTCGGTCCCATCCGAACATAGACTTTCTTACTTGTTATTTATAAGATTGCCCACATGGTAGTAGAAAAAGTTTACAGCCTCCATAGGTCATAACTCCACAACAATTTACCTATTTACCACGACCACTTTTACACAGCTGGGTACATAATGTTCGGTTCCACCCGAATTTAGACTTCCTTACTTATTATTTATAAGATTGCCCACAAGGTGTAGAAAAAGTTTAAAACCTCTATAGGTCATAACTCCACCACAATTTACCAACTTACCACGACCACTTTTACACAGCTGGGTATTTAATGTTCGGTCCCATCCGAACATAGACTTTCTTACTTGTTATTTATAAGATTGCGCACATGGTAGTAGAAAAAGTTTAAAGCCTCCATAGGTCATAACTCCACAACAATTTACCTATTTACCACGACCACTTTTACACAGCTGGGTACATAATGTTCGGTTCCACCCGAATTTAGACTTCCTTACTTATTATTTATAAGATTGCCCACATGGTGTAGAAAAAGTTTAAAACCTCTATAGGTCATAACTCCACCACAATTTACCAACTTACCACGACCACTTTTACACAGCTGGGTATTTAATGTTCGGTCCCATCCGAACATAGACTTTCTTACTTGTTATTTATAAGATTGCGCACATGGTAGTAGAAAAAGTTTAAAGCCTCCATAGGTCATAACTCCACAACAATTTACCTATTTACCACGACCACTTTTACACAGCTGGGTACATAATGTTCGGTTCCACCCGAATTTAGACTTCCTTACTTATTATTTATAAGATTGCCCACATGGTGTAGAAAAAGTTTAAAACCTCTATAGGTCATAGCTCCACCACAATTTACCAACTTACCACGACCACTTTTACACAGCTGGGTATTTAATGTTCGGTCCCATCCGAACATAGACTTTCTTACT
This sequence comes from Merzomyia westermanni, assembly GCA_949987695.1. Taxonomy (NCBI): domain Eukaryota; kingdom Metazoa; phylum Arthropoda; class Insecta; order Diptera; family Tephritidae; genus Merzomyia; species Merzomyia westermanni. Next base: position 93,125,625 of record OX465290.1, on the reverse strand, counting down.
TGTTATTTATAAGATTGCGCACATGGTAGTAGAAAAAGTTTAAAGCCTCCATAGGTCATAACTCCACAACAATGTACCTATTTACCACGACCACTTTTACACAGCTGGGTATATAATGTTCGGTTCCACCCGAATTTAGACTTCCTTACTTATTATTTATAAGATTGCCCACATGGTGTAGAAAAAGTTTAAAACCTCTATAGGTCATAACTCCACCACAATTTACCAACTTACCACGACCACTGTTACACAGCTTTGTATTTAATGTTCGGTCCCACCCGAACATAGACTTTCTTACTTGTTATTTATAAGATTGCCCACATGGTAGTAGAAAATGTTTAAAGCCTCCATAGGTCATAACTCCACAACAATTTACCTATTTACCACGACCACTTTTACACAGCTGGGTATTTAATGTTCGGTCCCATCCGAACATAGACTTTCTTACTTGTTATTTATAAGATTGCGCACATGGTAGTAGAAAAAGTTTAAAGCCTCCATAGGTCATAACTCCACAACAATTTACCTATTTACCACGACCACTTTTACACAGCTGGGTACATAATGTTCGGTTCCACCCGAATTTAGACTTCCTTACTTATTATTTATAAGATTGCCCACATGGTGTAGAAAAAGTTTAAAACCTCTATAGGTCATAACTCCACCACAATTTACCAACTTACCACGACCACTTTTACACAGCTGGGTATTTAATGTTCGGTCCCATCCGAACATAGACTTTCTTACTTGTTATTTATAAGATTGCGCACATGGTAGTAGAAAAAGTTTAAAGCCTCCATAGGTCATAACTCCACAACAATGTACCTATTTACCACGACCTCTTTTACACAGCTGGGTATATAATGTTCGGTTCCACCCGAATTTAGACTTCCTTACTTATTATTTATAAGATTGCCCACATGGTGTAGAAAAAGTTTAAAACCTCTATAGGTCATAACTCCACCACAATTTACCAACTTACCACGACCACTTTTACACAGCTGGGTATTTAATGTTCGGTCCCATCCGAACATAGACTTTCTTACTTGTTATTTATAAGATTGCGCACATGGTAGTAGAAAAAGTTTAAAGCCTCCATAGGTCATAACTCCACAACAATTTACCTATTTACCACGAACTCTTTTAAATAGCTGGGTATTTAATGTTCGGTTCCACCCGAAGTTAGACTTTCTTACTTGTTATTTATAAGATTGCCCACATGGTGTAGAAAAAGTTTAAAACCTCTATAGGTCATAACTCCACAACAATTTACCTATTTACCACGACCTCTTTTACATAGCTGGGTATTTCATGTTCGGTTCCACCCGAAGTTAGACTTTCTTACTTGTTATTTATAAGATTGCCACATGGTAGTAGAAAAAGTTTAGGTCATAACTCCACAACAATTTACCTATTTACCACGACCTCTTTTACATAGCTGGGTATTTAATGTTCGGTTCCACCCGAAGTTAGACTCTCTTACTTGTTATTTATAAGATTGCCACATGGTAGTAGAAAAAGTTTAGGTCATAACTCCACAACAATTTACCTATTTACCACGACCTCTTTTACATAGCTGGGTATTTCATGTTCGGTTCCACCCGAACATAGACTTTCTTACTTGTTATTTATAAGATTGCCCACATGGTAGTAGAAAAAGTTTAAAGCCTCCATAGGTCATAACTCCACAACAATTTACCTATTTACCACGACCACTTTTACACAGCTGGGTATTTAATGTTCGGTCCCATCCGAACATAGACTTTCTTACTTGTTATTTATAAGATTGCGCACATGGTAGTAGAAAAAGCTTAAAGCCTCCATAGGTCATAACTCCACAACAATTTACCTATTTACCACGACCTCTTTTACATAGCTGGGTATTTAATGTTCGGTTCCACCCGAAGTTAGACTTTCTTACTTGTTATTTATAAGATTGCCCACATGGTGTAGAAAAAGTTTAAAACCTCTATAGGTCATAACTCCACAACAATTTACCTATTTACCACGACCTCTTTTACATAGCTGGGTATTTCATGTTCGGTTCCACCCGAAGTTAGACTTTCTTACTTGTTATTTATAAGATTGCCCACATGGTAGTAGAAAAAGTTTAAAGCCTCCATAGGTCATAACTCCACAACAATTTACCTATTTACCACGACCACTTTTACACAGCTGGGTATATAATGTTCGGTTCCACCCGAATTTAGACTTCCTTACTTATTATTTATAAGATTGCCCACATGGTGTAGAAAAAGTTTAAAACCTCTATAGGTCATAACTCCACCACAATTTACCAACTTTCCACGACCACTTTTACACAGCTGGGTATTTAATGTTCGGTCCCATCCGAACATAGACTTTCTTACTTGTTATTTATAAGATTGCGCACATGGTAGTAGAAAAAGTTTAAAGCCTCCATAGGTCATAACTCCACAACAATTTACCTATTTACCACGACCACTTTTACACAGCTGGGTATATAATGTTCGGTTCCACCCGAATTTAGACTTCCTTACTTATTATTTATAAGATTGCCCACATGGTGTAGAAAAAGTTTAAAACCTCTATAGGTCATAACTCCACCACAATTTACCAACTTACCACGACCACTTTTACACAGCTGGGTATTTAATGTTCGGTCCCATCCGAACATAGACTTTCTTACTTGTTATTTATAAGATTGCGCACATGGTAGTAGAAAAAGTTTAAAGCCTCCATAGGTCATAACTCCACAACAATTTACCTATTTACCACGACCTCTTTGACATAGCTTTGTATTTAATGTTCGGTCCCACCCGAACATAGACATTCTTACTTGTTATTTATAAGATTGCCCACATGGTAGTAGAAAAAGTTTAAAGCCTCCATAGGTCATAACTCCACAACAATTTACCTATTTACCACGACCACTTTTACACAGCTGGGTATTTAATGTTCGGTCCCATCCGAACATAGACTTTCTTACTTGTTATTTATAAGATTGCGCACATGGTAGTAGAAAAAGTTTAAAGCCTCCATAGGTCATAACTCCACAACAATTTACCTATTTACCACGACCTCTTTTACACAGCTGGGTATTTAATGTTCGGTTCCACCCGAAGTTAGACTTTCTTACTTGTTATTTATAAGATTGCCCACATGGTGTAGAAAAAGTTTAAAACCTCTATAGGTCATAACTCCACAACAATTTACCTATTTACCACGACCTCTTTTACATAGCTGGGTATTTCATGTTCGGTTCCACCCGAAGTTAGACTTTCTTACTTGTTATTTATAAGATTGCCACATGGTAGTAGAAAAAGTTTAGGTCATAACTCCACAACAATTTACTTATTTACCACGACCTCTTTTACATAGCTGGGTATTTAATGTTCGGTTCCACCCGAAGTTAGACTTTCTTACTTGTTATTTATAAGATTGCCCACATGGTGTAGAAAAAGTTTAAAACCTCTATAGGTCATAACTCCACAACAATTTACCTATTTACCACGACCTCTTTTACATAGCTGGGTATTTCATGTTCGGTTTCACCCGAAGTTAGACTTTCTTACTTGTTATTTATAAGATTGCCACATGGTAGTAGAAAAAGTTTAGGTCATAACTCCACAACAATTTACCTATTTACCACGACCTCTTTTACATAGCTGGGTATTTAATGTTCGGTTCCACCCGAAGTTAGACTTTCTTACTTGTTATTTATAAGATTGCCCACATGGTGTAGAAAAAGTTTTAAACCTCTATAGGTCATAACTCCACAACAATTTACCTATTTACCACGACCTCTTTTACATAGCTGGGTATTTAACGTTCGGTTCCACCCGAAGTTAGACTTTCTTACTTGTTATTTATAAGATTGCCCACATGGTGTAGAAAAAGTTTAAAACCTCTATAGGTCATAACTCCACCACAATTTACCAACTTACCACGACCACTTTTACACAGCTTTGTATTTAATGTTCGGTCCCACCCGAACATAGACTTTCTTACTTGTTATTTATAAGATTGCCCACATGGTAGTAGAAAAAGTTTAAAGCCTCCATAGGTCATAACTCCACAACAATTTACCTATTTACCACGACCACTTTTACACAGCTTTGTATTTAATGTTCGGTCCCACCCGAACATAGACTTTCTTACTTGTTATTTATAAGATTGCCCACATGGTAGTAGAAAAAGTTTAAAGCCTCCATAGGTCATAACTCCACAACAATTTACCTATTTACCACGACCTCTTTTACAAAGCTGGGTATTTAATGTTCGGTTCCACCCGAACTTAGAATTTCTTACTTGTTATTTATAAGAATGCCCACATGGTGTAGAAAAAGTTTAAAACCTCTATATTTCATAACTCCACAACAATTTACCTATTTACCACGACCTCTTTTACATAGCTGGGTATTTAATGTTCGGTTCCACCCGAAGTTAGACTTTCTTACTTGTTATTTATAAGATTGCCCACATGGTGTAGAAAAAGTTTAAAACCTCTATAGGTCATAACTCCACCACAATTTACCAACTTACCACGACCACTTTTACACAGCTTTGTATTTAATGTTCGGTCCCACCCGAACATAGACTTTCTTACTTGTTATTTATAAGATTGCCCACATGGTGTAGAAAAAGTTTAAAACCTCTATAGGTCATAACTCCACCACAATTTACAAACTTACCACGGCCACTGTTACACAGTTTTGTATTTAATGTTCGGTCCCACCCGAACATAGACTTTCTTACTTGTTATTTATAAGATTGCCCACATGGTAGTAGAAAAAGTTTAAAGCCTCCATAGGTCATAACTCCACAACAATTTAGCAATTTACTACGACCACTTTTACACAGCTGGGTATTTAATGTTCGGTTCCACCCGAACTTAGAATTTCTTACTTGTTATTTATAAGATTGCCCACATGGTGTAGAAAAAGTTTAAAACCTCTATAGGTCATAACTCCACCACAATTTACAAACTTGCCACGACCACTGTTACACAGCTTTGTATTTAATGTTCGGTCCCACCCGAACATAGACTTTCTTACTTGTTATTTATAAGATTGCCCACGTGGTAGTAGAAAAAGTTTAAAGCCTCCATAGGTCATAACTCCACAACAATTTACCTATTTACCAGGACCACTTTTACACAGCTGGGTATTTAATGTTCGGTTCCCCCCGAACTTAGAATTTCTTACTTGTTATTTATAAGATTGTCCACATGGTGTAGAAAAAGTTTAAAACCTCTATAGGTCATAACTCCACCACAATTTACAAACTTACCACGACCACTGTTACACAGCTTTGTATGTAATGTTCGGTCCCACCCGAACATAGACTTTCTTACTTGTTATTTATAAAATTGCCCACATGGTAGTAGAAAAAGTTTAAAGCCTCCATAGGTCATAACTCCACAACAATTTACCTATTTACCACGACCACTTTTACACAGCTGGGTATTTAATGTTCGGTTCCACCCAAACTTAGAATTTCTTACTTGTTATTTATAAGATTGCCCACATGGTGTAGAAAAAGTTTAAAACCTCTATAGGTCATAACTCCACAACAATTTACCTATTTACCACGACCTCTTTTACATAGCTGGTTATTTAATGTTCGGTTCCACCCGAAGTTAGACTTTCTTACTTGTTATTTATAAGATTGCCCACATGGTGTAGAAAAAGTTTAAAACCTCTATAGGTCATAACTCCACCACAATTTACCAACTTACCACGACCACTTTTACACAGCTTTGTATTTAATGTTCGGTCCCACCCGAACATAGACTTATTTACTTGTTATTTATAAGATTGCCCACATGGTAGAAGAAAAAGTTTAAAGCCTCCATAGGTCATAACTCCACAACAATTTACCTATTTACCACGACCACTTTTACACAGCTGGGTATTTAATGTTCGGTTCCACCCAAGTTAGACTTTCTTACTTGTTATCTATAAGATTGCCCACATGGTATAGAAAAAGCTTAAAACATCTATAGGTCATAACTCCACCACAATTTACCAATTTACTACGATCACTTTTACACAGCTGGGTATTTAATGTTCGGTTCCACCCGAATGTTCTTACTTGTTATTTATAAGATTGCCCCCATGGTGGTAGAAAAAGTTTAAAGCATCTAGAGGTCATAAGTCCACAACAATTTACCTATTTACCACGACCACTTTTACACAGCTGGGTATTTAATGTTCGGTTGCACCCAAACTTAGAATTTCGTACTTGTTATTTATAAGATTGTCCACATGGTGTAGAAAAAGTTTAAAACCTCTATAGGTCATAACTCCACAACAATTTACCTATTTACCACGACCTCTTCTACATAGCTGGGTATTTAATGTTCGGTTCCACCCGAATGTTCTTACTTGTTATTTATAAGATTGCCCCCATGGTGGTAGAAAAAGTTTAAAGCATCTAGAGGTCATAAGTCCACAACAGTTTACCAATTTACCACGACCACTTTTACACAGCTGGGTATTTAATGTTCGGTTCCACCCGAACTTAGACTTCCTTACTTGTTAGTTATAAGATTGCCCACATGGTAGTAGAAAAAGTTTAAAACCTCTATAGGTCATAACTCCACAACAATTTACAAATTTATCACGACCAATTTTATACAGCTGGGTATTTAATGTTCGGTTCCACCCGAATGTTCCCACTTGTTATTTATAAGATTGCCCACATGGTGGTAGAAAAAGTTTAAAACATCTAGAGGTCATAACTCCACAACAATTTACCAATTTACCACGACCACTTTTCCATAGCTGGGTATTCAATGTTCGGTTCCACCCAAAGTTAGACTTCCTTACTTGTTATTTATAAGATTGCCCACATGGTAGTAGAAAAGGTTTAAAACCTCTATAGGTCATAACTCCACAACAATTTACCAACTTACCACGACCACTTTTACACAGCTGGGTATTTAATGTTCGGTTCCACCCGAACTTAGACTTCCTTACTTTTTATTTATAAGATTGCCCACATGGTAGTAGAAAAAGTTTAAAACCTCTAAAAGTCATAACTCCACAACAATTTACTAACTTACCACGACCACTTTTACATAGCTGGGTATTTCATGTTCGGTTCCACCCGAAGTTAGACTTTCTTACTTGTTATTTATAAGATTGCCACATGGTAGTAGAAAAAGTTTAGGTCATAACTCCACAACAATTTACTTATTTACCACGACCTCTTTTACATAGCTGGGTATTTAATGTTCGGTTCCACCCGAAGTTAGACTTTCTTACTTGTTATTTATAAGATTGCCCACATGGTGTAGAAAAAGTTTAAAACCTCTATAGGTCATAACTCCACAACAATTTACCTATTTACCACGACCTCTTTTACATAGCTGGTTATTTAATGTTCGGTTCCACCCGAAGTTAGACTTTCTTACTTGTTATTTATAAGACTGCCCACATGGTGTAGAAAAAGTTTAAAACCTCTATAGGTCATAACTCCACCACAATTTACCAACTTACCACGACCACTTTTACACAGCTTTGTATTTAATGTTCGGTCCCACCCGAACATAGACTTTCTTACTTGTTATTTATAAGATTGCCCACATGGTAGTAGAAAAAGTTTAAAGCATCTAGAGGTCATAAGTCCACAATAATTTACCAATTTACCACGACCACTTTTACACAGCTGGGTATTTAATGTTCGGTTCCACCCGAACTTAGACTTCCTTACTTGTTATTTATAAGATTGCCCACATGGTATAGAAAAAGCTTAAAACATCTATAGGTCATAACTCCACCACAATTTACCAATTTACTACGATCACTTTTACACAGCTGGGTATTTAATGTTCGGTTCCACCCGAATGTTCTTACTTGTTATTTATAAGATTGCCCCCATGGTGGTAGAAAAAGTTGAAAGCATCTAGAGGTCATAAGTCCACAACAATTTACCAATTTACCACGACCACTTTTACACAGCTGGGTATTTAATGTTCGGTTCCACCCGAACTTAGACTTCCTTACTTGTTATTTGTAAGATTGCCCACATGGTAGTAGAAAAAGTTTAAATCCTCTATAGGTCATAACTCCACAACAATTTACAAATTTATCACGACCACTTTTATACAGCTGGGTATTTAATGTTCGGTTCCACCCGAATGTTCCCACTTGTTATTTATAAGATTGCCCACATGGTGGTAGAAAAAGTTTAAAACATCTAGAGGTCATAACTCAACAACAATTTACCAATTTACCACGACCACTTTTCCATAGCTGGGTATTCAATGTTCGGTTCCACCCAAAGTTAGACTTCCTTACTTGTTATTTATAAGATTGCCCACATGGTAGTAGAAAAGGTTTAAAACCTCTATAGGTCATAACTCCACAACAATTTACCAACTTACCACGACCACTTTTACACAGCTGGGTATTTAATGTTCGGTTCCACCCGAACTTAGACTTCCTTACTTTTTATTTATAAGATTGCCCACATGGTAGTAGAAAAAGTTTAAAACCTCTAAAAGTCATAACTCCACAAGAATTTACTAACTTACCACGACCACTTTTACACAGCTGGGTATTTAATGTTCGGTTCCACCCGAACTTAGACTTCCTTACTTGTTATTTATAAGATTGCCCACATGGTATAGAAAAAGCTTAAAACATCTATAGGTCATAACTCCACCACAATTTACCAATTTACTACGATCACTTTTACACAGCTGGGTATTTAATGTTCGGTTCCACCCGAATGTTCTTACTTGTTATTTATAAGATTCCCACATGGTAGTAGAAAAAGTTTAAAGCCTCCATACGTCATAACTCCACAACAATTTACCTATTTACCACGACCACTTTTACACAGCTGGGTATTTAATGTTCGGTCCCACCCGAACTTAGACTTCCTTACTTTTTATTTATAAGATTGCCCACATGGTAGTAGAAAAGGTTTAAAACCTCTATAGGTCATAACTGCACAACAATTTACCAACTTACCACGACCACTGTTACACAGCTTTGTATTTAATGTTCGGTCCTACCCGAACATAGACTTTCTTACTTGTTATTTATAAGATTGCCCACATGGTAGTAGAAAAAGTTTAAAGCCTCCATAGGTCAAAACTCCACCACAATTTACCAACTTACCACGACCACTGTTACACAGCTTTGTATTTAATGTTCGGTCCCACCCGAACATAGACTTTCTTACTTGTTATTTATAAGATTGCCCACATGGTAGTAGAAAAAGTTTAAAGCCTCCATAGGTCATAACTCCACCACAATTTACCAACTTACCACGACCACTGTTACACAGCTTTGTATTTAATGTTCGGTCCCACCCGAACATAGACTTTCTTACTTGTTATTTATAAGATTGCCCACATGGTAGTAGAAAAAGTTTAAAGCCTCCATAGGTCATAACTCCACCACAATTTACCAACTTACCACGACCACTGTTACACAGCTTTGTATTTAATGTTCGGTCCCACCCGAACATAGACTTTCTTACTTGTTATTTATAAGATTGCCCACATGGTAGTAGAAAAAGTTTAAAGCCTCTATAGGTCATAACTGCACAACAATTTACCAACTTACCACGACCACTTTTACACAGCTGGGTATTTAATGTTCGGTTCCACCCAAACTTAGAATTTCTTACTTGTTATTTATAAGATTGTCCACATGGTGTAGAAAAAGTTTAAAGCATCTAGAGGTCATAAGTCCACAACAATTTACCAATTTACCACGACCACTTTTACACAGCTGGGTATTTAATATTCGGTTCCACCCGAACTTAGAATTTCTTACTTGTTATTTACAAGATTGCCCACATGGTAGTAGAAAAAGTTTAAAGCCTCCATAGGTCATAACTCCACCACAATTTACCAACTTACCACGACCACTGTTACACAGCTTTGTATTTAATGTTCGGTCCCACCCGAACATAGACTTTCTTACTTGTTATTTATAAGATTGCCCACATGGTAGTAGAAAAAGTTTAAAGCCTCCATAGGTCATAACTCCACAACAATTTACCTATTTACCACGACCACTTTTACACAGCTGGGTATTTAATGTTCGGTCCCACCCGAACTTAGACTTCCTTACTTTTTATTTATAAGATTGCCCACATGGTAGTAGAAAAGGTTTAAAACCTCTATAGGTCATAACTGCACAACAATTTACCAACTTACCACGACCACTTTTACACAGCTGGGTATTTAATGTTCGGTTCCACCCGAACTTAGACTTCCTTACTTGTTATTTATAAGATTGCCCACATGGTAGTAGAAAAGGTTTAAAACCTCTATAGGTCATAACTCCACAACAATTTACCAACTTATCACGACCACTTTTACACAGCTGGGTATTCAATGTTCGGTTCCACCCAAAGTTAGACTTCCTTACTTGTTATTTATAAGATTGCCCACATGGTAGTAGAAAAGGTTTAAAACCTCTATAGGTCATAACTCCACAACAATTTACCAACTTACCACGACCACTTTTACACAGCTGGGTATTTCATGTTCGGTTCCACCCGAACTTAGACTTCCTTACTTGTTATTTATAAGATTGCCCACATGGTAGTAGAAAAGGTTTAAAACCTCTATAGGTCATAACTCCACAACAATTTACCAACTTACCACGACCACTTTTACACAGCTGGGTATTTAATGTTCGGTTCCACCCGAACTTAGACTTCCTTACTTGTTATTTATAAGATTGCCCACATGGTAGTAGAAAAGGTTTAAAACCTCTATAGGTCATAACTCCACAACAATTTACCAACTTACCACGACCACTTTTACACAGCTGGGTATTCAATGTTCGGTTCCACCCAAAGTTAGACTTCCTTACTTGTTATTTATAAGATTGCCCACATGGTAGTAGAAAAGGTTTAAAACCTCTATAGGTCATAACTCCACAACAATTTACCAACTTACCACGACCACTTTTACACAGCTGGGTATTTAATGTTCGGTTCCACCCAAACTTAGAATTTCTTACTTGTTATTTATAAGATTGTCCACATGGTGTAGAAAAAGTTTAAAACCTCTATAGGTCATAACTCCACAACAATTTACCTATTTACCACGACCTCTTTTACATAGCTGGTTATTTAATGTTCGGTTCCACCCGAAGTTAGACTTTCTTACTTGTTATTTATAAGATTGCCCACATGGTAGTAGAAAAGGTTTAAAACCTCTATAGGTCATAACTCCACAACAATTTACCAACGTACCACGACCACTTTTACACAGCTGGGTATTTAATGTTCGGTTCCACCTGAACTTAGATTTTCTTACTTGTTATTTAGAAGATTACCCACATGGTAGTAGAAAAAGTTTAAAACCTCTAAAGGTCATAACTCCACAACAATTTATCAATTTACCACGACCACTTTTACATAGCTGGGTATTCAATGTTCGGTTCCACCCAAAGTTAGACTTTCTTACTTGTTATCTATAAGATTGCCCACATGGTATAGAAAAAGCTTAAAACATCTATAGGTCATAACTCCACCACAATTTACCAATTTACTACGATCACTTTTACACAGCTGGGTATTTAATGTTCGGTTCCACCCGAATGTTCTTACTTGTTATTTATAAGATTGTCCCCATGGTGGTAGAAAAAGTTTAAAGCATCTAGAGGTCATAAGTCCACAACAATTTCCAATTTACCACGACCACTTTTACACAGCTGGGTATTTAATGTTCGGTTCCACCCGAACTTAGACTTCCTTACTTGTTATTTATAAGATTGCCCACATGGTAGTAGATAAAGTTTAAAACCTCTATAGGTCATAACTCCACAACAATTTACTAATTTATCACGACCACTTTTATACAGCTGGGTATTTAATGTTCGGTTCCACCCGAATGTTCCCACTTGTTATTTATAAGATTGCCCACATGGTGGTAGAAAAAGTTTAAAACATCTAGAGGTCATAACTCCACAACAATTTACCAACTTACCACGACCACTTTTACACAGCTGGGTATTTAATGTTCGGTTCCACCCAAGCTTAGAATTTCTTACTTGTTATTTATAAGATTGCCCACATGGTTTAGAAAAAGTTTAAAACCTCTATAGGTCATAACTCCACAACAATTTACCTATTTACCACGACCTCTTTTACATAGCTGGTTATTTAATGTTCGGTTCCACCCGAAGTTAGACTTTCTTACTTGTTATTTATAAGATTGCCCACATGGTGTAGAAAAAGTTTAAAACCTCTATAGGTCATAACTCCACCACAATTTACCAACTTACCACGACCACTTTTACACAGCTTTGTAACATAGACTTTCTTACTTGTTATTTATAAGATTGCCCACATGGTAGTAGAAAAAGTTTAAAGCATCTAGAGGTCATAAGTCCACAACAATTTACCAATTTACCACGACCACTTTTACACAGCTGGGTATTCAATGTTCGGTTCCACCCAAAGTTAGACTTCCTTACTTGTTATTTATAAGATTGCCCACATGGTAGTAGAAAAGGTTTAAAACCTCTATAGGTCATAACTCCACAACAATTTACCAACATACCACGACCACTTTTACACAGCTGGGTATTTAATGTTCGGTTCCACCCGAACTTAGACTTCCTTACTTTTTATTTATAAGATTGCCCACATGGTAGTAGAAAAAGTTTAAAACCTCTAAAAGTCATAACTCCACAACAATTTACTAACTTACCACGACCACTTTTACACAGCTGGGTATTTAATGTTCGGTTCCACCCGAACTTAGACTTCCTTACTTGTTATTTATAAGATTGCCCACATGGTATAGAAAAAGCTTAAAACATCTATAGGTCATAACTCCACCACAATTTACCAATTTACTACGATCACTTTTACACAGCTGGGTATTTAATGTTCGGTTCCACCCGAATGTTCTTACTTGTTATTTATAAGATTGCCCCCATGGTGGTAGAAAAAGTTTAAAGCATCTAGAGGTCATAAGTCCACAACAATTTACCAATTTACCACGACCACTTTTACACAGCTGGGTATTTAATGTTCGGTTCCACCCGAACTTAGACTTCCTTACTTGTTATTTATAAGATTGCCCACATGGTAGTAGAAAAAGTTTAAAACCTCTATAGGTCATAACTCCACAACAATTTACAAATTTATCACGACCACTTTTATACAGCTGGGTATTTAATGTTCGGTTCCACCCGAATGTTCCCACTTGTTATTTATAAGATTGCCCACATGGTGGTAGAAAAAGTTTAAAACATCTAGAGGTCATAACTCAACAACAATTTACCAATTTACCACGACCACTTTTCCATAGCTGGGTATTCAATGTTCGGTTGCACCCAAAGTTTGACTTCCTTACTTGTTATTTATAAGATTGCCCACATGGTAGTAGAAAAGGTTTAAAGCCTCCATACGTCATAACTCCACAACAATTTACCTATTTACCACGACCACTTTTACACAGCTGGGTATTTAATGTTCGGTTCCACCCGAATGTTCTTACTTGTTATTTATAAGATTGCCCACATGGTAGTAGGAAAAGTTTAAAGCCTCCATACGTCATAACTCCACAACAATTTACAAACTTACCACGACCACTGTTACACAGCTTTGTATGTAATGTTCGGTCCCACCCGAACATAGACTTTCTTACTTGTTATTTATAAGATTGCCCACATGGTAGTAGAAAAAGTTTAAAGCCTCCATAGGTCATAACTCCACAACAATTTACCAATTTACCACGACCACTTTTACACAGCTGGGTATTTAATGTTCGGTTCCACCCGAACTTAGACTTCCTTACTTGTTATTTATAAGATTGCCCACATGGTAGTAGAAAAAGTTTAAAACCTCTATAGGTCATAACTCCACAACAATTTACAAATTTATCACGACCACTTTTATACAGCTGGGTATTTAATGTTCGGTTCCACCCGAATGTTCCCACTTGTTATTTATAAGATTGCCCACATGGTTGTAGAAAAAGTTTAAAACATCTAGAGGTCATAACTCAACAACAATTTACCAATTTACCACGACCACTTTTCCATAGCTGGGTATTCAATGTTCGGTTGCACCCAAAGTTTGACTTCCTTACTTGTTATTTATAAGATTGCCCACATGGTAGTAGAAAAGGTTTAAAGCCTCCATACGTCATAACTCCACAACAATTTACCTATTTACCACGACCACTTTTACACAGCTGGGTATTTAATGTTCGGTTCCACCCGAATGTTCTTACTTGTTATTTATAAGATTGCCCACATGGTAGTAGGAAAAGTTTAAAGCCTCCATACGTCATAACTCCACAACAATTTACAAACTTACCACGACCACTGTTACACAGCTTTGTATGTAATGTTCGGTCCCACCCGAACATAGACTTTCTTACTTGTTATTTATAAGATTGCCCACATGGTAGTAGAAAAAGTTTAAAGCCTCCATAGGTCATAACTCCACAACAATTTACCTATTTACCACGACCACTTTTACACAGCTGGGTATTTAATGTTCGGTTCCACCCGAACTTAGACTTCCTTACTTGTTATTTATAAGATTGCCCTCATGGTAGTAGAAAAGGTTTAAAACCTCTATAGGTCATAACTCCACAACAATTTACCAACTTACCACGACCACTTTTACACAGCTGGGTATTTAATGTTCGGTTCCACCCGAACTTAGACTTCCTTACTTGTTATTTATAAGATTGCCCACATGGTAGTAGAAAAGGTTTAAAACCTCTATAGGTCATAACTCCACCACAATTTACTAATTTATCACGACCACTTTTATACAGCTGGGTATTTAATGTTCGGTTCCACCCGAATGTTCCCACTTGTTATTTATAAGATTGCCCACATGGTGGTAGAAAAAGTTTAAAACATCTAGAGGTCATAACTCCACAACAATTTACCAATTTACCACGACCACTTTTACACAGCTGGGTATTTAATGTTCGGTTCCACCCGAACTTAGACTTCCTTACTTGTTATTTATAAGATTGCCCACATGGTAGTAGAAAAAGTTTAAAACCTCTATAGGTCATAACTCCACAACAATTTACCTATTTACCACGACCACTTTTACACAGCTGGGTATTTAATGTTCGGTTCCACCCGAATGTTCTTACTTGTTATTTATAAGATTGCCCACATGGTAGTAGAAAAAGTTTAAAGCCTCCATACGTCATAACTCCACAACAATTTACCTATTTACCACGACCACTTTTACACAGCTGGGTATTTAATGTTCGGTTCCACCCGAACTTAGAATTTCTTACTTGTTATTTATAAGATTGCCCACATGGTAGTAGAAAAAGTTTAAAGCCTCCATAGGTCATAACTCCACAACAATTTACCAACTTACCACGACCACTGTTACACAGCTTTGTATTTAATGTTCGGTCCCACCCGAACATAGACTTTCTTACTTGTTATTTATAAGATTGCCCACATGGTAGTAGAAAAAGTTTAAAGCCTCCATAGGTCATAACTCCACAACAATTTACCTATTTACCACGACCACTTTTACACAGCTGGGTATTTAATGTTCGGTCCCACCCGAACTTAGACTTCCTTACTTTTTATTTATAAGATTGCCCACATGGTAGTAGAAAAGGTTTAAAACCTCTATAGGTCATAACTGCACAACAATTTACCAACTTACCACGACCACTTTTACACAGCTGGGTATTTAATGTTCGGTTCCACCCGAACTTAGACTTCCTTACTTGTTATTTATAAGATTGCCCACATGGTAGTAGAAAAGGTTTAAAACCTCTATAGGTCATAACTCCACAACAATTAACCAACTTACCACGACCACTTTTACACAGCTGGGTATTCAATGTTCGGTTCCACCCAAAGTTAGACTTCCTTACTTGTTATTTATAAGATTGCCCACATGGTAGTAGAAAAGGTTTAAAACCTCTATAGGTCATAACTCCACAACAATTTACCAACTTACCACGACCACTTTTACACAGCTGGGTATTTAATGTTCGGTTCCACCCAAACTTAGAATTTCTTACTTGTTATTTATAAGATTGTCCACATGGTGTAGAAAAAGTTTAAAACCTCTATAGGTCATAACTCCACAACAATTTACCTATTTACCACGACCTCTTTTACATAGCTGGTTATTTAATGTTCGGTTCCACCCGAAGTTAGACTTTCTTACTTCTTATTTATAAGATTGCCCACATGGTAGTAGAAAAGGTTTAAAACCTCTATAGGTCATAACTCCACAACAATTTACCAACGTACCACGACCACTTTTACACAGCTGGGTATTTAATGTTCGGTTCCACCCGAATGTTCTTACTTGTTATTTATAAGATTACCCCCATGGTAGTAGAAAAAGTTTAAAACCTCTAAAGGTCATAACTCCACAACAATTTATCAATTTACCACGACCACTTTTACATAGCTGGGTATTCAATGTTCGGTTCCACCCAAAGTTAGACTTTCTTACTTGTTATTTATAAGATTGCCCACATGGTATAGAAAAAGCTTAAAACATCTATAGGTCATAACTCCACCACAATTTACCAATTTACTACGATCACTTTTACACAGCTGGGTATTTAATGTTCGGTTCCACCCGAATGTTCTTACTTGTTATTTATAAGATTGCCCACATGGTGGTAGAAAAAGTTTAAAACATCTAGAGGTCATAACTCCACAACAATTTACCAACTTACCACGACCACTTTTACACAGCTGGGTATTTAATGTTCGGTTCCACCCGAATGTTCTTACTTGTTATTTATAAGATTACCCCCATGGTAGTAGAAAAAGTTTAAAACCTCTAAAGGTCATAACTCCACAACAATTTATCAATTTACCACGACCACTTTTACATAGCTGGGTATTCAATGTTCGGTTCCACCCAAAGTTAGACTTTCTTACTTGTTATTTATAAGATTGCCCACATGGTATAGAAAAAGCTTAAAACATCTATAGGTCATAACTCCACCACAATTTACCAATTTACTACGATCACTTTTACACAGCTGGGTATTTAATGTTCGGTTCCACCCGAATGTTCTTACTTGTTATTTATAAGATTGCCCACATGGTGGTAGAAAAAGTTTAAAACATCTAGAGGTCATAACTCCACAACAATTTACCAACTTACCACGACCACTTTTACACAGCTGGGTATTTAATGTTCGGTTCCACCCGAATGTTCTTACTTGTTATTTATAAGATTACCCCCATGGTAGTAGAAAAAGTTTAAAACCTCTAAAGGTCATAACTCCACAACAATTTATCAATTTACCACGACCACTTTTACATAGCTGGGTATTCAATGTTCGGTTCCACCCAAAGTTAGACTTTCTTACTTGTTATTTATAAGATTGCCCACATGGTATAGAAAAAGCTTAAAACATCTATAGGTCATAACTCCACCACAATTTACCAATTTACTACGATCACTTTTACACAGCTGGGTATTTAATGTTCGGTTCCACCCGAATGTTCTTACTTGTTATTTATAAGATTGCCCACATGGTGGTAGAAAAAGTTTAAAACATCTAGAGGTCATAACTCCACAACAATTTACCAACTTACCACGACCACTTTTACACAGCTGGGTATTTAATGTTCGGTTCCACCCAAACTTAGACTTCCTTACTTGTTATTTATAAGATTGCCCACATGGTAGTAGAAAAAGGTTTAAAACCTCTATAGGTCATAACTCCACAACAATTAACCAACTTACCACGACCACTTTTACACAGCTGGGTATTCAATGTTCGGTTCCACCCAAAGTTAGACTTCCTTACTTGTTATTTATAAGATTGCCCACATGGTAGTAGAAAAGGTTTAAAACCTCTATAGGTCATAACTCCACAACAATTTACCAACTTACCACGACCACTTTTACACAGCTGGGTATTTAATGTTCGGTTCCACCCAAACTTAGAATTTCTTACTTGTTATTTATAAGATTGTCCACATGGTGTAGAAAAAGTTTAAAACCTCTATAGGTCATAACTCCACAACAATTTACCTATTTACCACGACCTCTTTTACATAGCTGGTTATTTAATGTTCGGTTCCACCCGAAGTTAGACTTTCTTACTTCTTATTTATAAGATTGCCCACATGGTAGTAGAAAAGGTTTAAAACCTCTATAGGTCATAACTCCACAACAATTTACCAACGTACCACGACCACTTTTACACAGCTGGGTATTTAATGTTCGGTTCCACCCGAATGTTCTTACTTGTTATTTATAAGATTACCCCCATGGTAGTAGAAAAAGTTTAAAACCTCTAAAGGTCATAACTCCACAACAATTTATCAATTTACCACGACCACTTTTACATAGCTGGGTATTCAATGTTCGGTTCCACCCAAAGTTAGACTTTCTTACTTGTTATTTATAAGATTGCCCACATGGTATAGAAAAAGCTTAACACATCTATAGGTCATAACTCCACCACAATTTACCAATTTACTACGATCACT
Source organism: Merzomyia westermanni (assembly GCA_949987695.1). Classification (NCBI taxonomy): domain Eukaryota; kingdom Metazoa; phylum Arthropoda; class Insecta; order Diptera; family Tephritidae; genus Merzomyia; species Merzomyia westermanni. Next base: position 93,107,182 of record OX465290.1, on the reverse strand, counting down.
TTTACACAGCTGGGTATTTAATGTTCGGTTCCACCCGAATGTTCTTACTTGTTATTTATAAGATTGCCCACATGGTGGTAGAAAAAGTTTAAAGCATCTAGAGGTCATAAGTCCACAACAATTTCCAATTTACCACGACCACTTTTACACAGCTGGGTATTTAATGTTCGGTTCCACCCGAACTTAGACTTCCTTACTTGTTATTTATAAGATTTCCCACATGGTAGTAGAAAAAGTTTAAAACCTCTATAGGTCATAACTCCACAACAATTTACTAATTTATCACGACCACTTTTATACAGCTGGGTATTTAATGTTCGGTTCCACCCGAATGTTCCCACTTGTTATTTATAAGATTGCCCACATGGTGGTAGAAAAAGTTTAAAACATCTAGAGGTCATAACTCCACAACAATTTACCAACTTACCACGACCACTTTTACACAGCTGGGTATTTAATGTTCGGTTCCACCCAAACTTAGAATTTCTTACTTATTATTTATAAGATTGCCCACATGGTTTAGAAAAAGTTTAAAACCTCTATAGGTCATAACTCCACAACAATTTACCTATTTACCACGACCTCTGTTACATAGCTGGTTATTTAATGTTCGGTTCCACCCGAAGTTAGACTTTCTTACTTGTTATTTATAAGATTGCCCACATGGTGTAGAAAAAGTTTAAAACCTCTATAGGTCATAACTCCACCACAATTTACCAACTTACCACGACCACTTTTACACAGCTTTGTATTTAATGTTCGGTCCCACCCGAACATAGACTTTCTTACTTGTTATTTATAAGATTGCCCACATGGTAGTAGAAAAAGTTTAAAGCATCTAGAGGTCATAAGTCCACAACAATTTACCAATTTACCACGACCACTTTTACACAGCTGGGTATTCAATGTTCGGTTCCACCCAAAGTTAGACTTCCTTACTTGTTATTTATAAGATTGCCCACATGGTAGTAGAAAAGGTTTAAAACCTCTAAAAGTCATAACTCCACAACAATTTACTAACTTACCACGACCACTTTTACACAGCTGGGTATTTAATGTTCGGTTCCACCCGAACTTAGACTTCCTTACTTGTTATTTATAAGATTGCCCACATGGTGTAGGAAAAGTTTAAAACCTCTATAGGTCATAACTCCACAACAATTTACCTATTTACCACGACCTCTTTTACATAGCTGGTTATTTAATGTTCGGTTCCACCCGAAGTTAGACTTTCTTACTTGTTATTTATAAGATTGCCCACATGGTGTAGGAAAAGTTTAAAACCTCTATAGGTCATAACTCCACCACAATTTACCAACTTACCACGACCACTTTTACACAGCTTTGTATTTAATGTTCGGTCCCACCCGAACATAGACTTTCTTACTTGTTATTTATAAGATTGCCCACATGGTAGTAGAAAAAGTTTAAAACCTCTATAGGTCATAACTCCACAACAATTTACAAATTTATCACGACCACTTTTATACAGCTGGGTATTTAATGTTCGGTTCCACCCGAATGTTCCCACTTGTTATTTATAAGATTGCCCACATGGTGGTAGAAAAAGTTTAAAACATCTAGAGGTCATAACTCAACAACAATTTACCAATTTACCACGACCACTTTTCCATAGCTGGGTATTCAATGTTCGGTTCCACCCAAAGTTAGACTTCCTTACTTGTTATTTATAAGATTGCCCACATGGTAGTAGAAAAGGTTTAAAGCCTCCATACGTCATAACTCCACAACAATTTACCTATTTACCACGACCACTTTTACACAGCTGGGTATTTAATGTTCGGTTCCACCCGAATGTTCTTACTTGTTATTTATAAGATTGCCCACATGGTAGTAGAAAAAGTTTAAAGCCTCCATACGTCATAACTCCACAACAATTTACCTATTTACCACGACCACTTTTACACAGCTGGGTATTTAATGTTCGGTTCCACCCGAACTTAGAATTTCTTACTTGTTATTTATAAGATTGCCCACATGGTAGTAGAAAAAGTTTAAAACCTCTATAGGTCATAACTCCACCACAATTTACAAACTTACCACGACCACTGTTACACAGCTTTGTATGTAATGTTCGGTCCCACCCGAACATAGACTTTCTTACTTGTTATTTATAAGATTGCCCACATGGTAGTAGAAAAGGTTTAAAACCTCTATAGGTCATAACTCCACAACAATTTACCTATTTACCACGACCACTTTTACACAGCTGGGTATTTAATGTTCGGTTCCACCCAAACTTAGAATTTCTTACTTGTTATTTATAAGATTGCCCACATGGTGTAGAAAAAGTTTAAAACCTCTATAGGTCATAACTCCACAACAATTTACCTATTTACCACGACCTCTTTTACATAGCTGGTTATTTAATGTTCGGTTCCACCCGAAGTTAGACTTTCTTACTTGTTATTTATAAGATTGCCCACATGGTGTAGGAAAAGTTTAAAACCTCTATAGGTCATAACTCCACCACAATTTACCAACTTACCACGACCACTTTTACACAGCTTTGTATTTAATGTTCGGTCCCACCCGAACATAGACTTTCTTACTTGTTATTTATAAGATTGCCCACATGGTAGTAGAAAAAGTTTAAAGCCTCCATAGGTCATAACTCCACAACAATTTACCTATTTACCACGACCACTTTTACACAGCTGGGTATTTAATGTTCGGTTCCACCCAAAGTTTGACTTTCTTACTTGTTATCTATAAGATTGCCCACATGGTATAGAAAAAGCTTAAAACATCTATAGGTCATAGCTCCACCACAATTTACCAATTTACTACGATCACTTTTACACAGCTGGGTATTTAATGTTCGGTTCCACCCGAATGTTCTTACTTGTTATTTATAAGATTGCCCCCATGGTAGTAGAAAAAGTTTAAAGCATCTAGAGGTCATAAGTCCACAACAATTTACCTATTTACCACGACCACTTTTACACAGCTGGGTATTTAATGTTCGGTTCCACCCAAACTTAGAATTTCTTACTTGTTATTTATAAGATTGTCCACATGGTGTAGAAAAAGTTTAAAACCTCTATAGGTCATAACTCCACAACAATTTACCTATTTACCACGACCTCTTCTACATAGCTGGGTATTTAATGTTCGGTTCCACCCGAATGTTCTTACTTGTTATTTATAAGATTGCCCCCATGGTGGTAGAAAAAGTTTAAAGCATCTAGAGGTCATAAGTCCACAACAATTTACCAATTTACCACGACCACTTTTACACAGCTGGGTATTTAATGTTCGGTTCCACCCGAACTTAGACTTCCTTACTTGTTATTTATAAGATTGCCCACATGGTAGTAGAAAAAGTTTAAAACCTCTATAGGTCATAACTCCACAACAATTTACAAATTTATCACGACCAATTTTATACAGCTGGGTATTTAATGTTCGGTTCCACCCGAATGTTCCCACTTGTTATTTATAAGATTGCCCACATGGTGGTAGAAAAAGTTTAAAACATCTAGAGGTCATAACTCCACAACAATTTACCACGACCACTTTTACATAGCTGGGTATTCAATGTTCGGTTCCACCCAAAGTTAGACTTTCTTACTTGTTATCTATAAGATTGCCCACATGGTATAGAAAAAGCTTAAAACATCTATAGGTCATAACTCCACCACAATTTACCAATTTACTACGATCACTTTTACACAGCTGGGTATTTAATGTTCGGTTCCACCCGAATGTTCTTACTTGTTATTTATAAGATTGCCCCCATGGTGGTAGAAAAAGTTTAAAGCATCTAGAGGTCATAAGTCCACAACAATTTCCAATTTACCACGACCACTTTTACACAGCTGGGTATTTAATGTTCGGTTCCACACGAACTTAGACTTCCTTACTTGTTATTTATAAGATTTCCCACATGGTAGTAGAAAAAGTTTAAAACCTCTATAGGTCATAACTCCACAACAATTTACTAATTTATCACGACCAGTTTTATACAGCTGTGTATTTAATGTTCGGTTCCACCCGAATGTTCCCACTTGTTATTTATAAGATTGCCCACATGGTGGTAGAAAAAGTTTAAAACATCTAGAGGTCATAACTCCACAACAATTTACCAACTTACCACGACCACTTTTACACAGCTGGGTATTTAATGTTCGGTTCCACCCAAACTTAGAATTTCTTACTTATTATTTATAAGATTGCCCACATGGTTTAGAAAAAGTTTAAAACCTCTATAGGTCATAACTCCACAACAATTTACCTATTTACCACGACCTCTTTTACATAGCTGGTTATTTAATGTTCGGTTCCACCCGAAGTTAGACTTTCTTACTTGTTATTTATAAGATTGCCCACATGGTGTAGAAAAAGTTTAAAACCTCTATAGGTCATAACTCCACCACAATTTACCAACTTACCACGACCACTTTTACACAGCTTTGTATTTAATGTTCGGTCCCACCCGAACATAGACTTTCTTACTTGTTATTTATAAGATTGCCCACATGGTAGTAGAAAAAGTTTAAAGCATCTAGAGGTCATAAGTCCACAACAATTTACCAATTTACCACGACCACTTTTACACAGCTGGGTATTCAATGTTCGGTTCCACCCAAAGTTAGACTTCCTTACTTGTTATTTATAAGATTGCCCACATGGTAGTAGAAAAGGTTTAAAACCTCTATAGGTCATAACTCCACAACAATTTACCAACTTACCACGACCACTTTTACACAGCTGGGTATTTAATGTTCGGTTCCACCCGAACTTAGACTTCCTTACTTTTTATTTATAAAATTGCCCACATGGTAGTAGAAAAAGTTTAAAACCTCTAAAAGTCATAACTCCACAACAATTTACTAACTTACCACGACCACTTTTACACAGCTGGGTATTTAATGTTCGGTTCCACCCGAACTTAGACTTCCTTACTTGTTATTTATAAGATTGCCCACATGGTATAGAAAAAGCTTAAAACATCTATAGGTCATAACTCCACCACAATTTACCAATTTACTACGATCACTTTTACACAGCTGGGTATTTAATGTTCGGTTCCACCCGAATGTTCTTACTTGTTATTTATAAGATTGCCCCCATGGTGGTAGAAAAAGTTTAAAGCATCTACAGGTCATAAGTCCACAACAATTTACCAATTTACCACGACCACTTTTACACAGCTGGGTATTTAATGTTCGGTTCCACCCGAACTTAGACTTCCTTACTTGTTATTTATAAGATTGCCCACATGGTAGTAGAAAAAGTTTAAAACCTCTATAGGTCATAACTCCACAACAATTTACAAATTTATCACGACCACTTTTATACAGCTGGGTATTTAATGTTCGGTTCCACCCGAATGTTCCCACTTGTTATTTATAAGATTGCCCACATGGTGGTAGAAAAAGTTTAAAACATCTAGAGGTCATAACTCAACAACAATTTACCAATTTACCACGACCACTTTTCCATAGCTGGGTATTCAATGTTCGGTTCCACCCAAAGTTAGACTTCCTTACTTGTTATTTATAAGATTGCCCACATGGTAGTAGAAAAGGTTTAAAGCCTCCATACGTCATAACTCCACAACAATTTACCTATTTACCACGACCACTTTTACACAGCTGGGTATTTAATGTTCGGTTCCACCCGAATGTTCTTACTTGTTATTTATAAGATTGCCCACATGGTAGTAGAAAAAGTTTTAAACCTCTATAGGTCATAACTCCACCACAATTTACAAACTTACCACGACCACTGTTACACAGCTTTGTATGTAATGTTCGGTCCCACCCGAACATAGACTTTCTTACTTGTTATTTATAAGATTGCCCACATGGCAGTAGAAAAGGTTTAAAACCTCTATAGGTCATAACTCCACAACAATTTACCTATTTACCACGACCACTTTTACACAGCTGGGTATTTAATGTTCGGTTCCACCCAAACTTAGAATTTCTTACTTGTTATTTATAAGATTGCCCACATGGTGTAGAAAAAGTTTAAAACCTCTATAGGTCATAACTCCACAACAATTTACCTATTTACCACGACCTCTTTTACATAGCTGGTTATTTAATGTTCGGTTCCACCCGAAGTTAGACTTTCTTACTTGTTATTTATAAGATTGCCCACATGGTGTAGAAAAAGTTTAAAACCTCTATAGGTCATAACTCCACCACAATTTACCAACTTACCACGACCACTTTTATTTTATTTATTTTTATTTTTATTTTTATTTAAATTGTTTGTACAAGTAAGACATAAGTCTTTTAGGTAGTACATCAATCTGGTAAAGTTATTACGATAAAAATATTTCAAGATATAGATACAAAAACAGAAGAAATACAAGTTAAATAGGTAGATAAAATTTTCAGAATGCATTATTCACTTGATATTGCAGATACAAATTTACATATTTTCAATCCCGCAATTTAACATAGAAATTGCAACTAATAAATAATTTTAATAAATTTAGAATACAGAAGACAAAATACAATTTAAAGTAGGTTAGGAATTGAGAAAAGATATTGCTGCTAGTTTGAAACATCTTGCTTTTTGAATAGCTTTTGTTTTGGTTGGAAGTGAGTTCCAAAGACGGATTGTACTGACAAAGAACATTCTGGAGGATGTCATGTATCTAAAATTTGGGACCAATATATTCAGAGTCCGAGAAGACTGACACAAATTTAACTTTTCAAACAAGTAAGGGGGATATTGAGAGTGGAGTAGCTTATGCAAAAAGCAAAGATTTCTGATCTTTAAAAAATTGTTAACGTCGCTCCCAAGGATTTGCGTAGCGTATGAAGAGATATGATCAAATTTTCTTTTAGAATAAACAAACCGAGCAGCATTGTTAATGGCAAGCTGCAGCTTATTGAGCGAAGACGAATCAAGGTTACCGTATACGAGTTCACCATAAGAAATTTGAGGTATTATTAGAGTTTTGACTAGCCTCATCTTAGTATCACGTGGTAGTATATAGGCTGTTCGGTACAAGTTGCGAAGGGTGTTATATATTTTGCCGACCACAATGTTCATATGATCAACACATGTTAGCTTAGAGTTGAGTCTAAAGCCTAAATTGGTGACCACATCGTTTAGAAGTATTTTATCCCCATTAAGTACAATATCAGGAAGGCAACTCAGGTCATAAGTTGCGTTTGATATTGCTATCGCCTTTGACTTTCTTGCATTAAGAGATAGTTTGTTTACGTAGGCCCAATGTCCAATACGCGCAAGGTCTTCATTCAACCTAGCAAACAAGTCTTCAGTAAGCCCGATTGGCCGGGACAGGTATAATTGCGTATCGTCCGCATAAAGATGTATCGAGGCATTGTGACAGCAACCAACAATGTCGTTAATAAAAATTGTAAAAAGTATTGGACCTAAGATAGATCCCTGTGGGACGCCAGACGTTATGCGCTTTAAGCTTGAGACTTTATCACCACATTGAACTTGTTGAGATCGGCCGACGAGATAGTTTCGTATTAATTTTATAGCATAAGAGCTGAAGTTATAAAACGTTTCGAGCTTGTGGAGAAGTATTCTGAAATCCACCATGTCAAATGCTCTTGAGAAATCTAAAAGTACAAGAACTGTGAGATCATTACAGTCATAGGCAGGACGTATGTCTTCAAAAATCTTTAGCATGGCAGTTGCACAACTATGCCCTCTTCTAAATCCCGACTGGATCCCTGATAACATGTTGTTATTATGAACAAAATTAACTAACTGCTTTGCTAGTAGCTTCTCAAACACCTTAGATAATGCAGGCAATAGGCTTATTGGTCTAAACTCTTTGAAAGAACAGGGAGATTTCTTTTTAGGGACGGGGATGACATTAGCTATTTTCCATTGACTAGGAAACGCACCGGACATAATTGAAAACCCAAATATATGTGTGAGCGGGGGTATGACAAGAGGAAGAATAAGTTTGACAAATCTTAAACTAATGCCATCGATCCCTATAGCGCTAGACTTAATGTCAAATATAGCACCCAACACATCATCTTCTGTTACCACTGAAAAATCAAAACTATTAACTTTCGGTCTATTATCTATACTAGTTCCAGCTATCATTTCATCATGCACGAAATTTATGGTACGGTCATCAACACCACTTATACCATTATCGTTTGTATTACCACTCAAGAAATATGAGTTCATCGCATTGGGGTCAAGGTTGCATTTAGTATTATCCTTTTTAGTTACTCCAAGATTCCGAAGATTCTTCCAGAGCAATTTAGGAGGCAAATTAGAATTAAATTTATTTTTTAAATATGCTACCTTAGCATTGCGGATATATAATGTAACTTGATTGCGCAAACGGCGAAAGGCATCCCAGTGCTCTTCATTGGAAGATCGCTTCCATTCCCTGTAGGCTCTTCCACGTTTTCTTATGAGGCTCAAAATATCTCTAGTAAACCACGGTTTCTTACGACCCTGAATTTTAATGGTTTTTAGCGGAACAAACTTATTAAAAAGGTAACTGACAAGGTTATTAAAATACTCTAACTTTTCGTCTACACTAGGGAAGAAGAGACATCCACTCCAGTCAAGTCTAGACGCCTCATTACTTAGCTCATCTAAGTTTATACCATTGTAGTTCCTATAGGTCACTTCCAAGTCGGGCTCTTTTGAGTTAAATTTGAGATCATACGACAAGAATAGCATTTCATGGTCAGAAATACCATCCATGGGGAATTGGTCAATATGATTTATATTATTGGCATTGTTAACACAAATTAAATCTAGTAAACTAGGGTTACTGTTTGGAGAAAAACGGGTCGCGAATTTATTTATAATACTTAAATCATAAGCCTGAAAGTTACTTGTAAGATTCTTACAGCGGGAATCATTGTAAAGCATATCAATATTGAAATCTCCACAGATGATGATGTGCTCGTAATTTATTGTGAATTCTGACAGTTCATGAAAAAAATAAGTTAGATCATTCGACCTATTGGGATTGTAAACGCAAGCTACAAAACATTTTGTTCGAGCATCGCCTATTTCGATAAATATACTTTCAACCACACTGCCATTCTCTGAACGGTGAATTATTTTTGGATTCAAAACCTTTTTGCAGTATATAGCAACTCCACCACCACGAATGTTATCTCCCCTATCATTTCTTAGTAATACATAATTACCTAATGAGTACGAATGATCATCAATGCTGGATCTGAACCAGGTTTCAGTGATACAAATTAAATCAATATTTTGATCACCAAGTACATAAGAAAGGTAGTCCAACTTATGAGCCGTAAGACTACGAGTGTTTAAATGACACAAATTAAATGTAGGATTTTTTTTACAAATTTGACGCAAAATACACCTCACATGCCCACTGTCAGCACAATCATTGTTCAAACTATACATAACCAAAACAAACAAGCAAGATAAGATTAACAAAGCAGCAAATGAAAGATGAAGAGAAGAAGAGTTTAGCGCGCAAGATGAATAGGGAAAAAGAAACAATAATATTAAGAGAGAAAGTATTAAAAAAAGAAACAATAATATTAAAAGAGAAAATATTAAAAATTATAAATAAGTAAAGCATGTTAGCATGTTGCTGCAGTTCTGCTTCCATCTCTAGCTATGCTGTTTTCTGCAATTCGATTAGCGCTCTCTTTATCACAAATTTTCACAGCATCAACTCCCAGACTAGTACGCACATACACACACCCGCGTATCGAGAAAACAGAAGCAAGCACTTTCTGTTTTTTTAGCTGCAGTGCATGCTGTAACACCTCGCGATTACTTTTTGTTAGGCACTCATGCACAAATATTTTGCCATTTCCACTGTGAGCAATATCACTGAGAGCCATTGTTCTTTTTTTAGTTTTGCAAAAGTTTGCGATTGCTCTTAGAAGCACAGAACGGTCAGTGGGGGAGTACAGCTTAACAATTATGGGAGAGCTACCGTTCTTACTCTTTCGAATACGGAAGGCAGAGCGTATTGACGGCACACTTACATCAACTGTGCGACATATTTTGGTAAAGACATCAGCTAAATCCTCGTTTGGTGTTTGAGGGACTCCACTCACCAATACATCACCCAGTATGGCATTATTTTGGCATTCATCCAGCTGAGTCTTTAAAACATTGACGTCAGATCGAAGCTGCCTGCATTCACCTTCCGCCACCTCTACCCTTTTCTCCATAGCATTGTTGTTGGCTTTCACATTTGCGATCTCTGCCGCCAACTCACCGACTCTCTGTAAAACTCTCTGCTCCGACTCTTTTATGAGTTCCATTAGCTGCTCCTTCATTTCCTCTTTCCACAAAATTAATTTTGCCTCTAGGCGCGAAATCTCACTTGAGGTTGGCGGTGGGCTCTCCATATTCGAAGCCTTGGCAAAACTTGGGGTGAGATGTGGAGAGGCAGCAGTTAGGCGTGTTGTTCTTGCTGGTCTTGGCGGGGGACTCATATTAGCAGCAGAATAAGTTTTGTTGTTGCTTTTTTTGTTCTGTTTATTTTTATTTACTTGTTTTTAGGATGGCAAATTTTGGTGTTTTGCAATTGTGCAAAATTTATAAATAAAGACTAATTTTTGTAGCCGAGTAGCGCACACAGGATGAAGATATATTGACAAAGATTCTGCGCGAAGTTTAACAATTTATTGTGACGTATAACACTTGGTTAATTTAATTTTATTGCAGCGAAACTAAAACGCGTCTACTCTCTTTGCATAGCTGTTACACAGCTTTGTATTTAATGTTCGGTCCCACCCGAACATAGACTTTCTTACTTGTTATTTATAAGATTGCCCACATGGTAGTAGAAAAAGTTTAAAGCCTCCATAGGTCATAACTCCACAACAATTTACCTATTTACCACGACCACTTTTACACAGCTGGGTATTTAATGTTCGGTTCCACCCAAAGTTAGACTTTCTTACTTGTTATCTATAAGATTGCCCACATGGTATAGAAAAAGCTTAAAACATCTATAGGTCATAGCTCCACCACAATTTACCAATTTACTACGACCAATTTTATACAGCTGGGTATTTAATGTTCGGTTCCACCCGAATGTTCCCACTTGTTATTTATAAGATTGTCCACATGGTGTAGAAAAAGTTTAAAACCTCTATAGGTCATAACTCCACAACAATTTACCTATTTACCACGACCTCTTCTACATAGCTGGGTATTTAATGTTCGGTTCCACCCGAATGTTCTTACTTGTTATTTATAAGATTGCCCCCATGGTGGTAGAAAAAGTTTAAAGCATCTAGAGGTCATAAGTCCACAACAATTTACCAATTTACCACGACCACTTTTACACAGCTGGGTATTTAATGTTCGGTTCCACCCGAACTTAGACTTCCTTACTTGTTATTTATAAGATTGCCCACATGGTAGTAGAAAAAGTTTAAAACCTCTATAGGTCATAACTCCACAACAATTTACAAATTTATCACGACCAATTTTATACAGCTGGGTATTTAATGTTCGGTTCCACCCGAATGTTCCCACTTGTTATTTATAAGATTGACCACATGGTGGTAGAAAAAGTTTAAAACATCTAGAGGTCATAACTCCACAACAATTTACCAATTTACCCCGACCACTTTTCCATAGCTGGGTATTCAATGTTCGGTTCCACCCAAAGTTAGACTTCCTTACTTGTTATTTATAAGATTGCCCACATGGTAGTAGAAAAGGTTTAAAACCTCTATAGGTCATAACTCCACAACAATTTACCAACTTACCACGACCACTTTTACACAGCTGGGTATTTAATGTTCGGTTCCACCCGAACTTAGACTTCCTTACTTTTTATTTATAAGATTGCCCACATGGTAGTAGAAAAAGTTTAAAACCTCTAAAAGTCATAACTCCACAACAATTTACTAACTTACCACGACCACTTTTACACAGCTGGGTATTTAATGTTCGGTTCCACCCAAACTTAGAATTTCTTACTTGTTATTTATAAGATTGCCCACATGGTGTAGAAAAAGTTTAAAATCTCTATAGGTCATAACTCCACAACAATTTACCTATTTACCACGACCTCTTTTACATAGCTGGTTATTTAACGTCCGGTTCCACCCGAAGTTAGACTTTCTTACTTGTTATTTATAAGATTGCCCACATGGTGTAGAAAAAGTTTAAAACCTCTATAGGTCATAACTCCACCACAATTTACCAACTTACCACGACCACTTTTACACAGCTTTGTATTTAATGTTCGGTCCCACCCGAACATAGACTTTCTTACTTGTTATTTATAAGATTGCCCACATGGTAGTAGAAAAAGTTTAAAGCATCTAGAGGTCATAAGTCCACAACAATTTACCAATTTACCACGACCACTTTTACACAGCTGGGTATTTAATGTTCGGTTCCACCCGAACTTAGACTTCCTTACTTGTTATTTATAAGATTGCCCAAATGGTATAGAAAAAGCTTAAAACATCTATAGGTCATAACTCCACCACAATTTACCAATTTACTACGATCACTTTTACACAGCTGGGTATTTAATGTTCGGTTCCACCCGAATGTTCTTACTTGTTATTTATAAGATTGCCCCCATGGTGGTAGAAAAAGTTTAAAGCATCTAGAGGTCATAAGTCCACAACAGTTTACCAATTTACCACGACCACTTTTACACAGCTGGGTATTTAATGTTCGGTTCCACCCGAACTTAGACTTCCTTACTTGTTATTTATAAGATTGCCCACATGGTAGTAGAAAAAGTTTAAAACCTCTATAGGTCATAACTCCACAACAATTTACAAATTTATCACGACCACTTTTATACAGCTGGGTATTTAATGTTCGGTTCCACCCGAATGTTCCCACTTGTTATTTATAAGATTGCCCACATGGTGGTAGAAAAAGTTTAAAACATCTAGAGGTCATAACTCAACAACAATTTACCACGACCACTTTTCCATAGCTGGGTATTCAATGTTCGGTTCCACCCAAAGTTAGACTTCCTTACTTGTTATTTATAAGATTGCCCACATGGTAGTAGAAAAGGTTTAAAACCTCTATAGGTCATAACTCCACAACAATTTACCAACTTACCACGACCACTTTTACACAGCTGGGTATTTAATGTTCGGTTCCACCCGAACTTAGACTTCCTTACTTTTTATTTATAAGATTGCCCACATGGTAGTAGAAAAAGTTTAAAACCTCTAAAAGTCATAACTCCACAACAATTTACTAACTTACCACGACCACTTTTACACAGCTGGGTATTTAATGTTCGGTTCCACCCGAACTTAGACTTCCTTACTTGTTATTTATAAGATTGCCCACATGGTATAGAAAAAGCTTAAAACATCTATAGGTCATAACTCCACCACAATTTACCAATTTACTACGATCACTTTTACACAGCTGGGTATTTAATGTTCGGTTCCACCCGAATGTTCTTACTTGTTATTTATAAGATTGCCCACATGGTAGTAGAAAAAGTTTAAAGCCTCCATACGTCATAACTCCACAACAATTTACCTATTTACCACGACCACTTTTACACAGCTGGGTATTTAATGTTCGGTTCCACCCGAACTTAGAATTTCTTACTTGTTATTTATAAGATTGCCCACATGGTAGTAGAAAAAGTTTAAAGCCTCCATAGGTCATAACTCCACCACAATTTACCAACTTACCACGACCACTGTTACACAGCTTTGTATTTAATGCTCGGTCCCACCCGAACATAGACTTTCTTACTTGTTATTTATAAGATTGCCCACATGGTAGTAGAAAAAGTTTAAAGCCTCCATAGGTCATAACTCCACAACAATTTACCTATTTACCACGACCACTTTTACACAGCTGGGTATTTAATGTTCGGTCCCACCCGAACTTAGACTTCCTTACTTTTTATTTATAAGATTGCCCACATGGTAGTAGAAAAGGTTTAAAACCTCTATAGGTCATAACTGCACAACAATTTACCAACTTACCACGACCACTTGTACACAGCTGGGTATTTAATGTTCGGTTCCACCCGAACTTAGACTTCCTTACTTGTTATTTATAAGATTGCCCACATGGTAGTAGAAAAGGTTTAAAACCTCTATAGGTCATAACTCCACAACAATTTACCAACTTACCACCACCACTTTTACACAGCTGGGTATTCAATGTTCGGTTCCACCCAAAGTTAGACTTCCTTACATGTTATTTATAAGATTGCCCACATGGTAGTAGAAAAGGTTTAAAACCTCTATAGGTCATAACTCCACAACAATTTACCAACTTACCACGACCACTTTTACACAGCTGGGTATTTCATCTTCGGTTCCACCCGAACTTAGACTTCCTTACTTGTTATTTATAAGATTGCCCACATGGTAGTAGAAAAGGTTTAAAACCTCTATAGGTCATAACTCCACAACAATTTACCAACTTACCACGACCACTTTTACACAGCTGGGTATTTAATGTTCGGTTCCACCCGAACTTAGACTTCCTTACTTGTTATTTATAAGATTGCCCACATGGTAGTAGAAAAGGTTTAAAACCTCTATAGGTCATAACTCCACAACAATTTACCAACTTACCACGACCACTTTTACACAGCTGGGTATTCAATGTTCGGTTCCACCCAAAGTTAGACTTCCTTACTTGTTATTTATAAGATTGCCCACATGGTAGTAGAAAAGGTTTAAAACCTCTATAGGTCAAAACTCCACAACAATTTACCAACTTACCACGACCACTTTTACACAGCTGGGTATTTAATGTTCGGTTCCACCCAAACTTAGAATTTCTTACTTGTTATTTATAAGATTGTCCACATGGTGTAGAAAAAGTTTAAAACCTCTATAGGTCATAACTCCACAACAATTTACCTATTTACCACGACCTCTTTTACATAGCTGGTTATTTAATGTTCGGTTCCACCCGAAGTTAGACTTTCTTACTTGTTATTTATAAGATTGCCCACATGGTAGTAGAAAAGGTTTAAAACCTCTATAGGTCATAACTCCACAACAATTTACCAACGTACCACGACCACTTTTACACAGCTGGGTATTTAATGTTCGGTTCCACCTGAACTTAGAATTTCTTAGAAGATTACCCACATGGTAGTAGAAAAAGTTTAAAACCTCTAAAGGTCATAACTCCACAACAATTTATCAATTTACCACGACCACTTTTACATAGCTGGGTATTCAATGTTCGGTTCCACCCAAAGTTAGACTTTCTTACTTGTTATCTATAAGATTGCCCACATGGTATAGAAAAAGCTTAAAACATCTATAGGTCATAACTCCACCACAATTTACCAATTTACTACGATCACTTTTACACAGCTGGGTATTTAATGTTCGGTTCCACCCGAATGTTCTTACTTGTTATTTATAAGATTGCCCCCATGGTGGTAGAAAAAGTTTAAAGCATCTAGAGGTCATAAGTCCACAACAATTTACCAATTTACCACGACCACTTTTACACAGCTGGGTATTTAATGTTCGGTTCCACCCGAACTTAGACTTCCTTACTTGTTATTTATAAGATTGCCCACATGGTAGTAGAAAAAGTTTAAAACCTCTATAGGTCATAACTCCACAACAATTTACTAATTTATCACGACCACTTTTATACAGCTGGGTATTTAATGTTCGGTTCCACCCGAATATTCCCACTTGTTATTTATAAGATTGCCCACATGGTGGTAGAAAAAGTTTAAAACATCTAGAGGTCATAACTCCACAACAATTTACCAATTTACCACGACCACTTTTCCATAGCTGGGTATTCAATGTTCGGTTCCACCCAAAGTTAGACTTCCTTACTTGTTATTTATAAGATTGCCCACATGGTAGTAGAAAAGGTTTAAAACCTCTATAGGTCATAACTCCACAACAATTTACTAACTTACCACGACCACTTTTACACAGCTGGGTATTTTATGTTCGGTTCCACCCAAACTTAGAATTTCTTACTTGTTATTTATAAGATTGCCCACATGGTTTAGAAAAAGTTTAAAACCTCTATAGGTCATAACTCCACAACAATTTACCTATTTACCACGACCTCTTTTACATAGCTGGTTATTTAATGTTCGGTTCCACCCGAAGTTAGACTTTCTTACTTGTTATTTATAAGATTGCCCACATGGTGTAGAAAAAGTTTAAAACCTCTATAGGTCATAACTCCACCACAATTTACCAACTTACCACGACCACTTTTACACAGCTTTGTATTTAATGTTCGGTCCCACCCGAACATAGACTTTCTTACTTGTTATTTATAAGATTGCCCACATGGTAGTAGAAAAAGTTTAAAGCATCTAGAGGTCATAAGTCCACAACAATTTACCAATTTACCACGACCACTTTTACACAGCTGGGTATTTAATGTTCGGTTCCACCCGAACTTAGACTTCCTTACTTGTTATTTATAAGATTGCCCACATGGTAGTAGAAAAAGTTTAAAACCTCTATAGGTCATAACTCCACAACAATTTACAAATTTATCACGACCACTTTTATACAGCTGGGTATTTAATGTTCGGTTCCACCCGAATGTTCCCACTTGTTATTTATAAGATTGCCCACATGGTAGTAGAAAAGGTTTAAAACCTCTATAGGTCATAACTCCACAACAATTTACCAACTTACCACGACCACTTTTACACAGCTGGGTATTTAATGTTCGGTTCCACCCGAACTTAGACTTCCTTACTTTTTATTTATAAGATTGCCCACATGGTAGTAGAAAAAGTTTAAAACCTCTAAAAGTCATAACTCCACAACAATTTACTAACTTACCACGACCACTTTTACACAGCTGGGTATTTAATGTTCGGTTCCACCCAAACTTAGAATTTCTTACTTGTTATTTATAAGATTGCCCACATGGTTTAGAAAAAGTTTAAAACCTCTATAGGTCATAACTCCACAACAATTTACCTATTTACCACGACCTCTTTTACATAGCTGGTTATTTAATGTTCGGTTCCACCCGAAGTTAGACTTTCTTACTTGTTATTTATAAGATTGCCCACATGGTGTAGAAAAAGTTTAAAACCTCTATAGGTCATAACTCCACCACAATTTACCAACTTACCACGACCACTTTTACACAGCTGGGTATTCAATGTTCGGTTCCACCCAAAGTTAGACTTCCTTACTTGTTATTTATAAGATTGCCCACATGGTAGTAGAAGAGGTTTGAAACCTCTATAGGTCATAACTCCACAACAATTTACCAACTTACCACGACCACTTTTACACAGCTGGGTATTTAATGTTCGGTTCCACCCGAACTTAGACTTCCTTACTTTTTATTTATAAGATTGCCCACATGGTAGTAGAAAAAGTTTAAAACCTCTAAAAGTCATAACTCCACAACAATTTACTAACTTACCACGACCACTTTTACACAGCTTTGTATTTAATGTTCGGTCCCACCCGAACATAGACTTCCTTACTTGTTATTTATAAGATTGCCCACATGGTAGTAGAAAAAGTTTAAAGCATCTAGAGGTCATAAGTCCACAACAATTTACCAATTTACCACGACCACTTTTACACAGCTGGGTATTCAATGTTCGGTTCCACCCAAAGTTAGACTTCCTTACTTGTTATTTATAAGATTGCCCACATGGTAGTAGAAGAGGTTTGAAACCTCTATAGGTCATAACTCCACAACAATTTACCAACTTACCACGACCACTTTTACACAGCTGGGTATTTAATGTTCGGTTCCACCCGAACTTAGACTTCCTTACTTTTTATTTATAAGATTGCCCACATGGTAGTAGAAAAAGTTTAAAACCTCTAAAAGTCATAACTCCACAACAATTTACTAACTTACCACGACCACTTTTACACAGCTGGGTATTTAATGTTCGGTTCCACCCGAACTTAGACTTCCTTACTTGTTATTTATAAGATTGCCCACATGGTATAGAAAAAGCTTAAAACATCTATAGGTCATAACTCCACCACAATTTACCAATTTACTACGATCACTTTTACACAGCTGGGTATTTAATGTTCGGTTCCACCCGAACTTAGACTTCCTTACTTGTTATTTATAAGATTGCCCACATGGTAGTAGAAAAAGTTTAAAACCTCTATAGGTCATAACTCCACAACAATTAACAAATTTATCACGACCACTTTTATACAGCTGGGTATTTAATGTTCGGTTCCACCCGAATGTTCCCACTTGTTATTTATAAGATTGCCCCCATGGTGGTAGAAAAAGTTTAAAGCATCTAGAGGTCATAAGTCCACAACAATTTACCAATTTACCACGACCACTTTTACACAGCTGGGTATTTAATGTTCGGTTCCACCCGAACTTAGACTTCCTTACTTGTTATTTATAAGATTGCCCACATGGTAGTAGAAAAAGTTTAAAACCTCTATAGGTCATAACTCCACAACAATTAACAAATTTATCACGACCACTTTTATACAGCTGGGTATTTAATGTTCGGTTCCACCCGAATGTTCCCACTTGTTATTTATAAGATTGCCAACATGGTGGTAGAAAAAGGTTAAAACATCTAGAGGTCATAACTCAACAACAATTTACCAATTTACCACGACCACTTTTCCATAGCTGGGTATTCAATGTTCGGTTCCACCCAAAGTTAGACTTCCTTACTTGTTATTTATAAGATTGCCCACATGGTAGTAGAAAAGGTTTAAAACCTCTATAGGTCATAACTCCACAACAATTTACCAACTTACCACGACCACTTTTACACAGCTGTGTATTTAATGTTCGGTTCCACCCGAACTTAGACTTCCTTACTTTTTATTTATAAGATTGCCCACATGGTAGTAGAAAAAGTTTAAAACCTCTAAAAGTCATAACTCCACAACAATTTACTAACTTACCACGACCACTTTTACACAGCTGGGTATTTAATGTTCGGTTCCACCCGAACTTAGACTTCCTTACTTGTTATTTATAAGATTGCCCACATGGTATAGAAAAAGCTTAAAACATCTATAGGTCATAACTCCACCACAATTTACCAATTTACTACGATCACTTTTACACAGCTGGGTATTTAATGTTCGGTTCCACCCGAATGTTCTTACTTGTTATTTACAAGATTGCCCACATGGTAGTAGAAAAAGTTTAAAGCCTCCATACGTCATAACTCCACAACAATTTACCTATTTACCACGACCACTTTTACACAGCTGGGTATTTAATGTTCGGTTCCACCCGAACTTAGAATTTCTTACTTGTTATTTATAAGATTGCCCACATGGTAGTAGAAAAAGTTTAAAGCCTCCATAGGTCATAACTCCACCACAATTTACCAACTTACCACGACCACTGTTACACAGCTTTGTATTTAATGTTCGGTCCCACCCGAACATAGACTTTCTTACTTGTTATTTATAAGATTGCCCACATGGTAGTAGAAAAAGTTTAAAGCCTCCATAGGTCATAACTCCACAACAATTTACCTATTTACCACGACCACTTTTACACAGCTGGGTATTTAATGTTCGGTCCCACCCGAACTTAGACTTCCTTACTTTTTATTTATAAGATTGCCCACATGGTAGTAGAAAAGGTTTAAAACCTCTATAGGTCATAACTCCACAACAATTTACCAACTTACCACGACCACTTTTACACAGCTGGGTATTTAATGTTCGGTTCCACCCGAACTTAGACTTCCTTACTTGTTATTTATAAGATTGCCCACATGGTAGTAGAAAAGGTTTAAAACCTCTATAGGTCATAACTCCACAACAATTTACCAACTTACCACGACCACTTTTACACAGCTGGGTATTCAATGTTCGGTTCCACCCAAAGTTAGACTTCCTTACTTGTTATTTATAAGATTGCCCACATGGTAGTAGAAAAGGTTTAAAACCTCTATAGGTCATAACTCCACAACAATTTACCAACTTACCACGACCACTTTTACACAGCTGGGTATTTAATGTTCGGTTCCACCCGAACTTAGACTTCCTTACTTGTTATTTATAAGATTGCCCACATGGTAGTAGAAAAGGTTTAAAACCTCTATAGGTCATAACTCCACAACAATTTACCAACTTACCACGACCACTTTTACACAGCTGGGTATTTAATGTTCGGTTCCACCCGAACTTAGACTTCCTTACTTGTTATTTATAAGATTGCCCACATGGTAGTAGAAAAGGTTTAAAACCTCTATAGGTCATAACTCCACAACAATTTACCAACTTACCACGACCACTCTTACACAGCTGGGTATTCAATGTTCGGTTCCACCCAAAACTAGACTTCCTTACTTGTTATTTATAAGATTGCCCACATGGTAGTAGTTAAAACCTCTATAGGTCATAACTCCACAACAATTTACCAACTTACCACGACCACTTTTACACAGCTGGGTATTTAATGTTCGGTTCCACCCGAACT
Organism: Merzomyia westermanni; assembly: GCA_949987695.1. Lineage (NCBI taxonomy): Eukaryota > Metazoa > Arthropoda > Insecta > Diptera > Tephritidae > Merzomyia > Merzomyia westermanni. Next base: position 93,086,803 of record OX465290.1, on the reverse strand, counting down.
TAGACTTCCTTACTTGTTATTTATAAGATTGCCCACATGGTAGTAGAAAAGGTTTAAAACCTCTATAGGTCATAACTCCACAACAATTTACCAACTTACCACGACCACTTTTACACAGCTGGGTATTCAATGTTCGGTTCCACCCAAAGTTAGACTTCCTTACTTGTTATTTATAAGATTGCCCACATGGTAGTAGAAAAGGTTTAAAACCTCAATAGGTCATAACTCCACAACAATTTACCAACGTACCACGACCACTTTTACACAGCTGGGTATTTAATGTTCGGTTCCACCCGAACTTAGACTTCCTTACTTGTTATTTATAAGATTGCCCACATGGTAGTAGAAAAGGTTTAAAACCTCTATAGGTCATAACTCCACAACAATTTACCAACTTACCACGACCACTTTTACACAGCTGGGTATTCAATGTTCGGTTCCACCCAAAGTTAGACTTCCTCACTTGTTATTTATAAGATTGCCCACATGGTAGTAGAAAAGGTTTAAAACCTCTATAGGTCATAACTCCACAACAATTTACCAACTTACCACGACCACTTTTACACAGCTGGGTATTTAATGTTCGGTTCCACCCGAACTTAGACTTCCTTACTTGTTATTTATAAGATTGCCCACATGGTAGTAGAAAAGGTTTAAAACCTCTATAGGTCATAACTCCACAACAATTTACCTATTTACCACGACCACTTTTACACAGCTGGGTATTTAATGTTCGGTTCCACCCGAACTTAGACTTCCTTACTTGTTATTTGTAAGATTGCCCACATGGTGTAGAAAAAGTTTAAAACCTCTATAGGTCATAACTCCACCACAATTTACCAACTTACCACGACCACTTTTACACAGCTTTGTATTTAATGTTCGGTCCCACCCGAACATAGACTTTCTTACTTGTTATTTATAAGATTGCCCACATGGTAGTAGAAAAAGTTTAAAGCCTCCATAGGTCATAACTCCACAACAATTTACCTATTTACCACGACCACTTTTACACAGCTGGGTATTTAATGTTCGGTTCCACCCGAACTTAGACTTCCTTACTTATTATTTATAAGATTGCCCACATGGTGTAGAAAAAGTTTAAAACCTCTATAGGTCATAACTCCACCACAATTTACCAACTTACCACGACCACTTTTACACAGCTGGGTATTTAATGTTCGGTCCCATCCGAACATAGACTTTCTTACTTGTTATTTATAAGATTGCCCACATGGTAGTAGAAAAAGTTTAAAGCCTCCATAGGTCATAACTCCACAACAATTTACCTATTTACCACGACCTCTTTTACATAGCTGGGTATTTAATGTTCGGTTCCACCCGAAGTTAGACTTTCTTACTTTTTATTTATAAGATTGCCCACATGGTAGTAGAAAAGGTTTAAAACCTCTATAGGTCATAACTCCACAACAATTTACCAACCTACCACGACCACTTTTACACAGCTGGGTATTTAATGTTCGGTTCCACCCGAACTTAGACTTCCTTACTTGTTATTTATAAGATTGCCCACATGGTAGTAGAAAAGGTTTAAAACCTCTATAGGTCATAACTACACAACAATTTACCAACTTACCACGACCACTTTTACACAGCTGGGTATTCAATGTTCGGTTCCACCCAAAGTTAGACTTCCTTACTTGTTATTTATAAGATTGCCCACATGGTAGTAGAAAAGGTTTAAAACCTCTATAGGTCATAACTCCACAACAATTTACCAACTTACCACGACCACTTTTACACAGCTGGGTATTTAATGTTCGGTTCCACCCGAACTTAGACTTCCTTACTTGTTATTTATAAGATTGCCCACATGGTAGTAGAAAAGGTTTAAAACCTCTATAGGTCATAACTCCACAACAATTTACCAACTTACCACGACCACTTTTACACAGCTGGGTATTTAATGTTCGGTTCCACCCGAACTTAGACTTCCTTACTTGTTATTTATAAGACTGCCCACATGGTAGTAGAAAAGGTTTAAAACCTCTATAGGTCATAACTCCACAACAATTTACCAACTTACCACGACCACTTTTACACAGCTGGGTATTCAATGTTCGGTTCCACCCAAAGTTAGACTTCCTTACTTGTTATTTATAAGATTGCCCACATGGTAGTAGAAAAGGTTTAAAACCTCTATAGGTCATAACTCCACAACAATTTACCAACTTACCACGACCACTTTTACACAGCTGGGTATTTAATGTTCGGTCCCATCCGAACATAGACTTTCTTACTTGTTATTTATAAGATTGCCCACATGGTAGTAGAAAAAGTTTAAAGCCTCCATAGGTCATAACTCCACAACAATTTACCTATTTACCACGACCGCTTTTACACAGCTGGGTATTTAATGTTCGGTTCCACCCGAACTTAGACTTCCTTACTTATTATTTATAAGATTGCCCACATGGTGTAGAAAAAGTTTAAAACCTCTATAGGTCATAACTCCACCACAATTTACCAACTTACCACGACCACTTTTACACAGCTGGGTATTCAATGTTCGGTTCCACCCAAAGTTAGACTTCCTTACTTGTTATTTATAAGATTGCCCACCTTAGTAGAAAAGGTTTAAAACCTCTATAGGTCATAACTCCACAACAATTTACCAACTTACCACGACCACTTTTACACAGCTGGGTATTCAATGTTCGGTTCCACCCAAAGTTAGACTTCCTTACTTGTTATTTATAAGATTGCCCACATGGTAGTAGAAAAGGTTTAAAACCTCAATAGGTCATAACTCCACAACAATTTACCAACGTACCACGACCACTTTTACACAGCTGGGTATTTAATGTTCGGTTCCACCCGAACTTAGACTTCCTTACTTGTTATTTATAAGATTGCCCACATGGTAGTAGAAAAGGTTTAAAACCTCTATAGGTCATAACTCCACAACAATTTACCAACTTACCACGACCACTTTTACACAGCTGGGTATTCAATGTTCGGTTCCACCCAAAGTTAGACTTCCTCACTTGTTATTTATAAGATTGCCCACATGGTAGTAGAAAAGGTTTAAAACCTCTATAGGTCATAACTCCACAACAATTTACCAACTTACCACGACCACTTTTACACAGCTGGGTATTTAATGTTCGGTTCCACCCGAACTTAGACTTCCTTACTTGTTATTTATAAGATTGCCCACATGGTAGTAGAAAAGGTTTAAAACCTCTATAGGTCATAACTCCACAACAATTTACCTATTTACCACGACCACTTTTACACAGCTGGGTATTTAATGTTCGGTTCCACCCGAACTTAGACTTCCTTACTTGTTATTTGTAAGATTGCCCACATGGTGTAGAAAAAGTTTAAAACCTCTATAGGTCATAACTCCACCACAATTTACCAACTTACCACGACCACTTTTACACAGCTTTGTATTTAATGTTCGGTCCCACCCGAACATAGACTTTCTTACTTGTTATTTATAAGATTGCCCACACGGTAGTAGAAAAAGTTTAAAGCCTCCATAGGTCATAACTCCACAACAATTTACCTATTTACCACGACCACTTTTACACAGCTGGGTATTTAATGTTCGGTTCCACCCGAACTTAGACTTCCTTACTTATTATTTATAAGATTGCCCACATGGTGTAGAAAAAGTTTAAAACCTCTATAGGTCATAACTCCACCACAATTTACCAACTTACCACGACCACTTTTACACAGCTGGGTATTTAATGTTCGGTCCCATCCGAACATAGACTTTCTTACTTGTTATTTATAAGATTGCCCACATGGTAGTAGAAAAAGTTTAAAGCCTCCATAGGTCATAACTCCACAACAATTTACCTATTTACCACGACCTCTTTTACATAGCTGGGTATTTAATGTTCGGTTCCACCCGAAGTTAGACTTTCTTACTTTTTATTTATAAGATTGCCCACATGGTAGTAGAAAAGGTTTAAAACCTCTATAGGTCATAACTCCACAACAATTTACCAACCTACCACGACCACTTTTACACAGCTGGGTATTTAATGTTCGGTTCCACCCGAACTTAGACTTCCTTACTTGTTATTTATAAGATTGCCCACATGGTAGTAGAAAAGGTTTAAAACCTCTATAGGTCATAACTACACAACAATTTACCAACTTACCACGACCACTTTTACACAGCTGGGTATTCAATGTTCGGTTCCACCCAAAGTTAGACTTCCTTACTTGTTATTTATAAGATTGCCCACATGGTAGTAGAAAAGGTTTAAAACCTCTATAGGTCATAACTCCACAACAATTTACCAACTTACCACGACCACTTTTACACAGCTGGGTATTTAATGTTCGGTTCCACCCGAACTTAGACTTCCTTACTTGTTATTTATAAGATTGCCCACATGGTAGTAGAAAAGGTTTAAAACCTCTATAGGTCATAACTCCACAACAATTTACCAACTTACCACGACCACTTTTACACAGCTGGGTATTTAATGTTCGGTTCCACCCGAACTTAGACTTCCTTACTTGTTATTTATAAGACTGCCCACATGGTAGTAGAAAAGGTTTAAAACCTCTATAGGTCATAACTCCACAACAATTTACCAACTTACCACGACCACTTTTACACAGCTGGGTATTCAATGTTCGGTTCCACCCAAAGTTAGACTTCCTTACTTGTTATTTATAAGATTGCCCACATGGTAGTAGAAAAGGTTTAAAACCTCTATAGGTCATAACTCCACAACAATTTACCAACTTACCACGACCACTTTTACACAGCTGGGTATTTAATGTTCGGTCCCATCCGAACATAGACTTTCTTACTTGTTATTTATAAGATTGCCCACATGGTAGTAGAAAAAGTTTAAAGCCTCCATAGGTCATAACTCCACAACAATTTACCTATTTACCACGACCACTTTTACACAGCTGGGTATTTAATGTTCGGTTCCACCCGAACTTAGACTTCCTTACTTATTATTTATAAGATTGCCCACATGGTGTAGAAAAAGTTTAAAACCTCTATAGGTCATAACTCCACCACAATTTACCAACTTACCACGACCACTTTTACACAGCTGGGTATTCAATGTTCGGTTCCACCCAAAGTTAGACTTCCTTACTTGTTATTTATAAGATTGCCCACCTTAGTAGAAAAGGTTTAAAAAATCTATAGGTCATAACTCCACAACAATTTACCAACTTACCACGACCACTTTTACACAGCTGGGTATTTAATGTTCGGTTCCACCCGAACTTAGACTTCCTTACTTGTTATTTATAAGATTGCCCACATGGTAGTAGAAAAGGTTTAAAACCTCTATAGGTCATAACTCCACAACAATTTACCAACTTACCACGACCACTTTTACACAGCTGGGTATTTAATGTTCGGTTCCACCCGAACTTAGACTTCCTTACTTGTTATTTATAAGATTGCCCACATGGTAGTAGAAAAGGTTTAAAACCTCTATAGGTCATAACTCCACAACAATTTACCAACTTACCACGACCACTTTTACACAGCTGGGTATTCAATGTTCGGTTCCACCCAAAGTTAGACTTCCTTACTTGTTATTTATAAGATTGCCAACATGGTAGTAGAAAAGGTTTAAAACCTCTATAGGTCATAACTCCACAACAATTTACCAACTTACCACGACCACTTTTACACAGCTGGGTATTTAATGTTCGGTTCCACCCGAACTTAGACTTCCTTACTTGTTATTTATAAGATTGCCCACATTGTAGTAGAAAAGGTTTAAAACCTCTATAGGTCATAACTCCACAACAATTTACCAACTTACCACGACCACTTTTACACAGCTGGGTATTCAATGTTCGGTTCCACCCAAAGTTAGACTTCCTTACTTGTTATTTATAAGATTGCCCACATGGTAGTAGAAAAGGTTTAAAACCTCTATACGTCATAACTCCACAACAATTTACCAACGTACCACGACCACTTTTACACAGCTGGGTATTTAATGTTCGGTTCCACCCGAACTTAGACTTCCTTACTTGTTATTTATAAGATTGCCCACATGGTAGTAGAAAAGGTTTAAAACCTCTATAGGTCATAACTCCACAACAATTTACCAACTTACCACGACCACTTTTACACAGCTGGGTATTCAATGTTCGGTTCCACCCAAAGTTAGACTTCCTTACTTGTTATTTATAAGATTGCCCACATGGTAGTAGAAAAGGTTTAAAACCTCTATAGGTCATAACTCCACAACAATTTACCAACTTACCACGACCACTTTTACACAGCTGGGTATTTAATGTTCGGTTCCACCCGAACTTAGACTTCCTTACTTTTTATTTATAAGATTGCCCACATGGTATAGAAAAAGCTTCAAACATCTATAGGTCATAACTCCACCACAATTTACCAATTTACTACGATCACTTTTACACAGCTGGGTATTTAATGTTCGGTTCCACCCGAATGTTCTTACTTGTTATCTATAAGATTGCCCACATGGTAGTAGAAAAAGTTTAAAGCCTCCATAGGTCATAACTCCACAACAATTTACCAACTTACCACGACCACTTTTACACAGCTGGGTATTTAATGTTCGGTTCCACCCGAACTTAGACTTCCTTACTTATTATTTATAAGATTGCCCACATGGTGTAGAAAAAGTTTAAAACCTCTATAGGTCATAACTCCACCACAATTTACCAACTTACCACGACCACTTTTACACAGCTGGGTATTTAATGTTCGGTCCCACCCGAACATAGACTTTCTTACTTGTTATTTATAAGATTGCCCACATGGTAGTAGAAAAAGTTTAAAGCCTCCATAGGTCATAACTCCACAACAATTTACCTATTTACCACGACCACTTTTACACAGCTGGGTATTTAATGTTCGGTCCCACCCGAACTTAGACTTCCTTACTTTTTATTTATAAGATTGCCCACATGGTAGTAGAAAAGGTTTAAAACCTCTATAGGTCATAACTCCACAACAATTTACCAACTTACCACGACCACTTTTACACAGCTGGGTATTTAATGTTCGGTTCCACCCGAACTTAGACTTCCTTACTTGTTATTTATAAGATTGCCCACATGGTAGTAGAAAAGGTTTAAAACCTCTATAGGTCATAACTCCACAACAATTTACCAACTTACCACGACCATTTTTACACAGCTGGGTATTTAATGTTCGGTTCCACCCGAACTTAGACTTCCTTTCTTGTTATTTACAAGATTGCCCACATGGTAGTAGAAAAGGTTTAAAACCTCTATAGGTCATAACTCCACAACAATTTACCAACTTACCACGACCACTTTTACACAGCTGGGTATTTAATGTTCGGTTCCACCCGAACTTAGACTTCCTTACTTGTTATTTATAAGATTGCCCACATGGTAGTAGAAAAGGTTTAAAACCTCTATAGGTCATAACTCCACAACAATTTACCAACTTACCACGACCACTTTTACACAGCTGGGTATTCAATGTTCGGTTCCACCCAAAGTTAGACTTCCTTACTTGTTATTTATAAGATTGCCCACATGGTAGTAGAAAAGGTTTAAAACCTCTATAGGTCATAACTCCACAACAATTTACCAACTTACCACGACCACTTTTACACAGCTGGGTATTTAATGTTCGGTTCCACCCGAACTTAGACTTCCTTACTTGTTATTTATAAGATTGCCCACATGGTGTAGAAAAAGTTTAAAACCTCTATAGGTCATAACTCCACCACAATTTACCAACTTACCACGACCACTTTTACACAGCTGGGTATTTAATGTTCGGTTCCACCCGAACTTAGACTTCCTTACTTGTTATTTATAAGATTGCCCACATGGTAGTAGAAAAGGTTTAAAACCTCTATAGGTCATAACTCCACAACAATTTACCAACTTACCACGACCACTTTTACACAGCTGGGTATTCAATGTTCGGTTCCACCCAAAGTTAGACTTCCTTACTTGTTATTTATAAGATTGCCCACATGGTAGTAGAAAAGGTTTAAAACCTCTATAGGTCATAACTCCACAACAATTTACCAACTTACCACGACCACTTTTACACAGCTGGGTATTTAATGTTCGGTTTCACCCGAACTTAGACTTCCTTACTTGTTATTTATAAGATTGCCCACATGGTAGTAGAAAAGGTTTAAAACCTCTATAGGTCATAACTCCACAACAATTTACCTATTTACCACGACCACTTTTACACAGCTGGGTATTTAATGTTCGGTTCCACCCGAACTTAGACTTCCTTACTTGTTATTTGTAAGATTGCCCACATGGTGTAGAAAAAGTTTAAAACCTCTATAGGTCATAACTCCACCACAATTTACCAACTTACCACGACCACTTTTACACAGCTTTGTATTTAATGTTCGGTCCCACCCGAACATAGACTTTCTTACTTGTTATTTATAAGATTGCCCACATGGTAGTAGAAAAAGTTTAAAGCCTCCATAGGTCATAACTCCACAACAATTTACCTATTTACCACGACCACTTTTACACAGCTGGGTATTTAATGTTCGGTTCCACCCGAACTTAGACTTCCTTACTTATTATTTATAAGATTGCCCACATGGTGTAGAAAAAGTTTAAAACCTCTATAGGTCATAACTCCACCACAATTTACCAACTTACCACGACCACTTTTACACAGCTGGGTATTTAATGTTCGGTCCCATCCGAACATAGACTTTCTTACTTGTTATTTATAAGATTGCCCACATGGTAGTAGAAAAAGTTTAAAGCCTCCATAGGTCATAACTCCACAACAATTTACCTATTTACCACGACCTCTTTTACATAGTTGGGTATTTAATGTTCGGTTCCACCCGAAGTTGGACTTTCTTACTTGTTATTTATAAGATTACCCACATGGTAGTAGAAAAGGTTTAAAACCTCTATAGGTCATAACTCCACAACAATTTACCAACTTACCACGACCACTTTTACACAGCTGGGTATTTATGTTCGGTTCCACCCGAACGTAGACTTCCTTACTTATTATTTATAAGATTGCCCACATGGTAGTAGAAAAGGTTTAAAACCTCTATAGGTCATAACTCCACAACATTTTACCAACTTACCACGACCACTTTTACACAGCTGGGTATTCAATGTTCGGTTCCACCCAAAGTTAGACTTCCTTACTTGTTATTTATAAGATTGCCCACATGGTAGTAGAAAAGGTTTAAAACCTCTATAGGTCATAACTCCACAACAATTTACCAACTTACCACGACCACTTTTACACAGCTGGGTATTCAATGTTCGGTTCCACCCAAAGTTAGACTTCCTTACTTGTTATTTATAAGATTGCCCACATGGTAGTAGAAAAGGTTTAAAACCTCTATAGGTCATAACTCCACAACAATTTACCAACTTACCACGACCACTTTTACACAGCTGGGTATTTAATGTTCGGTTCCACCCGAACTTAGACTTCCTTACTTTTTATTTATAAGATTGCCCAAAAAGCTTCAAACATCTATAGGTCATAACTCCACCACAATTTACCAATTTACTACGATCACTTTTACACAGCTGGGTATTTAATGTTCGGTTCCACCCGAATGTTCTTACTTGTTATTTATAAGATTGCCCACATGGTAGTAGAAGAAGTTTAAAGCCTCCATACGTCATAACTCCACAACAATTTACCACGACCACTTTTACACAGCTGGGTATTTAATGTTCGGTACCACCCGAATGTTCTTACTTGTTATTTATAAGATTGCCCACATGGTAGTAGAAAAAGTTTAAAGCCTCCATACGTCATAACTCCACAACAATTTACCACGACCACTTTTACACAGCTGGGTATTTAATGTTCGGTTCCACCCGAACTTAGAATTTCTTACTTGTTATTTATAAGATTGCCCACATGGTAGTAGAAAAAGTTTAAAGCCTCCATAGGTCATAACTCCACAACAATTTAGCAATTTACTACGACCACTTTTACACAGCTGGGTATTTAATGTTCGGTTCCACCCGAACTTAGAATTTCTTACTTGTTATTTATAAGATTGCAAACATGGTGTAGAAAAAGTTTAAAACCTCTGTAGGTCATAACTCCACCACAATTTACCAACTTACCACGACCACTTTTACACAGCTGGGTATTTAATGTTCGGTCCCATCCGAACATAGACTTTCTTACTTGTTATTTATAAGATTGCACAGATGGTAGTAGAAAAAGTTTAAAGCCTCCATAGGTCATAACTCCACAACAATTTGGCAATTTACTACGACCACTTTTACACAGCTGGGTATTTAATGTTCGGTCCCATCCGAACATAGACTTTCTTACTTGTTATTTATAAGATTGCCCACATGGTGTAGAAAAAGTTTAAAACCTCTATAGGTCATAACTCCACCACAATTTACCAACTTACCACGACCACTATTACACAGCTTTGTATTTAATGTTCGGTCCCACCCGAACATAGACTTTCTTACTTGTTATTTATAAGATTGCCCACATGGTAGTAGAAAAAGTTAAAAGCCTCCATAGGTTATAACTCCACAACAATTTACCTATTTACCACGACCACTTTTACACAGCTGGGTATTTAATGTTCGGTCCCATCCGAACATAGACTTTCTTACTTGTTATTTATAAGATTGCCCACATGGTAGTAGAAAAAGTTTAAAGCCTCCATAGGTCATAACTCCACAACAATTCACCTATTTACCACGACCACTTTTACATAGCTGGGTATTTAATGTTCGGTTCCACCCGAACTTAGCCTTCCTTACTTGTTATTTATAAGATTGCCACATGGTAGTAGAAAAAGTTTAGGTCATAACTCCACAACAATTTACCAACTTACCACGACCACTTTTACACAGCTGGGTATTTAATGTTCGGTTCCACCCGAACATAGAATTTCTTACTTGTTATTTATAAGATTGCCCACATTGTGTAGAAAAAGTTTAAAACCTCTATAGGTCTTACTCCACAACAATTTACCTATTTACCACGACCTCTTTTACATAGCTGGGTATTTAATGTTCGGTTCCACCCGAAGTTAGACTTTCTTACTTGTTATTTGTAAGATTGCCCACATAGTGTAGAAAAAGTTTAAAACCTCTATAGGTCATAACTCCACCACAATTTACCAACTTACCACGACCACTTTTACACAGCTGGTTATTTAATGTTCGGTCCCATCCGAACATAGACTTTCTTACTTGTTATTTAAAAGATTGCGCACATGGTAGTAGAAAAAGTTTAAAGCCTCCATAGGTCATAACTCCACAACAATTTACCTATTTACCACGACCTCTTTTACATAGCTGGGTATTTAATGTTCGGTTCCACCCGAAGTTAGACTTTCGTACTTGTTATTTATAAGATTGCCCACATAGGTTAGGTTAGGTTGTGCTGGCAGGCCAACGCAGTGGCCTCACATAGACGCATAGCGTCCGTAGTGTTACCAGAAAAACTTTGACGACCTCTTGTTATACAGTTGACACTTCAGTGTCTATTTTACAAAACAGTAATGTTTTCTTCGCAAAAACCAGAAGCCTACTTGGGCCTATTTCTGTCAGTGAAGCTAGGTTGGGCAATTGTCCCTTTCCAAATGTTTGAAGCCGCAGTCTGGATAGAGCGGGGCATGTGCACATGACATGCTCCACAGTCTCCGTCTCCGCTTTGCATTTCCTACACATGCTGTCGGAAACAAGACCGATCTTGTGGGCATGGCCTGCCAGAAGGCAGTGCCCTGTAAGGATACCAATTAGCAGTCTACAGTCTTCCCTTTTGAGGGATACAATTGTTTTTGTAAGTTTCATGTCGTACGATTTGCACAGGATTTTGGAGATTTTACAGCCTTGCACTTCTTCCCATGCCTTATCTGCTTGTTTAACCATGTGTAAATCGCACCTACGCTTTAATTCCCTTAGCGGGATGGGTACGTTAATACTGTTGCTCGCATCTAGTGCCACTCCACTCTTTGCTAGCTCATCAGCTTTCTCGTTTCCCTCTATACCTTTGTGGCCTGGGGTCCAAAAGATATGTACTCTATGTTCTATACTAAGTTTTTCAAGACTTCTTTTGCACTCTAGTACGCTCAAAGAAGTGCTACTATTTGAGATTATGGCCTTGATAGCCGCCTGACTGTCGACGTAAAAGTTCACCCGCTCTCCGAGCGCTAGACTTTCTACAGCTATTTCTGCTCCCACTTTAATGGCTATGACTTCCGCCTGGAATATACTGCAATGATCTGGCAATTTCAATGATTTAGTGATCCCCAAGTCATTACAGTACACTGCGGCTCCTACTCCTTCCGTCATTTTGGAACCATCTGTATATATGTGTACCGTGTTTTCCGTCATTTCTGCACCTCTCCTCCAGCCCTCCTCCTCTATAGTGGCTTCCAGAACCTCTTCGAAGCGCAGGCAAGGGACCGTGTAGTCTACATGTCTTATCAAGGAAGACGCTATACTACTATGGCCAAATGATCTGCACTCAAACTTCCCCGTGGCATATAGCCTGTTTGCAGTTGTTAACGCTATGTTCTTTGCCGTTATGTTTGCGGGCGGTAGATGCAAAATGGCGTGTAACGCTGCTGTCGGTGTGGTTTTAAGCGCACCCGTTATGCTTATCATAGATGTTCTATACACTCTCTCTATTGACTTCATATACGTTTTCTTCGTTAAGGCGGTCCACCAAACCAGGACCCCATGGAATAAAATTGGTCTAACAATCGCATTGAAAACCCAATAAGACAAGGCAGGCGAAATACCCCAAGTGCAGCCCAGCATCCTCTTACAGGTATACAGAGCTGCTGAGGCCTTTTTCGACCGTTCTTGTACGTTGAGTTTCCAACTCAACTTGCTATCCAGTATAATACCTAAATATTTGGTACTAACCTTCGGTTCTAATACCACATCTCCTAGTTTTGGCTTTACCCAACTTGGTACTTTGTATTTTCTGGTAAATAATATTAGGTCTGTCTTATCAGCATTTGTGCTCCGCCCAACCTCGCAGGCCCAGTCATGGATGACCCTAAGCGCCTGGTTCATCAGCGAGCTGAGCGTCGATAGACATTTCCCGCTTATTATGACTGAGACGTCATCTGCATATGCTGTCAGTTTTACTGGCCCCCCTTCGAACTGCTTGAGCAGTTTGTTAAGGGCCAGGTTCCACAGCAGCGGCGATAGTACTCCACCCTGCGGGGTGCCTCTATGTACTACTTTTGTGGTTTCGTAACCGCCCCAACTGGAAGTGATCTTCCTGCACCCCAGCATGCAGCCGATCCAATTTTCCAAGGCGGGATCCACCTCAATGTGTCGTAGTCCGTCCATTATGGCTCGCTTTGAAAGATTGTTGAATGCTCCTGCTATGTCTAGGAAGACACCTATTGCAAATTCCCCATGTTCTAGGGCTTTCTCTATGTGCATAACGACCCTATGCAGAGCTGTGTCCACAGACCTGCCCTTGGTGTATGCGTGTTGTGTATTGGAAATTAAATCCTCCTTCACATTTAATTTAATGTGAGTGTCTATTAGCCTCTCGAGGGTTTTTAGTATAAATGACGTCAGACTAATCGGCCTGTAGTCTCCAGTGTACATGTGACTGCTCTTGCCTGCCTTCGGTATGAACACCACACGGGCAGTTCTCCATACTTCCGGCACGTGCCTCAGTCTTATGCAACTTTCGAATATTACACTAAGCCATTCTATGGTTCTCTTTCCGGCCATTTGGAGCATGGCGGGGAAGATCCCATCTGGGCCTGGCGACTTAAACTTGGAAAACGAGTTTAGTGCCCACTTAATTTTGGAATGTGTTATCAGTCCTTCAATATCACGCTCCTGTATTGATGAGCCTATGCTATTTATTTGTCCGTCAATGCCTTCTTCTGATGGAAAGTGAGCATTGATGAGTGCTTCGAGGGATTCTGCACCATTACGCGCCCATTCCCCATTTTCCTTTTTAATAAGGCCCTGAACTTGTACGCCCTTCGAAAGAACCTTTCTCAATCTCGCAGTCTCATTGGAACTTTCCATGTCACCACAGAACTTTTGCCAAGAGATTCTTTTTGCTGTACGAATTTCTTTCTTGTACATCTTTAGCAGATCTCTGTACTCGTCCCAGCACTCAGCTGAGTCCGCTAGCTTTGCTAGCTTGAATAAGTCTCTAGTCTGGCTCCTTAGGGCACCAGCTCTTTACTCCACCATGGTGGTTTCGTTTTGTTCCTGGGTTTCCTGAGGGGACAGGCTGATTTATAAGCTTTTGTTAGTGTTGTTGTTAGGATATCTGTGGATTTCTCCAGATCCTCAACATTACTAATCGTCTCTGGTTGCCGAAGCTTTGATTTCAGATACCCTTGAAAGCGGGTCCAATTTGTTGTTTTGGGATTTCTAAAAAGTTCACCTCCTTTAACTGTACTTAAAGCTATGTTATAACCAATGTACGCATGATCCGAGAAGGAGGGTCTGTTTAGGACCCTCCAGTCGGATACGGCTGTACTTGGTTCCGAACAAAGAGTGATATCTAGTACGTTTTTGGACGTTGGTCCCACGTATGTGGGAGTGTTCCCTCTATTAACTACTTGTAAACTACTTTGGAGTAAGAAACAAAAAAGCGACTCACCCCGTTCATTGATGTCATCACATCCCCATACATGGTGGTGTGCATTTGCATCCGCGCCAATGACGATATTTCGCCCTACGCGCCTGTAGCCTGCCTCCAGCATCTCTAACTCACGCGGGGGAGCGTCAGCATCGTGCGCCATGTAGCAGGATGCTATGACAAGAGCATCCCCCGTTCCTCGTTCTATAGCTACTACCGCAAGGTCTTCAGTACTGAAATTAGACAACAAATATGAGTTAAGTGTTTTACTTACCATAACAGCTGCTCTAATCCTACCTTCCACGTTTGCGTGATACGTCTTATATCCATGTGCGTTAAGTCCAGATACCCTTCCTCCGGCAGAGAGCCATGGCTCCTGGACTAGCGCCACATCGAACGACTTCTCCCCTAGAGCCAGGAGAAGCTCGCTCGACGCTACTTTACTGTGATGGAGGTTTATTTGAAGGACTCTTAACATCATCAATGTTATTGTCCCCCTCCACCTCGATCACCTTCGTCCCTCCTTCCCCTTCCACGATCCTCAGGCTCTCGAGTTCCTTCTCGACTTCCCCTTCTTCGATCGTGTTGTGGTTACCGTCTTTCGGATTTCTTTTCCTGAGGCGCAGGAAAACACTACCAACGCCCCAAGACATCTTCCCGAACTCTGGATATAATAAGTCTTCCGCCTCTTTGTTGATTTGGAGGAAATAGCACTGGCCCTCCTCCGTGGGCCTAGATACGTGAAGTACCTTCCAATCCCGAGTCGGTATATTCGGGTTTTGGCGCTGCAGCAAGCTCAGCGCATCGTCCGACTGCACCACACTCGGGATCCATACCTTTGCCTTAGGTATCGACGGGATCAGTGCTCTTTCCACCACTTCGAACTTGGCACTATTCTGCTTTTGGAGGTTTGGTACCACTCCCTTCAGCCATATCAGTGTTGCAGCATAGTTGCATTTTATGAGTTTTACCCCATTGTACCAGCCTGCTGCATCAAAGCTCGGTAGGGGCTTGTTTGGCTCATCCCGCATCATTTTTATGATGGCGCTGAGCAGCTCCCTCTCCACAGATCGCCACTTGTCAGCGGACATCTGTCCATAGGGATCGGAGCGGTCAAGCAACGCCACCGTAAGGTGCTGCTTTGCCACTTCGCTGGTCCTTGAGGCCGGTAACCCATCCTTGCCTCCTCTTGGCCTTGATTTCGCCGCCTCAGATGTTGTCGGCTTTTCGCCGACTACCTGACTATAGCTGATGCCCGGTTTTGCCTCTCCAGCTGTTGTCGGCTTTGAGCTGACAGCCTGGTTATAACGGCTACTCCCTGCCCCGTCATGTCGAGTAGTCCTCCTCGCAGCCCTGGAAGTGGATGGCCTGAAGTCATCCTTCCGCCGCTTGAGGTCAGACCTCTCACCCTCGGCCGAACGCTGCCGTTTCTTACTGCCGCTAAGCTGTTTTTCCTCGATACTGTTGCAGTATCGAGAACTGCTAGCGGCGTAATCCGGCCTGTCGAAGTGCTTTCGACCTGCAGCAACTGCCCCACGGGCCCATGCCAAACGCTCGCTTTCCCGGTCAGTGAGTTCGACCACGGCTCCCAAGCGTTGAATAATTTTAAGCGCCGCCCGGTATTGCGATAGGGCTCTCTTCCCCTCTCTGTTGCGCGCTTTCTTCTCTTCCTTTGTCGGGGTTTTCAGCAGCTCTCGCTCCCGCACTGAGCTCACTGACTCCGCACTGCTTTCCGAGTCCGAGCCATCGCTGAGCGCTCTGTCTCGAACTTTGGAGAGCATTTCGTCCCCTCCCTTCCGTCCGTCCTTCGTCTCTTCTCTTCCGTCCTGTTTTATTTTTATAGGTGTTGAGTTCATCATCTTGGTCGTACGACCACCTGCCCGACAAGGCGGGCTCAGTGGTCTAAAGTTTTCGTAGGGGAAAGACTTCGTACGCCGCAGCAGCGCCCCTTACTGCGGTAAGGCCACCGTTACTCTCTGCGGCGGCCCGGTATCAGAGAGGCACCGTGGAAATACAGCCGATATTACCCCCTGGCTGCAAACCTTCCAATGGGCACGGTCCGCGTAACACCCTGGATTAGGGGGGGGTGTCAGGGAAGGGAAGGGAAGGGATGGGAAGGGGTGAGGAGGGGTAGAGGACAGTGGTAAGGGAGGGGAGGGGGTGGGTTAGGAGAGGTGATTTGGCAGTTCTTGGTCACCCACCACCATCGCTCGGCCACGGGCAAAATGGCTAGCATTTTCCCACATAGCTTTCCTGGCAGATGGGGGTCGGCTTGAGCCTTCGCACCAACGACAAGGTTCCTGCTCTAGCGAAGGAAGATTGCCCACATGGTGTAGAAAAAGTTTAAAACCTCTATAGGTCATAACTCCACAACAATTTACCTATTTACCATGACCTCTTTTACATAGCTGGGTATTTAACGTTCGGTTCCACCCGAAGTTAGACTTTCTTACTTGTTATTTATAAGATTGCCCACATGGTGTAGAAAAAGTTTAAAACCTCTATAGGTCATAACTCCACCACAATTTACCAACTTACCACGACCACTTTTACACAGCTTTGTATTTAATGTTCGGTCCCACCCGAACATAGACTTTCTTACTTGTTATTTATAAGTTTGCCCACATGGTAGTAGAAAAAGTTTAAAGCCTCCATAGGTCATAACTCCACCACAATTTACCAACTTACCACGACCACTTTTACACAGCTTTGTATTTAATGTTCGGTCCCACCCGAACATAGACTTTCTTACTTGTTATTTATAAGGTTGCCCACATGGTAGTAGAAAAAGTTTAAAGCCTCCATAGGTCATAACTCCACAACAATTTACCTATTTACCACGACCTCTTTTACAAAGCTGGGTATTTAATGTTCGGTTCCACCCGAACTTAGAATTTCTTACTTTTTATTTATAAGATTGCCCACATGGTGTAGAAAAAGTTTAAAACCTCTATAGGTCATAACTCCACCACAATTTACCAACTTACCACGACCACTTTTACACAGCTTTGTATTTAAGTTCGGTCCCACCCGAACATAGACTTTCTTACTTGTTATTTATAAGATTGCCCACATGGTGTAGAAAAAGTTTAAAACCTCTATAGGTCATAACTCCACCACAATTTACAAACTTACCACGACCACTGTTACACAGCTTTGTATTTAATGTTCGGTCCCACCCGAACATAGACTTTCTTACTTGTTATTTATAAGATTGCCCACATGGTAGTAGAAAAAGTTTAAAGCCTCCATAGGTCATAACTCCACAACAATTTAGCAATTTACTACGACCACTTTTACGCAGCTGGGTATTTAATGTTCGGTTCCACCCGAACTTAGAATTACTTACTTGTTATTTATAAGATTGCCCACTTGGTGTAGAAAAAGTTTAAAGCCTCCATACGTCATAACTCCACAACAATTTACCTATTTACCAAGACCACTTTTACACAGCTGGGTATTTAATGTTCGGTTCCACCCGAAGTTAGACTTTCTTACTTGTTATTTATAAGATTGCCCACATGGTGTAGAAAAAGTTTAAAACCTCTATAGGTCATAACTCCACCACAATTTACCAACTTACCACGACCAATTTTACACAGCTTTGTATTTAATGTTCGGTCCCACCCGAACATAGACTTTCTTACTTGTTATTTATAAGATTGCCCACATGGTAGTAGAAAAAGTTTAAAGCCTCCATAGGTCATAACTCCACAACAATTTACCTATTTACCACGACCACTTTTACACAGCTGGGTATTTAATGTTCGGTTCCACCCGAACTTAGAATTTCTTACTTGTTATTTATAAGATTGCCCACATGGTGTAGAAAAAGTTTAAAACCTCTATAGGTCATAACTCCACCACAATTTACAAACTTACCACGACCACTGTTACACAGCTTTGTATTTAATGTTCGGTCCCACCCGAACATAGACTTTCTTACTTGTTATTTATAAGATTGCCCACATGGTAGTAGAAAAAGTTTAAAGCCTCCATAGGTCATAACTCCACAACAATTTACCTATTTACCAGGACCACTTTTACACAGCTGGGTATTTAATGTTCGGTTCCACCCGAACTTAGAATTTCTTACTTGTTATTTATAAGATTGCCCACATGGTGTAGAAAAAGTTTAAAACCTCTATAGGTCATAACTCCACCACAATTTACAAACTTACCACGACCCCTGTTACACAGCTTTGTATGTAATGTTCGGTCCCACCCGAACATAGACTTTCTTACTTGTTATTTATAAGATTGCCCACATGGTAGTAGAAAAAGTTTAAAGCCTCCATAGGTCATAACTCCACAACAATTTACCTATTTACCACGACCACTTTTACACAGCTGGGTATTTAATGTTCGGTTCCACCCAAACTTAGAATTTCTTACTTGTTAATTATAAGATTGCCCACATGGTGTAGAAAAAGTTTAAAACCTCTATAGGTCATAACTCCACAACAATTTACCTATTTACCACGACCACTTTTACACAGCTGGGTATTTAATGTTCGGTTCCACCCGAACTTAGAATTTCTTACTTGTTATTTATAAGATTGCCCACATGGTGTAGAAAAAGTTTAAAACCTCTATAGGTCATAACTCCACCACAATTTACAAACTTACCACGACCACTGTTACACAGCTTTGTATTTAATGTTCGGTCCCACCCGAACATATACTTCCTTACTTGTTATTTATAAGATTGCCCACATGGTAGTAGAAAAAGTTTAAAGCCTCCATAGGTCATAACTCCACAACAATTTACCTATTTACCACGACCACTTTTACATAGCTGGGTATTTAATGTTCGGTTCCACCCGAAGTTAGACTTTCTTACTTGTTATTTATAAGATTGCCCACATGGTGTAGAAAAAGTTTAAAACCTCTATAGGTCATAACTCCACAACAATTTACCTATTTACCACGACTTCTTTTACATAGCTGGGTATTTCATGTTCGGTTCCACCCGAAGTTAGACTTTCTTACTTGTTATTTATAAGATTGCCACATGGTAGTAGAAAAAGTTTAGGTCATAACTCCACAACAATTTACCAACTTACCACGACCACTTTTACACAGCTGGGTATTTAATGTTCGGTTCCACCCGAACTTAGAATTTCTTACTTGTTATTTATAAGATTGCCCACATGGTGTAGAAAAAGTTTAAAACCTCTATAGGTCATAACTCCACAACAATTTACCTATTAACCACGACCTCTTTTACATAGCTGGGTATTTCATGTTCGGTTCCACCCGAAGTTAGACTTTCTTACTTGTTATTTATAAGATTGGCCACATGGTGTAGAAAAAGTTTAAAACCTCTATAGGTCATAACTCCACCACAATTTACCGACTTACCACGACCACTTTTACACAGCTTTGTATTTAATGTTCGGTCCCACCCGAACATAGACTTTCTTACTTGTTATTTTTAAGATTGCCCACATGGTAGTAGAAAAAGTTTAAAGCCTCCATAGGTCATAACTCCACAACAATTTACCTATTTACCACGACCACTTTTACACAGCTGGGTATTTAATTTTCGGTCCCATCCGAACATAGACTTTCTTACTTGTTATTTATAAGATTGCCCACATGGTAGTAGAAAAAGTTTAAAGCCTCCATAGGTCATAACTCCACAACAATTTAGCAATTTACTACGACCACTTTTACACAGCTGGGTATTTAATGTTCGGTTCCACCCGAAGTTAGACTTCCTTACTTGTTATTTATAAGATTGCCCACATGGTGTAGAAAAAGTTTAAAACCTCTATAGGTCATAACTCCACCACAATTTACCAACTTACCACGACCACTGTTACACAGCTTTGTATTTAATGTTCGGTCCCACCCGAACATAGACTTTCTTACTTGTTATTTATAAGACTGCCCACATGGTAGTATAAAAAGTTTAAAACCTCTATAGGTCATAACTCCACCACAATTTACCAACTTACCACGACCACTTTTACACAGCTGGGTATTTAATGTTCGGTCCGATTCGAACATAGACTTTCTTACTTGTTATTTATAAGATTGCCCACATGGTGTAGAAAAAGTTTAAAACCTCTATAGGTCATAACTCCACCACAATTTACCAACTTACCACGACCACTTTTACACAGCTGGGTATTTAATTTTCGGTCCCATCTGAACATAGACTTTCTTACTTGTTATTTATAAGATTGCCCACATGGTAGTAGAAAAAGTTTAAAGCCTCCATAGGTCATAACTCCACAACAATTTAGCAATTTACTACGACCACTTTTACACAGCTGGGTATTTAATGTTCGGTCCGATCCGAACATAGACTTTCTTACTTGTTATTTATAAGATCGCCCACATGGTGTAGAAAAAGTTTAAAACCTCTATAGGTCATAACTCCACCACAATTTACAAACTTACCACGACCACTGTTACACAGCTTTGTATTTAATGTTCGGTCCCACCCGAACATAGACTTTCTTACTTGTTATTTATAAGATTGCCCACATGGTAGTAGAAAAAGTTTAAAGCCTCCATACGTCATAACTCCACAACAATTTACCTATTTACCACGACCACTTTTACACAGCTGGGTATTTATTGTTCGGTTCCACCCGAAGTTAGACTTTCTTACTTGTTATTTATAAGATTGCCCACATGGTGTAGAAAAAGTTTAAAACCTCTATAGGTCATAACTCCACCACAATTTACCAACTTACCACGACCAATTTTACACAGCTTTGTATTTAATGTTCGGTCCCACCCGAACATAGACTTTCTTACTTATTATTTATAAGATTGCCCACATGGTAGTAGAAAAAGTTTAAAGCCTCCATAGGTCATAAGTCCACCACAATTTACCAATTTACTACGACCACTTTTACACAGCTGGGTATTTAATGTTCAGTCCCATCCGAACATAGACTTTCTTACTTGTTATTTATAAGATTGCCCACATGGTGTAGAAAAAGCTTAAAACCTCTATAGGTCATAACTCCACCACAATTTACCAACTTACCACGACCACTTTTACACAGCTGGGTATTTAATTTTCGGTCCCATCCGAACATAGACTTTCTTACTTGTTATTTATAAGATTGCCCACATGGTAGTAGAAAAAGTTTAAAGCCTCCATAGGTCATAACTCCACCACAATTTACCAATTTACTACGACCACTTTTACACAGCTGGGTATTTAATGTTCAGTCCCATCCGAACATAGACTTTCTTACTTGTTATTTATAAGATTGCCCACATGGTGTAGAAAAAGTTTAAAACCTCTATAGGTCATAACTCCACCACAATTTACCAACTTACCACGACCAATTTTACACAGCTTTGTATTTAATGTTCGGTCCCACCCGAACATAGACTTTCTTACTTGTTATTTATAAGATTGCCCACATGGTAGTAGAAAAAGTTTAAAGCCTCCATAGGTCATAACTCCACAACAATTTACCTATTTACCACGACCACTTTTACACAGCTTTGTATTAAATGTTCGGTCCCACCCGAACATAGACTTTCTTACTTGTTATTTATAAGATTGCCCACATGGTAGTAGAAAAAGTTTAAAGCCTCCATAGGTCATAACTCCACAACAATTTACCTATTTACCACGACCACTTTTACACAGCTGGGTATTTAATGTTCAGTCCCATCCGAACATAGACTTTCTTACTTGTTATTTATAAGATTGCCCACATGGTGTAGAAAAAGCTTAAAACCTCTATAGGTCATAACTCCACCACAATTTACCAACTTACCACGACCAATTTTACACAGCTTTGTATTTAATGTTCGGTCCCACCCGAACATAGACTTTCTTACTTGTTATTTATAAGATTGCCCACATGGTAATAGAAAAAGTTTAAAGCCTCCATAGGTCATAACTCCACAACAATTTACCTATTTACCACGACCACTTTTACACAGCTGGGTATTTAATGTTCGGTTCCACCCGAACTTAGAATTTCTTACTTGTTATTTATAAGATTGCCCACATGGTGTAGAAAAAGTTTAAAACCTCTATAGGTCATAACTCCACCACAATTTACCAACTTACCACGACCACTTTTACACAGCTTTGTATTAAATGTTCGGTCCCACCCGAACATAGACTTTCTTACTTGTTATTTATAAGATTGCCCACATGGTGTAGAAAAAGTTTAAAACCTCTATAGGTCATAACTCCACCACAATTTACAAACTTACCACGACCACTGTTACACAGCTTTGTATGTAATGTTCGGTCCCACCCGAACATAGACTTTCTTACTTGTTATTTATAAGATTGCCCACATGGTAGTAGAAAAAGTTTAAAGCCTCCATAGGTCATAACTCCACAACAATTTACCTATTTACCACGACCACTTTTACACAGCTGGGTATTTAATGTTCGGTTCCACCCAAACTTAGAATTTCTTACTTGTTAATTATAAGATTGCCCACATGGTGTAGAAAAAGTTTAAAACCTCTATAGGTCATAACTCCACCACAATTTACAAACTTACCACGACCACTGTTACACAGCTTTGTATGTAATGTTCGGTCCCACCCGAACATAGACTTTCTTACTTGTTATTTATAAGATTGCCCACATGGTAGTAGAAAAAGTTTAAAGCCTCCATAGGTCATAACTCCACAACAATTTACCTATTTACCACGACCACTTTTACACAGCTGGGTATTTCATGTTCGGTTCCACCCGAAGTTAGACTTTCTTACTTGTTATTTATAAGATTGCCACATGGTAGTAGAAAAAGTTTAGGTCATAACTCCACAACAATTTACCTATTTACCACGACTTCTTTTACATAGCTGGGTATTTCATGTTCGGTTCCACCCGAAGTTAGACTTTCTTACTTGTTATTTATAAGATTGCCACATGGTAGTAGAAAAAGTTTAGGTCATAACTCCACAACAATTTACCAACTTACCACGACCACTTTTACACAGCTGGGTATTTAATGTTCGGTTCCACCCGAACTTAGAATTTCTTACTTGTTATTTATAAGATTGCCCACATGGTGTAGAAAAAGTTTAAAACCTCTATAGGTCATAACTCCACAACAATTTACCTATTAACCACGACCTCTTTTACATAGCTGGGTATTTCATGTTCGGTTCCACCCGAAGTTAGACTTTCTTACTTGTTATTTATAAGATTGGCCACATGGTGTAGAAAAAGTTTAAAACCTCTATAGGTCATAACTCCACCACAATTTACCGACTTACCACGACCACTTTTACACAGCTTTGTATTTAATGTTCGGTCCCACCCGAACATAGACTTTCTTACTTGTTATTTTTAAGATTGCCCACATGGTAGTAGAAAAAGTTTAAAGCCTCCATAGGTCATAACTCCACAACAATTTACCTATTTACCACGACCACTTTTACACAGCTGGGTATTTAATTTTCGGTCCCATCCGAACATAGACTTTCTTACTTGTTATTTATAAGATTGCCCACATGGTAGTAGAAAAAGTTTAAAGCCTCCATAGGTCATAACTCCACAACAATTTAGCAATTTACTACGACCACTTTTACACAGCTGGGTATTTAATGTTCGGTTCCACCCGAAGTTAGACTTTCTTACTTGTTATTTATAAGATTGCCCACATGGTGTAGAAAAAGTTTAAAACCTCTATAGGTCATAACTCCACCACAATTTACCAACTTACCACGACCACTGTTACACAGCTTTGTATTTAATGTTCGGTCCCACCCGAACATAGACTTTCTTACTTGTTATTTATAAGACTGCCCACATGGTAGTATAAAAAGTTTAAAACCTCTATAGGTCATAACTCCACCACAATTTACCAACTTACCACGACCACTTTTACACAGCTGGGTATTTAATGTTCGGTCCGATTCGAACATAGACTTTCTTACTTGTTATTTATAAGATTGCCCACATGGTGTAGAAAAAGTTTAAAACCTCTATAGGTCATAACTCCACCACAATTTACCAACTTACCACGACCACTTTTACACAGCTGGGTATTTAATTTTCGGTCCCATCTGAACATAGACTTTCTTACTTGTTATTTATAAGATTGCCCACATGGTAGTAGAAAAAGTTTAAAGCCTCCATAGGTCATAACTCCACAACAATTTAGCAATTTACTACGACCACTTTTACACAGCTGGGTATTTAATGTTCGGTCCGATCCGAACATAGACTTTCTTACTTGTTATTTATAAGATCGCCCACATGGTGTAGAAAAAGTTTAAAACCTCTATAGGTCATAACTCCACCACAATTTACAAACTTACCACGACCACTGTTACACAGCTTTGTATTTAATGTTCGGTCCCACCCGAACATAGACTTTCTTACTTGTTATTTATAAGATTGCCCACATGGTAGTAGAAAAAGTTTAAAGCCTCCATACGTCATAACTCCACAACAATTTACCTATTTACCACGACCACTTTTACACAGCTGGGTATTTATTGTTCGGTTCCACCCGAAGTTAGACTTTCTTACTTGTTATTTATAAGATTGCCCACATGGTGTAGAAAAAGTTTAAAACCTCTATAGGTCATAACTCCACCACAATTTACCAACTTACCACGACCAATTTTACACAGCTTTGTATTTAATGTTCGGTCCCACCCGAACATAGACTTTCTTACTTATTATTTATAAGATTGCCCACATGGTAGTAGAAAAAGTTTAAAGCCTCCATAGGTCATAAGTCCACCACAATTTACCAATTTACTACGACCACTTTTACACAGCTGGGTATTTAATGTTCAGTCCCATCCGAACATAGACTTTCTTACTTGTTATTTATAAGATTGCCCACATGGTGTAGAAAAAGCTTAAAACCTCTATAGGTCATAACTCCACCACAATTTACCAACTTACCACGACCACTTTTACACAGCTGGGTATTTAATTTTCGGTCCCATCCGAACATAGACTTTCTTACTTGTTATTTATAAGATTGCCCACATGGTAGTAGAAAAAGTTTAAAGCCTCCATAGGTCATAACTCCACCACAATTTACCAATTTACTACGACCACTTTTACACAGCTGGGTATTTAATGTTCAGTCCCATCCGAACATAGACTTTCTTACTTGTTATTTATAAGATTGCCCACATGGTGTAGAAAAAGTTTAAAACCTCTATAGGTCATAACTCCACCACAATTTACCAACTTACCACGACCAATTTTACACAGCTTTGTATTTAATGTTCGGTCCCACCCGAACATAGACTTTCTTACTTGTTATTTATAAGATTGCCCACATGGTAGTAGAAAAAGTTTAAAGCCTCCATAGGTCATAACTCCACAACAATTTACCTATTTACCACGACCACTTTTACACAGCTTTGTATTAAATGTTCGGTCCCACCCGAACATAGACTTTCTTACTTGTTATTTATAAGATTGCCCACATGGTAGTAGAAAAAGTTTAAAGCCTCCATAGGTCATAACTCCACAACAATTTACCTATTTACCACGACCACTTTTACACAGCTGGGTATTTAATGTTCAGTCCCATCCGAACATAGACTTTCTTACTTGTTATTTATAAGATTGCC
The DNA here is from genome assembly GCA_949987695.1 of Merzomyia westermanni. Taxonomy (NCBI): domain Eukaryota; kingdom Metazoa; phylum Arthropoda; class Insecta; order Diptera; family Tephritidae; genus Merzomyia; species Merzomyia westermanni. The sequence goes on along the minus strand of OX465290.1, from coordinate 93,060,678 downwards.
CACATGGTGTAGAAAAAGCTTAAAACCTCTATAGGTCATAACTCCACCACAATTTACCAACTTACCACGACCAATTTTACACAGCTTTGTATTTAATGTTCGGTCCCACCCGAACATAGACTTTCTTACTTGTTATTTATAAGATTGCCCACATGGTAATAGAAAAAGTTTAAAGCCTCCATAGGTCATAACTCCACAACAATTTACCTATTTACCACGACCACTTTTACACAGCTGGGTATTTAATGTTCGGTTCCACCCGAACTTAGAATTTCTTACTTGTTATTTATAAGATTGCCCACATGGTGTAGAAAAAGTTTAAAACCTCTATAGGTCATAACTCCACCACAATTTACCAACTTACCACGACCACTTTTACACAGCTTTGTATTAAATGTTCGGTCCCACCCGAACATAGACTTTCTTACTTGTTATTTATAAGATTGCCCACATGGTGTAGAAAAAGTTTAAAACCTCTATAGGTCATAACTCCACCACAATTTACAAACTTACCACGACCACTGTTACACAGCTTTGTATGTAATGTTCGGTCCCACCCGAACATAGACTTTCTTACTTGTTATTTATAAGATTGCCCACATGGTAGTAGAAAAAGTTTAAAGCCTCCATAGGTCATAACTCCACAACAATTTACCTATTTACCACGACCACTTTTACACAGCTGGGTATTTAATGTTCGGTTCCACCCAAACTTAGAATTTCTTACTTGTTAATTATAAGATTGCCCACATGGTGTAGAAAAAGTTTAAAACCTCTATAGGTCATAACTCCACAACAATTTACCTATTTACCACGACCACTTTTACACAGCTGGGTATTTAATGTTCGGTTCCACCCGAACTTAGAATTTCTTACTTGTTATTTATAAGATTGCCCACATGGTGTAGAAAAAGTTTAAAACCTCTATAGGTCATAACTCCACCACAATTTACAAACTTACCACGACCACTGTTACACAGCTTTGTATTTAATGTTCGGTCCCACCCGAACATATACTTCCTTACTTGTTATTTATAAGATTGCCCACATGGTAGTAGAAAAAGTTTAAAGCCTCCATAGGTCATAACTCCACAACAATTTACCTATTTACCACGACCACTTTTACATAGCTGGGTATTTAATGTTCGGTTCCACCCGAAGTTAGACTTTCTTACTTGTTATTTATAAGATTGCCCACATGGTGTAGAAAAAGTTTAAAACCTCTATAGGTCATAACTCCACAACAATTTACCTATTTACCACGACCTCTTTTACATAGCTGGGTATTTCATGTTCGGTTCCACCCGAAGTTAGACTTTCTTACTTGTTATTTATAAGATTGGCCACATGGTGTAGAAAAAGTTTAAAACCTCTATAGGTCATAACTCCACCACAATTTACCGACTTACCACGACCACTTTTACACAGCTTTGTATTTAATGTTCGGTCCCACCCGAACATAGACTTTCTTACTTGTTATTTTTAAGATTGCCCACATGGTAGTAGAAAAAGTTTAAAGCCTCCATAGGTCATAACTCCACAACAATTTACCTATTTACCACGACCACTTTTACACAGCTGGGTATTTAATTTTCGGTCCCATCCGAACATAGACTTTCTTACTTGTTATTTATAAGATTGCCCACATGGTAGTAGAAAAAGTTTAAAGCCTCCATAGGTCATAACTCCACAACAATTTAGCAATTTACTACGACCACTTTTACACAGCTGGGTATTTAATGTTCGGTTCCACCCGAAGTTAGACTTCCTTACTTGTTATTTATAAGATTGCCCACATGGTGTAGAAAAAGTTTAAAACCTCTATAGGTCATAACTCCACCACAATTTACCAACTTACCACGACCACTGTTACACAGCTTTGTATTTAATGTTCGGTCCCACCCGAACATAGACTTTCTTACTTGTTATTTATAAGACTGCCCACATGGTAGTATAAAAAGTTTAAAACCTCTATAGGTCATAACTCCACCACAATTTACCAACTTACCACGACCACTTTTACACAGCTGGGTATTTAATGTTCGGTCCGATTCGAACATAGACTTTCTTACTTGTTATTTATAAGATTGCCCACATGGTGTAGAAAAAGTTTAAAACCTCTATAGGTCATAACTCCACCACAATTTACCAACTTACCACGACCACTTTTACACAGCTGGGTATTTAATTTTCGGTCCCATCTGAACATAGACTTTCTTACTTGTTATTTATAAGATTGCCCACATGGTAGTAGAAAAAGTTTAAAGCCTCCATAGGTCATAACTCCACAACAATTTAGCAATTTACTACGACCACTTTTACACAGCTGGGTATTTAATGTTCGGTCCGATCCGAACATAGACTTTCTTACTTGTTATTTATAAGATCGCCCACATGGTGTAGAAAAAGTTTAAAACCTCTATAGGTCATAACTCCACCACAATTTACCAACTTACCACGACCAATTTTACACAGCTTTGTATTTAATGTTCGGTCCCACCCGAACATAGACTTTCTTACTTATTATTTATAAGATTGCCCACATGGTAGTAGAAAAAGTTTAAAGCCTCCATAGGTCATAAGTCCACCACAATTTACCAATTTACTACGACCACTTTTACACAGCTGGGTATTTAATGTTCAGTCCCATCCGAACATAGACTTTCTTACTTGTTATTTATAAGATTGCCCACATGGTAGTAGAAAAAGTTTAAAGCCTCCATAGGTCATAAGTCCACCACAATTTACCAATTTACTACGACCACTTTTACACAGCTGGGTATTTAATGTTCAGTCCCATCCGAACATAGACTTTCTTACTTGTTATTTATAAGATTGCCCACATGGTGTAGAAAAAGCTTAAAACCTCTATAGGTCATAACTCCACCACAATTTACCAACTTACCACGACCACTTTTACACAGCTGGGTATTTAATGTTCAGTCCCATCCGAACATAGACTTTCTTACTTGTTATTTATAAGATTGCCCACATGGTGTAGAAAAAGTTTAAAACCTCTATAGGTCATAACTCCACCACAATTTACCAACTTACCACGACCAATTTTACACAGCTTTGTATTTAATGTTCGGTCCCACCCGAACATAGACTTTCTTACTTGTTATTTATAAGATTGCCCACATGGTAGTAGAAAAAGTTTAAAGCCTCCATAGGTCATAACTCCACAACAATTTACCTATTTACCACGACCACTTTTACACAGCTTTGTATTAAATGTTCGGTCCCACCCGAACATAGACTTTCTTACTTGTTATTTATAAGATTGCCCACATGGTAGTAGAAAAAGTTTAAAGCCTCCATAGGTCATAACTCCACAACAATTTACCTATTTACCACGACCACTTTTACACAGCTGGGTATTTAATGTTCAGTCCCATCCGAACATAGACTTTCTTACTTGTTATTTATAAGATTGCCCACATGGTGTAGAAAAAGCTTAAAACCTCTATAGGTCATAACTCCACCACAATTTACCAACTTACCACGACCAATTTTACACAGCTTTGTATTTAATGTTCGGTCCCACCCGAACATAGACTTTCTTACTTGTTATTTATAAGATTGCCCACATGGTAATAGAAAAAGTTTAAAGCCTCCATAGGTCATAACTCCACAACAATTTACCTATTTACCACGACCACTTTTACACAGCTGGGTATTTAATGTTCGGTTCCACCCGAACTTAGAATTTCTTACTTGTTATTTATAAGATTGCCCACATGGTGTAGAAAAAGTTTAAAACCTCTATAGGTCATAACTCCACCACAATTTACAAACTTACCACGACCACTGTTACACAGCTTTGTATTTAATGTTCGGTCCCACCCGAACATAGACTTTCTTACTTGTTATTTATAAGATTGCCCACATGGTAGTAGAAAAAGTTTAAAGCCTCCATAGGTCATAACTCCACAACAATTTACCTATTTACCACGACCACATTTACACAGCTGGGTATTTAATGTTCGGTTCCACCCGAACTTAGAATTTCTTACTTGTTATTTATAAGATTGCCCACATGGTGTAGAAAAAGTTTAAAACCTCTATAGGTCATAACTCCACCACAATTTACCAACTTACCACGACCACTTTTACACAGCTTTGTATTAAATGTTCGGTCCCACCCGAACATAGACTTTCTTACTTGTTATTTATAAGATTGCCCACATGGTAGTAGAAAAAGTTTAAAGCCTCCATAGGTCATAACTCCACAACAATTTACCTATTTACCACGACCACTGTTACACAGCTTTGTATTTAATGTTCGGTCCCACCCGAACATAGACTTTCTTACTTGTTATTTATAAGATTGCCCACATGGTAGTAGAAAAAGTTTAAAGCCTCCATAGGTCATAACTCCACAACAATTTACCTATTTACCACGACCACTTTTACACAGCTGGGTATTTAATGTTCGGTTCCACCCGAACTTAGAATTTCTTACTTGTTATTTATAAGATTGCCCACATGGTGTAGAAAAAGTTTAAAACCTCTATAGGTCATAACTCCACCACAATTTACCAACTTACCACGACCACTTTTACACAGCTTTGTATTAAATGTTCGGTCCCACCCGAACATAGACTTTCTTACTTGTTATTTATAAGATTGCCCACATGGTAGTAGAAAAAGTTTAAAGCCTCCATAGGTCATAACTCCACAACAATTTACCTATTTACCACGACCACTTTTACACAGCTGGGTATTTAATGTTCGGTTCCACCCGAACTTAGAATTTCTTACTTGTTATTTATAAGATTGCCCACATGGTGTAGAAAAAGTTTAAAACCTCTATAGGTCATAACTCCACCACAATTTACCAACTTACCACGACCACTTTTACACAGCTTTGTATTAAATGTTCGGTCCCACCCGAACATAGACTTTCTTACATGTTATTTATAAGATTGCCCACATGGTAGTAGAAAAAGTTTAAAGCCTCCATAGGTCATAACTCCACAACAATTTACCTATTTACCACGACCACTTTTACACAGCTGGGTATTTAATGTTTGGTTCCACCCGAACTTAGAATTTCTTACTTGTTATTTATAAGATTGCCCACATGGTGTAGAAAAAGCTTAAAACCTCTATAGGTCATAACTCCACCACAATTTACCAACTTACCACGACCAATTTTACACAGCTTTGTATTTAATGTTCGGTCCCACCCGAACATAGACTTTCTTACTTGTTATTTATAAGATTGCCCACATGGTAGTAGAAAAAGTTTAAAGCCTCCATAGGTCATAACTCCACAACAATTTACCTATTTACCACGACCACTTTTACACAGCTGGGTATTTCATGTTCGGTTCCACCCGAACTTAGAATTTCTTACTTGTTATTTATAAGATTGCCCACATGGTGTAGAAAAAGTTTAAAACCTCTATAGGTCATAACTCCACCACAATTTACAAACTTACCACGGCCACTGTTACACAGCTTTGTATTTAATGTTCGGTCCCACCCGAACATAGACTTTCTTACTTGTTATTTATAAGATTGCCCACATGGTAGTAGAAAAAGTTTAAAGCCTCCATAGGTCATAACTCCACAACAATTTACCTATTTACCACGACCACTTTTACACAGCTGGGTATTTAATGTTCGGTTCCACCCGAACTTAGAATTTCTTACTTGTTAGTTATAAGATTGCCCACATGGTGTAGAAAAAGTTTAAAACCTCTATAGATCATAACTCCACCACAATTTACCAACTTACCACGGCCACTTTTACACAGCTTTGTATTAAATGTTCGGTCCCACCCGAACATAGACTTTCTTACTTGTTATTTATAAGATTGCCCACATGGTAGTAGAAAAAGTTTAAAGCCTCCATAGGTCATAACTCCACAACAATTTACCTATTTACCACGACCACTGTTACACAGCTTTGTATTTAATGTTCGGTCCCACCCGAACATAGACTTTCTTACTTGTTATTTATAAGATTGCCCACATGGTAGTAGAAAAAGTTTAAAGCCTCCATAGGTCATAACTCCACAACAATTTACCTATTTACCACGACCACTTTTACACAGCTGGGTATTTAATGTTCGGTTCCACCAGAACTTAGAATTTCTTACTTGTTATTTATAAGATTGCCCACATGGTGTAGAAAAAGTTTAAAACCTCTATAGGTCATAACTCCACCACAATTTACCAACTTACCACGACCACTTTTACACAGCTTTGTATTAAATGTTCGGTCCCACCCGAACATAGACTTTCTTACTTGTTATTTATAAGATTGCCCACATGGTAGTAGAAAAAGTTTAAAGCCTCCATAGGTCATAACTCCACAACAATTTACCTATTTACCACGACCACTTTTACACAGCTGGGTATTTAATGTTCGGTTCCACCCGAACTTAGAATTTCTTACTTGTTATTTATAAGATTGCCCACATGGTGTAGAAAAAGTTTAAAACCTCTATAGGTCATAACTCCACCACAATTTACCAACTTACCACAACCACATTTACACAGCTTTGTATTAAATGTTCGGTCCCACCCGAACATAGACTTTCTTACTTGTTATTTATAAGATTGCCCACATGGTAGTAGAAAAAGTTTAAAGCCTCCATAGGTCATAACTCCACACCAATTTACCTATTTACCACGACCACTTTTACACAGCTGGGTATTTAATGTTCAGTCCCATCCGAACATAGACTTTCTTACTTGTTATTTATAAGATTGCCCACATGGTGTAGAAAAAGCTTAAAACCTCTATAGGTCATAACTCCACCACAATTTACCAACTTACCACGACCACTTTTACACAGCTGGGTATTTAATTTTCGGTCCCATCCGAACATAGACTTTCTTACTTGTTATTTATAAGATTGCCCACATGGTAGTAGAAAAAGTTTAAAGCCTCCATATGTCATAACTCCACCACAATTTACCAACTTACCACGACCAATTTTACACAGCTGGGTATTTAATTTTCGGTCCCATCCGAACATAGACTTTCTTACTTGTTATTTATAAGATTGCCCACATGGTAGTAGAAAAAGTTTAAGGCCTCCACAGGTCATAACTCCACAACAATTTAGCAATTTACTACGACCGCTTTTACACAGCTGGGTATTTAATGTTCGGTCCGATCCGAACATAGACTTTCTTACTTGTTATTTATAAGATTGCCCACATGGTGTAGAAAAAGTTTAAAACCTCTATAGGTCATAACTCCACCACAATTTACAAACTTACCACGACCACTGTTACACAGCTTTGTATTTAATGTTCGGTCCCACCCGAACATAGACTTTCTTACTTGTTATTTATAAGATTGCCCACATGGTAGTAGAAAAAGTTTAAAGCCTCCATACGTCATAACTCCACAACAATTTACTTATTTACCACGACCACTTTTACACAGCTGGGTATTTAATGTTCGGTTCCACCCGAAGTTAGACTTTCTTACTTGTTATTTATAAGATTGCCCACATGGTGTAGAAAAAGTTTAAAACCTCTATAGGTCATAACTCCACCACAATTTACCAACTTACCACGACCAATTTTACACAGCTTTGTATTTAATGTTCGGTCCCACCCGAACATAGACTTTCTTACTTGTTATTTATAAGATTGCCCACATGGTAGTAGAAAAAGTTTAAAGCCTCCATAGGTCATAACTCCACAACAATTTACCTATTTACCACGACCACTTTTACACAGCTGGGTATTTAATGTTCGGTTCCACCCGAACTTAGAATTTCTTACTTGTTATTTATAAGATTGCCCACATGGTGTAGAAAAAGTTTAAAACCTCTATAGGTCATAACTCCACCACAATTTACAAACTTACCACGACCACTGTTACACAGCTTTGTATTTAATGTTCGGTCGCACCCGAACATAGACTTTCTTACTTGTTATTTATAAGATTGCCCACATGGTAGTAGAAAAAGTTTAAAGCCTCCATAGGTCATAACTCCACAACAATTTACCTATTTACCACGACCACTTTTACACAGCTGGGTATTTAATGTTCGGTTCCACCCGAACTTAGAATTTCTTACTTGTTATTTATAAGATTGCCCACATGGTGTAGAAAAAGTTTAAAACCTCTATAGGTCATAACTCCACCACAATTTACCAACTTACCACGACCACTTTTACACAGCTTTGTATTAAATGTTCGGTCCCACCCGATCATAGACTTTCTTACTTGTTATTTATAAGATTGCCCACATGGTAGTAGAAAAAGTTTAAAGCCTCCATAGGTCATAACTCCACAACAATTTACCTATTTACCACGACCACTTTTACGCAGCTGGGTATTTAATGTTCGATTCCACCCGAACTTAGAATTTCTTACTTGTTATTTATAAGATTGCCCACATGGTGTAGAAAAAGTTTAAAACCTCTATAGGTCATAACTCCACAACAATTTACCTATTTACCACGACCTCTTTTACATAGCTGGTTATTTAATGTTCGGTTCCACCCGAAGTTAGACTTTCTTACTTGTTATTTATAAGATTGCCCACATGGTGTAGAAAAAGTTTAAAACCTCTATAGGTCATAACTCCACCACAATTTACCAACTTACTACGACCACTTTTACACAGCTTTGTATTTAATGTTCGGTCCCACCCGAACATAGACTTTCTTACTTGTTATTTATAAGATTGCCCACATGGTAGTAGAAAAAGTTTAAAGCCTCCATAGGTCATAACTCCACAACAATTTACCTATTTACCACGACCACTTTTACACAGCTGGGTATTTAATGTTCGGTTCCACCCGAACTTAGAATTTCTTACTTGTTATTTATAAGATTGCCCACATGGTGTAGAAAAAGTTTAAAACCTCTATAGGTCATAACTCCACCACAATTTACAAACTTACCACGACCACTGTTACACAGCTTTGTATTTAATGTTCGGTCCCACCCGAACTTAGAATTTCTTACTTGTTATTTATAAGATTGCCCACATGGTGTAGAAAAAGTTTAAAACCTCTATAGGTCATAACTCCACCGCAATTTACCAACTTACCACGACCACTTTTACACAGCTTTGTATTAAATGTTCGGTCCCACCCGAACATAGACTTTCTTACTTGTTATTTATAAGATTGCCCACATGGTAGTAGAAAAAGTTTAAAGCCTCCATAGGTCATAACTCCACAACAATTTACCTATTTTCCACGACCACTTTTACATAGCTGGGTATTTAATGTTCGGTTCCACCCGAACTTAGAATTTCTTATTTGTTATTTATAAGATTGCCCACATGGTGTAGAAAAAGTTTAAAACCTGTATAGGTCATAACTCCACCACAATTTACCAACTTACCACGACCACTTTTACACAGCTTTGTATTAAATGTTCGGTCCCACCCGAACATAGACTTTCTTACTTGTTATTTATAAGATTGCCCACATGGTAGTAGAAAAAGTTTAAAGCCTCCATAGGTCATAACTCCACAACAATTTACCTATTTACCACGACCACTTTTACATAGCTGGGTATTTAATGTTCGGTTCCACCCGAACTTAGAATTTCTTACTTGTTATTTATAAGATTGCCCACATGGTGTAGAAAAAGTTTAAAACCTGTATAGGTCATAACTCCACAACAATTTACCTATTTACCACGACCTCTTTTACATAGCTGGGTATTTCATGTTCGGTTCCACCCGAAGTTAGACTTTCTTACTTGTTATTTATAAGATTGCCCACATGGTAGTAGAAAAAGTTTAAAACCTCTATAGGTCATAACTCCACCACAATTTACCAACTTACCACGACCACTTTTACACAGCTTTGTATTTAATGTTCGGTCCCACCCGAACATAGACTTTCTTACTTGTTATTTATAAGATTGCCCACATGGTAGTAGAAAAAGTTTAAAGCCTCCATAGGTCATAACTCCACAACAATTTAGCAATTTACTACGACCACTTTTACACAGCTGGGTATTTAATGTTCGGTTCCACCCGAACTTAGAATTTCTTACTTGTTATTTATAAGATTGCCCACATGGTGTAGAAAAAGTTTAAAACCTGTATAGGTCATAACTCCACAACAATTTACCTATTTACCACGACCTCTTTTACATAGCTGGGTATTTCATGTTCGGTTCCACCCGAAGTTAGACTTTCTTACTTGTTATTTATAAGATTGCCCACATGGTAGTAGAAAAAGTTTAAAGCCTCCATAGGTCATAACTCCACAACAATTTAGCAATTTACTACGACCACTTTTACACAGCTGGGTATTTAATGTTCGGTCCCATCCGAACATAGACTTTCTTACTTGTTATTTATAAGATTGCCCACATGGTGTAGAAAAAGTTTAAAACCTCTATAGGTCATAACTCCACCACAATTTACCAACTTACTACGACCACTTTTACACAGCTGGGTATTTAATGTTCGGTTCCACCCGAACTTAGAATTTCTTACTTGTTATTTATAAGATTGCCCACATGGTGTAGAAAAAGTTTAAAACCTCTATAGGTCATAACTCCACCACAATTTACCAACTTACCACGACCACTTTTACACAGCTTTGTATTAAATGTTCGGTCCCACCCGAACATAGACTTTCTTACTTGTTATTTATAAGATTGCCCACATGGTAGTAGAAAAAGTTTAAAGCCTCCATAGGTCATAACTCCACAACAATTTACCTATTTACCACGACCACTTTTACATAGCTGGGTATTTAATGTTCGGTTCCACCCGAACTTAGAATTTCTTACTTGTTATTTATAAGATTGCCCACATGGTGTAGAAAAAGTTTAAAACCTGTATAGGTCATAACTCCACAACAATTTACCTATTTACCACGACCTCTTTTACATAGCTGGGTATTTCATGTTCGGTTCCACCCGAAGTTAGACTTTCTTACTTGTTATTTATAAGATTGCCCACATGGTAGTAGAAAAAGTTTAAAGCCTCCATAGGTCATAACTCCACAACAATTTAGCAATTTACTACGACCACTTTTACACAGCTGGGTATTTAATGTTCGGTCCCATCCGAACATAGACTTTCTTACTTGTTATTTATAAGATTGCCCACATGGTGTAGAAAAAGTTTAAAACCTCTATAGGTCATAACTCCACAACAATTTACCTATTTACCACGACCTCTTTTACATAGCTGGGTATTTCATGTTCGGTTCCATCCGAAGTTAGACTTTCTTACTTGTTATTTATAAGATTGCCCACATGGTGTAGAAAAAGTTTAAAACCTCTATAGGTCATAACTCCACCACAATTTACCAACTTACCACGACCACTTTTACATAGCTTTGTATTTAATGTTCGGTCCCACCCGAACATAGACTTTCTTACTTGTTATTTATAAGATTGCCCACATGGTAGTAGAAAAAGTTTAAAGCCTCCATAGGTCATAACTCCACAACAATTTACCTATTTACCACGACCACTTTTACACAGCTGGGTATTTAATGTTCGGTTCCACCCGAACTTAGACTTCCTTACTTATTATTTATAAGATTGCCCACATGGTAGTAGAAAAAGTTTAAAGCCTCCATAGGTCATAACTCCACAACAATTTAGCAATTTACTACGACCACTTTTACACAGCTGGGTATTTAATGTTCGGTGCCACCCGAACTTAGAATTTCTTACTTGTTATTTATAAGATTGCCCACATGGTGTAGAAAAAGTTTAAAACCTCTATAGGTCATAACTCCACCACAATTTACAAACTTACCACGACCACTGTTACACAGCTTTGTATTTAATGTTCGGTCCCACCCGAACATAGACTTTCTTACTTGTTATTTATAAGATTGCCCACATGGTAGTAGAAAAAGTTTAAAACCTCTATAGGTCATAACTCCACCACAATTTACCAACTTACCACGACCACTTTTACACAGCTTTGTATTTAATGTTCGGTCCCACCCGAACATAGACTTTCTTACTTGTTATTTATAAGATTGCCCACATGGTAGTAGAAAAAGTTTAAAGCCTCCATAGGTCATAACTCCACAACAATTTAGCAATTTACTACGACCACTTTTACACAGCTGGGTATTTAATGTTCGGTCCCATCCGAACATAGACTTTCTTACTTGTTATTTATAGGATTGCCCACATGGTGTAGAAAAAGTTTAAAACCTCTATAGGTCATAACTCCACCACAATTTACCAACTTACCACGACCACTGTTACACAGCTTTGTATTTAATGTTCGGTCCCACCTGAACATAGACTTTCTTACTTGTTATTTATAAGATTGCCCACATGGTAGTAGAAAAAGTTTAAAGCCTCCATAGGTCATAACTCCACAACAATTTACCTATTTACCACGACCACTTTTACACAGCTGGGTATTTAATGTTCGGTCCCATCCGAACATAGACTTTCTTACTTGTTATTTATAAGATTGCCCAGATGGTAGTAGAAAAAGTTTAAAGCCTCCATAGGTCATAACTCCACAACAATTTACCTATTTACCACGACCACTTTTACACAGCTGGGTATTTAATGTTCAGTCCCATCCGAACATAGACTTTCTTACTTGTTATTTATAAGATTGCCCACACGGTAGTAGAAAAAGTTTAAAGCCTCCATAGGTCATAACTCCATAACAATTTACCTATTTACCACGACCACTTTTACATTGCTGGGTATTTAATGTTCGGTTCCACCCGAACATAGACTTTCTTACTTGTTATTTATAAGATTGCCCACATGGTGTAGAAAAAGTTTAAAACCTCTATAGGTCATAACTCCACAACAATTTACCTATTTACCACGACCTCTTTTACATAGCTGGGTATTTCATGTTCGGTTCCATCCGAAGTTAGACTTTCTTACTTGTTATTTATAAGATTGCCCACATGGTGTAGAAAAAGTTTAAAGCCTCCATAGGTCATAACTCCACAACAATTTACCTATTTACCACGACCACTTTTACATAGCTGGGTATTTAATGTTCGGTTCCACCCGAACTTAGAATTTCTTACTTGTTATTTATAAGATTGCCCACATGGTGTAGAAAAAGTTTAAAACCTGTATAGGTCATAACTCCACAACAATTTACCTATTTACCACGACCTCTTTTACATAGCTGGGTATTTCATGTTCGGTTCCACCCGAAGTTAGACTTTCTTACTTGTTATTCATAAGATTGCCCACATGGTAGTAGAAAAAGTTTAAAGCCTCCATAGGTCATAACTCCACAACAATTTACCTATTTACCACGACCACTTTTACATAGCTGGGTATTTAATGTTCGGTTCCACCCGAACTTAGAATTTCTTACTTGTTATTTATAAGATTGCCCACATGGTGTAGAAAAAGTTTAAAACCTGTATAGGTCATAACTCCACAACAATTTACCTATTTACCACGACCTCTTTTACATAGCTGGGTATTTCATGTTCGGTTCCACCCGAAGTTAGACTTTCTTACTTGTTATTTATAAGATTGCCCACATGGTAGTAGAAAAAGTTTAAAGCCTCCATAGGTCATAACTCCACAACAATTTAGCAATTTACTACGACCACTTTTACACAGCTGGGTATTTAATGTTCGGTCCCATCCGAACATAGACTTTCTTACTTGTTATTTATAAGATTGCCCACATGGTGTAGAAAAAGTTTAAAACCTCTATAGGTCATAACTCCACAACAATTTACCTATTTACCACGACCTCTTTTACATAGCTGGGTATTTCATGTTCGGTTCCATCCGAAGTTAGACTTTCTTACTTGTTATTTATAAGATTGCCCACATGGTGTAGAAAAAGTTTAAAACCTCTATAGGTCATAACTCCACCACAATTTATCAACTTACCACGACCACTTTTACACAGCTTTGTATTTAATGTTCGGTCCCACCCGAACATAGACTTTCTTACTTGTTATTTATAAGATTGCCCACATGGTAGTAGAAAAAGTTTAAAGCCTCCATAGGTCATAACTCCACAACAATTTACCTATTTACCACGACCACTTTTACACAGCTGGGTATTTAATGTTCGGTTCCACCCGAACTTAGACTTCCTTACTTATTATTTATAAGATTGCCCACATGGTAGTAGAAAAAGTTTAAAGCCTCCATAGGTCATAACTCCACAACAATTTAGCAATTTACTACGACCACTTTTACACAGCTGGGTATTTAATGTTCGGTCCCATCCGAACATAGACTTTCTTACTTGTTATTTATAGGATTGCCCACATGGTGTAGAAAAAGTTTAAAACCTCTATAGGTCATAACTCCACCACAATTTACCAACTTACCACGACCACTGTTACACACCTTTGTATTTAATGTTCGGTCCCACCTGAACATAGACTTTCTTACTTGTTATTTATAAGATTGCCCACATGGTAGTAGAAAAAGTTTAAAGCCTCCATAGGTCATAACTCCACAACAATTTACCTATTTACCACGACCACTTTTACACAGCTGGGTATTTAATGTTCGGTCCCATCCGAACATAGACTTTCTTACTTGTTATTTATAAGATTGCCCACATGGTAGTAGAAAAAGTTTAAAGCCTCCATAGGTCATAACTCCACAACAATTTACCTATTTACCACGACCACTTTTACACAGCTGGGTATTTAATGTTCAGTCCCATCCGAACATAGACTTTCTTACTTGTTATTTATAAGATTGCCAACATGGTAGTAGAAAAAGTTTAAAGCCTCCATAGGTCATAACTCCATAACAATTTACCTATTTACCACGACCACTTTTACATTGCTGGGTATTTAATGTTCGGTTCCACCCGAACATAGACTTTCTTACTTGTTATTTATAAGATTGCCCACATGGTAGTAGAAAAAGTTTAAAACCTCTATAGGTCATAACTCCACCACAATTTACCAACTTACCACGACCACTTTTACACAGCTGGGTATTTAATGTTCGGTTCCACCCGAACTTAGAATTTCTTACTTGTTATTTATAAGATTGCCCACATGGTGTAGAAAAAGTTTAAAACCTCTATAGGTCATAACTCCACAACAATTTACCTATTTACCACGACCTCTTTTACATAGCTGGGTATTTAATGTTCGGTTCCACCCGAACATAGACTTTCTTACTTGTTACTTATAAGATTGCCCACATGGTGTAGAAAAAGTTTAAAACCTCTATAGGTCATAACTCCACAACAATTTACCTATTTACCACGACCTCTTTTACATAGCTGGGTATTTCATGTTCGGTTCCATCCGAAGTTAGACTTTCTTACTTGTTATTTATAAGATTGCCCACATGGTGTAGAAAAAGTTTAAAACCTCTATAGGTCATAACTCCACCACAATTTACCAACTTACCACGACCACTGTTACACAGCTTTGTATTTAATGTTCGGTCCCACCTGAACATAGACTTTCTTACTTGTTATTTATAAGATTGCCCACATGGTAGTAGAAAAAGTTTAAAGCCTCCATAGGTCATAACTCCACAACAATTTACCTATTTACCACGACCACTTTTACACAGCTGGGTATTTAATGTTCGGTCCCATCCGAACATAGACTTTCTTACTTGTTATTTATAAGATTGCCCACATGGTAGTAGAAAAAGTTTAAAGCCTCCATAGGTCATAACTCCACCACAATTTACCAACTTACCACGACCACTTTTACACAGCTGGGTATTTAATGTTCGGTTCCACCCGAACTTAGAATTTCTTACTTGTTATTTATAAGATTGCCCACATGGTGTAGAAAAAGTTTAAAACCTCTATAGGTCATAACTCCACAACAATTTACCTATTTACCACGACCTCTTTTACATAGCTGGGTATTTAATGTTCGGTTCCACCCGAACATAGACTTTCTTACTTGTTACTTATAAGATTGCCCACATGGTGTAGAAAAAGTTTAAAACCTCTATAGGTCATAACTCCACAACAATTTACCTATTTACCACGACCTCTTTTACATAGCTGGGTATTTCATGTTCGGTTCCATCCGAAGTTAGACTTTCTTACTTGTTATTTATAAGATTGCCCACATGGTGTAGAAAAAGTTTAAAACCTCTATAGGTCATAACTCCACCACAATTTACCAACTTACCACGACCACTTTTACACAGCTTTGTATTTAATGTGCGGTCCCACCCGAACATAGACTTTCTTACTTGTTATTTATAAGATTGCCCACATATTAGTAGAAAAAGTTTAAAGCCTCCATAGGTCATAACTCCACAACAATTTACCTATTTACCACGACCACTTTTACACAGCTGGGTATTTAATGTTCGGTTCCACCCGAACTTAGACTTCCTTACTTATTATTTATAAGATTGCCCACATGGTGTAGAAAAAGTTTAAAACCTCTATAGGTCATAACTCCACCACAATTTACCAACTTACCACGACCACTTTTACACAGCTTTGTATTTAATGTGCGGTCCCACCCGAACATAGACTTTCTTACTTGTTATTTATAAGATTGCCCACATGGTAGTAGAAAAAGTTTAAAGCCTCCATAGGTCATAACTCCACAACAATTTTCCTATTTACCACGACCTCTTTTACATAGCTGGGTATTTCATGTTCGGTTCCATCCGAAGTTAGACTTTCTTACTTGTTATTTATAAGATTGCCCACATGGTGTAGAAAAAGTTTAAAACCTCTATAGGTCATAACTCCACCACAATTTACCAACTTACCACGACCACTTTTACACAGCTTTGTATTTAATGTTCGGTCCCACCCGAACATAGACTTTCTTACTTGTTATTTATAAGATTGCCCACATGGTAGTAGAAAAAGTTTAAAGCCTCCATAGGTCATAACTCCACAACAATTTACCTATTTACCACGACCACTTTTACACAGCTGGGTATTTAATGTTCGGTTCCACCCGAACTTAGACTTCCTTACTTATTATTTATAAGATTGCCCACAAGGTAGTAGAAAAAGTTTAAAGCCTCCATAGGTCATAACTCCACAACAATTTAGCAATTTACTACGACCACTTTTACACAGCTGGGTATTTAATGTTCGGTGCCACCCGAACTTAGAATTTCTTACTTGTTATTTATAAGATTGCCCACATGGTGTAGAAAAAGTTTAAAACCTCTATAGGTCATAACTCCACCACAATTTACAAACTTACCACGACCACTGTTACACAGCTTTGTATTTAATGTTCGGTCCCACCCGAACATAGACTTTCTTACTTGTTATTTATAAGATTGCCCACATGGTAGTAGAAAAAGTTTAAAACCTCTATAGATCATAACTCCACCACAATTTACCAACTTACCACGACCACTTTTACACAGCTTTGTATTTAATGTTCGGTCCCACCCGAACATAGACTTTCTTACTTGTTATTTATAAGATTGCCCACATGGTAGTAGAAAAAGTTTAAAGCCTCCATAGGTCATAACTCCACAACAATTTAGCAATTTACTACGACCACTTTTACACAGCTGGGTATTTAATGTTCGGTCCCATCCGAACATAGACTTTCTTACTTGTTATTTATAGGATTGCCCACATGGTGTAGAAAAAGTTTAAAACCTCTATAGGTCATAACTCCACCACAATTTACCAACTTACCACGACCACTGTTACACAGCTTTGTATTTAATGTTCGGTCCCACCTGAACATAGACTTTCTTACTTGTTATTTATAAGATTGCCCACATGGTAGTAGAAAAAGTTTAAAGCCTCCATAGGTCATAACTCCACAACAATTTACCTATTTACCACGACCACTTTTACACAGCTGGGTATTAAATGTTCGGTCCCATCCGAACATAGACTTTCTTACTTGTTATTTATAAGATTGCCCACATGGTAGTAGAAAAAGTTTAAAGCCTCCATAGGTCATAACTCCACAACAATTTACCTATTTACCACGACCACTTTTACACAGCTGGGTATTTAATGTTCAGTCCCATCCGAACATAGACTTTCTTACTTGTTATTTATAAGATTGCCCACATGGTAGTAGAAAAAGTTTAAAGCCTCCATAGGTCATAACTCCATAACAATTTACCTATTTACCACGACCACTTTTACATTGCTGGGTATTTAATGTTCGGTTCCACCCGAAGTTAGACTTTCTTACTTGTTATTTATAAGATTGCCCACATGGTAGTAGAAAAAGTTTAAAGCCTCCATAGGTCATAACTCCACAACAATTTACCTATTTACCACGACCACTTTTACATAGCTGGGTATTTAATGTTCGGTTCCACCCGAACTTAGAATTTCTTACTTGTTATTTATAAGATTGCCCACATGGTGTAGAAAAAGTTTAAAACCTGTATAGGTCATAACTCCACAACAATTTACCTATTTACCACGACCTCTTTTACATAGCTGGGTATTTCATGTTCGGTTCCACCCGAAGTTAGACTTTCTTACTTGTTATTTATAAGATTGCCCACATGGTAGTAGAAAAAGTTTAAAGCCTCCATAGGTCATAACTCCACAACAATTTAGCAATTTACTACGACCACTTTTACACAGCTGGGTATTTAATGTTCGGTCCCATCCGAACATAGACTTTCTTACTTGTTATTTATAAGATTGCCCACATGGTGTAGAAAAAGTTTAAAACCTCTATAGGTCATAACTCCACCACAATTTACCAACTTACCACGACCACTGTTACACACCTTTGTATTTAATGTTCGGTCCCACCTGAACATAGACTTTCTTACTTGTTATTTATAAGATTGCCCACATGGTAGTAGAAAAAGTTTAAAGCCTCCATAGGTCATAACTCCACAACAATTTACCTATTTACCACGACCACTTTTACACAGCTGGGTATTTAATGTTCGGTCCCATCCGAACATAGACTTTCTTACTTGTTATTTATAAGATTGCCCACATGGTGTAGAAAAAGTTTAAAACCTCTATAGGTCATAACTCCACCACAATTTACCAACTTACCACGACCACTGTTACACACCTTTGTATTTAATGTTCGGTCCCACCTGAACATAGACTTTCTTACTTGTTATTTATAAGATTGCCCACATGGTAGTAGAAAAAGTTTAAAGCCTCCATAGGTCATAACTCCACAACAATTTAGCAATTTACTACGACCACTTTTACACAGCTGGGTATTTAATGTTCGGTCCCATCCGAACATAGACTTTCTTACTTGTTATTTATAAGATTGCCCACATGGTGTAGAAAAAGTTTAAAACCTCTATAGGTCATAACTCCACAACAATTTACCTATTTACCACGACCTCTTTTACATAGCTGGGTATTTCATGTTCGGTTCCATCCGAAGTTAGACTTTCTTACTTGTTATTTATAAGATTGCCCACATGGTGTAGAAAAAGTTTAAAACCTCTATAGGTCATAACTCCACCACAATTTACCAACTTACCACGACCACTGTTACACACCTTTGTATTTAATGTTCGGTCCCACCTGAACATAGACTTTCTTACTTGTTATTTATAAGATTGCCCACATGGTGTAGAAAAAGTTTAAAACCTCTATAGGTCATAACTCCACCACAATTTACCAACTTACCACGACCACTGTTACACACCTTTGTATTTAATGTTCGGTCCCACCTGAACATAGACTTTCTTACTTGTTATTTATAAGATTGCCCACATGGTAGTAGAAAAAGTTTAAAGCCTCTATAGGTCATAACTCCACCACAATTTACCAACTTACCACGACCACTGTTACACACCTTTGTATTTAATGTTCGGTCCCACCTGAACATAGACTTTCTTACTTGTTATTTATAAGATTGCCCACATGGTAGTAGAAAAAGTTTAAAGCCTCCATAGGTCATAACTCCACAACAATTTAGCAATTTACTACGACCACTTTTACACAGCTGGGTATTTAATGTTCGGTCCCATCCGAACATAGACTTTCTTACTTGTTATTTATAAGATTGCCCACATGGTGTAGAAAAAGTTTAAAACCTCTATAGGTCATAACTCCACAACAATTTACCTATTTACCACGACCTCTTTTACACAGCTGGGTATTTAATGTTCGGTCCCATCCGAACATAGACTTTCTTACTTGTTATTTATAAGATTGCCCACATGGTGTAGAAAAAGTTTAAAACCTCTATAGGTCATAACTCCACAACAATTTACCTATTTACCACGACCTCTTTTACATAGCTGGGTATTTCATGTTCGGTTCCATCCGAAGTTAGACTTTCTTACTTGTTATTTATAAGATTGCCCACATGGTGTAGAAAAAGTTTAAAACCTCTATAGGTCATAACTCCACCACAATTTACCAACTTACCACGACCACTGTTACACACCTTTGTATTTAATGTTCGGTCCCACCTGAACATAGACTTTCTTACTTGTTATTTATAAGATTGCCCACATGGTAGTAGAAAAAGTTTAAAGCCTCCATAGGTCATAACTCCACAACAATTTACCTATTTACCACGACCACTTTTACACAGCTGGGTATTTAATGTTCGGTCCCATCCGAACATAGACTTTCTTACTTGTTATTTATAAGATTGCCCACATGGTGTAGAAAAAGTTTAAAACCTCTATAGGTCATAACTCCACCACAATTTACCAACTTACCACGACCACTGTTACACACCTTTGTATTTAATGTTCGGTCCCACCTGAACATAGACTTTCTTACTTGTTATTTATAAGATTGCCCACATGGTAGTAGAAAAAGTTTAAAGCCTCCATAGGTCATAACTCCACAACAATTTAGCAATTTACTACGACCACTTTTACACAGCTGGGTATTTAATGTTCGGTCCCATCCGAACATAGACTTTCTTACTTGTTATTTATAAGATTGCCCACATGGTGTAGAAAAAGTTTAAAACCTCTATAGGTCATAACTCCACAACAATTTACCTATTTACCACGACCTCTTTTACATAGCTGGGTATTTCATGTTCGGTTCCATCCGAAGTTAGACTTTCTTACTTGTTATTTATAAGATTGCCCACATGGTGTAGAAAAAGTTTAAAACCTCTATAGGTCATAACTCCACCACAATTTACCAACTTACCACGACCACTGTTACACACCTTTGTATTTAATGTTCGGTCCCACCTGAACATAGACTTTCTTACTTGTTATTTATAAGATTGCCCACATGGTGTAGAAAAAGTTTAAAACCTCTATAGGTCATAACTCCACCACAATTTACCAACTTACCACGACCACTGTTACACACCTTTGTATTTAATGTTCGGTCCCACCTGAACATAGACTTTCTTACTTGTTATTTATAAGATTGCCCACATGGTAGTAGAAAAAGTTTAAAGCCTCCATAGGTCATAACTCCACAACAATTTACCTATTTACCACGACCACTTTTACACAGCTGAGTATTTAATGTTCGGTTCCACCCAAACTTAGACTTCCTTACTTATTATTTATAAGATTGCCCACATGGTAGTAGAAAAAGTTTAAAGCCTCCATAGGTCATAACTCCACAACAATTTAGCAATTTACTACGACCACTTTTACACAGCTGGGTATTTAATGTTCGGTGCCACCCGAACTTAGAATTTCTTACTTGTTATTTATAAGATTGCCCACATGGTGTAGAAAAAGTTTAAAACCTCTATAGGTCATAACTCCACCACAATTTACAAACTTACCACGACCACTGTTACACAGCTTTGTATTTAATGTTCGGTCCCACCCGAACATAGACTTTCTTACTTGTTATTTATAAGATTGCCCACATGGTAGTAGAAAAAGTTTAAAACCTCTATAGGTCATAACTCCACCACAATTTACCAACTTACCACGACCACTTTTACACAGCTTTGTATTTAATGTTCGGTCCCACCCGAACATAGATTTTTTTACTTGTTATTTATAAGATTGCCCACATGGTAGTAGAAAAATTTTAAAGCCTCCATAGGTCATAACTCCACAACAATTTAGCAATTTACTACGACCACTTTTACACAGCTGGGTATTTAATGTTCGGTCCCATCCGAACATAGACTTTCTTACTTGTTATTTATAGGATTGCCCACATGGTGTAGAAAAAGTTTAAAACCTCTATAGGTCATAACTCCACCACAATTTACCAACTTACCACGACCACTGTTACACACCTTTGTATTTAATGTTCGGTCCCACCTGAACATAGACTTTCTTACTTGTTATTTATAAGATTGCCCACATGGTAGTAGAAAAAGTTTAAAGCCTCCATAGGTCATAACTCCACAACAATTTACCTATTTACCACGACCACTTTTACACAGCTGGGTATTTAATGTTCGGTCCCATCCGAACATAGACTTTCTTACTTGTTATTTATAAGATTGCCCACATGGTAGTAGAAAAAGTTTAAAGCCTCCATAGGTCATAACTCCACAACAATTTACCTATTTACCACGACCACTTTTACACAGCTGGGTATTTAATGTTCAGTCCCATCCGAACATAGACTTTCTTACTTGTTATTTATAAGATTGCCCACATGGTAGTAGAAAAAGTTTAAAACCTCTATAGGTCATAACTCCACCACAATTTACCAACTTACCACGACCACTTTTACACAGCTGGGTATTTAATGTTCGGTTCCACCCGAACTTAGAATTTCTTACTTGTTATTTATAAGATTGCCCACATGGTGTAGAAAAAGTTTAAAGCCTCCATAGGTCATAACTCCATAACAATTTACCTATTTACCACGACCACTTTTACATTGCTGGGTATTTAATGTTCGGTTCCACCCGAACATAGACTTTCTTACTTGTTATTTATAAGATTGCCCACATGGTAGTAGAAAAAGTTTAAAACCTCTATAGGTCATAACTCCACCACAATTTACCAACTTACCACGACCACTTTTACACAGCTGGGTATTTAATGTTCGGTTCCACCCGAACTTAGAATTTCTTACTTGTTATTTATAAGATTGCCCACATGGTGTAGAAAAAGTTTAAAACCTCTATAGGTCATAACTCCACAACAATTTACCTATTTACCACGACCTCTTTTACATAGCTGGGTATTTAATGTTCGGTTCCACCCGAACATAGACTTTCTTACTTGTTACTTATAAGATTGCCCACATGGTGTAGAAAAAGTTTAAAACCTCTATAGGTCATAACTCCACAACAATTTACCTATTTACCACGACCTCTTTTACATAGCTGGGTATTTCATGTTCGGTTCCATCCGAAGTTAGACTTTCTTACTTGTTATTTATAAGATTGCCCACATGGTGTAGAAAAAGTTTAAAACCTCTATAGGTCATAACTCCACCACAATTTACCAACTTACCACGACCACTGTTACACAGCTTTGTATTTAATGTTCGGTCCCACCTGAACATAGACTTTCTTACTTGTTATTTATAAGATTGCCCACATGGTAGTAGAAAAAGTTTAAAGCCTCCATAGGTCATAACTCCACAACAATTTACCTATTTACCACGACCACTTTTACACAGCTGGGTATTTAATGTTCGGTCCCATCCGAACATAGACTTCCTTACTTATTATTTATAAGATTGCCCACATGGTGTAGAAAAAGTTTAAAACCTCTATAGGTCATAACTCCACCACAATTTACCAACTTACCACGACCACTTTTACACAGCTTTGTATTTAATGTGCGGTCCCACCCGAACATAGACTTTCTTACTTGTTATTTATAAGATTGCCCACATGGTAGTAGAAAAAGTTTAAAGCCTCCATAGGTCATAACTCCACAACAATTTACCTATTTACCACGACCTCTTTTACATAGCTGGGTATTTCATGTTCGGTTCCATCCGAAGTTAGACTTTCTTACTTGTTATTTATAAGATTGCCCACATGGTGTAGAAAAAGTTTAAAACCTCTATAGGTCATAACTCCACCACAATTTACCAACTTACCACGACCACTGTTACACAGCTTTGTATTTAATGTTCGGTCCCACCTGAACATAGACTTTCTTACTTGTTATTTATAAGATTGCCCACATGGTAGTAGAAAAAGTTTAAAGCCTCCATAGGTCATAACTCCACAACAATTTACCTATTTACCACGACCTCTTTTACATAGCTGGGTATTTCATGTTCGGTTCCATCCGAAGTTAGACTTTCTTACTTGTTATTTATAAGATTGCCCACATGGTGTAGAAAAAGTTTAAAACCTCTATAGGTCATAACTCCACCACAATTTACCAACTTACCACGACCACTGTTACACAGCTTTGTATTTAATGTTCGGTCCCACCTGAACATAGACTTTCTTACTTGTTATTTATAAGATTGCCCACATGGTAGTAGAAAAAGTTTAAAGCCTCCATAGGTCATAACTCCACAACAATTTACCTATTTACCACGACCACTTTTACACAGCTGGGTATTTAATGTTCGGTCCCATCCGAACATAGACTTTCTTACTTGTTATTTATAAGATTGCCCACATGGTAGTAGAAAAAGTTTAAAGCCTCCATAGCTCATAACTCCACCACAATTTACCAACTTACCACGACCACTTTTACACAGCTGGGTATTTAATGTTCGGTTCCACCCGAACTTAGAATTTCTTACTTGTTATTTATAAGATTGCCCACATGGTGTAGAAAAAGTTTAAAACCTCTATAGGTCATAACTCCACAACAATTTACCTATTTACCACGACCTCTTTTACATAGCTGGGTATTTAATGTTCGGTTCCACCCGAACATAGACTTTCTTACTTGTTACTTATAAGATTGCCCACATGGTGTAGAAAAAGTTTAAAACCTCTATAGGTCATAACTCCACAACAATTTACCTATTTACCACGACCTCTTTTACATAGCTGGGTATTTCATGTTCGGTTCCATCCGAAGTTAGACTTTCTTACTTGTTATTTATAAGATTGCCCACATGGTGTAGAAAAAGTTTAAAACCTCTATAGGTCATAACTCCACCACAATTTACCAACTTACCACGACCACTTTTACACAGCTTTGTATTTAATGTGCGGTCCCACCCGAACATAGACTTTCTTACTTGTTATTTATAAGATTGCCCACATATTAGTAGAAAAAGTTTAAAGCCTCCATAGGTCATAACTCCACAACAATTTACCTATTTACCACGACCACTTTTACACAGCTGGGTATTTAATGTTCGGTTCCACCCGAACTTAGACTTCCTTACTTATTATTTATAAGATTGCCCACATGGTGTAGAAAAAGTTTAAAACCTCTATAGGTCATAACTCCACCACAATTTACCAACTTACCACGACCACTTTTACACAGCTTTGTATTTAATGTGCGGTCCCACCCGAACATAGACTTTCTTACTTGTTATTTATAAGATTGCCCACATGGTAGTAGAAAAAGTTTAAAGCCTCCATAGGTCATAACTCCACAACAATTTACCTATTTACCACGACCACTTTTACACAGATGGGTATTTAATGTTCGGTTCCACCCGAACTTAGACTTCCTTACTTATTATTTATAAGATTGCCCACATGGTAGTAGAAAAAGTTTAAAGCCTCCATAGGTCATAACTCCACAACAATTTTCCTATTTACCACGACCTCTTTTACATAGCTGGGTATTTCATGTTCGGTTCCATCCGAAGTTAGACTTTCTTACTTGTTATTTATAAGATTGCCCACATGGTGTAGAAAAAGTTTAAAACCTCTATAGGTCATAACTCCACCACAATTTACCAACTTACCACGACCACTTTTACACAGCTTTGTATTTAATGTTCGGTCCCACCCGAACATAGACTTTCTTACTTGTTATTTATAAGATTGCCCACATGGTAGTAGAAAAAGTTTAAAGCCTCCATAGGTCATAACTCCACAACAATTTACCTATTTACCACGACCACTTTTACACAGCTGGGTATTTAATGTTCGGTTCCACCCGAACTTAGACTTCCTTACTTATTATTTATAAGATTGCCCACATGGTAGTAGAAAAAGTTTAAAGCCTCCATAGGTCATAACTCCACAACAATTTAGCAATTTACTACGACCACTTTTACACAGCTGGGTATTTAATGTTCGGTGCCACCCGAACTTAGAATTTCTTACTTGTTATTTATAAGATTGCCCACATGGTGTAGAAAAAGTTTAAAACCTCTATAGGTCATAACTCCACCACAATTTACAAACTTACCACGACCACTGTTACACAGCTTTGTATTTAATGTTCGGTCCCACCCGAACATAGACTTTCTTACTTGTTATTTATAAGATTGCCCACATGGTAGTAGAAAAAGTTTAAAACCTCTATAGATCATAACTCCACCACAATTTACCAACTTACCACGACCACTTTTACACAGCTTTGTATTTAATGTTCGGTCCCACCCGAACATAGACTTTCTTACTTGTTATTTATAAGATTGCCCACATGGTAGTAGAAAAAGTTTAAAGCCTCCATAGGTCATAACTCCACAACAATTTAGCAATTTACTACGACCACTTTTACACAGCTGGGTATTTAATGTTCGGTCCCATCCGAACATAGACTTTCTTACTTGTTATTTATAGGATTGCCCACATGGTGTAGAAAAAGTTTAAAACCTCTATAGGTCATAACTCCACCACAATTTACCAACTTACCACGACCACTGTTACACAGCTTTGTATTTAATGTTCGGTCCCACCTGAACATAGACTTTCTTACTTGTTATTTATAAGATTGCCCACATGGTAGTAGAAAAAGTTTAAAGCCTCCATAGGTCATAACTCCACAACAATTTACCTATTTACCACGACCACTTTTACACAGCTGGGTATTAAATGTTCGGTCCCATCCGAACATAGACTTTCTTACTTGTTATTTATAAGATTGCCCACATGGTAGTAGAAAAAGTTTAAAGCCTCCATAGGTCATAACTCCACAACAATTTACCTATTTACCACGACCACTTTTACACAGCTGGGTATTTAATGTTCAGTCCCATCCGAACATAGACTTTCTTACTTGTTATTTATAAGATTGCCCACATGGTAGTAGAAAAAGTTTAAAGCCTCCATAGGTCATAACTCCATAACAATTTACCTATTTACCACGACCACTTTTACATTGCTGGGTATTTAATGTTCGGTTCCACCCGAACATAGACTTTCTTACTTGTTATTTATAAGATTGCCCACATGGTAGTAGAAAAAGTTTAAAACCTCTATAGGTCATAACTCCACCACAATTTACCAACTTACCACGACCACTTTTACACAGCTGGGTATTTAATGTTCGGTTCCACCCGAACTTAGAATTTCTTACTTGTTATTTATAAGATTGCCCACATGGTGTAGAAAAAGTTTAAAACCTCTATAGGTCATAACTCCACCACAATTTACAAACTTACCACGACCACTGTTACACAGCTTTGTATTTAATGTTCGGTCCCACCCGAACATAGACTTTCTTACTTGTTATTTATAAGATTGCCCACATGGTAGTAGAAAAAGTTTAAAGCCTCCATAGGTCATAACTCCACAACAATTTACCTATTTACCACGACCACTTTTACATAGCTGGGTATTTAATGTTCGGTTCCACCCGAACTTAGAATTTCTTACTTGTTATTTATAAGATTGCCCACATGGTGTAGAAAAAGTTTAAAACCTCCATAGGTCATAACTCCACAACAATTTACCTATTTACCACGACCTCTTTTACATAGCTGGGTATTTCATGTTCGGTTCCACCCGAAGTTAGACTTTCTTACTTGTTATTTATAAGATTGCCCACATGGTAGTAGAAAAAGTTTAAAGCCTCCATAGGTCATAACTCCACAACAATTTACCTATTTACCACGACCACTTTTACATAGCTGGGTATTTAATGTTCGGTTCCACCCGAACTTAGAATTTCTTACTTGTTATTTATAAGATTGCCCACATGGTGTAGAAAAAGTTTAAAACCTGTATAGGTCATAACTCCACAACAATTTACCTATTTACCACGACCTCTTTTACATAGCTGGGTATTTCATGTTCGGTTCCACCCGAAGTTAGACTTTCTTACTTGTTATTTATAAGATTGCCCACATGGTAGTAGAAAAAGTTTAAAGCCTCCATAGGTCATAACTCCACAACAATTTAGCAATTTACTACGACCACTTTTACACAGCTGGGTATTTAATGTTCGGTCCCATCCGAACATAGACTTTCTTACTTGTTATTTATAAGATTGCCCACATGGTGTAGAAAAAGTTTAAAACCTCTATAGGTCATAACTCCACAACAATTTACCTATTTACCACGACCTCTTTTACATAGCTGGGTATTTCATGTTCGGTTCCATCCGAAGTTAGACTTTCTTACTTGTTATTTATAAGATTGCCCACATGGTGTAGAAAAAGTTTAAAACCTCTATAGGTCATAACTCCACCACAATTTACCAACTTACCACGACCACTGTTACACACCTTTGTATTTAATGTTCGGTCCCACCTGAACATAGACTTTCTTACTTGTTATTTATAAGATTGCCCACATGGTAGTAGAAAAAGTTTAAAGCCTCCATAGGTCATAACTCCACAACAATTTACCTATTTACCACGACCACTTTTACACAGCTGGGTATTTAATGTTCGGTCCCATCCGAACATAGACTTTCTTACTTGTTATTTATAAGATTGCCCACATGGTGTAGAAAAAGTTTAAAACCTCTATAGGTCATAACTCCACCACAATTTACCAACTTACCACGACCACTGTTACACACCTTTGTATTTAATGTTCGGTCCCACCTGAACATAGACTTTCTTACTTGTTATTTATAAGATTGCCCACATGGTAGTAGAAAAAGTTTAAAGCCTCCATAGGTCATAACTCCACAACAATTTAGCAATTTACTACGACCACTTTTACACAGCTGGGTATTTAATGTTCGGTCCCATCCGAACATAGACTTTCTTACTTGTTATTTATAAGATTGCCCACATGGTGTAGAAAAAGTTTAAAACCTCTATAGGTCATAACTCCACAACAATTTACCTATTTACCACGACCTCTTTTACAAAGCTGGGTATTTCATGTTCGGTTCCATCCGAAGTTAGACTTTCTTACTTGTTATTTATAAGATTGCCCACATGGTGTAGAAAAAGTTTAAAACCTCTATAGGTCATAACTCCACCACAATTTACCAACTTACCACGACCACTGTTACACACCTTTGTATTTAATGTTCGGTCCCACCTGAACATAGACTTTCTTACTTGTTATTTATAAGATTGCCCACATGGTGTAGAAAAAGTTTAAAACCTCTATAGGTCATAACTCCACCACAATTTACCAACTTACCACGACCACTGTTACACACCTTTGTATTTAATGTTCGGTCCCACCTGAACATAGACTTTCTTACTTGTTATTTATAAGATTGCCCACATGGTAGTAGAAAAAGTTTAAAGCCTCCATAGGTCATAACTCCACAACAATTTACCTATTTACCACGACCACTTTTACACAGCTGGGTATTTAATGTTCGGTTCCACCCAAACTTAGACTTCCTTACTTATTATTTATAAGATTGCCCACATGGTAGTAGAAAAAGTTTAAAGCCTCCATAGGTCATAACTCCACAACAATTTAGCAATTTACTACGACCACTTTTACACAGCTGGGTATTTAATGTTCGGTGCCACCCGAACTTAGAATTTCTTACTTGTTATTTATAAGATTGCCCACATGGTGTAGAAAAAGTTTAAAACCTCTATAGGTCATAACTCCACCACAATTTACAAACTTACCACGACCACTGTTACACAGCTTTGTATTTAATGTTCGGTCCCACCCGAACATAGACTTTCTTACTTGTTATTTATAAGATTGCCCACATGGTAGTAGAAAAAGTTTAAAACCTCTATAGGTCATAACTCCACCACAATTTACCAACTTACCACGACCACTTTTACACAGCTTTGTATTTAATGTTCGGTCCCACCCGAACATAGACTTTCTTACTTGTTATTTATAAGATTGCCCACATGGTAGTAGAAAAAGTTTAAAGCCTCCATAGGTCATAACTCCACAACAATTTAGCAATTTACTACGACCACTTTTACACAGCTGGGTATTTAATGTTCGGTCCCATCCGAACATAGACTTTCTTACTTGTTATTTATAGGATTGCCCACATGGTGTAGAAAAAGTTTAAAACCTCTATAGGTCATAACTCCACCACAATTTACCAACTTACCACGACCACTGTTACACACCTTTGTATTTAATGTTCGGTCCCACCTGAACATAGACTTTCTTACTTGTTATTTATAAGATTGCCCACATGGTAGTAGAAAAAGTTTAAAGCCTCCATAGGTCATAACTCCACAACAATTTACCTATTTACCACGACCACTTTTACACAGCTGGGTATTTAATGTTCGGTCCCATCCGAACATAGACTTTCTTACTTGTTATTTATAAGATTGCCCACATGGTAGTAGAAAAAGTTTAAAGCCTCCATAGGTCATAACTCCACAACAATTTACCTATTTACCACGACCACTTTTACACAGCTGGGTATTTAATGTTCAGTCCCATCCGAACATAGACTTTCTTACTTGTTATTTATAAGATTGCCCACATGGTAGTAGAAAAAGTTTAAAGCCTCCATGGGTCATAACTCCATAACAATTTACCTATTTACCACGACCACTTTTACATTGCTGGGTATTTAATGTTCGGTTCCACCCGAACATAGACTTTCTTACTTGTTATTTATAAGATTGCCCACATGGTAGTAGAAAAAGTTTAAAACCTCTATAGGTCATAACTCCACCACAATTTACCAACTTACCACGACCACTTTTACACAGCTGGGTATTTAATGTTCGGTTCCACCCGAACTTAGAATTTCTTACTTGTTATTTATAAGATTGCCCACATGGTGTAGAAAAAGTTTAAAACCTCTATAGGTCATAACTCCACAACAATTTACCTATTTACCACGACCTCTTTTACATAGCTGGGTATTTAATGTTCGGTTCCACCCGAACATAGACTTTCTTACTTGTTACTTATAAGATTGCCCACATGGTGTAGAAAAAGTTTAAAACCTCTATAGGTCATAACTCCACAACAATTTACCTATTTACCACGACCTCTTTTACATAGCTGGGTATTTAATGTTCGGTTCCACCCGAACATAGACTTTCTTACTTGTTACTTATAAGATTGCCCACATGGTGTAGAAAAAGTTTAAAACCTCTATAGGTCATAACTCCACAACAATTTACCTATTTACCACGACCTCTTTTACATAGCTGGGTATTTCATGTTCGGTTCCATCCGAAGTTAGACTTTCTTACTTGTTATTTATAAGATTGCCCACATGGTGTAGAAAAAGTTTAAAACCTCTATAGGTCATAACTCCACCACAATTTACCAACTTACCACGACCACTGTTACACAGCTTTGTATTTAATGTTCGGTCCCACCTGAACATAGACTTTCTTACTTGTTATTTATAAGATTGCCCACATGGTAGTAGAAAAAGTTTAAAGCCTCCATAGGTCATAACTCCACAACAATTTACCTATTTACCACGACCACTTTTACACAGCTGGGTATTTAATGTTCGGTCCCATCCGAACATAGACTTTCTTACTTGTTATTTATAAGATTGCCCACATGGTAGTAGAAAAAGTTTAAAGCCTCTATAGGTCATAACTCCACAACAATTTACCTATTTACCACGACCACTTTTACACAGCTGGGTATTTAATGTTCAGTCCCATCCGAACATAGACTTTCTTACTTGTTATTTATAAGATTGCCCACATGGTAGTAGAAAAAGTTTAAAGCCTCCATAGGTCATAACTCCATAACAATTTACCTATTTACCACGACCACTTTTACATTGCTGGGTATTTAATGTTCGGTTCCACCCGAACATAGACTTTCTTACTTGTTATTTATAAGATTGCCCACATGGTAGTAGAAAAAGTTTAAAACCTCTATAGGTCATAACTCCACCACAATTTACCAACTTACCACGACCACTTTTACACAGCTGGGTATTTAATGTTCGGTTCCACCCGAACTTAGAATTTCTTACTTGTTATTTATAAGATTGCCCACATGGTGTAGAAAAAGTTTAAAACCTCTATAGGTCATAACTCCACCACAATTTACAAACTTACCACGACCACTGTTACACAGCTTTGTATTTAATGTTCGGTCCCACCCAAACTTAGACTTCCTTACTTATTATTTATAAGATTGCCCACATGGTAGTAGAAAAAGTTTAAAGCCTCCATAGGTCATAACTCCACAACAATTTAGCAATTTACTACGACCACTTTTACACAGCTGGGTATTTAATGTTCGGTTCCACCCAAACTTAGACTTCCTTACTTATTATTTATAAGATTGCCCACATGGTAGTAGAAAAAGTTTAAAGCCTCCATAGGTCATAACTCCACAACAATTTAGCAATTTACTACGACCACTTTTACACAGCTGGGTATTTAATGTTCGGTGCCACCCGAACTTAGAATTTCTTACTTGTTATTTATAAGATTGCCCACATGGTGTAGAAAAAGTTTAAAACCTCTATAGGTCATAACTCCACCACAATTTACAAACTTACCACGACCACTGTTACACAGCTTTGTATTTAATGTTCGGTCCCACCCGAACATAGACTTTCTTACTTGTTATTTATAAGATTGCCCACATGGTAGTAGAAAAAGTTTAAAACCTCTATAGGTCATAACTCCACCACAATTTACCAACTTACCACGACCACTTTTACACAGCTTTGTATTTAATGTTCGGTCCCACCCGAACATAGACTTTCTTACTTGTTATTTATAAGATTGCCCACATGGTAGTAGAAAAAGTTTAAAGCCTCCATAGGTCATAACTCCACAACAATTTAGCAATTTACTACGACCACTTTTACACAGCTGGGTATTTAATGTTCGGTCCCACCCGAACATAGACTTTCTTACTTGTTATTTATAGGATTGCCCACATGGTGTAGAAAAAGTTTAAAACCTCTATAGGTCATAACTCCACCACAATTTACCAACTTACCACGACCACTGTTACACACCTTTGTATTTAATGTTCGGTCCCACCTGAACATAGACTTTCTTACTTGTTATTTATAAGATTGCCCACATGGTAGTAGAAAAAGTTTAAAGCCTCCATAGGTCATAACTCCACAACAATTTACCTATTTACCACGACCACTTTTACACAGCTGGGTATTTAATGTTCGGTCCCATCCGAACATAGACTTTCTTACTTGTTATTTATAAGATTGCCCACATGGTAGTAGAAAAAGTTTAAAGCCTCCATAGGTCATAACTCCACAACAATTTACCTATTTACCACGACCACTTTTACACAGCTGGGTATTTAATGTTCAGTCCCATCCGAACATAGACTTTCTTACTTGTTATTTATAAGATTGCCCACATGGTAGTAGAAAAAGTTTAAAGCCTCCATGGGTCATAACTCCATAACAATTTACCTATTTACCACGACCACTTTTACATTGCTGGGTATTTAATGTTCGGTTCCACCCGAACATAGACTTTCTTACTTGTTATTTATAAGATTGCCCACATGGTAGTAGAAAAAGTTTAAAACCTCTATAGGTCATAACTCCACCACAATTTACCAACTTACCACGACCACTTTTACACAGCTGGGTATTTAATGTTCGGTTCCACCCGAACTTAGAATTTCTTACTTGTTATTTATAAGATTGCCCACATGGTGTAGAAAAAGTTTAAAACCTCTATAGGTCATAACTCCACAACAATTTACCTATTTACCACGACCTCTTTTACATAGCTGGGTATTTAATGTTCGGTTCCACCCGAACATAGACTTTCTTACTTGTTACTTATAAGATTGCCCACATGGTGTAGAAAAAGTTTAAAACCTCTATAGGTCATAACTCCACAACAATTTACCTATTTACCACGACCTCTTTTACATAGCTGGGTATTTAATGTTCGGTTCCACCCGAACATAGACTTTCTTACTTGTTACTTATAAGATTGCCCACATGGTGTAGAAAAAGTTTAAAACCTCTATAGGTCATAACTCCACAACAATTTACCTATTTACCACGACCTCTTTTACATAGCTGGGTATTTCATGTTCGGTTCCATCCGAAGTTAGACTTTCTTACTTGTTATTTATAAGATTGCCCACATGGTGTAGAAAAAGTTTAAAACCTCTATAGGTCATAACTCCACCACAATTTACCAACTTACCACGACCACTGTTACACAGCTTTGTATTTAATGTTCGGTCCCACCTGAACATAGACTTTCTTACTTGTTATTTATAAGATTGCCCACATGGTAGTAGAAAAAGTTTAAAGCCTCCATAGGTCATAACTCCACAACAATTTACCTATTTACCACGACCACTTTTACACAGCTGGGTATTTAATGTTCAGTCCCATCCGAACATAGACTTTCTTACTTGTTATTTATAAGATTGCCCACATGGTAGTAGAAAAAGTTTAAAGCCTCCATAGGTCATAACTCCATAACAATTTACCTATTTACCACGACCACTTTTACATTGCTGGGTATTTAATGTTCGGTTCCACCCGAACATAGACTTTCTTACTTGTTATTTATAAGATTGCCCACATGGTAGTAGAAAAAGTTTAAAACCTCTATAGGTCATAACTCCACCACAATTTACCAACTTACCACGACCACTTTTACACAGCTGGGTATTTAATGTTCGGTTCCACCCGAACTTAGAATTTCTTACTTGTTATTTATAAGATTGCCCACATGGTGTAGAAAAAGTTTAAAACCTCTATAGGTCATAACTCCACCACAATTTACCTATTTACCACGACCACTTTTACACAGCTGGGTATTTAATGTTCAGTCCCATCCGAACATAGACTTTCTTACTTGTTATTTATAAGATTGCCCACATGGTAGTAGAAAAAGTTTAAAGCCTCCATAGGTCATAACTCCATAACAATTTACCTATTTACCACGACCACTTTTACATTGCTGGGTATTTAATGTTCGGTTCCACCCGAACATAGACTTTCTTACTTGTTATTTATAAGATTGCCCACATGGTAGTAGAAAAAGTTTAAAGCCTCCATAGGTCATAACTCCACAACAATTTACCTATTTACCACGACCACTTTTACACAGCTGGGTATTTAATGTTCGGTTCCACCCAAACTTAGACTTCCTTACTTATTATTTATAAGATTGCCCACATGGTAGTAGAAAAAGTTTAAAGCCTCCATAGGTCATAACTCCACAACAATTTAGCAATTTACTACGACCACTTTTACACAGCTGGGTATTTAATGTTCGGTGCCACCCGAACTTAGAATTTCTTACTTGTTATTTATAAGATTGCCCACATGGTGTAGAAAAAGTTTAAAACCTCTATAGGTCATAACTCCACCACAATTTACAAACTTACCACGACCACTGTTACACAGCTTTGTATTTAATGTTCGGTCCCACCCGAACATAGACTTTCTTACTTGTTATTTATAAGATTGCCCACATGGTAGTAGAAAAAGTTTAAAACCTCTATAGGTCATAACTCCACCACAATTTACCAACTTACCACGACCACTTTTACACAGCTTTGTATTTAATGTTCGGTCCCACCCGAACATAGACTTTCTTACTTGTTATTTATAAGATTGCCCACATGGTAGTAGAAAAAGTTTAAAGCCTCCATAGGTCATAACTCCACAACAATTTAGCAATTTACTACGACCACTTTTACACAGCTGGGTATTTAATGTTCGGTCCCATCCGAACATAGACTTTCTTACTTGTTATTTATAGGATTGCCCACATGGTGTAGAAAAAGTTTAAAACCTCTATAGGTCATAACTCCACCACAATTTACCAACTTACCACGACCACTGTTACACACCTTTGTATTTAATGTTCGGTCCCACCTGAACATAGACTTTCTTACTTGTTATTTATAAGATTGCCCACATGGTAGTAGAAAAAGTTTAAAGCCTCCATAGGTCATAACTCCACAACAATTTACCTATTTACCACGACCACTTTTACACAGCTGGGTATTTAATGTTCGGTCCCATCCGAACATAGACTTTCTTACTTGTTATTTATAAGATTGCCCACATGGTAGTAG
The DNA here is from genome assembly GCA_949987695.1 of Merzomyia westermanni. NCBI lineage: Eukaryota > Metazoa > Arthropoda > Insecta > Diptera > Tephritidae > Merzomyia > Merzomyia westermanni. The sequence continues at coordinate 93,024,627 of OX465290.1, read as the reverse complement.
AAAAAGTTTAAAGCCTCCATAGGTCATAACTCCACAACAATTTACCTATTTACCACGACCACTTTTACACAGCTGGGTATTTAATGTTCAGTCCCATCCGAACATAGACTTTCTTACTTGTTATTTATAAGATTGCCCACATGGTAGTAGAAAAAGTTTAAAGCCTCCATGGGTCATAACTCCATAACAATTTACCTATTTACCACGACCACTTTTACATTGCTGGGTATTTAATGTTCGGTTCCACCCGAACATAGACTTTCTTACTTGTTATTTATAAGATTGCCCACATGGTAGTAGAAAAAGTTTAAAACCTCTATAGGTCATAACTCCACCACAATTTACCAACTTACCACGACCACTTTTACACAGCTGGGTATTTAATGTTCGGTTCCACCCGAACTTAGAATTTCTTACTTGTTATTTATAAGATTGCCCACATGGTGTAGAAAAAGTTTAAAACCTCTATAGGTCATAACTCCACAACAATTTACCTATTTACCACGACCTCTTTTACATAGCTGGGTATTTAATGTTCGGTTCCACCCGAACATAGACTTTCTTACTTGTTACTTATAAGATTGCCCACATGGTGTAGAAAAAGTTTAAAACCTCTATAGGTCATAACTCCACAACAATTTACCTATTTACCACGACCACTTTTACATAGCTGGGTATTTAATGTTCGGTTCCACCCGAACATAGACTTTCTTACTTGTTACTTATAAGATTGCCCACATGGTGTAGAAAAAGTTTAAAACCTCTATAGGTCATAACTCCACAACAATTTACCTATTTACCACGACCTCTTTTACATAGCTGGGTATTTCATGTTCGGTTCCATCCGAAGTTAGACTTTCTTACTTGTTATTTATAAGATTGCCCACATGGTGTAGAAAAAGTTTAAAACCTCTATAGGTCATAACTCCACCACAATTTACCAACTTACCACGACCACTGTTACACAGCTTTGTATTTAATGTTCGGTCCCACCTGAACATAGACTTTCTTACTTGTTATTTATAAGATTGCCCACATGGTAGTAGAAAAAGTTTAAAGCCTCCATAGGTCATAACTCCACAACAATTTACCTATTTACCACGACCACTTTTACACAGCTGGGTATTTAATGTTCGGTCCCATCCGAACATAGACTTTCTTACTTGTTATTTATAAGATTGCCCACATGGTAGTAGAAAAAGTTTAAAGCCTCTATAGGTCATAACTCCACAACAATTTACCTATTTACCACGACCACTTTTACACAGCTGGGTATTTAATGTTCAGTCCCATCCGAACATAGACTTTCTTACTTGTTATTTATAAGATTGCCCACATGGTAGTAGAAAAAGTTTAAAGCCTCCATAGGTCATAACTCCATAACAATTTACCTATTTACCACGACCACTTTTACATTGCTGGGTATTTAATGTTCGGTTCCACCCGAACATAGACTTTCTTACTTGTTATTTATAAGATTGCCCACATGGTAGTAGAAAAAGTTTAAAACCTCTATAGGTCATAACTCCACAACAATTTACCAACTTACCACGACCACTTTTACACAGCTGGGTATTTAATGTTCGGTTCCACCCGAACTTAGAATTTCTTACTTGTTATTTATAAGATTGCCCACATGGTGTAGAAAAAGTTTAAAACCTCTATAGGTCATAACTCCACAACAATTTACCTATTTACCACGACCTCTTTTACATAGCTGGGTATTTAATGTTCGGTTCCACCCGAACATAGACTTTCTTACTTGTTACTTATAAGATTGCCCACATGGTGTAGAAAAAGTTTAAAACCTCTATAGGTCATAACTCCACAACAATTTACCTATTTACCACGACCTCTTTTACATAGCTGGGTATTTCATGTTCGGTTCCATCCGAAGTTAGACTTTCTTACTTGTTATTTATAAGATTGCCCACATGGTGTAGAAAAAGTTTAAAACCTCTATAGGTCATAACTCCACCACAATTTACCAACTTACCACGACCACTTTTACACAGCTTTGTATTTAATGTGCGGTCCCACCCGAACATAGACTTTCTTACTTGTTATTTATAAGATTGCCCACATATTAGTAGAAAAAGTTTAAAGCCTCCATAGGTCATAACTCCACAACAATTTACCTATTTACCACGACCACTTTTACACAGCTGGGTATTTAATGTTCGGTCCCATCCGAACATAGACTTTCTTACTTGTTATTTATAAGATTGCCCACATGGTAGTAGAAAAAGTTTAAAGCCTCCATAGGTCATAACTCCACAACAATTTACCTATTTACCACGACCACTTTTACACAGCTGGGTATTTAATGTTCGGTCCCATCCGAACATAGACTTTCTTACTTGTTATTTATAAGATTGCCCACATGGTAGTAGAAAAAGTTTAAAGCCTCCATAGGTCATAACTCCACAACAATTTACCTATTTACCACGACCACTTTTACACAGCTGGGTATTTAATGTTCGGTCCCATCCGAACATAGACTTTCTTACTTGTTATTTATAAGATTGCCCACATGGTAGTAGAAAAAGTTTAAAGCCTCCATAGGTCATAACTCCACAACAATTTACCTATTTACCACGACCACTTTTACACAGCTGGGTATTTAATGTTCGGTCCCATCCGAACATAGACTTTCTTACTTGTTATTTATAAGATTGCCCACATGGTAGTAGAAAAAGTTTAAAGCCTCCATAGGTCATAACTCCATAACAATTTACCTATTTACCACGACCACTTTTACATTGCTGGGTATTTAATGTTCGGTTTCACCCGAACATAGACTTTCTTACTTGTTATTTATAAGATTGCCCACATGGTAGTAGAAAAAGTTTAAAACCTCTATAGGTCATAACTCCACCACAATTTACCAACTTACCACGACCACTTTTACACAGCTGGGTATTTAATGTTCGGTTCCACCCGAACTTAGAATTTCTTACTTGTTATTTATAAGATTGCCCACATGGTAGTAGAAAAAGTTTAAAGCCTCCATAGGTCATAACTCCACAACAATTTACCTATTTACCACGACCACTTTTACACAGCTGGGTATTTAATGTTCGGTCCCATCCAAACATAGACTTTCTTACTTGTTATTTATAAGATTGCCCACATGGTAGTAGAAAAAGTTTAAAGCCTCCATAGGTCATAACTCCACAACAATTTACCTATTTACCACGACCACTTTTACACAGCTGGGTATTTAATGTTCGGTCCCATCCGAACATAGACTTTCTTACTTGTTATTTATAAGATTGCCCACATGGTAGTAGAAAAAGTTTAAAGCCTCCATAGGTCATAACTCCACAACAATTTACCTATTTACCACGACCACTTTTACACAGCTGGGTATTTAATGTTCGGTTTCACCCGAACATAGACTTTCTTACTTGTTATTTATAAGATTGCCCACATGGTAGTAGAAAAAGTTTAAAACCTCTATAGGTCATAACTCCACCACAATTTACCAACTTACCACGACCACTTTTACACAGCTGGGTATTTAATGTTCGGTTCCACCCGAACTTAGAATTTCTTACTTGTTATTTATAAGATTGCCCACATGGTAGTAGAAAAAGTTTAAAGCCTCCATAGGTCATAACTCCACAACAATTTACCTATTTACCACGACCACTTTTACACAGCTGGGTATTTAATGTTCGGTCCCATCCAAACATAGACTTTCTTACTTGTTATTTATAAGATTGCCCACATGGTAGTAGAAAAAGTTTAAAGCCTCCATAGGTCATAACTCCATAACAATTTACCTATTTACCACGACCACTTTTACACAGCTGGGTATTTAATGTTCGGTCCCATCCAAACATAGACTTTCTTACTTGTTATTTATAAGATTGCCCACATGGTAGTAGAAAAAGTTTAAAGCCTCCATAGGTCATAACTCCACAACAATTTACCTATTTACCACGACCACTTTTACACAGCTGGGTATTTAATGTTCGGTCCCATCCGAACATAGACTTTCTTACTTGTTATTTATAAGATTGCCCACATGGTAGTAGAAAAAGCTTAAAACCTCTATAGGTCATAACTCCACCACAATTTACCAACTTACCACGACCACTTTTACACAGCTGGGTATTTAATTTTCGGTCCCATCCGAACATAGACTTTCTTACTTGTTATTTATAAGATTGCCCACATGGTAGTAGAAAAAGTTTAAAGCCTCCATAGGTCATAACTCCACCACAATTTACCAACTTACCACGACCAATTTTACACAGCTGGGTATTTAATTTTCGGTCCCATCCGAACATAGACTTTCTTACTTGTTATTTATAAGATTGCCCACATGGTAGTAGAACAAGTTTAAGGCCTCCACAGGTCATAACTCCACAACAATTTAGCAATTTACTACGACCGCTTTTACACAGCTGGGTATTTAATGTTCGGTCCGATCCGAACATAGACTTTCTTACTTGTTATTTATAAGATTGCCCACATGGTGTAGAAAAAGTTTAAAACCTCTATAGGTCATAACTCCACCACAATTTACAAACTTACCACGACCACTGTTACACAGCTTTGTATTTAATGTTCGGTCCCACCCGAACATAGACTTTCTTACTTGTTATTTATAAGATTGCCCACATGGTAGTAGAAAAAGTTTAAAGCCTCCATACGTCATAACTCCACAACAATTTACTTATTTACCACGACCACTTTTACACAGCTGGGTATTTAATGTTCGGTTCCACCCGAAGTTAGACTTTCTTACTTGTTATTTATAAGATTGCCCACATGGTGTAGAAAAAGTTTAAAACCTCTATAGGTCATAACTCCACCACAATTTACCAACTTACCACGACCAATTTTACACAGCTTTGTATTTAATGTTCGGTCCCACCCGAACATAGACTTTCTTACTTGTTATTTATAAGATTGCCCACATGGTAGTAGAAAAAGTTTAAAGCCTCCATAGGTCATAACTCCACAACAATTTACCTATTTACCACGACCACTTTTACACAGCTGGGTATTTAATGTTCGGTTCCACCCGAACTTAGAATTTCTTACTTGTTATTTATAAGATTGCCCACATGGTGTAGAAAAAGTTTAAAACCTCTATAGGTCATAACTCCACCACAATTTACAAACTTACCACGACCACTGTTACACAGTTTTGTATTTAATGTTCGGTCCCACCCGAACATAGACTTTCTTACTTGTTATTTATAAGATTGCCCACATGGTAGTAGAAAAAGTTTAAAGCCTCCATAGGTCATAACTCCACAACAATTTACCTATTTACCACGACCACTTTTACACAGCTGGGTATTTAATGTTCGGTTCCACCCGAACTTAGAATTTCTTACTTGTTATTTATAAGATTGCCCACATGGTGTAGAAAAAGTTTAAAACCTCTATAGGTCATAACTCCACCACAATTTACCAACTTACCACGACCACTTTTACACAGCTTTGTATTAAATGTTCGGTCCCACCCGAACATAGACTTTCTTACTTGTTATTTATAAGATTGCCCACATGGTAGTAGAAAAAGTTTAAAGCCTCCATAGGTCATAACTCCTCAACAATTTACCTATTTACCACGACCACTTTTACGCAGCTGGGTATTTAATGTTCGGTTCCACCCGAACTTAGAATTTCTTACTTGTTATTTATAAGATTGCCCACATGGTGTAGAAAAAGTTTAAAACCTCTATAGGTCATAACTCCACAACAATTTACCTATTTACCACGACCTCTTTTACATAGCTGGTTATTTAATGTTCGGTTCCACCCGAAGTTAGACTTTCTTACTTGTTATTTATAAGATTGCCCACATGGTGTAGAAAAAGTTTAAAACCTCTATAGGTCATAACTCCACCACAATTTACCTATTTACCACGACCACTTTTACACAGCTGGGTATTTAATGTTCGGTTCCACCCGAACTTAGAATTTCTTACTTGTTATTTATAAGATTGCCCACATGGTGTAGAAAAAGTTTAAAACCTCTATAGGTCATAACTCCACCACAATTTACAAACTTACCACGACCACTGTTACACAGCTTTGTATTTAATGTTCGGCCCCACCCGAACATAGACTTTCTTACTTGTTATTTATAAGATTGCCCACATGGTGTAGAAAAAGTTTAAAACCTCTATAGGTCATAACTCCACCACAATTTACCAACTTACCACGACCAATTTTACACAGCTTTGTATTTAATGTTCGGTCCCACCCGAACATAGACTTTCTTACTTGTTATTTATAAGATTGCCCACATGGTAGTAGAAAAAGTTTAAAGCCTCCATAGGTCATAACTCCACAACAATTTACCTATTTACCACGACCACTTTTACGCAGCTGGGTATTTAATGTTCGGTTCCACCCGAACTTAGAATTTCTTACTTGTTATTTATAAGATTGCCCACATGGTGTAGAAAAAGTTTAAAACCTCTATAGGTCATAACTCCACCACAATTTACAAACTTACCACGACCACTGTTACACAGCTTTGTATTTAATGTTCGGTCCCACCCGAACATAGACTTTCTTACTTGTTATTTATAAGATTGCCCACATGGTAGTAGAAAAAGTTTAAAGCCTCCATAGGTCATAACTCCACAACAATTTACCTATTTACCACGACCACCTTTACACAGCTGGGTATTTAATGTTCGGTTCCACCCGAACTTAGAATTTCTTACTTGTTATTTATAAGATTGCCCACATGGTGTAGAAAAAGTTTAAAACCTCTATAGGTCATAACTCCACCACAATTTACAAACTTACCACGACCACTGTTACACAGCTTTGTATTTAATGTTCGGTCCCACCCGAACATAGACTTTCTTACTTGTTATTTATAAGATTGCCCACATGGTAGTAGAAAAAGTTTAAAGCCTCCATAGGTCATAACTCCACAACAATTTACCTATTTACCACGACCACTTTTACATAGCTGGGTATTTAATGTTCGGTTCCACCCGAACTTAGAATTTCTTACTTGTTATTTATAAGATTGCCCACATGGTGTAGAAAAAGTTTAAAACCTGTATAGGTCATAACTCCACAACAATTTACCTATTTACCACGACCTCTTTTACATAGCTGGGTATTTCATGTTCGGTTCCACCCGAAGTTAGACTTTCTTACTGGTTATTTATAAGATTGCCCACATGGTAGTAGAAAAAGTTTAAAGCCTCCATAGGTCATAACTCCACAACAATTTAGCAATTTACTACGACCACTTTTACACAGCTGGGTATTTAATGTTCGGTCCCATCCGAACATAGACTTTCTTACTTGTTATTTATAAGATTGCCCACATGGTGTAGAAAAAGTTTAAAACCTCTATAGGTCATAACTCCACAACAATTTACCTATTTACCACGACCTCTTTTACATAGCTTTGTATTTCATGTTCGGTTCCATCCGAAGTTAGACTTTCTTACTTGTTATTTATAAGATTGCCCACATGGTGTAGAAAAAGTTTAAAACCTCTATAGGTCATAACTCCACCACAATTTACCAACTTACCACGACCACTTTTACACAGCTTTGTATTTAATGTTCGGTCCCACCCGAACATAGACTTTCTTACTTGTTATTTATAAGATTGCCCACATGGTAGTAGAAAAAGTTTAAAGCCTCCATAGGTCATAACTCCACAACAATTTACCTATTTACCACGACCACTTTTACACAGCTGGGTATTTAATGTTCGGTTCCACCCGAACTTAGACTTCCTTACTTATTATTTATAAGATTGCCCACATGGTAGTAGAAAAAGTTTAAAGCCTCCATAGGTCATAACTCCACAACAATTTAGCAATTTACTACGACCACTTTTACACAGCTGGGTATTTAATGTTCGGTGCCACCCGAACTTAGAATTTCTTACTTGTTATTTATAAGATTGCCCACATGGTGTAGAAAAAGTTTAAAACCTCTATAGGTCATAACTCCACCACAATTTACAAACTTACCACGACCACTGTTACACAGCTTTGTATTTAATGTTCGGTCCCACCCGAACATAGACTTTCTTACTTGTTATTTATAAGATTGCCCACATGGTAGTAGAAAAAGTTTAAAACCTCTATAGGTCATAACTCCACCACAATTTACCAACTTACCACGACCACTTTTACACAGCTTTGTATTTAATGTTCGGTCCCACCCGAACATAGACTTTCTTACTTGTTATTTATAAGATTGCCCACATGGTAGTAGAAAAAGTTTAAAGCCTCCATAGGTCATAACTCCACAACAATTTAGCAATTTACTACGATCACTTTTACACAGCTGGGTATTTAATGTTCGGTCCCATCCGAACATAGACTTTCTTACTTGTTATTTATAGGATTGCCCACATGGTGTAGAAAAAGTTTAAAACCTCTATAGGTCATAACTCCACCACAATTTACCAACTTACCACGACCACTTTTACACAGCTGGGTATTTAATGTTCAGTCCCATCCGAACATAGACTTTCTTACTTGTTATTTATAAGATTGCCCACATGGTAGTAGAAAAAGTTTAAAGCCTCCATAGGTCATAACTCCATAACAATTTACCTATTTACCACGACCACTTTTACACAGCTGGGTATTTAATGTTCAGTCCCATCCGAACATAGACTTTCTTACTTGTTATTTATAAGATTGCCCACATGGTAGTAGAAAAAGTTTAAAGCCTCCATAGGTCATAACTCCATAACAATTTACCTATTTACCACGACCACTTTTACATTGCTGGGTATTTAATGTTCGGTTCCACCCGAACATAGACTTTCTTACTTGTTATTTATAAGATTGCCCACATGGTAGTAGAAAAAGTTTAAAACCTCTATAGGTCATAACTCCACCACAATTTACCAACTTACCACGACCACTTTTACACAGCTGGGTATTTAATGTTCGGTTCCACCCGAACTTAGAATTTCTTACTTGTTATTTATAAGATTGCCCACATGGTGTAGAAAAAGTTTAAAACCTCTATAGGTCATAACTCCACAACAATTTACCTATTTACCACGACCTCTTTTACATAGCTGGGTATTTAATGTTCGGTTCCACCCGAACATAGACTTTCTTACTTGTTATTTATAAGATTGCCCACATGGTGTAGAAAAAGTTTAAAACCTGTATAGGTCATAACTCCACAACAATTTACCTATTTACCACGACCTCTTTTACATAGCTGGGTATTTCATGTTCGGTTCCACCCGAAGTTAGACTTTCTTACTTGTTATTTATAAGATTGCCCACATGGTAGTAGAAAAAGTTTAAAGCCTCCATAGGTCATAACTCCACAACAATTTAGCAATTTACTACGACCACTTTTACACAGCTGGGTATTTAATGTTCGGTCCCATCCGAACATAGACTTTCTTACTTGTTATTTATAAGATTGCCCACATGGTGTAGAAAAAGTTTAAAACCTCTATAGGTCATAACTCCACAACAATTTACCTATTTACCACGACCTCTTTTACATAGCTTTGTATTTCATGTTCGGTTCCATCCGAAGTTAGACTTTCTTACTTGTTATTTATAAGATTGCCCACATGGTGTAGAAAAAGTTTAAAACCTCTATAGGTCATAACTCCACCACAATTTACCAACTTACCACGACCACTTTTACACAGCTTTGTATTTAATGTTCGGTCCCACCCGAACATAGACTTTCTTACTTGTTATTTATAAGATTGCCCACATGGTAGTAGAAAAAGTTTAAAGCCTCCATAGGTCATAACTCCACAACAATTTACCTATTTAGCACGACCACTTTTACACAGCTGGGTATTTAATGTTCGGTTCCACCCGAACTTAGACTTCCTTACTTATTATTTATAAGATTGCCCACATGGTAGTAGAAAAAGTTTAAAGCCTCCATAGGTCATAACTCCACAACAATTTAGCAATTTACTACGACCACTTTTACACAGCTGGGTATTTAATGTTCGGTGCCACCCGAACTTAGAATTTCTTACTTGTTATTTATAAGATTGCCCACATGGTGTAGAAAAAGTTTAAAACCTCTATAGGTCATAACTCCACCACAATTTACAAACTTACCACGACCACTGTTACACAGCTTTGTATTTAATGTTCGGTCCCACCCGAACATAGACTTTCTTACTTGTTATTTATAAGATTGCCCACATGGTAGTAGAAAAAGTTTAAAACCTCTATAGGTCATAACTCCACCACAATTTACCAACTTACCACGACCACTTTTACACAGCTTTGTATTTAATGTTCGGTCCCACCCGAACATAGACTTTCTTACTTGTTATTTATAAGATTGCCCACATGGTAGTAGAAAAAGTTTAAAGCCTCCATAGGTCATAACTCCACAACAATTTAGCAATTTACTACGACCACTTTTACACAGCTGGGTATTTAATGTTCGGTCCCATCCGAACATAGACTTTCTTACTTGTTATTTATAGGATTGCCCACATGGTGTAGAAAAAGTTTAAAACCTCTATAGGTCCTAACTCCACCACAATTTACCAACTTACCACGACCACTGTTACACAGCTTTGTATTTAATGTTCGGTCCCACCTGAACATAGACTTTCTTACTTGTTATTTATAAGATTGCCCTCATGGTAGTAGAAAAAGTTTAAAGCCTCCATAGGTCATAACTCCACAACAATTTACCTATTTACCACGACCACTTTTACACAGCTGGGTATTTAATGTTCGGTCCCATCCGAACATAGACTTTCTTACTTGTTATTTATAAGATTGCCCACATGGTAGTAGAAAAAGTTTAAAGCCTCCATAGGTCATAACTCCACAACGATTTACCTATTTACCACGACCACTTTTACACAGCTGGGTATTTAATGTTCAGTCCCATCCGAACATAGACTTTCTTACTTGTTATTTATAAGATTGCCCACATGGTAGTAGAAAAAGTTTAAAGCCTCCATAGGTCATAACTCCATAACAATTTACCTATTTACCACGACCACTTTTACATTGCTGGGTATTTAATGTTCGGTTCCACCCGAACATAGACTTTCTTACTTGTTATTTATAAGATTGCCCACATGGTAGTAGAAAAAGTTTAAAACCTCTATAGGTCATAACTCCACCACAATTTACCAACTTACCACGACCACTTTTACACAGCTGGGTATTTAATGTTCGGTTCCACCCGAACTTAGAATTTCTTACTTGTTATTTATAAGATTGCCCACATGGTGTAGAAAAAGTTTAAAACCTCTATAGGTCATAACTCCACAACAATTTACCTATTTACCACGACCTCTTTTACATAGCTGGGTATTTAATGTTCGGTTCCACCCGAACATAGACTTTCTTACTTGTTATTTATAAGATTGCCCACATGGTGTAGAAAAAGTTTAAAACCTCTATAGGTCATAACTCCACAACAATTTACCTATTTACCACGACCTCTTTTACATAGCTGGGTATTTCATGTTCGGTTCCATCCGAAGTTAGACTTTCTTACTTGTTATTTATAAGATTGCCCACATGGTGTAGAAAAAGTTTAAAACCTCTATAGGTCATAACTCCACCACAATTTACCAACTTACCACGACCACTGTTACACAGCTTTGTATTTAATGTTCGGTCCCACCTGAACATAGACTTTCTTACTTGTTATTTATAAGATTGCCCACATGGTAGTAGAAAAAGTTTAAAGCCTCCATAGGTCATAACTCCACAACAATTTACCTATTTACCACGACCACCTTTACACAGCTGGGTATTTAATGTTCGGTCCCATCCGAACATAGACTTTCTTACTTGTTATTTATAAGATTGCCCACATGGTAGTAGAAAAAGTTTAAAGCCTCCATAGGTCATAACTCCACAACAATTTACCTATTTACCACGACCACTTTTACACAGCTGGGTATTTAATGTTCAGTCCCATCCGAACATAGACTTTCTTACTTGTTATTTATAAGATTGCCCACATGGTAGTAGAAAAAGTTTAAAGCCTCCATAGGTCATAACTCCATAACAATTTACCTATTTACCACGACCACTTTTACATTGCTGGGTATTTAATGTTCGGTTCCACCCGAACATAGACTTTCTTACTTGTTATTTATAAGATTGCCCACATGGTAGTAGAAAAAGTTTAAAACCTCTATAGGTCATAACTCCACCACAATTTACCAACTTACCACGACCACTTTTACACAGCTGGGTATTTAATGTTCGGTTCCACCCGAACTTAGAATTTCTTACTTGTTATTTATAAGATTGCCCACATGGTGTAGAAAAAGTTTAAAACCTCTATAGGTCATAACTCCACAACAATTTACCTATTTACCACGACCTCTTTTACAGAGCTGGGTATTTAATGTTCGGTTCCACCCGAACATAGACTTTCTTACTTGTTACTTATAAGATTGCCCACATGGTGTAGAAAAAGTTTAAAACCTCTATAGGTCATAACTCCACAACAATTTACCTATTTACCACGACCTCTTTTACATAGCTGGGTATTTCATGTTCGGTTCCATCCGAAGTTAGACTTTCTTACTTGTTATTTATAAGATTGCCCACATGGTGTAGGAAAAGTTTAAAACCTCTATAGGTCATAACTCCACCACAATTTACCAACTTACCACGACCACTTTTACACAGCTTTGTATTTAATGTGCGGTCCCACCCGAACATAGACTTTCTTACTTGTTATTTATAAGATTGCCCACATATTAGTAGAAAAAGTTTAAAGCCTCCATAGGTCATAACTCCACAACAATTTACCTATTTACCACGACCACTTTTACACAGCTGGGTATTTAATGTTCGGTTCCACCCGAACTTAGACTTCCTTACTTATTATTTATAAGATTGCCCACATGGTAGTAGAAAAAGTTTAAAGCCTCCATAGGTCATAACTCCACAACAATTTACCTATTTACCACGACCACTTTTACACAGCTGGGTATTTAATGTTCGGTCCCATCCGAACATAGACTTTCTTACTTGTTATTTATAAGATTGCCCACATGGTAGTAGAAAAAGTTTAAAGCCTCCATAGGTCATAACTCCACAACAATTTACCTATTTACCACGACCACTTTTACACAGCTGGGTATTTAATGTTCGGTCCCATCCGAACATAGACTTTCTTACTTGTTATTTATAAGATTGCCCACATGGTAGTAGAAAAAGTTTAAAGCCTCCATAGGTCATAACTCCATAACAATTTACCTATTTACCACGACCACTTTTACATTGCTGGGTATTTAATGTTCGGTTTCACCCGAACATAGACTTTCTTACTTGTTATTTATAAGATTGCCCACATGGTAGTAGAAAAAGTTTAAAACCTCTATAGGTCATAACTCCACCACAATTTACCAACTTACCACGACCACTTTTACACAGCTGGGTATTTAATGTTCGGTTCCACCCGAACTTAGAATTTCTTACTTGTTATTTATAAGATTGCCCACATGGTAGTAGAAAAAGTTTAAAGCCTCCATAGGTCATAACTCCACAACAATTTACCTATTTACCACGACCACTTTTACACAGCTGGGTATTTCATGTTCGGTCCCATCCAAACATAGACTTTCTTACTTGTTATTTATAAGATTGCCCACATGGTAGTAGAAAAAGTTTAAAGCCTCCATAGGTCATAACTCCACAACAATTTACCTATTTACCACGACCACTTTTACACAGCTGGGTATTTAATGTTCGGTCCCATCCGAACATAGACTTTCTTACTTGTTATTTATAAGATTGCCCACATGGTAGTAGAAAAAGTTTAAAGCCTCCATAGGTCATAACTCCATAACAATTTACCTATTTACCACGACCACTTTTACATTGCTGGGTATTTAATGTTCGGTTTCACCCGAACATAGACTTTCTTACTTGTTATTTATAAGATTGCCCACATGGTAGTAGAAAAAGTGTAAAACCTCTATAGGTCATAACTCCACCACAATTTACCAACTTACCACGACCACTTTTACACAGCTGGGTATTTAATGTTCGGTTCCACCCGAACTTAGAATTTCTTACTTGTTATTTATAAGATTGCCCACATGGTAGTAGAAAAAGTTTAAAGCCTCCATAGGTCATAACTCCACAACAATTTACCTATTTACCAAGACCACTTTTACACAGCTGGGTATTTAATGTTCGGTCCCATCCGAACATAGACTTTCTTACTTGTTATTTATAAGATTGCCCACATGGTAGTAGAAAAAGTTTAAAGCCTCCATAGGTCATAACTCCACAACAATTTACCTATTTACCACGACCACTTTTACACAGCTGGGTATTTAATGTTCGGTCCCATCCGAACATAGACTTTCTTACTTGTTATTTATAAGATTGCCCACATGGTAGTAGAAAAAGTTTAAAGCCTCCATAGGTCATAACTCCACAACAATTTACCTATTTACCACGACCACTTTTACACAGCTGGGTATTTAATGTTCGGTCCCATCCGAACATAGACTTTCTTACTTGTTATTTATAAGATTGCCCACATGGTAGTAGAAAAAGTTTAAAGCCTCCATAGGTCATAACTCCATAACAATTTACCTATTTACCACGACCACTTTTACATTGCTGGGTATTTAATGTTCGGTTTCACCCGAACATAGACTTTCTTACTTGTTATTTATAAGATTGCCCACATGGTAGTAGAAAAAGTTTAAAACCTCCATAGGTCATAACTCCATAACAATTTACCTATTTACCACGACCACTTTTACATTGCTGGGTATTTAATGTTCGGTTTCACCCGAACATAGACTTTCTTACTTGTTATTTATAAGATTGCAAACATGGTAGTAGAAAAAGTTTAAAACCTCTATAGGTCATAACTCCACCACAATTTACCAACTTACCACGACCACTTTTACACAGCTGGGTATTTAATGTTCGGTTCCACCCGAACTTAGAATTTCTTACTTGTTATTTATAAGATTGCCCACATGGTGTAGAAAAAGTTTAGAACCTCTATAGGTCATAACTCCACCACAATTTACCAACTTACCACGACCACTTTTACACAGCTGGGTATTTAATGTTCGGTTCCACCCGAACATAGACTTTCTTACTTGTTATTTATAAGATTGCCCACATGGTGTAGAAAAAGTTTAAAACCTCTATAGGTCATAACTCCACAACAATTTACCTATTTACCACGACCTCTTTTACATAGCTGGGTATTTCATGTTCGGTTCCATCCGAAGTTAGACTTTCTTACTTGTTATTTATAAGATTGCCCACATGGTGTGGAAAAAGTTTAAAACCTCTATAGGTCATAACTCCACCACAATTTACCAACTTACCACGACCACTTTTACACAGCTTTGTATTTAATGTTCGGTCCCACCCGAACATAGACTTTCTTACTTGTTATTTATAAGATTGCCCACATGGTAGTAGAAAAAGTTTAAAGCCTCCATAGGTCATAACTCCACAACAATTTACCTATTTACCACGACCACTTTTACACAGCTGGGTATTTAATGTTCGGTTCCACCCGAACTTAGACTTCCTTACTTATTATTTATAAGATTGCCCACATGGTAGTAGAAAAAGTTTAAAGCCTCCATAGGTCATAACTCCACAACAATTTAGCAATTTACTACGACCACTTTTACACAGCTGGGTATTTAATGTTCGGTCCCATCCGAACATAGACTTTCTTACTTCTTATTTATAAGATTGCCCACATGGTGTAGAAAAAGTTTAAAACCTCTATAGGTCATAACTCCACCACAATTTACCAATTTACTACGACCACTTTTACACAGCTGGGTATTTAATGTTCAGTCCCATCCGAACATAGACTTTCTTACTTGTTATTTATAAGATTGCCCACATGGTGTAGAAAAAGTTTAAAACCTCTATAGGTCATAACTCCACCACAATTTACCAACTTACCACGACCACTTTTACACAGCTGGGTATTTAATGTTCGGTTCCACCCGAACATAGACTTTCTTACTTGTTATTTATAAGATTGCCCACATGGTAGTAGAAAAAGTTTAAAACCTCTATAGGTCATAACTCCACCACAATTTACCAACTTACCACGACCACTGTTACACAGCTTTGTATTTAATGTTCGGTCCCACCTGAACATAGACTTTCTTACTTGTTATTTATAAGATTGCCCACATGGTAGTAGAAAAAGTTTAAAGCCTCCATAGGTCATAACTCCACAACAATTTACCTATTTACCACGACCACTTTTACACAGCTGGGTATTTAATGTTCGGTCCCATCCGAACATAGACTTTCTTACTTGTTATTTATAAGATTGCCCACATGGTAGTAGAAAAAGTTTAAAGCCTCCATAGGTCATAACTCCACAACAATTTACCTATTTACCACGACCACTTTTACACAGCTGGGTATTTAATGTTCAGTCCCATCCGAACATAGACTTTCTTACTTGTTATTTATAAGATTGCCCACATGGTAGTAGAAAAAGTTTAAAGCCTCCATAGGTCATAACTCCATAACAATTTACCTATTTACCACGACCACTTTTACATTGCTGGGTATTTAATGTTCGGTTCCACCCGAACATAGACTTTCTTACTTGTTATTTATAAGATTGCCCACATGGTAGTAGAAAAAGTTTAAAACCTCTATAGGTCATAACTCCACCACAATTTACCAACTTACCACGACCACTTTTACACAGCTGGGTATTTAATGTTCGGTTCCACCCGAACTTAGAATTTCTTACTTGTTATTTATAAGATTGCCCACATGGTGTAGAAAAAGTTTAAAACCTCTATAGGTCATAACTCCACCACAATTTACCAACTTACCACGACCACTTTTACACAGCTGGGTATTTAATGTTCGGTTCCACCCGAACTTAGAATTTCTTACTTGTTATTTATAAGATTGCCCACATGGTGTAGAAAAAGTTTAAAACCTCTATAGGTCATAACTCCACAACAATTTACCTATTTACCACGACCTCTTTTACATAGCTGGGTATTTAATGTTCGGTTCCACCCGAACATAGACTTTCTTACTTGTTACTTATAAGATTGCCCACATGGTGTAGAAAAAGTTTAAAACCTCTATAGGTCATAACTCCACAACAATTTACCTATTTACCACGACCTCTTTTACATAGCTGGATATTTCATGTTCGGTTCCATCCGAAGTTAGACTTTCTTACTTGTTATTTATAAGATTGCCCACATGGTGTAGAAAAAGTTTAAAACCTCTATAGGTCATAACTCCACCACAATTTACCAACTTACCACGACCACTGTTACACAGCTTTGTATTTAATGTTCGGTCCCACCTGAACATAGACTTTCTTACTTGTTATTTATAAGATTGCCCACATGGTAGTAGAAAAAGTTTAAAGCCTCCATAGGTCATAACTCCACAACAATTTACCTATTTACCACGACCACATTTACACAGCTGGGTATTTAATGTTCGGTCCCATCCGAACATAGACTTTCTTACTTGTTACTTATAAGATTGCCCACATGGTAGTAGAAAAAGTTTAAAGCCTCCATAGGTCATAACTCCACAATAATTTACCTATTTACCACGACCACTTTTACACAGCTGGGTATTTAATGTTCAGTCCCATCCGAACATAGACTTTCTTACTTGTTATTTATAAGATTGCCCACATGGTAGTAGAAAAAGTTTAAAGCCTCCATAGGTCATAACTCCACAACAATTTACCTATTTACCACGACCTCTTTTACATTGCTGGGTATTTAATGTTCGGTTCCACCCGAACATAGACTTTCTTACTTGTTATTTATAAGATTGCCCACATGGTAGTAGAAAAAGTTTAAAACCTCTATAGGTCATAACTCCACCACAATTTACCAACTTACCACGACCACTTTTACACAGCTGGGTATTTAATGTTCGGTTCCACCCGAACTTAGAATTTCTTACTTGTTATTTATAAGATTGCCCACATGGTGTAGAAAAAGTTTAAAACCTCTATAGGTCATAACTCCACAACAATTTACCTATTTACCACGACCACTTTTACACAGCTGGGTATTTAATGTTCAGTCCCATCCGAACATAGACTTTCTTACTTGTTATTTATAGGATTGCCCACATGGTGTAGAAAAAGTTTAAAACCTCTATAGGTCCTAACTCCACCACAATTTACCAACTTACCACGACCACTGTTACACAGCTTTGTATTTAATGTTCGGTCCCACCTGAACATAGACTTTCTTACTTGTTATTTATAAGATTGCCCTCATGGTAGTAGAAAAAGTTTAAAGCCTCCATAGGTCATAACTCCACAACAATTTACCTATTTACCACGACCACTTTTACACAGCTGGGTATTTAATGTTCGGTCCCATCCGAACATAGACTTTCTTACTTGTTATTTATAAGATTGCCCACATGGTAGTAGAAAAAGTTTAAAGCCTCCATAGGTCATAACTCCACAACGATTTACCTATTTACCACGACCACTTTTACACAGCTGGGTATTTAATGTTCAGTCCCATCCGAACATAGACTTTCTTACTTGTCATTTATAAGATTGCCCACATGGTAGTAGAAAAAGTTTAAAGCCTCCATAGGTCATAACTCCATAACAATTTACCTATTTACCACGACCACTTTTACATTGCTGGGTATTTAATGTTCGGTTCCACCCGAACATAGACTTTCTTACTTGTTATTTATAAGATTGCCCACATGGTAGTAGAAAAAGTTTAAAACCTCTATAGGTCATAACTCCACCACAATTTACCAACTTACCACGACCACTTTTACACAGCTGGGTATTTAATGTTCGGTTCCACCCGAACTTAGAATTTCTTACTTGTTATTTATAAGATTGCCCACATGGTGTAGAAAAAGTTTAAAACCTCTATAGGTCATAACTCCACAACAATTTACCTATTTACCACGACCTCTTTTACATAGCTGGGTATTTAATGTTCGGTTCCACCCGAACATAGACTTTCTTACTTGTTACTTATAAGATTGCCCACATGGTGTAGAAAAAGTTTAAAACCTCTATAGGTCATAACTCCACAACAATTTACCTATTTACCACGACCTCTTTTACATAGCTGGGTATTTCATGTTCGGTTCCATCCGAAGTTAGACTTTCTTACTTGTTATTTATAAGATTGCCCACATGGTGTAGAAAAAGTTTAAAACCTCTATAGGTCATAACTCCACCACAATTTACCAACTTACCACGACCACTGTTACACAGCTTTGTATTTAATGTTCGGTCCCACCTGAACATAGACTTTCTTACTTGTTATTTATAAGATTGCCCACATGGTAGTAGAAAAAGTTTAAAGCCTCCATAGGTCATAACTCCACAACAATTTACCTATTTACCACGACCACCTTTACACAGCTGGGTATTTAATGTTCGGTCCCATCCGAACATAGACTTTCTTACTTGTTATTTATAAGATTGCCCACATGGTAGTAGAAAAAGTTTAAAGCCTCCATAGGTCATAACTCCACAACAATTTACCTATTTACCACGACCACTTTTACACAGCTGGGTATTTAATGTTCAGTCCCATCCGAACATAGACTTTCTTACTTGTTATTTATAAGATTGCCCACATGGTAGTAGAAAAAGTTTAAAGCCTCCATAGGTCATAACTCCATAACAATTTACCTATTTACCACGACCACTTTTACATAGCTGGGTATTTAATGTTCGGTTCCACCCGAACATAGACTTTCTTACTTGTTATTTATAAGATTGCCCACATGGTAGTAGAAAAAGTTTAAAACCTCTATAGGTCATAACTCCACCACAATTTACCAACTTACCACGACCACTTTTACACAGCTGGGTATTTAATGTTCGGTTCCACCCGAACTTAGAATTTCTTACTTGTTATTTATAAGATTGCCCACATGGTGTAGAAAAAGTTTAAAACCTCTATAGGTCATAACTCCACAACAATTTACCTATTTACCACGACCTCTTTTACATAGCTGGGTATTTAATGTTCGGTTCCACCCGAACATAGACTTTCTTACTTGTTACTTATAAGATTGCCCACATGGTGTAGAAAAAGTTTAAAACCTCTATAGGTCATAACTCCACAACAATTTACCTATTTACCACGACCTCTTTTACATAGCTGGGTATTTCATGTTCGGTTCCATCCGAAGTTAGACTTTCTTACTTGTTATTTATAAGATTGCCCACATGGTGTAGGAAAAGTTTAAAACCTCTATAGGTCATAACTCCACCACAATTTACCAACTTACCACGACCACTTTTACACAGCTTTGTATTTAATGTGCGGTCCCACCCGAACATAGACTTTCTTACTTGTTATTTATAAGATTGCCCACATATTAGTAGAAAAAGTTTAAAGCCTCCATAGGTCATAACTCCACAACAATTTACCTATTTACCACGACCACTTTTACACAGCTGGGTATTTAATGTTCGGTTCCACCCGAACTTAGACTTCCTTACTTATTATTTATAAGATTGCCCACATGGTAGTAGAAAAAGTTTAAAGCCTCCATAGGTCATAACTCCACAACAATTTACCTATTTACCACGACCACTTTTACACAGCTGGGTATTTAATGTTCGGTCCCAACCGAACATAGACTTTCTTACTTGTTATTTATAAGATTGCCCACATGGTAGTAGAAAAAGTTTAAAGCCTCCATAGGTCATAACTCCACAACAATTTACCTATTTACCACGACCACTTTTACACAGCTGGGTATTTAATGTTCGGTCCCATCCGAACATAGACTTTCTTACTTGTTATTTATAAGATTGCCCACATGGTAGTAGAAAAAGTTTAAAGCCTCCATAGGTCATAACTCCATAACAATTTACCTATTTACCACGACCACTTTTACATTGCTGGGTATTTAATGTTCGGTTTCACCCGAACATAGACTTTCTTACTTGTTATTTATAAGATTGCCCACATGGTAGTAGAAAAAGTTTAAAACCTCTATAGGTCATAACTCCACCACAATTTACCAACTTACCACGACCACTTTTACACAGCTGGGTATTTAATGTTCGGTTCCACCCGAACTTAGAATTTCTTACTTGTTATTTATAAGATTGCCCACATGGTAGTAGAAAAAGTTTAAAGCCTCCATAGGTCATAACTCCACAACAATTTACCTATTTACCACGACCACTTTTACACAGCTGGGTATTTCATGTTCGGTCCCATCCAAACATAGACTTTCTTACTTGTTATTTATAAGATTGCCCACATGGTAGTAGAAAAAGTTTAAAGCCTCCATAGGTCATAACTCCACAACAATTTACCTATTTACCACGACCACTTTTACACAGCTGGGTATTTAATGTTCGGTCCCAACCGAACATAGACTTTCTTACTTGTTATTTATAAGATTGCCCACATGGTAGTAGAAAAAGTTTAAAGCCTCCATAGGTCATAACTCCATAACAATTTACCTATTTACCACGACCACTTTTACATTGCTGGGTATTTAATGTTCGGTTTCACCCGAACATAGACTTTCTTACTTGTTATTTATAAGATTGCCCACATGGTAGTAGAAAAAGTGTAAAACCTCTATAGGTCATAACTCCACCACAATTTACCAACTTACCACGACCACTTTTACACAGCTGGGTATTTAATGTTCGGTTCCACCCGAACTTAGAATTTCTTACTTGTTATTTATAAGATTGCCCACATGGTAGTAGAAAAAGTTTAAAGCCTCCATAGGTCATAACTCCACAACAATTTACCTATTTACCACGACCACTTTTACACAGCTGGGTATTTAATGTTCGGTCCCATCCGAACATAGACTTTCTTACTTGTTATTTATAAGATTGCCCACATGGTAGTAGAAAAAGTTTAAAGCCTCCATAGGTCATAACTCCACAACAATTTACCTATTTACCACGACCACTTTTACACAGCTGGGTATTTAATGTTCGGTTTCACCCGAACATAGACTTTCTTACTTGTTATTTATAAGATTGCCCACATGGTAGTAGAAAAAGTTTAAAGCCTCCATAGGTCATAACTCCATAACAATTTACCTATTTACCACGACCACTTTTACATTGCTGGGTATTTAATGTTCGGTTTCACCCGAACATAGACTTTCTTACTTGTTATTTATAAGATTGCCCACATGGTAGTAGAAAAAGTTTAAAACCTCCATAGGTCATAACTCCATAACAATTTACCTATTTACCACGACCACTTTTACATTGCTGGGTATTTAATGTTCGGTTTCACCCGAACATAGACTTTCTTACTTGTTATTTATAAGATTGCAAACATGGTAGTAGAAAAAGTTTAAAACCTCTATAGGTCATAACTCCACCACAATTTACCAACTTACCACGACCACTTTTACACAGCTGGGTATTTAATGTTCGGTTCCACCCGAACTTAGAATTTCTTACTTGTTATTTATAAGATTGCCCACATGGTGTAGAAAAAGTTTAAAACCTCTATAGGTCATAACTCCACCACAATTTACCAACTTACCACGACCACTTTTACACAGCTGGGTATTTAATGTTCGGTTCCACCCGAACATAGACTTTCTTACTTGTTATTTATAAGATTGCCCACATGGTGTAGAAAAAGTTTAAAACCTCTATAGGTCATAACTCCACAACAATTTACCTATTTACCACGACCTCTTTTACATAGCTGGGTATTTCATGTTCGGTTCCATCCGAAGTTAGACTTTCTTACTTGTTATTTATAAGATTGCCCACATGGTGTGGAAAAAGTTTAAAACCTCTATAGGTCATAACTCCACCACAATTTACCAACTTACCACGACCACTTTTACACAGCTTTGTATTTAATGTTCGGTCCCACCCGAACATAGACTTTCTTACTTGTTATTTATAAGATTGCCCACATGGTAGTAGAAAAAGTTTAAAGCCTCCATAGGTCATAACTCCACAACAATTTACCTATTTACCACGACCACTTTTACACAGCTGGGTATTTAATGTTCGGTTCCACCCGAACTTAGACTTCCTTACTTATTATTTATAAGATTGCCCACATGGTAGTAGAAAAAGTTTAAAGCCTCCATAGGTCATAACTCCACAACAATTTAGCAATTTACTACGACCACTTTTACACAGCTGGGTATTTAATGTTCGGTCCCATCCGAACATAGACTTTCTTACTTCTTATTTATAAGATTGCCCACATGGTGTAGAAAAAGTTTAAAACCTCTATAGGTCATAACTCCACCACAATTTACCAATTTACTACGACCACTTTTACACAGCTGGGTATTTAATGTTCAGTCCCATCCGAACATAGACTTTCTTACTTGTTATTTATAAGATTGCCCACATGGTGTAGAAAAAGTTTAAAACCTCTATAGGTCATAACTCCACCACAATTTACCAACTTACCACGACCACTTTTACACAGCTGGGTATTTAATGTTCGGTTCCACCCGAACATAGACTTTCTTACTTGTTATTTATAAGATTGCCCACATGGTAGTAGAAAAAGTTTAAAACCTCTATAGGTCATAACTCCACCACAATTTACCAACTTACCACGACCACTGTTACACAGCTTTGTATTTAATGTTCGGTCCCACCTGAACATAGACTTTCTTACTTGTTATTTATAAGATTGCCCACATGGTAGTAGAAAAAGTTTAAAGCCTCCATAGGTCATAACTCCACAACAATTTACCTATTTACCACGACCACTTTTACACAGCTGGGTATTTAATGTTCGGTCCCATCCGAACATAGACTTTCTTACTTGTTATTTATAAGATTGCCCACATGGTAGTAGAAAAAGTTTAAAGCCTCCATAGGTCATAACTCCACAACAATTTACCTATTTACCACGACCACTTTTACACAGCTGGGTATTTAATGTTCAGTCCCATCCGAACATAGACTTTCTTACTTGTTATTTATAAGATTGCCCACATGGTGGTAGAAAAAAGTTTAAAGCCTCCATAGGTCATAACTCCATAACAATTTACCTATTTACCACGACCACTTTTACATTGCTGGGTATTTAATGTTCGGTTCCACCCGAACATAGACTTTCTTACTTGTTATTTATAAGATTGCCCACATGGTAGTAGAAAAAGTTTAAAACCTCTATAGGTCATAACTCCACCACAATTTACCAACTTACCACGACCACTTTTACACAGCTGGGTATTTAATGTTCGGTTCCACCCGAACTTAGAATTTCTTACTTGTTATTTATAAGATTGCCCACATGGTGTAGAAAAAGTTTAAAACCTCTATAGGTCATAACTCCACAACAATTTACCTATTTACCACGACCTCTTTTACATAGCTGGGTATTTAATGTTCGGTTCCACCCGAACATAGACTTTCTTACTTGTTACTTATAAGATTGCCCACATGGTGTAGAAAAAGTTTAAAACCTCTATAGGTCATAACTCCACAACAATTTACCTATTTACCACGACCTCTTTTACATAGCTGGATATTTCATGTTCGGTTCCATCCGAAGTTAGACTTTCTTACTTGTTATTTATAAGATTGCCCACATGGTGTAGAAAAAGTTTAAAACCTCTATAGGTCATAACTCCACCACAATTTACCAACTTACCACGACCACTGTTACACAGCTTTGTATTTAATGTTCGGTCCCACCTGAACATAGACTTTCTTACTTGTTATTTATAAGATTGCCCACATGGTAGTAGAAAAAGTTTAAAGCCTCCATAGGTCATAACTCCACAACAATTTACCTATTTACCACGACCACATTTACACAGCTGGGTATTTAATGTTCGGTCCCATCCGAACATAGACTTTCTTACTTGTTACTTATAAGATTGCCCACATGGTAGTAGAAAAAGTTTAAAGCCTCCATAGGTCATAACTCCACAATAATTTACCTATTTACCACGACCACTTTTACACAGCTGGGTATTTAATGTTCAGTCCCATCCGAACATAGACTTTCTTACTTGTTATTTATAAGATTGCCCACATGGTAGTAGAAAAAGTTTAAAGCCTCCATAGGTCATAACTCCATAACAATTTACCTATTTACCACGACCACTTTTACATTGCTGGGTATTTAATGTTCGGTTCCACCCGAACATAGACTTTCTTACTTGTTATTTATAAGATTGCCCACATGGTAGTAGAAAAAGTTTAAAACCTCTATAGGTCATAACTCCACCACAATTTACCAACTTACCACGACCACTTTTACACAGCTGGGTATTTAATGTTCGGTTCCACCCGAACTTAGAATTTCTTACTTGTTATTTATAAGATTGCCCACATGGTGTAGAAAAAGTTTAAAACCTCTATAGGTCATAACTCCACAACAATTTACCTATTTACCACGACCTCTTTTACATAGCTGGGTATTTAATGTTCGGTTCCACCCGAACATAGACTTTCTTACTTGTTACTTATAAGATTGCCCACATGGTGTAGAAAAAGTTTAAAACCTCTATAGGTCATAACTCCACAACAATTTACCTATTTACCACGACCTCTTTTACATAGCTGGGTATTTCATGTTCGGTTCCATCCGAAGTTAGACTTTCTTACTTGTTATTTATAAGGTTGCCCACATGGTGTAGGAAAAGTTTAAAACCTCTATAGGTCATAACTCCACCACAATTTACCAACTTACCACGACCACTTTTACACAGCTTTGTATTTAATGTGCGGTCCCACCCGAACATAGACTTTCTTACTTGTTATTTATAAGATTGCCCACATATTAGTAGAAAAAGTTTAAAGCCTCCATAGGTCATAACTCCATAACAATTTACCTATTTACCACGACCACTTTTACATTGCTGGGTATTTAATGTTCGGTTTCACCCGAACATAGACTTTCTTACTTGTTATTTATAAGATTGCCCACATGGTAGTAGAAAAAGTTTAAAACCTCTGTAGGTCATAACTCCACCACAATTTACCAACTTACCACGACCACTTTTACACAGCTGGGTATTTAATGTTCGGTTCCACCCGAACTTAGAATTTCTTACTTGTTATTTATAAGATTGCCCACATGGTAGTAGAAAAAGTTTAAAGCCTCCATAGGTCATAACTCCACAACAATTTACCTATTTACCACGACCACTTTTACACAGCTGGGTATTTAATGTTCAGTTCCACCCGAACTTAGACTTCCTTACTTATTATTTATAAGATTGCCCACATGGTAGTAGAAAAAGTTTAAAGCCTCCATAGGTCATAACTCCACAACAATTTACCTATTTACCACGACCACTTTTACACAGCTGGGTATTTAATGTTCGGTCCCATCCGAACATAGACTTTCTTACTTGTTATTTATAAGATTGCCCACATGGTAGTAGAAAAAGTTTAAAGCCTCCATAGGTCATAACTCCACAACAATTTACCTATTTACCACGACCACTTTTACACAGCTGGGTATTTAATGTTCGGTCCCATCCGAACATAGACTTTCTTACTTGTTATTTATAAGATTGCCCACATGGTAGTAGAAAAAGTTTAAAGCCTCCATAGGTCATAACTCCACAACAATTTACCTATTTACCACGACCACTTTTACATTGCTGGGTATTTAATGTTCGGTTTCACCCGAACATAGACTTTCTTACTTGTTATTTATAAGATTGCCCACATGGTAGTAGAAAAAGTTTAAAACCTCTATAGGTCATAACTCCACCACAATTTACCAACTTACCACGACCACTTTTACACAGCTGGGTATTTAATGTTCGGTTCCACCCGAACTTAGAATTTCTTACTTGTTATTTATAAGATTGCCCACATGGTAGTAGAAAAAGTTTAAAGCCTCCATAGGTCATAACTCCACAACAATTTACCTATTTACCACGACCACTTTTACACAGCTGGGTATTTAATGTTCGGTCCCATCCAAACATAGACTTTCTTACTTGTTATTTATAAGATTGCCCACATGGTAGTAGAAAAAGTTTAAAGCCTCCATAGGTCATAACTCCACAACAATTTACCTATTTACCACGACCACTTTTACACAGCTGGGTATTTAATGTTCGGTCCCATCCGAACATAGACTTTCTTACTTGTTATTTATAAGATTGCCCACATGGTAGTAGAAAAAGTTTAAAGCCTCCATAGGTCATAACTCCATAACAATTTACCTATTTACCACGACCACTTTTACATTGCTGGGTATTTAATGTTCGGTTTCACCCGAACATAGACTTTCTTACTTGTTATTTATAAGATTGCCCACATGGTAGTAGAAAAAGTTTAAAACCTCTATAGGTCATAACTCCACCACAATTTACCAACTTACCACGACCACTTTTACACAGCTGGGTATTTAATGTTCGGTTCCACCCGAACTTAGAATTTCTTACTTGTTATTTATAAGATTGCCCACATGGTAGTAGAAAAAGTTTAAAGCCTCCATAGGTCATAACTCCACAACAATTTACCTATTTAACACGACCACTTTTACACAGCTGGGTATTTAATGTTCGGTCCCATCCGAACATAGACTTTCTTACTTGTTATTTATAAGATTGCCCACATGGTAGTAGAAAAAGTTTAAAGCCTCCATAGGTCATAACTCCACAACAATTTACCTATTTACCACGACCACTTTTACACAGCTGGGTATTTAATGTTCAGTCCCATCCGAACATAGACTTTCTTACTTGTTATTTATAAGATTGCCCACATGGTAGTAGAAAAAGTTTAAAGCCTCCATAGGTCATAACTCCACAACAATTTACCTATTTACCACGACCTCTTTTACACAGCTGGGTATTTAATGTTCGGTCCCATCCGAACATAGACTTTCTTACTTGTTATTTATAAGATTGCCCACATGGTAGTAGAAAAAGTTTAAAGCCTCCATAGGTCATAACTCCATAACAATTTACCTATTTACCACGACCACTTTACATTGCTGGGTATTTAATGTTCGGTTTCACCCGAACATAGACTTTCTTACTTGTTATTTATAAGATTGCCCACATGGTAGTAGAAAAAGTTTAAAACCTCCATAGGTCATAACTCCATAACAATTTACCTATTTACCACGACCACTTTTACATTGCTGGGTATTTAATGTTCGGTTTCACTCGAACATAGACTTTCTTACTTGTTATTTATAAGATTGCCCACATGGTAGTAGAAAAAGTTTAAAACCTCTATAGGTCATAACTCCACCACAATTTACCAACTTACCACGACCACTTTTACACAGCTGGGTATTTAATGTTCGGTTCCACCCGAACTTAGAATTTCTTACTTGTTATTTATAAGATTGCCCACATGGTGTAGAAAAAGTTTAAAACCTCTATAGGTCATAACTCCACCACAATTTACCAACTTACCACGACCACTTTTACACAGCTGGGTATTTAATGTTCGGTTCCACCCGAACATAGACTTTCTTACTTGTTATTTATAAGATTGCCCACATGGTGTAGAAAAAGTTTAAAACCTCCATAGGTCATAACTCCACAACAATTTACCTATTTACCACGACCTCTTTTACATAGCTGGGTATTTCATGTTCGGTTCCATCCGAAGTTAGACTTTCTTACTTGTTATTTATAAGATTGCCCACATGGTGTGGAAAAAGTTTAAAACCTCTATAGGTCATAACTCCACCACAATTTACCAACTTACCACGACCACTTTTACACAGCTTTGTATTTAATGTTCGGTCCCACCCGAACATAGACTTTCTTACTTGTTATTTATAAGATTGCCCACATGGTAGTAGAAAAAGTTTAAAGCCTCCATAGGTCATAACTCCACAACAATTTACCTATTTACCACGACCACTTTTACACAGCTGGGTATTTAATGTTCGGTTCCACCCGAACTTAGACTTCCTTACTTATTATTTATAAGATTGCCCACATGGTAGTAGAAAAAGTTTAAAGCCTCCATAGGTCATAACTCCACAACAATTTAGCAATTTACTACGACCACTTTTACACAGCTGGGTATTTAATGTTCGGTCCCATCCGAACATAGACTTTCTTACTTGTTATTTATAAGATTGCCCACATGTAGAAAAAGTTTAAAACCTCTATAGGTCATAACTCCACCACAATTTACCAATTTACTACGACCACTTTTACACAGCTGGGTATTTAATGTTCAGTCCCATCCGAACATAGACTTTCTTACTTGTTATTTATAAGATTGCCCACATGGTGTAGAAAAAGTTTAAAACCTCTATAGGTCATAACTCCACCACAATTTACCAACTTACCACGACCACTTTTACACAGCTGGGTATTTAATTTTCGGTCCCATCCGAACATAGACTTTCTTACTTGTTATTTATAAGATTGCCCACATGGTGTAGAAAAAGTTTAAAACCTCTATAGGTCATAACTCCACCACAATTTACCAACTTACCACGACCACTGTTACACAGCTTTGTATTTAATGTTCGGTCCCACCCGAACATAGACTTTCTTACTTGTTATTTATAAGATTGCCCACATGGTAGTAGAAAAAGTTTAAAACCTCTATAGGTCATAACTCCACCACAATTTACCAATTTACTACGACCACTTTTACACAGCTGGGTATTTAATGTTCAGTCCCATCCGAACATAGACTTTCTTACTTGTTATTTATAAGATTGCCCACATGGTGTAGAAAAAGTTTAAAACCTCTATAGGTCATAACTCCACCACAATTTACCAATTTACTACGACCACTTTTACACAGCTGGGTATTT
Organism: Merzomyia westermanni; assembly: GCA_949987695.1. Taxonomy (NCBI): domain Eukaryota; kingdom Metazoa; phylum Arthropoda; class Insecta; order Diptera; family Tephritidae; genus Merzomyia; species Merzomyia westermanni. The sequence goes on along the minus strand of OX465290.1, from coordinate 92,994,917 downwards.
AATGTTCGGTTCCACCCGAACTTAGAATTTCTTACTTGTTATTTATAAGATTGCCCACATGGTAGTAGAAAAAGTTTAAAGCCTCCATAGGTCATAACTCCATAAAAATTTACCTATTTACCACGACCACTTTTACATTGCTGGGTATTTAATGTTCGGTTTCACCCGAACATAGACTTTCTTACTTGTTATTTATAAGATTGCCCACATGGTAGTAGAAAAAGTTTAAAACCTCTATAGGTCATAACTCCACCACAATTCACCAACTTACCACGACCACTTTTACACAGCTGGGTATTTAATGTTCGGTTCCACCCGAACTTAGAATTTCTTACTTGTTATTTATAAGATTGCCCACATGGTGTAGAAAAAGTTTAAAACCTCTATAGGTCATAACTCCACCACAATTTACCAACTTACCACGACCACTTTTACACAGCTGGGTATTTAATGTTCGGTTCCACCCGAACATAGACTTTCTTACTTGTTATTTATAAGATTGCCCACATGGTGTAGAAAAAGTTTAAAACCTCTATAGGTCATAACTCCACAACAATTTACCTATTTACCACGACCTCTTTTACATAGCTGGGTATTTCATGTTCGGTTCCATCCGAAGTTAGACTTTCTTACTTGTTATTTATAAGATTGCCCACATGGTGTAGAAAAAGTTTAAAACCTCTATAGGTCATAACTCCACCACAATTTACCAACTTACCACGACCACTTTTACACAGCTTTGTATTTAATGTTCGGTCCCACCCGAACATAGACTTTCTTACTTGTTATTTATAAGATTGAACACATGGTAGTAGAAAAAGTTTAAAGCCTCCATAGGTCATAACTCCACAACAATTTACCTATTTACCACGACCACTTTTACACAGCTGGGTATTTAATGTTCGGTTCCACCCGAACTTAGACTTCCTTACTTATTATTTATAAGATTGCCCACATGGTAGTCGAAAAAGTTTAAAGCCTCCATAGGTCATAACTCCACAACAATTTAGCAATTTACTACGACCACTTTTACACAGCTGGGTATTTAATGTTCGGTCCCATCCGAACATAGACTTTCTTACTTGTTATTTATAAGATTGCCCACATGGTGTAGAAAAAGTTTAAAACCTCTATAGGTCATAACTCCACCACAATTTACCAATTTACTACGACCACTTTTACACAGCTGGGTATTTAATGTTCAGTCCCATCCGAACATTGACTTTCTTACTTGTTATTTATAAGATTGCCCACATGGTGTAGAAAAAGTTTAAAACCTCTATAGGTCATAACTCCACCACAATTTACCAATTTACTACGACCACTTTTACACAGCTGGGTATTTAATGTTCAGTCCCATCCGAACATAGACTTTCTTACTTGTTATTTATAAGATTGCCCACATGGTGTAGAAAAAGTTTAAAACCTCTATAGGTCATAACTCCACCACAATTTACCAATTTACTACGACCACTTTTACACAGCTGGGTATTTAATGTTCAGTCCCATCCGAACATAGACTTTCTTACTTGTTATTTATAAGATTGCCCACATGGTGTAGAAAAAGTTTAAAACCTCTATAGGTCATAACTCCACCACAATTTACCAACTTACCACGACCACTTTTACACAGCTGGGTATTTAATTTTCGGTCCCATCCGAACATAGACTTTCTTACTTGTTATTTATAAGATTGCCCACATGGTGTAGAAAAAGTTTAAAACCTCTATAGGTCATAACTCCACCACAATTTACCAACTTACCACGACCACTGTTACACAGCTTTGTATTTAATGTTCGGTCCCACCCGAACATAGACTTTCTTACTTGTTATTTATAAGATTGCCCACATGGTAGTAGAAAAAGTTTAAAACCTCTATAGGTCATAACTCCACCACAATTTACCAATTTACTACGACCACTTTTACACAGCTGGGTATTTAATGTTCAGTCCCATCCGAACATAGACTTTCTTACTTGTTATTTATAAGATTGCCCACATGGTGTAGAAAAAGTTTAAAACCTCTATAGGTCATAACTCCACCACAATTTACCTATTTACCACGACCTCTTTTACATAGCTGGGTATTTAATGTTCGGTGCCACCCGAACTTAGAATTTCTTACTTCTTATTTATAAGATTGCCCACATGGTGTAGAAAAAGTTTAAAACCTCTATAGGTCATAACTCCACCACAATTTACCAACTTACCACGACCACTTTTACACAGCTGGGTATTTAATTTTCGGTCCCATCCGAACATAGACTTTCTTACTTGTTATTTATAAGATTGCCCACATGGTGTAGAAAAAGTTTAAAACCTCTATAGGTCATAACTCCACCACAATTTACCAATTTACTACGACCACTTTTACACAGCTGGGTATTTAATGTTCAGTCCCATCCGAACATAGACTTTCTTACTTGTTATTTATAAGATTGCCCACATGGTGTAGAAAAAGTTTAAAACCTCTATAGGTCATAACTCCACCACAATTTACCAACTTACCACGACCACTTTTACACAGCTGGGTATTTAATTTTCGGTCCCATCCGAACATAGACTTTCTTACTTGTTATTTATAAGATTGCCCACATGGTGTAGAAAAAGTTTAAAACCTCTATAGGTCATAACTCCACCACAATTTACCAACTTACCACGACCACTTTTACACAGCTTTGTATTTAATGTTCGGTCCCACCCGAACATAGACTTTCTTACTTGTTATTTATAAGATTGCCCACATGGTAGTAGAAAAAGTTTAAAACCTCTATAGGTCATAACTCCACCACAATTTACCAATTTACTACGACCACTTTTACACAGCTGGGTATTTAATGTTCAGTCCCATCCGAACATAGACTTTCTTACTTGTTATTTATAAGATTGCCCACATGGTGTAGAAAAAGTTTAAAACCTCTATAGGTCATAACTCCACCACAATTTACCAATTTACTACGACCACTTTTACACAGCTGGGTATTTAATGTTCAGTCCCATCCGAACATAGACTTTCTTACTTGTTATTTATAAGATTGCCCACATGGTGTAGAAAAAGTTTAAAACCTCTATAGGTCATAACTCCACCACAATTTACCAACTTAAGACGACCACTTTTACACAGCTGGGTATTTAATTTTCGGTCCCATCCGAACATAGACTTTCTTACTTGTTATTTATAAGATTGCCCACATGGTGTAGAAAAAGTTTAAAACCTCTATAGGTCATAACTCCACCACAATTTACCAACTTACCACGACCACTGTTACACAGCTTTGTATTTAATGTTCGGTCCTACCCGAACATAGACTTTCTTACTTGTTATTTATAAGATTGCCCACATGGTGTAGAAAAAGTTTAAAACCTCTATAGGTCATAACTCCACCACAATTTACCAATTTACTACGACCACTTTTACACAGCTGGGTATTTAATGTTCAGTCCCATCCGAACATAGACTCTCTTACTTGTTATTTATAAGATTGCCCACATGGTGTAGAAAAAGTTTAAAACCTCTATAGGTCATAACTCCACCACAATTTACCAACTTACCACGACCACTTTTACACAGCTGGGTATTTAATTTTCGGTCCCATCCGAACATAGACTTTCTTACTTGTTATTTATAAGATTGCCCACATGGTAGTAGAAAAAGTTTAGAGCCTCCATAGGTCATAACTCCACAACAATTTAGCAATTTACTACGACCACTTTTACACAGCTGGGTATTTAATGTTCGGTGCCACCCGAACTTAGAATTTCTTACTTGTTATTTATAAGATTGCCCACATGGTGTAGAAAAAGTTTAAAACCTCTATACGTCATAACTCCACCACAATTTACCAATTTACTACGACCACTTTTACACAGCTGGGTATTTAATGTTCGGTGCCACCCGAACTTAGAATTTCTTACTTGTTATTTATAAGATTGCCCACATGGTGTAGAAAAAGTTTAAAACCTCTATAGGTCATAACTCCACCACAATTTACCAATTTACTACGACCACTTTTACACAGCTGGGTATTTAATGTTCAGTCCCATCCGAACATAGACTTTCTTACTTGTTATTTATAAGATTGCCCACATGGTGTAGAAAAAGTTTAAAACCTCTATAGGTCATAACTCCACCACAATTTACCAACTTACCACGACCACTTTTACACAGCTGGGTATTTAATTTTCGGTCCCATCCGAACATAGACTTTCTTACTTGTTATTTATAAGATTGCCCACATGGTGTAGAAAAAGTTTAAAACCTCTATAGGTCATAACTCCACCACAATTTACCAACTTACCACGACCACTGTTACACAGCTTTGTATTTAATGTTCGGTCCCACCCGAACATAGACTTTCTTACTTGTTGTTTATAAGATTGCCCACATGGTGTAGAAAAAGTTTAAAACCTCTATAGGTCATAACTCCACCACAATTTACCAACTTACCACGACCACTTTTACACAGCTTTGTATTTAATGTTCGGTCCCACCCGAACATAGACTTTCTTACTTGTTATTTATAAGATTGCCCACATGGTAGTAGAAAAAGTTGAAAGCCTCCATAGGTCATAACTCCACAACAATTTACCTATTTACCACGACCACTTTTACACAGCTGGGTATTTAATGTTCGGTCCCATCCGAACATAGACTTTCTTACTTGTTATTTATAAGATTGCCCACATGGTAGTAGAAAAAGTTTAAAGCCTCCATAGGTCATAACTCCATAACAATTTACCTATTTACCACGACCACTTTTACATTGCTGGGTATTTAATGTTCGGTTTCACCCGAACATAGACTTTCTTACTTGTTATTTATAAGATTGCCCACATGGTAGTAGAAAAAGTTTAAAACCTCCATAGGTCATAACTCCATAACAATTTACCTATTTACCACAACCACTTTTACATTGCTGGGTATTTAATGTTCGGTTTCACCCGAACATAGACTTTCTTACTTGTTATTTATAAGATTGCCCACATGGTAGTAGAAAAAGTTTAAAACCTCTATAGGTCATAACTCCACCACAATTTACCAACTTACCACGACCACTTTTACACAGCTGGGTATTTAATGTTCGGTTCCACCCGAACTTAGAATTTCTTACTTGTTATTTATAAGATTGCCCACATCGTGTAGAAAAAGTTTAAAACCTCTATAGGTCATAACTCCACCACAATTTACCAACTTACCACGACCACTTTTACACAGCTGGGTATTTAATGTTCGGTTCCACCCGAACATAGACTTTCTTACTTGTTATTTATAAGATTGCCCACATGGTGTAGAAAAAGTTTAAAACCTCTATAGGTCATAACTCCACCACAATTTACCAACTTACCACGACCACTTTTACACAGCTTTGTATTTAATGTTCGGTCCCACCCGAACATAGACTTTCTTACTTGTTATTTATAAGATTGCCCACATGGTAGTAGAAAAAGTTTAAAGCCTCCATAGGTCATAACTCCACAACAATTTACCTATTTACCACGACCACTTTTACACAGCTGGGTATTTAATGTTCGGTTCCACCCGAACTTAGACTTCCTTACTTATTATTTATAAGATTGCCCACATGGTAGTAGAAAAAGTTTAAAGCCTCCATAGGTCATAACTCCACAACAATTTAGCAATTTACTACGACCACTTTTACACAGCTGGGTATTTAATGTTCGGTCCCATCCGAACATAGACTTTCTTACTTGTTATTTATAAGATTGCCCACATGGTGTAGAAAAAGTTTAAAACCTCTATAGGTCATAACTCCACCACAATTTACCAATTTACTACGACCACTTTTACACAGCTGGGTATTTAATGTTCAGTCCCATCCGAACATAGACTTTCTTTCTTGTTATTTATAAGATTGCCCACATGGTGTAGAAAAAGTTTAAAACCTCTATAGGTCATAACTCCACCACAATTTACCAACTTACCACGACCACTTTTACACAGCTGGGTATTTAATTTTCGGTCCCATCCGAACATAGACTTTCTTACTTGTTATTTATAAGATTGCCCACATGGTAGTAGAAAAAGTTTAGAGCCTCCATAGGTCATAACTCCACAACAATTTAGCAATTTACTACGACCACTTTTACACAGCTGGGTATTTAATGTTCGCTGCCACCCGAACTTAGAATTTCTTACTTCTTATTTATAAGATTGCCCACATGGTGTAGAAAAAGTTTAAAACCTCTATAGGTCATAACTCCACCACAATTTACCAACTTACCACGACCACTTTTACACAGCTGGGTATTTAATTTTCGGTCCCATCCGAACATAGACTTTCTTACTTGTTATTTATAAGATTGCCCACATGGTGTAGAAAAAGTTTAAAACCTCTATAGGTCATAACTCCACCACAATTTACCAATTTACTACGACCACTTTTACACAGCTGGGTATTTAATGTTCAGTCCCATCCGAACATAGACTTTCTTACTTGTTATTTATAAGATTGCCCACATGGTGTAGAAAAAGTTTAAAACCTCTATAGGTCATAACTCCACCACAATTTACCAACTTACCACGACCACTGTTACACAGCTTTGTATTTAATGTTCGGTCCCACCCGAACATAGACTTTCTTACTTGTTATTTATAAGATTGCCCACATGGTAGTAGAAAAAGTTTAGAGCCTCCATAGGTCCTAACTCCACCACAATTTACCAACTTACCACGACCACTTTTACACAGCTGGGTATTTAATTTTCGGTCCCATCCGAACATAGACTTTCTTACTTGTTATTTATAAGATTGCCCACATGGTGTAGAAAAAGTTTAAAACCTCTATAGGTCATAACTCCACCACAATTTACCAACTTACCACGACCACTTTTACACAGCTGGGTATTTAATTTTCGGTCCCATCCGAACATAGACTTTCTTACTTGTTATTTATAAGATTGCCCACATGGTAGTAGAAAAAGTTTAGAGCCTCCATAGGTCATAACTCCACAACAATTTAGCAATTTACTACGACCACTTTTACACAGCTGGGTATTTAATGTTCGGTGCCACCCGAACTTAGAATTTCTTACTTCTTATTTATAAGATTGCCCACATGGTGTAGAAAAAGTTTAAAACCTCTATAGGTCATAACTCCACCACAATTTACCAACTTACCACGACCACTTTTACACAGCTGGGTATTTAATTTTCGGTCCCATCCGAACATAGACTTTCTTACTTGTTATTTATAAGATTGCCCACATGGTGTAGAAAAAGTTTAAAACCTCTATAGGTCATAACTCCACCACAATTTACCAATTTACTACGACCACTTTTACACAGCTGGGTATTTAATGTTCAGTCCCATCCGAACATAGACTTTCTTACTTGTTATTTATAAGATTGCCCACATGGTGTAGAAAAAGTTTAAAACCTCTATAGGTCATAACTCCACCACAATTTATAACTTACCACGACCAGTTTTACACAGCTGGGTATTTAATTTTCGGTCCCATCCGAACATAGACTTTCTTACTTGTTATTTATAAGATTGCCCACATGGTGTAGAAAAAGTTTAAAACCTCTATAGGTCATAACTCCACCACAATTTACCAACTTACCACGACCACTTTTACACAGCTGGGTATTTAATTTTCGGTCCCATCCGAACATAGACTTTCTTACTTGTTATTTATAAGATTGCCCACATGGTAGTAGAAAAAGTTTAGAGCCTCCATAGGTCATAACTCCACAACAATTTAGCAATTTACTACGACCACTTTTACACAGCTGGGTATTTAATGTTCGGTGCCACCCGAACTTAGAATTTCTTACTTCTTATTTATAAGATTGCCCACATGGTGTAGAAAGAGTTTAAAACCTCTATAGGTCATAACTCCACCACAATTTACCAACTTACCACGACCACTTTTACACAGCTGGGTATTTAATTTTCGGTCCCATCCGAACATAGACTTTCTTACTTGTTATTTATAAGATTGCCCACATGGTGTAGAAAAAGTTTAAAACCTCTATAGGTCATAACTCCACCACAATTTACCAATTTACTACGACCACTTTTACACAGCTGGGTATTTAATGTTCAGTCCCACCCGAACATAGACTTTCTTACTTGTTATTTATAAGATTGCCCACATGGTAGTAGAAAAAGTTTAAAACCTCTATAGGTCATAACTCCACCACAATTTACCAATTTACTACGACCACTTTTACACAGCTGGGTATTTAATGTTCAGTCCCATCCGAACATAGACTTTCTTACTTGTTATTTATAAGATTGCCCACATGGTGTAGAAAAAGTTTAAAGCCTCCATAGGTCATAACTCCACCACAATTTACCAATTTACTACGACCACTTTTACACAGCTGGGTATTTAATGTTCAGTCCCATCCGAACATAGACTTTCTTACTTGTTATTTATAAGATTGCCCACATGGTGTAGAAAAAGTTTAAAACCTCTATAGGTCATAACTCCACCACAATTTACCAACTTACCACGACCACTTTTACACAGCTGGGTATTTAATTTTCGGTCCCATCCGAACATAGACTTTCTTACTTGTTATTTATAAGATTGCCCACATGGTGTAGAAAAAGTTTAAAACCTCTATAGGTCATAACTCCACCACAATTTACCAACTTACCACGACCACTGTTACACAGCTTTGTATTTAATGTTCGGTCCCACCCGAACATAGACTTTCTTACTTGTTATTTATAAGATTGCCCACATGGTAGTAGAAAAAGTTTAAAACCTCTATAGGTCATAACTCCACCACAATTTACAAACTTACCACGACCACTGTTACACAGCTTTGTATTTAATGTTCGGTCCCACCCGAACATAGACTTTCTTACTTGTTATTTATAAGATTGCCCACATGGTGTAGAAAAAGTTTAAAACCTCTATAGGTCATAACTCCACCACAATTTACAAACTTACCACGACCACTGTTACACAGCTTTGTATTTAATGTTCGGTCCCACCCGAACATAGACTTTCTTACTTGTTATTAATAAGATTGCCCACATGGTAGTAGAAAAAGTTTAAAACCTCTATAGGTCATAACTCCACCACAATTTACCAACTTACCACGACCACTTTTACACAGCTTTGTATTTAATGTTCGGTCCCACCCGAACATAGACTTTCTTACTTGTTATTTATAAGATTGCCCACATGGTAGTAGAAAAAGTTTAAAACCTCTATAGGTCATAACTCCACCACAATTTACAAACTTACCACGACCACTGTTACACAGCTTTGTATTTAATGTTCGGTCCCACCCGAACATAGACTTTCTTACTTGTTATTTATAAGATTGCCCACATGGTAGTAGAAAAAGTTTAAAACCTCTATAGGTCATAACTCCACCACAATTTACAAACTTACCACGACCACTGTTACACAGCTTTGTATTTAATGTTCGGTCCCACCCGAACATAGACTTTCTTACTTGTTATTTATAAGATTGCCCACATGGTAGTAGAAAAAGTTTAAAACCTCTATAGGTCATAACTCCACCACAATTTACCAACTTACCACGACCACTTTTACACAGCTGGGTATTTAATGTTCGGTTCCACCCGAACTTAGAATTTCTTACTTGTTATTTATAAGATTGCCCACATGGTGCAGAAAAAGTTTAAAACCTCTATAGGTCATAACTCCACCACAATTTACCAACTTACCACGACCACTGTTACACAGCTTTGTATTTAATGTTCGGTCCCACCTGAACATAGACTTTCTTACTTGTTATTTATAAGATTGTCCACATGGTAGTAGAAAAAGTTTAAAGCCTCCATAGGTCATAACTCCACAACAATTTACCTATTTACCACGACCACTTTTACACAGCTGGGTATTTAATGTTCGGTCCCATCCGAACATAGACTTTCTTACTTGTTATTTATAAGATTGCCCACATGGTAGTAGAAAAAGTTTAAAGCCTCCATAGGTCATAACTCCATAACAATTTACCTATTTACCACGACCACTTTTACATAGCTGGGTATTTAATGTTCGGTTCCACCCGAACATAGACTTTCTTACTTGTTATTTATAAGATTGCCCACATGGTAGTAGAAAAAGTTTAAAACCTCTATAGGTCATAACTCCACCACAATTTACCAACTTACCACGACCACTTTTACACAGCTGGGTATTTAATGTTCGGTTCCACCCGAACTTAGAATTTCTTACTTGTTATTTATAAGATTGCCCACATGGTGCAGAAAAAGTTTAAAACCTCTATAGGTCATAACTCCACAACAATTTACCTATTTACCACGACCTCTTTTACATAGCTGGGTATTTAATGTTCGGTTCCACCCGAACATAGACTTTCTTACTTGTTATTTATAAGATTGCCCACATGGTAGTAGAAAAAGTTTAAAGCCTCCATAGGTCATAACTCCACAACAATTTACCTATTTGCCACGACCACTTTTACACAGCTGGGTATTTAATGTTCGGTCCCATCCGAACATAGACTTTCTTACTTGTTATTTATAAGATTGCCCACATGGTAGTAGAAAAAGTTTAAAGCCTCCATAGGTCATAACTCCACAACAATTTACCTATTTACCACGACCACATTTACACAGCTGGGTATTTAATGTTCGGTCCCATCCCAACATAGACTTTCTTACTTGTTATTTATAAGATTGCCCACATGGTAGTAGAAAAAGTTTAAAGCCTCCATAGGTCATAACTCCACAACAATTTACCTATTTACTACGACCACTTTTACATAGCTGGGTATTTAATGTTCGGTTCCACCCGAACTTAGCCTTCCTTACTTGTTATTTATAAGATTGCCACATGGTAGTAGAAAAAGTTTAGGTCATAACTCCACAACAATTTATCAACTTACCACGACCACTTTTACACAGCTGGGTATTTAATGTTCGGTTCCACCCGAACATAGAATTTCTTACTTGTTATTTATAAGATTGCCCACATGGTAGTAGAAAAAGTTTAAAGCCTCCATAGGTCATAACTCCCCAACAATTTACCTATTTACCACGACCACTTTTACACAGCTGGGTATTTAATGTTCGGTCCCATCCGAACATAGACTTTCTTACTTGTTATTTATAAGATTGCCCACATGGTAGTAGAAAAAGTTTAAAGCCTCCATAGGTCATAACTCCACAACAATTTAGCAATTTACTACGACCACTTTTACACAGCTGGGTATTTAATGTTCGGTCCCATCCGAACATAGACTTTCTTACTTGTTATTTATAAGATTGCCCACATGGTGTAGAAAAAGTTTAAAACCTCTATAGGTCATAACTCCACCACAATTTACCAACTTACCACGACCACTTTTACACAGCTTTGTATTTAATGTTCGGTCCCACCCGAACATAGACTTTCTTACTTGTTATTTATAAGATTGCCCACATGGTAGTAGAAAAAGTTTAAAGCCTCCATAGGTCATAACTCCACAACAATTTACCTATTCACCACGACCACTTTTACACAGCTGGGCATTTAATGTTCGGTTCCACCCGAACTTAGACTTCCTTACTTATTATTTATAAGATTGCCCACATGGTAGTAGAAAAAGTTTAAAGCCTCCATAGGTCATAACTCCACAACAATTTAGCAATTTACTACGACCACTTTTACACAGCTGGGTATTTAATGTTCGGTCCCATCCGAACATAGACTTTCTTACTTGTTATTTATAAGATTGCCCACATGGTGTAGAAAAAGTTTAAAACCTCTATAGGTCATAACTCCACCACAATTTACCAATTTACTACGAACACTTTTACACAGCTGGGTATTTAATGTTCAGTCCCATCCGAACATAGACTTTCTTACTTGTTATTTATAAGATTGCCCACATGGTGTAGAAAAAGTTTAAAACCTCTATAGGTCATAACTCCACCACAATTTACCAACTTACCACGACCACTGTTACACAGCTTTGTATTTAATGTTCGGTCCCACCCGAACTTAGAATTTCTTACTTGTTATTTATAAGATTGCCCACATGGTGTAGAAAAAGTTTAAAACCTCTATAGGTCATAACTCCACCACAATTTACCAATTTACTACGACCACTTTTACACAGCTGGGTATTTAATGTTCGGTGCCACCCGAACTTAGAATTTCTTACTTGTTATTTATAAGATTGCCCACATGGTGTAGAAAAAGTTTAAAACCTCTATAGGTCATAACTCCACCACAATTTACCAATTTACTACGACCACTTTTACACAGCTGGGTATTTAATGTTCAGTCCCATCCGAACATAGACTTTCTTACTTGTTATTTATAAGATTGCCCACATGGTGTAGAAAAAGTTTAAAACCTCTATAGGTCATAACTCCACCACAATTTACCAACTTACCACGACCACTTTTACACAGCTGGGTATTTAATTTTCGGTCCCATCCGAACATAGACTTTCTTACTTGTTATTTATAAGATTGCCCACATGGTGTAGAAAAAGTTTAAAACCTCTATAGGTCATAACTCCACCACAATTTACCAACTTACCACGACCACTGTTACACAGCTTTGTATTTAATGTTCGGTCCCACCCGAACATAGACTTTCTTACTTGTTGTTTATAAGATTGCCCACATGGTGTAGAAAAAGTTTAAAACCTCTATAGGTCATAACTCCACCACAATTTACCAACTTACCACGACCACTTTTACACAGCTTTGTATTTAATGTTCGGTCCCACCCGAACATAGACTTTCTTACTTGTTATTTATAAGATTGCCCACATGGTAGTAGAAAAAGTTTAAAGCCTCCATAGGTCATAACTCCACAACAATTTACCTATTTACCACGACCACTTTTACACAGCTGGGTATTTAATGTTCGGTCCCATCCGAACATAGACTTTCTTACTTGTTATTTATAAGATTGCCCACATGGTAGTAGAAAAAGTTTAAAGCCTCCATAGGTCATAACTCCATAACAATTTACCTATTTACCACGACCACTTTTACATTGCTGGGTATTTAATGTTCGGTTTCACCCGAACATAGACTTTCTTACTTGTTATTTATAAGATTGCCCACATGGTAGTAGAAAAAGTTTAAAACCTCCATAGGTCATAACTCCATAACAATTTACCTATTTACCACAACCACTTTTACATTGCTGGGTATTTAATGTTCGGTTTCACCCGAACATAGACTTTCTTACTTGTTATTTATAAGATTGCCCACATGGTAGTAGAAAAAGTTTAAAACCTCTATAGGTCATAACTCCACCACAATTTACCAACTTACCACGACCACTTTTACACAGCTGGGTATTTAATTTTCGGTCCCATCCGAACATAGACTTTCTTACTTGTTATTTATAAGATTGCCCACATGGTGTAGAAAAAGTTTAAAACCTCTATAGGTCATAACTCCACCACAATTTACCAACTTACCACGACCACTGTTACACAGCTTTGTATTTAATGTTCGGTCCCACCCGAACATAGACTTTCTTACTTGTTGTTTATAAGATTGCCCACATGGTGTAGAAAAAGTTTAAAACCTCTATAGGTCATAACTCCACCACAATTTACCAACTTACCACGACCACTTTTACACAGCTTTGTATTTAATGTTCGGTCCCACCCGAACATAGACTTTCTTACTTGTTATTTATAAGATTGCCCACATGGTAGTAGAAAAAGTTTAAAGCCTCCATAGGTCATAACTCCACAACAATTTACCTATTTACCACGACCACTTTTACACAGCTGGGTATTTAATGTTCGGTCCCATCCGAACATAGACTTTCTTACTTGTTATTTATAAGATTGCCCACATGGTAGTAGAAAAAGTTTAAAGCCTCCATAGGTCATAACTCCATAACAATTTACCTATTTACCACGACCACTTTTACATTGCTGGGTATTTAATGTTCGGTTTCACCCGAACATAGACTTTCTTACTTGTTATTTATAAGATTGCCCACATGGTAGTAGAAAAAGTTTAAAACCTCCATAGGTCATAACTCCATAACAATTTACCTATTTACCACAACCACTTTTACATTGCTGGGTATTTAATGTTCGGTTTCACCCGAACATAGACTTTCTTACTTGTTATTTATAAGATTGCCCACATGGTAGTAGAAAAAGTTTAAAACCTCTATAGGTCATAACTCCACCACAATTTACCAACTTACCACGACCACTTTTACACAGCTGGGTATTTAATGTTCGGTTCCACCCGAACTTAGAATTTCTTACTTGTTATTTATAAGATTGCCCACATCGTGTAGAAAAAGTTTAAAACCTCTATAGGTCATAACTCCACCACAATTTACCAACTTACCACGACCACTTTTACACAGCTGGGTATTTAATGTTCGGTTCCACCCGAACATAGACTTTCTTACTTGTTATTTATAAGATTGCCCACATGGTGTAGAAAAAGTTTAAAACCTCTATAGGTCATAACTCCACCACAATTTACCAACTTACCACGACCACTGTTACACAGCTTTGTATTTAATGTTCGGTCCCACCCGAACATAGACTTTCTTACTTGTTATTTATAAGATTGCCCACATGGTAGTAGAAAAAGTTTAAAACCTCTATAGGTCATAACTCCACCACAATTTACCAATTTACTACGACCACTTTTACACAGCTGGGTATTTAATGTTCAGTCCCATCCGAACATAGACTTTCTTACTTGTTATTTATAAGATTGCCCACATGGTGTAGAAAAAGTTTAAAACCTCTATAGGTCATAACTCCACCACAATTTACCAATTTACTACGACCACTTTTACACAGCTGGGTATTTAATGTTCAGTCCCATCCGAACATAGACTTTCTTACTTGTTATTTATAAGATTGCCCACATGGTGTAGAAAAAGTTTAAAACCTCTATAGGTCATAACTCCACCACAATTTACCAACTTAAGACGACCACTTTTACACAGCTGGGTATTTAATTTTCGGTCCCATCCGAACATAGACTTTCTTACTTGTTATTTATAAGATTGCCCACATGGTGTAGAAAAAGTTTAAAACCTCTATAGGTCATAACTCCACCACAATTTACCAACTTACCACGACCACTGTTACACAGCTTTGTATTTAATGTTCGGTCCTACCCGAACATAGACTTTCTTACTTGTTATTTATAAGATTGCCCACATGGTGTAGAAAAAGTTTAAAACCTCTATAGGTCATAACTCCACCACAATTTACCAATTTACTACGACCACTTTTACACAGCTGGGTATTTAATGTTCAGTCCCATCCGAACATAGACTCTCTTACTTGTTATTTATAAGATTGCCCACATGGTGTAGAAAAAGTTTAAAACCTCTATGGGTCATAACTCCACCACAATTTACCAACTTACCACGACCACTTTTACACAGCTGGGTATTTAATTTTCGGTCCCATCCGAACATAGACTTTCTTACTTGTTATTTATAAGATTGCCCACATGGTAGTAGAAAAAGTTTAGAGCCTCCATAGGTCATAACTCCACAACAATTTAGCAATTTACTACGACCACTTTTACACAGCTGGGTATTTAATGTTCGGTGCCACCCGAACTTAGAATTTCTTACTTGTTATTTATAAGATTGCCCACATGGTGTAGAAAAAGTTTAAAACCTCTATACGTCATAACTCCACCACAATTTACCAATTTACTACGACCACTTTTACACAGCTGGGTATTTAATGTTCGGTGCCACCCGAACTTAGAATTTCTTACTTGTTATTTATAAGATTGCCCACATGGTGTAGAAAAAGTTTAAAACCTCTATAGGTCATAACTCCACCACAATTTACCAATTTACTACGACCACTTTTACACAGCTGGGTATTTAATGTTCAGTCCCATCCGAACATAGACTTTCTTACTTGTTATTTATAAGATTGCCCACATGGTGTAGAAAAAGTTTAAAACCTCTATAGGTCATAACTCCACCACAATTTACCAACTTACCACGACCACTTTTACACAGCTGGGTATTTAATTTTCGGTCCCATCCGAACATAGACTTTCTTACTTGTTATTTATAAGATTGCCCACATGGTGTAGAAAAAGTTTAAAACCTCTATAGGTCATAACTCCACCACAATTTACCAACTTACCACGACCACTTTTACACAGCTGGGTATTTAATTTTCGGTCCCATCCGAACATAGACTTTCTTACTTGTTATTTATAAGATTGCCCACATGGTAGTAGAAAAAGTTTAAAACCTCCATAGGTCATAACTCCATAACAATTTACCTATTTACCACAACCACTTTTACATTGCTGGGTATTTAATGTTCGGTTTCACCCGAACATAGACTTTCTTACTTGTTATTTATAAGATTGCCCACATGGTAGTAGAAAAAGTTTAAAACCTCTATAGGTCATAACTCCACCACAATTTACCAACTTACCACGACCACTTTTACACAGCTGGGTATTTAATTTTCGGTCCCATCCGAACATAGACTTTCTTACTTGTTATTTATAAGATTGCCCACATGGTGTAGAAAAAGTTTAAAACCTCTATAGGTCATAACTCCACCACAATTTACCAACTTACCACGACCACTGTTACACAGCTTTGTATTTAATGTTCGGTCCCACCCGAACATAGACTTTCTTACTTGTTGTTTATAAGATTGCCCACATGGTGTAGAAAAAGTTTAAAACCTCTATAGGTCATAACTCCACCACAATTTACCAACTTACCACGACCACTTTTACACAGCTTTGTATTTAATGTTCGGTCCCACCCGAACATAGACTTTCTTACTTGTTATTTATAAGATTGCCCACATGGTAGTAGAAAAAGTTTAAAGCCTCCATAGGTCATAACTCCACAACAATTTACCTATTTACCACGACCACTTTTACACAGCTGGGTATTTAATGTTCGGTCCCATCCGAACATAGACTTTCTTACTTGTTATTTATAAGATTGCCCACATGGTAGTAGAAAAAGTTTAAAGCCTCCATAGGTCATAACTCCATAACAATTTACCTATTTACCACGACCACTTTTACATTGCTGGGTATTTAATGTTCGGTTTCACCCGAACATAGACTTTCTTACTTGTTATTTATAAGATTGCCCACATGGTAGTAGAAAAAGTTTAAAACCTCCATAGGTCATAACTCCATAACAATTTACCTATTTACCACAACCACTTTTACATTGCTGGGTATTTAATGTTCGGTTTCACCCGAACATAGACTTTCTTACTTGTTATTTATAAGATTGCCCACATGGTAGTAGAAAAAGTTTAAAACCTCTATAGGTCATAACTCCACCACAATTTACCAACTTACCACGACCACTTTTACACAGCTGGGTATTTAATGTTCGGTTCCACCCGAACTTAGAATTTCTTACTTGTTATTTATAAGATTGCCCACATCGTGTAGAAAAAGTTTAAAACCTCTATAGGTCATAACTCCACCACAATTTACCAACTTACCACGACCACTTTTACACAGCTGGGTATTTAATGTTCGGTTCCACCCGAACATAGACTTTCTTACTTGTTATTTATAAGATTGCCCACATGGTGTAGAAAAAGTTTAAAACCTCTATAGGTCATAACTCCACCACAATTTACCAACTTACCACGACCACTGTTACACAGCTTTGTATTTAATGTTCGGTCCCACCCGAACATAGACTTTCTTACTTGTTATTTATAAGATTGCCCACATGGTAGTAGAAAAAGTTTAAAACCTCTATAGGTCATAACTCCACCACAATTTACCAATTTACTACGACCACTTTTACACAGCTGGGTATTTAATGTTCAGTCCCATCCGAACATAGACTTTCTTACTTGTTATTTATAAGATTGCCCACATGGTGTAGAAAAAGTTTAAAACCTCTATAGGTCATAACTCCACCACAATTTACCAATTTACTACGACCACTTTTACACAGCTGGGTATTTAATGTTCAGTCCCATCCGAACATAGACTTTCTTACTTGTTATTTATAAGATTGCCCACATGGTGTAGAAAAAGTTTAAAACCTCTATAGGTCATAACTCCACCACAATTTACCAACTTAACACGACCACTTTTACACAGCTGGGTATTTAATTTTCGGTCCCATCCGAACATAGACTTTCTTACTTGTTATTTATAAGATTGCCCACATGGTGTAGAAAAAGTTTAAAACCTCTATAGGTCATAACTCCACCACAATTTACCAACTTACCACGACCACTGTTACACAGCTTTGTATTTAATGTTCGGTCCTACCCGAACATAGACTTTCTTACTTGTTATTTATAAGATTGCCCACATGGTGTAGAAAAAGTTTAAAACCTCTATAGGTCATAACTCCACCACAATTTACCAATTTACTACGACCACTTTTACACAGCTGGGTATTTAATGTTCAGTCCCATCCGAACATAGACTCTCTTACTTGTTATTTATAAGATTGCCCACATGGTGTAGAAAAAGTTTAAAACCTCTATAGGTCATAACTCCACCACAATTTACCAACTTACCACGACCACTTTTACACAGCTGGGTATTTAATTTTCGGTCCCATCCGAACATAGACTTTCTTACTTGTTATTTATAAGATTGCCCACATGGTAGTAGAAAAAGTTTAGAGCCTCCATAGGTCATAACTCCACAACAATTTAGCAATTTACTACGACCACTTTTACACAGCTGGGTATTTAATGTTCGGTGCCACCCGAACTTAGAATTTCTTACTTGTTATTTATAAGATTGCCCACATGGTGTAGAAAAAGTTTAAAACCTCTATACGTCATAACTCCACCACAATTTACCAATTTACTACGACCACTTTTACACAGCTGGGTATTTAATGTTCGGTGCCACCCGAACTTAGAATTTCTTACTTGTTATTTATAAGATTGCCCACATGGTGTAGAAAAAGTTTAAAACCTCTATAGGTCATAACTCCACCACAATTTACCAATTTACTACGACCACTTTTACACAGCTGGGTATTTAATGTTCAGTCCCATCCGAACATAGACTTTCTTACTTGTTATTTATAAGATTGCCCACATGGTGTAGAAAAAGTTTAAAACCTCTATAGGTCATAACTCCACCACAATTTACCAACTTACCACGACCACTTTTACACAGCTGGGTATTTAATTTTCGGTCCCATCCGAACATAGACTTTCTTACTTGTTATTTATAAGATTGCCCACATGGTGTAGAAAAAGTTTAAAACCTCTATAGGTCATAACTCCACCACAATTTACCAATTTACTACGACCACTTTTACACAGCTGGGTATTTAATGTTCAGTCCCATCCGAACATAGACTTTCTTACTTGTTATTTATAAGATTGCCCACATGGTGTAGAAAAAGTTTAAAACCTCTATAGGTCATAACTCCACCACAATTTACCAATTTACTACGACCACTTTTACACAGCTGGGTATTTAATGTTCAGTCCCATCCGAACATAGACTTTCTTACTTGTTATTTATAAGATTGCCCACATGGTGTAGAAAAAGTTTAAAACCTCTATAGGTCATAACTCCACCACAATTTACCAACTTAAGACGACCACTTTTACACAGCTGGGTATTTAATTTTCGGTCCCATCCGAACATAGACTTTCTTACTTGTTATTTATAAGATTGCCCACATGGTGTAGAAAAAGTTTAAAACCTCTATAGGTCATAACTCCACCACAATTTACCAACTTACCACGACCACTGTTACACAGCTTTGTATTTAATGTTCGGTCCTACCCGAACATAGACTTTCTTACTTGTTATTTATAAGATTGCCCACATGGTGTAGAAAAAGTTTAAAACCTCTATAGGTCATAACTCCACCACAATTTACCAATTTACTACGACCACTTTTACACAGCTGGGTATTTAATGTTCAGTCCCATCCGAACATAGACTCTCTTACTTGTTATTTATAAGATTGCCCACATGGTGTAGAAAAAGTTTAAAACCTCTATAGGTCATAACTCCACCACAATTTACCAACTTACCACGACCACTTTTACACAGCTGGGTATTTAATTTTCGGTCCCATCCGAACATAGACTTTCTTACTTGTTATTTATAAGATTGCCCACATGGTAGTAGAAAAAGTTTAGAGCCTCCATAGGTCATAACTCCACAACAATTTAGCAATTTACCACGACCACTTTTACACAGCTGGGTATTTAATGTTCGGTGCCACCCGAACTTAGAATTTCTTACTTGTTATTTATAAGATTGCCCACATGGTGTAGAAAAAGTTTAAAACCTCTATACGTCATAACTCCACCACAATTTACCAATTTACTACGACCACTTTTACACAGCTGGGTATTTAATGTTCGGTGCCACCCGAACTTAGAATTTCTTACTTGTTATTTATAAGATTGCCCACATGGTGTAGAAAAAGTTTAAAACCTCTATAGGTCATAACTCCACCACAATTTACCAATTTACTACGACCACTTTTACACAGCTGGGTATTTAATGTTCAGTCCCATCCGAACATAGACTTTCTTACTTGTTATTTATAAGATTGCCCACATGGTGTAGAAAAAGTTTAAAACCTCTATAGGTCATAACTCCACCACAATTTACCAACTTACCACGACCACTTTTACACAGCTGGGTATTTAATTTTCGGTCCCATCCGAACATAGACTTTCTTACTTGTTATTTATAAGATTGCCCACATGGTGTAGAAAAAGTTTAAAACCTCTATAGGTCATAACTCCACCACAATTTACCAACTTACCACGACCACTGTTACACAGCTTTGTATTTAATGTTCGGTCCCACCCGAACATAGACTTTCTTACTTGTTGTTTATAAGATTGCCCACATGGTGTAGAAAAAGTTTAAAACCTCTATAGGTCATAACTCCACCACAATTTACCAACTTACCACGACCACTTTTACACAGCTTTGTATTTAATGTTCGGTCCCACCCGAACATAGACTTTCTTACTTGTTATTTATAAGATTGCCCACATGGTAGTAGAAAAAGTTTAAAGCCTCCATAGGTCATAACTCCACAACAATTTACCTATTTACCACGACCACTTTTACACAGCTGGGTATTTAATGTTCGGTCCCATCCGAACATAGACTTTCTTACTTGTTATTTATAAGATTGCCCACATGGTAGTAGAAAAAGTTTAAAGCCTCCATAGGTCATAACTCCATAACAATTTACCTATTTACCACGACCACTTTTACATTGCTGGGTATTTAATGTTCGGTTTCACCCGAACATAGACTTTCTTACTTGTTATTTATAAGATTGCCCACATGGTAGTAGAAAAAGTTTAAAACCTCCATAGGTCATAACTCCATAACAATTTACCTATTTACAACAACCACTTTTACATTGCTGGGTATTTAATGTTCGGTTTCACCCGAACATAGACTTTCTTACTTGTTATTTATAAGATTGCCCACATGGTAGTAGAAAAAGTTTAAAACCTCTATAGGTCATAACTCCACCACAATTTACCAACTTACCACGACCACTTTTACACAGCTGGGTATTTAATGTTCGGTTCCACCCGAACTTAGAATTTCTTACTTGTTATTTATAAGATTGCCCACATGGTGTAGAAAAAGTTTAAAACCTCTATAGGTCATAACTCCACCACAATTTACCAACTTACCACGACCACTTTTACACAGCTGGGTATTTAATTTTCGGTCCCATCCGAACATAGACTTTCTTACTTGTTATTTATAAGATTGCCCACATGGTGTAGAAAAAGTTTAAAACCTCTATAGGTCATAACTCCACCACAATTTACCAACTTACCACGACCACTGTTACACAGCTTTGTATTTAATGTTCGGTCCCACCCGAACATAGACTTTCTTACTTGTTATTTATAAGATTGCCCACATGGTAGTAGAAAAAGTTTAAAACCTCTATAGGTCATAACTCCACCACAATTTACCAATTTACTACGACCACTTTTACACAGCTGGGTATTTAATGTTCAGTCCCATCCGAACATAGACTTTCTTACTTGTTATTTATAAGATTGCCCACATGGTGTAGAAAAAGTTTAAAACCTCTATAGGTCATAACTCCACCACAATTTACCAATTTACTACGACCACTTTTACACAGCTGGGTATTTAATGTTCAGTCCCATCCGAACATAGACTTTCTTACTTGTTATTTATAAGATTGCCCACATGGTGTAGAAAAAGTTTAAAACCTCTATAGGTCATAACTCCACCACAATTTACCAACTTAAGACGACCACTTTTACACAGCTGGGTATTTAATTTTCTGTCCCATCCGAACATAGACTTTCTTACTTGTTATTTATAAGATTGCCCACATGGTGTAGAAAAAGTTTAAAACCTCTATAGGTCATAACTCCACCACAATTTACCAACTTACCACGACCACTGTTACACAGCTTTGTATTTAATGTTCGGTCCTACCCGAACATAGACTTTCTTACTTGTTATTTATAAGATTGCCCACATGGTGTAGAAAAAGTTTAAAACCTCTATAGGTCATAACTCCACCACAATTTACCAATTTACTACGACCACTTTTACACAGCTGGGTATTTAATGTTCAGTCCCATCCGAACATAGACTCTCTTACTTGTTATTTATAAGATTGCCTACATGGTGTAGAAAAAGTTTAAAACCTCTATAGGTCATAACTCCACCACAATTTACCAACTTACCACGACCACTTTTACACAGCTGGGTATTTAATTTTCGGTCCCATCCGAACATAGACTTTCTTACTTGTTATTTATAAGATTGCCCACATGGTAGTAGAAAAAGTTTAGAGCCTCCATAGGTCATAACTCCACAACAATTTAGCAATTTACTACGACCACTTTTACACAGCTGGGTATTTAATGTTCGGTGCCACCCGAACTTAGAATTTCTTACTTGTTATTTATAAGATTGCCCACATGGTGTAGAAAAAGTTTAAAACCTCTATACGTCATAACTCCACCACAATTTACCAATTTACTACGACCACTTTTACACAGCTGGGTATTTAATGTTCGGTGCCACCCGAACTTAGAATTTCTTACTTGTTATTTATAAGATTGCCCACATGGTGTAGAAAAAGTTTAAAACCTCTATAGGTCATAACTCCACCACAATTTACCAATTTACTACGACCACTTTTACACAGCTGGGTATTTAATGTTCAGTCCCATCCGAACATAGACTTTCTTACTTGTTATTTATAAGATTGCCCACATGGTGTAGAAAAAGTTTAAAACCTCTATAGGTCATAACTCCACCACAATTTACCAACTTACCACGACCACTTTTACACAGCTGGGTATTTAATTTTCGGTCCCATCCGAACATAGACTTTCTTACTTGTTATTTATAAGATTGCCCACATGGTGTAGAAAAAGTTTAAAACCTCTATAGGTCATAACTCCACCACAATTTACCAACTTACCACGACCACTGTTACACAGCTTTGTATTTAATGTTCGGTCACACCCGAACATAGACTTTATAAGATTGCCCACATGGTGTAGAAAAAGTTTAAAACCTCTATAGGTCATAACTCCACCACAATTTACCAACTTACCACGACCACTTTTACACAGCTTTGTATTTAATGTTCGGTCCCACCCGAACATAGACTTTCTTACTTGTTATTTATAAGATTGCCCACATGGTAGTAGAAAAAGTTTAAAGCCTCCATAGGTCATAACTCCACAACAATTTACCTATTTACCACGACCACTTTTACACAGCTGGGTATTTAATGTTCGGTCCCATCCGAACATAGACTTTCTTACTTGTTATTTATAAGATTGCCCACATGGTAGTAGAAAAAGTTTAAAGCCTCCATAGGTCATAACTCCATAACAATTTACCTATTTACCACGACCACTTTTACATTGCTGGGTATTTAATGTTCGGTTTCACCCGAACATAGACTTTCTTACTTGTTATTTATAAGATTGCCCACATGGTAGTAGAAAAAGTTTAAAACCTCCATAGGTCATAACTCCATAACAATTTACCTATTTACCACAACCACTTTTACATTGCTGGGTATTTAATGTTCGGTTTCACCCGAACATAGACTTTCTTACTTGTTATTTATAAGATTGCCCACATGGTAGTAGAAAAAGTTTAAAACCTCTATAGGTCATAACTCCACCACAATTTACCAACTTACCACGACCACTTTTACACAGCTGGGTATTTAATGTTCGGTTCCACCCGAACTTAGAATTTCTTACTTGTTATTTATAAGATTGCCCACATCGTGTAGAAAAAGTTTAAAACCTCTATAGGTCATAACTCCACCACAATTTACCAACTTACCACGACCACTTTTACACAGCTGGGTATTTAATGTTCGGTTCCACCCGAACATAGACTTTCTTACTTGTTATTTATAAGATTGCCCACATGGTGTAGAAAAAGTTTAAAACCTCTATAGGTCATAACTCCACCACAATTTACCAACTTACCACGACCACTTTTACACAGCTTTGTATTTAATGTTCGGTCCCACCCGAACATAGACTTTCTTACTTGTTATTTATAAGATTGCCCACATGGTGTAGAAAAAGTTTAAAACCTCTATAGGTCATAACTCCACCACAATTTACCAACTTACCACGACCACTTTTACACAGCTGGGTATTTAATTTTCGGTCCCATCCGAACATAGACTTTCTTACTTGTTATTTATAAGATTGCCCACATGGTGTAGAAAAAGTTTAAAACCTCTATAGGTCATAACTCCACCACAATTTACCAACTTACCACGACCACTTTTACACAGCTGGGTATTTAATTTTCGGTCCCATCCGAACATAGACTTTCTTACTTGTTATTTATAAGATTGCCCACATGGTGTAGAAAAAGTTTAAAACCTCTATAGGTCATAACTCCACCACAATTTACCAACTTACCACGACCACTGTTACACAGCTTTGTATTTAATGTTCGGTCCCACCCGAACATAGACTTTCTTACTTGTTATTTATAAGATTGCCCACATGGTAGTAGAAAAAGTTTAAAACCTCTATAGGTCATAACTCCACCACAATTTACCAATTTACTACGACCACTTTTACACAGCTGGGTATTTAATGTTCAGTCCCATCCGAACATAGACTTTCTTACTTGTTATTTATAAGATTGCCCACATGGTGTAGAAAAAGTTTAAAACCTCTATAGGTCATAACTCCACCACAATTTACCAATTTACTACGACCACTTTTACACAGCTGGGTATTTAATGTTCAGTCCCATCCGAACATAGACTTTCTTACTTGTTATTTATAAGATTGCCCACATGGTGTAGAAAAAGTTTAAAACCTCTATAGGTCATAACTCCACCACAATTTACCAACTTAAGACGACCACTTTTACACAGCTGGGTATTTAATTTTCGGTCCCATCCGAACATAGACTTTCTTACTTGTTATTTATAAGATTGCCCACATGGTGTAGAAAAAGTTTAAAACCTCTATAGGTCATAACTCCACCACAATTTACCAACTTACCACGACCACTGTTACACAGCTTTGTATTTAATGTTCGGTCCTACCCGAACATAGACTTTCTTACTTGTTATTTATAAGATTGCCCACATGGTGTAGAAAAAGTTTAAAACCTCTATAGGTCATAACTCCACCACAATTTACCAATTTACTACGACCACTTTTACACAGCTGGGTATTTAATGTTCAGTCCCATCCGAACATAGACTCTCTTACTTGTTATTTATAAGATTGCCTACATGGTGTAGAAAAAGTTTAAAACCTCTATAGGTCATAACTCCACCACAATTTACCAACTTACCACGACCACTTTTACACAGCTGGGTATTTAATGTTCGGTCCCATCCGAACATAGACTTTCTTACTTGTTATTTATAAGATTGCCCACATGGTAGTAGAAAAAGTTTAGAGCCTCCATAGGTCATAACTCCACAACAATTTAGCAATTTACTACGACCACTTTTACACAGCTGGGTATTTAATGTTCGGTGCCACCCGAACTTAGAATTTCTTACTTGTTATTTATAAGATTGCCCACATGGTGTAGAAAAAGTTTAAAACCTCTATACGTCATAACTCCACCACAATTTACCAATTTACTACGACCACTTTTACACAGCTGGGTATTTAATGTTCGGTGCCACCCGAACTTAGAATTTCTTACTTGTTATTTATAAGATTGCCCACATGGTGTAGAAAAAGTTTAAAACCTCTATAGGTCATAACTCCACCACAATTTACCAATTTACTACGACCACTTTTACACAGCTGGGTATTTAATGTTCAGTCCCATCCGAACATAGACTTTCTTACTTGTTATTTATAAGATTGCCCACATGGTGTAGAAAAAGTTTAAAACCTCTATAGGTCATAACTCCACCACAATTTACCAACTTACCACGACCACTTTTACACAGCTGGGTATTTAATTTTCGGTCCCATCCGAACATAGACTTTCTTACTTGTTATTTATAAGATTGCCCACATGGTGTAGAAAAAGTTTAAAACCTCTATAGGTCATAACTCCACCACAATTTACCAACTTACCACGACCACTGTTACACAGCTTTGTATTTAATGTTCGGTCCCACCCGAACATAGACTTTCTTACTTGTTGTTTATAAGATTGCCCACATGGTGTAGAAAAAGTTTAAAACCTCTATAGGTCATAACTCCACCACAATTTACCAACTTACCACGACCACTTTTACACAGCTGGGTATTTAATGTTCGGTTCCACCCGAACTTAGAATTTCTTACTTGTTATTTATAAGATTGCCCACATGGTGTAGAAAAAGTTTAAAACCTCTATAGGTCATAACTCCACCACAATTTACCAACTTACCACGACCACTTTTACACAGCTGGGTATTTAATTTTCGGTCCCATCCGAACATAGACTTTCTTACTTGTTATTTATAAGATTGCCCACATGGTGTAGAAAAAGTTTAAAACCTCTATAGGTCATAACTCCACCACAATTTACCAACTTACCACGACCACTGTTACACAGCTTTGTATTTAATGTTCGGTCCCACCCGAACATAGACTTTCTTACTTGTTATTTATAAGATTGCCCACATGGTAGTAGAAAAAGTTTAAAACCTCCATAGGTCATAACTCCATAACAATTTACCTATTTACCACAACCACTTTTACATTGCTGGGTATTTAATGTTCGGTTTCACCCGAACATAGACTTTCTTACTTGTTATTTATAAGATTGCCCACATGGTAGTAGAAAAAGTTTAAAACCTCTATAGGTCATAACTCCACCACAATTTACCAACTTACCACGACCACTTTTACACAGCTGGGTATTTAATGTTCGGTTCCACCCGAACTTAGAATTTCTTACTTGTTATTTATAAGATTGCCCACATGGTGTAGAAAAAGTTTAAAACCTCTATAGGTCATAACTCCACCACAATTTACCAACTTACCACGACCACTTTTACACAGCTGGGTATTTAATTTTCGGTCCCATCCGAACATAGACTTTCTTACTTGTTATTTATAAGATTGCCCACATGGTGTAGAAAAAGTTTAAAACCTCTATAGGTCATAACTCCACCACAATTTACCAACTTACCACGACCACTGTTACACAGCTTTGTATTTAATGTTCGGTCCCACCCGAACATAGACTTTCTTACTTGTTATTTATAAGATTGCCCACATGGTAGTAGAAAAAGTTTAAAACCTCTATAGGTCATAACTCCACCACAATTTACCAATTTACTACGACCACTTTTACACAGCTGGGTATTTAATGTTCAGTCCCATCCGAACATAGACTTTCTTACTTGTTATTTATAAGATTGCCCACATGGTGTAGAAAAAGTTTAAAACCTCTATAGGTCATAACTCCACCACAATTTACCAATTTACTACGACCACTTTTACACAGCTGGGTATTTAATGTTCAGTCCCATCCGAACATAGACTTTCTTACTTGTTATTTATAAGATTGCCCACATGGTGTAGAAAAAGTTTAAAACCTCTATAGGTCATAACTCCACCACAATTTACCAACTTAAGACGACCACTTTTACACAGCTGTGTATTTAATTTTCGGTCCCATCCGAACATAGACTTTCTTACTTGTTATTTATAAGATTGCCCACATGGTGTAGAAAAAGTTTAAAACCTCTATAGGTCATAACTCCACCACAATTTACCAACTTACCACGACCACTGTTACACAGCTTTGTATTTAATGTTCGGTCCTACCCGAACATAGACTTTCTTACTTGTTATTTATAAGATTGCCCACATGGTGTAGAAAAAGTTTAAAACCTCTATAGGTCATAACTCCACCACAATTTACCAATTTACTACGACCACTTTTACACAGCTGGGTATTTAATGTTCAGTCCCATCCGAACATAGACTCTCTTACTTGTTATTTATAAGATTGCCTACATGGTGTAGAAAAAGTTTAAAACCTCTATAGGTCATAACTCCACCACAATTTACCAACTTACCACGACCACTTTTACACAGCTGGGTATTTAATTTTCGGTCCCATCCGAACATAGACTTTCTTACTTGTTATTTATAAGATTGCCCACATGGTAGTAGAAAAAGTTTAGAGCCTCCATAGGTCATAACTCCACAACAATTTAGCAATTTACTACGACCACTTTTACACAGCTGGGTATTTAATGTTCGGTGCCACCCGAACATAGAATTTCTTACTTGTTATTTATAAGATTGCCCACATGGTGTAGAAAAAGTTTAAAACCTCTATACGTCATAACTCCACCACAATTTACCAATTTACTACGACCACTTTTACACAGCTGGGTATTTAATGTTCGGTGCCACCCGAACTTAGAATTTCTTACTTGTTATTTATAAGATTGCCCACATGGTGTAGAAAAAGTTTAAAACCTCTATAGGTCATAACTCCACCACAATTTACCAATTTACTACGACCACTTTTACACAGCTGGGTATTTAATGTTCAGTCCCATCCGAACATAGACTTTCTTACTTGTTATTTATAAGATTGCCCACATGGTGTAGAAAAAGTTTAAAACCTCTATAGGTCATAACTCCACCACAATTTACCAACTTACCACGACCACTTTTACACAGCTGGGTATTTAATTTTCGGTCCCATCCGAACATAGACTTTCTTACTTGTTATTTATAAGATTGCCCACATGGTGTAGAAAAAGTTTAAAACCTCTATAGGTCATAACTCCACCACAATTTACCAACTTACCACGACCACTGTTACACAGCTTTGTATTTAATGTTCGGTCCCACCCGAACATAGACTTTCTTACTTGTTGTTTATAAGATTGCCCACATGGTGTAGAAAAAGTTTAAAACCTCTATAGGTCATAACTCCACCACAATTTACCAACTTACCACGACCACTTTTACACAGCTTTGTATTTAATGTTCGGTCCCACCCGAACATAGACTTTCTTACTTGTTATTTATAAGATTGCCCACATGGTAGTAGAAAAAGTTTAAAGCCTCCATAGGTCATAACTCCACAACAATTTACCTATTTACCACGACCACTTTTACACAGCTGGGTATTTAATGTTCGGTCCCATCCGAACATAGACTTTCTTACTTGTTATTTATAAGATTGCCCACATGGTAGTAGAAAAAGTTTAAAGCCTCCATAGGTCATAACTCCATAACAATTTACCTATTTACCACGACCACTTTTACATTGCTGGGTATTTAATGTTCGGTTTCACCCGAACATAGACTTTCTTACTTGTTATTTATAAGATTGCCCACATGGTAGTAGAAAAAGTTTAAAACCTCCATAGGTCATAACTCCATAACAATTTACCTATTTACCACAACCACTTTTACATTGCTGGGTATTTAATGTTCGGTTTCACCCGAACATAGACTTTCTTACTTGTTATTTATAAGATTGCCCACATGGTAGTAGAAAAAGTTTAAAACCTCTATAGGTCATAACTCCACCACAATTTACCAACTTACCACGACCACTTTTACACAGCTGGGTATTTAATGTTCGGTTCCACCCGAACTTAGAATTTCTTACTTGTTATTTATAAGATTGCCCACATCGTGTAGAAAAAGTTTAAAACCTCTATAGGTCATAACTCCACCACAATTTACCAACTTACCACGACCACTTTTACACAGCTTTGTATTTAATGTTCGGTCCCACCCGAACATAGACTTTCTTACTTGTTATTTATAAGATTGCCCACATGGTAGTAGAAAAAGTTTAAAGCCTCCATAGGTCATAACTCCACAACAATTTACCTATTTACCACGACCACTTTTACACAGCTGGGTATTTAATGTTCGGTTCCACCCGAACTTAGACTTCCTTACTTATTATTTATAAGATTGCCCACATGGTAGTAGAAAAAGTTTAAAGCCTCCATAGGTCATAACTCCACCACAATTTACCAACTTACCACGACCACTTTTACACAGCTTTGTATTTAATGTTCGGTCCCACCCGAACATAGACTTTCTTACTTGTTATTTATAAGATTGCCCACATGGTAGTAGAAAAAGTTTAAAGCCTCCATAGGTCATAACTCCACAACAATTTACCTATTTACCACGACCACTTTTACACAGCTGGGTATTTAATGTTCGGTTCCACCCGAACTTAGAATTTCTTACTTGTTATTTATAAGATTGCCCACATGGTAGTAGAAAAAGTTTAAAGCCTCCATAGGTCATAACTCCACAACAATTTACCTATTTACCACGACCACTTTTACACAGCTGGGTATTTAATGTTCGGTTCCACCCGAACTTAGAATTTCTTACTTGTTATTTATAAGATTGCCCACATCGTGTAGAAAAAGTTTAAAACCTCTATAGGTCATAACTCCACCACAATTTACCAACTTACCACGACCACTTTTACACAGCTGGGTATTTAATGTTCGGTTCCACCCGAACATAGACTTTCTTACTTGTTATTTATAAGATTGCCCACATGGTGTAGAAAAAGTTTAAAACCTCTATAGGTCATAACTCCACCACAATTTACCAACTTACCACGACCACTTTTACACAGCTTTGTATTTAATGTTCGGTCCCACCCGAACATAGACTTTCTTACTTGTTATTTATAAGATTGCCCACATGGTAGTAGAAAAAGTTTAAAGCCTCCATAGGTCATAACTCCACAACAATTTACCTATTTACCACGACCACTTTTACACAGCTGGGTATTTAATGTTCGGTTCCACCCGAACTTAGACTTCCTTACTTATTATTTATAAGATTGCCCACATGGTAGTAGAAAAAGTTTAAAGCCTCCATAGGTCATAACTCCACAACAATTTAGCAATTTACTACGACCACTTTTACACAGCTGGGTATTTAATGTTCGGTCCCATCCGAACATAGACTTTCTTACTTGTTATTTATAAGATTGCCCACATGGTGTAGAAAAAGTTTAAAACCTCTATAGGTCATAACTCCACCACAATTTACCAATTTACTACGACCACTTTTACACAGCTGGGTATTTAATGTTCAGTCCCATCCGAACATAGACTTTCTTTCTTGTTATTTATAAGATTGCCCACATGGTGTAGAAAAAGTTTAAAACCTCTATAGGTCATAACTCCACCACAATTTACCAACTTACCACGACCACTTTTACACAGCTGGGTATTTAATTTTCGGTCCCATCCGAACATAGACTTTCTTACTTGTTATTTATAAGATTGCCCACATGGTAGTAGAAAAAGTTTAGAGCCTCCATAGGTCATAACTCCACAACAATTTAGCAATTTACTACGACCACTTTTACACAGCTGGGTATTTAATGTTCGCTGCCACCCGAACTTAGAATTTCTTACTTCTTATTTATAAGATTGCCCACATGGTGTAGAAAAAGTTTAAAACCTCTATAGGTCATAACTCCACCACAATTTACCAACTTACCACGACCACTTTTACACAGCTGGGTATTTAATTTTCGGTCCCATCCGAACATAGACTTTCTTACTTGTTATTTATAAGATTGCCCACATGGTGTAGAAAAAGTTTAAAACCTCTATAGGTCATAACTCCACCACAATTTACCAATTTACTACGACCACTTTTACACAGCTGGGTATTTAATGTTCAGTCCCATCCGAACATAGACTTTCTTACTTGTTATTTATAAGATTGCCCACATGGTGTAGAAAAAGTTTAAAACCTCTATAGGTCATAACTCCACCACAATTTACCAACTTACCACGACCACTGTTACACAGCTTTGTATTTAATGTTCGGTCCCACCCGAACATAGACTTTCTTACTTGTTATTTATAAGATTGCCCACATGGTAGTAGAAAAAGTTTAGAGCCTCCATAGGTCCTAACTCCACCACAATTTACCAACTTACCACGACCACTTTTACACAGCTGGGTATTTAATTTTCGGTCCCATCCGAACATAGACTTTCTTACTTGTTATTTATAAGATTGCCCACATGGTGTAGAAAAAGTTTAAAACCTCTATAGGTCATAACTCCACCACAATTTACCAACTTACCACGACCACTTTTACACAGCTGGGTATTTAATTTTCGGTCCCATCCGAACATAGACTTTCTTACTTGTTATTTATAAGATTGCCCACATGGTAGTAGAAAAAGTTTAGAGCCTCCATAGGTCATAACTCCACAACAATTTAGCAATTTACTACGACCACTTTTACACAGCTGGGTATTTAATGTTCGGTGCCACCCGAACTTAGAATTTCTTACTTCTTATTTATAAGATTGCCCACATGGTGTAGAAAAAGTTTAAAACCTCTATAGGTCATAACTCCACCACAATTTACCAACTTACCACGACCACTTTTACACAGCTGGGTATTTAATTTTCAGTCCCATCCGAACATAGACTTTCTTACTTGTTATTTATAAGATTGCCCACATGGTGTAGAAAAAGTTTAAAACCTCTATAGGTCATAACTCCACCACAATTTACCAATTTACTACGACCACTTTTACACAGCTGGGTATTTAATGTTCAGTCCCATCCGAACATAGACTTTCTTACTTGTTATTTATAAGATTGCCCACATGGTGTAGAAAAAGTTTAAAACCTCTATAGGTCATAACTCCACCACAATTTATAACTTACCACGACCAGTTTTACACAGCTGGGTATTTAATTTTCGGTCCCATCCGAACATAGACTTTCTTACTTGTTATTTATAAGATTGCCCACATGGTGTAGAAAAAGTTTAAAACCTCTATAGGTCATAACTCCACCACAATTTACCAACTTACCACGACCACTTTTACACAGCTGGGTATTTAATTTTCGGTCCCATCCGAACATAGACTTTCTTACTTGTTATTTATAAGATTGCCCACATGGTAGTAGAAAAAGTTTAGAGCCTCCATAGGTCATAACTCCACAACAATTTAGCAATTTACTACGACCACTTTTACACAGCTGGGTATTTAATGTTCGGTGCCACCCGAACTTAGAATTTCTTACTTCTTATTTATAAGATTGCCCACATGGTGTAGAAAGAGTTTAAAACCTCTATAGGTCATAACTCCACCACAATTTACCAACTTACCACGACCACTTTTACACAGCTGGGTATTTAATTTTCGGTCCCATCCGAACATAGACTTTCTTACTTGTTATTTATAAGATTGCCCACATGGTGTAGAAAAAGTTTAAAACCTCTATAGGTCATAACTCCACCACAATTTACCAATTTACTACGACCACTTTTACACAGCTGGGTATTTAATGTTCAGTCCCACCCGAACATAGACTTTCTTACTTGTTATTTATAAGATTGCCCACATGGTAGTAGAAAAAGTTTAAAACCTCTATAGGTCATAACTCCACCACAATTTACCAATTTACTACGACCACTTTTACACAGCTGGGTATTTAATGTTCAGTCCCATCCGAACATAGACTTTCTTACTTGTTATTTATAAGATTGCCCACATGGTGTAGAAAAAGTTTAAAACCTCTATAGGTCATAACTCCACCACAATTTACCAATTTACTACGACCACTTTTACACAGCTGGGTATTTAATGTTCAGTCCCATCCGAACATAGACTTTCTTACTTGTTATTTATAAGATTGCCCACATGGTGTAGAAAAAGTTTAAAACCTCTATAGGTCATAACTCCACCACAATTTACCAACTTACCACGACCACTTTTACACAGCTGGGTATTTAATGTTCGGTCCCATCCGAACATAGACTTTCTTACTTGTTATTTATAAGATTGCCCACATGGTGTAGAAAAAGTTTAAAACCTCTATAGGTCATAACTCCACCACAATTTACCAACTTACCACGACCACTGTTACACAGCTTTGTATTTAATGTTCGGTCCCACCCGAACATAGACTTTCTTACTTGTTATTTATAAGATTGCCCACATGGTAGTAGAAAAAGTTTAAAACCTCTATAGGTCATAACTCCACCACAATTTACAAACTTACCACGACCACTGTTACACAGCTTTGTATTTAATGTTCGGTCCCACCCGAACATAGACTTTCTTACTTGTTATTTATAAGATTGCCCACATGGTGTAGAAAAAGTTTAAAACCTCTATAGGTCATAACTCCACCACAATTTACAAACTTACCACGACCACTGTTACACAGCTTTGTATTTAATGTTCGGTCCCACCCGAACATAGACTTTCTTACTTGTTATTAATAAGATTGCCCACATGGTAGTAGAAAAAGTTTAAAACCTCTATAGGTCATAACTCCACCACAATTTACCAACTTACCACGACCACTTTTACACAGCTTTGTATTTAATGTTCGGTCCCACCCGAACATAGACTTTCTTACTTGTTATTTATAAGATTGCCCACATGGTAGTAGAAAAAGTTTAAAACCTCTATAGGTCATAACTCCACCACAATTTACAAACTTACCACGACCACTGTTACACAGCTTTGTATTTAATGTTCGGTCCCACCCGAACATAGACTTTCTTACTTGTTATTTATAAGATTGCCCACATGGTAGTAGAAAAAGTTTAAAACCTCTATAGGTCATAACTCCACCACAATTTACAAACTTACCACGACCACTGTTACACAGCTTTGTATTTAATGTTCGGTCCCACCCGAACATAGACTTTCTTACTTGTTATTTATAAGATTGCCCACATGGTAGTAGAAAAAGTTTAAAACCTCTATAGGTCATAACTCCACCACAATTTACCAACTTACCACGACCACTTTTACACAGCTGGGTATTTAATGTTCGGTTCCACCCGAACTTAGAATTTCTTACTTGTTATTTATAAGATTGCCCACATGGTGCAGAAAAAGTTTAAAACCTCTATAGGTCATAACTCCACCACAATTTACCAACTTACCACGACCACTGTTACACAGCTTTGTATTTAATGTTCGGTCCCACCTGAACATAGACTTTCTTACTTGTTATTTATAAGATTGTCCACATGGTAGTAGAAAAAGTTTAAAGCCTCCATAGGTCATAACTCCACAACAATTTACCTATTTACCACGACCACTTTTACACAGCTGGGTATTTAATGTTCGGTCCCATCCGAACATAGACTTTCTTACTTGTTATTTATAAGATTGCCCACATGGTAGTAGAAAAAGTTTAAAGCCTCCATAGGCCATAACTCCATAACAATTTACCTATTTACCACGACCACTTTTACATAGCTGGGTATTTAATGTTCGGTTCCACCCGAACATAGACTTTCTTACTTGTTATTTATAAGATTGCCCACATGGTAGTAGAAAAAGTTTAAAACCTCTATAGGTCATAACTCCACCACAATTTACCAACTTACCACGACCACTTTTACACAGCTGGGTATTTAATGTTCGGTTCCACCCGAACTTAGAATTTCTTACTTGTTATTTATAAGATTGCCCACATGGTGCAGAAAAAGTTTAAAACCTCTATAGGTCATAACTCCACAACAATTTACCTATTTACCACGACCTCTTTTACATAGCTGGGTATTTAATGTTCGGTTCCACCCGAACATAGACTTTCTTACTTGTTATTTATAAGATTGCCCACATGGTAGTAGAAAAAGTTTAAAGCCTCCATAGGTCATAACTCCACAACAATTTACCTATTTGCCACGACCACTTTTACACAGCTGGGTATTTAATGTTCGGTCCCATCCGAACATAGACTTTCTTACTTGTTATTTATAAGATTGCCC
Organism: Merzomyia westermanni; assembly: GCA_949987695.1. Taxonomy (NCBI): domain Eukaryota; kingdom Metazoa; phylum Arthropoda; class Insecta; order Diptera; family Tephritidae; genus Merzomyia; species Merzomyia westermanni. The sequence continues at coordinate 92,958,738 of OX465290.1, read as the reverse complement.
ACATGGTAGTAGAAAAAGTTTAAAGCCTCCATAGGTCATAACTCCACAACAATTTACCTATTTACCACGACCACATTTACACAGCTGGGTATTTAATGTTCGGTCCCATCCCAACATAGACTTTCTTACTTGTTATTTATAAGATTGCCCACATGGTAGTAGAAAAAGTTTAAAGCCTCCATAGGTCATAACTCCACAACAATTTACCTATTTACTACGACCACTTTTACATAGCTGGGTATTTAATGTTCGGTTCCACCCGAACTTAGCCTTCCTTACTTGTTATTTATAAGATTGCCACATGGTAGTAGAAAAAGTTTAGGTCATAACTCCACAACAATTTATCAACTTACCACGACCACTTTTACACAGCTGGGTATTTAATGTTCGGTTCCACCCGAACATAGAATTTCTTACTTGTTATTTATAAGATTGCCCACATGGTAGTAGAAAAAGTTTAAAGCCTCCATAGGTCATAACTCCCCAACAATTTACCTATTTACCACGACCACTTTTACACAGCTGGGTATTTAATGTTCGGTCCCATCCGAACATAGACTTTCTTACTTGTTATTTATAAGATTGCCCACATGGTAGTAGAAAAAGTTTAAAGCCTCCATAGGTCATAACTCCACAACAATTTAGCAATTTACTACGACCACTTTTACACAGCTGGGTATTTAATGTTCGGTCCCATCCGAACATAGACTTTCTTACTTGTTATTTATAAGATTGCCCACATGGTGTAGAAAAAGTTTAAAACCTCTATAGGTCATAACTCCACCACAATTTACCAACTTACCACGACCACTTTTACACAGCTTTGTATTTAATGTTCGGTCCCACCCGAACATAGACTTTCTTACTTGTTATTTATAAGATTGCCCACATGGTAGTAGAAAAAGTTTAAAGCCTCCATAGGTCATAACTCCACAACAATTTACCTATTCACCACGACCACTTTTACACAGCTGGGCATTTAATGTTCGGTTCCACCCGAACTTAGACTTCCTTACTTATTATTTATAAGATTGCCCACATGGTAGTAGAAAAAGTTTAAAGCCTCCATAGGTCATAACTCCACAACAATTTAGCAATTTACTACGACCACTTTTACACAGCTGGGTATTTAATGTTCGGTCCCATCCGAACATAGACTTTCTTACTTGTTATTTATAAGATTGCCCACATGGTGTAGAAAAAGTTTAAAACCTCTATAGGTCATAACTCCACCACAATTTACCAATTTACTACGAACACTTTTACACAGCTGGGTATTTAATGTTCAGTCCCATCCGAACATAGACTTTCTTACTTGTTATTTATAAGATTGCCCACATGGTGTAGAAAAAGTTTAAAACCTCTATAGGTCATAACTCCACCACAATTTACCAACTTACCACGACCACTGTTACACAGCTTTGTATTTAATGTTCGGTCCCACCCGAACATAGACTTTCTTACTTGTTATTTATAAGATTGCCCACATGGTAGTAGAAAAAGTTTAAAACCTCTATAGGTCATAACTCCACCACAATTTACAAACTTACCACGACCACTGTTACACAGCTTTGTATTTAATGTTCGGTCCCACCCGAACATAGACTTTCTTACTTGTTATTTATAAGATTGCCCACATGGTAGTAGAAAAAGTTTAAAACCTCTATAGGTCATAACTCCACCACAATTTACCAACTTACCACGACCACTTTTACACAGCTGGGTATTTAATGTTCGGTTCCACCCGAACTTAGAATTTCTTACTTGTTATTTATAAGATTGCCCACATGGTGCAGAAAAAGTTTAAAACCTCTATAGGTCATAACTCCACAACAATTTACCTATTTACCACGACCTCTTTTACATAGCTGGGTATTTAATGTTCGGTTCCACCCGAACATAGACTTTCTTACTTGTTATTTATAAAATTGCCCACATGGTAGTAGAAAAAGTTTAAAGCCTCCATAGGTCATAACTCCACAACAATTTACCTATTTACCACGACCACTTTTACACAGCTGGGTATTTAATGTTCGGTCCCATCCGAACATAGACTTTCTTACTTGTTATTTATAAGATTGCCCACATGGTAGTAGAAAAAGTTTAAAGCCTCCATAGGTCATAACTCCACAACAATTTACCTATTTACCACGACCACTTTTACACAGCTGGGTATTTAATGTTCGGTCCCATCCGAACATAGACTTTCTTACTTGTTATTTATAAGATTGCCCACATGGTAGTAGAAAAAGTTTAAAGCCTCCATAGGTCATAACTCCACAACAATTTACCTATTTACCACGACCACTTTTACATAGCTGGGTATTTAATGTTCGGTTCCACCCGAACTTAGCCTTCCTTACTTGTTATTTATAAGATTGCCCACATGGTAGTAGAAAAAGTTTAAAGCCTCCATAGGTCATAACTCCACAACAATTTACCTATTTACCACGACCACTTTTACACAGCTGGGTATTTAATGTTCGGTCCCATCCGAACATAGACTTTCTTACTTGTTATTTATAAGATTGCCCACATGGTAGTAGAAAAAGTTTAAAGCCTCCATAGGTCATAACTCCACAACAATTTACCTATTTACCACGACCACTTTTACACAGCTGGGTATTTAATGTTCGGTCCCATCCGAACATAGACTTTCTTACTTGTTATTTATAAGATTGCCCACATGGTAGTAGAAAAAGTTTAAAGCCTCCATAGGTCATAACTCCACAACAATTTACCTATTTACCACTACCACTTTTACACAGCTGGGTATTTAATGTTCGGTCCCATCCGAACATAGACTTTCTTACTTGTTACTTATAAGATTGCCCACATGGTAGTAGAAAAAGTTTAAAGCCTCCATAGGTCATGACTCCACAACAATTTACCTATTTACCACGACCACTTTTACACAGCTGGGTATTTAATGTTCGGTCCCATCCGAACATAGACTTTCTTACTTGTTATTTATAAGATTGCCCACATGGTAGTAGAAAAAGTTTAAAGCCTCCATAGGTCATAACTCCACAACAATTTACCTATTTACCACGACCACTTTTACACAGCTGGGTATTTAATGTTCGGTCCCATCCGAACATAGACTTTCTTACTTGTTATTTATAAGATTGCCCACATGGTAGTAGAAAAAGTTTAAAGCCTCCATAGGTCATAACTCCACAACAATTTACCTATTTACCACGACCACTTTTACACAGCTGGGTATTTAATGTTCGGTTCCACCCGAACATAGACTTTCTTACTTGTTATTTATAAGATTGCCCACATGGTAGTAGAAAAAGTTTAAAACCTCTATAGGTCATAACTCCACCACAATTTACCAACTTACCACGACCACTTTTACACAGCTGGGTATTTAATGTTCGGTTCCACCCGAACTTAGAATTTCTTACTTGTTATTTATAAGATTGCCCACATGGTGTAGAAAAAGTTTAAAACCTCTATAGGTCATAACTCCACAACAATTTACCTATTTACCACGACCTCTTTTACATAGCTGGGTATTTAATGTTCGGTTCCACCCGAACTTAGAATTTCTTACTTGTTATTTATAAGATTGCCCACATGGTGCAGAAAAAGTTTAAAACCTCTATAGGTCATAACTCCACAACAATTTACCTATTTACCACGACCTCTTTTACATAGCTGGGTATTTAATGTTCGGTTCCACCCGAACATAGACTTTCTTACTTGTTATTTATAAGATTGCCCACATGGTAGTAGAAAAAGTTTAAAGCCTCCATAGGTCATAACTCCACAACAATTTACCTATTTACCACGACCACTTTTACACAGCTGGGTATTTAATGTTCGGTCCCATCCGAACATAGACTTTCTTACTTGTTATTTATAAGATTGCCCACATGGTAGTAGAAAAAGTTTAAAGCCTCCATAGGTCATAACTCCACAACAATTTAGCAATTTACTACGACCACTTTTACACAGCTGGGTATTTAATGTTCGGTCCCATCCGAACATAGACTTTCTTACTTGTTATTTATAAGATTGCCCGCATGGTGTAGAAAAAGTTTAAAACCTCTATAGGTCATAACTCCACCACAATTTACCAACTTACCACGACCACTGTTACACAGCTTTGTATTTAATGTTCGGTCCCACCCGAACATAGACTTTCTTACTTGTTATTTATAAGATTGCCCACATGGTAGTAGAAAAAGTTTAAAACCTCTATAGGTCATAACTCCACCACAATTTACAAACTTACCACGACCACTGTTACACAGCTTTGTATTTAATGTTCGGTCCCACCCGAACATAGACTTTCTTACTTGTTATTTATAAGATTGCCCACATGGTAGTAGAAAAAGTTTAAAACCTCTATAGGTCATAACTCCACCACAATTTACCAACTTACCACGACCACTTTTACACAGCTGGGTATTTAATGTTCGGTTCCACCCGAACTTAGAATTTCTTACTTGTTATTTATAAGATTGCCCACATGGTGTAGAAAAAGTTTAAAACCTCTATAGGTCATAACTCCACCACAATTTACCAATTTACTACGACCACTTTTACACAGCTGGGTATTTAATGTTCAGTCCCATCCGAACATAGACTTTCTTACTTGTTATTTATAAGATTGCCCACATGGTGTAGAAAAAGTTTAAAACCTCTATAGGTCATAACTCCACCACAATTTACCAACTTACCACGACCACTGTTACACAGCTTTGTATTTAATGTTCGGTCCCACCCGAACATAGACTTTCTTACTTGTTATTTATAAGATTGCCCACATGGTAGTAGAAAAAGTTTAAAACCTCTATAGGTCATAACTCCACCACAATTTACAAAACTTACCACGACCACTGTTACACAGCTTTGTATTTAATGTTCGGTCCCACCCGAACATAGACTTTCTTACTTGTTATTTATAAGATTGCCCACATGGTAGTAGAAAAAGTTTAAAACCTCTATAGGTCATAACTCCACCACAATTTACCAACTTACCACGACCACTTTTACACAGCTGGGTATTTAATGTTCGGTTCCACCCGAACTTAGAATTTCTTACTTGTTATTTATAAGATTGCCCACATGGTAGTAGAAAAAGTTTAAAGCCTCCATAGGTCATAACTCCACAACAATTTACCTATTTACCACGACCACTTTTACATAGCTGGGTATTTAATGTTCGGTTCCACCCGAACTTAGCCTTCCTTACTTGTTATTTATAAGATTGCCCACATGGTAGTAGAAAAAGTTTAAAGCCTCCATAGGTCATAACTCCACAACAATTTACCTATTTACCACGACCACTTTTACACAGCTGGGTATTTAATGTTCGGTCCCATCCGAACATAGACTTTCTTACTTGTTATTTATAAGATTGCCCACATGGTAGTAGAAAAAGTTTAAAGCCTCCATAGGTCATAACTCCACAACAATTTACCTATTTACCACGACCACTTTTACACAGCTGGGTATTTAATGTTCGGTCCCATCCGAACATAGACTTTCTTACTTGTTATTTATAAGATTGCCCACATGGTAGTAGAAAAAGTTTAAAGCCTCCATAGGTCATAACTCCACAACAATTTACCTATTTACCACGACCACTTTTACACAGCTGGGTATTTAATGTTCGGTCCCATCCGAACATAGACTTTCTTACTTGTTATTTATAAGATTGCCCACATGGTAGTAGAAAAAGTTTAAAGCCTCCATAGGTCATGACTCCACAACAATTTACCTATTTACCACGACCACTTTTACACAGCTGGGTATTTAATGTTCGGTCCCATCCGAACATAGACTTTCTTACTTGTTATTTATAAGATTGCCCACATGGTAGTAGAAAAAGTTTAAAGCCTCCATAGGTCATAACTCCACAACAATTTACCTATTTACCACGACCACTTTTACACAGCTGGGTATTTAATGTTCGGTCCCATCCGAACATAGACTTTCTTACTTGTTATTTATAAGATTGCCAACATGGTAGTAGAAAAAGTTTAAAGCCTCCATAGGTCATAACTCCACAACAATTTACCTATTTACCACGACCACTTTTACACAGCTGGGTATTTAATGTTCGGTTCCACCCGAACATAGACTTTCTTACTTGTTATTTATAAGATTGCCCACATGGTAGTAGAAAAAGTTTAAAACCTCTATAGGTCATAACTCCACCACAATTTACCAACTTACCACGACCACTTTTACACAGCTGGGTATTTAATGTTCGGTTCCACCCGAACTTAGAATTTCTTACTTGTTATTTATAAGATTGCCCACATGGTGCAGAAAAAGTTTAAAACCTCTATAGGTCATAACTCCACAACAATTTACCTATTTACCACGACCTCTTTTACATAGCTGGGTATTTAATGTTCGGTTCCACCCGAACTTAGAATTTCTTACTTGTTATTTATAAGATTGCCCACATGGTGCAGAAAAAGTTTAAAACCTCTATAGGTCATAACTCCACAACAATTTACCTATTTACCACGACCTCTTTTACATAGCTGGGTATTTAATGTTCGGTTCCACCCGAACATAGACTTTCTTACTTGTTATTTATAAGATTGCCCACATGGTAGTAGAAAAAGTTTAAAGCCTCCATAGGTCATAACTCCACAACAATTTACCTATTTACCACGACCACTTTTACACAGCTGGGTATTTAATGTTCGGTCCCATCCGAACATAGACTTTCTTACTTGTTATTTATAAGATTGCCCACATGGTAGTAGAAAAGTTTAAAGCCTCCATAGGTCATAACTCCACAACAATTTACCTATTTACCACGACCACTTTTACACAGCTGGGTATTTAATGTTCGGTCCCATCCGAACATAGACTTTCTTACTTGTTATTTATAAGATTGCCCACATGGTAGTAGAAAAAGTTTAAAGCCTCCATAGGTCATAACTCCACAACAATTTACCTATTTACCACGACCACTTTTACACAGCTGGGTATTTAATGTTCGGTTCCACCCGAACATAGAATTTCTTACTTGTTATTTATAAGATTGCCCACATGGTGTAGAAAAAGTTTAAAGCCTCCATAGGTCATAACTCCCCAACAATTTACCTATTTACCACGACCACTTTTACACAGCTGGGTATTTAATGTTCGGTCCCATCCGAACATAGACTTTCTTACTTGTTATTTATAAGATTGCCCACATGGTAGTAGACAAAGTTTAAAGCCTCCATAGGTCATAACTCCACAACAATTTACCTATTTACCACGACCACTTTTACACAGCTGGGTATTTAATGTTCGGTCCCATCCGAACATAGACTTTCTTACTTGTTATTTATAAGATTGCCCACATGGTAGTAGAAAAAGTTTAAAGCCTCCATAGGTCATAACTCCACAACAATTTAGCAATTTACTACGACCACTTTTACACAGCTGGGTATTTAATGTTCGGTCCCATCCGAACATAGACTTTCTTACTTGTTATTTATAAGATTGCCCGCATGGTGTAGAAAAAGTTTAAAACCTCTATAGGTCATAACTCCACCACAATTTACCAACTTACCACGACCACTTTTACACAGCTGGGTATTTAATGTTCAGTCCCATCCGAACATAGACTTTCTTACTTGTTATTTATAAGATTGCCCACATGGTGTAGAAAAAGTTTAAAACCTCTATAGGTCATAACTCCACCACAATTTACCAACTTACCACGACCACTTTTACACAGCTGGGTATTTAATTTTCGGTCCCATCCGAACATAGACTTTCTTATTTGTTATTTATAAGATTGCCCACATGGTAGTAGAAAAAGTTTAAAACCTCTATAGGTCATAACTCCACCACAATTTACCAACTTACCACGACCACTTTTACACAGCTGGGTATTTAATTTTCGGTCCCATCCGAACATAGACTTTCTTATTTGTTATTTATAAGATTGCCCACATGGGGTAGAAAAAGTTTAAAACCTCTATAGGTCATAACTCCACCACAATTTACCAATTTACTGCGACCAATTTTACACAGCTGGGTATTTAATGTTCAGTCCCATCCGAACATAGACTTTCTTACTTGTTATTTATAAGATTGCCCACATGGTGTAGAAAAAGTTTAAAACCTCTATAGGTCATAACTCCACCACAATTTACCAACTTACCACGACCACTTTTACACAGCTGGGTATTTAATTTTCGGTCCCATCCGAACATAGACTTTCTTATTTGTTATTTATAAGATTGCCCACATGGTAGTAGAAAAAGTTTAAAGCCTCCATAGGTCATAACTCCACAACAATTTAGCAATTTACTACGACCACTTTTACACAGCTGGGTATTTAATGTTCGGTCCGATCCGAACATAGACTTTCTTACTTGTTATTTATAAGATTGCCCACATGGTGTAGAAAAAGTTTAAAACCTCTATAGGTCATAACTCCACCACAATTTACCAATTTACTACGACCACTTTTACACAGCTGGGTATTTAATGTTCAGTCCCATCCGAACATAGACTTTCTTATTTGATATTTATAAGATTGCCCACATGGTAGTAGAAAAAGTTTAAAACCTCTATAGGTCATAACTCCACCACAATTTACCAATTTACCACGACCACTTTTACACAGCTGGGTATTTAATGTTCAGTCCCATCCGAACATAGACTTTCTTACTTGTTATTTATAAGATTGCCCACATGGTGTAGAAAAAGTTTAAAACCTCTATAGGTCATAACTCCACCACAATTTACCAATTTACTACGACCACTTTTACACAGCTGGGTATTTAATGTTCAGTCCCATCCGAACATAGACTTTCTTACTTGTTATTTATAAGATTGCCCACATGGTGTAGAAAAAGTTTAAAACCTCTATAGGTCATAACTCCACCACAATTTACCAACTTACCACGACCACTTTTACACAGCTGGGTATTTAATTTTCGGTCCCATCCGAACATAGACTTTCTTATTTGTTATTTATAAGATTGCCCACATGGTAGTAGAAAAAGTTTAAAGCCTCCATAGGTCATAACTCCACAACAATTTAGCAATTTACTACGACCACTTTTACACAGCTGGGTATTTAATGTTCGGTCCGATCCGAACATAGACTTTCTTACTTGTTATTTATAAGATTGCCCACATGGTGTAGAAAAAGTTTAAAACCTCTATAGGTCATAACTCCACCACAATTTACCAACTTACCACGACCACTGTTACACAGCTTTGTATTTAATGTTCGGTCCCACCCGAACATAGACTTTCTTACTTGTTATTTATAAGATTGCCCACATGGTAGTAGAAAAAGTTTAAAGCCTCCATAGGTCATAACTCCACAACAATTTAGCAATTTACTACGACCACTTTTACACAGCTGGGTATTTAATGTTCGGTTCAACCCGAACTTAGAATTTCTTACTTGTTATTTATAAGATTGCCCACATGGTGTAGAAAAAGTTTAAAACCTCTATAGGTCATAACTCCACCACAATTTACAAACTTACCACGACCACTGTTACACAGCTTTGTATTTAATGTTCGGTCCCACCCGAACATAGACTTTCTTACTTGTTATTTATAATATTGCCCACATGGTAGTAGAAAAAGTTTAAAACCTCTATAGGTCATAACTCCACCACAATTTACCAACTTACCACGACCACTTTTACACAGCTTTGTATTTAATGTTCGATCCCACCCGAACATAGACTTTCTTACTTGTTATTTATAAGATTGCCCACATGGTGTAGAAAAAGTTTAAAACCTCTATAGGTCTTACTCCACAACAATTTACCTATTTACCACGACCTCTTTTACATAGCTGGGTATTTAATGTTCGGTTCCACCCGAACATAGACTTTCTTACTTGTTATTTATAAGATTGCCCACATGGTAGTAGAAAAAGTTTAAAGCCTCCATAGGTCATAACTCCACAACAATTTAGCAATTTACTACGACCACTTTTACACAGCTGGGTATTTAATGTTCGGTTCCACCCGAACTTAGAATTTCTTACTTGTTATTTATAAGATTGCCCACATGGTGTAGAAAAAGTTTAAAACCTCTATAGGTCATAACTCCACCACAATTTACAAACTTACCACGACCACTGTTACACAGCTTTGTATTTAATGTTCGGTCCCACCCGAACATAGACTTTCTTACTTGTTATTTATAAGATTGCCCACATGGTAGTAGAAAAAATTTAAAGCCTCCATAGGTCATAACTCCACAACAATTTAGCAATTTACTACGACCACTTTTACACAGCTGGGTATTTAATGTTCGGTTCAACCCGAACTTAGAATTTCTTACTTGTTATTTATAAGATTGCCCACATGGTGTAGAAAAAGTTTAAAACCTCTATAGGTCTTACTCCACAACAATTTACCTATTTACCACGACCTCTTTTACATAGCTGGGTATTTAATGTTCGGTTCCACCCGAACATAGACTTTCTTACTTGTTATTTATAAGATTGCCCACATGGTGTAGAAAAAGTTTAAAACCTCTATAGGTCTTACTCCACAACAATTTACCTATTTACCACGACCTCTTTTACATAGCTGGGTATTTAATGTTCGGTTCCACCCGAACATAGACTTTCTTACTTGTTATTTATAAGATTGCCCACATGGTAGTAGAAAAAGTTTAAAGCCTCCATAGGTCATAACTCCACAACAATTTACAAACTTACCACGACCACTGTTACACAGCTTTGTATTTAATGTTCGCTCCCACCCGAACATAGACTTTCTTACTTGTTATTTATAAGATTGCCCACATGGTAGTAGAAAAAGTTTAAAGCCTCCATAGGTCATAACTCCACAACAATTTAGCAATTTACTACGACCACTTTTACACAGCTGGGTATTTAATGTTCGGTTCCACCCGAACTTAGAATTTCTTACTTGTTATTTATAAGATTGCCCACATGGTGTAGAAAAAGTTTAAAACCTCTATAGGTCATAACTCCACCACAATTTACAAACTTACCACGACCACTGTTACACAGCTTTGTATTTAATGTTCGGTCCCACCCGAACATAGACTTTCTTACTTGTTATTTATAAGATTGCCCACATGGTAGTAGAAAAAATTTAAAGCCTCCATAGGTCATAACTCCACAACAATTTAGCAATTTACTACGACCACTTTTACACAGCTGGGTATTTAATGTTCGGTTCCACCCGAACTTAGAATTTCTTACTTGTTATTTATAAGATTGCCCACATGGTGTAGAAAAAGTTTAAAACCTCCATAGGTCATAACTCCACCACAATTTACCAACTTACCACGACCACTGTTACACAGCTTTGTATTTAATGTTCGCTCCCACCCGAACATAGACTTTCTTACTTGTTATTTATAAGATTGCCCACATGGTAGTAGAAAAAGTTTAAAGCCTCCATAGGTCATAACTCCACAACAATTTAGCAATTTACTACGACCACTTTTACACAGCTGGGTATTTAATGTTCGGTTCAACCCGAACTTAGAATTTCTTACTTGTTATTTATAAGATTGCCCACATGGTGTAGAAAAAGTTTAAAACCTCTATAGGTCATAACTCCACCACAATTTACCAACTTACCACGACCACTTTTACACAGCTGGGTATTTAATTTTCGGTCCCATCCGAACTTAGACTTTCTTATTTGTTATTTATAAGATTGCCCACATGGTAGTAGAAAAAGTTTAAAGCCTCCATAGGTCATAACTCCACAACAATTTAGCAATTTACTACGACCACTTTTACACAGCTGGGTATTTAATGTTCGGTCCCACCCGAACATAGACTTTCTTACTTGTTATTTATAAGATTGCCCACATGGTGTAGAAAAAGTTTAAAACCTCTATAGGTCTTACTCCACAACAATTTACCAATTTACTACGACCACTTTTACACAGATGGGTATTTAATGTTCAGTCCCATCCGAACATAGACTTTCGTACTTGTTATTTATAAGATTGCCCACATGGTGTAGAAAAAGTTTAAAACCTCTATAGGTCATAACTCCACCACAATTTACCAACTTACCACGACCACTTTTACACAGCTGGGTATTTAATTTTCGGTCCCATCCGAACTTAGACTTTCTTATTTGTTATTTATAAGATTGCCCACATGGTAGTAGAAAAAGTTTAAAGCCTCCATAGGTCATAACTCCACAACAATTTAGCAATTTACTACGACCACTTTTACACAGCTGGGTATTTAATGTTCGGTCCCACCCGAACATAGACTTTCTTACTTGTTATTTATAAGATTGCCCACATGGTGTAGAAAAAGTTTAAAACCTCTATAGGTCTTACTCCACAATAATTTACCTATTTACCACGACCTCTTTTACATAGCTGGGTATTTAATGTTCGGTTCCACCCGAACATAGACTTTCTTACTTGTTATTTATAAGATTGCCCACATGGTAGTAGAAAAAGTTTAAAGCCTCCATAGGTCATAACTCCACAACAATTTACAAACTTACCACGACCACTGTTACACAGCTTTGTATTTAATGTTCGCTCCCACCCGAACATAGACTTTCTTACTTGTTATTTATAAGATTGCCCACATGGTAGTAGAAAAAGTTTAAAGCCTCCATAGGTCATAACTTCACAACAATTTAGCAATTTACTACGACCACTTTTACACAGCTGGGTATTTAATGTTCGGTTCCACCCGAACTTAGAATTTCTTACTTGTTATTTATAAGATTGCCCACATGGTGTAGAAAAAGTTTAAAACCTCTATAGGTCATAACTCCACCACAATTTACAAACTTACCACGACCACTGTTACACAGCTTTGTATTTAATGTTCGGTCCCACCCGAACATAGACTTTCTTACTTGTTATTTATAAGATTGCCCACATGGTAGTAGAAAAAGTTTAAAACCTCTATAGGTCATAACTCCACCACAATTTACCAACTTACCACGACCACTTTTACACAGCTTTGTATTTAATGTTCGGTCCCACCCGAACATAGACTTTCTTACTTGTTATTTATAAGATTGCCCACATGGTAGTAGAAAAAGTTTAAAGCCTCCATAGGTCATAACTCCACAACAATTTAGCAATTTACTACGACCACTTTTACACAGCTGGGTATTTAATGTTCGGTCCCATCCGAACATAGACTCTCTTACTTGTTATTTATAAGATTTCCCACATGGTGTAGAAAAAGTTTAAAACCTCTATAGGTCATAACTCCACCACAATTTACCAACTTACCACGACCACTGTTACACAGCTTTGTATTTAATGTTCGGTCCCACCCGAACATAGACTTTCTTACTTGTTATTTATAAGATTGCCCACATGGTAGTAGAAAAAGTTTAAAGCCTCCATAGGTCATAACTCCACAACAATTTAGCAATTTACTACGACCACTTTTACACAGCTGGGTATTTAATGTTCGGTTCCACCCGAACATAGACTTTCTTACTTGTTATTTATAAGATTGCCCACATGGTGTAGAAAAAGTTTAAAACCTCTATAGGTCATAACTCCACCACAATTTACCAACTTACCACGACCACTGTTACACAGCTTTGTATTTAATGTTCGCTCCCACCCGAAGATAGACTTTCTTACTTGTTATTTATAAGATTGCCCACATAGTAGTAGAAAAAGTTTAAAACCTCCATAGGTCATAACTCCACAACAACTTACCTATTTACCACGACCACTTTTACACAGCTGGGTATTTAATGTTCGGTCCCATCCGAACATAGACTTTCTTACTTGTTATTTATAAGATTGCCCACATGGTAGTAGAAAAAGTTTAAAGCCTCCATAGGTCATAACTCCACAACAATTTAGCAATTTACTACGACCACTTTTACACAGCTGGGTATTTAATGTTCGGTTCAACCCGAACTTAGAATTTCTTACTTGTTATTTATAAGATTGCCCACATGGTGTAGAAAAAGTTTAAAACCTCTATAGGTCATAACTCCACCACAATTTACAAACTTACCACGACCACTGTTACACAGCTTTGTATTTAATGTTCGGTCCCACCCGAACATAGACTTATTTACTTGTTATTTATAAGATTGCCCACATGGTAGTAGAAAAAGTTTAAAGCCTCCATAGGTCATAACTCCACAACAATTTAGCAATTTACTACGACCACTTTTACACAGCTGGGTATTTAATGTTCGGTTCCACCCGAACATAGAATTTCTTACTTGTTATTTAAAAGATTGCCCACATGGTGTAGAAAAAGTTTAAAGCCTCCATAGGTCATAACTCCCCAACAATTTACCTATTTACCACGACCACTTTTACACAGCTGGGTATTTAATGTTCGGTCCCATCCGAACATAGACTTTCTTACTTGTTATTTATAAGAATGCCCACATGGTAGTAGAAAAAGTTTAAAGCCTCCATAGGTCATAACTCCACAACAATTTACCTATTTACCACGACCACTTTTACACAGCTGGGTATTTAATGTTCGGTCCCATCCGAACATAGACTTTCTTACTTGTTATTTATAAGATTGCCCACATGGTAGTAGAAAAAGTTTAAAGCCTCCATAGGTCATAACTCCACAACAATTTAGCAATTTACTACGACCACTTTTACACAGCTGGGTATTTAATGTTCGGTCCCACCCGAACATAGACTTTCTTACTTGTTATTTATAAGATTGCCCACATGGTGTAGAAAAAGTTTAAAACCTCTATAGGTCTTACTCCACAACAATTTACCAATTTACTACGACCACTTTTACACAGCTGGGTATTTAATGTTCAGTCCCATCCGAACATAGACTTTCTTACTTGTTATTTATAAGATTGCCCACATGGTGTAGAAAAAGTTTAAAACCTCTATAGGTCATAACTCCACCACAATTTACCAACTTACCACGACCACTTTTACACAGCTGGGTATTTAATTTTCGGTCCCATCCGAACTTAGACTTTCTTATTTGTTATTTATAAGATTGCCCACATGGTAGTAGAAAAAGTTTAAAGCCTCCATAGGTCATAACTCCACAACAATTTAGCAATTTACTACGACCACTTTTACACAGCTGGGTATTTAATGTTCGGTCCCACCCGAACATAGACTTTCTTACTTGTTATTTATAAGATTGCCCACATGGTGTAGAAAAAGTTTAAAACCTCTATAGGTCTTACTCCACAATAATTTACCTATTTACCACGACCTCTTTTACATAGCTGGGTATTTAATGTTCGGTTCCACCCGAACATAGACTTTCTTACTTGTTATTTATAAGATTGCCCACATGGTAGTAGAAAAAGTTTAAAGCCTCCATAGGTCATAACTCCACAACAATTTACAAACTTACCACGACCACTGTTACACAGCTTTGTATTTAATGTTCGCTCCCACCCGAACATAGACTTTCTTACTTGTTATTTATAAGATTGCCCACATGGTAGTAGAAAAAGTTTAAAGCCTCCATAGGTCATAACTTCACAACAATTTAGCAATTTACTACGACCACTTTTACACAGCTGGGTATTTAATGTTCGGTTCCACCCGAACTTAGAATTTCTTACTTGTTATTTATAAGATTGCCCACATGGTGTAGAAAAAGTTTAAAACCTCTATAGGTCATAACTCCACCACAATTTACAAACTTACCACGACCACTGTTACACAGCTTTGTATTTAATGTTCGGTCCCACCCGAACATAGACTTTCTTACTTGTTATTTATAAGATTGCCCACATGGTAGTAGAAAAAGTTTAAAACCTCTATAGGTCATAACTCCACCACAATTTACCAACTTACCACGACCACTTTTACACAGCTTTGTATTTAATGTTCGGTCCCACCCGAACATAGACTTTCTTACTTGTTATTTATAAGATTGCCCACATGGTAGTAGAAAAAGTTTAAAGCCTCCATAGGTCATAACTCCACAACAATTTAGCAATTTACTACGACCACTTTTACACAGCTGGGTATTTAATGTTCGGTCCCATCCGAACATAGACTCTCTTACTTGTTATTTATAAGATTTCCCACATGGTGTAGAAAAAGTTTAAAACCTCTATAGGTCATAACTCCACCACAATTTACCAACTTACCACGACCACTGTTACACAGCTTTGTATTTAATGTTCGGTCCCACCCGAACATAGACTTTCTTACTTGTTATTTATAAGATTGCCCACATGGTAGTAGAAAAAGTTTAAAGCCTCCATAGGTCATAACTCCACAACAATTTAGCAATTTACTACGACCACTTTTACACAGCTGGGTATTTAATGTTCGGTTCCACCCGAACATAGACTTTCTTACTTGTTATTTATAAGATTGCCCACATGGTGTAGAAAAAGTTTAAAACCTCTATAGGTCATAACTCCACCACAATTTACCAACTTACCACGACCACTGTTACACAGCTTTGTATTTAATGTTCGCTCCCACCCGAAGATAGACTTTCTTACTTGTTATTTATAAGATTGCCCACATAGTAGTAGAAAAAGTTTAAAACCTCCATAGGTCATAACTCCACAACAACTTACCTATTTACCACGACCACTTTTACACAGCTGGGTATTTAATGTTCGGTCCCATCCGAACATAGACTTTCTTACTTGTTATTTATAAGATTGCCCACATGGTAGTAGAAAAAGTTTAAAGCCTCCATAGGTCATAACTCCACAACAATTTAGCAATTTACTACGACCACTTTTACACAGCTGGGTATTTAATGTTCGGTTCAACCCGAACTTAGAATTTCTTACTTGTTATTTATAAGATTGCCCACATGGTGTAGAAAAAGTTTAAAACCTCTATAGGTCATAACTCCACCACAATTTACAAACTTACCACGACCACTGTTACACAGCTTTGTATTTAATGTTCGGTCCCACCCGAACATAGACTTTCTTACTTGTTATTTATAAGATTGCCCACATGGTAGTAGAAAAAGTTTAAAGCCTCCATAGGTCATAACTCCACAACAATTTAGCAATTTACTACGACCACTTTTACACAGCTGGGTATTTAATGTTCGGTTCCACCCGAACATAGAATTTCTTACTTGTTATTTAAAAGATTGCCCACATGGTGTAGAAAAAGTTTAAAGCCTCCATAGGTCATAACTCCCCAACAATTTACCTATTTACCACGACCACTTTTACACAGCTGGGTATTTAATGTTCGGTCCCATCCGAACATAGACTTTCTTACTTGTTATTTATAAGAATGCCCACATGGTAGTAGAAAAAGTTTAAAGCCTCCATAGGTCATAACTCCACAACAATTTAGCAATTTACTACGACCACTTTTACACAGCTGGGTATTTAATGTTCGGTTCCACCCGAACATAGAATTTCTTACTTGTTATTTAAAAGATTGCCCACATGGTGTAGAAAAAGTTTAAAGCCTCCATAGGTCATAACTCCCCAACAATTTACCTATTTACCACGACCACTTTTACACAGCTGGGTATTTAATGTTCGGTCCCATCCGAACATAGACTTTCTTACTTGTTATTTATAAGATTGCCCACATGGTAGTAGAAAAAGTTTAAAGCCTCCATAGGTCATAACTCCACAACAATTTAGCAATTTACTACGACCACTTTTACACAGCTGGGTATTTAATGTTCGGTCCCATCCGAACATAGACTTTCTTACTTGTTATTTATAAGATTGCCCACATGGTGTAGAAAAAGTTTAAAACCTCTATAGGTCATAACTCCACCACAATTTACCAATTTACTACGACCACTTTTACACAGCTGGGTATTTAATGTTCAGTCCCATCCGAACATAGACTTTCTTACTTGTTATTTATAAGATTGCCCACATGGTGTAGAAAAAGTTTAAAACCTCTATAGGTCATAACTCCACCACAATTTACCAACTTACCACGACCACTTTTACACAGCTGGGTATTTAATTTTCGGTCCCATCCGAACATAGACTTTCTTATTTGTTATTTATAAGATTGCCCACATGGTAGTAGAAAAAGTTTAAAGCCTCCATAGGTCATAACTCCACAACAATTTAGCAATTTACTACGACCACTTTTACACAGCTGGGTATTTAATGTTCGGTCCGATCCGAACATAGACTTTCTTACTTGTTATTTATAAGTTTGCCCACATGGTGTAGAAAAAGTTTAAAACCTCTATAGGTCATAACTCCACCACAATTTACCAACTTACCACGACCACTGTTACACAGCTTTGTATTTAATGTTCGGTCCCACCCGAACATAGACTTTCTTACTTGTTATTTATAAGATTGCCCACATGGTAGTAGAAAAAGTTTAAAGCCTCCATAGGTCATAACTCCACAACAATTTAGCAATTTACTACGACCACTTTTACACAGCTGGGTATTTAATGTTCGGTTCAACCCGAACTTAGAATTTCTTACTTGTTATTTATAAGATTGCCCACATGGTGTAGAAAAAGTTTAAAACCTCTATAGGTCATAACTCCACCACAATTTACAAACTTACCACGACCACTGTTACACAGCTTTGTATTTAATGTTCGGTCCCACCCGAACATAGGCTTTCTTACTTGTTATTTATAAGATTGCCCACATGGTAGTAGAAAAAGTTTAAAACCTCTATAGGTCATAACTCCACCACAATTTACCAACTTACCACTACCACTTTTACACAGCTTTGTATTTAATGTTCGGTCCCACCCGAACATAGACTTTCTTACTTGTTATTTATAAGATTGCCCACATGGTGTAGAAAAAGTTTAAAACCTCTATAGGTCTTACTCCACAACAATTTACCTATTTACCACGACCTCTTTTACATAGCTGGGTATTTAATGTTCGGTTCCACCCGAACATAGACTTTCTTACTTGTTATTTATAAGATTGCCCACATGGTAGTAGAAAAAGTTTAAAGCCTCCATAGGTCATAACTCCACAACAATTTACAAACTTACCACGACCACTGTTACACAGCTTTGTATTTAATGTTCGCTCCCACCCGAACATAGACTTTCTTACTTGTTATTTATAAGATTGCCCACATGCTAGTAGAAAAAGTTTAAAGCCTCCATAGGTCATAACTCCACAACAATTTAGCAATTTACTACGACCACTTTTACACAGCTGGGTATTTAATGTTCGGTTCCACCCGAACTTAGAATTTCTTACTTGTTATTTATAAGATTGCCCACATGGTGTAGAAAAAGTTTAAAACCTCTATAGGTCATAACTCCACCACAATTTACAAACTTACCACGACCACTGTTACACAGCTTTGTATTTAATGTTCGGTCCCACCCGAACATAGACTTTCTTACTTGTTATTTATAAGATTGCCCACATGGTAGTAGAAAAAGTTTAAAGCCTCCATAGGTCATAACTCCACAACAATTTAGCAATTTACTACGACCACTTTTACACAGCTGGGTATTTAATGTTCGGTTCCACCCGAACTTAGAATTTCTTACTTGTTATTTATAAGATTGCCCACATGGTGTAGAAAAAGTTTAAAACCTCTATAGGTCATAACTCCACCACAATTTACAAACTTACCACGACCACTGTTACACAGCTTTGTATTTAATGTTCGGTCCCACCCGAACATAGACTTTCTTACTTGTTCTTTATAAGATTGCCCACATGGTAGTAGAAAAAGTTTAAAGCCTCGATAGGTCATAACTCCACAACAATTTAGCAATTTACTACGACCACTTTTACACAGCTGGGTATTTAATGTTCGGTTCCACCCGAACTTAGAATTTCTTACTTGTTATTTATAAGATTGCCCACATGGTGTAGAAAAAGTTTAAAACCTCTATAGGTCATAACTCCACCACAATTTACAAACTTACCACGACCACTGTTACACAGCTTTGTATTTAATGTTCGGTCCCATCCGAACATAGACTTTCTTACTTGTTATTTATAAGAATGCCCACATGGTAGTAGAAAAAGTTTAAAGCCTCCATAGGTCATAACTCCACAACAATTTAGCAATTTACTACGACCACTTTTACACAGCTGGGTATTTAATGTTCGGTTCCACCCGAACTTAGAATTTCTTACTTGTTATTTATAAGATTGCCCACATGGTAGTAGAAAAAGTTTAAAGCCTCCATAGGTCATAACTCCACAACAATTTAGCAATTTACTACGACCACTTTTACACAGCTGGGTATTTAATGTTCGGTTCCACCCGAACTTAGAATTTCTTACTTGTTATTTATAAGATTGCCCACATGGTAGTAGAAAAAGTTTAAAGCCTCCATAGGTCATAACTCCACAACAATTTAGCAATTTACTACGACCACTTTTACACAGCTGGGTATTTAATGTTCGGTTCCACCCGAACTTAGAATTTCTTACTTGTTATTTATAAGATTGCCCACATGGTAGTAGAAAAAGTTTAAAGCCTCCATAGGTCATAACTCCACAACAATTTAGCAATTTACTACGACCACTTTTACACAGCTGGGTATTTAATGTTCGGTTCCACCCGAACTTAGAATTTCTTACTTGTTATTTATAAGATTGCCCACATGGTAGTAGAAAAAGTTTAAAGCCTCCATAGGTCATAACTCCACAACAATTTAGCAATTTACTACGACCACTTTTACACAGCTGGGTATTTAATGTTCGGTTCCACCCGAACTTAGAATTTCTTACTTGTTATTTATAAGATTGCCCACATGGTGTAGAAAAAGTTTAAAACCTCTATAGGTCATAACTCCACCACAATTTACAAACTTACCACGACCACTGTTACACAGCTTTGTATTTAATGTTCGGTCCCATCCGAACATAGACTTTCTTACTTGTTATTTATAAGAATGCCCACATGGTAGTAGAAAAAGTTTAAAGCCTCCATAGGTCATAACTCCACAACAATTTAGCAATTTACTACGACCACTTTTACACAGCTGGGTATTTAATGTTCGGTTCCACCCGAACTTAGAATTTCTTACTTGTTATTTATAAGATTGCCCACATGGTGTAGAAAAAGTTTAAAGCCTCCATAGGTCATAACTCCACAACAATTTAGCAATTTACTACGACCACTTTTACACAGCTGGGTATTTAATGTTCGGTTCCACCCGAACTTAGAATTTCTTACTTGTTATTTATAAGATTGCCCACATGGTGTAGAAAAAGTTTAAAGCCTCCATAGGTCATAACTCCACAACAATTTAGCAATTTACTACGACCACTTTTACACAGCTGGGTATTTAATGTTCGGTTCCACCCGAACTTAGAATTTCTTACTTGTTATTTATAAGATTGCCCACATGGTGTAGAAAAAGTTTAAAACCTCTATAGGTCATAACTCCACCACAATTTACAAACTTACCACGACCACTGTTACACAGCTTTGTATTTAATGTTCGGTCCCATCCGAACATAGACTTTCTTACTTGTTATTTATAAGAATGCCCACATGGTAGTAGAAAAAGTTTAAAGCCTCCATAGGTCATAACTCCACAACAATTTAGCAATTTACTACGACCACTTTTACACAGCTGGGTATTTAATGTTCGGTTCCACCCGAACTTAGAATTTCTTACTTGTTATTTATAAGATTGCCCACATGGTAGTAGAAAAAGTTTAAAGCCTCCATAGGTCATAACTCCACAACAATTTAGCAATTTACTACGACCACTTTTACACAGCTGGGTATTTAATGTTCGGTTCCACCCGAACTTAGAATTTCTTACTTGTTATTTATAAGATTGCTCACATGGTAGTAGAAAAAGTTTAAAGCCTCCATAGGTCATAACTCCACAACAATTTAGCAATTTACTACGACCACTTTTACACAGCTGGGTATTTAATGTTCGGTTCCACCCGAACTTAGAATTTCTTACTTGTTATTTATAAGAATGCCCACATGGTAGTAGAAAAAGTTTAAAGCCTCCATAGGTCATAACTCCACAACAATTTAGCAATTTACTACGACCACTTTTACACAGCTGGGTATTTAATGTTCGGTTCCACCCGAACTTAGAATTTCTTACTTGTTATTTATAAGATTGCCCACATGGTAGTAGAAAAAGTTTAAAGCCTCCATAGGTCATAACTCCACAACAATTTAGCAATTTACTACGACCACTTTTACACAGCTGGGTATTTAATGTTCGGTTCCACCCGAACTTAGAATTTCTTACTTGTTATTTATAAGATTGCCCACATGGTGTAGAAAAAGTTTAAAGCCTCCATAGGTCATAACTCCACAACAATTTAGCAATTTACTACGACCACTTTTACACAGCTGGGTATTTAATGTTCGGTTCCACCCGAACTTAGAATTTCTTACTTGTTATTTATAAGATTGCCCACATGGTGTAGAAAAAGTTTAAAGCCTCCATAGGTCATAACTCCACAACAATTTAGCAATTTACTACGACCACTTTTACACAGCTGGGTATTTAATGTTCGGTTCCACCCGAACTTAGAATTTCTTACTTGTTATTTATAAGATTGCCCACATGGTGTAGAAAAAGTTTAAAACCTCTATAGGTCATAACTCCACCACAATTTACAAACTTACCACGACCACTGTTACACAGCTTTGTATTTAATGTTCGGTCCCATCCGAACATAGACTTTCTTACTTGTTATTTATAAGAATGCCCACATGGTAGTAGAAAAAGTTTAAAGCCTCCATAGGTCATAACTCCACAACAATTTAGCAATTTACTACGACCACTTTTACACAGCTGGGTATTTAATGTTCGGTTCCACCCGAACTTAGAATTTCTTACTTGTTATTTATAAGATTGCCCACATGGTAGTAGAAAAAGTTTAAAGCCTCCATAGGTCATAACTCCACAACAATTTAGCAATTTACTACGACCACTTTTACACAGCTGGGTATTTAATGTTCGGTTCCACCCGAACTTAGAATTTCTTACTTGTTATTTATAAGATTGCCCACATGGTAGTAGAAAAAGTTTAAAGCCTCCATAGGTCATAACTCCACAACAATTTAGCAATTTACTACGACCACTTTTACACAGCTGGGTATTTAATGTTCGGTTCCACCCGAACTTAGAATTTCTTACTTGTTATTTATAAGATTGCCCACATGGTAGTAGAAAAAGTTTAAAGCCTCCATAGGTCATAACTCCACAACAATTTAGCAATTTACTACGACCACTTTTACACAGCTGGGTATTTAATGTTCGGTTCCACCCGAACTTAGAATTTCTTACTTGTTATTTATAAGATTGCCCACATGGTAGTAGAAAAAGTTTAAAGCCTCCATAGGTCATAACTCCACAACAATTTAGCAATTTACTACGACCACTTTTACACAGCTGGGTATTTAATGTTCGGTTCCACCCGAACTTAGAATTTCTTACTTGTTATTTATAAGATTGCCCACATGGTGTAGAAAAAGTTTAAAACCTCTATAGGTCATAACTCCACCACAATTTACAAACTTACCACGACCACTGTTACACAGCTTTGTATTTAATGTTCGGTCCCATCCGAACATAGACTTTCTTACTTGTTATTTATAAGAATGCCCACATGGTAGTAGAAAAAGTTTAAAGCCTCCATAGGTCATAACTCCACAACAATTTAGCAATTTACTACGACCACTTTTACACAGCTGGGTATTTAATGTTCGGTTCCACCCGAACTTAGAATTTCTTACTTGTTATTTATAAGATTGCCCACATGGTGTAGAAAAAGTTTAAAGCCTCCATAGGTCATAACTCCACAACAATTTAGCAATTTACTACGACCACTTTTACACAGCTGGGTATTTAATGTTCGGTTCCACCCGAACTTAGAATTTCTTACTTGTTATTTATAAGATTGCCCACATGGTATAGAAAAAGTTTAAAACCTCTATAGGTCATAACTCCACCACAATTTACAAACTTACCACGACCACTGTTACACAGCTTTGTATTTAATGTTCGGTCCCACCCGAACATAGACTTTCTTACTTGTTATTTATAAGATTGCCCACATGGTAGTAGAAAAAGTTTAAAGCCTCCATAGGTCATAACTCCACAACAATTTAGCAATTTACTACGACCACTTTTACACAGCTGGGTATTTAATGTTCGGTTCCACCCGAACTTAGAATTTCTTACTTGTTATTTATAAGATTGCCCACATGGTGTAGAAAAAGTTTAAAACCTCTATAGGTCATAACTCCACCACAATTTACCAACTTACCACGACCACTGTTACACAGCTTTGTATTTAATGTTCGCTCCCACCCGAACATAGACTTTCTTACTTGTTATTTATAAGATTGCCCACATGGTAGTAGAAAAAGTTTAAAGCCTCCATAGGTCATAACTCCACAACAATTTAGCAATTTTCTACGACCACTTTTACACAGCTGGGTATTTAATGTTCGGTTCCACCCGAACTTAGAATTTCTTACTTGTTATTTATAAGATTGCCCACATGGTGTAGAAAAAGTTTAAAACCTCTATAGGTCATAACTCCACCACAATTTACAATCTTACCACGACCACTGTTACACAGCTTTGTATTTAATGTTCGGTCCCACCCGAACATAGACTTTCTTACTTGTTATTTATAAGATTGCCCACATGGTAGTAGAAAAAGTTTAAAACCTCTATAGGTCATAACTCCACCACAATTTACCAACTTACCACGACCACTTTTACACAGCTTTGTATTTAATGTTCGGTCCCACCCGAACATAGACTTTCTTACTTGTTATTTATAAGATTGCCCACATGGTAGTAGAAAAAGTTTAAAGCCTCCATAGGTCATAACTCCACAACAATTTAGCAATTTACTACGACCACTTTTACACAGCTGGGTATTTAATGTTCGGTCCCATCCGAACATAGACTCTCTTACTTGTTATTTATAAGATTTCCCACATGGTGTAGAAAAAGTTTAAAACCTCTATAGGTCATAACTCCACCACAATTTACCAACTTACCACGACCACTGTTACACAGCTTTGTATTTAATGTTCGGTCCCACCCGAACATAGACTTTCTTACTTGTTATTTATAAGATTGCCCACATGGTAGTAGAAAAAGTTTAAAGCCTCCATAGGTCATAACTCCACAACAATTTAGCAATTTACTACGACCACTTTTACACAGCTGGGTATTTAATGTTCGGTTCCACCCGAACATAGACTTTCTTACTTGTTATTTATAAGATTGCCCACATGGTGTAGAAAAAGTTTAAAACCTCTATAGGTCATAACTCCACCACAATTTACCAA
The DNA here is from genome assembly GCA_949987695.1 of Merzomyia westermanni. Classification (NCBI taxonomy): domain Eukaryota; kingdom Metazoa; phylum Arthropoda; class Insecta; order Diptera; family Tephritidae; genus Merzomyia; species Merzomyia westermanni. Next base: position 92,933,565 of record OX465290.1, on the reverse strand, counting down.
CTTACCACGACCACTGTTACACAGCTTTGTATTTAATGTTCGCTCCCACCCGAAGATAGACTTTCTTACTTGTTATTTATAAGATTGCCCACATAGTAGTAGAAAAAGTTTAAAACCTCCATAGGTCATAACTCCACAACAACTTACCTATTTACCACGACCACTTTTACACAGCTGGGTATTTAATGTTCGGTCCCATCCGAACATAGACTTTCTTACTTGTTATTTATAAGATTGCCCACATGGTAGTAGAAAAAGTTTAAAACCTCTATAGGTCATAACTCCACCACAATTTACCAACTTACCACGACCACTTTTACACAGCTTTGTATTTAATGTTCGGTCCCACCCGAACATAGACTTTCTTACTTGTTATTTATAAGATTGCCCACATGGTAGTAGAAAAAGTTTAAAGCCTCCATAGGTCATAACTCCACAACAATTTAGCAATTTACTACGACCACTTTTACACAGCTGGGTATTTAATGTTCGGTTCCACCCGAACATAGACTTTCTTACTTGTTATTTATAAGATTGCCCACATGGTGTAGAAAAAGTTTAAAACCTCTATAGGTCATAACTCCACCACAATTTACCAACTTACCACGACCACTGTTACACAGCTTTGTATTTAATGTTTGCTCCCACCCGAACATAGACTTTCTTACTTGTTATTTATAAGATTGCCCACATGGTAGTAGAAAAAGTTTAAAGCCTCCATAGGTCATAACTCCACAACAATTTAGCAATTTACTACGACCACTTTTACACAGCTGGGTATTTAATGTTCGGTTCCACCCGAACTTAGAATTTCTTACTTGTTATTTATAAGATTGCCCACATGGTGTAGAAAAAGTTTAAAACCTCTATAGGTCATAACTCCACCACAATTTACAAACTTACCACGACCACTGTTACACAGCTTTGTATTTAATGTTCGGTCCCACCCGAACATAGACTTTCTTACTTGTTATTTATAAGATTGCCCACATGGTAGTAGAAAAAGTTTAAAACCTCTATAGGTCATAACTCCACCACAATTTACCAACTTACCACGACCACTTTTACACAGCTTTGTATTTAATGTTCGGTCCCACCCGAATATAGACTTTCTTACTTGTTATTTATAAGATTGCCCACATGGTAGTAAATAGAAAAAGTTTAAAGCCTCCATAGGTCATAACTCCACAACAATTTAGCAATTTACTACGACCACTTTTACACAGCTGGGTATTTAATGTTCGGTCCCATCCGAACATAGACTTTCTTACTTGTTATTTATAAGATTGCCCACATGGTGTAGAAAAAGTTTAAAGCCTCCATAGGTCATAACTCCACAACAATTTACCTATTTACCACGACCACTTTTACACAGCTGGGTATTTAATGTTCGGTCCCATCCGAACATAGACTTTCTTACTTGTTATTTATAAGATTGCCCACATGGTAGTAGAAAAAGTTTAAAGCCTCCATAGGTCATAACTCCACAACAATTTACCTATTTACCACGACCACTTCTACACAGCTGGGTATTTAATGTTCGGTCCCATCCGAACATAGACTTTCTTACTTGTTATTTATAAGATTGCCCACATGGTAGTAGAAAAAGTTTAAAGCCTCCATAGGTCATAACTCCATAACAATTTACTTATTTACCACGACCACTTTTACATAGCTGGGTATTTAATGTTCGGTCCCATCCGAACATAGACTTTCTTACTTGTTATTTATAAGATTGCCCACATGGTAGTAGAAAAAGTTTAAAGCCTCCATAGGTCATAACTCCACAACAATTTAGCAATTTACTACGACCACTTTTACACAGCTGGGTATTTAATGTTCGGTCCCACCTGAACATAGACTTTCTTACTTGTTATTTATAAGATTGCCCACATGGTAGTAGAAAAAGTTTAAAGCCTCCATAGGTCATAACTCCACAACAATTTACCTATTTACCACGACCACTTTTACACAGCTGGGTATTTAATGTTCGGTCCCATCCGAACATAGACTTTCTTACTTGTTATTTATAAGATTGCCCACATGGTAGTAGAAAAAGTTTTAAGCCTCCATAGGTCATAACTCCACAACAATTTACCTATTTACCACGACCACTTCTACACAGCTGGGTATTTAATGTTCGGTCCCATCCGAACATAGACTTTCTTACTTGTTATTTATAAGATTGCCCACATGGTAGTAGAAAAAGTTTAAAGCCTCCATAGGTCATAACTCCATAACAATTTACTTATTTACCACGACCACTTTTACATAGCTGGGTATTTAATGTTCGGTTCCACCCGAACATAGACTTTCTTACTTGTTATTTATAAGATTGCCCACATGGTAGTAGAAAAAGTTTAAAACCTCTATAGGTCATAACTCCACCACAATTTACCAACTTACCACGACCACTTTTACACAGCTGGGTATTTAATGTTCGGTTCCACCCGAACTTAGAATTTCTTACTTGTTATTTATAAGATTGCCCACATGGTGTAGAAAAAGTTTAAAACCTCTATAGGTCTTACTCCACAACAATTTACCTATTTACCACGACCTCTTTTACATAGCTGGGTATTTAATGTTCGGTTTCACCCGAACATAGACTTTCTTACTTGTTATTTATAAGATTGCCCACATGGTAGTAGAAAAAGTTTAAAGCCTCCATAGGTCATAACTCCACAACAATTTACCTATTTACCACGACCACTTTTACACAGCTGGGTATTTAATGTTCGGTCCGATCCGAACATAGACTTTCTTACTTGTTATTTATAAGATTGCCCACATGGTAGTAGAAAAAGTTTAGGTCATAACTCCACAACAATTTACCTATTTACCACGACCACTTTTACACAGCTGGGTATTTAATGTTCGGTCCCATCCGAACATAGACTTTCTTACTTGTTATTTATAAGATTGCCCACATGGTAGTAGAAAAAGTTTAGGTCATAACTCCATAACAATTTATCAACTTACCACGACCACTTTTACACAGCTGGGTATTTAATGTTCGGTTCCACCCGAACATAGAATTTCTTACTTGTTATTTATAAGATTGCCCACATGGTGTAGAAAAAGTTTAAAACCTCTATAGGTCATAACTCCACCACAATTTACCAACTTACCACGACCACTTTTACACAGCTTTGTATTTAATGTTCGGTCCCACCCGAACATAGACTTTCTTACTTGTTATTTATAAGATTGCCCACAAGGTAGTAGAAAAAGTTTAAAGCCTCCATAGGTCATAACTCCACAACAATTTACCTATTTACCACGACCACTTTTACACAGCTGGGTATTTAATGTTCGGTTCCACCCGAACTTAGACTTCCTTACTTATTATTTATAAGATTGCCCACATGGTGTAGAAAAAGTTTAAAACCTCTATAGGTCATAACTCCACCACAATTTACCAACTTACCACGACCACTGTTACACAGCTGGGTATTTAATGTTCGGTCCCATCCGAACATAGACTTTCTTACTTGTTATTTATAAGATTGCCCACATGGTAGTAGAAAAATTTTAAAGCCTCCATCGGTCATAACTCCACAACAATTTACCTATTTACCACGACCTCTTTTACATAGCTGGGTATTTAATGTTCGGTTCCACCCGAACTTAGAATTTCTTACTTGTTACTTATAAGATTGCCCACATGGTGTAGAAAAAGTTTAAAACCTCTATAGGTCATAACTCCACCACAATTTACCAACTTACCACGACCACTGTTAAACAGCTTTGTATTTAATGTTCGGTCCCACCTGAACATAGACTTTCTTACTTGTTATTTATAAGATTGCCCACATGGTAGTAGAAAAAGTTTAAAGCCTCCATAGGTCATAACTCCACAACAATTTACCTATTTACCACGACCACTTTTACACAGCTGGGTATTTAATGTTCGGTCCCATCCGAACATAGACTTTCTTACTTGTTATTTATAAGATTGCCCAAATGGTAGTAGAAAAAGTTTAAAGCCTCCATAGGTCATAACTCCACAACAATTTACCTATTTACCACGACCACTTTTACACAGCTGGGTATTTAATGTTCGGTTCCACCCGAACTTAGAATTTCTTACTTGTTATTTATAAGATTGCCCACATGGTGTAGGAAAAGTTTAAAACCTCTATAGGTCATAACTCCACCACAATTTACCAACTTACCACGACCACTGTTACACAGCTTTGTATTTAATGTTCGGTCACACCCGAACATAGACTTTCTTACTTGTTATTTATAAGATTGCCCACATGGAAGTAGAAAAAGTTTAAAGCCTCCATAGGTCATAACTCCACAACAATTTAGCAATTTACTACGACCACTTTTACACAGCTGGGTATTTAATGTTCGGTTCCACCCGAACTTAGAATTTCTTGTTATTTATAAGATTTCCCACATGGTGTAGAAAAAGTTTAAAACCTCTATAGGTCATAACTCCACCACAATTTACAAACTTACCACGACCACTGTTACACAACTTTGTATTTAATGTTCGGTCCCACCCGAACATAGACTTTCTTACTTGTTATTTATAAGATTGCCCACATGGTAGTAGAAAAAGTTTAAAACCTCTACAGGTCATAACTCCACCACAATTTACCAACTTACCACGACCACTTTTACACAGCTTTGTATTTAATGTTCGGTCCCACCCGAACATAGACTTTCTTACTTGTTATTTATAAGATTGCCCACATGGTAGTAGAAAAAGTTTAAAGCCTCCATAGGTCATAACTCACAACAATTTAGCAATTTACTACGACCACTTTTACACAGCTGGGTATTTAATGTTCGGTTCCACCCGAACTTAGAATTTCTTACTTGTTATTTATAAGATTGCCCACATGGTGTAGAAAAAGTTTAAAACCTCTATAGGTCATAACTCCACCACAATTTACCAACTTACCACGACCACTTTTACACAGCTTTGTATTTAATGTTCGGTCCCACCCGAACATAGACTTTCTTACTTGTTATTTATAAGATTGCCCACATGGTAGTAGAAAAAGTTTAAAGCCTCCATAGGTCATAACTCCACAACAATTTAGCAATTTACTACGACCACTTTTACACAGCTGGGTATTTAATGTTCGGTTCCACCCAAACTTAGAATTTCTTACTTGTTATTTATAAGATTGCCCACATGGTGTAGAAAAAGTTTAAAACCTCTACAGGTCATAACTCCACCACAATTTACCAACTTACCACGACCACTTTTACACAGCTTTGTATTTAATGTTCGGTCCCACCCGAACATAGACTTTCTTACTTGTTATTTAGAAGATTGCCCACATGGTAGTAGAAAACGTTTAAAGCCTCCATAGGTCATAACTCCACAACAATTTACCTGTTTACCACGACCACTTTTACACAGCTGGGTATTTAATGTTCGGTTCCACCCGAAGTTAGACTTTCTTACTTGTTATTTATAAGATTGCCCACATGGTGTAGAAAAAGTTTAAAACCTCTATAGGTCTTACTCCACAACAATTTACCTATTTACCACGACCTCTTTTACATAGCTGGGTATTTAATGTTCGGTTCCACCCGAACATAGACTTTCTTACTTGTTATTTATAAGATTGCCCACATGGTAGTAGAAAAAGTTTAAAGCCTCCATAGGTCATAACTCCAAAACAATTTACCTATTTACCACGACCACTTTTACACAGCTGGGTATTTAATGTTCGGTCCCATCCGAACATAGACTTTCTTACTTGTTATTTATAAGATTGCCCACATGGTAGTAGAAAAAGTTTAAAGCCTCCATACGTCATAACTCCATAACAATTTACTTATTTACCACGACCACTTTTACACAGCTGGGTATTTAATGTTCGGTCCCATCCGAACATAGACTTTCTTACTTGTTATTTAGAAGATTGCCCACATGGTAGTAGAAAAAGTTTAAAGCCTCCATACGTCATAACTCCACAACAATTTACCTATTTACCACGACCACTTTTACACAGCTGGATATTTAATGTTCGGTCCCATCCGAACATAGACTTTCTTACTTGTTATTTATAAGATTGCCCACATGGTAGTAGAAAAAGTTTAAAGCCTCCATAGGTCATAACTCCATAACAATTTACTTATTTACCACGACCACTTTTACATAGCTGGGTATTTAATGTTCGGTTCCACCCGAACATAGACTTTCTTACTTGTTATTTATAAGATTGCCCACATGGTAGTAGAAAAAGTTTAAAACCTCTATAGGTCATAACTCCACCACAATTTACCAAATTACCACGACCACTTTTACACAGCTGGGTATTTAATGTTCGGTTCCACCCGAACTTAGAATTTCTTACTTGTTATTTATAAGATTGCCCACATGGTGTAGAAAAAGTTTAAAACCTCTATAGGTCTTACTCCACAACAATTTACCTATTTACCACGACCTCTTTTACATAGCTGGGTATTTAATGTTCGGTTCCACCCGAACATAGACTTTCTTACTTGTTATTTATAAGATTGCCCACATGGTAGTAGAAAAAGTTTAAAGCCTCCATAAGTCATAACTCCACAACAATTTACCTATTTACCACGACCACTTTTACACAGCTGGGTATTTAATGTTCGGTCCCATCCGAACATAGACTTTCTTACTTGTTATTTATAAGATTGCCCACATGGTAGTAGAAAAAGTTTAGGTCATAACTCCACAACAATTTACCTATTTACCACGACCACTTTTACACAGCTGGGTATTTAATGTTCGGTCCCATCCGAACATAGACTTTCTTACTTGTTATTTATAAGATTGCCCACATGGTAGTAGAAAAAGTTTAGGTCATAACTCCATACCAATTTATCAACTTACCACGACCACTTTTACACAGCTGGGTATTTAATGTTCGGTTCCACCCGAACATAGAATTTCTTACTTGTTATTTATAAGATTGCCCACATGGTGTAGAAAAAGTTTAAAACCTCTATAGGTCATAACTCCACCACAATTTACCAACTTACCACGACCACTTTTACACAGCTTTGTATTTAATGTTCGGTCCCACCCGAACATAGACTTTCTTACTTGTTATTTATAAGATTGCCCACAAGGTAGTAGAAAAAGTTTAAAGCCTCCATAGGTCATAACTCCACAACAATTTACCTATTTACCACGACCACTTTTACACAGCTGGGTATTTAATGTTCGGTTCCACCCGAACTTAGACTTCCTTACTTATTATTTATAAGATTGCCCACATGGTGTAGAAAAAGTTTAAAACCTCTATAGGTCATAACTCCACCACAATTTACCAACTTACCACGACCACTGTTACACAGCTGGGTATTTAATGTTCGGTCCCAACCGAACATAGACTTTCTTACTTGTTATTTATAAGATTGCCCACATGGTAGTAGAAAAATTTTAAAGCCTCCATAGGTCATAACTCCACAACAATTTACCTATTTACCACGACCTCTTTTACATAGCTGGGTATTTAATGTTCGGTTCCACCGGAACTTAGAATTTCTTACTTGTTACTTATAAGATTGCCCACATGGTGTAGAAAAAGTTTAAAACCTCTATAGGTCATAACTCCACCACAATTTACCAACTTACCACGACCACTGTTAAACAGCTTTGTATTTAATGTTCGGTCCCACCTGAACATAGACTTTCTTACTTGTTATTATAAGATTGCCCACATGGTAGTAGAAAAAGTTTAAAGCCTCCATAGGTCATAACTCCACAACAATTTACCTATTTACCACGACCACTTTTACACAGCTGGGTATTTAATGTTCGGTCCCATCCGAACATAGACTTTCTTACTTGTTATTTATAAGATTGCCCACATGGTAGTAGAAAAAGTTTAAAGCCTCCATAGGTCATAACTCCACAACAATTTACCTATTTACCACGACCACTTTTACACAGCTGGGTATTTAATGTTCGGTTCCACCCGAACTTAGAATTTCTTACTTGTTATTTATAAGATTGCCCACATGGTGTAGGAAAAGTTTAAAACCTCTATAGGTCATAACTCCACCACAATTTACCAACTTACCACGACCACTGTTACACAGCTTTGTATTTAATGTTCGGTCACACCCGAACATAGACTTTCTTACTTGTGTTTTATAAGATTGCCCACATGGAAGTAGAAAAAGTTTAAAGCCTCCATAGGTCATAACTCCACAACAATTTACCTATTTACCACGACCACTTTTACACAGCTGGGTATTTATAAGATTGCCCACATGGTAGTAGAAAAAGTTTAAAGCCTCCATAGGTCATAACTCACAACAATTTAGCAATTTACTACGACCACTTTTACACAGCTGGGTATTTAATGTTCGGTTCCACCCGAACTTAGAATTTCTTACTTGTTATTTATAAGATTGCCCCCATGGTGTAGAAAAAGTTTAAAACCTCTATAGGTCATAACTCCACCACAATTTACCAACTTACCACGACCACTTTTACACAGCTTTGTATTTAATGTTCGGTCCCACCCGAACATAGACTTTCTTACTTGTTATTTATAAGATTGCCCACATGGTAGTAGAAAAAGTTTAAAGCCTCCATAGGTCATAACTCCATAACAATTTACTTATTTACCACGACCACTTTACATAGCTGGGTATTTAATGTTCGGTTCCACCCGAACATAGACTTTCTTACTTGTTATTTATAAGATTGCCCACATGGTAGTAGAAAAAGTTTAAAACCTCTATAGGTCATAACTCCACCACAATTTACCAACTTACCACGACCACTTTTACACAGCTTTGTATTTAATGTTCGGTCCCACCCGAACATAGACTTTCTTACTTGTTATTTATAAGATTGCCCACATGGTAGTAGAAAAAGTTTAAAGCCTCATTAGGTCATAACTCCATAACAATTTACTTATTTACCACGACCACTTTTACACAGCTGGGTATTTAATGTTCGGTCCCATCCGAACATAGACTTTCTTACTTGTTATTTAGAAGATTGCCCACATGGTAGTAGAAAAAGTTTAAAGCCTCCATACGTCATAACTCCACAACAATTTACCTATTTACCACGACCACTTTTACACAGCTGGGTATTTAATGTTCGGTTCCACCCGAACTTAGAATTTCTTGTTATTTATAAGATTTCCCACATGGTGTAGAAAAAGTTTAAAACCTCTATAGGTCATAACTCCACCACAATTTACAAACTTACCACGACCACTGTTACACAACTTTGTATTTAATGTTCGGTCCCACCCGAACATAGACTTTCTTACTTGTTATTTATAAGATTGCCCACATGGTAGTAGAAAAAGTTTAAAACCTCTACAGGTCATAACTCCACCACAATTTACCAACTTACCACGACCACTTTTACACAGCTTTGTATTTAATGTTCGGTCCCACCCGAACATAGACTTTCTTACTTGTTATTTATAAGATTGCCCACATGGTAGTAGAAAAAGTTTAAAGCCTCCATAGGTCATAACTCACAACAATTTAGCAATTTACTACGACCACTTTTACACAGCTGGGTATTTAATGTTCGGTTCCACCCGAACTTAGAATTTCTTACTTGTTATTTATAAGATTGCCCCCATGGTGTAGAAAAAGTTTAAAACCTCTATAGGTCATAACTCCACCACAATTTACCAACTTACCACGACCACTTTTACACAGCTTTGTATTTAATGTTCGGTCCCACCCGAACATAGACTTTCTTACTTGTTATTTATAAGATTGCCCACATGGTAGTAGAAAAAGTTTAAAGCCTCCATAGGTCATAACTCCACAACAATTTAGCAATTTACTACGACCACTTTTACACAGCTGGGTATTTAATGTTCGGTTCCACCCAAACTTAGAATTTCTTACTTGTTATTTATAAGATTGCCCACATGGTGTAGAAAAAGTTTAAAACCTCTACAGGTCATAACTCCACCACAATTTACACATGGTAGTAGAAAAAGTTTAAAGCCTCCATAAGTCATAACTCCACAACAATTTACCTATTTACCACGACCACTTTTACACAGCTGGGTATTTAATGTTCGGTCCCATCCGAACATAGACTTTCTTACTTGTTATTTATAAGATTGCCCACATTGTAGTAGAAAAAGTTTAGGTCATAACTCCACAACAATTTACCTATTTACCACGACCACTTTTACACAGCTGGGTATTTAATGTTCGGTCCCATCCGAACATAGACTTTCTTACTTGTTATTTATAAGATTGCCCACATGGTAGTAGAAAAAGTTTAGGTCATAACTCCATACCAATTTATCAACTTACCACGACCACTTTTACACAGCTGGGTATTTAATGTTCGGTTCCACCCGAACATAGAATTTCTTACTTGTTATTTATAAGATTGCCCACATGGTGTAGAAAAAGTTTAAAACCTCTATAGGTCATAACTCCACCACAATTTACCAACTTACCACGACCACTTTTACACAGCTTTGTATTTAATGTTCGGTCCCACCCGAACATAGACTTTCTTACTTGTTATTTATAAGATTGCCCACAAGGTAGTAGAAAAAGTTTAAAGCCTCCATAGGTCATAACTCCACAACAATTTACCTATTTACCACGACCACTTTTACACAGCTGGGTATTTAATGTTCGGTTCCACCCGAACTTAGACTTCCTTACTTATTATTTATAAGATTGCCCACATGGTGTAGAAAAAGTTTAAAACCTCTATAGGTCATAACTCCACCACAATTTACCAACTTACCACGACCACTGTTACACAGCTGGGTATTTAATGTTCGGTCCCAACCGAACATAGACTTTCTTACTTGTTATTTATAAGATTGCCCACATGGTAGTAGAAAAATTTTAAAGCCTCCATAGGTCATAACTCCACAACAATTTACCTATTTACCACGACCTCTTTTACATAGCTGGGTATTTAATGTTCGGTTCCACCGGAACTTAGAATTTCTTACTTGTTACTTATAAGATTGCCCACATGGTGTAGAAAAAGTTTAAAACCTCTATAGGTCATAACTCCACCACAATTTACCAACTTACCACGACCACTGTTAAACAGCTTTGTATTTAATGTTCGGTCCCACCTGAACATAGACTTTCTTACTTGTTATTTATAAGATTGCCCACATGGTAGTAGAAAAAGTTTAAAGCCTCCATAGGTCATAACTCCACAACAATTTACCTATTTACCACGACCACTTTTACACAGCTGGGTATTTAATGTTCGGTCCCATCCGAACATAGACTTTCTTACTTGTTATTTATAAGATTGCCCACATGGTAGTAGAAAAAGTTTAAAGCCTCCATAGGTCATAACTCCACAACAATTTACCTATTTACCACGACCACTTTTACACAGCTGGGTATTTAATGTTCGGTTCCACCCGAACTTAGAATTTCTTACTTGTTATTTATAAGATTGCCCACATGGTGTAGGAAAAGTTTAAAACCTCTATAGGTCATAACTCCACCACAATTTACCAACTTACCACGACCACTGTTACACAGCTTTGTATTTAATGTTCGGTCACACCCGAACATAGACTTTCTTACTTGTTATTTATAAGATTGCCCACATGGAAGTAGAAAAAGTTTAAAGCCTCCATAGGTCATAACTCCACAACAATTTACCTATTTACCACGACCACTTTTACACAGCTGGGTATTTAATGTTCGGTTCCACCCGAACTTAGAATTTCTTGTTATTTATAAGATTTCCCACATGGTGTAGAAAAAGTTTAAAACCTCTATAGGTCATAACTCCACCACAATTTACAAACTTACCACGACCACTGTTACACAACTTTGTATTTAATGTTCGGTCCCACCCGAACATAGACTTTCTTACTTGTTATTTATAAGATTGCCCACATGGTAGTAGAAAAAGTTTAAAACCTCTACAGGTCATAACTCCACCACAATTTACCAACTTACCACGACCACTTTTACACAGCTTTGTATTTAATGTTCGGTCCCACCCGAACATAGACTTTCTTACTTGTTATTTATAAGATTGCCCACATGGTAGTAGAAAAAGTTTAAAGCCTCCATAGGTCATAACTCACAACAATTTAGCAATTTACTACGACCACTTTTACACAGCTGGGTATTTAATGTTCGGTTCCACCCGAACTTAGAATTTCTTACTTGTTATTTATAAGATTGCCCCCATGGTGTAGAAAAAGTTTAAAACCTCTATAGGTCATAACTCCACCACAATTTACCAACTTACCACGACCACTTTTACACAGCTTTGTATTTAATGTTCGGTCCCACCCGAACATAGACTTTCTTACTTGTTATTTATAAGATTGCCCACATGGTAGTAGAAAAAGTTTAAAGCCTCCATAGGTCATAACTCCACAACAATTTAGCAATTTACTACGACCACTTTTACACAGCTGGGTATTTAATGTTCGGTTCCACCCAAACTTAGAATTTCTTACTTGTTATTTATAAGATTGCCCACATGGTGTAGAAAAAGTTTAAAACCTCTACAGGTCATAACTCCACCACAATTTACACATGGTAGTAGAAAAAGTTTAAAGCCTCCATAAGTCATAACTCCACAACAATTTACCTATTTACCACGACCACTTTTACACAGCTGGGTATTTAATGTTCGGTCCCATCCGAACATAGACTTTCTTACTTGTTATTTATAAGATTGCCCACATGGTGTAGGAAAAGTTTAAAACCTCTATAGGTCATAACTCCACCACAATTTACCAACTTACCACGACCACTGTTACACAGCTTTGTATTTAATGTTCGGTCACACCCGAACATAGACTTTCTTACTTGTGTTTTATAAGATTGCCCACATGGAAGTAGAAAAAGTTTAAAGCCTCCATAGGTCATAACTCCACAACAATTTACCTATTTACCACGACCACTTTTACACAGCTGGGTATTTATAAGATTGCCCACATGGTAGTAGAAAAAGTTTAAAGCCTCCATAGGTCATAACTCACAACAATTTAGCAATTTACTACGACCACTTTTACACAGCTGGGTATTTAATGTTCGGTTCCACCCGAACTTAGAATTTCTTACTTGTTATTTATAAGATTGCCCCCATGGTGTAGAAAAAGTTTAAAACCTCTATAGGTCATAACTCCACCACAATTTACCAACTTACCACGACCACTTTTACACAGCTTTGTATTTAATGTTCGGTCCCACCCGAACATAGACTTTCTTACTTGTTATTTATAAGATTGCCCACATGGTAGTAGAAAAAGTTTAAAGCCTCCATAGGTCATAACTCCATAACAATTTACTTATTTACCACGACCACTTTTACATAGCTGGGTATTTAATGTTCGGTTCCACCCGAACATAGACTTTCTTACTTGTTATTTATAAGATTGCCCACATGGTAGTAGAAAAAGTTTAAAACCTCTATAGGTCATAACTCCACCACAATTTACCAACTTACCACGACCACTTTTACACAGCTTTGTATTTAATGTTCGGTCCCACCCGAACATAGACTTTCTTACTTGTTATTTATAAGATTGCCCACATGGTAGTAGAAAAAGTTTAAAGCCTCATTAGGTCATAACTCCATAACAATTTACTTATTTACCACGACCACTTTTACACAGCTGGGTATTTAATGTTCGGTCCCATCCGAACATAGACTTTCTTACTTGTTATTTAGAAGATTGCCCACATGGTAGTAGAAAAAGTTTAAAGCCTCCATACGTCATAACTCCACAACAATTTACCTATTTACCACGACCACTTTTACACAGCTGGGTATTTAATGTTCGGTTCCACCCGAACTTAGAATTTCTTGTTATTTATAAGATTTCCCACATGGTGTAGAAAAAGTTTAAAACCTCTATAGGTCATAACTCCACCACAATTTACAAACTTACCACGACCACTGTTACACAACTTTGTATTTAATGTTCGGTCCCACCCGAACATAGACTTTCTTACTTGTTATTTATAAGATTGCCCACATGGTAGTAGAAAAAGTTTAAAACCTCTACAGGTCATAACTCCACCACAATTTACCTATTTACCACGACCACTTTTACACAGCTTTGTATTTAATGTTCGGTCCCACCCGAACATAGACTTTCTTACTTGTTATTTATAAGATTGCCCACATGGTAGTAGAAAAAGTTTAAAGCCTCCATAGGTCATAACTCACAACAATTTAGCAATTTACTACGACCACTTTTACACAGCTGGGTATTTAATGTTCGGTTCCACCCGAACTTAGAATTTCTTACTTGTTATTTATAAGATTGCCCCCATGGTGTAGAAAAAGTTTAAAACCTCTATAGGTCATAACTCCACCACAATTTACCAACTTACCACGACCACTTTTACACAGCTTTGTATTTAATGTTCGGTCCCACCCGAACATAGACTTTCTTACTTGTTATTTATAAGATTGCCCACATGGTAGTAGAAAAAGTTTAAAGCCTCCATAGGTCATAACTCCACAACAATTTAGCAATTTACTACGACCACTTTTACACAGCTGGGTATTTAATGTTCGGTTCCACCCAAACTTAGAATTTCTTACTTGTTATTTATAAGATTGCCCACATGGTGTAGAAAAAGTTTAAAACCTCTACAGGTCATAACTCCACCACAATTTACACATGGTAGTAGAAAAAGTTTAAAGCCTCCATAAGTCATAACTCCACAACAATTTACCTATTTACCACGACCACTTTTACACAGCTGGGTATTTAATGTTCGGTCCCACCCGAACATAGACTTTCTTACTTGTTATTTATAAGATTGCCCACATGGTAGTAGAAAAAGTTTAGGTCATAACTCCACAACAATTTACCTATTTACCACGACCACTTTTACACAGCTGGGTATTTAATGTTCGGTCCCATCCGAACATAGACTTTCTTACTTGTTATTTATAAGATTGCCCACATGGTAGTAGAAAAAGTTTAGGTCATAACTCCATACCAATTTATCAACTTACCACGACCACTTTTACACAGCTGGGTATTTAATGTTCGGTTCCACCCGAACATAGAATTTCTTACTTGTTATTTATAAGATTGCCCACATGGTGTAGAAAAAGTTTAAAACCTCTATAGGTCATAACTCCACCACAATTTACCAACTTACCACGACCACTTTTACACAGCTTTGTATTTAATGTTCGGTCCCACCCGAACATAGACTTTCTTACTTGTTATTTATAAGATTGCCCACAAGGTAGTAGAAAAAGTTTAAAGCCTCCATAGGTCATAACTCCACAACAATTTACCTATTTACCACGACCACTTTTACACAGCTGGGTATTTAATGTTCGGTTCCACCCGAACTTAGACTTCCTTACTTATTATTTATAAGATTGCCCACATGGTGTAGAAAAAGTTTAAAACCTCTATAGGTCATAACTCCACCACAATTTACCAACTTACCACGACCACTGTTACACAGCTGGATATTTAATGTTCGGTCCCAACCGAACATAGACTTTCTTACTTGTTATTTATAAGATTGCCCACATGGTAGTAGAAAAATTTTAAAGCCTCCATAGGTCATAACTCCACAACAATTTACCTATTTACCACGACCTCTTTTACATAGCTGGGTATTTAATGTTCGGTTCCACCGGAACTTAGAATTTCTTACTTGTTACTTATAAGATTGCCCACATGGTGTAGAAAAAGTTTAAAACCTCTATAGGTCATAACTCCACCACAATTTACCAACTTACCACGACCACTGTTAAACAGCTTTGTATTTAATGTTCGGTCCCACCTGAACATAGACTTTCTTACTTGTTATTTATAAGATTGCCCACATGGTAGTAGAAAAAGTTTAAAGCCTCCATAGGTCATAACTCCACAACAATTTACCTATTTACCACGACCACTTTTACACAGCTGGGTATTTAATGTTCGGTCCCATCCGAACATAGACTTTCTTACTTGTTATTTATAAGATTGCCCACATGGTAGTAGAAAAAGTTTAAAGCCTCCATAGGTCATAACTCCACAACAATTTACCTATTTACCACGACCACTTTTACACAGCTGGGTATTTAATGTTCGGTTCCACCCGAACTTAGAATTTCTTACTTGTTATTTATAAGATTGCCCACATGGTGTAGGAAAAGTTTAAAACCTCTATAGGTCATAACTCCACCACAATTTACCAACTTACCACGACCACTGTTACACAGCTTTGTATTTAATGTTCGGTCACACCCGAACATAGACTTTCTTACTTGTTATTTATAAGATTGCCCACATGGAAGTAGAAAAAGTTTAAAGCCTCCATAGGTCATAACTCCACAACAATTTACCTATTTACCACGACCACTTTTACACAGCTGGGTATTTAATGTTCGGTTCCACCCGAACTTAGAATTTCTTGTTATTTATAAGATTTCCCACATGGTGTAGAAAAAGTTTAAAACCTCTATAGGTCATAACTCCACCACAATTTACAAACTTACCACGACCACTGTTACACAACTTTGTATTTAATGTTCGGTCCCACCCGAACATAGACTTTCTTACTTGTTATTTATAAGATTGCCCACATGGTAGTAGAAAAAGTTTAAAACCTCTACAGGTCATAACTCCACCACAATTTACCAACTTACCACGACCACTTTTACACAGCTTTGTATTTAATGTTCGGTCCCACCCGAACATAGACTTTCTTACTTGTTATTTATAAGATTGCCCACATGGTAGTAGAAAAAGTTTAAAGCCTCCATAGGTCATAACTCACAACAATTTAGCAATTTACTACGACCACTTTTACACAGCTGGGTATTTAATGTTCGGTTCCACCCGAACTTAGAATTTCTTACTTGTTATTTATAAGATTGCCCCCATGGTGTAGAAAAAGTTTAAAACCTCTATAGGTCATAACTCCACCACAATTTACCAACTTACCACGACCACTTTTACACAGCTTTGTATTTAATGTTCGGTCCCACCCGAACATAGACTTTCTTACTTGTTATTTATAAGATTGCCCACATGGTAGTAGAAAAAGTTTAAAGCCTCCATAGGTCATAACTCCACAACAATTTAGCAATTTACTACGACCACTTTTACACAGCTGGGTATTTAATGTTCGGTTCCACCCAAACTTAGAATTTCTTACTTGTTATTTATAAGATTGCCCACATGGTGTAGAAAAAGTTTAAAACCTCTACAGGTCATAACTCCACCACAATTTACACATGGTAGTAGAAAAAGTTTAAAGCCTCCATAAGTCATAACTCCACAACAATTTACCTATTTACCACGACCACTTTTACACAGCTGGGTATTTAATGTTCGGTCCCATCCGAACATAGACTTTCTTACTTGTTATTTATAAGATTGCCCACATGGTAGTAGAAAAAGTTTAGGTCATAACTCCACAACAATTTACCTATTTACCACGACCACTTTTACACAGCTGGGTATTTAATGTTCGGTCCCATCCGAACATAGACTTTCTTACTTGTTATTTATAAGATTGCCCACATGGTAGTAGAAAAAGTTTAGGTCATAACTCCATACCAATTTATCAACTTACCACGACCACTTTTACACAGCTGGGTATTTAATGTTCGGTTCCACCCGAACATAGAATTTCTTACTTGTTATTTATAAGATTGCCCACATGGTGTAGAAAAAGTTTAAAACCTCTATAGGTCATAACTCCACCACAATTTACCAACTTACCACGACCACTTTTACACAGCTTTGTATTTAATGTTCGGTCCCACCCGAACATAGACTTTCTTACTTGTTATTTATAAGATTGCCCACAAGGTAGTAGAAAAAGTTTAAAGCCTCCATAGGTCATAACTCCACAACAATTTACCTATTTACCACGACCACTTTTACACAGCTGGGTATTTAATGTTCGGTTCCACCCGAACTTAGACTTCCTTACTTATTATTTATAAGATTGCCCACATGGTGTAGAAAAAGTTTAAAACCTCTATAGGTCATAACTCCACCACAATTTACCAACTTACCACGACCACTGTTACACAGCTGGGTATTTAATGTTCGGTTCCACCCGAACTTAGAATTTCTTACTTGTTATTTATAAGATTGCCCACATGGTGTAGGAAAAGTTTAAAACCTCTATAGGTCATAACTCCACCACAATTTACCAACTTACCACGACCACTGTTACACAGCTTTGTATTTAATGTTCGGTCACACCCGAACATAGACTTTCTTACTTGTTATTTATAAGATTGCCCACATGGAAGTAGAAAAAGTTTAAAGCCTCCATAGGTCATAACTCCACAACAATTTACCTATTTACCACGACCACTTTTACACAGCTGGGTATTTAATGTTCGGTTCCACCCGAACTTAGAATTTCTTGTTATTTATAAGATTTCCCACATGGTGTAGAAAAAGTTTAAAACCTCTATAGGTCATAACTCCACCACAATTTACAAACTTACCACGACCACTGTTACACAACTTTGTATTTAATGTTCGGTCCCACCCGAACATAGACTTTCTTACTTGTTATTTATAAGATTGCCCACATGGTAGTTGAAAAAGTTTAAAACCTCTACAGGTCATAACTCCACCACAATTTACCAACTTACCACGACCACTTTTACACAGCTTTGTATTTAATGTTCGGTCCCACCCGAACATAGACTTTCTTACTTGTTATTTATAAGATTGCCCACATGGTAGTAGAAAAAGTTTAAAGCCTCCATAGGTCATAACTCACAAAAATTTAGCAATTTACTACGACCACTTTTACACAGCTGGGTATTTAATGTTCGGTTCCACCCGAACTTAGAATTTCTTACTTGTTATTTATAAGATTGCCCCCATGGTGTAGAAAAAGTTTAAAACCTCTATAGGTCATAACTCCACCACAATTTACCAACTTACCACGACCACTTTTACACAGCTTTGTATTTAATGTTCGGTCCCACCCGAACATAGACTTTCTTACTTGTTATTTATAAGATTGCCCACATGGTAGTAGAAAAAGTTTAAAGCCTCCATAGGTCATAACTCCATAACAATTTACTTATTTACCACGACCACTTTTACATAGCTGGGTATTTAATGTTCGGTTCCACCCGAACATAGACTTTCTTACTTGTTATTTATAAGATTGCCCACATGGTAGTAGAAAAAGTTTAAAACCTCTATAGGTCATAACTCCACCACAATTTACCAACTTACCACGACCACTTTTACACAGCTTTGTATTTAATGTTCGGTCCCACCCGAACATAGACTTTCTTACTTGTTATTTATAAGATTGCCCACATGGTAGTAGAAAAAGTTTAAAGCCTCCATAGGTCATAACTCCATAACAATTTACTTATTTACCACGACCACTTTTACACAGCTGGGTAGTAGAAAAAGTTTAAAGCCTCCATAGGTCATAACTCCACAACAATTTAGCAATTTACTACGACCACTTTTACACAGCTGGGTATTTAATGTTCGGTTCCACCCAAACTTAGAATTTCTTACTTGTTATTTATAAGATTGCCCACATGGTGTAGAAAAAGTTTAAAACCTCTACAGGTCATAACTCCACCACAATTTACCAACTTACCACGACCACTTTTACACAGCTTTGTATTTAATGTTCGGTCCCACCCGAACATAGACTTTCTTACTTGTTATTTAGAAGATTGCCCACATAGTAGTAGAAAAAGTT
This sequence comes from Merzomyia westermanni, assembly GCA_949987695.1. NCBI lineage: Eukaryota > Metazoa > Arthropoda > Insecta > Diptera > Tephritidae > Merzomyia > Merzomyia westermanni. Next base: position 92,913,921 of record OX465290.1, on the reverse strand, counting down.
TAAAGCCTCCATAGGTCATAACTCCACAACAATTTACCTGTTTACCACGACCACTTTTACACAGCTGGGTATTTAATGTTCGGTTCCACCCGAAGTTAGACTTTCTTACTTGTTATTTATAAGATTGCACACATGGTGTAGAAAAAGTTTAAAACCTCTATAGGTCTTACTCCACAACAATTTACCTATTTACCACGACCTCTTTTACATAGCTGGGTATTTAATGTTCGGTTCCACCCGAACATAGACTTTCTTACTTGTTATTTATAAGATTGCCCACATGGTAGTAGAAAAAGTTTAAAGCCTCCATAGGTCATAACTCCAAAACAATTTACCTATTTACCACGACCACTTTTACACAGCTGGGTATTTAATGTTCGGTCCCATCCGAACATAGACTTTCTTACTTGTTATTTATAAGATTGCCCACATGGTAGTAGAAAAAGTTTAAAGCCTCCATACGTCATAACTCCATAACAATTTACTTATTTACCACGACCACTTTTACACAGCTGGGTATTTAATGTTCGGTCCCATCCGAACATAGACTTTCTTACTTGTTATTTAGAAGATTGCCCACATGGTAGTAGAAAAAGTTTAAAGCCTCCATACGTCATAACTCCACAACAATTTACCTATTTACCACGACCACTTTTACACAGCTGGGTATTTAATGTTCGGTCCCATCCGAACATAGACTTTCTTACTTGTTATTTATAAGATTGCCCACATGGTAGTAGAAAAAGTTTAAAGCCTCCATAGGTCATAACTCCATAACAATTTACTTATTTACCACGACCACTTTTACATAGCTGGGTATTTAATGTTCGGTTCCACCCGAACATAGACTTTCTTACTTGTTATTTATAAGATTGCCCACATGGTAGTAGAAAAAGTTTAGGTCATAACTCCACAACAATTTACCTATTTACCACGACCACTTTTACACAGCTGGGTATTTAATGTTCGGTCCCATCCGAACATAGACTTTCTTACTTGTTATTTATAAGATTGCCCACATGGTAGTAGAAAAAGTTTAGGTCATAACTCCATAACAATTTATCAACTTACCACGACCACTTTTACACAGCTGGGTATTTAATGTTCGGTTCCACCCGAACATAGAATTTCTTACTTGTTATTTATAAGATTGCCCACATGGTGTAGAAAAAGTTTAAAACCTCTATAGGTCATAACTCCACCACAATTTACCAACTTACCACGACCACTTTTACACAGCTTTGTATTTAATGTTCGGTCCCACCCGAACATAGACTTTCTTACTTGTTATTTATAAGATTGCCCACATGGTAGTAGAAAAAGTTTAAAGCCTCCATAGGTCATAACTCCACAACAATTTACCTATTTACCACGACCACTTTTACACAGCTGGGTATTTAATGTTCGGTTCCACCCGAACTTAGACTTCCTTACTTATTATTTATAAGATTGCCCACATGGTGTAGAAAAAGTTTAAAACCTCTATAGGTCATAACTCCACCACAATTTACCAACTTACCACGACCACTGTTACACAGCTGGGTATTTAATGTTCGGTCCCATCCGAACATAGACTTTCTTACTTGTTATTTATAAGATTGCCCACATGGTAGTAGAAAAATTTTAAAGCCTCCATAGGTCATAACTCCACAACAATTTACCTATTTACCACGACCTAGAATTTCTTACTTGTTATTTATAAGATTGCCCACATGGTGTAGAAAAAGTTTAAAACCTCTATAGGTCATAACTCCACCACAATTTACCAACTTACCACGACCACTGTTACACAGCTTTGTATTTAATGTTCGGTCCCACCTGAACATAGACTTTCTTACTTGTTATTTATAAGATTGCCCACATGGTAGTAGAAAAAGTTTAAAGCCTCCATAGGTCATAACTCCACAACAATTTACCTATTTACCACGACCACTTTTACACAGCTGGGTATTTAATGTTCGGTCCCATCCGAACATAGACTTTCTTACTTGTTATTTATAAGATTGCCCACATGGTAGTAGAAAAAGTTTAAAGCCTCCATAGGTCATAACTCCACAACAATTTACCTATTTACCACGACCACTTTTACACAGCTGGGTATTTAATGTTCGGTTCCACCCGAACTTAGAATTTCTTACTTGTTATTTATAAGATTGCCCACATGGTGTAGAAAAAGTTTAAAACCTCTATAGGTCATAACTCCACCACAATTTACCAACTTACCACGACCACTGTTACACAGCTTTGTATTTAATGTTCGGTCACACCCGAACATAGACTTTCTTACTTGTTATTTATAAGATTGCCCACATGGTAGTAGAAAAAGTTTAAAGCCTCCATAGGTCATAACTCCACAACAATTTACCTATTTACCACGACCACTTTTACACAGCTGGGTATTTAATGTTCGGTTCCACCCGAACTTAGAATTTCTTGTTATTTATAAGATTTCCCACATGGTGTAGAAAAAGTTTAAAACCTCTATAGGTCATAACTCCACCACAATTTACAAACTTACCACGACCACTGTTACACAGCTTTGTATTTAATGTTCGGTCCCACCCGAACATAGACTTTCTTACTTGTTATTTATAAGATTGCCCACATGGTGTAGAAAAAGTTTAAAACCTCTATAGGTCATAACTCCACCACAATTTACCAACTTACCACGACCACTTTTACACAGCTTTGTATTTAATGTTCGGTCCCACCCGAACATAGACTTTCTTACTTGTTATTTATAAGATTGCCCACATGGTAGTAGAAAAAGTTTAAAGCCTCCATAGGTCATAACTCCACAACAATTTAGCAATTTACTACGACCACTTTTACACAGCTGGGTATTTAATGTTCGGTTCCACCCAAACTTAGAATTTCTTACTTGTTATTTATAAGATTGCCCACATGGTGTAGAAAAAGTTTAAAACCTCTACAGGTCATAACTCCACCACAATTTACCAACTTACCACGACCACTTTTACACAGCTTTGTATTTAATGTTCGGTCCCACCCGAACATAGACTTTCTTACTTGTTATTTAGAAGATTGCCCACATGGTAGTAGAAAAAGTTTAAAGCCTCCATACGTCATAACTCCACAACAATTTACCTATTTACCACGACCACTTTTACACAGCTGGGTATTTAATGTTCGGTTCCACCCGAAGTTAGACTTTCTTACTTGTTATTTATAAGATTGCCCACATGGTGTAGAAAAAGTTTAAAACCTCTATAGGTCATAACTCCACCACAATTTACCAACTTACCACGACCACTTTTACACAGCTTTGTATTTAATGTTCGGTTCCACCCGAACATAGACTTTCTTACTTGTTATTTATAAGATTGCCCACATGGTAGTAGAAAAAGTTTAAAGCCTCCATAGGTCATAACTCCACAACAATTTAGCAATTTACTACGACCACTTTTACACAGCTGGGTATTTAATGTTCGGTCCCATCCGAACATAGACTTTCTTACTTGTTATTTATAAGATTGCCCACATGGTGTAGAAAAAGTTTAAAACCTCTATAGGTCATAACTCCACCAAAATTTACCAACTTACCACGACCACTGTTACACAGCTTTGTATTTAATGTTCGGTCCCACCTGAACATAGACTTTCTTACTTGTTATTTATAAGATTGCCCAGATGGTAGTAGAAAAAGTTTAAAGCCTCCATAGGTCATAACTCCACAACAATTTACCTATTTACCACGACCACTTTTACACAGCTGGGTATTTAATGTTCGGTCCCATCCGAACATAGACTTTCTTACTTGTTATTTATAAGATTGCCCACATGGTAGTAGAAAAAGTTTAAAGCCTCCATAGGTCATAACTCCACAACAATTTACCTATTTACCACGACCACTTTTACACAGCTGGGTATTTAATGGTCGGTTCCACCCGAACTTAGAATTTCTTACTTGTTATTTATAAGATTGCCCACATGGTGTAGAAAAAGTTTAAAACCTCAATAGGTCATAACTCCACCACAATTTACAAACTTACCACGACCACTGTTACACAGCTTTGCATTTAATGTTCGGTCCCACCAGAACATAGACTTTTTTACTTGTTATTTTTTAGATTGCCCACATGGTAGTAGAAAAAGTTTAAAACCTCTATATGTCATAACTCCACAACAATTTACCTATTTACCACGACCTCTTTTACATAGCTGGGTATTTCATGTTCGGTTCCACCCGAAGTTAGACTTTCTTACTTGTTATTTATAAGATTGCCACATGGTAGTAGAAAAAGTTTAGGTCATAACTCCACAAAAATTTACCAACTTACCACGACCACTTTTACACAGCTGGATATTTAATGTTCGGTCCCATCCGAACATAGACTTTCTTACTTGTTATTTATAAGATTGCCCACATGGTAGTAGAAAAAGTTTAAAACCTCCATAGGTCATAACTCCACAACAATTTAGCAATTTACTACGACCACTTTTACACAGCTGGGTATTTAATGTTCGGTCCCATCCGAACATAGACTTTCTTACTTGTTATTTATAAGATTGCCCACATGGTAGTAGTAAAAGTTTAAAGCCTCCATAGGTCATAACTCCACAACAATTTAGCAATTTACTACGACCACTTTTACACAGCTGGGTATTTAATGTTCGGTTCCACCCAAACTTAGAATTTCTTACTTGTTATTTATAAGATTGCCCACATGGTGTAGAAAAAGTTTAAAACCTCTACAGGTCATAACTCCACCACAATTTACCAACTTACCACGACCACTGTTACACAGCTTTGTATTTAATGTTCGGTCCCACCCGAACATAGACTTTCTTACTTGTTATTTATAAGATTGCCCACGTGGTAGTAGAAAAAGTTTAAAGCCTCCATAGGTCATAACTCCACAACAATTTAGCAATTTACTACGACCACTTTTACACAGCTGGGTATTTAATGTTCGGTCCCATCCGAACATAGACTTTCTTACTTGTTATTTATAAGATTGCCCACATGGTAGTAGTAAAAGTTTAAAGCCTCCATAGGTCATAACTCCACAACAATTTAGCAATTTACTACGACCACTTTTACACAGCTGGGTATTTAATGTTCGGTTCCACCCAAACTTAGAATTTCTTACTTGTTATTTATAAGATTGCCCACATGGTGTAGAAAAAGTTTAAAACCTCTACAGGTCATAACTCCACCACAATTTACCAACTTACCACGACCACTGTTACACAGCTTTGTATTTAATGTTCGGTCCCACCCGAACATAGACTTTCTTACTTGTTATTTATAAGATTGCCCACGTGGTAGTAGAAAAAGTTTAAAGCCTCCATAGGTCATAACTCCACAACAATTTAGCAATTTACTACGACCACTTTTACACAGCTGGGTATTTAATGTTCGGTCCCATCCGAACATAGACTTTCTTACTTGTTATTTATAAGATTGCCCACATGGTAGTAGTAAAAGTTTAAAGCCTCCATAGGTCATAACTCCACAACAATTTAGCAATTTACTACTACCACTTTTACACAGCTGGGTATTTAATGTTCGGTCCGATCCGAACATAGACTTTCTTACTTGTTATTTATAAGATTGCCCACATGGTGTAGAAAAAGTTTAAAACCTCTATAGGTCATAACTCCACCACAATTTACCAACTTACCACGACCACTGTTACACAGCTTTGTATTTAATGTTCGGTCACACCCGAACATAGACTTTCTTACTTGTTATTTATAAGATTGCCCACATGGTAGTAGAAAAAGTTTAAAGCCTCCATAGGTCATAACTCCACAACAATTTACCTATTTACCACGACCACTTTTACACAGCTGGGTATTTAATGTTCGGTTCCACCCGAACTTAGAATTTCTTGTTATTTATAAGATTTCCCACATGGTGTAGAAAAAGTTTAAAACCTCTATAGGTCATAACTCCACCACAATTTACCAACTTACCACGACCACTGTTACACAGCTTTGTATTTAATGTTCGGTCCCACCTGAACATAGACTTTCTTACTTGTTATTTATAAGATTGCCCAGATGGTAGTAGAAAAAGTTTAAAGCCTCCATAGGTCATAACTCCACAACAATTTACCTATTTACCACGACCACTTTTACACAGCTGGGTATTTAATGTTCGGTCCCATCCGAACATAGACTTTCTAACTTGTTATTTATAAGATTGCCCATATGGTAGTAGAAAAAGTTTAAAGCCTCCATAGGTCATAACTCCACAACAATTTACCTATTTACCACGACCACTTTTACACAGCTGGGTATTTAATGGTCGGTTCCACCCGAACATAGACTTTCTTACTTGTTATTTATAAGATTGCCCAGATGGTAGTAGAACAAGTTTAAAGCCTCCATAGGTCATAACTCCACAACAATTTACCTATTTACCACGACCACTTTTACACAGCTGGGTATTTAATGTTCGGTCCCATCCGAACATAGACTTTCTAACTTGTTATTTATAAGATTGCCCACATGGTAGTAGAAAAAGTTTAAAACCTCTATAGGCCATAACTCCACAACAATTTACCTATTTACCACGACCTCTTTTACATAGCTGGGTATTTCATGTTCGGTTCCACCCGAAGTTAGACTTTCTTACTTGTTATTTATAAGATTGCCACATGGTAGTAGAAAAAGTTTAGGTCATAACTCCACAACAATTTACCAACTTACCACGACCACTTTTACACAGCTGGGTATTTAATGTTCGGTCCCATCCGAACATAGACTTTCTTACTTGTTATTTATAAGATTGCCCACATGGTAGTAGTAAAAGTTTAAAGCCTCCATAGGTCATAACTCCACAACAATTTAGCAATTTACTACTACCACTTTTACACAGCTGGGTATTTAATGTTCGGTCCGATCCGAACATAGACTTTCTTACTTGTTATTTATAAGATTGCCCACATGGTGTAGAAAAAGTTTAAAACCTCTATCGGTCATAACTCCACCACAATTTACCAACTTACCACGACCACTGTTACACAGCTTTGTATTCAATGTTCGGTCCCACCCGAACATAGACTTTCTTACTTGTTATTTATAAGATTGCCCACATGGTAGTAGAAAAAGTTTAAAGCCTCCATAGGTCATAACTCCACAACAATTTAGCAATTTACTACGACCACTTTTACACAGCTGGGTATTTAATGTTCGGTTCCACCCGAACTTAGAATTTCTTACTTGTTATTTATAAGATTGCCCACATGGTGTAGAAAAAGTTTAAAACCTCTATAGGTCATAACTCCACAACAATTTAGCAATTTACTACGACCACTTTTACACAGCTGGGTATTTAATGTTCGGTCTCACCCGAACATAGACTTTCTTACTTGTTATTTATAAGATTGCCCACATGGTAGTAGAAAAAGTTTAAAGCCTCCATAGGTCATAACTCCACAACAATTTACCTATTTACCACGACCACTTTTACACAGCTGGGTATTTAATGTTCATTTCCACCCGAACTTAGACTTCCTTACTTATCATTTATAAGATTGCCCACATGGTAGTAGAAAAAGTTTAAAGCCTCCATAGGTCATAACTCCACAACAATTTAGCAATTTACTACGACCACTTTTACACAGCTGGGTATTTAATGTTCGGTCCCATCCGAACATAGACTTTCTTACTTGTTATTTATAAGATTGCCCACATGGTGTAGAAAAAGTTTAAAACCTCTCTAGGTCATAACTCCACCACAATTTACCAACTCACCACGACCACTTTTACACAGCTGGGTATTTAATGTTCGGTCCCATCCGAACATAGACTTTCTTATTTGTTATTTATAAGATTGCCCACATGGTAGTAGTAAAAGTGTAAAGCCTCCATAGGTCATAACTCCACAACAATTTAGCAATTTACTACGACCACTTTTACACAGCTGGGTATTTAATGTTCGGTCCGATCCGAACATAGACTTTCTTACTTGTTATTTATAAGATTGCCCACATGGTGTAGAAAAAGTTTAAAACCTCTATAGGTCATAACTCCACCACAATTTACCAACTTACCACGACCACTGTTACACAGCTTTGTATTTAATGTTCGGTCCCACCCGAACATAGACTTTCTTACTTGTTATTTATAAGATTGCCCACATGGTAGTAGAAAAAGTTTAAAGCCTCCATAGGTCATAACTCCACAACAATTTAGCAATTTACTACGACCACTTTTACACAGCTGGGTATTTAATGTTCGGTCCCATCCGAACATAGACTTTCTTACTTGTCATTTATAAGATTGCCCACATGGTGTAGAAAAAGTTTAAAACCTCTATAGGTCATAACTCCACCACAATTTACCAACTTACCACGACCACTGTTACACAGCTTTGTATTTAATGTTCGGTCCCACCCGAACATAGACTTTCTTACTTGTTATTTATAAGATTGCCCACATGGTAGTAGAAAAAGTTTAAAGCCGCCATAGGTCATAACTCCACAACAATTTAGCAATTTACTACGACCACTTTTACACAGCTGGGTATTTAATGTTCGGTCCCATCCGAACATAGACTTTCTTACTTGTTATTTATAAGATTGCCCACATGGTGTAGAAAAAGTTTAAAACCTCTCTAGGTCATAACTCCACCACAATTTACCAACTTACCACGACCACTTTTACACAGCTGGGTATTTAATGTTCGGTCCCATCAGAACATAGACTTTCTTACTTGTTATTTATAAGATTGCCCACATGGTGTAGAAAAAGTTTAAAACCTCTATAGGTCATAACTCCACCACAATTTACCAACTTACCACGACCACTTTTACACAGCTGGGTATTTAATGTTCGGTCCCATCCGAACATAGACTTTCTTACTTGTTATTTATAAGATTGCCCACATGGTAGTAGTAAAAGTTTAAAGCCTCCATAGGTCATAACTCCACAACAATTTAGCAATTTACTACGACCACTGTTACATAGCTGGGTATTTAATGTTCGGTCCGATCCGAACATAGACCTTCTTACTTGTTATTTATAAGATTGCCCACATGGTGTAGAAAAAGTTTAAAACCTCTATAGGTCATAACTCCACAACAATTTAGCAATTTACTACGACCACTGTTACATAGCTGGGTATTTAATGTTCGGTCCGATCCGAACATAGACCTTCTTACTTGTTATTTATAAGATTGCCCACATGGTGTAGAAAAAGTTTAAAACCTCTATAGGTCATAACTCCACCACAATTTACCAACTTACCACGACCACTGTTACACAGCTTTGTATTTAATGTTCGGTCCCACCCGAACATAGACTTTCTTACTTGTTATTTATAAGATTGCCCACATGGTAGTAGAAAAAGTTTAAAGCCTCCATAGGTCATAACTCCACAACAATTTAGCAATTTACTACGACCCCTTTTACACAGCTGGGTATTTAACGTTCGGTTCCACCCGAACTTAGAATTTCTTACTTGTTATTTATAAGATTGCCCACATGGTGTAGAAAAAGTTTAAAACCTCTATAGGTCATAACTCCACCACAATTTACCAACTTACCACGACCACTTTTACACAGCTGTGTATTTAAAGTTCGGTTCCACCCGAACTTAGACTTCCTTACTTATTATTTATAAGATTGCCCACATGGTAGTAGAAAAAGTTTAAAGCCTCCATAGGTCATAACTCCACAACAATTTAGCAATTTACTACGACCACTTTTACACAGCTGGGTATTTAATGTTCGGTCCCATCCGAACATAGACTTTCTTACTTGTTATTTATAAGATTGCTCACATGGTGTAGAAAAAGTTTAAAACCTCTATAGGTCATAACTCCACCACAATTTACCAACTTACCACGACCACTTTTACACAGCTGGGTATTTAATGTTCGGTCCCATCCGAACATAGACTTTCTTACTTGTTATTTATAAGATTTCCCACATGGTAGTAGTAAAAGTTTAAAGCCTCCATAGGTCATAACTCCACAACAATTTAGCAATTTACTACGACCACTTTTACACAGCTGGGTATTTAATGTTCGGTCCGATCCGAACATAGACTTTCTTACTTGTTATTTATAAGATTGCCCACATGGTGTAGAAAAAGTTTAAAACCTCTATAGGTCATAGCTCCACCACAATTTACCAACTTACCACGACCACTTTTACACAGCTTTGTATTTAATGTTCGGTTCCACCCGAACATAGACTTTCTTACTTGTTCTTTATAAGATTGCCCACATGGTAGTAGAAAAAGTTTAAAGCCTCCATAGGTCATAACTCCACAACAATTTACCTATTTACCACGACCACTTTTACACAGCTGGGTATTTAATGTTCGGTTCCACCCGAACTTAGAATTTCTTACTTGTTATTTATAAGATTGCCCACATGGTGTAGAAAAAGTTTAAAACCTCTATAGGTCATAACTCCACCACAATTTACAAACTTACCACGACCACTGTTACACAGCTTTGTATTTAATGTTCGGTCCCACCCGAACATAGACTTTCTTACTTGTTATTTATAAGATTGCCCACATGGTAGTAGAAAAAGTTTAAAGCCTCCATAGGTCATAACTCCACAACAATTTAGCAATTTACTACGACCACTTTTACACAGCTTGGTATTTAATGTTCGGTCCGATTCGAACATAGACTTTCTTACTTGTTATTTATAAGATTGCCCACATGGTGTAGAAAAAGTTTAAAACCTCTATAGGTCATAACTCCACCACAATTTACCAACTTACCACGACCACTGTTACCCAGCTTTGTGTTTAATGTTCGGTCCCACCCGAACATAGACTTTCTTACTTGTTATTTATAAGATTGCCCACATGGTAGTAGAAAAAGTTTAAAGCCTCCATAGGTCATAACTCCACAACAATTTAGCAATTTACTACGACCACTTTTACACAGCTTGGTATTTAATGTTCGGTCCGATTCGAACATAGACTTTCTTACTTGTTATTTATAAGATTGCCCACATGGTAGTAGTACAAGTTTAAAGCCTCCATAGGTCATAACTCCACAACAATTTAGCAATTTACTACGACCACTTTTACACAGCTTGGTATTTAATGTTCGGTCCGATTCGAACATAGACTTTCTTACTTGTTATTTATAAGATTGCCCACATGGTGTAGAAAAAGTTTAAAACCTCTATAGGTCATAACTCCACCACAATTTACCAACTTACCACGACCACTGTTACCCAGCTTTGTGTTTAATGTTCGGTCCCACCCGAACATAGACTTTCTTACTTGTTATTTATAAGATTGCCCACATGGTAGTAGAAAAAGTTTAAAGCCTCCATAGGTCATAACTCCACAACAATTTAGCAATTTACTACGACCACTTTTACACAGCTGGGTATTTAATGTTCGGTTCCACCCGAACTTAGAATTTCTTACTTGTTATTTATAAGATTGCCCACATGGTGTAGAAAAAGTTTAAAACCTCTATAGGTCATAACTCCACCACAATTTACAAACTTACCACGACCACTGTTACACAGCTTTGTATTTAATGTTCGGTCCCACCCGAACATAGACTTTCTTACTTGTTCTTTATAAGATTGCCCACATGGTAGTAGAAAAAGTTTAAAGCCTCCATAGGTCATAACTCCACAACAATTTACCTATTTACCACGACCACTTTTACACAGCTGGGTATTTAATGTTCGGTTCCACCCGAACTTAGAATTTCTTACTTGTTATTTATAAGATTGCCCACATGGTGTAGAAAAAGTTTAAAACCTCTATAGGTCATAACTCCACCACAATTTACAAACTTACCACGACCACTGTTACACAGCTTTGTATTTAATGTTCGGTCCCACCCGAACATAGACTTTCTTACTTGTTATTTATAAGATTGCCCACATGGTAGTAGAAAAAGTTGAAAACCTCTATAGGTCATAACTCCACCACAATTTACCAACTTACCACGACCACTTTTACACAGCTTTGTATTTAATGTTCGGTCCCACCCGAACATAGACTTTCTTACTTGTTATTTATAAGATTGCCCACATGGTAGTAGAAAAAGTTTAAAGCCTCCATAGGTCATAACTCCACAACAATTTAGCAATTTACTACGACCACTTTTACACAGCTGGGTATTTAATGTTCGGTCTGATCTGAACATAGACTTTCTTACTTGTTATTTATAAGATTGCCCACATGGTGTAGAAAAAGTTTAAAACCTCTATAGGTCATAACTCCACCACAATTTACCAACTTACCACGACCACTGTTACACAGCTTTGTATTTAATGTGCGGTCCCACCCGAACATATACTTTCTTACTTGTTATTTATAAGATTGCCCACATGGTAGTAGAAAAAGTTTAAAGCCTCCATAGGTCATAACTCCACAACAATTTAGCAATTTACTACGACCACTTTTACACAGCTGGGTATTTAATGTTCGGTTCCACCCGAACTTAGAATTTCTTACTTGTTATTTATAAGATTGCCCACATGGTGTAGAAAAAGTTTAAAACCTCTATAGGTCATAACTCCACCACAATTTACAAACTTACCACGACCACTGTTACACAGCTTTGTATTTAATGTTCGGTCCCACCCGAACATAGACTTTCTTACTTGTTATTTATAAGATTGCCCACATGGTAGTAGAAAAAGTTGAAAACCTCTATAGGTCATAACTCCACCACAATTTACCAACTTACCACGACCACTTTTACACAGCTTTGTATTTAATGTTCGGTCCCACCCGAACATAGACTTTCTTACTTGTTATTTATAAGATTGCCCACATGGTAGTAGAAAAAGTTTAAAGCCTCCATAGGTCATAACTCCACAACAATTTAGCAATTTACTACGACCACTTTTACACAGCTGGGTATTTAATGTTCGGTCTGATCTGAACATAGACTTTCTTACTTGTTATTTATAAGATTGCCCACATGGTGTAGAAAAAGTTTAAAACCTCTATAGGTCATAACTCCACCACAATTTACCAACTTACCACGACCACTGTTACACAGCTTTGTATTTAATGTTCGGTCCCACCCGAACATAGACTTTCTTACTTGTTATTTATAAGATTGCCCACATGGTGTAGAAAAAGTTTAAAACCTCTATAGGTCATAACTCCACCACAATTTACCAACTTCCCACGACCACTGTTACACAGCTTTGTATTTAATGTTCGGTCCCACCCGAACATAGACTTTCTTACTTGTTATTTATAAGATTGCCCACATGGTGTAGAAAAAGTTTAAAACCTCTATAGGTCATAACTCCACCACAATTTACCAACTTCCCACGACCACTGTTACACAGCTTTGTATTTAATGTTCGGTCCCACCCGAACATAGACTTTCTTACTTGTTATTTATAAGATTGCCCACATGGTAGTAGAAAAAGTTTAAAGCCTCCATAGGTCATAACTCCACAACAATTTAGCAATTTACCACGACCAATTTTACACAGCTGGGTATTTAATGTTCGGTTCCACCCGAACTTAGAATTTCTTACTTGTTATTTATAAGATTGCCCACATGGTGTAGAAAAAGTTTAAAACCTCTATAGGTCATAACTCCACCACAATTTACCAACTTACCACGACCACTGTTACACAGCTTTGTATTTAATGTTCGGTCCCACCCGAACATAGACTTTCTTACTTGTTATTTATAAGATTGCCCACATGGTAGTAGAAAAAGTTTAAAGCCTCCATAGGTCATAACTCCACAACAATTTAGCAATTTACTACGACCACTTTTACACAGCTGGGTATTTAATGTTCGGTCCGATCCGAACATAGACTTTCTTACTTGTTATTTATAAGATTGCCCACATGGTGTAGAAAAAGTTTAAAACCTCTATAGGTCATAGCTCCACCACAATTTACCAACTTACCACGACCACTTTTACACAGCTGGGTATTTAATGTTCGGTCCCACCCGAACATAGACTTTCTTACTTGTTATTTATAAGATTGCCCACATGGTAGTAGAAAAAGTTTAAAGCCTCCATAGGTCATAACTCCACAACAATTTAGCAATTTACTACGACCAATTTTACACAGCTGGGTATTTAATGTTCGGTTCCACCCGAACTTAGACTTCCTTACTTATTATTTATAAGATTGCCCACATGGTAGTAGAAAAAGTTTAAAGCCTCCATAGGTCATAACTCCACAACAATTTAGCAATTTACTACGACCACTTTTACACAGCTGGGTATTTAATGTTCGGTCCCATCCGAACATAGACTTTCTTACTTGTTATTTATAAGATTGCCCACATGGTGTAGAAAAAGTTTAAAACCTCTATAGGTCATAGCTCCACCACAATTTACCAACTTACCACGACCACTTTTACACAGCTGGGTATTTAATGTTCGGTCCCATCCGAACATAGACTTTCTTACTTGTTATTTATAAGATTGCCCACATGGTAGTAGTAAAAGTTTAAAGCCTCCATAGGTCATAACTCCACAACAATTTAGCAATTTACTACGACCACTTTTACACAGCTTGGTATTTAATGTTCGGTCCGATTCGAACATAGACTTTCTTACTTGTTATTTATAAGATTGCCCACATGGTGTAGAAAAAGTTTAAAACCTCTATAGGTCATAACTCCACCACAATTTACCAACTTACCACGACCACTGTTACCCAGCTTTGTGTTTAATGTTCGGTCCCACCCGAACATAGACTTTCTTACTTGTTATTTATAAGATTGCCCACATGGTAGTAGAAAAAGTTTAAAGCCTCCATAGGTCATAACTCCACAACAATTTAGCAATTTACTACGACCACTTTTACACAGCTGGGTATTTAATGTTCGGTTCCACCCGAACTTAGAATTTCTTACTTGTTATTTATAAGATTGCCCACATGGTGTAGAAAAAGTTTAAAACCTCTATAGGTCATAACTCCACCACAATTTACAAACTTACCACGACCACTGTTACACAGCTTTGTATTTAATGTTCGGTCCCACCCGAACATAGACTTTCTTACTTGTTCTTTATAAGATTGCCCACATGGTAGTAGAAAAAGTTTAAAGCCTCCATAGGTCATAACTCCACAACAATTTACCTATTTACCACGACCACTTTTACACAGCTGGGTATTTAATGTTCGGTTCCACCCGAACTTAGAATTTCTTACTTGTTATTTATAAGATTGCCCACATGGTGTAGAAAAAGTTTAAAACCTCTATAGGTCATAACTCCACCACAATTTACAAACTTACCACGACCACTGTTACACAGCTTTGTATTTAATGTTCGGTCCCACCCGAACATAGACTTTCTTACTTGTTATTTATAAGATTGCCCACATGGTAGTAGAAAAAGTTGAAAACCTCTATAGGTCATAACTCCACCACAATTTACCAACTTACCACGACCACTTTTACACAGCTTTGTATTTAATGTTCGGTCCCACCCGAACATAGACTTTCTTACTTGTTATTTATAAGATTGCCCACATGGTAGTAGAAAAAGTTTAAAGCCTCCATAGGTCATAACTCCACAACAATTTAGCAATTTACTACGACCACTTTTACACAGCTGGGTATTTAATGTTCGGTCTGATCTGAACATAGACTTTCTTACTTGTTATTTATAAGATTGCCCACATGGTGTAGAAAAAGTTTAAAACCTCTATAGGTCATAACTCCACCACAATTTACCAACTTACCACGACCACTGTTACACAGCTTTGTATTTAATGTTCGGTCCCACCCGAACATAGACTTTCTTACTTGTTATTTATAAGATTGCCCACATGGTAGTAGAAAAAGTTTAAAGCCTCCATAGGTCATAACTCCACAACAATTTAGCAATTTACTACGACCACTTTTACACAGCTGGGTATTTAATGTTCGGTCCGATCCGAACATAGACTTTCTTACTTGTTATTTATAAGATTGCCCACATGGTGTAGAAAAAGTTTAAAACCTCTATAGGTCATAACTCCACCACAATTTACCAACTTCCCACGACCACTGTTACACAGCTTTGTATTTAATGTTCGGTCCCACCCGAACATAGACTTTCTTACTTGTTATTTATAAGATTGCCCACATGGTAGTAGAAAAAGTTTAAAGCCTCCATAGGTCATAACTCCACAACAATTTAGCAATTTACCACGACCAATTTTACACAGCTGGGTATTTAATGTTCGGTTCCACCCGAACATAGACTTTCTTACTTGTTATTTATAAGATTGCCCACATGGTAGTAGAAAAAGTTTAAAGCCTCCATAGGTCATAACTCCACAACAATTTAGCAATTTACTACGACCAATTTTACACAGCTGGGTATTTAATGTTCGGTTCCACCCGAACTTAGACTTCCTTACTTATTATTTATAAGATTGCCCACATGGTAGTAGAAAAAGTTTAAAGCCTCCATAGGTCATAACTCCACAACAATTTAGCAATTTACTACGACCACTTTTACACAGCTGGGTATTTAATGTTCGGTCCCATCCGAACATAGACTTTCTTACTTGTTATTTATAAGATTGCCCACATGGTTTAGAAAAAGTTTAAAACCTCTATAGGTCATAACTCCACCACAATTTACCAACTTACCACGACCACTTTTACACAGCTGGGTATTTAATGTTCGGTCCCATCCGAACATAGACTTTCTTACTTGTTATTTATAAGATTGCCCACATGGTAGTTGTAAAAGTTTAAAGCCTCCATAGGTCATAACTCCACAACAATTTAGCAATTTACTACGACCACTTTTACACAGCTTGGTATTTAATGTTCGGTCCGATTCGAACATAGACTTTCTTACTTGTTATTTATAAGATTGCCCACATGGTGTAGAAAAAGTTTAAAACCTCTATAGGTCATAACTCCACCACAATTTACCAACTTACCACGACCACTGTTACACAGCTTTGTGTTTAATGTTCGGTCCCACCCGAACATAGACTTTCTTACTTGTTATTTATAAGATTGCCCACATGGTAGTAGAAAAAGTTTAAAGCCTCCATAGGTCATAACTCCACAACAATTTAGCAATTTACTACGACCACTTTTACACAGCTGGGTATTTAATGTTCGGTTCCACCCGAACTTAGAATTTCTTACTTGTTATTTATAAGATTGCCCACATGGTGTAGAAAAAGTTTAAAACCTCTATAGGTCATAACTCCACCACAATTTACAAACTTACCACGACCACTGTTACACAGCTTTGTATTTAATGTTCGGTCCCACCCGAACATAGACTTTCTTACTTGTTCTTTATAAGATTGCCCACATGGTAGTAGAAAAAGTTTAAAGCCTCCATAGGTCATAACTCCACAACAATTTACCTATTTACCACGACCACTTTTACACAGCTGGGTATTTAATGTTCGGTCCCATCCGAACATAGACTTTCTTACTTGTTATTTATAAGATTGGCCACATGGTAGTAGAAAAAGTTTAAAGCCTCCATAGGTCATAACTCCACAACAATTTACCTATTTACCACGACCACTTTTACATAGCTGGGTATTTAATGTTCGGTTCCACCCGAAATTAGCCTTCCTTACTTGTTATTTATCAGATTGCCACATGGTAGTATAAAAAGTTTAGGTCATAACTCCACAACAATTTACCAACTTACCACGACCACTTTTACACAGCTGGGTATTTAATGTTCGGTTCCACCCGAACATAGAATTTCTTACTTGTTATTTATAAGATTGCCCACATGGTGTAGAAAAAGTTTAAAACCTCTATAGGTCATAACTCCACCACAATTTACCAACTTACCAAGACCACTGTTACACAGCTTTGTATTTAATGTTCGGTCCCACCCGACCATAGACTTTCTTACTTGTTATTTATAAGATTGCCCACATGGTAGTAGAAAAAGTTTAAAGCCTCCATAGGTCATAACTCCACAACAATTTAGCAATTTACTACGACCACTTTTACACAGCTGGGTATTTAATGTTCGGTCCCATCCGAACATAGACTTTCTTACTTGTTATTTATAAGATTGGCCACATGGTAGTAGAAAAAGTTTAAAGCCTCCATAGGTCATAACTCCACAACAATTTACCTATTTACCACGACCACTTTTACATAGCTGGGTATTTAATGTTCGGTTCCACCCGAACTTAGCCTTCCTTACTTGTTATTTATCAGATTGCCACATGGTAGTATAAAAAGTTTAGGTCATAACTCCACAACAATTTACCAACTTACCACGACCACTTTTACACAGCTGGGTATTTAATGTTCGGTTCCACCCGAACATAGAATTTCTTACTTGTTATTTATAAGATTGCCCACATGGTGTAGAAAAAGTTTAAAACCTCTATAGGTCATAACTCCACCACAATTTACCAACTTACCACGACCACTGTTACACAGCTTTGTATTTAATGTTCGGTCCCACCCGAACATAGACTTTCTTACTTGTTATTTATAAGATTGCCCACATGGTAGTAGAAAAAGTTTAAAGCCTCCATAGGTCATAACTCCACAACAATTTAGCAATTTACTACGACCACTTTTACACAGCTGGGTATTTAATGTTCGGTCCGATCCGAACATAGACTTTCTTACTTGTTATTTATAAGATTGCCCACATGGTAGTAGAAAAAGTTTAAAGCCTCCATAGGTCATAACTCCACAACAATTTAGCAATTTACTACGACCACTTTTACACAGCTGGGTATTTAATGTTCGGTCCCATCCGAACATAGACTTTCTTACTTGTTATTTATAAGATTGCCCACATGGTGTAGAAAAAGTTTAAAACCTCTATAGGTCATAGCTCCACCACAATTTACCAACTTACCACGACCACTTTTACACAGCTGGGTATTTAATGTTCGGTCCCATCCGAACATAGACTTTCTTACTTGTTATTTATAAGATTGCCCACATGGTAGTAGTAAAAGTTTAAAGCCTCCATAGGTCATAACTCCACAACAATTTAGCAATTTACTACGACCACTTTTACACAGCTTGGTATTTAATGTTCGGTCCGATTCGAACATAGACTTTCTTACTTGTTATTTATAAGATTGCCCACATGGTGTAGAAAAAGTTTAAAACCTCTATAGGTCATAGCTCCACCACAATTTACCAACTTACCACGACCACTGTTACCCAGCTTTGTGTTTAATGTTCGGTCCCACCCGAACATAGACTTTCTTACTTGTTATTTATAAGATTGCCCACATGGTAGTAGAAAAAGTTTAAAGCCTCCATAGGTCATAACTCCACAACAATTTAGCAATTTACTACGACCACTTTTACACAGCTGGGTATTTAATGTTCGGTTCCACCCGAACTTAGAATTTCTTACTTGTTATTTATAAGATTGCCCACATGGTGTAGAAAAAGTTTAAAACCTCTATAGGTCATAACTCCACCACAATTTACAAACTTACCACGACCACTGTTACACAGCTTTGTATTTAATGTTCGGTCCCACCCGAACATAGACTTTCTTACTTGTTGTTTATAAGATTGCCCACATGGTAGTAGAAAAAGTTTAAAGCCTCCATAGGTCATAACTCCACAACAATTTACCTATTTACCACGACCACTTTTACACAGCTGGGTATTTAATGTTCGGTTCCACCCGAACTTAGAATTTCTTACTTGTTATTTATAAGATTGCCCACATGGTGTAGAAAAAGTTTAAAACCTCTATAGGTCATAACTCCACCACAATTTACAAACTTACCACGACCACTGTTACACAGCTTTGTATTTAATGTTCGGTCCCACCCGAACATAGACTTTCTTACTTGTTATTTATAAGATTGCCCACATGGTAGTAGAAAAAGTTGAAAACCTCTATAGGTCATAACTCCACCACAATTTACCAACTTACCACGACCACTTTTACACAGCTTTGTATTTAATGTTCGGTCCCACCCGAACATAGACTTTCTTACTTCTTATTTATAAGATTGCCCACATGGTAGTAGAAAAAGTTTAAAGCCTCCATAGGTCATAACTCCACAACAATTTAGCAATTTACTACGACCACTTTTACACAGCTGGGTATTTAATGTTCGGTCTGATCTGAACATAGACTTTCTTACTTGTTATTTATAAGATTGCCCACATGGTGTAGAAAAAGTTTAAAACCTCTATAGGTCATAACTCCACCACAATTTACCAACTTACCACGACCACTGTTACACAGCTTTGTATTTAATGTTCGGTCCCACCCGAACATAGACTTTCTTACTTGTTATTTATAAGATTGCCCACATGGTAGTAGAAAAAGTTTAAAGCCTCCATAGGTCATAACTCCACAACAATTTAGCAATTTACTACGACCACTTTTACACAGCTGGGTATTTAATGTTCGGTCCGATCCGAACATAGACTTTCTTACTTGTTATTTATAAGATTGCCCACATGGTGTAGAAAAAGTTTAAAACCTCTATAGGTCATAACTCCACCACAATTTACCAACTTCCCACGACCACTGTTACACAGCTTTGTATTTAATGTTCGGTCCCACCCGAACATAGACTTTCTTACTTGTTATTTATAAGATTGCCCACATGGTACTAGAAAAAGTTTAAAGCCTCCATAGGTCATAACTCCACAACAATTTAGCAATTTACCACGACCAATTTTACACAGCTGGGTATTTAATGTTCGGTTCCACCCGAACATAGACTTTCTTACTTGTTATTTATAAGATTGCCCACATGGTAGTAGAAAAAGTTTAAAGCCTCCATAGGTCATAACTCCACAACAATTTAGCAATTTACTACGACCAATTTTACACAGCTGGGTATTTAATGTTCGGTTCCACCCGAACTTAGACTTCCTTACTTATTATTTATAAGATTGCCCACATGGTAGTAGAAAAAGTTTAAAGCCTCCATAGGTCATAACTCCACAACAATTTAGCAATTTACTACGACCACTTTTACACAGCTGGGTATTTAATGTTCGGTCCCATCCGAACATAGACTTTCTTACTTGTTATTTATAAGATTGCCCACATGGTGTAGAAAAAGTTTAAAACCTCTATAGGTCATAACTCCACCACAATTTACCAACTTACCACGACCACTTTTACACAGCTGGGTATTTAATGTTCGGTCCCATCCGAACATAGACTTTCTTACTTGTTATTTATAAGATTGCCCACATGGTAGTTGTAAAAGTTTAAAGCCTCCATAGGTCATAACTCCACAACAATTTAGCAATTTACTACGACCACTTTTACACAGCTTGGTATTTAATGTTCGGTCCGATTCGAACATAGACTTTCTTACTTGTTATTTATAAGATTGCCCACATGGTGTAGAAAAAGTTTAAAACCTCTATAGGTCATAACTCCACCACAATTTACCAACTTACCACGACCACTGTTACACAGCTTTGTGTTTAATGTTCGGTCCCACCCGAACATAGACTTTCTTACTTGTTATTTATAAGATTGCCCACATGGTAGTAGAAAAAGTTTAAAGCCTCCATAGGTCATAACTCCACAACAATTTAGCAATTTACTACGACCACTTTTACACAGCTGGGTATTTAATGTTCGGTTCCACCCGAACTTAGAATTTCTTACTTGTTATTTATAAGATTGCCCACATGGTGTAGAAAAAGTTTAAAACCTCTATAGGTCATAACTCCACCACAATTTACAAACTTACCACGACCACTGTTACACAGCTTTGTATTTAATGTTCGGTCCCACCCGAACATAGACTTTCTTACTTGTTCTTTATAAGATTGCCCACATGGTAGTAGAAAAAGTTTAAAGCCTCCATAGGTCATAACTCCACAACAATTTACCTATTTACCACGACCACTTTTACACAGCTGGGTATTTAATGTTCGGTCCCATCCGAACATAGACTTTCTTACTTGTTATTTATAAGATTGGCCACATGGTAGTAGAAAAAGTTTAAAGCCTCCATAGGTCATAACTCCACAACAATTTACCTATTTACCACGACCACTTTTACATAGCTGGGTATTTAATGTTCGGTTCCACCCGAAATTAGCCTTCCTTACTTGTTATTTATCAGATTGCCACATGGTAGTATAAAAAGTTTAGGTCATAACTCCACAACAATTTACCAACTTACCACGACCACTTTTACACAGCTGGGTATTTAATGTTCGGTTCCACCCGAACATAGAATTTCTTACTTGTTATTTATAAGATTGCCCACATGGTGTAGAAAAAGTTTAAAACCTCTATAGGTCATAACTCCACCACAATTTACCAACTTACCAAGACCACTGTTACACAGCTTTGTATTTAATGTTCGGTCCCACCCGACCATAGACTTTCTTACTTGTTATTTATAAGATTGCCCACATGGTAGTAGAAAAAGTTTAAAGCCTCCATAGGTCATAACTCCACAACAATTTAGCAATTTACTACGACCACTTTTACACAGCTGGGTATTTAATGTTCGGTCCCATCCGAACATAGACTTTCTTACTTGTTATTTATAAGATTGGCCACATGGTAGTAGAAAAAGTTTAAAGCCTCCATAGGTCATAACTCCACAACAATTTACCTATTTACCACGACCACTTTTACATAGCTGGGTATTTAATGTTCGGTTCCACCCGAACTTAGCCTTCCTTACTTGTTATTTATCAGATTGCCACATGGTAGTATAAAAAGTTTAGGTCATAACTCCACAACAATTTACCAACTTACCACGACCACTTTTACACAGCTGGGTATTTAATGTTCGGTTCCACCCGAACATAGAATTTCTTACTTGTTATTTATAAGATTGCCCACATGGTGTAGAAAAAGTTTAAAACCTCTATAGGTCATAACTCCACCACAATTTACCAACTTACCACGACCACTGTTACACAGCTTTGTATTTAATGTTCGGTCCCACCCGAACATAGACTTTCTTACTTGTTATTTATAAGATTGCCCACATGGTAGTAGAAAAAGTTTAAAGCCTCCATAGGTCATAACTCCACAACAATTTAGCAATTTACTACGACCACTTTTACACAGCTGGGTATTTAATGTTCGGTCCGATCCGAACATAGACTTTCTTACTTGTTATTTATAAAATTGCTCACATGGTGTAGAAAAAGTTTAAAACCTCTATAGGTCATAACTCCACCACAATTTACCAACTTACCACGACCACTGTTACACAGCTTTGTATTTAATGTTCGGTCCCACCCGAACATAGACTTTCTTACTTGTTATTTATAAGATTGCCCACATGGTAGTAGAAAAAGTTTAAAGCCTCCATAGGTCATAACTCCACAACAATTTAGCAATTTACTACGACCACTTTTACACAGCTGGGTATTTAATGTTCGGTCCCATCCGAACATAGACTTTCTTACTTGTGCCTCCATAGGTCATAACTCCACAACAATTTACCTATTTACCACGATCTCTTTTACATCGCTGGGTATTTAATGTTCGGTTTCACCCGAAGTTAGACTTTCTTACTTGTTATTTATAAGATTGCCCACATGGTGTAGAAAAAGTTTAAAACCTCTATAGGTCATGGTAGTAGAAAAAGTTTAAAACCTCTATAGGTCATAACTCCACCACAATTTACCAACTTACCACGACCACTTTTACACAGCTGGGTATTTAATGTTCGGTTCCACCCGAACTTAGAATTTCTTACTTGTTATTTATAAGATTGCCCACATGGTGTAGAAAAAGTTTAAAACCTCTATAGGTCATAACTCCACCACAATTTACCAACTTACCACGACCACTGTTACACAGCTGGGTATTTAATGTTCGGTTCCACCCGAACTTAGACTTCCTTACTTATTATTTATAAGATTGCCCACATGGTAGTAGAAAAAGTTTAAAGCCTCCATAGGTCATAACTCCACAACAATTTAGCAATTTACTACGACCACTTTTACACAGCTGGGTATTTAATGTTCGGTCCCATCCGAACATAGACTTTCTTACTTGTGCCTCCATAGGTCATAACTCCACAACAATTTACCTATTTACCACGACCTCTTTTACATCGCTGGGTATTTAATGTTCGGTTTCACCCGAAGTTAGACTTTCTTACTTGTTATTTATAAGATTGCCCACATGGTGTAGAAAAAGTTTAAAACCTCTATAGGTCATGGTAGTAGAAAAAGTTTAAAACCTCTATAGGTCATAACTCCACCACAATTTACCAACTTACCACGACCACTTTTACACAGCTGGGTATTTAATGTTCGGTTCCACCCGAACTTAGAATTTCTTACTTGTTATTTATAAGATTGCCCACATGGTGTAGAAAAAGTTTAAAACCTCTATGGGTCATAACTCCACCACAATTTACAAACTTATCACGACCACTGTTACACAGCTTTGTATTTAATGTTCGGTTCCACCCGAACTCGGAATTTCTTACTTGTTATTTATAAGATTGCCCACATGGTGTAGAAAAAGTTTAAAACCTCTATAGGTCATAACTCTACAACAATTTACCTATTTACCACGACCTCTCTTACATAGTTGGGTATTTAATGTTCGGTTCCACCCGAAGTTAGACTTTCTTACTTGTTATTTATAAGATTGCCCACATGGTGTAGAAAAAGTTTAAAACCTCTATAGGTCATAACTCCACCACAATTTACCAACTTACCACGACCACTGTTACACAGCTTTGTATTTAATGTTCGGTCACACCCGAACATAGACTTTCTTACTTGTTATTTATAAGATTGCCCACATGGTAGTAGAAAAAGTTTAAAGCCTCCATAGGTCATAACTCCACAACAATTTACCTATTTACCACGACCACTTTTACACAGCTGGGTATTTAATGTTCGGTTCCACCCGAACTTAGAATTTCTTACTTGTTATTTATAAGATTGCCCACATGGTGTAGAAAAAGTTTAAAACCTCTATAGGTCATAACTCCACCACAATTTACCAACTTACCACGACCACTGTTACACAGCTTTGTATTTAATGTTCGGTCCCACCCGAACATAGACTTTCTTACTTGTTATTTATAAGATTGCCCACATGTTAGTAGAAAAAGTTTAAAGCCTCCATAGGTCATAACTCCACAACAATTTAGCAATTTACTACGACCACTTTTACACAGCTGGGTATTTAATGTTCGGTCCGATCCGAACATAGACTTTCTTACTTGTTATTTATAAGATTGCCCACATGGTGTAGAAAAAGTTTAAAACCTCTATAGGTCATAACTCCACCACAATTTACCAACTTACCACGACCACTGTTACACAGCTTTGTATTTAATGTTCGGTCCCACCCGAACATAGACTTTCTTACTTGTTATTTATAAGATTGCCCACATGGTAGTAGAAAAAGTTTAAAGCCTCCATAGGTCATAACTCCACAACAATTTAGCAATTTACTACGACCAATTTTACACAGCTGGGTATTTAATGTTCGGTTCCACCCGAACTTAGACTTCCTTACTTATTATTTATAAGATTGCCCACATGGTAGTAGAAAAAGTTTAAAGCCTCCATAGGTCATAACTCCACAACAATTTAGCAATTTACTACGACCACTTTTACACAGCTGGGTATTTAATGTTCGGTCCCATCCGAACATAGACTTTCTTACTTGTTATTTATAAGATTGCCCACATGGTGTAGAAAAAGTTTAAAACCTCTATAGGTCATAGCTCCACCACAATTTACCAACTTACCACGACCACTTTTACACAGCTGGGTATTTAATGTTCGGTCCCATCCGAACATAGACTTTCTTACTTGTTATTTATAAGATTGCCCACATGGTAGTAGTAAAAGTTTAAAGCCTCCATAGGTCATAACTCCACAACAATTTAGCAATTTACTACGACCACTTTTACACAGCTTGGTATTTAATGTTCGGTCCGATTCGAACATAGACTTTCTTACTTGTTATTTATAAGATTGCCCACATGGTGTAGAAAAAGTTTAAAACCTCTATAGGTCATAACTCCACCACAATTTACCAACTTACCACGACCACTGTTACCCAGCTTTGTGTTTAATGTTCGGTCCCACCCGAACATAGACTTTCTTACTTGTTCTTTATAAGATTGCCCACATGGTAGTAGAAAAAGTTTAAAGCCTCCATAGGTCATAACTCCACAACAATTTACCTATTTACCACGACCACTTTTACACAGCTTGGTATTTAATGTTCGGTCCGATTCGAACATAGACTTTCTTACTTGTTATTTATAAGATTGCCCACATGGTGTAGAAAAAGTTTAAAACCTCTATAGGTCATAACTCCACCACAATTTACCAACTTACCACGACCACTGTTACCCAGCTTTGTGTTTAATGTTCGGTCCCACCCGAACATAGACTTTCTTACTTGTTCTTTATAAGATTGCCCACATGGTAGTAGAAAAAGTTTAAAGCCTCCATAGGTCATAACTCCACAACAATTTACCTATTTACCACGACCACTTTTACACAGCTTGGTATTTAATGTTCGGTCCGATTCGAACATAGACTTTCTTACTTGTTATTTATAAGATTGCCCACATGGTGTAGAAAAAGTTTAAAACCTCTATAGGTCATAGCTCCACCACAATTTACCAACTTACCACGACCACTTTTACACAGCTGGGTATTTAATGTTCGGTCCCATCCGAACATAGACTTTCTTACTTGTTATTTATAAGATTGCCCACATGGTAGTAGTAAAAGTTTAAAGCCTCCATAGGTCATAACTCCACAACAATTTAGCAATTTACTACGACCACTTTTACACAGCTTGGTATTTAATGTTCGGTCCGATTCGAACATAGACTTTCTTACTTGTTATTTATAAGATTGCCCACATGGTGTAGAAAAAGTTTAAAACCTCTATAGGTCATAGCTCCACCACAATTTACCAACTTACCACGACCACTTTTACACAGCTGGGTATTTAATGTTCGGTTCCACCCGAACTTAGCCTTCCTTACTTGTTATTTATCAGATTGCCACATGGTAGTATAAAAAGTTTAGGTCATAACTCCACAACAATTTATCAACTTACCACGACCACTTTTACACAGCTGGGTATTTAATGTTCGGTTCCACCCGAACATAGAATTTCTTACTTGTTATTTATAAGATTGCCCACATGGTGTAGAAAAAGTTTAAAACCTCTATAGGTCATAACTCCACCACAATTTACCAACTTACCACGACCACTGTTACACAGCTTTGTATTTAATGTTCGGTCCCACCCGAACATAGACTTTCTTACTTGTTATTTATAAGATTGCCCACATGGTAGTAGAAAAAGTTTAAAGCCTCCATAGGTCATAACTCCACAACAATTTAGCAATTTACTACGACCACTTTTACACAGCTGGGTATTTAATGTTCGGTCCGATCCGAACATAGACTTTCTTACTTGTTATTTATAAAATTGCTCACATGGTGTAGAAAAAGTTTAAAACCTCTATAGGTCATAACTCCACCACAATTTACCAACTTACCACGACCACTGTTATACAGCTTTGTATTTAATGTTCGGTCCCACCCGAACATAGACTTTCTTACTTGTTATTTATAAGATTGCCCACATGGTAGTAGAAAAAGTTTAAAGCCTCCATAGGTCATAACTCCACAACAATTTAGCAATTTACTACGACCACTTTTACACAGCTGGGTATTTAATGTTCGGTCCCATCCGAACATAGACTTTCTTACTTGTGCCTCCATAGGTCATAACTCCACAACAATTTACCTATTTACCACGATCTCTTTTACATCGCTGGGTATTTAATGTTCGGTTTCACCCGAAGTTAGACTTTCTTACTTGTTATTTATAAGATTGCCCACATGGTGTAGAAAAAGTTTAAAACCTCTATAGGTCATGGTAGTAGAAAAAGTTTAAAACCTCTATAGGTCATAACTCCACCACAATTTACCAACTTACCACGACCACTTTTACACAGCTGGGTATTTAATGTTCGGTTCCACCCGAACTTAGAATTTCTTACTTGTTATTTATAAGATTGCCCACATGGTGTAGAAAAAGTTTAAAACCTCTATAGGTCATAACTCCACCACAATTTACCAACTTACCACGACCACTGTTACACAGCTGGGTATTTAATGTTCGGTTCCACCCGAACTTAGACTTCCTTACTTATTATTTATAAGATTGCCCACATGGTAGTAGAAAAAGTTTAAAGCCTCCATAGGTCATAACTCCACAACAATTTAGCAATTTACTACGACCACTTTTACACAGCTGGGTATTTAATGTTCGGTCCCATCCGAACATAGACTTTCTTACTTGTGCCTCCATAGGTCATAACTCCACAACAATTTACCTATTTACCACGACCTCTTTTACATCGCTGGGTATTTAATGTTCGGTTTCACCCGAAGTTAGACTTTCTTACTTGTTATTTATAAGATTGCCCACATGGTGTAGAAAAAGTTTGAAACCTCTATAGGTCATGGTAGTAGAAAAAGTTTAAAACCTCTATAGGTCATAACTCCACCACAATTTACCAACTTACCACGACCACTTTTACACAGCTGGGTATTTAATGTTCGGTTCCACCCGAACTTAGAATTTCTTACTTGTTATTTATAAGATTGCCCACATGGTGTAGAAAAAGTTTAAAACCTCTATGGGTCATAACTCCACCACAATTTACAAACTTATCACGACCACTGTTACACAGCTTTGTATTTAATGTTCGGTTCCACCCGAACTCGGAATTTCTTACTTGTTATTTATAAGATTGCCCACATGGTGTAGAAAAAGTTTAAAACCTCTATAGGTCATAACTCTACAACAATTTACCTATTTACCACGACCTCTCTTACATAGTTGGGTATTTAATGTTCGGTTCCACCCGAAGTTAGACTTTCTTACTTGTTATTTATAAGATTGCCCACATGGTGTAGAAAAAGTTTAAAACCTCTATAGGTCATAACTCCACCACAATTTACCAACTTACCACGACCACTGTTACACAGCTTTGTATTTAATGTTCGGTCACACCCGAACATAGACTTTCTTACTTGTTATTTATAAGATTGCCCACATGGTAGTAGAAAAAGTTTAAAGCCTCCATAGGTCATAACTCCACAACAATTTACCTATTTACCACGACCACTTTTACACAGCTGGGTATTTAATGTTCGGTTCCACCCGAACTTAGAATTTCTTACTTGTTATTTATAAGATTGCCCACATGGTGTAGAAAAAGTTTAAAACCTCTATAGGTCATAACTCCACCACAATTTACCAACTTACCACGACCACTGTTACACAGCTTTGTATTTAATGTTCGGTCCCACCCGAACATAGACTTTCTTACTTGTTATTTATAAGATTGCCCACATGGTAGTAGAAAAAGTTTAAAGCCTCCATAGGTCATAACTCCACAACAATTTAGCAATTTACTACGACCACTTTTACACAGCTGGGTATTTAATGTTCGGTCCGATCCGAACATAGACTTTCTTACTTGTTATTTATAAGATTGCCCACATGGTGTAGAAAAAGTTTAAAACCTCTATAGGTCATAACTCCACCACAATTTACCAACTTACCACGACCACTGTTACACAGCTTTGTATTTAATGTTCGGTCCCACCCGAACATAGACTTTCTTACTTGTTATTTATAAGATTGCCCACATGGTAGTAGAAAAAGTTTAAAGCCTCCATAGGTCATAACTCCACAACAATTTAGCAATTTACTACGACCAATTTTACACAGCTGGGTATTTAATGTTCGGTTCCACCCGAACTTAGACTTCCTTACTTATTATTTATAAGATTGCCCACATGGTAGTAGAAAAAGTTTAAAGCCTCCATAGGTCATAACTCCACAACAATTTAGCAATTTACTACGACCACTTTTACACAGCTGGGTATTTAATGTTCGGTCCCATCCGAACATAGACTTTCTTACTTGTTATTTATAAGATTGCCCACATGGTGTAGAAAAAGTTTAAAACCTCTATAGGTCATAGCTCCACCACAATTTACCAACTTACCACGACCACTGTTACACAGCTGGGTATTTAATGTTCGGTCCCATCCGAACATAGACTTTCTTACTTGTTATTTATAAGATTGCCCACATGGTAGTAGTAAAAGTTTAAAGCCTCCATAGGTCATAACTCCACAACAATTTAGCAATTTACTACGACCACTTTTACACAGCTTGGTATTTAATGTTCGGTCCGATTCGAACATAGACTTTCTTACTTGTTATTTATAAGATTGCCCACATGGTGTAGAAAAAGTTTAAAACCTCTATAGGTCATAACTCCACCACAATTTACCAACTTACCACGACCACTGTTACCCAGCTTTGTGTTTAATGTTCGGTCCCACCCGAACATAGACTTTCTTACTTGTTCTTTATAAGATTGCCCACATGGTAGTAGAAAAAGTTTAAAGCCTCCATAGGTCATAACTCCACAACAATTTACCTATTTACCACGACCACTCTTACACAGCTTGGTATTTAATGTTCGGTCCGATTCGAACATAGACTTTCTTACTTGTTATTTATAAGATTGCCCACATGGTGTAGAAAAAGTTTAAAACCTCTATAGGTCATAACTCCACCACAATTTACCAACTTACCACGACCACTGTTACCCAGCTTTGTGTTTAATGTTCGGTCCCACCCGAACATAGACTTTCTTACTTGTTCTTTATAAGATTGCCCACATGGTAGTAGAAAAAGTTTAAAGCCTCCATAGGTCATAACTCCACAACAATTTACCTATTTACCACGACCACTTTTACACAGCTTGGTATTTAATGTTCGGTCCGATTCGAACATAGACTTTCTTACTTGTTATTTATAAGATTGCCCACATGGTGTAGAAAAAGTTTAAAACCTCTATAGGTCATAGCTCCACCACAATTTTCCAACTTACCACGACCACTTTTACACAGCTGGGTATTTAATGTTCGGTCCCATCCGAACATAGACTTTCTTACTTGTTATTTATAAGATTGCCCACATGGTAGTAGTAAAAGTTTAAAGCCTCCATAGGTCATAACTCCACAACAATTTAGCAATTTACTACGACCACTTTTACACAGCTTGGTATTTAATGTTCGGTCCGATTCGAACATAGACTTTCTTACTTGTTATTTATAAGATTGCCCACATGGTGTAGAAAAAGTTTAAAACCTCTATAGGTCATAGCTCCACCACAATTTACCAACTTACCACGACCACTTTTACACAGCTGGGTATTTAATGTTCGGTCCCATCCGAACATAGACTTTCTTACTTGTTATTTATAAGATTGCCCACATGGTAGTAGTAAAAGTTTAAAGCCTCCATAGGTCATAACTCCACAACAATTTAGCAATTTACTACGACCACTTTTACACAGCTTGGTATTTAATGTTCGGTCCGATTCGAACATAGACTTTCTTACTTGTTATTTATAAGATTGCCCACATGGTGTAGAAAAAGTTTAAAACCTCTATAGGTCATAACTCCACCACAATTTACCAACTTACCACGACCACTGTTACCCAGCTTTGTGTTTAATGTTCGGTCCCACCCGAACATAGACTTTCTTACTTGTTCTTTATAAGATTGCCCACATGGTAGTAGAAAAAGTTTAAAGCCTCCATAGGTCATAACTCCACAACAATTTAGCAATTTACTACGACCAATTTTACACAGCTGGGTATTTAATGTTCGGTTCCACCCGAACTTAGACTTCCTTACTTATTATTTATAAGATTGCCCACATGGTAGTAGAAAAAGTTTAAAGCCTCCATAGGTCATAACTCCACAACAATTTAGCAATTTACTACGACCACTTTTACACAGCTGGGTATTTAATGTTCGGTCCCATCCGAACATAGACTTTCTTACTTGTTATTTATAAGATTGCCCACATGGTGTAGAAAAAGTTTAAAACCTCTATAGGTCATAGCTCCACCACAATTTACCAACTTACCACGACCACTTTTACACAGCTGGGTATTTAATGTTCGGTCCCATCCGAACATAGACTTTCTTACTTGTTATTTATAAGATTGCCCACATGGTAGTAGTAAAAGTTTAAAGCCTCCATAGGTCATAACTCCACAACAATTTAGCAATTTACTACGACCACTTTTACACAGCTTGGTATTTAATGTTCGGTCCGATTCGAACATAGACTTTCTTACTTGTTATTTATAAGATTGCCCACATGGTAGTAGTAAAAGTTTAAAGCCTCCATAGGTCATAACTCCACAACAATTTACCTATTTACCACGACCACTTTTACACAGCTTGGTATTTAATGTTCGGTCCGATTCGAACATAGACTTTCTTACTTGTTATTTATAAGATTGCCCACATGGTGTAGAAAAAGTTTAAAACCTCTATAGGTCATAACTCCACCACAATTTACCAACTTACCACGACCACTGTTACCCAGCTTTGTGTTTAATGTTCGGTCCCACCCGAACATAGACTTTCTTACTTGTTCTTTATAAGATTGCCCACATGGTAGTAGAAAAAGTTTAAAGCCTCCATAGGTCATAACTCCACAACAATTTACCTATTTACCACGACCACTTTTACACAGCTTGGTATTTAATGTTCGGTCCGATTCGAACATAGACTTTCTTACTTGTTATTTATAAGATTGCCCACATGGTGTAGAAAAAGTTTAAAACCTCTATAGGTCATAGCTCCACCACAATTTACCAACTTACCACGACCACTTTTACACAGCTGGGTATTTAATGTTCGGTCCCATCCGAACATAGACTTTCTTACTTGTTATTTATAAGATTGCCCACATGGTAGTAGTAAAAGTTTAAAGCCTCCATAGGTCATAACTCCACAACAATTTAGCAATTTACTACGACCACTTTTACACAGCTTGGTATTTAATGTTCGGTCCGATTCGAACATAGACTTTCTTACTTGTTATTTATAAGATTGCCCACATGGTGTAGAAAAAGTTTAAAACCTCTATAGGTCATAGCTCCACCACAATTTACCAACTTACCACGACCACTTTTACACAGCTGGGTATTTAATGTTCGGTCCCATCCGAACATAGACTTTCTTACTTGTTATTTATAAGATTGCCCACATGGTAGTAGTAAAAGTTTAAAGCCTCCATAGGTCATAACTCCACAACAATTTAGCAATTTACTACGACCACTTTTACACAGCTTGGTATTTAATGTTCGGTCCGATTCGAACATAGACTTTCTTACTTGTTATTTATAAGATTGCCCACATGGTGTAGAAAAAGTTTAAAACCTCTATAGGTCATAACTCCACCACAATTTACCAACTTACCACGACCACTGTTACCCAGCTTTGTGTTTAATGTTCGGTCCCACCCGAACATAGACTTTCTTACTTGTTCTTTATAAGATTGCCCACATGGTAGTAGAAAAAGTTTAAAGCCTCCATAGGTCATAACTCCACAACAATTTAGCAATTTACTACGACCAATTTTACACAGCTGGGTATTTAATGTTCGGTTCCACCCGAACTTAGACTTCCTTACTTATTATTTATAAGATTGCCCACATGGTAGTAGAAAAAGTTTAAAGCCTCCATAGGTCATAACTCCACAACAATTTAGCAATTTACTACGACCACTTTTACACAGCTGGGTATTTAATGTTCGGTCCCATCCGAACATAGACTTTCTTACTTGTTATTTATAAGATTGCCCACATGGTGTAGAAAAAGTTTAAAACCTCTATAGGTCATAGCTCCACCACAATTTACCAACTTACCACGACCACTTTTACACAGCTGGGTATTTAATGTTCGGTCCCATCCGAACATAGACTTTCTTACTTGTTATTTATAAGATTGCCCACATGGTAGTAGTAAAAGTTTAAAGCCTCCATAGGTCATAACTCCACAACAATTTAGCAATTTACTACGACCACTTTTACACAGCTTGGTATTTAATGTTCGGTCCGATTCGAACATAGACTTTCTTACTTGTTATTTATAAGATTGCCCACATGGTGTAGAAAAAGTTTAAAACCTCTATAGGTCATAACTCCACCACAATTTACCAACTTACCACGACCACTGTTACCCAGCTTTGTGTTTAATGTTCGGTCCCACCCGAACATAGACTTTCTTACTTGTTCTTTATAAGATTGCCCACATGGTAGTAGAAAAAGTTTAAAGCCTCCATAGGTCATAACTCCACAACAATTTACCTATTTACCACGACCACTTTTACACAGCTTGGTATTTAATGTTCGGTCCGATTCGAACATAGACTTTCTTACTTGTTATTTATAAGATTGCCCACATGGTGTAGAAAAAGTTTAAAACCTCTATAGGTCATAACTCCACCACAATTTACCAACTTACCACGACCACTGTTACCCAGCTTTGTGTTTAATGTTCGGTCCCACCCGAACATAGACTTTCTTACTTGTTCTTTATAAGATTGCCCACATGGTAGTAGAAAAAGTTTAAAGCCTCCATAGGTCATAACTCCACAACAATTTACCTATTTACCACGACCACTTTTACACAGCTTGGTATTTAATGTTCGGTCCGATTCGAACATAGACTTTCTTACTTGTTATTTATAAGATTGCCCACATGGTGTAGAAAAAGTTTAAAACCTCTATAGGTCATAGCTCCACCACAATTTACCAACTTACCACGACCACTTTTACACAGCTGGGTATTTAATGTTCGGTCCCATCCGAACATAGACTTTCTTACTTGTTATTTATAAGATTGCCCACATGGTAGTAGTAAAAGTTTAAAGCCTCCATAGGTCATAACTCCACAACAATTTAGCAATTTACTACGACCACTTTTACACAGCTTGGTATTTAATGTTCGGTCCGATTCGAACATAGACTTTCTTACTTGTTATTTATAAGATTGCCCACATGGTGTAGAAAAAGTTTAAAACCTCTATAGGTCATAGCTCCACCACAATTTACCAACTTACCACGACCACTTTTACACAGCTGGGTATTTAATGTTCGGTCCCATCCGAACATAGACTTTCTTACTTGTTATTTATAAGATTGCCCACATGGTAGTAGTAAAAGTTTAAAGCCTCCATAGGTCATAACTCCACAACAATTTAGCAATTTACTACGACCACTTTTACACAGCTTGGTATTTAATGTTCGGTCCGATTCGAACATAGACTTTCTTACTTGTTATTTATAAGATTGCCCACATGGTGTAGAAAAAGTTTAAAACCTCTATAGGTCATAACTCCACCACAATTTACCAACTTACCACGACCACTGTTACCCAGCTTTGTGTTTAATGTTCGGTCCCACCCGAACATAGACTTTCTTACTTGTTCTTTATAAGATTGCCCACATGGTAGTAGAAAAAGTTTAAAGCCTCCATAGGTCATAACT
Organism: Merzomyia westermanni; assembly: GCA_949987695.1. NCBI lineage: Eukaryota > Metazoa > Arthropoda > Insecta > Diptera > Tephritidae > Merzomyia > Merzomyia westermanni. The sequence goes on along the minus strand of OX465290.1, from coordinate 92,878,633 downwards.
CCACAACAATTTACCTATTTACCACGACCACTTTTACACAGCTTGGTATTTAATGTTCGGTCCGATTCGAACATAGACTTTCTTACTTGTTATTTATAAGATTGCCCACATGGTGTAGAAAAAGTTTAAAACCTCTATAGGTCATAGCTCCACCACAATTTACCAACTTACCACGACCACTTTTACACAGCTGGGTATTTAATGTTCGGTCCCATCCGAACATAGACTTTCTTACTTGTTATTTATAAGATTGCCCACATGGTAGTAGTAAAAGTTTAAAGCCTCCATAGGTCATAACTCCACAACAATTTAGCAATTTACTACGACCACTTTTACACAGCTGGGTATTTAATGTTCGGTCCGATTCGAACATAGACTTTCTTACTTGTTATTTATAAGATTGCCCACATGGTGTAGAAAAAGTTTAAAACCTCTATAGGTCATAACTCCACCACAATTTACCAACTTACCACGACCACTGTTACCCAGCTTTGTGTTTAATGTTCGGTCCCACCCGAACATAGACTTTCTTACTTGTTATTTATAAGATTGCCCACATGGTAGTAGAAAAAGTTTAAAGCCTCCATAGGTCATAACTCCACAACAATTTACCTATTTACCACGACCACTTTTACACAGCTTGGTATTTAATGTTCGGTCCGATTCGAACATAGACTTTCTTACTTGTTATTTATAAGATTGCCCACATGGTGTAGAAAAAGTTTAAAACCTCTATAGGTCATAACTCCACCACAATTTACCAACTTACCACGACCACTGTTACCCAGCTTTGTTTTTAATGTTCGGTCCCACCCGAACATAGACTTTCTTACTTGTTCTTTATAAGATTGCCCACATGGTAGTAGTAAAAGTTTAAAGCCTCCATAGGTCATAACTCCACAACAATTTAGCAATTTACTACGACCACTTTTACACAGCTTGGTATTTAATGTTCGGTCCGATTCGAACATAGACTTTCTTACTTGTTATTTATAAGATTGCCCACATGGTGTAGAAAAAGTTTAAAACCTCTATAGGTCATAACTCCACCACAATTTACCAACTTACCACGACCACTGTTACCCAGCTTTGTGTTTAATGTTCGGTCCCACCCGAACATAGACTTTCTTACTTGTTCTTTATAAGATTGCCCACATGGTAGTAGAAAAAGTTTAAAGCCTCCATAGGTCATAACTCCACAACAATTTAGCAATTTACTACGACCACTTTTACACAGCTGGGTATTTAATGTTCGGTTCCACCCGAACTTAGAATTTCTTACTTGTTATTTATAAGATTGCCCACATGGTGTAGAAAAAGTTTAAAACCTCTATAGGTCATAACTCCACCACAATTTACAAACTTACCACGACCACTGTTACACAGCTTTGTATTTAATGTTCGGTCCCACCCGAACATAGACTTTCTTACTTGTTCTTTATAAGATTGCCCACATGGTAGTAGAAAAAGTTTAAAGCCTCCATAGGTCATAACTCCACAACAATTTACCTATTTACCACGACCACTTTTACACAGCTGGGTATTTAATGTTCGGTTCCACCCGAACTTAGAATTTCTTACTTGTTATTTATAAGATTGCCCACATGGTGTAGAAAAAGTTTAAAACCTCTATAGGTCATAACTCCACCACAATTTTCAAACTTACCACGACCACTGTTACACAGCTTTGTATTTAATGTTCGGTCCCACCCGAACATAGACTTTCTTACTTGTTATTTATAAGATTGCCCACATGGTAGTAGAAAAAGTTGAAAACCTCTATAGGTCATAACTCCACCACAATTTACCAACTTACCACGACCACTGTTACACAGCTTTGTATTTAATGTTCGGTCCCACCCGAACATAGACTTTCTTACTTGTTATTTATAAGATTGCCCACATGGTAGTAGAAAAAGTTTAAAGCCTCCATAGGTCATAACTCCACAACAATTTAGCAATTTACTACGACCACTTTTACACAGCTGGGTATTTAATGTTCGGTCCGATCCGAACATAGACTTTCTTACTTGTTATTTATAAGATTGCCCACATGGTGTAGAAAAAGTTTAAAACCTCTATAGGTCATAACTCCACAACAATTTACCTATTTACCACGACCACTTTTACACAGCTTGGTATTTAATGTTCGGTCTGATCTGAACATAGACTTTCTTACTTGTTATTTATAAGATTGCCCACATGGTGTAGAAAAAGTTTAAAACCTCTATAGGTCATAACTCCACCACAATTTTCAAACTTACCACGACCACTGTTACACAGCTTTGTATTTAATGTTCGGTCCCACCCGAACATAGACTTTCTTACTTGTTATTTATAAGATTGCCCACATGGTAGTAGAAAAAGTTTAAAGCCTCCATAGGTCATAACTCCACAACAATTTAGCAATTTACTACGACCACTTTTACACAGCTGGGTATTTAATGTTCGGTCCCATCCGAACATAGACTTTCTTACTTGTTATTTGTAAGATTGCCCACATGGTGTAGAAAAAGTTTAAAACCTCTATAGGTCATAACTCCACCACAATTTACCAACTTACCACGACCACTTTTACACAGCTGGGTATTTAATGTTCGGTCCCATCCGAACATAGACTTTCTTACTTGTTATTTATAAGATTGCCCACATGGTAGTAGTAAAAGTTTAAAGCCTCCATAGGTCATAACTCCACAACAATTTAGCAATTTACTACGACCACTTTTACACAGCTTGGTATTTAATGTTCGGTCCGATTCGAACATAGACTTTCTTACTTGTTATTTATAAGATTGCCCACATGGTGTAGAAAAAGTTTAAAACCTCTATAGGTCATAACTCCACCACAATTTACCAACTTACCACGACCACTGTTACACAGCTTTGTGTTTAATGTTCGGTCCCACCCGAACATAGACTTTCTTACTTGTTATTTATAAGATTGCCCACATGGTAGTAGAAAAAGTTTAAAGCCTCCATAGGTCATAACTCCACAACAATTTAGCAATTTACTACGACCACTTTTACACAGCTGGGTATTTAATGTTCGGTTCCACCCGAACTTAGAATTTCTTACTTGTTATTTATAAGATTGCCCACATGGTGTAGAAAAAGTTTAAAACCTCTATAGGTCATAACTCCACCACAATTTACAAACTTACCACGACCACTGTTACACAGCTTTGTATTTAATGTTCGGTCCCACCCGAACATAGACTTTCTTACTTGTTCTTTATAAGATTGCCCACATGGTAGTAGAAAAAGTTTAAAGCCTCCATAGGTCATAACTCCACAACAATTTACCTATTTACCACGACCGCTTTTACACAGCTGGGTATTTAATGTTCGGTCCCATCCGAACATAGACTTTCTTACTTGTTATTTATAAGATTGGCCACATGGTAGTAGAAAAAGTTTAAAGCCTCCATAGGTCATAACTCCACAACAATTTACCTATTTACCACGACCACTTTTACATAGCTGGGTATTTAATGTTCGGTTCCACCCGAAATTAGCCTTCCTTACTTGTTATTTATCAGATTGCCACATGGTAGTATAAAAAGTTTAGGTCATAACTCCACAACAATTTACCAACTTACCACGACCACTTTTACACAGCTGGGTATTTAATGTTCGGTTCCACCCGAACATAGAATTTCTTACTTGTTATTTATAAGATTGCCCACATGGTGTAGAAAAAGTTTAAAACCTCTATAGGTCATAACTCCACCACAATTTACCAACTTACCAAGACCACTGTTACACAGCTTTGTATTTAATGTTCGGTCCCACCCGACCATAGACTTTCTTACTTGTTATTTATAAGATTGCCCACATGGTAGTAGAAAAAGTTTAAAGCCTCCATAGGTCATAACTCCACAACAATTTAGCAATTTACTACGACCACTTTTACACAGCTGGGTATTTAATGTTCGGTCCCATCCGAACATAGACTTTCTTACTTGTTATTTATAAGATTGGCCACATGGTAGTAGAAAAAGTTTAAAGCCTCCATAGGTCATAACTCCACAACAATTTACCTATTTACCACGACCACTTTTACATAGCTGGGTATTTAATGTTCGGTTCCACCCGAACTTAGCCTTCCTTACTTGTTATTTATCAGATTGCCACATGGTAGTATAAAAAGTTTAGGTCATAACTCCACAATAATTTACCAACTTACCACGACCACTTTTACACAGCTGGGTATTTAATGTTCGGTTCCACCCGAACATAGAATTTCTTACTTGTTATTTATAAGATTGCCCACATGGTGTAGAAAAAGTTTAAAACCTCTATAGGTCATAACTCCACCACAATTCACCAACTTACCACGACCACTGTTACACAGCTTTGTATTTAATGTTCGGTCCCACCCGAACATAGACTTTCTTACTTGTTATTTATAAGATTGCCCACATGGTAGTAGAAAAAGTTTAAAGCCTCCATAGGTCATAACTCCACAACAATTTAGCAATTTACTACGACCACTTTTACACAGCTGGGTATTAAATGTTCGGTCCGATCCGAACATAGACTTTCTTACTTGTTATTTATAAAATTGCCCACATGGTGTAGAAAAAGTTTAAAACCTCTATAGGTCATAACTCCACCACAATTTACCAACTTACCACGACCACTGTTACACAGCTTTGTATTTAATGTTCGGTCCCACCCGAACATAGACTTTCTTACTTGTTATTTATAAGATTGCCCACATGGTAGTAGAAAAAGTTTAAAGCCTCCATAGGTCATAACTCCACAACAATTTAGCAATTTACTACGACCACTTTTACACAGCTGGGTATTTAATGTTCGGTCCCATCCGAACATAGACTTTCTTACTTGTGCCTCCATAGGTCATAACTCCACAACAATTTACCTATTTACCACGACCTCTTTTACATCGCTGGGTATTTAATGTTCGGTTTCACCCGAAGTTAGACTTTCTTACTTGTTATTTATAAGATTGCCCACATGGTGTAGAAAAAGTTTAAAACCTCTATAGGTCATGGTAGTAGAAAAAGTTTAAAACCTCTATAGGTCATAACTCCACCACAATTTACCAACTTACCACGACCACTTTTACACAGCTGGGTATTTAATGTTCGGTTCCACCCGAACTTAGAATTTCTTACTTGTTATTTATAAGATTGCCCACATGGTGTAGAAAAAGTTTAAAACCTCTATAGGTCATAACTCCACCACAATTTACCAACTTACCACGACCACTGTTACACAGCTGGGTATTTAATGTTCGGTTCCACCCGAACTTAGACTTCCTTACTTATTATTTATAAGATTGCCCACATGGTAGTAGAAAAAGTTTAAAGCCTCCATAGGTCATAACTCCACAACAATTTAGCAATTTACTACGACCACTTTTACACAGCTGGGTATTTAATGTTCGGTCCCATCCGAACATAGACTTTCTTACTTGTGCCTCCATAGGTCATAACTCCACAACAATTTACCTATTTACCACGACCTCTTTTACATCGCTGGGTATTTAATGTTCGGTTTCACCCGAAGTTAGACTTTCTTACTTGTTATTTATAAGATTGCCCACATGGTGTAGAAAAAGTTTAAAACCTCTATAGGTCATGGTAGTAGAAAAAGTTTAAAACCTCTATAGGTCATAACTCCACCACAATTTACCAACTTACCACGACCACTTTTACACAGCTGGGTATTTAATGTTCGGTTCCACCCGAACTTAGAATTTCTTACTTGTTATTTATAAGATTGCCCACATGGTGTAGAAAAAGTTTAAAACCTCTATGGGTCATAACTCCACCACAATTTACAAACTTATCACGACCACTGTTACACAGCTTTGTATTTAATGTTCGGTTCCACCCGAACTCGGAATTTCTTACTTGTTATTTATAAGATTGCCCACATGGTGTAGAAAAAGTTTAAAACCTCTATAGGTCATAACTCTACAACAATTTACCTATTTACCACGACCTCTCTTACATAGTTGGGTATTTAATGTTCGGTTCCACCCGAAGTTAGACTTTCTTACTTGTTATTTATAAGATTGCCCACATGGTGTAGAAAAAGTTTAAAACCTCTATAGGTCATAACTCCACCACAATTTACCAACTTACCACGACCACTGTTACACAGCTTTGTATTTAATGTTCGGTCACACCCGAACATAGACTTTCTTACTTGTTATTTATAAGATTGCCCACATGGTAGTAGAAAAAGTTTAAAGCCTCCATAGGTCATAACTCCACAACAATTTACCTATTTACCACGACCACTTTTACACAGCTGGGTATTTAATGTTCGGTTCCACCCGAACTTAGAATTTCTTACTTGTTATTTATAAGATTGCTCACATGGTGTAGAAAAAGTTTAAAGCCTCCATGAGTCATAACTCCACAACAATTTAGCAATTTACTACGACCACTTTTACACAGCTGGGTATTTAATGTTCGGTTCCACCCGAACTTAGAATTTCTTACTTGTTATTTATAAGATTGCTCACATGGTAGTAGAAAAAGTTTAAAGCCTCCATAGGTCATAACTCCACAACAATTTACCTATTTACCACGACCACTTTTACACAGCTGGGTATTTAATGTTCGGTCCCATCCGAACATAGACTTTCTTACTTGTTATTTATAAGATTGCCCACATGGTAGTAGAAAAAGTTTAAAGCCTCCATAGGTCATAACTCCACAACAATTTAGCAATTTACTACGACCACTTTTACACAGCTGGGTATTTAATGTTCGGTCCCATCCGAACATAGACTTTCTTACTTGTGCCTCCATAGGTCATAACTCCACAACAATTTACCTATTTACCACGACCTCTTTTACATCGCTGGGTATTTAATGTTCGGTTTCACCCGAAGTTAGACTTTCTTACTTGTTATTTATAAGATTGCCCACATGGTGTAGAAAAAGTTTAAAACCTCTATAGGTCATGGTAGTAGAAAAAGTTTAAAACCTCTATAGGTCATAACTCCACCACAATTTACCAACTTACCACGACCACTTTTACACAGCTGGGTATTTAATGTTCGGTTCCACCCGAACTTAGAATTTCTTACTTGTTATTTATAAGATTGCCCACATGGTGTAGAAAAAGTTTAAAACCTCTATGGGTCATAACTCCACCACAATTTACAAACTTATCACGACCACTGTTACACAGCTTTGTATTTAATGTTCGGTTCCACCCGAACTTGGAATTTCTTACTTGTTATTTATAAGATTGCCCACATGGTGTAGAAAAAGTTTAAAACCTCTATAGGTCATAACTCTACAACAATTTACCTATTTACCACGACCTCTCTTACATAGCTGGGTATTTAATGTTCGGTTCCACCCGAAGTTAGACTTTCTTACTTGTTATTTATAAGATTGCCCACATGGTGTAGAAAAAGTTTAAAACCTCTATAGGTCATAACTCCACCACAATTTACCAACTTACCACGACCACTGTTACACAGCTTTGTATTTAATGTTCGGTCACACCCGAACATAGACTTTCTTACTTGTTATTTATAAGATTGCCCACATGGTAGTAGAAAAAGTTTAAAGCCTCCATAGGTCATAACTCCACAACAATTTACCTATTTACCACGACCACTTTTACACATCTGGGTATTTAATGTTCGGTTCCACCCGAACTTAGAATTTCTTACTTGTTATTTATAAGATTGCTCACATGGTGTAGAAAAAGTTTAAAGCCTCCATGAGTCATAACTCCACAACAATTTAGCAATTTACTACGACCACTTTTACACAGCTGGGTATTTAATGTTCGGTTCCACCCGAACTTAGAATTTCTTACTTGTTATTTATAAGATTGCCCACATGGTAGTAGAAAAAGTTTAAAGCCTCCATAGGTCATAACTCCACAACAATTTGGCAATTTACTACGACCACTTTTACACAGCTGGGTATTTAATGTTCGGTCCCATCCGAACATAGACTTTCTTACTTGTTATTTATAAGATTGCCCACATGGTAGTAGAAAAAGTTTAAAGCCTCCATAGGTCATAACTCCACAACAATTTACCTATTTACCACGACCACTTTTACACAGCTGGGTATTTAATGTTCGGTTCCACCCGAACTTAGAATTTCTTACTTGTTATTTATAAGATTGCTCACATGGTAGTAGAAAAAGTTTAAAGCCTCCATAGGTCATAACTCCACAACAATTTGGCAATTTACTACGACCACTTTTACACAGCTGGGTATTTAATGTTCGGTCCCATCCGAACATAGACTTTCTTACTTGTTATTTATAAGATTGCCCACATGGTAGTAGAAAAAGTTTAAAGCCTCCATAGGTCATAACTCCACCACAATTTACCAACTTACCACGACCACTGTTACACAGCTTTGTATTTAATGTTCGGTCACACCCGAACATAGACTTTCTTACTTGTTATTTATAAGATTGCCCACATGGTAGTAGAAAAAGTTTAAAGCCTCCATAGGTCATAACTCCACAACAATTTACCTATTTACCACGACCACTTTTACACAGCTGGGTATTTAATGTTCGGTTCCACCCGAACTTAGAATTTCTTACTTGTTATTTATAAGATTGCTCACATGGTGTAGAAAAAGTTTAAAGCCTCCATGAGTCATAACTCCACAACAATTTAGCAATTTACTACGACCACTTTTACACAGCTGGGTATTTAATGTTCGGTTCCACCCGAACTTAGAATTTCTTACTTGTTATTTATAAGATTGCCCACATGGTAGTAGAAAAAGTTTAAAGCCTCCATAGGTCATAACTCCACAACAATTTACCTATTTACCACGACCACTTTTACACAGCTGGGTATTTAATGTTCGGTTCCACCCGAACTTAGAATTTCTTACTTGTTATTTATAAGATTGCTCACATGGTGTAGAAAAAGTTTAAAGCCTCCATGAGTCATAACTCCACAACAATTTAGCAATTTACTACGACCACTTTTACACAGCTGGGTATTTAATGTTCGGTTCCACCCGAACTTAGAATTTCTTACTTGTTATTTATAAGATTGCCCAGATGGTAGTAGAAAAAGTTTAAAGCCTCCATAGGTCATAACTCCACAACAATTTGGCAATTTACTACGACCACTTTTACACAGCTGGGTATTTAATGTTCGGTCCCATCCGAACATAGACTTTCTTACATGTTATTTATAAGATTGCCCACATGGTGTAGAAAAAGTTTAAAACCTCTACAGGTCATAACTCCACCACAATTTACCAACTTACCACGACCACTTTTACACAGCTTTGTATTTAATATTCGGTTCCACCCGAAGTTAGACTTTCTTACTTGTTATTTATAAGATTGCCCACATGGTAGTAGAAAAAGTTTAAAGCCTCCATAGGTCATAACTCCACAACAATTTAGCAATTTACTACGACCACTTTTACACAGCTTTGTATTTAATGTTCGGTCCCACCCGAACATAGACTTTCTTACTTGTTATTTATAAGATTGCCCACATGGTAGTAGAAAAAGTTTAAAGCCTCCATAGGTCATAACTCCACAACAATTTAGCAATTTACTACGACCACTTTTACACAGCTGGGTATTTAATGTTCGGTTCCACCCGAACTTAGAATTTCTTACTTGTTATTTATAAGATTGCCCACATGGTAGTAGAAAAAGTTTAAAGCCTCCATAGGTCATAACTCCACAACAATTTAGCAATTTACTACGACCACTTTTACACAGCTGGGTATTTAATGTTCGGTTCCACCCGAACTTAGCCTTCCTTACTTGTTATTTATCAGATTGCCACATGGTAGTATAAAAAGTTTAGGTCATAACTCCACAACAATTTACCAACTTACCACGACCACTTTTACACAGCTGGGTATTTAATGTTCGGTCCCATCCGAACATAGACTTTCTTACATGTTATTTATAAGATTGCCCACATGGTGTAGAAAAAGTTTAAAACCTCTACAGGTCACAACTCGACCACAATTTACCAACTTACCACGACCACTTTTACACAGCTTTGTATTTAATATTCGGTTCCACCCGAAGTTAGACTTTCTTACTTGTTATTTATAAGATTGCCCACATGGTAGTAGAAAAAGTTTAAAGCCTCCATAGGTCATAACTCCACAACAATTTAGCAATTTACTACGACCACTTTTACACAGCTTTGTATTTAATGTTCGGTCCCACCCGAACATAGACTTTCTTACTTGTTATTTACAAGATTGCCCACATGGTAGTAGAAAAAGTTTAAAGCCTCCATAGGTCATAACTCCACAACAATTTAGCAATTTACTACGACCACTTTTACACAGCTGGGTATTTAATGTTCGGTTCCACCCGAACTTAGAATTTCTTACTTGTTATTTATAAGATTGCCCACATGGTGTAGAAAAAGTTTAAAACCTCTATCGGTCATAACTCCACCACAATTAACCAACTTACCACGACCACTTTTACACAGCTTTGTATTTAATGTTCGGTCCCACCCGAACATAGACTTTCTTACTTGTTATTTATAAGATTGCCCAGATGGTAGTAGAAAAAGTTTAAAGCCTCCATAGGTCATAACTCCACAACAATTTGGCAATTTACTACGACCACTTTTACACAGCTGGGTATTTAATGTTCGGTCCCATCCGAACATAGACTTTCTTACTTGTTATTTATAAGATTGGCCACATGGTAGTAGAAAAAGTTTAAAGCCTCCATAGGTCATAACTCCACAACAATTTACCTATTTACCACGACCACTTTTACATAGCTGGGTATTTAATGTTCGGTTCCACCCGAACTTAGCCTTCCTTACTTGTTATTTATCAGATTGCCACATGGTAGTATAAAAAGTTTAGGTCATAACTCCACAACAATTTACCAACTTACCACGACCACTTTTACACAGCTGGGTATTTAATGTTCGGTTCCACCCGAACATAGAATTTCTTACTTGTTATTTATAAGATTGCCCACATGGTGTAGAAAAAGTTTAAAACCTCTATAGGTCTTACTCCACAACAATTTACCTATTTACCACGACCTCTTTTACATAGCTGGGTATTTAATGTTCGGTTCCACCCGAAGTTAGACTTTCTTACTTGTTATTTATAAGATTGCCCACATGGTGTAGAAAAAGTTTAAAACCTCTATCGGTCATAACTCCACCACAATTAACCAACTTACCACGACCACTTTTACACAGCTTTGTATTTAATGTTCGGTCCCACCCGAACATAGACTTTCTTACTTGTTATTTATAAGATTGCCCACATGGTAGTAGAAAAAGTTTAAAGCCTCCATAGGTCATAACTCCACAACAGTTTACCTATTTACCACGACCACTTTTACACAGCTGGGTATTTAATATTCGGTTCCACCCGAACTTAGACTTCCTTACTTATTATTTATAAGATTGCCCACATGGTGTAAAAAAGTTTAAAACCTCTATAGGTCATAACTCCACCACAATTTACCAACTTACCACGCCCACTTTTACACAGCTGGGTATTTAATGTTCGGTCCCATCCGAACATAGACTTTCTTACTTGTTATTTATAAGATTGCCCACATGGTAGTAGAAAAAGTTTAAAGCCTCCACAGGTCATAACTCCACAACAATTTACCTATTTACCACGACCTCTTTTACATCGCTGGGTATTTAATGTTCGGTTTCACCCGAAGTTAGACTTTCTTTCTTGTTATTTATAAGATTGCCCACATGGTGTAGAAAAAGTTTAAAACCTCTATAGGTCATGGTAGTAGAAAAAGTTTAAAACCTCTATAGGTCATAACTCCACCACAATTTACCAACTTACCACGACCACTTTTACACAGCTGGGTATTTAATGTTCGGTTCCACCCGAACTTAGAATTTCTTACTTGTTATTTATAAGATTGCCCACATGGTGTAGAAAAAGTTTAAAACCTCTATGGGTCATAACTCCACCACAATTTACCAACTTACCACGACCACTGTTACACAGCTTTGTATTTAATGTTCGGTTCCACCCGAACTTGGAATTTCTTACTTGTTATTTATAAGATTGCCCACATGGTGTAGAAAAAGTTTAAAACCTCTATAGGTCATAACTCCACAACAATTTACCTATTTACCACGACCTCTCTTACATAGCTGGGTATTTAATGTTCGGTTCCACCCGAAGTTAGACTTTCTTACTTGTTATTTATAAGATTGCCCACATGGTGTAGAAAAAGTTTAAAACCTCTATAGGTCATAACTCCACCACAATTTACCAACTTACCACGACCACTGTTACACAGCTTTGTATTTAATGTTCGGTCACACCCGAACATAGACTTTCTTACTTGTTATTTATAAGATTGCCCACATGGTAGTAGAAAAAGTTTAAAGCCTCCATAGGTCATAACTCCACAACAATTTACCTATTTACCACGACCACTTTTACACAGCTGGGTATTTAATGTTCGGTTCCACCCGAACTTAGAATTTCTTACTTGTTATTTATAAGATTGCTCACATGGTGTAGAAAAAGTTTAAAGCCTCCATGAGTCATAACTCCACAACAATTTAGCAATTTACTACGACCACTTTTACCCAGCTGGGTATTTAATGTTCGGTTCCACCCGAACTTAGAATTTCTTACTTGTTATTTATAAGATTGCCCAGATGGTAGTAGAAAAAGTTTAAAGCCTCCATAGGTCATAACTCCACAACAATTTGGCAATTTACTACGACCACTTTTACACAGCTGGGTATTTAATGTTCGGTCCCATCCGAACATAGACTTTCTTACTTGTTATTTATAAGATTGCCCACATGGTAGTAGAAAAAGTTTAAAGCCTCCATAGGTCATAACTCCACAACAATTTGGCAATTTACTACGACCACTTTTACACAGCTGGGTATTTACACATGGTGTAGAAAAAGTTTAAAACCTCTACAGGTCATAACTCCACCACAATTTACCTATTTACCACGACCACTTTTACACAGCTGGGTATTTAATGTTCGGTCCCATCCGAACATAGACTTTCTTACTTGTTATTTATAAGATTGCCCACATGGTAGTAGAAAAAGTTTAAAACCTCTATAGGTCATAACTCCACCACAATTTACCAATTTACTACGACCACTTTTACACAGCTTGGTATTTAATGTTCGGTCCGATTCGAACATAGACTTTCTTACTTGTTATTTATAAGATTGCCCACATGGTGTAGAAAAAGTTTAAAACCTCTATAGGTCATAACTCCACCACAATTTACCAACTTACCACGACCACTGTTACCCAGCTTTGTGTTTAATGTTCGGTCCCACCCGAACATAGACTTTCTTACTTGTTATTTATAAGGTTGCCCACATGGTATAGAAAAAGTTTAAAGCCTCCATAGGTCATAACTCCACAACAATTTAGCAATTTACTACGACCACTTTTACACAGCTTGGTATTTAATGTTCGGTCCGATTCGAACATAGACTTTCTTACTTGTTATTTATAAGATTGCCCACATGGTGTAGAAAAAGTTTAAAACCTCTATAGGTCATAGCTCCACCACAATTTACCAACTTACCACGACCACTTTTACACAGCTGGGTATTTAATGTTCGGTCCCATCCGAACATAGACTTTCTTACTTGTTATTTATAAGATTGCCCACATGGTAGTAGTAAAAGTTTAAAGCCTCCATAGGTCATAACTCCACAACAATTTAGCAATTTACTACGACCACTTTTACACAGCTTGGTATTTAATGTTCGGTCCGATTCGAACATAGACTTTCTTACTTGTTATTTATAAGATTGCCCACATGGTGTAGAAAAAGTTTAAAACCTCTATAGGTCATAACTCCACCACAATTTACCAACTTACCACGACCACTGTTACCCAGCTTTGTGTTTAATGTTCGGTCCCACCCGAACATAGACTTTCTTACTTGTTCTTTATAAGATTGCCCACATGGTAGTAGAAAAAGTTTAAAGCCTCCATAGGTCATAACTCCACAACAATTTACCTATTTACCACGACCACTTTTACACAGCTTGGTATTTAATGTTCGGTCCGATTCGAACATAGACTTTCTTACTTGTTATTTATAAGATTGCCCACATGGTGTAGAAAAAGTTTAAAACCTCTATAGGTCATAACTCCACCACAATTTACCAACTTACCACGACCACTGTTACCCAGCTTTGTGTTTAATGTTCGGTCCCACCCGAACATAGACTTTCTTACTTGTTCTTTATAAGATTGCCCACATGGTAGTAGTAAAAGTTTAAAGCCTCCATAGGTCATAACTCCACAACAATTTAGCAATTTACTACGACCACTTTTACACAGCTTGGTATTTAATGTTCGGTCCGATTCGAACATAGACTTTCTTACTTGTTATTTATAAGATTGCCCACATGGTGTAGAAAAAGTTTAAAACCTCTATAGGTCATAACTCCACCACAATTTACCAACTTACCACGACCACTGTTACCCAGCTTTGTGTTTAATGTTCGGTCCCACCCGAACATAGACTTTCTTACTTGTTCTTTATAAGATTGCCCACATGGTAGTAGAAAAAGTTTAAAGCCTCCATAGGTCATAACTCCACAACAATTTAGCAATTTACTACGACCACTTTTACACAGCTGGGTATTTAATGTTCGGTTCCACCCGAACTTAGAATTTCTTACTTGTTATTTATAAGATTGCCCACATGGTGTAGAAAAAGTTTAAAACCTCTATAGGTCATAACTCCACCACAATTTACAAACTTACCACGACCACTGTTACACAGCTTTGTATTTAATGTTCGGTCCCACCCGAACATAGACTTTCTTACTTGTTCTTTATAAGATTGCCCACATGGTAGTAGAAAAAGTTTAAAGCCTCCATAGGTCATAACTCCACAACAATTTACCTATTTACCACGACCACTTTTACACAGCTGGGTATTTAATGTTCGGTTCCACCCGAACTTAGAATTTCTTACTTGTTATTTATAAGATTGCCCACATGGTGTAGAAAAAGTTTAAAACCTCTATAGGTCATAACTCCACCACAATTTTCAAACTTACCACGACCACTGTTACACAGCTTTGTATTTAATGTTCGGTCCCACCCGAACATAGACTTTCTTACTTGTTATTTATAAGATTGCCCACATGGTAGTAGAAAAAGTTGAAAACCTCTATAGGTCATAACTCCACCACAATTTACCAACTTACCACGACCACTGTTACACAGCTTTGTATTTAATGTTCGGTCCCACCCGAACATAGACTTTCTTACTTGTTATTTATAAGATTGCCCACATGGTAGTAGAAAAAGTTTAAAGCCTCCATAGGTCATAACTCCACAACAATTTAGCAATTTACTACGACCACTTTTACACAGCTGGGTATTTAATGTTCGGTCCGATCCGAACATAGACTTTCTTACTTGTTATTTATAAGATTGCCCACATGGTGTAGAAAAAGTTTAAAACCTCTATAGGTCATAACTCCACAACAATTTACCTATTTACCACGACCACTTTTACACAGCTTGGTATTTAATGTTCGGTCTGATCTGAACATAGACTTTCTTACTTGTTATTTATAAGATTGCCCACATGGTGTAGAAAAAGTTTAAAACCTCTATAGGTCATAACTCCACCACAATTTTCAAACTTACCACGACCACTGTTACACAGCTTTGTATTTAATGTTCGGTCCCACCCGAACATAGACTTTCTTACTTGTTATTTATAAGATTGCCCACATGGTAGTAGAAAAAGTTTAAAGCCTCCATAGGTCATAACTCCACAACAATTTAGCAATTTACTACGACCACTTTTACACAGCTGGGTATTTAATGTTCGGTCCCATCCGAAAAGACTTTCTTACTTGTTATTTGTAAGATTGCCCACATGGTGTAGAAAAAGTTTAAAACCTCTATAGGTCATAACTCCACCACAATTTACCAACTTACCACGACCACTTTTACACAGCTGGGTATTTAATGTTCGGTCCCATCCGAACATAGACTTTCTTACTTGTTATTTATAAGATTGCCCACATGGTAGTAGTAAAAGTTTAAAGCCTCCATAGGTCATAACTCCACAACAATTTAGCAATTTACTACGACCACTTTTACACAGCTTGGTATTTAATGTTCGGTCCGATTCGAACATAGACTTTCTTACTTGTTATTTATAAGATTGCCCACATGGTGTAGAAAAAGTTTAAAACCTCTATAGGTCATAACTCCACCACAATTTACCAACTTACCACGACCACTGTTACACAGCTTTGTGTTTAATGTTCGGTCCCACCCGAACATAGACTTTCTTACTTGTTATTTATAAGATTGCCCACATGGTAGTAGAAAAAGTTTAAAGCCTCCATAGGTCATAACTCCACAACAATTTAGCAATTTACTACGACCACTTTTACACAGCTGGGTATTTAATGTTCGGTTCCACCCGAACTTAGAATTTCTTACTTGTTATTTATAAGATTGCCCACATGGTGTAGAAAAAGTTTAAAACCTCTATAGGTCATAACTCCACCACAATTTACAAACTTACCACGACCACTGTTACACAGCTTTGTATTTAATGTTCGGTCCCACCCGAACATAGACTTTCTTACTTGTTCTTTATAAGATTGCCCACATGGTAGTAGAAAAAGTTTAAAGCCTCCATAGGTCATAACTCCACAACAATTTACCTATTTACCACGACCGCTTTTACACAGCTGGGTATTTAATGTTCGGTCCCATCCGAACATAGACTTTCTTACTTGTTATTTATAAGATTGGCCACATGGTAGTAGAAAAAGTTTAAAGCCTCCATAGGTCATAACTCCACAACAATTTACCTATTTACCACGACCACTTTTACATAGCTGGGTATTTAATGTTCGGTTCCACCCGAAATTAGCCTTCCTTACTTGTTATTTATCAGATTGCCACATGGTAGTATAAAAAGTTTAGGTCATAACTCCACAACAATTTACCAACTTACCACGACCACTTTTACACAGCTGGGTATTTAATGTTCGGTTCCACCCGAACATAGAATTTCTTACTTGTTATTTATAAGATTGCCCACATGGTGTAGAAAAAGTTTAAAACCTCTATAGGTCATAACTCCACCACAATTTACCAACTTACCAAGACCACTGTTACACAGCTTTGTATTTAATGTTCGGTCCCACCCGACCATAGACTTTCTTACTTGTTATTTATAAGATTGCCCACATGGTAGTAGAAAAAGTTTAAAGCCTCCATAGGTCATAACTCCACAACAATTTAGCAATTTACTACGACCACTTTTACACAGCTGGGTATTTAATGTTCGGTCCCATCCGAACATAGACTTTCTTACTTGTTATTTATAAGATTGGCCACATGGTAGTAGAAAAAGTTTAAAGCCTCCATAGGTCATAACTCCACAACAATTTACCTATTTACCACGACCACTTTTACATAGCTGGGTATTTAATGTTCGGTTCCACCCGAACTTAGCCTTCCTTACTTGTTATTTATCAGATTGCCACATGGTAGTATAAAAAGTTTAGGTCATAACTCCACAATAATTTACCAACTTACCACGACCACTTTTACACAGCTGGGTATTTAATGTTCGGTTCCACCCGAACATAGAATTTCTTACTTGTTATTTATAAGATTGCCCACATGGTGTAGAAAAAGTTTAAAACCTCTATAGGTCATAACTCCACCACAATTCACCAACTTACCACGACCACTGTTACACAGCTTTGTATTTAATGTTCGGTCCCACCCGAACATAGACTTTCTTACTTGTTATTTATAAGATTGCCCACATGGTAGTAGAAAAAGTTTAAAGCCTCCATAGGTCATAACTCCACAACAATTTAGCAATTTACTACGACCACTTTTACACAGCTGGGTATTAAATGTTCGGTCCGATCCGAACATAGACTTTCTTACTTGTTATTTATAAAATTGCCCACATGGTGTAGAAAAAGTTTAAAACCTCTATAGGTCATAACTCCACCACAATTTACCAACTTACCACGACCACTGTTACACAGCTTTGTATTTAATGTTCGGTCCCACCCGAACATAGACTTTCTTACTTGTTATTTATAAGATTGCCCACATGGTAGTAGAAAAAGTTTAAAGCCTCCATAGGTCATAACTCCACAACAATTTAGCAATTTACTACGACCACTTTTACACAGCTGGGTATTTAATGTTCGGTCCCATCCGAACATAGACTTTCTTACTTGTGCCTCCATAGGTCATAACTCCACAACAATTTACCTATTTACCACGACCTCTTTTACATCGCTGGGTATTTAATGTTCGGTTTCACCCGAAGTTAGACTTTCTTACTTGTTATTTATAAGATTGCCCACATGGTGTAGAAAAAGTTTAAAACCTCTATAGGTCATGGTAGTAGAAAAAGTTTAAAACCTCTATAGGTCATAACTCCACCACAATTTACCAACTTACCACGACCACTTTTACACAGCTGGGTATTTAATGTTCGGTTCCACCCGAACTTAGAATTTCTTACTTGTTATTTATAAGATTGCCCACATGGTGTAGAAAAAGTTTAAAACCTCTATAGGTCATAACTCCACCACAATTTACCAACTTACCACGACCACTGTTACACAGCTGGGTATTTAATGTTCGGTTCCACCCGAACTTAGACTTCCTTACTTATTATTTATAAGATTGCCCACATGGTAGTAGAAAAAGTTTAAAGCCTCCATAGGTCATAACTCCACAACAATTTAGCAATTTACTACGACCACTTTTACACAGCTGGGTATTTAATGTTCGGTCCCATCCGAACATAGACTTTCTTACTTGTGCCTCCATAGGTCATAACTCCACAACAATTTACCAACTTACCACGACCTCTTTTACATCGCTGGGTATTTAATGTTCGGTTCCACCCGAAGTTAGACTTTCTTACTTGTTATTTATAAGATTGCCCACATGGTGTAGAAAAAGTTTAAAACCTCTATAGGTCATGGTAGTAGAAAAAGTTTAAAACCTCTATAGGTCATAACTCCACCACAATTTACCAACTTACCACGACCACTTTTACACAGCTGGGTATTTAATGTTCGGTTCCACCCGAACTTAGAATTTCTTACTTGTTATTTATAAGATTGCCCACATGGTGTAGAAAAAGTTTAAAACCTCTATGGGTCATAACTCCACCACAATTTACAAACTTATCACGACCACTGTTACACAGCTTTGTATTTAATGTTCGGTTCCACCCGAACTCGGAATTTCTTACTTGTTATTTATAAGATTGCCCACATGGTGTAGAAAAAGTTTAAAACCTCTATAGGTCATAACTCTACAACAATTTACCTATTTACCACGACCTCTCTTACATAGTTGGGTATTTAATGTTCGGTTCCACCCGAAGTTAGACTTTCTTACTTGTTATTTATAAGATTGCCCACATGGTGTAGAAAAAGTTTAAAACCTCTATAGGTCATAACTCCACCACAATTTACCAACTTACCACGACCACTGTTACACAGCTTTGTATTTAATGTTCGGTCACACCCGAACATAGACTTTCTTACTTGTTATTTATAAGATTGCCCACATGGTAGTAGAAAAAGTTTAAAGCCTCCATAGGTCATAACTCCACAACAATTTACCTATTTACCACGACCACTTTTACACAGCTGGGTATTTAATGTTCGGTTCCACCCGAACTTAGAATTTCTTACTTGTTATTTATAAGATTGCTCACATGGTGTAGAAAAAGTTTAAAGCCTCCATGAGTCATAACTCCACAACAATTTAGCAATTTACTACGACCACTTTTACACAGCTGGGTATTTAATGTTCGGTTCCACCCGAACTTAGAATTTCTTACTTGTTATTTATAAGATTGCTCACATGGTAGTAGAAAAAGTTTAAAGCCTCCATAGGTCATAACTCCACAACAATTTACCTATTTACCACGACCACTTTTACACAGCTGGGTATTTAATGTTCGGTCCCATCCGAACATAGACTTTCTTACTTGTTATTTATAAGATTGCCCACATGGTAGTAGAAAAAGTTTAAAGCCTCCATAGGTCATAACTCCACAACAATTTAGCAATTTACTACGACCACTTTTACACAGCTGGGTATTTAATGTTCGGTCCCATCCGAACATAGACTTTCTTACTTGTGCCTCCATAGGTCATAACTCCACAACAATTTACCTATTTACCACGACCTCTTTTACATCGCTGGGTATTTAATGTTCGGTTTCACCCGAAGTTAGACTTTCTTACTTGTTATTTATAAGATTGCCCACATGGTGTAGAAAAAGTTTAAAACCTCTATAGGTCATGGTAGTAGAAAAAGTTTAAAACCTCTATAGGTCATAACTCCACCACAATTTACCAACTTACCACGACCACTTTTACACAGCTGGGTATTTAATGTTCGGTTCCACCCGAACTTAGAATTTCTTACTTGTTATTTATAAGATTGCCCACATGGTGTAGAAAAAGTTTAAAACCTCTATGGGTCATAACTCCACCACAATTTACAAACTTATCACGACCACTGTTACACAGCTTTGTATTTAATGTTCGGTTCCACCCGAACTTGGAATTTCTTACTTGTTATTTATAAGATTGCCCACATGGTGTAGAAAAAGTTTAAAACCTCTATAGGTCATAACTCTACAACAATTTACCTATTTACCACGACCTCTCTTACATAGCTGGGTATTTAATGTTCGGTTCCACCCGAAGTTAGACTTTCTTACTTGTTATTTATAAGATTGCCCACATGGTGTAGAAAAAGTTTAAAACCTCTATAGGTCATAACTCCACCACAATTTACCAACTTACCACGACCACTGTTACACAGCTTTGTATTTAATGTTCGGTCACACCCGAACATAGACTTTCTTACTTGTTATTTATAAGATTGCCCACATGGTAGTAGAAAAAGTTTAAAGCCTCCATAGGTCATAACTCCACAACAATTTACCTATTTACCACGACCACTTTTACACATCTGGGTATTTAATGTTCGGTTCCACCCGAACTTAGAATTTCTTACTTGTTATTTATAAGATTGCTCACATGGTGTAGAAAAAGTTTAAAGCCTCCATGAGTCATAACTCCACAACAATTTAGCAATTTACTACGACCACTTTTACACAGCTGGGTATTTAATGTTCGGTTCCACCCGAACTTAGAATTTCTTACTTGTTATTTATAAGATTGCCCACATGGTAGTAGAAAAAGTTTAAAGCCTCCATAGGTCATAACTCCACAACAATTTGGCAATTTACTACGACCACTTTTACACAGCTGGGTATTTAATGTTCGGTCCCATCCGAACATAGACTTTCTTACTTGTTATTTATAAGATTGCCCACATGGTAGTAGAAAAAGTTTAAAGCCTCCATAGGTCATAACTCCACAACAATTTACCTATTTACCACGACCACTTTTACACAGCTGGGTATTTAATGTTCGGTTCCACCCGAACTTAGAATTTCTTACTTGTTATTTATAAGATTGCTCACATGGTAGTAGAAAAAGTTTAAAGCCTCCATAGGTCATAACTCCACAACAATTTGGCAATTTACTACGACCACTTTTACACAGCTGGGTATTTAATGTTCGGTCCCATCCGAACATAGACTTTCTTACTTGTTATTTATAAGATTGCCCACATGGTAGTAGAAAAAGTTTAAAGCCTCCATAGGTCATAACTCCACCACAATTTACCAACTTACCACGACCACTGTTACACAGCTTTGTATTTAATGTTCGGTCACACCCGAACATAGACTTTCTTACTTGTTATTTATAAGATTGCCCACATGGTAGTAGAAAAAGTTTAAAGCCTCCATAGGTCATAACTCCACAACAATTTACCTATTTACCACGACCACTTTTACACAGCTGGGTATTTAATGTTCGGTTCCACCCGAACTTAGAATTTCTTACTTGTTATTTATAAGATTGCTCACATGGTGTAGAAAAAGTTTAAAGCCTCCATGAGTCATAACTCCACAACAATTTAGCAATTTACTACGACCACTTTTACACAGCTGGGTATTTAATGTTCGGTTCCACCCGAACTTAGAATTTCTTACTTGTTATTTATAAGATTGCCCACATGGTAGTAGAAAAAGTTTAAAGCCTCCATAGGTCATAACTCCACAACAATTTACCTATTTACCACGACCACTTTTACACAGCTGGGTATTTAATGTTCGGTTCCACCCGAACTTAGAATTTCTTACTTGTTATTTATAAGATTGCTCACATGGTGTAGAAAAAGTTTAAAGCCTCCATGAGTCATAACTCCACAACAATTTAGCAATTTACTACGACCACTTTTACACAGCTGGGTATTTAATGTTCGGTTCCACCCGAACTTAGAATTTCTTACTTGTTATTTATAAGATTGCCCAGATGGTAGTAGAAAAAGTTTAAAGCCTCCATAGGTCATAACTCCACAACAATTAGGCAATTTACTACGACCACTTTTACACAGCTGGGTATTTAATGTTCGGTCCCATCCGAACATAGACTTTCTTACATGTTATTTATAAGATTGCCCACATGGTGTAGAAAAAGTTTAAAACCTCTACAGGTCATAACTCCACCACAATTTACCAACTTACCACGACCACTTTTACACAGCTTTGTATTTAATATTCGGTTCCACCCGAAGTTAGACTTTCTTACTTGTTATTTATAAGATTGCCCACATGGTAGTAGAAAAAGTTTAAAGCCTCCATAGGTCATAACTCCACAACAATTTAGCAATTTACTACGACCACTTTTACACAGCTTTGTATTTAATGTTCGGTCCCACCCGAACATAGACTTTCTTACTTGTTATTTATAAGATTGCCCACATGGTAGTAGAAAAAGTTTAAAGCCTCCATAGGTCATAACTCCACAACAATTTAGCAATTTACTACGACCACTTTTACACAGCTGGGTATTTAATGTTCGGTTCCACCCGAACTTAGAATTTCTTACTTGTTATTTATAAGATTGCCCACATGGTAGTAGAAAAAGTTTAAAGCCTCCATAGGTCATAACTCCACAACAATTTAGCAATTTACTACGACCACTTTTACACAGCTGGGTATTTAATGTTCGGTTCCACCCGAACTTAGCCTTCCTTACTTGTTATTTATCAGATTGCCACATGGTAGTATAAAAAGTTTAGGTCATAACTCCACAACAATTTACCAACTTACCACGACCACTTTTACACAGCTGGGTATTTAATGTTCGGTCCCATCCGAACATAGACTTTCTTACATGTTATTTATAAGATTGCCCACATGGTGTAGAAAAAGTTTAAAACCTCTACAGGTCATAACTCGACCACAATTTACCAACTTACCACGACCACTTTTACACAGCTTTGTATTTAATATTCGGTTCCACCCGAAGTTAGACTTTCTTACTTGTTATTTATAAGATTGCCCACATGGTAGTAGAAAAAGTTTAAAGCCTCCATAGGTCATAACTCCACAACAATTTAGCAATTTACTACGACCACTTTTACACAGCTTTGTATTTAATGTTCGGTCCCACCCGAACATAGACTTTCTTACTTGTTATTTACAAGATTGCCCACATGGTAGTAGAAAAAGTTTAAAGCCTCCATAGGTCATAACTCCACAACAATTTAGCAATTTACTACGACCACTTTTACACAGCTGGGTATTTAATGTTCGGTTCCACCCGAACTTAGAATTTCTTACTTGTTATTTATAAGATTGCCCACATGGTGTAGAAAAAGTTTAAAACCTCTATCGGTCATAACTCCACCACAATTAACCAACTTACCACGACCACTTTTACACAGCTTTGTATTTAATGTTCGGTCCCACCCGAACATAGACTTTCTTACTTGTTATTTATAAGATTGCCCAGATGGTAGTAGAAAAAGTTTAAAGCCTCCATAGGTCATAACTCCACAACAATTTGGCAATTTACTACGACCACTTTTACACAGCTGGGTATTTAATGTTCGGTCCCATCCGAACATAGACTTTCTTACTTGTTATTTATAAGATTGGCCACATGGTAGTAGAAAAAGTTTAAAGCCTCCATAGGTCATAACTCCACAACAATTTACCTATTTACCACGACCACTTTTACATAGCTGGGTATTTAATGTTCGGTTCCACCCGAACTTAGCCTTCCTTACTTGTTATTTATCAGATTGCCACATGGTAGTATAAAAAGTTTAGGTCATAACTCCACAACAATTTACCAACTTACCACGACCACTTTTACACAGCTGGGTATTTAATGTTCGGTTCCACCCGAACATAGAATTTCTTACTTGTTATTTATAAGATTGCCCACATGGTGTAGAAAAAGTTTAAAACCTCTATAGGTCTTACTCCACAACAATTTACCTATTTACCACGACCTCTTTTACATAGCTGGGTATTTAATGTTCGGTTCCACCCGAAGTTAGACTTTCTTACTTGTTATTTATAAGATTGCCCACATGGTGTAGAAAAAGTTTAAAACCTCTATCGGTCATAACTCCACCACAATTAACCAACTTACCACGACCACTTTTACACAGCTTTGTATTTAATGTTCGGTCCCACCCGAACATAGACTTTCTTACTTGTTATTTATAAGATTGCCCACATGGTAGTAGAAAAAGTTTAAAGCCTCCATAGGTCATAACTCCACAACAGTTTACCTATTTACCACGACCACTTTTACACAGCTGGGTATTTAATATTCGGTTCCACCCGAACTTAGACTTCCTTACTTATTATTTATAAGATTGCCCACATGGTGTAAAAAAGTTTAAAACCTCTATAGGTCATAACTCCACCACAATTTACCAACTTACCACGCCCACTTTTACACAGCTGGGTATTTAATGTTCGGTCCCATCCGAACATAGACTTTCTTACTTGTTATTTATAAGATTGCCCACATGGTAGTAGAAAAAGTTTAAAGCCTCCACAGGTCATAACTCCACAACAATTTACCTATTTACCACGACCTCTTTTACATCGCTGGGTATTTAATGTTCGGTTTCACCCGAAGTTAGACTTTCTTTCTTGTTATTTATAAGATTGCCCACATGGTGTAGAAAAAGTTTAAAACCTCTATAGGTCATGGTAGTAGAAAAAGTTTAAAACCTCTATAGGTCATAACTCCACCACAATTTACCAACTTACCACGACCACTTTTACACAGCTGGGTATTTAATGTTCGGTTCCACCCGAACTTAGAATTTCTTACTTGTTATTTATAAGATTGCCCACATGGTGTAGAAAAAGTTTAAAACCTCTATGGGTCATAACTCCACCACAATTTACAAACTTATCACGACCACTGTTACACAGCTTTGTATTTAATGTTCGGTTCCACCCGAACTTGGAATTTCTTACTTGTTATTTATAAGATTGCCCACATGGTGTAGAAAAAGTTTAAAACCTCTATAGGTCATAACTCTACAACAATTTACCTATTTACCACGACCTCTCTTACATAGCTGGGTATTTAATGTTCGGTTCCACCCGAAGTTAGACTTTCTTACTTGTTATTTATAAGATTGCCCACATGGTGTAGAAAAAGTTTAAAACCTCTATAGGTCATAACTCCACCACAATTTACCAACTTACCACGACCACTGTTACACAGCTTTGTATTTAATGTTCGGTCACACCCGAACATAGACTTTCTTACTTGTTATTTATAAGATTGCCCACATGGTAGTAGAAAAAGTTTAAAGCCTCCATAGGTCATAACTCCACAACAATTTACCTATTTACCACGACCACTTTTACACAGCTGGGTATTTAATGTTCGGTTCCACCCGAACTTAGAATTTCTTACTTGTTATTTATAAGATTGCTCACATGGTGTAGAAAAAGTTTAAAGCCTCCATGAGTCATAACTCCACAACAATTTAGCAATTTACTACGACCACTTTTACACAGCTGGGTATTTAATGTTCGGTTCCACCCGAACTTAGAATTTCTTACTTGTTATTTATAAGATTGCCCAGATGGTAGTAGAAAAAGTTTAAAGCCTCCATAGGTCATAACTCCACAACAATTTGGCAATTTACTACGACCACTTTTACACAGCTGGGTATTTAATGTTCGGTCCCATCCGAACATACACTTTCTTACTTGTTATTTATAAGATTGCCCACATGGTAGTAGAAAAAGTTTAAAGCCTCCATAGGTCATAACTCCACAACAATTTGGCAATTTACTACGACCACTTTTACACAGCTGGGTATTTACACATGGTGTAGAAAAAGTTTAAAACCTCTACAGGTCATAACTCCACCACAATTTACCTATTTACCACGACCACTTTTACACAGCTGGGTATTTAATGTTCGGTCCCATCCGAACATAGACTTTCTTACTTGTTATTTATAAGATTGCCCACATGGTAGTAGAAAAAGTTTAAAACCTCTATAGGTCATAACTCCACCACAATTTACCAACTTACCACGACCACTGTTACACAGCTTTGTATTTAATGTTCGGTCACACCCGAACATAGACTTTCTTACTTGTTATTTATAAGATTGCCCACATGGTAGTAGAAAAAGTTTAAAGCCTCCATAGGTCATAACTCCACAACAATTTACCTATTTACCACGACCACTTTTACACAGCTGGGTATTTAATGTTCGGTTCCACCCGAACTTAGAATTTCTTACTTGTTATTTATAAGATTGCCCAGATGGTAGTAGAAAAAGTTTAAAGCCTCCATAGGTCATAACTCCACAACAATTTGGCAATTTACTACGACCACTTTTACACAGCTGGGTATTTAATGTTCGGTCCCATCCGAACATAGACTTTCTTACATGTTATTTATAAGATTGCCCACATGGTGTAGAAAAAGTTTAAAACCTCTACAGGTCATAACTCCACCACAATTTACCAACTTACCACGACCACTTTTACACAGCTTTGTATTTAATATTCGGTTCCACCCGAAGTTAGACTTTCTTACTTGTTATTTATAAGATTGCCCACATGGTAGTAGAAAAAGTTTAAAGCCTCCATAGGGCATAACTCCACAACAATTTAGCAATTTACTACGACCACTTTTACACAGCTTTGTATTTAATGTTCGGTCCCACCCGAACATAGACTTTCTTACTTGTTATTTATAAGATTGCCCACATGGTAGTAGAAAAAGTTTAAAGCCTCCATAGGTCATAACTCCACAACAATTTAGCAATTTACTACGACCACTTTTACACAGCTGGGTATTTAATGTTCGGTTCCACCCGAACTTAGAATTTCTTACTTGTTATTTATAAGATTGCCCACATGGTAGTAGAAAAAGTTTAAAGCCTCCATAGGTCATAACTCCACAACAATTTAGCAATTTACTACGACCACTTTTACACAGCTGGGTATTTAATGTTCGGTTCCACCCGAACTTAGAATTTCTTACTTGTTATTTATAAGATTGCCCACATGGTGTAGAAAAAGTTTAAAACCTCTATCGGTCATAACTCCACCACAATTAACCAACTTACCACGACCACTTTTACACAGCTTTGTATTTAATGTTCGGTCCTACCCGAACATAGACTTTCTTACTTGTTATTTATAAGATTGCCCACATGGTAGTAGAAAAAGTTTAAAGCCTCCATAGGTCATAACTCCACAACAATTTAGCAATTTACTACGACCACTTTTACACAGCTGGGTATTTAATGTTCGGTTCCACCCGAACTTAGCCTTCCTTACTTGTTATTTATCAGATTGCCACATGGTAGTATAAAAAGTTTAGGTCATAACTCCACAACAATTTACCAACTTACCACGACCACTTTTACACAGCTGGGTATTTAATGTTCGGTCCCATCCGAACATAGACTTTCTTACATGTTATTTATAAGATTGCCCACATGGTGTAGAAAAAGTTTAAAACCTCTACAGGTCATAACTCCACCACAATTTACCAACTTACCACGACCACTTTTACACAGCTTTGTATTTAATATTCGGTTCCACCCGAAGTTAGACTTTCTTACTTGTTATTTATAAGATTGCCCACATGGTAGTAGAAAAAGTTTAAAGCCTCCATAGGTCATAACTCCACAACAATTTAGCAATTTACTACGACCACTTTTACACAGCTTTGTATTTAATGTTCGGTCCCACCCGAACATAGACTTTCTTACTTGTTATTTATAAGATTGCCCACATGGTAGTAGAAAAAGTTTAAAGCCTCCATAGGTCATAACTCCACAACAATTTAGCAATTTACTACGACCACTTTTACACAGCTGGGTATTTAATGTTCGGTTCCACCCGAACTTAGAATTTCTTACTTGTTATTTATAAGATTGCCCACATGGTGTAGAAAAAGTTTAAAACCTCTATCGGTCATAACTCCACCACAATTAACCAACTTACCACGACCACTTTTACACAGCTTTGTATTTAATGTTCGGTCCCACCCGAACATAGACTTTCTTACTTGTTATTTATAAGATTGCCCAGATGGTAGTAGAAAAAGTTTAAAGCCTCCATAGGTCATAACTCCACAACAATTTGGCAATTTACTACGACCACTTTTACACAGCTGGGTATTTAATGTTCGGTCCCATCCGAACATAGACTTTCTTACTTGTTATTTATAAGATTGGCCACATGGTAGTAGAAAAAGTTTAAAGCCTCCATAGGTCATAACTCCACAACAATTTACCTATTTACCACGACCACTTTTACATAGCTGGGTATTTAATGTTCGGTTCCACCCGAACTTAGCCTTCCTTACTTGTTATTTATCAGATTGCCACATGGTAGTATAAAAAGTTTAGGTCATAACTCCACAACAATTTACCAACTTACCACGACCACTTTTACACAGCTGGGTATTTAATGTTCGGTTCCACCCGAACATAGAATTTCTTACTTGTTATTTATAAGATTGCCCACATGGTGTAGAAAAAGTTTAAAACCTCTATAGGTCTTACTCCACAACAATTTACCTATTTACCACGACCTCTTTTACATAGCTGGGTATTTAATGTTCGGTTCCACCCGAAGTTAGACTTTCTTACTTGTTATTTATAAGATTGCCCACATGGTGTAGAAAAAGTTTAAAACCTCTATCGGTCATAACTCCACCACAATTAACCAACTTACCACGACCACTTTTACACAGCTTTGTATTTAATGTTCGGTCCCACCCGAACATAGACTTTCTTACTTGTTATTTATAAGATTGCCCACATGGTAGTAGAAAAAGTTTAAAGCCTCCATAGGTCATAACTCCACAACAGTTTACCTATTTACCACGACCACTTTTACACAGCTGGGTAGTTAATATTCGGTTCCACCCGAACTTAGACTTCCTTACTTATTATTTATAAGATTGCCCACATGGTGTAAAAAAGTTTAAAACCTCTATAGGTCATAACTCCACCACAATTTACCAACTTACCACGCCCACTTTTACACAGCTGGGTATTTAATGTTCGGTCCCATCCGAACATAGACTTTCTTACTTGTTATTTATAAGATTGCCCACATGGTAGTAGAAAAAGTTTAAAGCCTCCACAGGTCATAACTCCACAACAATTTACCTATTTACCACGACCTCTTTTACATCGCTGGGTATTTAATGTTCGGTTTCACCCGAAGTTAGACTTTCTTTCTTGTTATTTATAAGATTGCCCACATGGTGTAGAAAAAGTTTAAAACCTCTATAGGTCATGGTAGTAGAAAAAGTTTAAAACCTCTATAGGTCATAACTCCACCACAATTTACCAACTTACCACGACCACTTTTACACAGCTGGGTATTTAATGTTCGGTTCCACCCGAACTTAGAATTTCTTACTTGTTATTTATAAGATTGCCCACATGGTGTAGAAAAAGTTTAAAACCTCTATGGGTCATAACTCCACCACAATTTGCAAACTTATCACGACCACTGTTACACAGCTTTGTATTTAATGTTCGGTTCCACCCGAACTTGGAATTTCTTACTTGTTATTTATAAGATTGCCCACATGGTGTAGAAAAAGTTTAAAACCTCTATAGGTCATAACTCTACAACAATTTACCTATTTACCACGACCTCTCTTACATAGCTGGGTATTTAATGTTCGGTTCCACCCGAAGTTAGACTTTCTTACTTGTTATTTATAAGATTGCCCACATGGTGTAGAAAAAGTTTAAAACCTCTATAGGTCATAACTCCACCACAATTTACCAACTTACCACGACCACTGTTACACAGCTTTGTATTTAATGTTCGGTCACACCCGAACATAGACTTTCTTACTTGTTATTTATAAGATTGCCCACATGGTAGTAGAAAAAGTTTAAAGCCTCCATAGGTCATAACTCCACAACAATTTACCTATTTACCACGACCACTTTTACACAGCTGGGTATTTAATGTTCGGTTCCACCCGAACTTAGAATTTCTTACTTGTTATTTATAAGATTGCTCACATGGTGTAGAAAAAGTTTAAAGCCTCCATGAGTCATAACTCCACAACAATTTAGCAATTTACTACGACCACTTTTACACAGCTGGGTATTTAATGTTCGGTTCCACCCGAACTTAGAATTTCTTACTTGTTATTTATAAGATTGCCCAGATGGTAGTAGAAAAAGTTTAAAGCCTCCATAGGTCATAACTCCACAACAATTTGGCAATTTACTACGACCACTTTTACACAGCTGGGTATTTAATGTTCGGTCCCATCCGAACATAGACTTTCTTACTTGTTATTTATAAGATTGCCCACATGGTAGTAGAAAAAGTTTAAAGCCTCCATAGGTCATAACTCCACAACAATTTAGCAATTTACTACGACCTCTTTTACATAGCTGGGTATTTAATGTTCGGTTCCACCCGAACATAGAATTTCTTACTTGTTATTTATAAGATTGCCCACATGGTGTTGAAAAAGTTTAAAACCTCTATAGGTCTTACTCCACAACAATTTACCTATTTACCACGACCTCTTTTACATAGCTGGGTATTTAATGTTCGTTCCACCCGAAGTTAGACTTTCTTACTTGTTATTTATAAGATTGCCCACATGGTGTAGAAAAAGTTTAAAACCTCTATAGGTCATAACTCCACCACAATTTACCAACTTACCACGACCACTTTTACACAGCTTTGTATTTAATGTTCGGTCCCACCCGAACATAGACTTTCTTACTTGTTATTTATAAGATTGCCCACATGGTAGTAGAAAAAGTTTAAAGCCTCCAAAGGTCATAACTCCACAACAGTTTACCTATTTACCACGACCACTTTTACACAGCTGGGTATTTAATATTCGGTTCCACCCGAACTTAGACTTCCTTACTTATTATTTATAAGATTGCCCACATGGTGTAGAAAAAGTTTAAAACCTCTATAGGTCATAACTCCACCACAATTTACCAACTTACCACGCCCACTTTTACACAGCTGGGTATTTAATGTTCGGTCCCATCCGAACATAGACTTTCTTACTTGTTATTTATAAGATTGCCCACATGGTAGTAGAAAAAGTTTAAAGCCTCCATAGGTCATAACTCCACAACAATTTACCTATTTACCACGACCTCTTTTACATCGCTGGGTATTTAATGTTCGGTTTCACCCGAAGTTAGACTTTCTTACTTGTTATTTATAAGATTGCCCACATGGTGTAGAAAAAGTTTAAAACCTCTATAGGTCATGGTAGTAGAAAAAGTTTAAAACCTCTATAGGTCATAACTCCACCACAATTTACCAACTTACCACGACCACTTTTACACAGCTGGGTATTTAATGTTCGGTACCACCCGAACTTAGAATTTCTTACTTGTTATTTATAAGATTGCCCACATGGTGTAGAACAAGTTTAAAACCTCTATGGGTCATAACTCCACCACAATTTACAAACTTATCACGACCACTGTTACACAGCTTTGTATTTAATGTTCGGTTCCACCCGAACTTGGAATTTCTTACTTGTTATTTAGAAGATTGCCCACATGGTGTAGAAAAAGTTTAAAACCTCTATAGGTCATAACTCTACAACAATTTACCTATTTACCACGACCTCTCTTACATAGCTGGGTATTTAATGTTCGGTTCCACCCGAAGTTAGACTTTCTTACTTGTTATTTATAAGATTGCCCACATGGTGTAGAAAAAGTTTAAAACCTCTATAGGTCATAACTCCACCACAATTTACCAACTTACCACGACCACTGTTACACAGCTTTGTATTTAATGTTCGGTCACACCCGAACATAGACTTTCTTACTTGTTATTTATAAGATTGCCCACATGGTAGTAGAAAAAGTTTAAAGCCTCCATAGGTCATAACTCCACAACAATTTACCTATTTACCACGACCACTTTTACACAGCTGGGTATTTAATGTTCGGTTCCACCCGAACTTAGAATTTCTTACTTGTTATTTATAAGATTGCTCACAAGGTGTAGAAAAAGTTTAAAGCCTCCATGAGTCATAACTCCACAACAATTTAGCAATTTACTACGACCACTTTTACACAGCTGGGTATTTAATGTTCGGTTCCACCCGAACTTAGAATTTCTTACTTGTTATTTATAAGATTGCCCAGATGGTAGTAGAAAAAGTTTAAAGCCTCCATAGGTCATAACTCCACAACAATTTGGCAATTTACTACGACCACTTTTACACAGCTGGGTATTTAATGTTCGGTCCCATCCGAACATAGACTTTCTTACTTGTTATTTATAAGATTGCCCACATGGTAGTAGAAAAAGTTTAAAGCCTCCATAGGTCATAACTCCACAACAATTTGGCAATTTACTACGACCACTTTTACACAGCTGGGTATTTAATGTTCGGTCCCATCCGAACATAGACTTTCTTACTTGTTATTTATAAGATTGCCCACATGGTGTACAAAAAGTTTAAAACCTCTACAGGTCATAACTCCACCACAATTTACCAACTTACCACGACCACTTTTACACAGCTTTGTATTTAATATTCGGTCCTACCCGAACATAGACTTTCTTACTTGTTATTTATAAGATTGCCCACATGGTGTATAAAGAGTTTAAAACCTCTATAGGTCATAACTCCACCACAATTTACCAACTTACCACGACCACTTTTACACAGCTGGGTATTTAATGTTCGGTCCCATCCGAACATAGACTTTCTTACTTGTTATTTATAAGATTGCCCAGATGGTAGTAGAAAAAGTTTAAAGCCTCCATAGGACATAACTCCACAACAATTTGGCAATGTACTACGACCACTTTTACACAGCTGGGTATTTAATGTTCGGTCCCATCCGAACATAGACTTTCTTACTTGTTATTTATAAGATTGCCCACATGGTGTAGAAAAAGTTTAAAACCTCTATAGGTCATAACTCCACCACAATTTACCAACTTACCACGACCACTTTTACACAGCTGGGTATTTAATGTTCGGTCCCATCCGAACATAGACTTTCTTACTTGTTATTTATAAGATTGCCCAGATGGTAGTAGAAAAAGTTTAAAGCCTCCATAGGACATAACTCCACAACAATTTGGCAATGTACTACGACCACTTTTACATAGCTGGGTATTTAATGTTGGGTTCCACCCGAACTTAGCCTTCCTTACTTGTTATTTATCAGATTGCCACATGGTAGTATAAAAAGTTTAGGTATTAACTCCACAACAATTTACCAACTTACCACGACCACTTTTACACAGCTGGGTATTTAATGTTCGGTTCCACCCGAACATAGAATTTCTTACTTGTTATTTATAAGATTGCCCACATGGTGTTGAAAAAGTTTAAAACCTCTATAGGTCTTACTCCACAACAATTTACCTATTTACCACGACCTCTCTTACATAGCTGGGTATTTAATGTTCGGTTCCACCCGAAGTTAGACTTTCTTACTTGTTATTTATAAGATTGCCCACATGGTGTAGAAAAAGTTTAAAACCTCTATAGGTCATAACTCCACCACAATTTACCAACTTACCACGACCACTGTTACACAGCTTTGTATTTAATGTTCGGTCACACCCGAACATAGACTTTCTTACTTGTTATTTATAAGATTGCCCACATGGTAGTAGAAAAAGTTTAAAGCCTCCATAGGTCATAACTCCACAACAATTTACCTATTTACCACGACCACTTTTACACAGCTGGGTATTTAATGTTCGGTTCCACCCGAACTTAGAATTTCTTACTTGTTATTTATAAGATTGCTCACATGGTGTAGAAAAAGTTTAAAGCCTCCATGAGTCATAACTCCACAACAATTTAGCAATTTACTACGACCACTTTTACACAGCTGGGTATTTAATGTTCGGTTCCACCCGAACTTAGAATTTCTTACTTGTTATTTATAAGATTGCCCAGATGGTAGTAGAAAAAGTTTAAAGCCTCCATAGGTCATAACTCCACAACAATTTGGCAATTTACTACGACCACTTTTACACAGCTGGGTATTTAATGTTCGGTCCCATCCGAACATAGACTTTCTTACTTGTTATTTATAAGATTGCCCACATGGTAGTAGAAAAAGTTTAAAGCCTCCATAGGTCATAACTCCACAACAATTTGGCAATTTACTACGACCACTTTTACACAGCTGGGTATTTAATGTTCGGTCCCATCCGAACATAGACTTTCTTACTTGTTATTTATAAGATTGCCCACATGGTGTACAAAAAGTTTAAAACCTCTACAGGTCATAACTCCACCACAATTTACCAACTTACCACGACCACTTTTACACAGCTTTGTATTTAATATTCGGTCCTACCCGAACATAGACTTTCTTACTTGTTATTTATAAGATTGCCCACATGGTGTATAAAGAGTTTAAAACCTCTATAGGTCATAACTCCACCACAATTTACCAACTTACCACGACCACTTTTACACAGCTGGGTATTTAATGTTCGGTCCCACCCGAACATAGACTTTCTTACTTGTTATTTATAAGATTGCCCACATGGTAGTAGAAAAAGTTTAAAGCCTCCATAGGTCATAACTCCACAACAATTTAGCAATTTACTACGACCTCTTTTACATAGCTGGGTATTTAATGTTCGGTTCCACCCGAAGTTAGACTTTCTTACTTGTTATTTATAAGATTGCCCACATGGTGTAGAAAAAGTTTAAAACCTCTATAGGTCTCAACTCCACAACAATTTACCTATTTACCACGACCTCTTTTACATAGCTGGGTATTTAATGTTCGGTTCCACCCGAAGTTAGACTTTCTTACTTGTTATTTATAAGATTGCCCACATGGTGTAGAAAGAGTTTATAACCTCTATAGGTCATAACTCCACCACAATTTACCTATTTACCACGACCTCTTTTACACAGCTGGGTATTTAATGTTCGGTTCCACCCGAAGTTAGACTTTCTTACTTGTTATTTATAAGATTGCCCACATGGTGTAGAAAAAGTTTAAAACCTCTACAGGTCATAACTCCACCACAATTTACCAACTTACCACGACCACTTTTACACAGCTTTGTATTTAATGTTCGGTCCCACCCGCACATAGACTTTCTTACTTGTTATTTATAAGATTGGCCACATGGTGTAGAAAAAGTTTAAAACCTCTATAGGTCATAACTCCACAACAATTTACCTATTTACCACGACCTCTTTTACATAGCTGGGTATTTAATGTTCGGTTCCACCCGAAGTTAGACTTTCTTACTTGTTATTTACAAGATTGCCCACATGGTGTAGAAAAAGTTTAAAACCTCTATAGGTCATAACTCCACAACAATTTACCTATTTACCACGACCTCTTTTACATAGCTGGGTATTTAATGTTCGGTTCCACCCGAAGTTAGACTTTCTTACTTGTTATTTATAAGATTGCCCACATGGTGTAGAAAGAGTTTATAACCTCTATAGGTCATAACTCCACCACAATTTACCTATTTACCACGACCTCTTTTACATAGCTGGGTATTTAATGTTCGTTTCCACCCGAACTTAGAATTTCTTACTTGTTATTTATAAGATTGCCCACATGGTGTAGAAAAAGTTTAAAACCTCTATAGGTCATAACTCCACAACAATTTACCTATTTACCACGACCTCTTTTACATAGCTGGGTATTTAATGTTCGGTTCCACCCGAAGTTAGACTTTCTTACTTGTTATTTACAAGATTGCCCACATGGTGTAGAAAAA
This sequence comes from Merzomyia westermanni, assembly GCA_949987695.1. NCBI lineage: Eukaryota > Metazoa > Arthropoda > Insecta > Diptera > Tephritidae > Merzomyia > Merzomyia westermanni. Next base: position 92,842,474 of record OX465290.1, on the reverse strand, counting down.
GTTTAAAACCTCTATAGGTCATAACTCCACAACAATTTACCTATTTACCACGACCTCTTTTACATAGCTGGGTATTTAATGTTCGGTTCCACCCGAAGTTAGACTTTCTTACTTGTTATTTATAAGATTGCCCACATGGTGTAGAAAGAGTTTATAACCTCTATAGGTCATAACTCCACCACAATTTACCTATTTACCACGACCTCTTTTACATAGCTGGGTATTTAATGTTCGTTTCCACCCGAACTTAGAATTTCTTACTTGTTATTTATAAGATTGCCCACATGGTGTAGAAAAAGTTTAAAACCTCTATAGGTCATAACTCCACAACAATTTACCTATTTACCACGACCTCTTTTACATAGCTGGGTATTTAATGTTCGGTTCCACCCGAAGTTAGACTTTCTTACTTGTTATTTATAAGATTGCCCACATGGTGTAGAAAGAGTTTAAAACCTCTATAGGTCATAACTACACAACAATTTACCTATTTACCACGACCTCTTTTACATAGCTGGGTATTTAATGTTCGGTTCCACCCGAAGTTAGACTTTCTTACTTGTTATTTATAAGATTGCCCACATGGTGTAGAAAGAGTTTAAACCCTCTATAGGTCATAACTCCACAACAATTTACCTATTTACCACGACCACTTTTACACAGCTTTGTATTTAATATTCGGTTCCTTCCGAAGTTAGACTTTCTTACTTGTTATTTATAAGATTGCCCACATGGTAGTAGAAAAAGTTTAAAGCCTCCATAGGTCATAACTCCACAACAATTTAGCAATTTACTACGACCACTTTTACACAGCTTTGTATTTAATGTTCGGTCCCACCTGAACATAGACTTCCTTACTTGTTATTTATAAGATTGCCCACATGGTGTATAAAGAGTTTAAAACCTCTATAGGTCATAACTCCACCACAATTTACCAACTTACCACGACCACTTTTACACAGCTGGGTATTTAATGTTCGGTCCCATCCGAACATAGACTTTCTTACTTGTTATTTATAAGATTGCCCAGATGGTAGTAGAAAAAGTTTAAAGCCTCCATAGGACATAACTCCACAACAATTTGGCAATGTACTACGACCACTTTTACACAGCTGGGTATTTAATGTTCGGTCCCATCCGAACATAGACTTTCTTACTTGTTATTTATAAGATTGCCCACATGGTGTAGAAAAAGTTTAAAACCTCTATAGGTCATAACTCCACCACAATTTACCAACTTACCACGACCACTGTTACACAGCTTTGTATTTAATGTTCGGTCCCACCCGAACATAGACTTTCTTACTTGTTATTTATAAGATTGCCCACATGGTAGTAGAAAAAGTTTAAAGCCTCCATAGGTCATAACTCCACAACAATTTAGCAATTTACTACTACCTCTTTTACATAGCTGGGTATTTAATGTTCGGTTCCACCCGAAGTTAGACTTTCTTACTTGTTATTTATAAGATTGCCCACATGGTGTAGAAAAAGTTTAAAACCTCTATAGGTCATAACTCCACAACAATTTACCTATTTACCACGACCTCTTTTACATAGCTGGGTATTTAATGTTCGGTTCCACCCGAAGTTAGACTTTCTTACTTGTTATTTATAAGATTGCCCACATGGTGTAGAAAGAGTTTATAACCTCTATAGGTCATAACTCCACCACAATTTACCTATTTACCACGACCTCTTTTACACAGCTGGGTATTTAATGTTCGGTTCCACCCGAAGTTAGACTTTCTTACTTGTTATTTATAAGATTGCCCACATGGTGTAGAAAAAGTTTAAAACCTCTACAGGTCATAACTCCACCACAATTTACCAACTTACCACGACCACTTTTACACAGCTTTGTATTTAATGTTCGGTCCCACCCGCACATAGACTTTCTTACTTGTTATTTATAAGATTGCCCACATGGTGTAGAAAAAGTTTAAAACCTCTATAGGTCATAACTCCACAACAATTTACCTATTTACCACGACCTCTTTTACATAGCTGGGTATTTAATGTTCGGTTCCACCCGAAGTTAGACTTTCTTACTTGTTATTTATAAGATTGCCCACATGGTGTAGAAAAAGTTTAAAACCTCTATAGGTCATAACTCCACAACAATTTACCTATTTACCACGACCTCTTTTACATAGTTGGGTATTTAATGTTCGGTTCCACCCGAAGTTAGACTTTCTTACTTGTTATTTATAAGATTGCCCACATGGTGTAGAAAGAGTTTATAACCTCTATAGGTCATAACTCCACCACAATTTACCTATTTACCACGACCTCTTTTACATAGCTGGGTATTTAATGTTCGTTTCCACCCGAACTTAGAATTTCTTACTTGTTATTTATAAGATTGCCCACATGGTGTAGAAAAAGTTTAAAACCTCTATAGGTCATAACTCCACAACAATTTACCTATTTACCACGACCTCTTTTACATAGCTGGGTATTTATTGTTCGGTTCCACCCGAAGTTAGACTTTCTTACTTGTTATTTATAAGATTGCCCACATGGTGTAGAAAGAGTTTAAAACCTCTATAGGTCATAACTCCACCACAATTTACCTATTTACCACGACCACTTTTACATAGCTGGGTATTTAATGTTCGGTTCCACCCGAACTTAGAATTTCTTACTTGTTATTTATAAGATTGCCCACATGGTGTAGAAAAAGTTTAAAACCTCTATAGGTCATAACTACACAACAATTTACCTATTTACCACGACCTCTTTTACATAGCTGGGTATTTAATGTTCGGTTCCACCCGAAGTTAGACTTTCTTACTTGTTATTTATAAGATTGCCCACATGGTGTAGAAAGAGTTTAAAACCTCTATAGGTCATAACTCCACAACAATTTACCTATTTACCACGACTTCTTTTACATAGCTGGGTATTTAATGTTCGTTTCCACCCGAACTTAGAATTTCTTACTTGTTATTTATAAGATTGCCCACATGGTGTAGAAAAAGTTTAAAACCTCTATAGGTCATAACTCCACAACAATTTACCTATTTACCACGACCTCTTTTACATAGCTGGGTATTTAATGTTCGGTTCCACCCGAAGTTAGACTTTCTTACTTGTTATTTATAAGATTGCCCACATGGTGTAGAAAGAGTTTAAAACCTCTATAGGTCATAACTCCACCACAATTTACCTATTTACCACGACCACTTTTACACAGCTGGGTATTTAATGTTCGGTTCCACCCGAAGTTAGACTTTCTTACTTGTTATTTATAAGATTGCCCACATGGTGTAGAAAAAGTTTAAAACCTCTACAGGTCATAACTCCACCACAATTTACCTATTTACCACGACCTCTTTTACATAGCTGGGTATTTAATGTTCGTTTCCACCCGAACTTAGAATTTCTTACTTGTTATTTATAAGATTGCCCACATGGTGTAGAAAAAGTTTAAAACCTCTATAGGTCATAACTCCACAACAATTTACCTATTTACCACGACCTCTTTTACATAGCTGGGTATTTAATGTTCGGTTCCACCCGAAGTTAGACTTTCTTACTTGTTATTTATAAGATTGCCCACATGGTGTAGAAAGAGTTTAAAACCTCTATAGGTCATAACTCCACCACAATTTACCTATTTACCACGACCACTTTTACACAGCTGGGTATTTAATGTTCGGTTCCACCCGAAGTTAGACTTTCTTACTTGTTATTTATAAGATTGCCCACATGGTGTAGAAAAAGTTTAAAACCTCTACAGGTCATAACTCCACCACAATTTACCAACTTACCACGACCACTTTTACACAGCTGGGTATTTAATGTTCGGTTCCACCCGAACTTAGAATTTCTTACTTGTTATTTATAAGATTGCCCACATGGTGTAGAAAAAGTTTAAAACCTCTATAGGTCATAACTCCACAACAATTTACCTATTTACCACGACCTCTTTTACATAGCTGGGTATTTAATGTTCGGTTCCACCCGAAGTTAGACTTTCTTACTTGTTATTTATAAGATTGCCCACATGGTGTAGAAAGAGTTTATAACCTCTATAGGTCATAACTCCACCACAATTTACCTATTTACCACGACCTCTTTTACATAGCTGGGTATTTAATGTTCGTTTCCACCCGAACTTAGAATTTCTTACTTGTTATTTATAAGATTGCCCACATGGTGTAGAAAAAGTTTAAAACCTCTATAGGTCATAACTCCACAACAATTTACCTATTTACCACGACCTCTTTTACATAGCTGGGTATTTAATGTTCGGTTCCACCCGAAGTTAGACTTTCTTACTTGTTATTTATAAGATTGCCCACATGGTGTAGAAAGAGTTTAAAACCTCTATAGGTCATAACTCCACCACAATTTACCTATTTACCACGACCACTTTTACATAGCTGGGTATTTAATGTTCGGTTCCACCCGAACTTAGAATTTCTTACTTGTTATTTATAAGATTGCCCACATGGTGTAGAAAAAGTTTAAAACCTCTATAGGTCATAACTACACAACAATTTACCTATTTACCACGACCTCTTTTACATAGCTGGGTATTTAATGTTCGGTTCCACCCGAAGTTAGACTTTCTTACTTGTTATTTATAAGATTGCCCACATGGTGTAGAAAGAGTTTATAACCTCTATAGGTCATAACTCCACCACAATTTACCTATTTACCACGACCTCTTTTACATAGCTGGGTATTTAATGTTCGGTTCCACCCGAAGTTAGACTTTCTTACTTGTTATTTATAAGATTGCCCACATGGTGTAGAAAGAGTTTAAAACCTCTATAGGTCATAACTCCACCACAATTTACCTATTTACCACGACCACTTTTACATAGCTGGGTATTTAATGTTCGGTTCCACCCGAACTTAGAATTTCTTACTTGTTATTTATAAGATTGCCCACATGGTGTAGAAAAAGTTTAAAACCTCTATAGGTCATAACTCCACCACAATTTACCTATTTACCACGACCACTTTTACACAGCTGGGTATTTAATGTTCGGTTCCACCCGAAGTTAGACTTTCTTACTTGTTATTTATAAGATTGCCCACATGGTGTAGAAAAAGTTTAAAACCTCTACAGGTCATAACTCCACCACAATTTACCTATTTACCACGACCTCTTTTACATAGCTGGGTATTTAATGTTCGTTTCCACCCGAACTTAGAATTTCTTACTTGTTATTTATAAGATTGCCCACATGGTGTAGAAAAAGTTTAAAACCTCTATAGGTCATAACTCCACAACAATTTACCTATTTACCACGACCTCTTTTACATAGCTGGGTATTTAATGTTCGGTTCCACCCGAAGTTAGACTTTCTTACTTGTTATTTATAAGATTGCCCACATGGTGTAGAAAGAGTTTAAAACCTCTATAGGTCATAACTCCACCACAATTTACCTATTTACCACGACCACTTTTACACAGCTGGGTATTTAATGTTCGGTTCCACCCGAAGTTAGACTTTCTTACTTGTTATTTATAAGATTGCCCACATGGTGTAGAAAAAGTTTAAAACCTCTATAGGTCATAACTCCACCACAATTTACCAACTTACCACGACCACTTTTACACAGCTGGGTATTTAATGTTCGGTTCCACCCGAACTTAGAATTTCTTACTTGTTATTTATAAGATTGCCCACATGGTGTAGAAAAAGTTTAAAACCTCTATAGGTCATAACTCCACCACAATTTACCTATTTACCACGACCTCTTTTACATAGCTGGGTATTTAATGTTCGGTTCCACCCGAAGTTAGACTTTCTTACTTGTTATTTATAAGATTGCCCACATGGTGTAGAAAGAGTTTATAACCTCTATAGGTCATAACTCCACCACAATTTACCTATTTACCACGACCTCTTTTACATAGCTGGGTATTTAATGTTCGTTTCCACCCGAACTTAGAATTTCTTACTTGTTATTTATAAGATTGCCCACATGGTGTAGAAAAAGTTTAAAACCTCTATAGGTCATAACTCCACAACAATTTACCTATTTACCACGACCTCTTTTACATAGCTGGGTATTTAATGTTCGGTTCCACCCGAAGTTAGACTTTCTTACTTGTTATTTATAAGATTGCCCACATGGTGTAGAAAGAGTTTAAAACCTCTATAGGTCATAACTCCACCACAATTTACCTATTTACCACGACCACTTTTACATAGCTGGGTATTTAATGTTCGGTTCCACCCGAACTTAGAATTTCTTACTTGTTATTTATAAGATTGCCCACATGGTGTAGAAAAAGTTTAAAACCTCTATAGGTCATAACTACACAACAATTTACCTATTTACCACGACCTCTTTTACATAGCTGGGTATTTAATGTTCGGTTCCACCCGAAGTTAGACTTTCTTACTTGTTATTTATAAGATTGCCCACATGGTGTAGAAAGAGTTTAAACCCTCTATAGGTCATAACTCCACAACAATTTACCTATTTACCACGACCACTTTTACACAGCTTTGTATTTAATATTCGGTTCCTTCCGAAGTTAGACTTTCTTACTTGTTATTTATAAGATTGCCCACATGGTAGTAGAAAAAGTTTAAAGCCTCCATAGGTCATAACTCCACAACAATTTAGCAATTTACTACGACCACTTTTACACAGCTTTGTATTTAATGTTCGGTCCCACCTGAACATAGATTTCCTTACTTGTTATTTATAAGATTGCCCACATGGTGTATAAAGAGTTTAAAACCTCTATAGGTCATAACTCCACCACAATTTACCAACTTACCACGACCACTTTTACACAGCTGGGTATTTAATGTTCGGTCCCATCCGAACATAGACTTTCTTACTTGTTATTTATAAGATTGCCCAGATGGTAGTAGAAAAAGTTTAAAGCCTCCATAGGACATAACTCCACAACAATTTGGCAATGTACTACGACCACTTTTACACAGCTGGGTATTTAATGTTCGGTCCCATCCGAACATAGACTTTCTTACTTGTTATTTATAAGATTGCCCACATGGTGTAGAAAAAGTTTAAAACCTCTATAGGTCATAACTCCACCACAATTTACCAACTTACCACGACCACTGTTACACAGCTTTGTATTTAATGTTCGGTCCCACCCGAACATAGACTTTCTTACTTGTTATTTATAAGATTGCCCACATGGTAGTAGAAAAAGTTTAAAGCCTCCATAGGTCATAACTCCACAACAATTTAGCAATTTACTACGACCTCTTTTACATAGCTGGGTATTTAATGTTCGGTTCCACCCGAAGTTAGACTTTCTTACTTGTTATTTATAAGATTGCCCACATGGTGTAGAAAAAGTTTAAAACCTCTATAGGTCATAACTCCACAACAATTTACCTATTTACCACGACCTCTTTTACATAGCTGGGTATTTAATGTTCGGTTCCACCCGAAGTTAGACTTTCTTACTTGTTATTTATAAGATTGCCCACATGGTGTAGAAAGAGTTTATAACCTCTATAGGTCATAACTCCACCACAATTTACCTATTTACCACGACCTCTTTTACACAGCTGGGTATTTAATGTTCGGTTCCACCCGAAGTTAGACTTTCTTACTTGTTATTTATAAGATTGCCCACATGGTGTAGAAAAAGTTTAAAACCTCTACAGGTCATAACTCCACCACAATTTACCAACTTACCACGACCACTTTTACACAGCTTTGTATTTAATGTTCGGTCCCACCCGCACATAGACTTTCTTACTTGTTACTTATAAGATTGCCCACATGGTGTAGAAAAAGTTTAAAACCTCTATAGGTCATAACTCCACAACAATTTACCTATTTACCACGACCTCTTTTACATAGCTGGGTATTTAATGTTCGGTTCCACCCGAAGTTAGACTTTCTTACTTGTTATTTATAAGATTGCCCACATGGTGTAGAAAAAGTTTAAAACCTCTATAGGTCATAACTCCACAACAATTTACCTATTTACCACGACCTCTTTTACATAGCTGGGTATTTAATGTTCGGTTCCACCCGAAGTTAGACTTTCTTACTTGTTATTTATAAGATTGCCCACATGGTGTAGAAAGAGTTTATAACCTCTATAGGTCATAACTCCACCACAATTTACATATTTACCACGACCTCTTTTACATAGCTGGGTATTTAATGTTCGTTTCCACCCGAACTTAGAATTTCTTACTTGTTATTTATAAGATTGCCCACATGGTGTAGAAAAAGTTTAAAACCTCTATAGGTCATAACTCCACAACAATTTACCTATTTACCACGACCTCTTTTACATAGCTGGGTATTTAGTGTTCGGTTCCACCCGAAGTTAGACTTTCTTACTTGTTATTTATAAGATTGCCCACATGGTGTAGAAAGAGTTTAAAACCTCTATAGGTCATAACTCCACCACAATTTACCTATTTACCACGACCACTTTTACATAGCTGGGTATTTAATGTTCGGTTCCACCCGAACTTAGAATTTCTTACTTGTTATTTATAAGATTGCCCACATGGTGTAGAAAAAGTTTAAAACCTCTATAGGTCATAACTACACAACAATTTACCTATTTACCACGACCTCTTTTACATAGCTGGGTATTTAATGTTCGGTTCCACCCGAAGTTAGACTTTCTTACTTGTTATTTATAAGATTGCCCACATGGTGTAGAAAGAGTTTAAAACCTCTATAGGTCATAACTCCACAACAATTTACCTATTTACCACGACTTCTTTTACATAGCTGGGTATTTAATGTTCGTTTCCACCCGAACTTAGAATTTCTTACTTGTTATTTATAAGATTGCCCACATGGTGTAGAAAAAGTTTAAAACCTCTATAGGTCATAACTCCACAACAATTTACCTATTTACCACGACCTCTTTTACATAGCTGGGTATTTAATGTTCGGTTCCACCCGAAGTTAGACTTTCTTACTTGTTATTTATAAGATTGCCCACATGGTGTAGAAAGAGTTTAAAACCTCTATAGGTCATAACTCCACCACAATTTACCTATTTACCACGACCACTTTTACACAGCTGGGTATTTAATGTTCGGTTCCACCCGAAGTTAGACTTTCTTACTTGTTATTTATAAGATTGCCCACATGGTGTAGAAAAAGTTTAAAACCTCTATAGGTCATAACTCCACCACAATTTACCAACTTACCACGACCACTTTTACACAGCTGGGTATTTAATGTTCGGTTCCACCCGAACTTAGAATTTCTTACTTGTTATTTATAAGATTGCCCACATGGTGTAGAAAAAGTTTAAAACCTCTATAGGTCATAACTCCACAACAATTTACCTATTTACCACGACCTCTTTTACATAGCTGGGTATTTAATGTTCGGTTCCACCCGAAGTTAGACTTTCTTACTTGTTATTTATAAGATTGCCCACATGGTGTAGAAAGAGTTTAAAACCTCTATAGGTCATAACTCCACCACAATTTACCTATTTACCACGACCACTTTTACACAGCTGGGTATTTAATGTTCGGTTCCACCCGAACTTAGAATTTCTTACTTGTTATTTATAAGATTGCCCACATGGTAGTAGAAAAAGTTTAAAGCCTCCATAGGTCATAACTCCACAACAATTTAGCAATTTACTACGACCACTTTTACACAGCTGGGTATTTAATGTTCGTTTCCACCCGAACTTAGAATTTGTTACTTGTTATTTATAAGATTGCCCACATGGTGTAGAAAAAGTTTAAAACCTCTATAGGTCATAACTCCACCACAATTTACCTATTTACCACGACCTCTTTTACATAGCTGGGTATTTAATGTTCGTTTCCACCCGAACTTAGAATTTCTTACTTGTTATTTATAAGATTGCCCACATGGTGTAGAAAAAGTTTAAAACCTCTATAGGTCATAACTCCACAACAATTTACCTATTTACCACGACCTCTTTTACATAGCTGGGTATTTAATGTTCGGTTCCACCCGAAGTTAGACTTTCTTACTTGTTATTTATAAGATTGCCCACATGGTGTAGAAAGAGTTTAAAACCTCTATAGGTCATAACTCCACCACAATTTACCTATTTACCACGACCACTTTTACACAGCTGGGTATTTAATGTTCTATTCCACCCGAAGTTAGACTTTCTTACTTGTTATTTATAAGATTGCCCACATGGTGTAGAAAAAGTTTAAAACCTCTACAGGTCATAACTCCACCACAATTTACCAACTTACCACGACCACTTTTACACAGCTGGGTATTTAATTTTCGGTTCCACCCGAACTTAGAATTTCTTACTTGTTATTTATAAGATTGCCCACATGGTGTAGAAAAAGTTTAAAACCTCTATAGGTCATAACTCCACAACAATTTACCTATTTACCACGACCTCTTTTACATATCTGGGTATTTAATGTTCGTTTCCACCCGAACTTAGAATTTCTTACTTGTTATTTATAAGATTGCCCACATGGTGTAGAAAAAGTTTAAAACCTCTATAGGTCATAACTCCACAACAATTTACCTATTTACCACGACCTCTTTTACATAGCTGGGTATTTAATGTTCGGTTCCACCCGAAGTTAGACTTTCTTACTTGTTATTTATAAGATTGCCCACATGGTGTAGAAAGAGTTTAAAACCTCTATAGGTCATAACTCCACCACAATTTACCTATTTACCACGACCACTTTTACATAGCTGGGTATTTAATGTTCGGTTCCACCCGAACTTAGAATTTCTTACTTGTTATTTATAACATTGCCCACATGGTGTAGAAAAAGTTTAAAACCTCTGTAGGTCATAACTACACAACAATTTACCTATTTACCACGACCTCTTTTACATAGCTGGGTATTTAATGTTCGGTTCCACCCGAAGTTAGACTTTCTTACTTGTTATTTATAAGATTGCCCACATGGTGTAGAAAGAGTTTAAAACCTCTATAGGTCATAACTCCACAACAATTTACCTATTTACCACAACCTCTTTTACATAGCTGGGTATTTAATGTTCGTTTCCACCCGAACTTAGAATTTCTTACTTGTTATTTATAAGATTGCCCACATGGTGTAGAAAAAGTTTAAAACCTCTATAGGTCATAACTCCACAACAATTTACCTATTTACCACGACCTCTTTTACATAGCTGGGTATTTAATGTTCGGTTCCACCCGAAGTTAGACTTTCTTACTTGTTATTTATAAGATTGCCCACATGGTGTAGAAAGAGTTTAAAACCTCTATAGGTCATAACTCCACCACAATTTACCTATTTACCACGACCACTTTTACACAGCTGGGTATTTAATGTTCGGTTCCACCCGAAGTTAGACTTTCTTACTTGTTATTTATAAGATTGCCCACATGGTGTAGAAAAAGGTTAAAACCTCTACAGGTCATAACTCCACCACAATTTACCAATTTACCACGACCACTTTTACACAGCTGGGTATTTAATGTTCGGTTCCACCCGAACTTAGAATTTCTTACTTGTTATTTATAAGATTGCCCACATGGTGTAGAAAAAGTTTAAAACCTCTATAGGTCATAACTACACAACAATTTACCTATTTACCACGACCTCTTTTACATAGCTGGGTATTTAATGTTCGGTTCCACCCGAAGTTAGACTTTCTTACTTGTTATTTATAAGATTGCCCACATGGTGTAGAAAGAGTTTAAAACCTCTATAGGTCATAACTCCACCACAATTTACCTATTTACCACGACCACTTTTACACAGCTGGGTATTTAATGTTCGGTTCCACCCGAACTTAGAATTTCTTACTTGTTATTTATAAGATTGCCCACATGGTAGTAGAAAAAGTTTAAAGCCTCCATAGGTCATAACTCCACAACAATTTAGCAATTTACTACGACCACTTTTACACAGCTGGGTATTTAATGTTCGTTTCCACCCGAACTTAGAATTTGTTACTTGTTATTTATAAGATTGCCCACATGGTGTAGAAAGAGTTTAAAACCTCTATAGGTCATAACTCCACCACAATTTACCTATTTACCACGACCTCTTTTACATAGCTGGGTATTTAATGTTCGTTTCCACCCGAACTTAGAATTTCTTACTTGTTATTTATAAGATTGCCCACATGGTGTAGAAAAAGTTTAAAACCTCTATAGGTCATAACTCCACAACAAATTACCTATTTACCACGACCTCTTTTACATAGCTGGGTATTTAATGTTCGGTTCCACCCGAAGTTAGACTTTCTTACTTGTTATTTATAAGATTGCCCACATGGTGTAGAAAGAGTTTAAAACCTCTATAGGTCATAACTCCACCACAATTTACCTATTTACCACGACCACTTTTACACAGCTGGGTATTTAATGTTCGGTTCCACCCGAAGTTAGACTTTCTTACTTGTTATTTATAAGATTGCCCACATGGTGTAGAAAAAGTTTAAAACCTCTACAGGTCATAACTCCACCACAATTTACCAACTTACCACGACCACTTTTACACAGCTGGGTATTTAATTTTCGGTTCCACCCGAACTTAGAATTTCTTACTTGTTATTTATAAGATTGCCCACATGGTGGAGAAAAAGTTTAAACCCTCTATAGGTCATAACTCCACAACAATTTACCTATTTACCACGACCTCTTTTACATATCTGGGTATTTAATGTTCGGTTCCACCCGAAGTTAGACTTTCTTATTTGTTATTTATAAGATTGCCCACATGGTGTAGAAAGAGTTTAAAACCTCTATAGGTCATAACTCCACCACAATTTACCTATTTACCACGACCACTTTTACACAGCTGGGTATTTAATGTTCGGTGCCACCCGAACTTAGAATTTCTTACTTGTTATTTATAAGATTGCCCACATGGTGTAGAAAAAGTTTAAAACCTATATAGGTCATAACTCCACAACAATTTACCTATTTACCACGACCTCTTTTACATAGCTGGGTATTTAATGTTCGGTTCCACCCGAAGTTAGACTTTCTTACTTGTTATTTATAAGATTGCCCACATGGTGTAGAAAGAGTTTAAAACCTCTATAGGTCATAACTCCACAACAATTTACCTATTTACCACGACCTCTTTTACATAGCTGGGTATTTAATGTTCGTTTCCACCCGAACTTAGAATTTCTTACTTGTTATTTATAAGATTGCCCACATGGTGTAGAAAAAGTTTAAAACCTCTATATGTCATAACTCCACAACAATTTACCTATTTACCACGACCTCTTTTACATAGCTGGGTATTTAATGTTCGGTTCCACCCGAAGTTAGACTTTCTTACTTGTTATTTATAAGATTGCCCACATGGTGTATAAAAAGTTTAAAACCTCTATAGGTCATAACTCCACCACAATTTACCTATTTACCACGACCACTTTTACACAGCTGTGTATTTAATGTTCGGTTCCACCCGAAGTTAGACTTTCTTACTTGTTATTTATAAGATTGCCCACATGGTGTAGAAAAAGTTTAAAACCTCTACAGGTCATAACTCCACCACAATTTACCAACTTACCACGACCACTTTTACACAGCTGGGTATTTAATGTTCGGTTCCACCCGAACTTAGAATTTCTTACTTGTTATTTATAAGATTGCCCACATGGTGTAGAAAAAGTTTAAAACCTCTATAGGTCATAACTCCACAACAATTTACCTATTTACCACGACCTCTTTTACATAGCTGGGTATTTAATGTTCGGTTCCACCCGAAGTTAGACTTTCTTACTTGTTATTTATAAGATTGCCCACATGGTGTAGGAAGAGTTTAAAACCTCTATAGGTCATAACTCCACCACAATTTACCTATTTACCACGACCACTTTTACACAGCTGGGTATTTAATGTTCGGTTCCACCCGAAGTTAGACTTTCTTACTTGTTATTTATAAGATTGCCCACATGGTGTAGAAAAAGTTTAAAACCTCTACAGGTCATAACTCCACAACAATTTACCTATTTACCACGACCTCTTTTACATAGCTGGGTATTTAATGTTCGGTTCCACCCGAAGTTAGACTTTCTTACTTGTTATTTATAAGATTGCCCACATGGTGTAGAAAGAGTTTAAAACCTCTATAGGTCATAACTCCACCACAATTTACCTATTTACCACGACCACTTTTACACAGCTGGGTATTTAATGTTCGGTTCCCCCCGAACTTAGAATTTCTTACTTGTTATTTATAAGATTGCCCACATGGTAGTAGAAAAAGTTTAAAGCCTCCATAGGTCATAACTCCACAACAATTTAGCAATTTACTACGACCACTTTTACACAGCTGGGTATTTAATGTTCGTTTCCACCCGAACTTAGAATTTCTTACTTGTTATTTATAAGATTGCCCACATGGTGTAGAAAAAGTTTAAAACCTCTATAGGTCATAACTCCACAACAATTTACCTATTTACCACGACCTCTTTTACATAGCTGGGTATTTAATGTTCGGTTCCACCCGAAGTTAGACTTTCTTACTTGTTATTTATAAGATTGCCCACATGGTGTAGAAAGAGTTTAAAACCTCTATAGGTCATAACTCCACCACAATTTACCTATTTACCTCGACCACTTTTACACAGCTGGGTATTTAATGTTCGGTTCCACCCGAAGTTAGACTTTCTTACTTGTTATTTATAAGATTGCCCACATGGTGTAGAAAAAGTTTAAAACCTCTACAGGTCATAACTCCACCACAATTTACCAACTTACCACGACCACTTTTACACAGCTTTGTATTTAATGTTCGGTCCCGCCCGAACATAGACTTTCTTACTTGTTATTTATAAGATTGCCCACATGGTAGTAGAAAAAGTTTAAAGCCTCCATACGTCATAACTCCACAACAATTTACCTATTTACCACGACCACTTTTACACAGCTGGGTATTTAATGTTCGGTTCCACCCGAACTTAGAATTTCTTACTTGTTATTTATAAGATTGCCCACATGGTAGTAGAAAAAGTTTAAAGCCTCCATAGGTCATAACTCCACAACAATTTAGCAATTTACTACGACCACTTTTACACAGCTGGGTATTTAATGTTCGGTCCGATCCGAACATAGACTTTCTTACTTGTTATTTATAAGATTGCCCACATGGTAGTAGTAAAAGTTTAAAGCCTCCATAGGTCATAACTCCACAACAATTTAGCAATTTACTACGACCACTTTTACACAGCTGGGTATTTAATGTTCGGTCCGATCCGAACATAGACTTTCTTACTTGTTATTTATAAGATTGCCCACATGGTGTAGAAAAAGTTTAAAACCTCTATAGGTCATAACTCCACCACAATTTACCAACTTACCACGACCAATTTACACAGCTGGGTATTTAATGTTCGCTTCCACCCGAACTTAGAATTTCTTACTTGTTATTTATAAGATTGCCCACATGGTAGTAGAAAAAGTTTAAAGCCTCCATAGATCATAACTCCACAACAATTTAGCAATTTACTACGACCACTTTTACACAGCTGGGTATTTAATGTTCGGTCCGATCCGAACATAGACTTTCTTACTTGTTATTTATAAGATTGCCCACATGGTAGTAGTAAAAGTTTAAAGCCTCCATAGGTCATAACTCCACAACAATTTAGCAATTTACTACGACCACTTTTACACAGCTGGGTATTTAATGTTCGGTCCGATTCGATCATAGACTTTCTTACTTGTTATTTATAAGATTGCCCACATGGTGTAGAAAAAGTTTAAAACCTCTATAGGTCATAACTCCACCACAATTTACCAACTTACCACGACCACTGTTACACAGCTTTGTAATTAATGTTCGGTTCCACCCGAACTTAGAATTTCTTACTTGTTATTTATAAGATTGCCCACATGGTGTAGAAAGAGTTTAAAACCTCTATAGGTCATAACTCCACCACAATTTACCTATTTACCACGACCTCTTTTACATAGCTGGGTATTTAATGTTCGTTTCCACCCGAACTTAGAATTTCTTACTTGTTATTTATAAGATTGCCCACATGGTGTAGAAAAAGTTTAAAACCTCTATAGGTCATAACTCCACAACAATTTACCTATTTACCACGACCTCTTTTACATAGCTGGGTATTTAATGTTCGTTTCCACCCGAACTTAGAATTTCTTACTTGTTATTTATAAGATTGCCCACATGGTGTAGAAAAAGTTTAAAACCTCTATAGGTCATAACTCCACAACAATTTACCTATTTACCACGACCTCTTTTACATAGCTGGGTATTTAATGTTCGGTTCCACCCGAAGTTAGACTTTCTTACTTGTTATTTATAAGATTGCCCACATGGTGTAGAAAGAGTTTAAAACCTCTATAGGTCATAACTCCACCACAATTTACCTATTTACCACGACCACTTTTACACAGCTGGGTATTTAATGTTCGGTTCCACTCGAACTTAGACTTCCTTACTTATTATTTATAAGATTGCCCACATGGTAGTAGAAAAAGTTTAAAGCCTCCATAGGTCATAACTCCACAACAGTTTAGCAATTTACTACGACCACTTTTACACAGCTGGGTATTTAATGTTCGGTCCGATTCGAACATAGACTTTCTTACTTGTTATTTATAAGATTGCCCACATGGTGTAGAAAAAGTTTAAAACCTCTATAGGTCATAACTCCACCACAATTTACCAACTTACCACGACCACTGTTACACAGCTTTGTATTTAATGTTCGGTCCCACCCGAACATAGACTTTCTTACTTGTTATTTATAAGATTGCCCACATGGTAGTAGAAAAAGTTTAAGGCCTCCATAGGTCATAACTCCACAACAATTTAGCAATTTACTACGACCAATTTTACACAGCTGGGTATTTAATGTTCGGTTCCACCCGAACTTAGAATTTCTTACTTGTTATTTATAAGATTGCCCACATGGTGTAGAAAAAGTTTAAAACCTCTATAGGTCATAACTCCACCACAATTTACCAACTTACCACGACCACTTTTACACAGCTGGGTATTTAATGTTCGGTTCCACCCGAACTTAGACTTCCTTACTTATTATTTATAAGATTGCCCACATGGTAGTAGAAAAAGTTTAAAGCCTCCATAGGTCATAACTCCACAACAGTTTAGCAATTTACTACGACCACTTTCACACAGCTGGGTATTTAATGTTCGTTTCCACCCGAACTTAGAATTTCTTACTTGTTATTTATAAGATTGCCCACATGGTGTAGAAAAAGTTTAAAACCTCTATAGGTCATAACTCCACAACAATCTACCTATTTACCACGACCTCTTTTACATAGCTGGGTATTTAATGTTCGGTTCCACCCGAAGTTAGACTATCTTACTTGTTATTTATAAGATTGGCCACATGGTGTAGAAAAAGTTTAAAACCGCTACAGGTCATAACTCCACCACAATTTACCAACTTACCACGACCACTTTTACACAGCTTTGTATTTAATGTTCGGTCCCACCCGAACATAGACTTTCTTACTTGTTATTTATAAGATTGCCCACATGGTAGTAGAAAAAGTTTAAAGTCTCCATACGTCATAACTCCACAACAATTTACCTATTTACCACGACCACTTTTACACAGCTGGGTATTTAATGTTCGGTTCCACCCGAAGTTAGACTTTCTTACTTGTTATTTATAAGATTGCCCACATGGTGTAGAAAAAGTTTAAAACCTCTATAGGTCATAACTCCACCACAATTTACCAACTTACCACGACCACTTTTACACAGCTTTGTATTTAATGTTCGGTCCCGCCCGAACATAGACTTTCTTACTTGTTATTTATAAGATTGCTCACATGGTAGTAGAAAAAGTTTAAAGCCTCCATACGTCATAACTCCACAACAATTTACCTATTTACCACGACCACTTTTACACAGCTGGGGATTTAATGTTCGGTTCCACCCGAACTTAGAATTTCTTACTTGTTATTTATAAGATTGCCCACATGGTGTAGAAAAAGTTTAAAACCTCTATAGGTCATAACTCCACAACAATTTACCTATTTACCACGACCTCTTTTACATAGCTGGGTATTTAATGTTCGGTTCCACCCGAAGTTAGACTTTCTTACTTGTTATTTATAAGATTGCCCACATGGTGTAGAAAAAGTTTAAAGCCGCTACAGGTCATAACTCCACCACAATTTACCAACTTACCACGACCACTTTTACACAGCTGGGTATTTAATGTTCGGTCCGATCCGAACATAGACTTTCTTACTTGTTATTTATAAGATTGCCCACATGGTAGTAGTAAAAGTTTAAAGCCTCCATAGGTCATAACTCCACAACAATTTAGCAATTTACTACGACCACTTTTACACAGCTGGGTATTTAATGTTCGGTCCGATCCGAACATAGACTTTCTTACTTGTTATTTATAAGATTGCCCACATGGTGTAGAAAAAGTTTAAAACCTCTATAGGTCATAACTCCACCACAATTTACCAACTTACCACGACCAATTTACACAGCTGGGTATTTAATGTTCGCTTCCACCCGAACTTAGAATTTCTTACTTGTTATTTATAAGATTGCCCACATGGTAGTAGAAAAAGTTTAAAGCCTCCATAGATCATAACTCCACAACAATTTAGCAATTTACTACGACCACTTTTACACAGCTGGGTATTTAATGTTCGGTCCGATCCGAACATAGACTTTCTTACTTGTTATTTATAAGATTGCCCACATGGTAGTAGTAAAAGTTTAAAGCCTCCATAGGTCATAACTCCACAACAATTTAGCAATTTACTACGACCACTTTTACACAGCTGGGTATTTAATGTTCGGTCCGATTCGATCATAGACTTTCTTACTTGTTATTTATAAGATTGCCCACATGGTGTAGAAAAAGTTTAAAACCTCTATAGGTCATAACTCCACCACAATTTACCAACTTACCACGACCACTGTTACACAGCTTTGTAATTAATGTTCGGTTCCACCCGAACTTAGAATTTCTTACTTGTTATTTATAAGATTGCCCACATGGTGTAGAAAGAGTTTAAAACCTCTATAGGTCATAACTCCACCACAATTTACCTATTTACCACGACCTCTTTTACATAGCTGGGTATTTAATGTTCGTTTCCACCCGAACTTAGACTTTCTTACTTGTTATTTATAAGATTGCCCACATGGTGTAGAAAAAGTTTAAAACCTCTATAGGTCATAACTCCACAACAATTTACCTATTTACCACGACCTCTTTTACATAGCTGGGTATTTAATGTTCGTTTCCACCCGAACTTAGAATTTCTTACTTGTTATTTATAAGATTGCCCACATGGTGTAGAAAAAGTTTAAAACCTCTATAGGTCATAACTCCACAACAATTTACCTATTTACCACGACCTCTTTTACATAGCTGGGTATTTAATGTTCGGTTCCACCCGAAGTTAGACTTTCTTACTTGTTATTTATAAGATTGCCCACATGGTGTAGAAAGAGTTTAAAACCTCTATAGGTCATAACTCCACCACAATTTACCTATTTACCACGACCACTTTTACACAGCTGGGTATTTAATGTTCGGTTCCACTCGAACTTAGACTTCCTTACTTATTATTTATAAGATTGCCCACATGGTAGTAGAAAAAGTTTAAAGCCTCCATAGGTCATAACTCCACAACAGTTTAGCAATTTACTACGACCACTTTTACACAGCTGGGTATTTAATGTTCGGTCCGATTCGAACATAGACTTTCTTACTTGTTATTTATAAGATTGCCCACATGGTGTAGAAAAAGTTTAAAACCTCTATAGGTCATAACTCCACCACAATTTACCAACTTACCACGACCACTGTTACACAGCTTTGTATTTAATGTTCGGTCCCACCCGAACATAGACTTTCTTACTTGTTATTTATAAGATTGCCCACATGGTAGTAGAAAAAGTTTAAGGCCTCCATAGGTCATAACTCCACAACAATTTAGCAATTTACTACGACCAATTTTACACAGCTGGGTATTTAATGTTCGGTTCCACCCGAACTTAGAATTTCTTACTTGTTATTTATAAGATTGCCCACATGGTGTAGAAAAAGTTTAAAACCTCTATAGGTCATAACTCCACCACAATTTACCAACTTACCACGACCACTTTTACACAGCTGGGTATTTAATGTTCGGTTCCACCCGAACTTAGACTTCCTTACTTATTATTTATAAGATTGCCCACATGGTAGTAGAAAAAGTTTAAAGCCTCCATAGGTCATAACTCCACAACAGTTTAGCAATTTACTACGACCACTTTCACACAGCTGGGTATTTAATGTTCGTTTCCACCCGAACTTAGAATTTCTTACTTGTTATTTATAAGATTGCCCACATGGTGTAGAAAAAGTTTAAAACCTCTATAGGTCATAACTCCACAACAATCTACCTATTTACCACGACCTCTTTTACATAGCTGGGTATTTAATGTTCGGTTCCACCCGAAGTTAGACTATCTTACTTGTTATTTATAAGATTGGCCACATGGTGTAGAAAAAGTTTAAAACCGCTACAGGTCATAACTCCACCACAATTTACCAACTTACCACGACCACTTTTACACAGCTTTGTATTTAATGTTCGGTCCCACCCGAACATAGACTTTCTTACTTGTTATTTATAAGATTGCCCACATGGTAGTAGAAAAAGTTTAAAGTCTCCATACGTCATAACTCCACAACAATTTACCTATTTACCACGACCACTTTTACACAGCTGGGTATTTAATGTTCGGTTCCACCCGAAGTTAGACTTTCTTACTTGTTATTTATAAGATTGCCCACATGGTGTAGAAAAAGTTTAAAACCTCTATAGGTCATAACTCCACCACAATTTACCAACTTACCACGACCACTTTTACACAGCTTTGTATTTAATGTTCGGTCCCGCCCGAACATAGACTTTCTTACTTGTTATTTATAAGATTGCTCACATGGTAGTAGAAAAAGTTTAAAGCCTCCATACGTCATAACTCCACAACAATTTACCTATTTACCACGACCACTTTTACACAGCTGGGGATTTAATGTTCGGTTCCACCCGAACTTAGAATTTCTTACTTGTTATTTATAAGATTGCCCACATGGTGTAGAAAAAGTTTAAAACCTCTATAGGTCATAACTCCACAACAATTTACCTATTTACCACGACCTCTTTTACATAGCTGGGTATTTAATGTTCGGTTCCACCCGAAGTTAGACTTTCTTACTTGTTATTTATAAGATTGCCCACATGGTGTAGAAAAAGTTTAAAGCCGCTACAGGTCATAACTCCACCACAATTTACCAACTTACCACGACCACTTTTACACAGCTTTGTATTTAATGTTCGGTCCCACCCGAACATAGACTTTCTTACTTGTTATTTATAAGATTGCCCACATGGTAGTAGAAAAAGTTTAAAGCCTCCATAGGTCATAACTCCACAACAGTTTAGCAATTTACTACGACCACTTTTACACAGCTGGGTATTTAATGTTCGGTCCGATTCGAACATAGACTTTCTTACTTGTTATTTATAAGATTGCCCACATGGTGTAGAAAAAGTTTAAAACCTCTATAGGTCATAACTCCACCACTTTTACACAGCTGGGTATTTAATGTTCGGTTCCACCCGAAGTTAGACTTTCTTACTTGTTATTTATAAGATTGCCCACATGGTGTAGAAAAAGTTTAAAACCTCTACAGGTCATAACTCCACCACAATTTACCAACTTACCACGACCACTTTTACACAGCTTTGTATTTAATGTTCGGTCCCGCCCGAACATAGACTTTCTTACTTGTTATTTATAAGATTGCCCACATGGTAGTAGAAAAAGTTTAAAGCCTCCATACGTCATAACTCCACAACAATTTACCTATTTACCACGACCACTTTTACACAGCTGGGTATTTAATGTTCGGTTCCACCCGAACTTAGAATTTCTTACTTGTTATTTATAAGATTGCCCACATGGTAGTAGAAAAAGTTTAAAGCCTCCATAGGTCATAACTCCACAACAATTTAGCAATTTACTACGACCACTTTTACACAGCTGGGTATTTAATGTTCGGTCCGATCCGAACATAGACTTTCTTACTTGTTATTTATAAGATTGCCCACATGGTAGTAGTAAAAGTTTAAAACCTCCATAGGTCATAACTCCACAACAATTTAGCAATTTACTACGACCACTTTTACACAGCTGGGTATTTAATGTTCGGTCCGATCCGAACATAGACTTTCTTACTTGTTATTTATAAGATTGCCCACATGGTAGTAGTAAAAGTTTAAAGCCTCCATAGCTCATAACTCCACAACAATTTAGCAATTTACTACGACCACTTTTACACAGCTGGGTATTTAATGTTCGGTCCGATCCGAACATAGACTTTCTTACTTGTTATTTATAAGATTGCCCACATGGTGTAGAAAAAGTTTAAAACCTCTATAGGTCATAACTCCACCACAATTTACCTATTTACCACGACCTCTTTTACATAGCTGGGTATTTAATGTTCGTTTCCACCCGAACTTAGAATTTCTTACTTGTTATTTATAAGATTGCCCACATGGTGTAGAAAAAGTTTAAAACCTCTATAGGTCATAACTCCACAACAATTTACCTATTTACCACGACCTCTTTTACATAGCTGGGTATTTAATGTTCGGTTCCACCCGAAGTTAGACTTTCTTACTTGTTATTTATAAGATTGCCCACATGGTGAAGAAAAAGTTTAAAACCTCTATAGGTCATAACTCCACCACAATTTACCTATTTACCACGACCTCTTTTACATACCTGGGTATTTAATGTTCGTTTCCACCCGAACTTAGAATTTCTTACTTGTTATTTATAAGATTGCCCACATGGTGTAGAAAAAGTTTAAAACCTCTATAGGTCATAACTCCACCACAATTTACCTATTTACCACGACCTCTTTTACATAGCTGGGTATTTAATGTTCGTTTCCACCCGAACTTAGAATTTCTTACTTGTTATTTATAAGATTGCCCACATGGTGTAGAAAAAGTTTAAAACCTCTATAGGTCATAACTCCACAACAATTTACCTATTTACCACGACCTCTTTTACATAGCTGGGTATTTAATGTTCGTTTCCACCCGAACTTAGAATTTCTTACTTGTTATTTATAAGATTGCCCACATGGTGTAGAAAAAGTTTAAAACCTCTATAGGTCATAACTCCACCACAATTTACCTATTTACCACGACCTCTTTTACATAGCTGGGTATTTAATGTTCGTTTCCACCCGAACTTAGAATTTCTTACTTGTTATTTATAAGATTGCCCACATGGTGTAGAAAAAGTTTAAAACCTCTATAGGTCATAACTCCACCACAATTTACCTATTTACCACGACCACTTTTACATAGCTGGGTATTTAATGTTCGGTTCCACCCGAACTTAGAATTTCTTACTTGTTATTTATAAGATTGCCCACATGGTGTAGAAAAAGTTTAAAACCTCTATAGGTCATAACTACACAACAATTTACCAATTTACCACGATCACTTTTCCATAGCTGGTTATTTAATGTTCGGTTCCACCCGAAGTTAGACTTTCTTACTTGTTATTTATAAGATTGCCCCCATGGTGGTAGAAAAAGTTTAAAACCTCTATAGGTCATAACTCCACCACAATTTACCTATTTACCACGACCTCTTTTACATAGCTGGGTATTTAATGTTCGGTTCCACCCGAAGTTAGACTTTCTTACTTGTTATTTATAAGATTGCCCACATGGTGTAGAAAAAGTTTAAAACCTCTATAGGTCATAACTCCACCACAATTTACCTATTTACCACGACCTCTTTTACATAGCTGGGTATTTAATGTTCGGTTCCACCCGAAGTTAGACTTTCTTACTTGTTATTTATAAGATTGCCCACATGGTGTAGAAAGAGTTTAAAACCTCTATAGGTCATAACTCCACAACAATTTACCTATTTACCACGACCTCTTTTACATAGCTGGGTATTTAATGTTCGTTTCCACCCGAACTTAGAATTTCTTACTTGTTATTTATAAGATTGCCCACATGGTGTAGAAAAAGTTTAAAACCTCTATAGGTCATAACTCCACCACAATTTACCTATTTACCACGACCACTTTTACACAGCTGGGTATTTAATGTTCGTTTCCACCCGAACTTAGAATTTCTTACTTGTTATTTATAAGATTGCCCACATGGTGTAGAAAAAGTTTAAAACCTCTATAGGTCATAACTCCACCACAATTTACCTATTTACCACGACCACTTTTACACAGCTGGGTATTTAATGTTCGGTTCCACCCGAAGTTAGACTTTCTTACTTGTTATTTATAAGATTGCCCACATGGTGTAGAAAAAGTTTAAAACCTCTATAGGTCATAACTCCACCACAATTTACCTATTTACCACGACCTCTTTTACATAGCTGGGTATTTAATGTTCGGTTCCACCCGAAGTTAGACTTTCTTACTTGTTATTTATAAGATTGCCCACATGGTGTAGAAAGAGTTTAAAACCTCTATAGGTCATAACTCCACAACAATTTACCTATTTACCACGACCTCTTTTACATAGCTGGGTATTTAATGTTCGTTTCCACCCGAACTTAGAATTTCTTACTTGTTATTTATAAGATTGCCCACATGGTGTAGAAAAAGTTTAAAACCTCTATAGGTCATAACTCCACCACAATTTACCTATTTACCACGACCACTTTTACACAGCTGGGTATTTAATGTTCGTTTCCACCCGAACTTAGAATTTCTTACTTGTTATTTATAAGATTGCCCACATGGTGTAGAAAAAGTTTAAAACCTCTATAGGTCATAACTCCACCACAATTTACCTATTTACCACGACCTCTTTTACATAGCTGGGTATTTAATGTTCGGTTCCACCCGAAGTTAGACTTTCTTACTTGTTATTTATAAGATTGCCCACATGGTGTAGAAAAAGTTTAAAACCTCTATAGGTCATAACTCCACCACAATTTACCTATTTACCACGACCACTTTTACACAGCTGGGTATTTAATGTTCGTTTCCACCCGAACTTAGAATTTCTTACTTGTTATTTATAAGATTGCCCACATGGTGTAGAAAAAGTTTAAAACCTCTATAGGTCATAACTCCACCACAATTTACCTATTTACCACGACCTCTTTTACATAGCTGGGTATTTAATGTTCAGTTCCACCCGAAGTTAGACTTTCTTACTTGTTATTTATAAGATTGCCCACATGGTGTAGAAAGAGTTTAAAACCTCTATAGGTCATAACTCCACAACAATTTACCTATTTACCACGACCTCTTTTACATAGCTGGGTATTTAATGTTCGTTTCCACCCGAACTTAGAATTTCTTACTTGTTATTTATAAGATTGCCCACATGGTGTAGAAAAAGTTTAAAACCTCTATAGGTCATAACTCCACCATAATTTACCTATTTACCACGACCACTTTTACACAGCTGGGTATTTAATGTTCGGTTCCACCCGAAGTTAGACTTTCTTACTTGTTATTTATAAGATTGCCCACATGGTGTAGAAAAAGTTTAAAACCTCTACAGGTCATAACTCCACCACAATTTACCAACTTACCACGACCACTTTTACACAGCTGGGTATTTAATGTTCGGTTCCACCCGAACTTAGAATTTCTTACTTGTTATTTATAAGATTGCCCACATGGTGTAGAAAAAGTTTAAAACCTCTATAGGTCATAACTACACAACAATTTACCTATTTACCACGACCTCTTTTACATAGCTGGGTATTTAATGTTCGGTTCCACCCGAAGTTAGACTTTCTTACTTGTTATTTATAAGATTGCCCACATGGTGTAGAAAGAGTTTAAAACCTCTATAGGTCATAACTCCACAACAATTTACCTATTTACCACGACCACTTTTACACAGCTGGGTATTTAATGTTCGGTTCCACCCGAAGTTAGACTTTCTTACTTGTTATTTATAAGATTGCCCACATGGTGTAGAAAAAGTTTAAAACCTCTATAGGTCATAACTCCACCACAATTTACCTATTTACCACGACCACTTTTACATAGCTGGGTATTTAATGTTCGGTTCCACCCGAACTTAGAATTTCTTACTTGTTATTTATAAGATTGCCCACATGGTGTACAAAAAGTTTAAAACCTCTATAGGTCATAACTACACAACAATTTACCTATTTACCACGACCTCTTTTACATAGCTGGGTATTTAATGTTCGGTTCCACCCGAAGTTAGACTTTCTTACTTGTTATTTATAAGATTGCCCACATGGTGTAGAAAGAGTTTAAAACCTCTATAGGTCATAACTCCACAACAATTTACCTATTTACCACGACCTCTTTTACATAGCTGGGTATTTAATGTTCGTTTCCACCCGAACTTAGAATTTCTTACTTGTTATTTATAAGATTGCCCACATGGTGTAGAAAAAGTTTAAAACCTCTACAGGTCATAACTCCACCACAATTTACCAACTTACCACGACCACTTTTACACAGCTGGGTATTTAATGTTCGGTTCCACCCGAACTTAGAATTTCTTACTTGTTATTTATAAGATTGCCCACATGGTGTAGAAAAAGTTTAAAATCTCTATAGGTCATAACTCCACAACAATTTACCTATTTACCACGACCTCTTTTACATAGCTGGGTATTTAATGTTCGGTTCCACCCGAAGTTGGACTTTCTTACTTGTTATTTATAAGATTGCCCACATGGTGTAGAAAGAGTTTAAAACCTCTATAGGTCATAACTCCACCACTATTTACCACGACCACTTTTACACAGCTGGGTATTTAATGTTCGGTTCCACCCGAACTTAGAATTTCTTACTTGTTATTTATAAGATTGCCCACATGGTAGTAGAAAAAGTTTAAAGCCTCCATAGGTCATAACTCCACAACAATTTAGCAATTTACTACGACCACTTTTACACAGCTGGGTATTTAATGTTCGTTTCCACCCGAACTTAGAATTTGTTACTTGTTATTTATAAGATTGCCCACATGGTGTAGAAAGAGTTTAAAACCTCTATAGGTCATAACTCCACCACAATTTACCTATTTACCACGACCTCTTTTACATAGCTGGGTATTTAATGTTCGTTTCCACCCGAACTTAGAATTTCTTACTTGTTATTTATAAGATTGCCCACATGGTGTAGAAAAAGTTTAAAACCTCTATAGGTCATAACTCCACAACAATTTACCTATTTACCACGACCTCTTTTACATAGCTGGGTATTTAATGTTCGGTTCCACCCGAAGTTAGACTTTCTTACTTGTTATTTATAAGATTGCCCACATGGTGTAGAAAGAGTTTAAAACCTCTATAGGTCATAACTCCACCACAATTTACCTATTTACCACGACCACTTTTACACAGCTGGGTATTTAATGTTCGGTTCCACCCGAAGTTAGACTTTCCTACTTGTTATTTATAAGATTGCCCACATGGTGTAGAAAGAGTTTAAAACCTCTATAGGTCATAACTCCACCACAATTTACCTATTTACCACGACCACTTTTACACAGCTGGGTATTTAATGTTCGGTTCCACCCGAAGTTAGACTTTCCTACTTGTTATTTATAAGATTGCCCACATGGTGTAGAAAGAGTTTAAAACCTCTATAGGTCATAACTCCAGAACAATTTACCTATTTACCACGACCTCTTTTACATAGCTGGGTATTTAATGTTCGTTTCCACCCGAACTTAGAATTTCTTACTTGTTATTTATAAGATTGCCCACATGGTGTAGAAAAAGTTTAAAACCTCTATAGGTTATAACTCCACAACAATTTACCTATTTACCACGACCTCTTTTACATAGCTGGGTATTTAATGTTCGGTTCCACCCGAAGTTAGACTTTCTTACTTGTTATTTATAAGATTGCCCACATGGTGTAGAAAGAGTTTAAAACCTCTATAGGTCATAACTCCACCACAATTTACCTATTTACCACGACCACTTTTACACAGCTGGGTATTTAATGTTCGGTTCCACCCGAAGTTAGACTTTCTTACTTGTTATTTATAAGATTGGCCACATGGTGTAGAAAAAGTTTAAAACCTCTACAGGTCATAACTCCACCACAATTTACCAACTTACCACGACCACTTTTACACAGCTGGGTATTTAATGTTCGGTTCCACCCGAACTTAGAATTTCTTACTTGTTATTTATAAGATTGCCCACATGGTGTAGAAAAAGTTTAAAACCTCTATAGGTCATAACTCCACAACAATTTACCTATTTACCACGACCTCTTTTACATAGCTGGGTATTTAATGTTCGGTTCCACCCGAAGTTAGACTTTCTTACTTGTTATTTATAAGATTGCCCACATGGTGTAGAAAGAGTTTAAAACCTCTATAGGTCATAACTCCACAACAATTTACCTATTTACCACGACCTCTTTTACATAGCTGGGTATTTAATGTTCGTTTCCACCCGAACTTAGAATTTCTTACTTGTTATTTATAAGATTGCCCACATGGTGTAGAAAAAGTTTAAAACCTCTATAGGTCATAACTCCACAACAATTTACCTATTTACCACGACCTCTTTTACAAAGCTGGGTATTTAATGTTCGGTTCCACCCGAAGTTAGACTTTCTTACTTGTTATTTATAAGATTGCCCACATGGTGTAGAAAGAGTTTAAAACCTCTATAGGTCATAACTCCACCACAATTTACCTATTTACCACGACCACTTTTACACAGCTGGGTATTTAATGTTCGGTTCCACCCGAAGTTAGACTTTCTTACTTGTTATTTATAAGATTGCCCACATGGTGTAGAAAAAGTTTAAAACCTCTACAGGTCATAACTCCACCACAATTTACCAACTTACCACGACCACTTTTACACAGCTGCGTATTTAATGTTCGGTTCCACCCGAACTTAGAATTTCTTACTTGTTATTTATAAGATTGCCCACATGGTGTAGAAAAAGTTTAAAATCTCTATAGGTCATAACTCCACAACAATTTACCTATTTACCACGACCTCTTTTACATAGCTGGGTATTTAATGTTCGGTTCCACCCGAAGTTAGACTTTCTTACTTGTTATTTATAAGATTGCCCACATGGTGTAGAAAGAGTTTAAAGCCTCTATAGGTCATAACTCCACCACTATTTACCACGACCACTTTTACACAGCTGGGTATTTAATGTTCGGTTCCACCCGAACTTAGAATTTCTTACTTGTTATTTATAAGATTGCCCACATGGTAGTAGAAAAAGTTTAAAGCCTCCATAGGTCATAACTCCACAACAATTTAGCAATTTACTACGACCACTTTTACACAGCTGGGTATTTAATGTTCGTTTCCACCCGAACTTAGAATTTGTTACTTGTTATTTATAAGATTGCCCACATGGTGTAGAAAGAGTTTAAAACCTCTATAGGTCATAACTCCACCACAATTTACCTATTTACCACGACCTCTTTTACATAGCTGGGTATTTAATGTTCGTTTCCACCCGAACTTAGAATTTCTTACTTGTTATTTATAAGATTGCCCACATGGTGTAGAAAAAGTTTAAAACCTCTATAGGTCATAACTCCACAACAATTTACCTATTTACCACGACCTCTTTTACATAGCTGGGTATTTAATGTTCGGTTCCACCCGAAGTTAGAATTTCTTACTTGTTATTTATAAGATTGCCCACATGGTGTAGAAAGAGTTTAAAACCTCTATAGGTCATAACTCCACCACAATTTACCTATTTACCACGACCACTTTTACACAGCTGGGTATTTAATGTTCGGTTCCACCCGAAGTTAGACTTTCTTACTTGTTATTTATAAGATTGCCCACATGGTGTAGAAAAAGTTTAAAACCTCTACAGGTCATAACTCCACCACAATTTACCAACTTACCACGACCACTTTTACACAGCTGGGTATTTAATTTTCGGTTCCACCCGAACTTAGAATTTCTTACTTGTTATTTATAAGATTGCCCACATGGTGTAGAAAAAGTTTAAAACCTCTATAGGTCATAACTCCACAACAATTTACCTATTTACCACGACCTCTTTTACATATCTGGGTATTTAATGTTCGTTTCCACCCGAACTTAGAATTTCTTACTTGTTATTTATAAGATTGCCCACATGGTGTAGAAAAAGTTTAAAACCTCTATAGGTCATAACTCCACAACAATTTACCTATTTACCACGACCTCTTTTACATAGCTGGGTATTTAATGTTCGGTTCCACCCGAAGTTAGACTTTCTTACTTGTTATTTATAAGATTGCCCATATGGTGTAGAAAGAGTTTAAAACCTCTATAGGTAATAACTCCACCACAATTTACCTATTTACCACGACCACTTTTACATAGCTGGGTATTTAATGTTCGGTTCCACCCGAACTTAGAATTTCTTACTTGTTATTTATAAGATTGCCCACATGGTGTAGAAAAAGTTTAAAACCTCTATAGGTCATAACTACACAACAATTTACCTATTTACCACGACCTCTTTTACATAGCTGGGTATTTAATGTTCGGTTTCACCCGAAGTTAGACTTTCTTACTTGTTATTTATAAGATTGCCCACATGGTGTAGAAAGAGTTTAAAACCTCTATAGGTCATAACTCCAGAACAATTTACCTATTGACCACGACCTCTTTTACATAGCTGGGTATTTAATGTTCGTTTCCACCCGAACTTAGAATTTCTTACTTGTTATTTATAAGATTGCCCACATGGTGTAGAAAAAGTTTAAAACCTCTATAGGTCATAACTCCACAACAATTTACCTATTTACCACGACCTCTTTTACATAGCTGGGTATTTAATGTTCGGTTCCACCCGAAGTTAGACTTTCTTACTTGTTATTTATAAGATTGCCCACATGGTGTAGAAAGAGTTTAAAACCTCTATAGGTCATAACTCCACCACAATTTACCTATTTACCACGACCACTTTTACACAGCTGGGTATTTAATGTTCGGTTCCACCCGAAGTTAGACTTTCTTACTTGTTATTTATAAGATTGCCCACATGGTGTAGAAAGAGTTTAAAACCTCTATAGGTCATAACTCCACCACTATTTACCACGACCACTTTTACACAGCTGGGTATTTAATGTTCGGTTCCACCCGAACTTAGAATTTCTTACTTGTTATTTATAAGATTGCCCACATGGTAGTAGAAAAAGTTTAAAGCCTCCATAGGTCATAACTCCACAACAATTTAGCAATTTACTACGACCACTTTTACACAGCTGGGTATTTAATGTTCGTTTCCACCCGAACTTAGAATTTGTTACTTGTTATTTATAAGATTGCCCACATGGTGTAGAAAGAGTTTAAAACCTCTATAGGTCATAACTCCACCACAATTTACCTATTTACCACGACCTCTTTTACATAGCTGGGTATTTAATGTTCGTTTCCACCCGAACTTAGAATTTCTTACTTGTTATTTATAAGATTGCCCACATGGTGTAGAAAAAGTTTAAAACCTCTATAGGTCATAACTCCACAACAATTTACCTATTTACCACGACCTCTTTTACATAGCTGGGTATTTAATGTTCGGTTCCACCCGAAGTTAGACTTTCTTACTTGTTATTTATAAGATTGCCCACATGGTGTAGAAAGAGTTTAAAACCTCTATAGGTCATAACTCCACCACAATTTACCTATTTACCACGACCACTTTTACACAGCTGGGTATTTAATGTTCGGTTCCACCCGAAGTTAGACTTTCCTACTTGTTATTTATAAGATTGCCCACATGGTGTAGAAAAAGTTTAAAACCTCTACAGGTCATAACTCCACCACAATTTACCAACTTACCACGACCACTTTTACACAGCTGGGTATTTAATTTTCGGTTCCACCCGAACTTAGAATTTCTTACTTGTTATTTATAAGATTGCCCACATGGTGTAGAAAGAGTTTAAAACCTCTATAGGTCATAACTCCACCACAATTTACCTATTTACCACGACCACTTTTACATAGCTGGGTATTTAATGTTCGGTTCCACCCGAACTTAGAATTTCTTACTTGTTATTTATAAGATTGCCCACATGGTGTAGAAAAAGTTTAAAACCTCTATAGGTCATAACTACACAACAATTTACCTATTTACCACGACCTCTTTTACATAGCTGGGTATTTAATGTTCGGTTCCACCCGAAGTTAGACTTTCTTACTTGTTATTTATAAGATTGCCCACATGGTGTAGAAAGAGTTTAAAACCTCTATAGGTCATAACTCCAGAACAATTTACCTATTTACCACGACCTCTTTTACATAGCTGGGTATTTAATGTTCGTTTCCACCCGAACTTAGAATTTCTTACTTGTTATTTATAAGATTGCCCACATGGTGTAGAAAAAGTTTAAAACCTCTATAGGTTATAACTCCACAACAATTTACCTATTTACCACGACCTCTTTTACATAGCTGGGTATTTAATGTTCGGTTCCACCCGAAGTTAGACTTTCTTACTTGTTATTTATAAGATTGCCCACATGGTGTAGAAAGAGTTTAAAACGTCTATAGGTCATAACTCCACCACAATTTACCTATTTACCACGACCACTTTTACATAGCTGGGTATTTAATGTTCGGTTCCACCCGAACTTAGAATTTCTTACTTGTTATTTATAAGATTGCCCACATGGTGTAGAAAAAGTTTAAAACCTCTATAGGTTATAACTCCACAACAATTTACCTATTTACCACGACCTCTTTTACATAGCTGGGTATTTAATGTTCGTTTCCACCCGAACTTAGAATTTCTTACTTGTTATTTATAAGATTGCCCACATGGTGTAGAAAAAGTTTAAAACCTCTATAGGTTATAACTCCACAACAATTTACCTATTTACCACGACCTCTTTTACATAGCTGGGTATTTAATGTTCGGTTCCACCCGAAGTTAGACTTTCTTACTTGTTATTTATAAGATTGCCCATATGGTGTAGAAAGAGTTTAAAACCTCTATAGGTAATAACTCCACCACAATTTACCTATTTACCACGACCACTTTTACATAGCTGGGTATTTAATGTTCGGTTCCACCCGAACTTAGAATTTCTTACTTGTTATTTATAAGATTGCCCACATGGTGTAGAAAAAGTTTAAAACCTCTATAGGTCATAACTACACAACAATTTACCTATTTACCACGACCTCTTTTACATAGCTGGGTATTTAATGTTCGGTTTCACCCGAAGTTAGACTTTCTTACTTGTTATTTATAAGATTGCCCACATGGTGTAGAAAGAGTTTAAAACCTCTATAGGTCATAACTCCAGAACAATTTACCTATTTACCACGACCTCTTTTACATAGCTGGGTATTTAATGTTCGGTTCCACCCGAAGTTAGACTTTCTTACTTGTTATTTATAAGATTGCCCACATGGTGTAGAAAGAGTTTAAAACCTCTATAGGTCATAACTCCAGAACAATTTACCTATTTACCACGACCTCTTTTACATAGCTGGGTATTT
This sequence comes from Merzomyia westermanni, assembly GCA_949987695.1. Taxonomy (NCBI): domain Eukaryota; kingdom Metazoa; phylum Arthropoda; class Insecta; order Diptera; family Tephritidae; genus Merzomyia; species Merzomyia westermanni. The sequence continues at coordinate 92,809,035 of OX465290.1, read as the reverse complement.
AATGTTCGTTTCCACCCGAACTTAGAATTTCTTACTTGTTATTTATAAGATTGCCCACATGGTGTAGAAAAAGTTTAAAACCTCTATAGGTTATAACTCCACAACAATTTACCTATTTACCACGACCTCTTTTACATAGCTGGGTATTTAATGTTCGGTTCCACCCGAAGTTAGACTTTCTTACTTGTTATTTATAAGATTGCCCATATGGTGTAGAAAGAGTTTAAAACCTCTATAGGTCATAACTCCAGAACAATTTACCTATTTACCACGACCTCTTTTACATAGCTGGGTATTTAATGTTCGTTTCCACCCGAACTTAGAATTTGTTACTTGTTATTTATAAGATTGCCCACATGGTGTAGAAAGAGTTTAAAACCTCTATAGGTCATAACTCCACCACAATTTACCTATTTACCACGACCTCTTTTACATAGCTGGGTATTTAATGTTCGTTTCCACCCGAACTTAGAATTTCTTACTTGTTATTTATAAGATTGCCCACATGGTGTAGAAAAAGTTTAAAACCTCTATAGGTCATAACTCCACAACAATTTACCTATTTACCACGACCTCTTTTACATAGCTGGGTATTTAATGTTCGGTTCCACCCGAAGTTAGACTTTCTTACTTGTTATTTATAAGATTGCCCACATGGTGTAGAAAGAGTTTAAAACCTCTATAGGTCATAACTCCACCACAATTTACCTATTTACCACGACCACTTTTACACAGCTGGGTATTTAATGTTCGGTTCCACCCGAAGTTAGACTTTCTTACTTGTTATTTATAAGATTGCCCACATGGTGTAGAAAAAGTTTAAAACCTCTACAGGTCATAACTCCACCACAATTTACCAACTTACCACGACCACTTTTACACAGCTGGGTATTTAATTTTCGGTTCCACCCGAACTTAGAATTTCTTACTTGTTATTTATAAGATTGCCCACATGGTGTAGAAAAAGTTTAAAACCTCTATAGGTCATAACTCCACAACAATTTACCTATTTACCACGACCTCTTTTACATATCTGGGTATTTAATGTTCGTTTCCACCCGAACTTAGAATTTCTTACTTGTTATTTATAAGATTGCCCACATGGTGTAGAAAAAGTTTAAAACCTCTATAGCTCATAACTCCACAACAATTTACCTATTTACCACGACCTCTTTTACATAGCTGGGTATTTAATGTTCGGTTCCACCCGAAGTTAGACTTTCTTACTTGTTATTTATAAGATTGCCCATATGGTGTAGAAAGAGTTTAAAACCTCTATAGGTAATAACTCCACCACAATTTACCTATTTACCACGACCACTTTTACATAGCTGGGTATTTAATGTTCGGTTCCACCCGAACTTAGAATTTCTTACTTGTTATTTATAAGATTGCCCACATGGTGTAGAAAAAGTTTAAAACCTCTATAGGTCATAACTACACAACAATTTACCTATTTACCACGACCTCTTTTACATAGCTGGGTATTTAATGTTCGGTTCCACCCGAAGTTAGACTTTCTTACTTGTTATTTATAAGATTGCCCACATGGTGTAGAAAGAGTTTAAAACCTCTATAGGTCATAACTCCAGAACAATTTACCTATTTACCACGACCTCTTTTACATAGCTGGGTATTTAATGTTCGTTTCCACCCGAACTTAGAATTTCTTACTTGTTATTTATAAGATTGCCCACATGGTGTAGAAAAAGTTTAAAACCTCTATAGGTCATAACTCCACAACAATTTACCTATTTACCACGACCTCTTTTACATAGCTGGGTATTTAATGTTCGGTTCCACCCGAAGTTAGACTTTCTTACTTGTTATTTATAAGATTGCCCACATGGTGTAGAAAGAGTTTAAAACCTCTATAGGTCATAACTCCACCACAATTTACCTATTTACCACGACCACTTTTACACAGCTGGGTATTTAATGTTCGGTTCCACCCGAAGTTAGACTTTCTTACTTGTTATTTATAAGATTGCCCACATGGTGTAGAAAAAGTTTAAAACCTCTACAGGTCATAACTCCACCACAATTTACCAACTTACCACGACCACTTTTACACAGCTGGGTATTTAATGTTCGGTTCCACCCGAACTTAGAATTTCTTACTTGTTATTTATAAGATTGCCCACATGGTGTAGAAAAAGTTTAAAACCTCTATAGGTCATAACTCCACAACAATTTACCTATTTACCACGACCTCTTTTACATAGCTGGGTATTTAATGTTCGGTTCCACCCGAAGTTAGACTTTCTTACTTGTTATTTATAAGATTGCCCACATGGTGTAGAAAGAGTTTAAAACCTCTATAGGTCATAACTCCACCACAATTTACCTATTTACCACGACCACTTTTACACAGCTGGGTATTTAATGTTCGGTTCCACCCGAACTTAGAATTTCTTACTTGTTATTTATTAGATTGCCCACATGGTAGTAGAAAAAGTTTAAAGCCTCCATAGGTCATAACTCCACAACAATTTAGCAATTTACTACGACCACTTTTACACAGCTGGGTATTTAATGTTCGTTTCCACCCGAACTTAGAATTTGTTACTTGTTATTTATAAGATTGCCCACATGGTGTAGAAAGAGTTTAAAACCTCTATAGGTCATAACTCCACCACAATTTACCTATTTACCACGACCTCTTTTACATAGCTGGGTATTTAATGTTCGTTTCCACCCGAACTTAGAATTTCTTACTTGTTATTTATAAGATTGCCCACATGGTGTAGAAAAAGTTTAAAACCTCTATAGGTCATAACTCCACAACAATTTACCTATTTACCACGACCTCTTTTACATAGCTGGGTATTTAATGTTCGGTTCCACCCGAAGTTAGACTTTCTTACTTGTTATTTATAAGATTGCCCACATGGTGTAGAAAGAGTTTAAAACCTCTATAGGTCATAACTCCACCACAATTTACCTATTTACCACGACCACTTTTACACAGCTGGGTATTTAATGTTCGGTTCCACCCGAAGTTAGACTTTCTTACTTGTTATTTAAAAGATTGTCCATATGGTGTAGAAAAAGTTTAAAACCTCTATAGGTCATAGCTCCACAACAATTTACCTATTTACCACGACCTCTTTTACATATCTGGGTATTTAATGTTCGTTTCCACCCGAACTTAGAATTTCTTACTTGTTATTTATAAGATTGCCCACATGGTGTAGAAAAAGTTTAAAACCTCTACAGGTCATAACTCCACCACAATTTACCAACTTACCACGACCACTTTTACACAGCTGGGTATTTAATTTTCGGTTCCACCCGAACTTAGAATTTCTTACTTGTTATTTATAAGATTGCCCACATGGTGTAGAAAAAGTTTAAAACCTCTATAGGTCATAGCTCCACAACAATTTACCTATTTACCACGACCTCTTTTACATATCTGGGTATTTAATGTTCGTTTCCACCCGAACTTAGAATTTCTTACTTGTTATTTATAAGATTGCCCACATGGTGTAGAAAAAGTTTAAAACCTCTACAGGTCATAACTCCACCACAATTTACCAACTTACCACGACCACTTTTACACAGCTGGGTATTTAATTTTCGGTTCCACCCGAACTTAGAATTTCTTACTTGTTATTTATAAGATTGCCCACATGGTGTAGAAAAAGTTTAAAACCTCTATAGGTCATAACTCCACAACAATTTACCTATTTACCACGACCTCTTTTACATATCTGGGTATTTAATGTTCGTTTCCACCCGAACTTAGAATTTCTTACTTGTTATTTATAAGATTGCCCACATGGTGTAGAAAAAGTTTAAAACCTCTACAGGTCATAACTCCACCACAATTTACCAACTTACCACGACCACTTTTACACAGCTGGGTATTTAATTTTCGGTTCCACCCGAACTTAGAATTTCTTACTTGTTATTTATAAGATTGCCCACATGGTGTAGAAAAAGTTTAAAACCTCTATAGGTCATAACTCCACAACAATTTACCTATTTACCACGACCTCTTTTACATATCTGGGTATTTAATGTTCGTTTCCACCCGAACTTAGAATTTCTTACTTGTTATTTATAAGATTGCCCACATGGTGTAGAAAAAGTTTAAAACCTCTACAGGTCATAACTCCACCACAATTTACCAACTTACCACGACCACTTTTACACAGCTGGGTATTTAATTTTCGGTTCCACCCGAACTTAGAATTTCTTACTTGTTATTTATAAGATTGCCCACATGGTGTAGAAAAAGTTTAAAACCTCTATAGGTCATAACTCCACAACAATTTACCTATTTACCACGACCTCTTTTACATATCTGGGTATTTAATGTTCGGTTCCACCCGAAGTTAGACTTTCTTATTTGTTATTTATAAGATTGCCCACATGGTGTAGAAAGAGTTTAAAACCTCTATAGGTCATAACTCCACCACAATTTACCTATTTACCACGACCACTTTTACACAGCTGGGTATTTAATGTTCGGTTCCACCCGAACTTAGAATTTCTTACTTGTTATTTATAAGATTGCCCACATGGTGTAGAAAAAGTTTAAAACCTCTATAGGTCATAGCTCCACAACAATTTACCTATTTACCACGACCTCTTTTACATATCTGGGTATTTAATGTTCGTTTCCACCCGAACTTAGAATTTCTTACTTGTTATTTATAAGATTGCCCACATGGTGTAGAAAAAGTTTAAAACCTCTACAGGTCATAACTCCACCACAATTTACCAACTTACCACGACCACTTTTACACAGCTGGGTATTTAATTTTCGGTTCCACCCGAACTTAGAATTTCTTACTTGTTATTTATAAGATTGCCCACATGGTGTAGAAAAAGTTTAAAACCTCTATAGGTCATAACTCCACAACAATTTACCTATTTACCACGACCTCTTTTACATATCTGGGTATTTAATGTTCGTTTCCACCCGAACTTAGAATTTCTTACTTGTTATTTATAAGATTGCCCACATGGTGTAGAAAAAGTTTAAAGCCTCCATAGGTCATAACTCCACCACAATTTACCAACTTACCACGACCACTTTTACACAGCTGGGTATTTAATTTTCGGTTCCACCCGAACTTAGAATTTCTTACTTGTTATTTATAAGATTGCCCACATGGTGTAGAAAAAGTTTAAAACCTCTATAGGTCATAGCTCCACAACAATTTACCTATTTACCACGACCTCTTTTACATATCTGGGTATTTAATGTTCGTTTCCACCCGAACTTAGAATTTCTTACTTGTTATTTATAAGATTGCCCACATGGTGTAGAAAAAGTTTAAAACCTCTACAGGTCATAACTCCACTACAATTTACCAACTTACCACGACCACTTTTACACAGCTGGGTATTTAATTTTCGGTTCCACCCGAACTTAGAATTTCTTACTTGTTATTTATAAGATTGCCCACATGGTGTAGAAAAAGTTTAAAACCTCTATAGGTCATAGCTCCACAACAATTTACCTATTTACCACGACCTCTTTTACATATCTGGGTATTTAATGTTCGTTTCCACCCGAACTTAGAATTTCTTACTTGTTATTTATAAGATTGCCCACATGGTGTAGAAAAAGTTTAAAACCTCTACAGGTCATAACTCCACCACAATTTACCAACTTACCACGACCACTTTTACACAGCTGGGTATTTAATTTTCGGTTCCACCCGAACTTAGAATTTCTTACTTGTTATTTATAAGATTGCCCACATGGTGTAGAAAAAGTTTAAAACCTCTATAGGTCATAACTCCACAACAATTTACCTATTTACCACGACCTCTTTTACATATCTGGGTATTTAATGTTCGTTTCCACCCGAACTTAGAATTTCTTACTTGTTATTTATAAGATTGCCCACATGGTGTAGAAAAAGTTTAAAACCTCTACAGGTCATAACTCCACCACAATTTACCAACTTACCACGACCACTTTTACACAGCTGGGTATTTAATTTTCGGTTCCACCCGAACTTAGAATTTCTTACTTGTTATTTATAAGATTGCCCACATGGTGTAGAAAAAGTTTAAAACCTCTATAGGTCATAACTCCACAACAATTTACCTATTTACCACGACCTCTTTTACATATCTGGGTATTTAATGTTCGGTTCCACCCGAAGTTAGACTTTCTTATTTGTTATTTATAAGATTGCCCACATGGTGTAGAAAGAGTTTAAAACCTCTATAGGTCATAACTCCACCACAATTTACCTATTTACCACGACCACTTTTACACAGCTGGGTATTTAATGTTCGGTTCCACCCGAACTTAGAATTTCTTACTTGTTATTTATAAGATTGCCCACATGGTGTAGAAAAAGTTTAAAACCTCTATAGGTCATAACTCCACAACAATTTACCTATTTACCACGACCTCTTTTACATAGCTGGGTATTTAATGTTCGGTTCCACCCGAAGTTAGACTTTCTTACTTGTTATTTATAAGATTGCCCACATGGTGTAGAAAGAGTTTAAAACCTCTATAGGTCATAACTCCACAACAATTTACCTATTTACCACGACCTCTTTTACATAGCTGGGTATTTAATGTTCGTTTCCACCCGAACTTAGAATTTCTTACTTGTTATTTATAAGATTGCCCACATGGTGTAGAAAAAGTTTAAAACCTCTATAGGTCATAACTCCACAACAATTTACCTATTTACCACGACCTCTTTTACATAGCTGAGTATTTAATGTTCGGTTCCACCCGAAGTTAGACTTTCTTACTTGTTATTTATAAGATTGCCCACATGGTGTAGAAAGAGTTTAAAACCTCTATAGGTCATAACTCCACCACAATTTACCTATTTACCACGACCACTTTTACACAGCTGGGTATTTAATGTTTGGTTCCACCCGAAGTTAGACTTTCTTACTTGTTATTTATAAGATTGCCCACATGGTGTAGAAAAAGTTTAAAACCTCTACAGGTCATAACTCCACCACAATTTACCAACTTACCACGACCACTTTTACACAGCTGGGTATTTAATGTTCGGTTCCACCCGAACTTAGAATTTCTTACTTGTTATTTATAAGATTGCCCACATGGTGTAGAAAAAGTTTAAAACCTCTATAGGTCATAACTCCACAACAATGTACCTATTTACCACGACCTCTTTTACATAGCTGGGTATTTAATGTTCGGTTCCACCCGAAGTTAGACTTTCTTACTTGTTATTTATAAGATTGTACACATGGTGTAGAAAGAGTTTAAAACCTCTATAGGCATTAACTCCACCACAATTTACCTATTTACCACGACCACTTTTACACAGCTGGGTATTTAATGTTCGGTTCCACCCGAAGTTAGACTTTCTTACTTGTTATTTATAAGATTGCCCACATGGTGTAGAAAAAGTTTAAAACCTCTACAGGTCATAACTCCACCACAATTTACCAACTTACCACGACCACTTTTACACAGCTGGGTATTTAATGTTCGGTTCCACCCGTACTTAGACTTTCTTACTTGTTATTTATAAGATTGCCCACATGGTGTAGAAAGAGTTTAAAACCTCTATAGGTCATAACTCCACCACAATTTACCTATTTACCACGACCACTTTTACACAGCTGGGTATTTAATGTTCGGTTCCACCCGAAGTTAGACTTTCTTACTTGTTATTTATAAGATTGCCCACATGGTGTAGAAAAAGTTTAAAACCTCTACAGGTCATAACTCCACAACAATTTACCTATTTACCACGACCTCTTTTACATAGCTGGGTATTTAATGTTCGGTTCCACCCGAAGTTAGACTTTCTTACTTGTTATTTATAAGATTGCCCACATGGTGTAGAAAGAGTTTAAAACCTCTATAGGCCATAACTCCACCACAATTTACCTATTTACCACGACCACTTTTACACAGCTGGGTATTTAATGTTCGGTTCCACCCGAAGTTAGACTTTCTTACTTGTTATTTATAAGATTGCCCACATGGTGTAGAAAAAGTTTAAAACCTCTACAGGTCATAACTCCACCACAATTTACCAACTTACCACGACCACTTTTACACAGCTGGGTATTTAATGTTCGGTTCCACCCGAACTTAGAATTTCTTACTTGTTATTTATAAGATTGCCCACATGGTGTAGAAAAAGTTTAAAACCTCTACAGGTCATAACTCCACCACAATTTACCAACTTACCACGACCACTTTTACACAGCTGGGTATTTAATGTTCGGTTCCACCCGAACTTAGAATTTCTTACTTGTTATTTATAAGATTGCCCACATGGTAGTAGAAAAAGTTTAAAGCCTCCATAGGTCATAACTCCACAACAATTTAGCAATTTACTACGACCACTTTTACACAGCTGGGTATTTAATGTTCGGTCCGATCCGAACATAGACTTTCTTACTTGTTATTTATAAGATTGCCCACATGGTAGTAGTAAAAGTTTAAAGCCTCCATAGGTCATAACTCCACAACAATTTAGCAATTTACTACGACCACTTTTACACAGCTGGGTATTTAATGTTCGGTCCGATCCGAACATAGACTTTCTTACTTGTTATTTATAAGATTGCCCACATGGTGTAGATAAAGTTTAAAACCTCTACAGGTCATAACTCCACCACAATTTACCTATTTACCACGACCACTTTTACACAGCTGGGTATTTAATGTTCGGTTCCACCCGAAGTTAGACTTTCTTACTTGTTATTTATAAGATTGCCCACATGGTGTAGAAAAAGTTTAAAACCTCTACAGGTCATAACTCCACCACAATTTACCAACTTACCACGACCACTTTTAATTTTATTTAATGTTCGGTCCGATCAGAACATAGACTTTCTTACTTGTTATTTATAAGATTGCCCACATGGTGTAGATAAAGTTTAAAACCTCCATAGGTCATAACTCCACCACAATTTACCTATTTACCACGACCACTTTTACACAGCTGGGTATTTAATGTTCGGTTCCACCCGAAGTTAGACTTTCTTACTTGTTATTTATAAGATTGCCCACATGGTGTAGAAAAAGTTTAAAACCTCTACAGGTCATAACTCCACCACAATTTACCAACTTACCACGACCACTTTTACACAGCTTTGTATTTAATGTTCGGTCCCGCCCGAACATAGACTTTCTTACTTGTTATTTATAAGATTGCCCACATGGTAGTAGAAAAAGTTTAAAGCCTCCATAGGTCATAACTCCACAACAATTTAGCAATTTACTACGACCACTTTTACACAGCTGGGTATTTAATGTTCGGTCCGATCCGAACATAGACTTTCTTACTTGTTATTTATAAGATTGCCCACATGGTAGTAGTAAAAGTTTAAAGCCTCCATAGGTCATAACTCCACAACAATTTAGCAATTTACTACGACCACTTTTACACAGCTGGGTATTTAATGTTCGGTCCGATCCGAACATAGACTTTCTTGCTTGTTATTTATAAGATTGCCCACATGGTGTAGATAAAGTTTAAAACCTCTATAGGTCATAACTCCACCACAATTTACCAACTTACCACGACCACTTTTACACAGCTGGGTATTTAATGTTCGGTTCCACCCGAACTTAGAATTTCTTACTTGTTATTTATAAGATTGCCCACATGGTAGTAGAAAAAGTTTAAAGCCTCCATAGGTCATAACTCCACAACAATTTAGCAATTTACTACGACCACTTTTACACAGCTGGGTATTTAATGTTCGGTCCGATCCGAACATAGACTTTCTTACTTGTTATTTATAAGATTGCCCACATGGTAGTAGTAAAAGTTTAAAGCCTCCATAGGTCATAACTCCACAACAATTTAGCAATTTACTACGACCACTTTTACACAGCTGGGTATTTAATGTTCGGTCCGATTCGAACATAGACTTTCTTACTTGTTATTTATAAGATTGCCCACATGGTGTAGAAAAAGTTTAAAACCTCTATAAGTCATAACTCCACCACAATTTACCAACTTACCACGACCACTGTTACACAGCTTTGTATTTAATGTTCGGTCCCACCCGAACATAGACTTTCTTACTTGTTATTTATAAGATTGCCCACATAGTAGTAGAAAAAGTTTAAAGCCTCCATAGGTCATAACTCCACAACAATTTAGCAATTTACTACGACCAATTTTACACAGCTGGGTATTTAATGTTCGGTTCCACCCGAACTTAGAATTTCTTACTTGTTATTTATAAGATTGCCCACATGGTGTAGAAAAAGTTTAAAATCTCTATAGGTCATAACTCCACCACAATTTACCAACTTACCACGACCACTTTTACACAGCTGGGTATTTAATGTTCGGTTCCACCCGAACTTAGACTTCCTTACTTATTATTTATAAGATTGCCCACATGGTAGTAGAAAAAGTTTAAAGCCTCCATAGGTCATAACTCCACAACAGTTTAGCAATTTACTACGACCACTTTTACACAGCTGGGTATTTAATGTTCGGTCCCATCCGAACATAGACTTTCTTACTTGTTATTTATAAGATTGCCCACATGGTGTAGAAAAAGTTTAAAACCTCTATAGGTCATAACTCCACCACAATTTACCAACTTACCACGACCACTTTTACACAGCTGGGTATTTAATGTTCGGTCCCATCCGAACATAGACTTTCTTACTTGTTATTTATAAGATTGCCCACATGGTAGTAGAAAAAGTTTAAAGCCTCCATAGGTCATAACTCCACAACAATTTAGCAATTTACTACGACCACTTTTACACAGCTGGGTATTTAATGTTCGGTTCCACCCGAACTTAGAATTTCTTACTTGTTATTTATAAGATTGCCCACATGGTGTAGAAAAAGTTTAAAACCTCTATAGGTCATAACTCCACCACAATTTACAAACTTACCACGACCACTGTTACACAGCTTTCTATTTAATGTTCGGTCCCCCCCGAACATAGACTTTCTTACTTGTTATTTATAAGATTGCCCACATGGTAGTAGAAAAAGTTTAAAGCCTCCATAGGTCATAACTCCACCACAATTTACAAACTTACCACGACCACTGTTACACAGCTTTGTATTTAATGTTCGGTCCCACCCGAACATAGACTTTCTTACTTGTTCTTTATAAGATTGCCCACATGGTAGTAGAAAAAGTTTAAAGCCTCCATAGGTCATAACTCCACAACAATTTACCTATTTACCACGACCACTTTTACACAGCTGGGTATTTAATGTTCGGTCCCATCCGAACATAGACTTTCTTACTTGTTATTTATAAGATTGCCCACATGGTAGTAGAAAAAGTTTAAAGCCTCCATAGGTCATAACTCCACAACAATTTACCTATTTACCACGACCACTTTTACATAGCTGGGTATTTAATGTTCGGTTCCACCCGAACTTAGCCTTGCTTACTTGTTATTTATCAGATTGCCACATGGTAGTATAAAAAGTTTAGGTCATAACTCCACAACAATTTACCAACTTACCACGACCACTTTTACACAGCTGGGTATTTAATGTTCGGTTCCACCCGAACATAGAATTTCTTACTTGTTATTTATAAGATTGCCCACATGGTGTAGAAAAAGTTTAAAACCTCTATAGGTCTTACTCCACAACAATTTACCTATTTACCACGACCTCTTTTACATAGCTGGGTATTTAATGTTCGGTTCCACCCGAAGTTAGACTTTCTTACTTGTTATTTATAAGATTGCCCACATGGTGTAGAAAAAGTTTAAAACCTCTATAGGTCATAACTCCACCACAATTTACCAACTTACCACGACCACTTTTACACAGCTTTGTATTTAATGTTCGGTCCCACCCGAACATAGACTTTCTTACTTGTTATTTATAAGATTGCCCACATGGTAGTAGAAAAAGTTTAAAGCCTCCATAGGTCATAACTCCACAACAATTTACCTATTTACCACGACCACTTTTACACAGCTGGGTATTTAATATTCGGTTCCACCCGAACTTAGACTTCCTTACTTATTATTTATAAGATTGCCCACATGGTGTAGAAAAAGTTTAAAACCTCTATAGGTCATAACTCCACCACAATTTACCAACTTACCACGACCACTTTTACACAGTTGGGTATTTAATGTTCGGTTCCACCCGAACTTAGACTTCCTTACTTATTATTTATAAGATTGCCCACATGGTAGTAGAAAAAGTTTAAAGCCTCCATAGGTCATAACTCCACAACAGTTTAGCAATTTACTACGACCACTTTTACACAGCTGGGTATTTAATGTTCGGTCCCATCCGAACATAGACTTTCTTACTTGTTATTTATAAGATTGCCCACATGGTGTAGAAAAAGTTTAAAACCTCTATAGGTCATAACTCCACCACAATTTACCAACTTACCACGACCACTTTTATACAGCTGCGTATTTAATGTTCGGTCCCATCCGAACATAGACTTTCTTACTTGTTCTTTATAAGATTGCCCACATGGTAGTAGAAAAAGTTTAAAGCCTCCATAGGTCATAACTCCACAACAATTTAGCAATTTACTACGACCACTTTTACACAACTGGGTATTTAATGTTCGGTTCCACCCGAACTTAGAATTTCTTACTTGTTATTTATAAGATTGCCCACATGGTGTAGAAAAAGTTTAAAACCTCTATAGGTCATAACTTCACCACAATTTACAAACTTACCACGACCACTGTTACACAGCTTTGTATTTAATGTTCGGTCCCACCCGAACATAGACTTTCTTACTTGTTCTTTATAAGATTGCCCACATGGTAGTAGAAAAAGTTTAAAGCCTCCATAGGTCATAACTCCACAACAATTTACCTATTTACCACGACCACTTTTACACAGCTGGGTATTTAATGTTCGGTCCCATCCGAACATAGACTTTCTTACTTGTTATTTATAAGATTGCCCACATGGTAGTAGAAAAAGTTTAAAGCCTCCATAGGTCATAACTCCACAACAATTTACCTATTTACCACGACCACTTTTACATAGCTGGGTATTTAATGTTCGGTTCCACCCGAACTTAGCCTTCCTTACTTGTTATTTATCAGATTGCCACATGGTAGTATAAAAAGTTTAGGTCATAACTCCACAACAATTTACCAACCTACCACGACCACTTTTACACAGCTGGGTATTTAATGTTCGGTTCCACCCGAACATAGAATTTCTTACTTGTTATTTATAAGATTGCCCACATGGTGTAGAAAAAGTTTAAAACCTCTATAGGTCTTACTCCACAACAATTTACCTATTTACCACGACCTCTTTTACATAGCTGGGTATTTAATGTTCGGTTCCACCCGAAGTTACACTTTCTTACTTGTTATTTATAAGATTGCCCACATGGTGTAGAAAAAGTTTAAAACCTCTATAGGTCATAACTCCACCACAATTTACCAACTTACCACGACCACTTTTACACAGCTTTGTATTTAATGTTCGGTCCCACCCGAACATAGACTTTCTTACTTGTTATTTATAAGATTGCCCACATGGTAGTAGAAAAAGTTTAAAGCCTCCATAGGTCATAACTCCACAACAATTTACCTATTAACACGACCACTTTTACACAGCTGGGTATTTAATATTCGGTTCCACCCGAACTTAGACTTCCTTACTTATTATTTATAAGATTGCCCACATGGTGTAGAATAAGTTTAAAACCTCTATAGGTCATAACTCCACCACAATTTACCAACTTACCACGACCACTTTTACACAGCTGGGTATTTAATGTTCGGTCCCATCCGAGCATAGACTTTCTTACTTGTTATTTATAAGATTGCCCACATGGTAGTAGAAAAAGTTTAAAGCCTCCATAGGTCATAACTCCACAACAATTTACCTATTTACCACGACCTCTTTTACATCGCTGGGTATTTAATGTTCGGTTTCACCCGAAGTTAGACTTTCTTACTTGTTATTTATAAGATTGCCCACATGGTGTAGAAAAAGTTTAAAACCTCTATAGGTCATAACTCCACCACAATTTACCAACTTACCACGACCACTGTTACACAGCTTTGTATTTAATGTTCGGTCCCACCCGAACATAGACTTTCTTACTTGTTATTTATAAGATTGCCCACATGGTAGTAGAAAAAGTTTAAAACCTCTATAGGTCATAACTCCACCACAATTTACCAACTTACCACGACCACTTTTACACAGCTGGGTATTTAATGTTCGGTTCCACTCGAACTTAGAATTTCTTACTTGTTATTTATAAGATTGCCCACATGGTGTAGAAAAAGTTTAAAACCTCTATGGGTCATAACTCCACCACAATTTACAAACTTATCACGACCACTGTTACACAGCTTTGTATTTAATGTTCGGTGCCACCCGAACTTGGAATTTCTTACTTGTTATTTATAAGATTGCCCACATGGTGTAGAAAAAGTTTAAAACCTCTATAGGTCATAACTCCACAACAATTTACCTATTTACCACGACCTCTCTTACATAGCTGGGTATTTAATGTTCGGTTCCACCCGAAGTTAGACTTTCTTACTTGTTATTTATAAGATTGCCCACATGGTGTAGAAAAAGTTTAAAACCTCTATAGGTCATAACTCCACCACAATTTACCAACTTACCACGACCACTGTTACACAGCTTTGTATTTAATGTTCGGTCACACCCGAACATAGACTTTCTTACTTGTTATTTATAAGATTGCCCACATGGTAGTAGAAAAAGTTTAAAGCCTCCATAGGTCATAACTCCACAACAATTTACCTATTTACCACGACCACTTTTACACAGCTGGGTATTTAATGTTCGGTTCCACCCGAACTTAGAATTTCTTACTTGTTATTTATAAGATTGCTCACATGGTGTAGAAAAAGTTTAAAGCCTCCATAGGTCATAACTCCACAACAATTTAGCAATTTACTACGACCACTTTTACACAGCTGGGTATTTAATATTCGGTTCCACCCGAACTTAGAATTTCTTACTTGTTATTTATAAGATTGCCCAGATGGTAGTAGAAAAAGTTTAAAGCCTCCATAGGTCATAACTCCACAACAATTTGGCAATTTACTACGACCACTTTTACACAGCTGGGTATTTAATGTTCGGTCCCATCCGAACATAGACTTTCTTACTTGTTATTTATAAGATTGCCCACATGGTAGTAGAAAAAGTTTAAAGCCTCCATAGGTCATAACTCCACAACAATTTGGCAATTTACTACGACCACTTTTACACAGCTGGGTATTTAATGTTCGGTCCCATCCGAACATAGACTTTCTTACTTGTTATTTATAAGATTGCCCACATGGTGTAGAAAAAGTTTAAAACCTCTACAGGTCATAACTCCACCACAATTTACCAACTTACCACGACCACTTTTACACAGCTTTGTATTTAATGTTCGGTTCCACCCGAAGTTAGACTTTCTTACTTGTTATTTATAAGATTGCCCACATGGTAGTAGAAAAAGTTTAAAGCCTCCATACGTCATAACTCCACAACAATTTACCTATTTACCACGACCACTGTTACACAGCTGGGTATTTAATGTTCGGTTCCACCCGAACTTAGAATTTCTTACTTGTTATTTATAAGATTGCCCACATGGTAGTAGAAAAAGTTTAAAGCCTCCATAGGTCATAACTCCACAACAATTTAGCAATTTACTACGACCACTGTTACACAGCTGGGTATTTAATGTTCGGTTCCACCCGAACTTAGAATTTCTTACTTGTTATTTATAAGATTGCCCAGATGGTAGCAGAAAAAGTTTAAAGCCTCCATAGGTCATAACTCCACAACAATTTGGCAATTTACTACGACCACTTTTACACAGCTGGGTATTTAATGTTCGGTCCCATCCGAACATAGACTTTCTTACTTGTTATTTATAAGATTGCCCACATGGTAGTAGAAAAAGTTTAAAGCCTCCATAGGTCATAACTCCACAACAATTTGGCAATTTACTACGACCACTTTTACACAGCTGGGTATTTAATGTTCGGTCCCATCCGAACATAGACTTTCTTACTTGTTATTTATAAGATTGCCCACATGGTGTAGAAAAAGTTTAAAACCTCTACAGGTCATAACTCCACCACAATTTACCAACTTACCACGACCACTTTTACACAGCTTTGTATTTAATGTTCGGTTCCACCCGAAGTTAGACTTTCTTACTTGTTATTTATAAGATTGCCCACATGGTAGTAGAAAAAGTTTAAAGCCTCCATACGTCATAACTCCACAACAATTTACCTATTTACCACGACCACTTTTACACAGCTGGGTATTTAATGTTCGGTTCCACCCGAACTTAGAATTTCTTACTTGTTATTTATAAGATTGCCCACATGGTAGTAGAAAAAGTTTAAAGCCTCCATAGGTCATAACTCCACAACAATTTAGCAATTTACTACGACCACTGTTACACAGCTGGGTATTTAATGTTCGGTTCCACCCGAACTTAGAATTTCTTACTTGTTATTTATAAGATTGCCCACATGGTGTATAAAGAGTTTAAAACCTCTATAGGTCATAACTCCACCACAATTTACCAACTTACCACGACCACTTTTACATAGCTGGGTATTTAATGTTCGGTCCCATCCGAACATAGACTTTCTTACTTGTTATTTATAAGATTGCCCAGATGGTAGTAGAAAAAGTTTAAGCCTACATAGGTCATAACTCCACTACAATTTGGCAATTTACTACGACCACTTTTACACAGCTGGGTATTTAATGTTCGGTCCCATCCGAACATAGACTTTCTTACTTGTTATTTATAAGATTGCCCACATGGTGTAGAAAAAGCTTAAAACCTCTATAGGTCATAACTCCACCACAATTTACCAACTTACCACGACCACTGTTACACAGCTTTGTATTTAATGTTCGGTCCCACCCGAACATAGACTTTCTTACTTGTTATTTATAAGATTGCCCACATGGTAGTAGAAAAAGTTTAAAGCCTCCATGGGTCATAACTCCACAACAATTTAGCAATTTACTACGACCACTTTTACACAGCTGGGTATTTAATGTTCGTTTCCACCCGAACTTAGAATTTCTTACTTGTTATTTATAAGATTGCCCACATGGTGTAGAAAAAGTTTAAACCCTCTATAGGTCATAACTCCACAACAATTTACCTATTTACCACGACCTCTTTTACATAGCTGGGTATTTAATGTTCGGTTCCACCCGAAGTTAGACTTTCTTACTTATTATTTATAAGATTGCCCACATGGTGTAGAAAGAGTTTAAAACCTCTATAGGTCATAACTCCACCACAATTTACCTATTTACCACGACCACTTTTACACAGCTGGGTATTTAATGTTCGGTTCCACCCGAAGTTAGACTTTCTTACTTGTTATTTATAAGATTGCCCACATGGTGTAGAAAAAGTTTAAAACCTCTACAGGTCATAACTCCACCACAATTTACCAACTTACCACGACCACTTTTACACAGCTTTGTATTTAATGTTCGGTCCCGCCCGAACATAGACTTTCTTACTTGTTATTTATAAGATTGCCCACATGGTAGTAGAAACAGTTTAAAGCCTCCATACGTCATAACTCCACAACAATTTACCTATTTACCACGACCACTTTTACACAGCTGGGTATTTAATGTTCGGTTCCACCCGAACTTAGAATTTCTTACTTGTTATTTATAAGATTGCCCACATGGTGTAGAAAAGTTTAAAACCTCTATAGGTCATAACTCCACCACAATTTAGCAATTTACTACGACCACTTTTACACAGCTTTGTATTTAATGTTCGGTCCCACCCGAACATAGACTTTCTTACCTGTTATTTATAAGATTGCCCACATGGTAGTAGAAAAAGTTTAAAGCCTCCATACGTCATAACTCCACAACAATTTACCTATTTACCACGACCGCTTTTACACAGCTGGGTATTTAATGTTCGGTTCCACCCGAACTTAGAATTTCTTACTTGTTATTTATAAGATTGCCCACATGGTGTATAAAGAGTTTAAAACCTCTATAGGTCATAACTCCACCACAATTTACCAACTTACCAAGACCACTTTTACACAGCTGGGTATTTAATGTTCGGTCCCATCCGAACATAGACTTTCTTACTTGTTATTTTTAAGATTGCCCAGATGGTAGTAGAAAAAGTTTAAAGCCTCCATAGGTCATAACTCCACAACAATTTGGCAATTTACTACGACCACTTTTACACAGCTGGGTATTTAATGTTCGGTCCCATCCGTACATAGACTTTCTTACTTGTTATTTATAAGATTGCCCACATGGTGTAGAAAAAGTTTAAAACCTCTATAGGTCATAACTCCACCACAATTTACCAACTTACCAAGACCACTTTTACACAGCTGGGTATTTAATGTTCGGTCCCATCCGAACATAGACTTTCTTACTTGTTATTTTTAAGATTGCCCAGATGGTAGTAGAAAAAGTTTAAAGCCTCCATAGGTCATAACTCCACAACAATTTGGCAATTTACTACGACCACTTTTACACAGCTGGGTATTTAATGTTCGGTCCCATCCGTACATAGACTTTCTTACTTGTTATTTATAAGATTGCCCACATGGTGTAGAAAAAGTTTAAAACCTCTATAGGTCATAACTCCACCACAATTTACCAACTTACCACGACCACTGTTACACAGCTTTGTATTTAATGTTCGGTCCCAACCGAACATAGACTTTCTTACTTGTTATTTATAAGATTGCCCACATGGTAGTAGAAACAGTTTAAAGCCTCCATACGTCATAACTCCACAACAATTTACCTATTTACCACGACCACTTTTACACAGCTGGGTATTTAATGTTCGGTTCCACCCGAACTTAGAATTTCTTACTTGTTATTTATAAGATTGCCCACATGGTGTAGAAAAGTTTAAAACCTCTATAGGTCATAACTCCACCACAATTTAGCAATTTACTACGACCACTTTTACACAGCTTTGTATTTAATGTTCGGTCCCACCCGAACATAGACTTTCTTACCTGTTATTTATAAGATTGCCCACATGGTAGTAGAAAAAGTTTAAAGCCTCCATACGTCATAACTCCACAACAATTTACCTATTTACCACGACCGCTTTTACACAGCTGGGTATTTAATGTTCGGTTCCACCCGAACTTAGAATTTCTTACTTGTTATTTATAAGATTGCCCACATGGTGTATAAAGAGTTTAAAACCTCTATAGGTCATAACTCCACCACAATTTACCAACTTACCAAGACCACTTTTACACAGCTGGGTATTTAATGTTCGGTCCCATCCGAACATAGACTTTCTTACTTGTTATTTTTAAGATTGCCCAGATGGTAGTAGAAAAAGTTTAAAGCCTCCATAGGTCATAACTCCACAACAATTTGGCAATTTACTACGACCACTTTTACACAGCTGGGTATTTAATGTTCGGTCCCATCCGTACATAGACTTTCTTACTTGTTATTTATAAGATTGCCCACATGGTGTAGAAAAAGTTTAAAACCTCTATAGGTCATAACTCCACCACAATTTACCAACTTACCAAGACCACTTTTACACAGCTGGGTATTTAATGTTCGGTCCCATCCGAACATAGACTTTCTTACTTGTTATTTTTAAGATTGCCCAGATGGTAGTAGAAAAAGTTTAAAGCCTCCATAGGTCATAACTCCACAACAATTTGGCAATTTACTACGACCACTTTTACACAGCTGGGTATTTAATGTTCGGTCCCGCCCGAACATAGACTTTCTTACTTGTTATTTATAAGATTGCCCACATGGTAGTAGAAACAGTTTAAAGCCTCCATACGTCATAACTCCACAACAATTTCCCAACTTACCACGACCACTTTTACACAGCTGGGTATTTAATGTTCGGTCCCATCCGAACATAGAATTTCTTACTTGTTATTTATAAGATTGCCCACATGGTAGTAGAAAAAGTTTAAAGCCTCCATAGGTCATAACTCCACAACAATTTAGCAATTTACTACGACCACTGTTACACAGCTGGGTATTTAATGTTCGGTTCCACCCGAACTTAGAATTTCTTACTTGTTATTTATAAGATTGCCCAGATGGTAGCAGAAAAAGTTTAAAGCCTCCATAGGTCATAACTCCACAACAATTTGGCAATTTACTACGACCACTTTTACACAGCTGGGTATTTAATGTTCGGTCCCATCCGAACATAGACTTTCTTACTTGTTATTTATAAGATTGCCCACATGGTAGTAGAAAAAGTTTAAAGCCTCCATAGGTCATAACTCCACAACAATTTGGCAATTTACTACGACCACTTTTACACAGCTGGGTATTTAATGTTCGGTCCCATCCGAACATAGACTTTCTTACTTGTTATTTATAAGATTGCCCACATGGTGTAGAAAAAGTTTAAAACCTCTACAGGTCATAACTCCACCACAATTTACCAACTTACCACGACCACTTTTACACAGCTGGGTATTTAATGTTCGGTTCCACCCGAAGTTAGACTTTCTTACTTGTTATTTATAAGATTGCCCACATGGTAGTAGAAAAAGTTTAAAGCCTCCATACGTCATAACTCCACAACAATTTACCTATTTACCACGACCACTTTTACACAGCTGGGTATTTAATGTTCGGTTCCACCCGAACTTAGAATTTCTTACTTGTTATTTATAAGATTGCCCACATGGTAGTAGAAAAAGTTTAAAGCCTCCATAGGTCATAACTCCACAACAATTTAGCAATTTACTACGACCACTGTTACACAGCTGGGTATTTAATGTTCGGTTCCACCCGAACTTAGAATTTCTTACTTGTTATTTATAAGATTGCCCACATGGTGTATAAAGAGTTTAAAACCTCTATAGGTCATAACTCCACCACAATTTACCAACTTACCACGACCACTTTTACATAGCTGGGTATTTAATGTTCGGTCCCATCCGAACATAGACTTTCTTACTTGTTATTTATAAGATTGCCCAGATGGTAGTAGAAAAAGTTTAAGCCTACATAGGTCATAACTCCACTACAATTTGGCAATTTACTACGACCACTTTTACACAGCTGGGTATTTAATGTTCGGTCCCATCCGAACATAGACTTTCTTACTTGTTATTTATAAGATTGCCCACATGGTGTAGAAAAAGCTTAAAACCTCTATAGGTCATAACTCCACCACAATTTACCAACTTACCACGACCACTGTTACACAGCTTTGTATTTAATGTTCGGTCCCACCCGAACATAGACTTTCTTACTTGTTATTTATAAGATTGCCCACATGGTAGTAGAAAAAGTTTAAAGCCTCCATGGGTCATAACTCCACAACAATTTAGCAATTTACTACGACCACTTTTACACAGCTGGGTATTTAATGTTCGTTTCCACCCGAACTTAGAATTTCTTACTTGTTATTTATAAGATTGCCCACATGGTGTAGAAAAAGTTTAAACCCTCTATAGGTCATAACTCCACAACAATTTACCTATTTACCACGACCTCTTTTACATAGCTGGGTATTTAATGTTCGGTTCCACCCGAAGTTAGACTTTCTTACTTATTATTTATAAGATTGCCCACATGGTGTAGAAAGAGTTTAAAACCTCTATAGGTCATAACTCCACCACAATTTACCTATTTACCACGACCACTTTTACACAGCTGGGTATTTAATGTTCGGTTCCACCCGAAGTTAGACTTTCTTACTTGTTATTTATAAGATTGCCCACATGGTGTAGAAAAAGTTTAAAACCTCTACAGGTCATAACTCCACCACAATTTACCAACTTACCACGACCACTTTTACACAGCTTTGTATTTAATGTTCGGTCCCGCCCGAACATAGACTTTCTTACTTGTTATTTATAAGATTGCCCACATGGTAGTAGAAACAGTTTAAAGCCTCCATACGTCATAACTCCACAACAATTTACCTATTTACCACGACCACTTTTACACAGCTGGGTATTTAATGTTCGGTTCCACCCGAACTTAGAATTTCTTACTTGTTATTTATAAGATTGCCCACATGGTGTAGAAAAGTTTAAAACCTCTATAGGTCATAACTCCACCACAATTTAGCAATTTACTACGACCACTTTTACACAGCTTTGTATTTAATGTTCGGTCCCACCCGAACATAGACTTTCTTACCTGTTATTTATAAGATTGCCCACATGGTAGTAGAAAAAGTTTAAAGCCTCCATACGTCATAACTCCACAACAATTTACCTATTTACCACGACCGCTTTTACACAGCTGGGTATTTAATGTTCGGTTCCACCCGAACTTAGAATTTCTTACTTGTTATTTATAAGATTGCCCACATGGTGTATAAAGAGTTTAAAACCTCTATAGGTCATAACTCCACCACAATTTACCAACTTACCAAGACCACTTTTACACAGCTGGGTATTTAATGTTCGGTCCCATCCGAACATAGACTTTCTTACTTGTTATTTTTAAGATTGCCCAGATGGTAGTAGAAAAAGTTTAAAGCCTCCATAGGTCATAACTCCACAACAATTTGGCAATTTACTACGACCACTTTTACACAGCTGGGTATTTAATGTTCGGTCCCATCCGTACATAGACTTTCTTACTTGTTATTTATAAGATTGCCCACATGGTGTAGAAAAAGTTTAAAACCTCTATAGGTCATAACTCCACCACAATTTACCAACTTACCAAGACCACTTTTACACAGCTGGGTATTTAATGTTCGGTCCCATCCGAACATAGACTTTCTTACTTGTTATTTTTAAGATTGCCCAGATGGTAGTAGAAAAAGTTTAAAGCCTCCATAGGTCATAACTCCACAACAATTTGGCAATTTACTACGACCACTTTTACACAGCTGGGTATTTAATGTTCGGTCCCATCCGTACATAGACTTTCTTACTTGTTATTTATAAGATTGCCCACATGGTGTAGAAAAAGTTTAAAACCTCTATAGGTCATAACTCCACCACAATTTACCAACTTACCACGACCACTGTTACACAGCTTTGTATTTAATGTTCGGTCCCAACCGAACATAGACTTTCTTACTTGTTATTTATAAGATTGCCCACATGGTAGTAGAAAAAGTTTAAAGCCTCCATAGGTCATAACTCCACAACAATTTACCTACTTACCACGACCACTTTTACACAGCTGGGTATTTAATGTTCAGTCCCAACCGAACATAGACTTTCTTACTTGTTATTTATAAGATTGCCCACATGGTAGTAGAAAAAGTTTAAAGCCTCCATAGGTCATAACTCCACAACAATTTACCTACTTACCACGACCACTGTTACACAGCTTTGTATTTAATGTTCGGTCCCAACCGAACATAGACTTTCTTACTTGTTATTTATAAGATTGCCCACATGGTAGTAGAAAAAGTTTAAAGCCTCCATAGGTCATAACTCCACAACAATTTACCTACTTACCACGACCACTTTTACACAGCTGGGTATTTAATGTTCAGTCCCATCCGAACATAGACTTTCTTACTTGTTATTTATAAGATTGCCCACATGGTAGTAGAAAAAGTTTAAAGCCTCCATAGGTCATAACTCCACAACAATTTACCTACTTACCACGACCACTTTTACACAGCTGGGTATTTAATGTTCAGTCCCAACCGAACATAGACTTTCTTACTTGTTATTTATAAGATTGCCCACATGGTAGTAGAAAAAGTTTAAAGCCTCCATAGGTCATAACTCCACAACAATTTACCTATTTACCACGACCACTTTTACACAGCTGGGTATTTAATGTTCGGTCCCATCCGAACATAGACTTTCTTACTTGTTATTTATAAGATTGCCCACATGGTAGTAGAAAAAGTTTAAAGCCTGCATAGGTCATAACTCCACAACAATTTACCTATTTACCACGACCACTTTTACATAGCTGGGTATTTAATGTTCGGTTCAACCCGAACTTAGCCTTCCTTACTTGTTATTTATAAGATTGCCACATGGTAGTAGAAAAAGTTTAAAGCCTCCATAGGTCATAACTCCACAACAATTTACCTATTTACCACGACCTCTTTTACATAGCTGAGTATTTAATGTTCGGTTCCACCCGAACTTAGAATTTCTTACTTGTTATTTATAAGATTGCCCACATGGTGTAGAAAAAGTTTAAAACCTCTATAGGTCATAACTCCACAACAATTTACCTATTTACCACGACCTCTTTTACATAGCTGGGTATTTAATGTTCGGTTCCACCCCAAGTTAGACTTTCTTACTTGTTATTTATAAGATTGCCCACATGGTGTAGAAAAAGTTTAAAACCTCTATAGGTCATAACTCCACAACAATTTACCTATTTACCACGACCACTGTTACACAGCTTTGTATTTAATGTTCGGTCCCACCCGAACATAGACTTTCTTACTTGTTATTTATAAGATTGCCCACATGGTAGTAGAAAAAGTTTAAAGCCTCCATAGGTCATAACTCCACAACAATTTAGCAATTTACTACGACCACTTTTACACAGCTGGGTATTTAATGTTCGGTTCCACCCGAACTTAGAATTTCTTACTTGTTATTTATAAGATTGCCCACATGGTGTAGAAAAAGTTTAAAACCTCTATAGGTCATAACTCCACCACAATTTACCAACTTACCACGACCACTTTTACACAGCTTTGTATTTAATGTTCGGTCCCACCTGAACATAGACTTTCTTACTTGTTATTTATAAGATTTCCCACATGGTAGTAGAAAAAGTTTAAAGCCTCCATAGGTCATAACTCCACAACAATTTAGCAATTTACTACGACCACTTTTACACAGCTGGGTATTTAATGTTCGGTTCCACCCGAACTTAGAATTTCTTACTTGTTATTTATAAGATTGCCCACATGGTGTAGAAAAAGTTTAAAACCTCTATAGGTCATAACTCCACCACAATTTAGCAGTTTACTACGACCACTTTTACACAGCTGGGTATTTAATGTTCGGTTCCACCCAAACTTAGAATTTCTTACTTGTTATTTATAAGATTGCCCACATGATGTAGAAAAAGTTTAAAACCTCTACAGGTCATAACTCCACCACAATTTACCAACTTAATACGACCACTTTTACACAGCTTTGTATTTAATGTTCGGTCCCACCCGAACATAGACTTTCTTACTTGTTATTTATAAGATTGCCCACACGGTAGTAGAAAAAGTTTAAAGCCTCCATACGTCATAACTCCACAACAATTTACCTATTTACCACGACCACTTTTACACAGCTTTGTATTTAATGTTCGGTCCCACCCTAACATAGACTTTCTTACTTGTTATTTATAAGATTGCCCACATGGTAGTAGAAAAAGTTTAAAGCCTCCATAGGTCATAACTCCACAACAATTTAGCAGTTTACTACGACCACTCTTACACAGCTGGGTATTTAATGTTCGGTTCCACCCAAACTTAGAATTTCTTACTTGTTATTTATAGGATTGCCCACATGGTGTAGAAAAAGTTTAAAACCGCTACAGGTCATAACTCCACCACAATTTACCAACTTACCACGACCACTTTTACACAGCTTTGTATTTAATGTTCGGTCCCACCCGAACATAGACTTTCTTACTTGTTATTTATAAGATTGCCCACATGGTAGTAGAAAAAGTTTAAAGCCCCCATACGTCATAACTCCACAACAATTTACCTATTTACCACGACCACTTTTACACAGCTGGGTATTTAATGTTCGGTTCCACCCGAAGTTAGACTTTCTTACTTGTTATTTATAAGATTGCCCACATGGTGTCGAAAAAGTTTAAGACCTCTATAGGTCATAACTCCACCACAATTTACCAACTTACCACGACCACTTTTACACAGCTTTGTATTTAATGTTCGGTCCCACCCGAACATAGACTTTCTTACTTGTTATTTATAAGATTGCCCACATGGTAGTAGAAAAAGTTTAAAGCCTCCATAGGTCATAACTCCACAACAATTTACCTATTTACCACGACCACTTTTACACAGCTGGGTATTTAATGTTCGGTTCCACCCGAACTTAGAATTTCTTACTTGTTATTTATAAGATCGCCCACATGGTGTAGAAAAAGTTTAAAACCTCTATAGGTCATAACTCCACCACAATTTACAAACTTACCACGACCACTGTTACACAGCTTTGTATTTAATGTTCGGTCCCACCCGAACATAGACTTTCTTACTTGTTATTTATAAGATTGCCCACATGGTAGTAGAAAAAGTTTAAAGCCTCCATAGGTCATAACTCCACAACAATTTACCTATTTACCACGACCACTTTTACATAGCTGGGTATTTAATGTTCGGTTCCACCCGAACTTAGCCTTCCTTACTTGTTATTTATAAGATTGCCACATGGTAGTAGAAAAAGTTTAGGTCATAACTCCACAACAATTTACCAACTTACCACGACCACTTTTACACAGCTGGGTATTTAATCTTCGGTTCCACCCGAACTTAGAATTTCTTACTTGTTATTTATAAGATTGCCCACATGGTGTAGAAAAAGTTTAAAACCTCTATAGGTCATAACTCCACAACAATTTAACTATTTACCACGACCTCTTTTACATAGCTGGGTATTTCATGTTCGGTTCCACGCGAAGTTAGACTTTCTTACTTGTTATTTATAAGATTGCACACATGGTGTAGAAAAAGTTTAAAACCTCTATAGGTCATAACTCCACCACAATTTACCAACTTACCACGACCACTTTTACACAGCTTTGTATTTAATGTTCGGTCCCACCCGAACATAGACTTTCTTACTTGTTATTTATAAGATTGCCCACATGGTAGTAGAAAAACTTTAAAGCCTCCATAGGTCATAACCCCACAACAATTTACCTATTTACCACGACCACTTTTACACAGCTGGGTATTTAATGTTCGGTTCCACCCGAACTTAGACTTCCTTTCTTATTATTTATAAGATTGCCCACATGGTGTAGAAAAAGTTTAAACCCTCTATAGGTCATAACTCCACCACAATTTACCAACTTACCACGACCACTTGTACACAGCTGGGTATTTAATGTTCGGTCCCATCCGAACATAGACTTTCTTACTTGTTATTTATAAGATTGCCCACATGGTAGTAGAAAAAGTTTAAAACCTCTATAGGTCATAACTCCACAACAATTTACCTATTTACCACGACCACTTTTACACAGCTGGGTATTTAATGTTCGGTTCCACCCGAACTTAGACTTCCTTACTTATTATTTATAAGATTGCCCACATGGTGTAGAAAAAGTTTAAACCCTCTATAGGTCATAACTCCACAACAATTTACCTATTTACCACGACCACTCTTACACAGCTGGGTATTTAATGTTCGGTACCATCCGAACATAGACTTTCTTACTTGTTATTTATAAGATTGCCCACATGGTAGTAGAAAAAGTTTAAAACCTCTATAGGTCATAACTCCACAACAATTTACCTATTTACCACGACCACTTTTACACAGCTGGGTATTTAATGTTCGGTCCCATCCGAACATAAACTTTCTTACTTGTTATTTATAAGATTGCCCACATGGTAGTAGAAAAAGTTTAAACCCTCTATAGGTCAGAACTCCACCACAATTTACCAACTTACCACGACCACTTTTACACAGCTGGGTATTTAATGTTCGGTTCCACCCGAACTTAGACTTCCTTACTTATTATTTATAAGATTGCCCACATGGTGTAGAAAAAGTTTAAACCCTCTATAGGTCATAACTCCACAACAATTTACCTATTTACCACGACCTCTTTTACATAGCTGGGTATTTAATGTTCGGTTCCACCCGAGCTTAGAATTTCTTACTTGTTATTTATAAGATTGCCCACATGGTGTAGAAAAAGTTTCAAACCTCTATAGGTCATAACTCCACAACAATTTACTTATTTACCACGACCTCTTTTACATAGCTGGGTATTTAATGTTCGGTTCCACCCGAAGTTAGACTTTCTTACTTGTTATTTATAAGATTGTCCACATGGTGTAGAAAAAGTTTAAAACCTCTATAGGTCATAACTCCACCACAATTTACCACACTTACCACGACCACTTTTACACAGTTTGTATTTAATGTTCGGTCCCACCCGAACATAGACTTTCTTACTTGTTATTTATAAGATTGCCCACATGGTAGTAGAAAAAGTTTAAAGCCTCCATAGGTCATAACTCCACAACAATTTACCTATTTACCACGACCACTGTTACACAGCTGGATATTTAATGTTCGGTTCCACCCGAAGTTAGACTTTCTTACTTGTTATTTATAAGATTGCCCACATGGTGTAGAAAAAGTTTAAAACCTCTATAGGTCATAACTCCACCACAATTTACCAACTTACCACGACCACTTTTACACAGCTTTGTATTTAATGTTCGGTCCCACCCGAACATAGACTTTCTTACTTGTTATTTATAAGATTGCCCACATGGTAGTAGAAAAAGTTTAAAGCCTCCATAGGTCATAACTCCACAACAATTTACCTATTTACCACGACCACTTTTACACAGCTGGGTATTTAATGTTCGGTTCCACCCGAACTTAGAATTTCTTACTTGTTATTTATAAGATCGCCCACATGGTGTAGAAAAAGTTTAAAACCTCTATAGGTCATAACTCCACCACAATTTACAAATTTACCACGACCACTGTTACACAGCTTTGTATTTAATGTTCGGGCCCACCCGAACATAGACTTTCTTACTTGTTATTTATAAGATTGCCCACATGGTAGTAGAAAAAGTTTAAAGCCTCCATAGGTCATAACTCCACAACAATTTACCTATTTACCACGACCACTTTTACATAGCTGGGTATTTAATGTTCGGTTCCACCCAAACTTAGCCTTCCTTACTTGTTATTTATAAGATTGCCACATGGTAGTAGAAAAAGTTTAGGTCATAACTCCACAACAATTTACCAACTTACCACGACCACTTTTACACAGCTGGGTATTTAATCTTCGGTTCCACCCGAACTTAGAATTTCTTATTTGTTATTTATAAGATTGCCCACATGGTGTAGAAAAAGTTTAAAACCTCTATAGGTCATAACTCCACAACAATTTAACTATTTACCACGACCTCTTTTACATAGCTGGGTATTTCATGTTCGGTTCCACCCGAAGTTAGACTTTCTTACTTGTTATTTATAAGATTGCACACATGGTGTAGAAAAAGTTTAAAACCTCTATAGGTCATAACTCCACCACAATTTACCAACTTACCACGACCACTTTTACACAGCTTTGTATTTAATGTTCGGTCCCACCCGAACATAGACTTTCTTACTTGTTATTTATAAGATTGCCCACATGGTAGTAGAAAAAGTTTAAAGCCTCCATAGGTCATAACTCCACAACAATTTACCTATTTACCACGACCACTTTTACATAGCTGGGTATTTAATGTTCGGTTCCACCCAAACTTAGCCTTCCTTACTTGTTATTTATAAGATTGCCACATGGTAGTAGAAAAAGTTTAGGTCATAACTCCACAACAATTTACCAATTTACCACGACCACTTTTACACAGCTGGGTATTTAATCTTCGGTTCCACCCGAACTTAGAATTTCTTATTTGTTATTTATAAGATTGCCCACATGGTGTAGAAAAAGTTTAAAACCTCTATAGGTCATAACTCCACAACAATTTAACTATTTACCACGACCTCTTTTACATAGCTGGGTATTTCATGTTCGGTTCCACCCGAAGTTAGACTTTCTTACTTGTTATTTATAAGATTGCCCACATGGTAGTAGAAAAAGTTTAAAGCCTCCATAGGTCATAACCCCACAACAATTTACCTATTTACCACGACCACTTTTACACAGCTGGGTATTTAATGTTCGGTTCCACCCGAACTTAGACTTCCCTACTTATTATTTATAAGATTGCCCACATGGTGTAGAAAAAGTTTAAACCCTCTATAGGTCATAACTCCACCACAATTTACCAACTTACCACGACCACTTTTACACAGCTGGGTATTTAATGTTCGGTCCCATCCGAACATAGACTTTCTTACTTGTTATTAAAAGATTGCCCACATGGTAGTAGAAAAAGTTTAAAACCTCTATAGGTCATAACTCCACAACAATTTACCTATTTACCACGACCACTTTTACACAGCTGGGTATTTAATGTTCGGTTCCACCCGAACTTAGACTTCCTTACTTATTATTTATAAGATTGCCCACATGGTGTAGAAAAAGTTTAAACCCTCTATAGATCATAACTCCACAACAATTTACTTATTTACCACGACCACTTTTACACAGCTAGGTATTTAATGTTCGGTCCCATCCGAACATAGACTTTCTTACTTGTTATTTATAAGATTGCCACATGGTAGTAGAAAAAGTTTAAAACCTCTATAGGTCATAACTCCACAACAATTTACCTATTTACCACGACCACTTTTACACAGCTGGGTATTTAATGTTCGGTCCCATCCGAACATAGACTTTCTTACTTGTTATTTATAAGATTGCCCACATGGTAGTAGAAAAAGTTTAAACCCTCTATAGGTCATAACTCCACCACAATTTACCAACTTACCACGACCACTTTTACACAGCTGGGTATTTAATGTTCGGTTCCACCCGAACTTAGACTTCCTTACTTATTATTTATAAGATTGCCCACATGGTGTAGAAAAAGTTTAAACCCTCTATAGGTCATAACTCCACAACAATTTACCTATTTACCACGACCTCTTTTACATAGCTGGGTATTTAATGTTCGGTTCCACCCGAGCTTAGAATTTCTTACTTGTTATTTATAAGATTGCCCACATGGTGTAGAAAAAGTTTCAAACCTCTATAGGTCATAACTCCACAACAATTTACTTATTTACCACGACCTCTTTTACATAGCTGGGTATTTAATGTTCGGTTCCACCCGAAGTTAGACTTTCTTACTTGTTATTTATAAGATTGTCCACATGGTGTAGAAAAAGTTTAAAACCTCTATAGGTCATAACTCCACCACAATTTACCACAATTACCACGACCACTTTTACACAGTTTGTATTTAATGTTCGGTCCCACCCGAACATAGACTTTCTTACTTCTTATTTATAAGATTGCCCACATGGTAGTAGAAAAAGTTTAAAGCCTCCATAGGTCATAACTCCACAACAATTTACCTATTTACCACGACCACTTTTACAC
This sequence comes from Merzomyia westermanni, assembly GCA_949987695.1. Classification (NCBI taxonomy): domain Eukaryota; kingdom Metazoa; phylum Arthropoda; class Insecta; order Diptera; family Tephritidae; genus Merzomyia; species Merzomyia westermanni. The sequence goes on along the minus strand of OX465290.1, from coordinate 92,777,899 downwards.
AGCTGGGTATTTAATGTTCGGTTCCACCCGAACTTAGAATTTCTTACTTGTTATTTATAAGATTGCCCACATGGTGTAGAAAAAGTTTAAAACCTCTATAGGTCATAACTCCACCACAATTTACAAACTTACCACGACCACTGTTACACAGCTTTGTATTTAATGTTCGGTCCCACCCGAACATAGACTTTCTTACTTGTTATTTATAAGATTGCCCACATGGTAGTAGAAAAAGTTTAAAGCCTCCATAGGTCATAACTCCACAACAATTTAGCAATTTACTACGACCACTTTTACACAGCTGGGTATTTAATGTTCGGTTCCACCCGAACTTAGAATTTCTTACTTGTTATTTATAAGATTGCCCACATGGTGTAGAAAAAGTTTAAAATCTCTATAGGTCATAACTCCACCACAATTTACCAACTTACCACGACCACTTTTACACAGCTTTGTATTTAATGTTCGGTCCCACCCGAACATAGACTTTCTTACTTGTTATTTATAAGATTGCCCACATGGTAGTAGAAAAAGTTTAAAGCCTCCATAGGTCATAACTCCACAACAATTTAGCAATTTACTACGACCACTTTTACACAGCTGGGTATTTAATGTTCGGTTCCACCCAAACTTAGAATTTCTTACTTGTTATTTATAAGATTGCCCACATGTTGTAGAAAAAGTTTAAAACCTCTAGAGGTCATAACTCCACCACAATTTACCAACTTACCACGACCCCTTTTATACAGCTTTGTATTTAATGTTCGGTCCCACCCGAACATAGACTTTCTTACTTGTTATTTATAAGATTGCCCACATGGTAGTAGAAAAAGTTTAAAGCCTCCATACGTCATAACTCCACAACAATTTACCTATTTACCACAACCACTTTTACACAGCTGGGTATTTAATGTTCGGTTCCACCCGAACTTAGAATTTCTTACTTGTTATTTATAAGATTGTACACATGGTGTAGAAAAAGTTTAAAACCTCTATAGGTCATAACTCCACCACAATTTACAAACTTACCACGACCACTGTTACACAGCTTTGTATTTAATGTTCGGTCCCATCCGAACATAGACTTTCTTACTTGTTATTTATAAGATTGCCCACATGGTAGTAGAAAAAGTTTAAAGTCTCCATAGGTCATAACTCCACAACAATTTAGCAATTTACTACGACCACTTTTACACAGCTGGGTATTTAATGTTCGGTTCCACCCGAACTTAGAATTTCTTACTTGTTATTTATAAGATTGCCCACATGGTAGTAGAAAAAGTTTACAGCCTCCATAGGTCATAACTCCACAACAATTTAGCAATTTACTACGACCACTTTTACACAGCTGGGTATTTAATGTTCGGTTCCACCCGAACTTAGAATTTCTTACTTGTTATTTAAAAGATTGCCCACATGGTGTAGAAAAAGTTTAAAACCTCTATAGGTCATAACTCCACCACAATTTACCAACTCACCACGACCACTTTTACACAGCTGGGTATTTAATGTTCGGTCCCATCCGAACATAGACTTTCTTACTTGTTATTTATAAGATTGCCCACATGGTAGTAGAAAAAGTTTAAAGTCTCCATAGGTCATAACTCCACAACAATTTAGCAATTTACTACGACCACTTTTACACAGCTGGGTATTTAATGTTCGGTCCCATCCGAACATAGACTTTCTTACTTGTTATTTATAAGATTGCCCACATGGTGTAGAAAAAGTTTAAAACCTCTATAGGTCATAACTCCACCACAATTTACCAACTTACCACGACCACTGTTACACAGCTTTGTATTTAATGTTCGGTCCCACCCGAACATAGACTTTCTTACTTGTTATTTATAAGATTGCCCACATGGTAGTAGAAAAAGTTTAAAGCCTCCATAGGTCATAACTCCACAACAATTTAGCAATTTACTACGACCACTTTTACACAGCTGGGTATTTAATGTTCGGTTCCACCCAAACTTAGCCTTCCTTACTTGTTATTTATAAGATTGCCACATGGTAGTAGAAAAAGTTTAGGTCATAACTCCACAACAATTTACCAACTTACCACGACCACTTTTACACAGCTGGGTATTTAATCTTCGGTTCCACCCGAACTTAGAATTTCTTACTTGTTATTTATAAGATTGCCCACATGGTGTAGAAAAAGTTTAAAACCTCTATAGGTCATAACTCCACAACAATTTAACTATTTACCACGACCACTTTTACACAGCTGGGTATTTAATGTTCGGTTCCACCCGAACTTAGAATTTCTTACTTGTTATTTATAAGATTGTACACATGGTGTAGAAAAAGTTTAAAACCTCTATAGGTCATAACTCCACCACAATTTACAAACTTACCACGACCACTGTTACACAGCTTTGTATTTAATGTTCGGTCCCACCCGAACATAGACTTTCTTACCTGTTATTTATAAGATTGCCCACATGGTAGTAGAAAAAGTTTAAAGCCTCCATAGGTCATAACTCCACAACAATTTAGCAATTTACTACGACCACTTTTACACAGCTGGGTATTTAATGTTCGGTTCCACCCGAACTTAGAATTTCTTACTTGTTATTTATAAGATTGCCCACATGGTGTAGAAAAAGTTTAAAATCTCTATAGGTCATAACTCCACCACAATTTACCAACTTACCACGACCACTTTTACACAGCTTTGTATTTAATGTTCGGTCCCACCCGAACATAGACTTTCTTACCTGTTATTTATAAGATTGCCCACATGGTAGTAGAAAAAGTTTAAAGCCTCCATAGGTCATAACTCCACAACAATTTAGCAATTTACTACGACCACTTTTACACAGCTGGGTATTTAATGTTCGGTTCCACCCGAACTTAGAATTTCTTACTTGTTATTTATAAGATTGCCCACATGGTGTAGAAAAAGTTTAAAACCTCTATAGGTCATAACTCCACAACAATTTAACTATTTACCACGACCACTTTTACACAGCTGGGTATTTAATGTTCGGTTCCACCCGAACTTAGAATTTCTTACTTGTTATTTATAAGATTGTACACATGGTGTAGAAAAAGTTTAAAACCTCTATAGGTCATAACTCCACCACAATTTACAAACTTACCACGACCACTGTTACACAGCTTTGTATTTAATGTTCGGTCCCACCCGAACATAGACTTTCTTACCTGTTATTTATAAGATTGCCCACATGGTAGTAGAAAAAGTTTAAAGCCTCCATAGGTCATAACTCCACAACAATTTAGCAATTTACTACGACCACTTTTACACAGCTGGGTATTTAATGTTCGGTTCCACCCGAACTTAGAATTTCTTACTTGTTATTTATAAGATTGCCCACATGGTGTAGAAAAAGTTTAAAATCTCTATAGGTCATAACTCCACCACAATTTACCAACTTACCACGACCACTTTTACACAGCTTTGTATTTAATGTTCGGTCCCACCCGAACATAGACTTTCTTACTTGTTATTTATAAGATTGCCCACATGATAGTAGCAAAAGTTTAAAGCCTCCATAGGTCATAACTCCACAACAATTTAGCAATTTACTACGACCACTTTTACACAGCTGGGTATTTAATGTTCGGTTCCACCCGAACTTAGAATTTCTTACATGTTATTTATAAGATTGCCCACATGGTGTAGAAAAAGTTTAAAATCTCTATAGGTCATAACTCCACCACAATTTACCAACTTACCACGACCACTTTTACACAGCTTTGTATTTAATGTTCGGTCCCACCCGAACATAGACTTTCTTACTTGTTATTTATAAGATTGCCCACATGGTAGTAGAAAAAGTTTAAAGCCTCCATAGGTCATAACTCCACAACAATTTAGCAATTTACTACGACCACTTTTACACAGCTGGGTAATGTTCGGTTCCACCCAAACTTAGAATTTCTTACTTGTTATTTATAAGATTGCCCACATGGTGTAGAAAAAGTTTAAAACCTCTAGAGGTCAAAACTCCACCACTATTTACCAACTTACCACGACCACTTTTACACAGCTGGGTATTTAATGTTCGGTCCCATCCGAACATAGACTTTCTTACTTGTTATTTATAAGATTGCCCACATGGTAGTAGAAAAAGTTTAAAGTCTCCATAGGTCATAACTCCACAACAATTTAGCAATTTACTACGACCACTTTTACACAGCTGGGTATTTAATGTTCGGTCCCATCCGAACATAGACTTTCTAACTTGTTATTTATAAGATTGCCCACATGGTGTAGAAAAAGTTTAAAACCTCTATAGGTCATAACTCCACCACAATTTACCAATTTACCACGACCACTGTTACACAGCTTTGTATTTAATGTTCGGTCCCACCCGGACATAGACTTTCTTACTTGTTATTTATAACATTGCCCCCATGGTAGTAGAAAAAGTTTAAAGCCTCCATAGGTCATAACTCCACAACAATTCACCTATTTACCACGACCACTTTTACATAGCTGAGTATTTAATGTTCGGTTCCACCCGAACTTAGCCTTCCTTACTTGTTATTTATAAGATTGCCACATGGTAGTAGAAAAAGTTTAGGTCATAACTCCACAACAATTTACCAACGTACCACGACCACTTTTACGCAGCTGGGTATTTAATCTTCGGTTCCACCCGAACTTAGAATTTCTTACTTGTCATTTATAAGATTGCCCACATGGTGTAGAAAAAGTTTAAAACCTCTATAGGTCATAACTCCACAACAATTTAACTATTTACCACGACCTCTTTTACATAGCTGGGTATTTCATGTTCGGTGCCACCCGAAGTTAGACTTTCTTACTTGTTATTTATAAGATTGCCCACATGGTGTAGAAAAAGTTTAAAACCTCTATAGGTCATAACTCCACCACAATTTACCAACTTACCACGACCACTTTTACACAGCTTTGTATTTAATGTTCGGTCCCACCCGGACATAGACTTTCTTACTTGTTATTTATAAGATTGCCCACATGGTAGTAGAAAAAGTTTAAAGCCTCCATAGGTCATAACCCCACCACAATTTACCTATTTACCACGACCACTTTTACACAGCTGGGTATTTAATGTTCGGTTCCACCCGAACTTAGACTTCCTTACTTATTATTTATAAGATTGCCCACATGGTGTAGAAAAAGTTTAAACCCTCTATAGGTCATAACTCCACCACAATTTACCAACTTACCACGACCACTTTTACACAGCTGGGTATTTAATGTTCGGTCCCATCCGAACATAGACTTTCTTACTTGTTATTTATAAGATTGCCCACATGGTAGTAGAAAAAGTTTAAAGCCTCCATAGGTCATAACTCCACAACAATTTACCTATTTACCACGACCTCTTTTACATAGCTGGGTATTTAATGTTCGGTTCCACCCGAACTTAGAATTTCTTACTTGTTATTTATAAGATTGCCCACATGGTGGAGAAAAAGTTTCAAACCTCTATAGGTCATAACTCCACAACAATTTACCTATTTACCACGACCTCTTTTACATAGCTGTGTATTGAATGTTCGGTTCCACCCGAAGTTAGACTTTCTTACTTGTTATTTATAAGATTGTCCACATGGTGTAGAAAAAGTTTAAAGCCTCTATAGGTCATAACTCCACCACAATTTACCAACTTACCACGACCACTTTTACACAGTTTGTATTTAATGTTCGGTCCCACCCGAACATAGACTTTCTTACTTGTTATTTATAAGATTGCCCACATGGTAGTAGAAAAAGTTTAAAGCCTCCATAGGTCATAACTCCACAACAATTTACCTATTTACCACGACCACTTTTACACAGCTGGGTATTTAATGTTCGGTTCCACCCGAACTTAGAATTTCTTACTTGTTATTTTTAAGATTGCCCACATGGTGTAGAAAAAGTTTAAAACCTCCATAGGTCATAACTCCACCACAATTTACAAACTTACCACGACCACTGTTACACAGCTTTGTATTTAATGTTCGGTCCCACCCGAACATAGACTTTCTTACTTGTTATTTATAAGATTGCCCACATGGTAGTAGAAAAAGTTTAAAGCCTCCATAGGTCATAACTCCACAACAATTTAGCAATTTACTACGACCACTTTTACACAGCTGGGTATTTAATGTTCGGTTCCACCCGAACTTAGAATTTCTTACTTGTTATTTATAAGATTGCCCACATGGTGTACAAAAAGTTTAAAATCTCTATAGGTCATAACTCCACCACAATTTACCAACTTACCACGACCACTTTTACACAGCTTTGTATTTAATGTTCGGTCCCACCCGAACATAGACGTTCTTACTTGTTATTTATAAGATTGCCCACATGGTAGTAGAAAAAGTTTAAAGCCTCCATAGGTCATAACTCCACAACCAATTTAGCAATTTACTACGACCACTTTTACACAGCTGGGTATTTAATGTTCGGTTCCACCCAAACTTAGAATTTCTTACTTGTTATTTATAAGATTGCCCACATGGTGTAGAAAAAGTTTAAAACCTCTAGAGGTCATAACTCCACCACAATTTACCAACTTACCACGACCACTTTTACACAGCTTTGTATTTAATGTTCGGTCCCACCCGAACATAGACTTTCTTACTTGTTATTTATAAGATTGCCCACATGGTAGTAGAAAAAGTTTAAAGCCTCCATACGTCATAACTCCACAACAATTTACCTATTTACCACGACCACTTTTACACAGCTGGGTATTTAATGTTCGGTTCCACCCGAACTTAGAATTTCTTACTTGTTATTTATAAGATTGCCCACATGGTAGTAGAAAAAGTTTACAGCCTCCATAGGTCATAACTCCACAACAATTTAGCAATTTACTACGACCACTTTTACACAGCTGGGTATTTAATGTTCGGTTCCACCCGAACTTAGAATTTCTTACTTGTTATTTATAAGATTGCCCACATGGTGTAGAAAAAGTTTAAAACCTCTATAGGTCATAACTCCACCACAATTTACCAACTTACCACGACCACTTTTACACAGCTGGGTATTTAATGTTCGGTCCCATCCGAACATAGACTTTCTTACTTCTTATTTATAAGATTGCCCACATGGTAGTAGAAAAAGTTTAAAGTCTCCATAGGTCATAACTCCACAACAATTTAGCAATTTACTACGACCACTTTTACACAGCTGGGTATTTAATGTTCGGTCCCATCCGAACATAGACTTTCTTACTTGTTATTTATAAGATTGCCCACATGGTGTAGAAAAAGTTTAAAACCTCTATAGGTCATAACTCCACCACAATTTACCAACTTACCACGACCACTTTTACACAGCTGGGTATTTAATGTTCGGTCCCATCCGAACATAGACTTTCTTACTTGTTATTTATAAGATTGCCCACATGGTAGTAGAAAAAGTTTAAAGCCTCCATACGTCATAACTCCACAACAATTTACCTATTTACCACGACCACTTTTACACAGCTGGGTATTTAATGTTCGGTTCCACCCGAACTTAGAATTTCTTACTTGTTATTTATAAGATTGCCCACATGGTAGTAGAAGAAGTTTACAGCCTCCATAGGTCATAACTCCACAACAATTTAGCAATTTACTACGACCACTTTTACACAGCTGGGTATTTAATGTTCGGTCCCACCCGAACATAGACTTTCTTACTTGTTATTTATAAGATTGCCCACATGGTAGTAGAAAAAGTTTAAAGCCTCCATAGGTCATAACTCCACAACAATTTAGCAAATTTACTACGACCACTTTTACACAGCTGGGTATTTAATGTTCGGTTCCACCCGAACTTAGAATTTCTTACTTGTTATTTATAAGATTGCCCAGATGGTGTAGAAAAAGTTTAAAGCCTCCATAGGTCATAACTCCACAACAATTTAGCAATTTACTACGACCACTTTTACACAGCTGGGTATTTAATGTTCGGTTCCACCCGAACTTAGAATTTCTTACTTGTTATTTATAAGATTGCCCACATGGTGTAGAAAAAGTTTAAAACCTCTATAGGTCATAACTCCACCACAATTTACCAACTTACCACGACCACTTTTACACAGCTGGGTATTTAATGTTCGGTCCCATCCGAACATAGACTTTCTTACTTCTTATTTATAAGATTGCCCACATGGTAGTAGAAAAAGTTTAAAGTCTCCATAGGTCATAACTCCACAACAATTTAGCAATTTACTACGACCACTTTTACACAGCTGGGTATTTAATGTTCGGTCCCATCCGAACATAGACTTTCTTACTTGTTATTTATAAGATTGCCCACATGGTGTAGAAAAAGTTTAAAACCTCTATAGGTCATAACTCCACCACAATTTACCAACTTACCACGACCACTTTTACACAGCTGGGTATTTAATGTTCGGTCCCATCCGAACATAGACTTTCTTACTTGTTATTTATAAGATTGCCCACATGGTAGTAGAAAAAGTTTAAAGCCTCCATACGTCATAACTCCACAACAATTTACCTATTTACCACGACCACTTTTACACAGCTGGGTATTTAATGTTCGGTTCCACCCGAACTTAGAATTTCTTACTTGTTATTTATAAGATTGCCCACATGGTAGTAGAAAAAGTTTAAAGCCTCCATAGGTCATAACTCCACAACAATTTAGCAATTTACTACGACCACTTTTACACAGCTGGGTATTTAATGTTCGGTTCCACCCAAACTTAGCCTTCCTTACTTGTTATTTATAAGATTGCCACATGGTAGTAGAAAAAGTTTAGGTCATAACTCCACAACAATTTACCAACTTACCACGACCACTTTTACACAGCTGGGTATTTAATCTTCGGTTCCACCCGAACTTAGAATTTCTTACTTGTTATTTATAAGATTGCCCACATGGTGTAGAAAAAGTTTAAAACCTCTATAGGTCATAACTCCACAACAATTTAACTATTTACCACGACCACTTTTACACAGCTGGGTATTTAATGTTCGGTTCCACCCGAACTTAGAATTTCTTACTTGTTATTTATAAGATTGTACACATGGTGTAGAAAAAGTTTAAAACCTCTATAGGTCATAACTCCACCACAATTTACAAACTTACCACGACCACTGTTACACAGCTTTGTATTTAATGTTCGGTCCCACCCGAACATAGACTTTCTTACCTGTTATTTATAAGATTGCCCACATGGTAGTAGAAAAAGTTTAAAGCCTCCATAGGTCATAACTCCACAACAATTTAGCAATTTACTACGACCACTTTTACACAGCTGGGTATTTAATGTTCGGTTCCACCCGAACTTAGAATTTCTTACTTGTTATTTATAAGATTGCCCACATGGTGTAGAAAAAGTTTAAAATCTCTATAGGTCATAACTCCACCACAATTTACCAACTTACCACGACCACTTTTACACAGCTTTGTATTTAATGTTCGGTCCCACCCGAACATAGACTTTCTTACCTGTTATTTATAAGATTGCCCACATGGTAGTAGAAAAAGTTTAAAGCCTCCATAGGTCATAACTCCACAACAATTTAGCAATTTACTACGACCACTTTTACACAGCTGGGTATTTAATGTTCGGTTCCACCCGAACTTAGAATTTCTTACTTGTTATTTATAAGATTGCCCACATGGTGTAGAAAAAGTTTAAAACCTCTATAGGTCATAACTCCACAACAATTTAACTATTTACCACGACCACTTTTACACAGCTGGGTATTTAATGTTCGGTTCCACCCGAACTTAGAATTTCTTACTTGTTATTTATAAGATTGTACACATGGTGTAGAAAAAGTTTAAAACCTCTATAGGTCATAACTCCACCACAATTTACAAACTTACCACGACCACTGTTACACAGCTTTGTATTTAATGTTCGGTCCCACCCGAACATAGACTTTCTTACCTGTTATTTATAAGATTGCCCACATGGTAGTAGAAAAAGTTTAAAGCCTCCATAGGTCATAACTCCACAACAATTTAGCAATTTACTACGACCACTTTTACACAGCTGGGTATTTAATGTTCGGTTCCACCCGAACTTAGAATTTCTTACTTGTTATTTATAAGATTGCCCACATGGTGTAGAAAAAGTTTAAAATCTCTATAGGTCATAACTCCACCACAATTTACCAACTTACCACGACCACTTTTACACAGCTTTGTATTTAATGTTCGGTCCCACCCGAACATAGACTTTCTTACTTGTTATTTATAAGATTGCCCACATGATAGTAGCAAAAGTTTAAAGCCTCCATAGGTCATAACTCCACAACAATTTAGCAATTTACTACGACCACTTTTACACAGCTGGGTATTTAATGTTCGGTTCCACCCGAACTTAGAATTTCTTACATGTTATTTATAAGATTGCCCACATGGTGTAGAAAAAGTTTAAAATCTCTATAGGTCATAACTCCACCACAATTTACCAACTTACCACGACCACTTTTACACAGCTTTGTATTTAATGTTCGGTCCCACCCGAACATAGACTTTCTTACTTGTTATTTATAAGATTGCCCACATGGTAGTAGAAAAAGTTTAAAGCCTCCATAGGTCATAACTCCACAACAATTTAGCAATTTACTACGACCACTTTTACACAGCTGGGTAATGTTCGGTTCCACCCAAACTTAGAATTTCTTACTTGTTATTTATAAGATTGCCCACATGGTGTAGAAAAAGTTTAAAACCTCTAGAGGTCAAAACTCCACCACTATTTACCAACTTACCACGACCACTTTTACACAGCTGGGTATTTAATGTTCGGTCCCATCCGAACATAGACTTTCTTACTTGTTATTTATAAGATTGCCCACATGGTAGTAGAAAAAGTTTAAAGTCTCCATAGGTCATAACTCCACAACAATTTAGCAATTTACTACGACCACTTTTACACAGCTGGGTATTTAATGTTCGGTCCCATCCGAACATAGACTTTCTAACTTGTTATTTATAAGATTGCCCACATGGTGTAGAAAAAGTTTAAAACCTCTATAGGTCATAACTCCACCACAATTTACCAATTTACCACGACCACTGTTACACAGCTTTGTATTTAATGTTCGGTCCCACCCGGACATAGACTTTCTTACTTGTTATTTATAACATTGCCCCCATGGTAGTAGAAAAAGTTTAAAGCCTCCATAGGTCATAACTCCACAACAATTCACCTATTTACCACGACCACTTTTACATAGCTGAGTATTTAATGTTCGGTTCCACCCGAACTTAGCCTTCCTTACTTGTTATTTATAAGATTGCCACATGGTAGTAGAAAAAGTTTAGGTCATAACTCCACAACAATTTACCAACGTACCACGACCACTTTTACGCAGCTGGGTATTTAATCTTCGGTTCCACCCGAACTTAGAATTTCTTACTTGTCATTTATAAGATTGCCCACATGGTGTAGAAAAAGTTTAAAACCTCTATAGGTCATAACTCCACAACAATTTAACTATTTACCACGACCTCTTTTACATAGCTGGGTATTTCATGTTCGGTGCCACCCGAAGTTAGACTTTCTTACTTGTTATTTATAAGATTGCCCACATGGTGTAGAAAAAGTTTAAAACCTCTATAGGTCATAACTCCACCACAATTTACCAACTTACCACGACCACTTTTACACAGCTTTGTATTTAATGTTCGGTCCCACCCGGACATAGACTTTCTTACTTGTTATTTATAAGATTGCCCACATGGTAGTAGAAAAAGTTTAAAGCCTCCATAGGTCATAACCCCACCACAATTTACCTATTTACCACGACCACTTTTACACAGCTGGGTATTTAATGTTCGGTTCCACCCGAACTTAGACTTCCTTACTTATTATTTATAAGATTGCCCACATGGTGTAGAAAAAGTTTAAACCCTCTATAGGTCATAACTCCACCACAATTTACCAACTTACCACGACCACTTTTACACAGCTGGGTATTTAATGTTCGGTCCCATCCGAACATAGACTTTCTTACTTGTTATTTATAAGATTGCCCACATGGTAGTAGAAAAAGTTTAAAGCCTCCATAGGTCATAACTCCACAACAATTTACCTATTTACCACGACCTCTTTTACATAGCTGGGTATTTAATGTTCGGTTCCACCCGAACTTAGAATTTCTTACTTGTTATTTATAAGATTGCCCACATGGTGGAGAAAAAGTTTCAAACCTCTATAGGTCATAACTCCACAACAATTTACCTATTTACCACGACCTCTTTTACATAGCTGTGTATTGAATGTTCGGTTCCACCCGAAGTTAGACTTTCTTACTTGTTATTTATAAGATTGTCCACATGGTGTAGAAAAAGTTTAAAGCCTCTATAGGTCATAACTCCACCACAATTTACCAACTTACCACGACCACTTTTACACAGTTTGTATTTAATGTTCGGTCCCACCCGAACATAGACTTTCTTACTTGTTATTTATAAGATTGCCCACATGGTAGTAGAAAAAGTTTAAAGCCTCCATAGGTCATAACTCCACAACAATTTACCTATTTACCACGACCACTTTTACACAGCTGGGTATTTAATGTTCGGTTCCACCCGAACTTAGAATTTCTTACTTGTTATTTTTAAGATTGCCCACATGGTGTAGAAAAAGTTTAAAACCTCCATAGGTCATAACTCCACCACAATTTACAAACTTACCACGACCACTGTTACACAGCTTTGTATTTAATGTTCGGTCCCACCCGAACATAGACTTTCTTACTTGTTATTTATAAGATTGCCCACATGGTAGTAGAAAAAGTTTAAAGCCTCCATAGGTCATAACTCCACAACAATTTAGCAATTTACTACGACCACTTTTACACAGCTGGGTATTTAATGTTCGGTTCCACCCGAACTTAGAATTTCTTACTTGTTATTTATAAGATTGCCCACATGGTGTACAAAAAGTTTAAAATCTCTATAGGTCATAACTCCACCACAATTTACCAACTTACCACGACCACTTTTACACAGCTTTGTATTTAATGTTCGGTCCCACCCGAACATAGACGTTCTTACTTGTTATTTATAAGATTGCCCACATGGTAGTAGAAAAAGTTTAAAGCCTCCATAGGTCATAACTCCACAACCAATTTAGCAATTTACTACGACCACTTTTACACAGCTGGGTATTTAATGTTCGGTTCCACCCAAACTTAGAATTTCTTACTTGTTATTTATAAGATTGCCCACATGGTGTAGAAAAAGTTTAAAACCTCTAGAGGTCATAACTCCACCACAATTTACCAACTTACCACGACCACTTTTACACAGCTTTGTATTTAATGTTCGGTCCCACCCGAACATAGACTTTCTTACTTGTTATTTATAAGATTGCCCACATGGTAGTAGAAAAAGTTTAAAGCCTCCATACGTCATAACTCCACAACAATTTACCTATTTACCACGACCACTTTTACACAGCTGGGTATTTAATGTTCGGTTCCACCCGAACTTAGAATTTCTTACTTGTTATTTATAAGATTGCCCACATGGTAGTAGAAAAAGTTTACAGCCTCCATAGGTCATAACTCCACAACAATTTAGCAATTTACTACGACCACTTTTACACAGCTGGGTATTTAATGTTCGGTTCCACCCGAACTTAGAATTTCTTACTTGTTATTTATAAGATTGCCCACATGGTGTAGAAAAAGTTTAAAACCTCTATAGGTCATAACTCCACCACAATTTACCAACTTACCACGACCACTTTTACACAGCTGGGTATTTAATGTTCGGTCCCATCCGAACATAGACTTTCTTACTTCTTATTTATAAGATTGCCCACATGGTAGTAGAAAAAGTTTAAAGTCTCCATAGGTCATAACTCCACAACAATTTAGCAATTTACTACGACCACTTTTACACAGCTGGGTATTTAATGTTCGGTCCCATCCGAACATAGACTTTCTTACTTGTTATTTATAAGATTGCCCACATGGTGTAGAAAAAGTTTAAAACCTCTATAGGTCATAACTCCACCACAATTTACCAACTTACCACGACCACTTTTACACAGCTGGGTATTTAATGTTCGGTCCCATCCGAACATAGACTTTCTTACTTGTTATTTATAAGATTGCCCACATGGTAGTAGAAAAAGTTTAAAGCCTCCATACGTCATAACTCCACAACAATTTACCTATTTACCACGACCACTTTTACACAGCTGGGTATTTAATGTTCGGTTCCACCCGAACTTAGAATTTCTTACTTGTTATTTATAAGATTGCCCACATGGTAGTAGAAGAAGTTTACAGCCTCCATAGGTCATAACTCCACAACAATTTAGCAATTTACTACGACCACTTTTACACAGCTGGGTATTTAATGTTCGGTCCCACCCGAACATAGACTTTCTTACTTGTTATTTATAAGATTGCCCACATGGTAGTAGAAAAAGTTTAAAGCCTCCATAGGTCATAACTCCACAACAATTTAGCAAATTTACTACGACCACTTTTACACAGCTGGGTATTTAATGTTCGGTTCCACCCGAACTTAGAATTTCTTACTTGTTATTTATAAGATTGCCCAGATGGTGTAGAAAAAGTTTAAAGCCTCCATAGGTCATAACTCCACAACAATTTAGCAATTTACTACGACCACTTTTACACAGCTGGGTATTTAATGTTCGGTTCCACCCGAACTTAGAATTTCTTACTTGTTATTTATAAGATTGCCCACATGGTGTAGAAAAAGTTTAAAACCTCTATAGGTCATAACTCCACCACAATTTACCAACTTACCACGACCACTTTTACACAGCTGGGTATTTAATGTTCGGTTCCACCCGAACTTAGAATTTCTTACTTGTTATTTATAAGATTGCCCACATGGTGTAGAAAAAGTTTAAAACCTCTATAGGTCATAACTCCACCACAATTTACCAACTTACCACGACCACTTTTACACAGCTGGGTATTTAATGTTCGGTCCCATCCGAACATAGACTTTCTTACTTCTTATTTATAAGACTGCCCACATGGTAGTAGAAAAAGTTTAAAGTCTCCATAGGTCATAACTCCACAACAATTTAGCAATTTACTACGACCACTTTTACACAGCTGGGTATTTAATGTTCGGTCCCATCCGAACATAGACTTTCTTACTTGTTATTTATAAGATTGCCCACATGGTGTAGAAAAAGTTTAAAACCTCTATAGGTCATAACTCCACCACAATTTACCAACTTACCACGACCACTTTTACACAGCTGGGTATTTAATGTTCGGTCCCATCCGAACATAGACTTTCTTACTTGTTATTTATAAGATTGCCCACATGGTAGTAGAAAAAGTTTAAAGCCTCCATACGTCATAACTCCACAACAATTTACCTATTTACCACGACCACTTTTACACAGGTGGGTATTTAATGTTCGGTTCCACCCGAACTTAGAATTTCTTACTTGTTATTTATAAGATTGCCCACATGGTAGTAGAAGAAGTTTACAGCCTCCATAGGTCATAACTCCACAACAATTTAGCAATTTACTACGACCACTTTTACACAGCTGGGTATTTAATGTTCGGTCCCACCCGAACATAGACTTTCTTACTTGTTATTTATAAGATTGCCCACATGGTAGTAGAAAAAGTTTAAAGCCTCCATAGGTCATAACTCCACAACAATTTAGCAAATTTACTACGACCACTTTTACACAGCTGGGTATTTAATGTTCGGTTCCACCCGAACTTAGAATTTCTTACTTGTTATTTATAAGATTGCCCAGATGGTGTAGAAAAAGTTTAAAGCCTCCATAGGTCATAACTCCACAACAATTTAGCAATTTACTACGACCACTTTTACACAGCTGGGTATTTAATGTTCGGTTCCACCCGAGCTTAGAATTTCTTACTTGTTATTTATAAGATTGCCCACATGGTGTAGAAAAAGTTTAAAACCTCTAAAGGTCATAACTCCACCACAATTTACCAACTTACCACGACCACTTTTACACAGCTGGGTATTTAATGTTCGGTCCCATCCGAACATAGACTTTCTTACTTCTTATTTATAAGATTGCCCACATGGTAGTAGAAAAAGTTTAAAGTCTCCATAGGTCATAACTCCACAACAATTTAGCAATTTACTACGACCACTTTTACACAGCTGGGTATTTAATGTTCGGTCCCATCCGAACATAGACTTTCTTACTTGTTATTTATAAGATTGCCCACATGGTGTGGAAAAAGTTTAAAACCTCTATAGGTCATAACTCCACCACAATTTACCAACTTACCACGACCACTTTTACACAGCTGGGTATTTAATGTTCGGTCCCATCCGAACATAGACTTTCTTACTTGTTCTTTATAAGATTGCCCACATGGTAGTAGAAAAAGTTTAAAGCCTCCATAGGTCATAACTCCACAACAATTTACCAACTTACCACGACCACTTTTACACAGCTGGGTATTTAATGTTCGGTCCCATCCGAACATAGACTTTCTTACTTGTTATTTATAAGATTGTCCACATGGTGTAGAAAAAGTTTAAACCCTCTATAGGTCATAACTCCACAACAATTTACCTATTTACCACGACCTCTTTTACATAGCTGGGTATTTAATGTTCGGTTCCACCCGAACTTAGAATTTCTTACTTGTTATTTATAAGATTGCCCACATGGTGTAGAAAAAGTTTCAAACCTCTATAGGTCATAACTCCACAACAATTTACCTATTTACCACGACCTCTTTTACATAGCTGGGTATTTAATGTTCGGTTCCACCCGAAGTTAGACTTTCTTACTTGTTATTTATAAGATTGTCCACATGGTGTAGAAAAAGTTTAAAACCTCTATAGGTCATAACTCCACAACAATTTAGCAATTTACTACGACCACTTTTACACAGCTGGGTATTTAATGTTCGGCTCCACCCGAACTTAGAATTTCTTACTTGTTATTTATAAGATTGCCCACATGGTGTAGAAAAAGATTTAAACCTCTATAGGTCATAACTCCACCACAATTTACCAACATACCACGACCACTTTTACACAGCTGGGTATTTAATGTTCGGTCCCATCCGAACATAGACTTTCTTACTTGTTATTTATAAGATTGCCCACATGGTAGTAGAAAAAGTTTAAAGTCTCCATAGGTCATAACTCCACAACAATTTAGCAATTTACTACGACCACTTTTACACAGCTGGGTATTTAATGTTCTTTGCCATCCGAACATAGACTTTCTTACTTGTTATTATTAAGATTGCCCAAATGGTGTAGAAAAAATTTAAAGTCTCCATAGGTCATAACTCCACAACAATTTAGCAATTTACTACGACCACTTTTACACAGCTGGGTATTTAATGTTCGGTCCCATCCGAACATAGACTTTCTTACTTGTTATTTATAAGATTGCCCACATGGTGTAGAAAAAGTTTAAAACCTCTATAGGTCATAACTCCACCACAATTTAGCAACTTACCACGACCACTGTTACACAGCTTTGTATTTAATGTTCGGTCCCACCCGAACATAGACTTTCTTACTTGTTATTTATAAGATTGCCCACATGGTAGCAGAAAAAGTTTAAAGCCTCCATAGGTCATAACTCCACAACAATTTAGCAATTTACTACGACCACTTTTACACAGCTGGGTATTTAATGTTCGGTTCCACCCGAACTTAGAATTTCTTACTTGTTATTTATAAGATTGCCCACATGGTGTAGAAAAAGTTTAAAACCTCCATAGGTCATAACTCCACAACAATTTAGCAATTTACTACGACCACTTTTACACAGCTGGGTATTTAATGTTCGGTTCCACCCGAACTTAGAATTTCTTACTTGTTATTTATAAGATTGCCCACATGGTGTAGAAAAAGATTTAAACCTCTATAGGTCATAACTCCACCACAATTTACCAACATACCACGACCACTTTTACACAGCTGGGTATTTAATGTTCGGTCCCATCCGAACATAGACTTTCTTACTTGTTATTTATAAGATTGCCCACATGGTAGTAGAAAAAGTTTAAAGTCTCCATAGGTCATAACTCCACAACAATTTAGCAATTTACTACGACCACTTTTACACAGCTGGGTATTTAATGTTCTTTGCCATCCGAACATAGACTTTCTTACTTGTTATTATTAAGATTGCCCAAATGGTGTAGAAAAAGTTTAAAACCTCTATAGGTCATAACTCCACCACAATTTACCAACTTACCACGACCACTGTTACACAGCTTTGTATTTAATGTTCGGTCCCACCCGAACATAGACTTTCTTACTTGTTATTTATAAGATTGCCCACATGGTAGTAGAAAATGTTTAAAGCCTCCATAGGTCATAACTCCACAACAATTTAGCAATTTACTACGACCACTTTTACACAGCTGGGTATTTAATGTTCGGTCCCATCCGAACATATACTTTCTTACTTGTTATTTATAAGATTGCCCACATGGTAGTAGAAAAAGTTTAAAGCCTCCATAGGTCATAACTCCACAACAATTTACCAACTTACCACGACCACTTTTACACAGCTTTGTATTTAATGTTCGGTCCCACCCGAACATAGACTTTTTTACTTGTTATTTATAAGATTGCCCACATGGTAGTAGAAAAAGTTTAAAGCCTCCATACTTCATAACTCCACAAGAATTTACCTATCTACCACGACCACTTTTACACAGCTGGGTATTTAATGTTCGGTTCCACCCGAACTTAGAATTTCTTACTTGTTATTTATAAGATTGCCCACATGGTGTAGAAAAAGATTAAAACCTCTATAGGTCATAACTCCACCACAATTTACCAACATACCACGACCACTTTTACACAGCTGGGTATTTAATGTTCGGTCCCATCCGAACATAGACTTTCTTACTTGTTATTTATAAGATTGCCCACATGGTGTAGAAAAAGTGTAAAACCTCTATAGGTCATAACTCCACAACAATTTAGCAATTTACTACGACCACTTTTACACAGCTGGGTATTTAATGTTCGGTTCCACCCGAACTTAGAATTTCTTACTTGTTATTTATAAGATTGCCCACATGGTGTAGAAAAAGTTTAAAACCTCCATAGGTCATAACTCCACAACAATTTAGCAATTTACTACGACCACTTTTACACAGCTGGGTATTTAATGTTCGGTTCCACCCGAACTTAGAATTTCTTACTTGTTATTTATAAGATTGCCCACATGGTGTAGAAAAAGATTAAAACCTCTATAGGTCATAACTCCACCACAATTTACCAACATACCACGACCACTTTTACACAGCTGGGTATTTAATGTTCGGTCCCATCCGAACATAGACTTTCTTACTTGTTATTTATAAGATTGCCCACATGGTAGTAGAAAAAGTTTAAAGTCTCCATAGGTCATAACTCCACAACAATTTAGCAATTTACTACGACCACTTTTACACAGCTGGGTATTTTATGTTCGGTGCCATCCGAACATAGACTTTCTTACTTGTTATTATTAAGATTGCCCACATGGTGTAGAAAAAGTTTAAAACCTCTATAGGTCATAACTCCACCACAATTTACCAACTTACCACGACCACTGTTACACAGCTTTGTATTTAATGTTCGGTCCCACCCGAACATAGACTTTCTTACTTGTTATTTATAAGATTGCCCACATGGTAGTAGAAAAAGTTTAAAGCCTCCATAGGTCATAACTCCACAACAATTTAGCAATTTACCACGACCACTTTTACACAGCTTTGTATTTAATGTTCGGTCCCACCCGAACATAGACTTTCTTACTTGTTATTTATAAGATTGCCCACATGGTAGTAGAAAAAGTTTAAAGCCTCCATAGGTCATAACTCCACAACAATTTAGCAATTTACTACGACCACTTTTACACAGCTGGGTATTTAATGTTCGGTCTCATCCGAACATAGACTTTCTTACTTGTTATTTATAAGATTGCCCACATGGTGTAGAAAAAGTTTAAAACCTCTACAGGTCATAACTCCACCACAATTTACCAACTTACCACGACCACTTTTACACAGCTTTGTATTTAATGTTCGGTCCCACCCGAACATAGACTTTTTTACTTGTTATTTATAAGATTGCCCACATGGTAGTAGAAAAAGTTTAAAGCCTCCATACTTCATAACTCCACAACAATTTACCTATTTACCACGACCACTTTTACACAGCTGGGTATTTAATGTTCGGTTCCACCCGAACTTAGAATTTCTTACTTGTTATTTATAAGATTGCCCACATGGTGTAGAAAAAGTGGAAAACCTCTATAGGTCATAACTCCACCACAATTTACCTATTTACCACAACCTCTTTTACATAGCTGGGTATTTAATGTTCGGTTCCACCCGAACTTACAATTTCTTACTTGTTATTTATAAGATTGCCCACATGGTGTAGAAAAAGTTTAAAACCTCTATAGGTCATAACTCCAGCACAATTTACCAACTTACTACGACCACTTTTACACAGCTTTGTATTTAATGTTCGGTCCCACCCGAACATAGACTTTCTTACTTGTTATTTATAAGATTGCCCACATGGTAGTAGAAAAAGTTTAAAGCCTCCATAGGTCATAACTCCACAACAATTTACCTATCTACCACGACCACTTTTACACAGCTGGGTATTTAATGTTCGGTTCCACCCGAACTTAGAATTTCTTACTTGTTTTTTATAAGATTGCCCACATGGTGTAGAGAAAGTTTAAAACCTCTACAGGTCATAACTCCACCACAATTTACCAACTTACCACGACCACTTTTACACAGCTTTGTATTTAATGTTCGGTCCCACCCGAACATAGGCTTTGTTACTTGTTATTTATAAGATTGCCCACATGGTAGTAGAAAAAGTTTAAAGTCTCCATAGGTCATAACTCAACAACAATTTACCTATTTACCACGACCACTTTTACACAGCTGGGTATTTAATGTTCGGTTCCACCCGAACTTAGAATTTCTTACTTGTTATTTATAAGATTGCCCACATGGTGTAGAGAAAGTTTAAAACCTCTACAGGTCATAACTCCACCACAATTTACCAACTTACCACGACCACTTTTACACAGCTTTGTATTTAATGTTCGGTCCCACCCGAACATAGACTTTCTTACTTGTTATTTATAAGATTGCCCACATGGTAGTAGAAAAAGTTTAAAGTCTCCATAGGTCATAACTCCACAACAATTTAGCAATTTACTACGACCACTTTTACACAGCTGGGTATTTAATGTTCGGTCCCATCCGAACATAGACTTTCTTACTTGTTATTTATAAGATTGTCCACATGGTGTAGAAAAAGTGTAAAACCTCTATAGGTCATAACTCCACCACAATTTACCAACTTACCACGACCACTTTTACACAGCTTTGTATTTAATGTTCGGTCCCACCCGAACATAGACTTTCTTACTTGTTATTTATAAGATTGCCCACATGGTAGTAGAAAAAGTTTAAAGCCTCCATAGGTCATAACTCTACAACAATTTAGCAATTTACTACGACCACTTTTACACAGCTGGGTATTTAATGTTCGGTCCCATCTGAACATAGACTTTCTTACTTGTTATTTATAAGATTGCCCACATGGTAGTAGAAAAAGTTTAAAGCCTCCATAGGTCATAACTCCACAACAATTTAGCAATTTACTACGACCACTTTTACACAGCTGGGTATTTAATGTTCGGTTCCACCCAAACTTAGAATTTCTTACTTGTTATTTATAAGATTGCCCACATGGTGTAGAAAAAGTTTAAAACCTCTACAGGTCATAACTCCACCACAATTTACCAACTTACCACGACCACTTTTACACAGCTTTGTATTTAATGTTCGGTCCCACCCGAACATAGACTTTTTTACTTGTTATTTATAAGATTGCCCACATGGTAGTAGAAAAAGTTTAAAGCCTCCATACTTCATAACTCCACAACAATTTACCTATTTACCACGACCACTTTTACACAGCTGGGTATTTAATGTTCGGTTCCACCCGAACTTAGAATTTCTTACTTGTTATTTATAAGATTGCCCACATGGTGTAGAAAAAGTGTAAAACCTCTATAGGTCATAACTCCACCACAATTTACCAACTTACCACGACCACTTTTACACAGCTGGGTATTTAATGTTCGGTCCCATCCGAACATGGACTTTCTTACTTGTTATTTATAAGATTGGCCACATGGTAGTAGAAAAAGTTTAAAGCCTCCATAGGTCATAACTCCACAACAATTTACCTATTTACCACGACCTCTTTTACATAGCTGGGTATTTAATGTTCGGTTCCACCCGAAGTTAGACTTTCTTACTTGTTATTTATAAGATTGCCCACATGGTGTAGAAAAAGTTTAAAACCTCTATGGGTCATAACTCCACAACAATTTACCTATTTACCACGACCTCTTTTACATAGCTGGGTATTTAATGTTCGGTTCCACCCGAAGTTAGACTTTCTTACTTGTTATTTATAAGATTGCCCACATGTTGTTGAGAAAGTTTAAAACCTCTACAGGTCATAACTCCACCACAATTTACCAACTTACCACGACCACTTTTACACAGCTTTGTATTTAATGTTCGGTCCCACCCAAAACATAGACTTTCTTACTTGTTATTTATAAGATTGCCCACATGTTGTAGAGAAAGTTTAAAACCTCTACAGGTCATAACTCCACCACAATTTACCAACTTACCACGACCACTTTTACACAGCTGGGTGTTTAATGTTCGGTCCCATCCGAACATAGACTTTCTTACTTGTTATTTATAAGATTGCCCACATGGTAGTAGAAAAAGTTTAAAGCCTCCATAGGTCATAACTCCACAACAATTTACCTATTTACCACGACCTCTTTTACATAGCTGGGTATTTAATGTTCGGTTCCACCCGAAGTTAGACTTTCTTACTTGTTATTTATAAGATTGCCCACATGGTGTAGAAAAAGTTTAAAACCTCTACAGGTCATAACTCCACCACAATTTACTAACTTACCACGACCACTTTTACACAGCTTTGTATTTAATGTTCGGTCCCACCAGAACATAGACTTTCTTACTTGTTATTTATAAGATTGCCCACATGGTAGTAGAAAAAGTTTAAAGCCTCCATACGTCATAACTCCACAACAATTTACCTATTTACCACGACCACTTTTACACAGCTGGGTATTTAATGTTCGGTTCCACCCGAAGTTAGACTTTCTTACTTGTTATTTATAAGATTGCCCACATGGTGTAGAAAAAGTTTAAAACCTCTATAGGTCATAACTCCACCACAATTTACCAACTTACCACGACCACTTTTACACAGCTTTGTATTTAATGTTCGTTCCCACCCGAACATAGACTTTCTTACTTGTTATTTATAAGATTGCCCACATGGTAGTAGAAAAATTTTAAAGCCTCCATAGGTCATAACTCCACAACAATTTACCTATTTACCACGACCACTTTTACACTGCTGGGTATTTAATGTTCGGTTTCACCCGAACTTAGAATTTCTTACTTGTTATTTATAAGATTGCCTACATGGTGTAGAAAGAGGTTAAAACCTCTATAGGTCATAACTCCACCACAATTCACAAACTTACCACGACCACTGTTACACAGCTTTGTATTTAATGTTCGGTCCCACCCGAACATAGACTTTCTTACTTGTTATTTATAAGATTGCCCACATGGTAGTAGAAAAAGTTTAAAGCCTCCATAGGTCATAACTCCACAACAATTTACCTATTTACCACGACCACTTTTACACAGCTGGGTATTTAATGTTCGGTTCCACCCGAACTTAGAATTTCTTACTTGTTATTTATAAGATTGCCCACATGGTGTAGAAAAAGTTTAAAACCTCTATAGGTCATAACTCCACCACAATTTACCAACCTACCACGACCACTTTTATACAGCTTTGTATTTAATGTTCGGTCCCACCTGAACATAGAATTTCTTACTTGTTATTTATAAGATTTCCCACATGGTAGTAGAAAAAGTTTAAAGCCTCCATAGGTCATAACTCCACAACAATTTACCTATTTACCACGACCACTTTTACACAGCTGGGTATTTAATGTTCGGTTCCACCCGAACTTAGAATTTCTTACTTGTTATTTATAAGATTGCCCACATGGTGTAGAAAAAGTTTAAAACCTCTATAGGTCATAACTCCACCACAATTTACAAACTTACCACGACCACTGTTACACAGCTTTGTATTTAATGTTCGGTCCCACCCGAACATAGACTTTCTTACTTGTTATTTATAAGATTACCCACATGGTAGTAGAAAAAGTTTAAAGCCTCCATAGGTCATAACTCCACAACAATTTACCTATTTACCACGACCACTTTTACATAGCTGGGTATTTAATGTTCGGTTCCACCCGAACTTAGCCTTCCTTACTTGTTATTTATAAGATTGCCACATGGTAGTAGAAAAAGTTTAGGTCATAACTCCACAACAATTTACCAACTTACCACTACCACTTTTACACAGCTGGGTATTTAAGGTTCGGTTCCACCCGAACTTAGAATTTCTTACTTGTTATTTATAAGATTGCCCACATGGTGTAGAAAAAGTTTAAAACCTCTATAGGTCATAACTCCACAACAATTTACCTATTTACCACGACCTCTTTTACATAGCTGGGTATTTCATGTTCGGTTAAACCCGAAGTTAGACTTTCTTGCTTGTTATTTATAAGATTGCCCACATGGTAGTAGAAAAAGTTTAAAGCCTCCATAGGTCATAACTCCACAACAATTTACCTATTTACCTCGACCACTTTTACACAGCTGGGTATTTAATGTTCGGTTCCACCCGAACTTAGAATTTCTTACTTGTTATTTATAAGATTGCCCACATGGTGTAGAAAAAGTTTAAAACCTCTATAGGTCATAACTCCATGACAATTTACAAACTTACCACGACCACTGTTACACAGCTTTGTATTTAATGTTCGGTCCCACCCGAACATAGACTTTCTTACTTGTTATTTATAAGATTGCCCACATGGTGTAGAAAAAGTTTAAAGCCTCCATAGGTCATAACTCCACAACAATTTAGCAATTTACTACGACCACTTTTACACAGCTGGGTATTTAATGTTCGGTTCCACCCGAACTTAGAATTTCTTACTTGTTATTTATAAGATTGCCCACATGGTGTAGAAAAAGTTTAAAGCCTCCATAGGTCATAACTCCACAACAATTTAGCAATTTACTACGACCACTTTTACACAGCTGGGTATTTAATGTTCGGTTCCACCCGAACTTAGAATTTCTTACTTGTTATTTATAAGATTGCCCACATAGTGCAGAAAAAGTTTAAAGCCTCCATAGGTCATAACTCCACAACAATTTACCTATTTACCACGACCACTTTTACACAGCTGGGTATTTAATGTTCGGTTCCACCCGAACTTAGAATTTCTTACTTGTTATTTATAAGATTGCCCACATGGTGTAGAAAAAGTTTAAAACCTCTATAGGTCATAACTCCACCACAATTTACAAACTTACCACGACCACTATTACACAGCTTTGTATTTAATGTTCGGTCCCACCCGAACATAGACTTTCTTACTTGTTATTTATAAGATTGCCCACATGGTAGTAGAAAAAGTTTAAAGCCTCCATAGGTCATAACTCCACAACAATTTACCTATTTACCACGACCACTTTTACATAGCTGGGTATTTAATGTTCGGTTCCACCCGAACTTAGCCTTCCTTACTTGTTATTAATAAGATTGCCACATGGTAGTAGAAAAAGTTTAGGTCATAACTCCACAACAATTTACCAACTTACCACGACCACTTTTACACAGCTGGGTATTTAAGGTTCAGTTCCACCCGAACTTAGAATTTCTTACTTGTTATTTATAAGATTGCCCACATGGTGTAGAAAAAGTTTAAAACCTCTATAGGTCATAACTCCACCACAATTTACAAACTTACCACGACCACTGTTACACAGCTTTGTATTTAATGTTCGGTCCCACCCGAACATAGACTTTCTTACTTGTTATTTATAAGATTGCCCACATGGTAGTAGAAAAAGTTTAAAGCCTCCATAGGTCATAACTCCACAACAATTTACCTATTTACCACGACCACTTTTACATTGCTGGGTATTTAATGTTCGGTTCCACCCGAACTTAGCCTTCCTTACTTGTTATTTATAAGATTGCCACATGGTAGTAGAAAAAGTTTAGGTCATAACTGCACAACAATTTACCAACTTACCACGACCACTTTTACACAGCTGGGTATTTAAGGTTCGGTTCCACCCGAACTTAGAATTTCTTACTTGTTATTTATAAGATTGCCCACATGGTGTAGAAAAAGTTTAAAACCTCTATAGGTCATAACTCCACAACAATTTACCTATTTACCACGACCTCTTTTACATAGCTGGGTATTTCATGTTCGGTTAAACCCGAAGTTAGACTTTCTTACTTGTTATTTATAAGATTGCCCACATGGTGTAGAAAAAGTTTAAAACCTCTATAGGTCATAACTCCACCACAATTTACCAACTTACCACGACCACTTTTACACAGCTTTGTATTTAATGTTCGGTCCCACCCGAACATAGACTTTCTTACTTGTTATTTATAAGATTGCCCACATGGTAGTAGAAAAAGTTTAAAGCCTCCATAGGTCATAACTCCACAACAATTTACCTATTTACCACGACCTCTTTTACACAGCTGGGTATTTAATGTTTGGTTCCACCCGAAGTTAGACTTTCTTACTTGTTATTTATAAGATTGTCCACATGGTGTAGAAAAAGTTTAAACCCTCTATAGGTCATAACTCCACCACAATTTACCAACTTACCACGACCACTTTTACACAGCTTTGTATTTAATGTTCGGTCCCACCCGAACATAGACTTTCTTACTTGTTATTTATAAGATTGCCCACATGGTAGTAGAAAAAGTTTAAAGTCTCCATAGGTCATAACTCCACAACAATTTACCTATTTACCTCGACCACTTTTACACAGCTGGGTATTTAATGTTCGGTTCCACCCGAACTTAGAATTTCTTACTTGTTATTTATAAGATTGCCCACATGGTGTAGAAAAAGTTTAAAACCTCTATAGGTCATAACTCCACCACAATTTACAAACTTACCACGACCACTGTTACACAGCTTTGTATTTAATGTTCGGTCCCACCCGAACATAGACTTTCTTACTTGTTATTTATAAGATTGCCCACATGGTGTAGAAAAAGTTTAAAGCCTCCATAGGTCATAACTCCACAACAATTTACCTATTTACCACGACCTCTTTTACATAGCTGGGTATTTAATGTTTGGTTCCACCCGAAGTTAGACTTTCTTACTTGTTATTTATAAGATTGTCCACATGGTGTAGAAAAAGTTTAAACCCTCTATAGGTCATAACTCCACCACAATTTACCAACTTACCACGACCACTTTTACACAGCTTTGTATTTAATGTTCGGTCCCACCCGAACATAGACTTTCTTACTTGTTATTTATAAGATTGCCCACATGGTAGTAGAAAAAGTTTAAAGCCTCCATAGGTCATAACTCCACAACAATTTACCTATTTACCACGACCTCTTTTACATAGCTGGGTATTTAATGTTCAGTTCCACCCGAACTTAGAATTTCTTACTTGTTATTTATAAGATTGCCCACATGGTGTAGAAAAAGTTTAAAGCCTCCATAGGTCATAACTCCACCACAATTTACAAACTTACCACGACCACTGTTACACAGCTTTGTATTTAATGTTCGGTCCCACCCGAACATAGACTTTCTTACTTGTTATTTATAAGATTGCCCACATGGTGTAGAAAAAGTTTAAACCCTCTATAGGTCATAACTCCACCACAATTTACAAACTTACCACGACCACTGTTACACAGCTTTGTATTTAATGTTCGGTCCCACCCGAACATAGACTTTCTTCCTTGTTATTTATAAGATTGCCCACATGGTGTAGAAAAAGTTTAAAGCCTCCATAGGTCATAACTCCACAACAATTTACCTATTTACCACGACCACTTTTACACAGCTGGGTATTTAATGTTCGGTTCCACCCGAACTTAGAATTTCTTACTTGTTATTTATAAGATTGTCCACATGGTGTAGAAAAAGTTTAAACCCTCTATAGGTCATAACTCCACCACAATTTACCAACTTACCACGACCACTTTTACACAGCTTTGTATTTAATGTTCGGTCCCACCCGAACATAGACTTTCTTACTTGTTATTTATAAGATTGCCCACATGGTGTAGAAAAAGTTTAAACCCTCTATAGGTCATAACTCCACAACAATTTACCTATTTACCACGACCACTTTTACACAGCTGGGTATTTAATGTTCGGTTCCACCCGAACTTAGAATTTCTTACTTGTTATTTATAAGATTGTCCACATGGTGTAGAAAAAGTTTAAACCCTCTATAGGTCATAACTCCACCACAATTTACAAACTTACCACGACCACTGTTACACAGCTTTGTATTTAATGTTCGGTCCCACCCGAACATAGACTTTCTTACTTGTTATTTATAAGATTGCCCACATGGTGTAGAAAAAGTTTAAAGCCTCCATAGGTCATAACTCCACAACAATTTACCTATTTACCACGACCACTTTTACACAGCTGGGTATTTAATGTTCGGTTCCACCCGAACTTAGAATTTCTTACTTGTTATTTATAAGATTGCCCACATGGTGTAGAAAAAGTTTAAAACCTCTATAGGTCATAACTCCACCACAATTTACCAACTTACCACGACCACTTTTACACAGCTTTGTATTTAATGTTCGGTCCCACCCGAACATAGACTTTCTTACTTGTTAGTTATAAGATTTCCCACATGGTAGTAGAAAAAGTTTAAAGCCTCCATAGGTCATAACTCCACAACAATTTACCTATTTACCACGACCACTTTTACACAGCTGGGTATTTAATGTTCGGTTCCACCCGAACTTAGAATTTCTTACTTGTTATTTATAAGATTGCCCACATGGTGTAGAAAAAGTTTAAAACCTCTATAGGTCATAACTCCACCACAATTTACAAACTTACCACGACCACTGTTACACAGCTTTGTATTTAATGTTCGGTCCCACCCGAACATAGACTTTCTTACTTGTTATTTATAAGATTTCCCACATGGTAGTAGAAAAAGTTTAAAGCCTCCATAGGTCATAACTCCACAACAATTTACCTATTTACCACGACCACTTTTACACAGCTGGGTATTTAATGTTCGGTTCCACCCGAACTTAGAATTTCTTACTTGTTATTTATAAGATCGCCCACATGGTGTAGAAAAAGTTTAAAGCCTCCATAGGTCATAACTCCACAACAATTTACCTATTTACCACGACCACTTTTACACAGCTGGGTATTTAATGTTCGGTTCCACCCGAACTTAGAATTTCTTACTTGTTATTTATAAGATTGCCCACATGGTGTAGAAAAAGTTTAAAACCTCTATAGGTCATAACTCCACCACAATTTACCAACTTACCACGACCACTTTTACACAGCTTTGTATTTAATGTTCGGTCCCACCCGAACATAGACTTTCTTACTTGTTATTTATAAGATTGCCCACATGGTAGTAGAAAAAGTTTAAAGCCTCCATAGGTCATAACTCCACAACAATTTACCTATTTACCACGACCACTTTTACACAGCTGGGTATTTAATGTTCGGTTCCACCCGAACTTAGAATTTCTTACTTGTTATTTATAAGATTGCCCACATGGTGTAGAAAAAGTTTAAAACCTCTATAGGTCATAACTCCACCACAATTTACCAACTTACCACGACCACTTTTACACAGCTTTGTATTTAATGTTCGGTCCCACCCGAACATAGACTTTCTTACTTGTTATTTATAAGATTTCCCACATGGTAGTAGAAAAAGTTTAAAGCCTCCATAGGTCATAACTCCACAACAATTTACCTATTTACCACGACCACTTTTACACAGCTGGGTATTTAATGTTCGGTTCCACCCGAACTTAGAATTTCTTACTTGTTATTTATAAGATTGCCCACATGGTGTAGAAAAAGTTTAAAACCTCTATAGGTCATAACTCCACCACAATTTACAAACTTACCACGACCACTGTTACACAGCTTTGTATTTAATGTTCGGTCCCACCCGAACATAGACTTTCTTACTTGTTATTTATAAGATTGCCCACATGGTAGTAGAAAAAGTTTAAAGCCTCCATAGGTCATAACTCCACAACAATTTACCTATTTACCACGACCACTTTTACACAGCTGGGTATTTAATGTTCGGTTCCACCCAAACTTAGAATTTCTTACTTGTTATTTATAAGATTGCCCACATGGTGTAGAAAAAGTTTAAAACCTCTATAGGTCATAACTCCACAACAATTTACCTATTTACCACGACCACTTTTACACAGCTTTGTATTTAATGTTCGGTCCCACCCGAACATAGACTTTCTTACTTGTTATTTATAAGATTGCCCACATGGTAGTAGAAAAAGTTTAAAGCCTCCATAGGTCATAACTCCACAACAATTTACCTATTTACCACGACCACTTTTACACAGCTTTGTATTTAATGTTCGGTCCCACCCGAACATAGACTTTCTTACTTGTTATTTATAAGATTGCCCACATGGTAGTAGAAAAAGTTTAAAGCCTCCATAGGTCATAACTCCACAACAATTTACCTATTTACCACGACCACTTTTACACAGCTTTGTATTTAATGTTCGGTCCCACCCGAACATAGACTTTCTTACTTGTTATTTATAAGATTGCCCACATGGTAGTAGAAAAAGTTTAAAGCCTCCATAGGTCATAACTCCACAACAATTTACCTATTTACCACGACCACTTTTACACAGCTGGGTATTTAATGTTCGGTTCCACCCGAACTTAGAATTTCTTACTTGTTATTTATAAGATTGCCCACATGGTGTAGAAAAAGTTTAAAACCTCTATAGGTCATAACTCCACCACAATTTACAAACTTACCACGACCACTGTTACACAGCTTTGTATTTAATGTTCGGTCCCACCCGAACATAGACTTTCTTACTTGTTATTTATAAGATTGCCCACATGGTAGTAGAAAACGTTTAAAGCCTCCATAGGTCATAACTCCACAACAATTTACCTATTTACCACGACCACTTTTACACAGCTGGGTATTTAATGTTCGGTTCCACCCGAACTTAGAATTTCTTACTTGTTATTTATAAGATTGCCCACATGGTGTAGAAAAAGTTTAAAACCTCTATAGGTCATAACTCCACCACAATTTACAAACTTACCACGACCACTGTTACACAGCTTTGTATTTAATGTTCGGTCCCACCCGAACATAGACTTTCTTACTTGTTATTTATAAGATTGCCCACATGGTAGTAGAAAAAGTTTAAAGCCTCCATAGGTCATAACTCCACAACAATTTACCTATTTACCACGACCACTTTTACACAGCTGGGTATTTAATGTTCGGTTCCACCCGAACTTAGAATTTCTTACTTGTTATTGATAAGATTGCCGTATGGTAGTAGAAAAAGTTTAGGTCATAACTCCACAACAATTTACCAACTTACCACGACCACTTTTACACAGCTGGGTATTTAAGGTTCGGTTCCACCCGAACTTAGAATTTCTTACTTGTTATTTATAAGATTGCCCACATGGTGTAGAAAAAGTTTAAAACCTCTACAGGTCATAACTCCACAACAATTTACCTATTTACCACGACCTCTTTTACATAGCTGGGTATTTCATGTTCGGTTAAACCCGAAGTTAGACTTTCTTACTTGTTATTTATAAGATTGCCCACATGGTGTAGAAAAAGTTTAAAACCTCTATAGGTCATAACTCCACCACAATTTACCAACTTACCACGACCACTTTTACACAGCTTTGTATTTATTGTTCGGTCCCACCCGAACAGAGACTTTCTTACTTGTTATTTATAAGATTGCCCACATGGTAATAGAAAGAGTTTAAAGCCTCCATAGGTCATAACTCCACAACAATTTACCTATTTACCACCACCACTTTTACACAGCTGGGTATTTAATGTTCGGTTCCACCCGAACTTAGACTTCCTTACTTATTATTTATAAGATTGCCCACATGGTGTAGAAAAAGTTTAAAACCTCTATAGGTCATAACTCCACCACAATTTACCAACTTACCACGACCACTTTTACACAGCTGGGTATTAAATGTTCGGTCCCATCCGAACATGGACTTTCTTACTTGTTATTTATAAGATTGGCCACATGGTAGTAGAAAAAGTTTAAAGCCTCCATAGGTCATAACTCCACAACAATTTACCTATTTACCACGACCTCTTTTACATAGCTGGGTATTTAATGTTCGGTTCCACCCGAACTTAGAATTTCTTACTTGTTATTTATAAGATTGCCCACATGGTGTAGAAAAAGTTTCAAACCTCTATAGGTCATAACTCCACAACAATTTACCTATTTACCACGACCTCTTTTACATAGCTGGGTATTTAATGTTCGGTTCCACCTGAAGTTAGACTTTCTTACTTGTTATTTATAAGATTGTCCACATGGTGTAGAAAAAGTTTAAACCCTCTATAGGTCATAACTCCACCACAATTTACCAACTTACCACGACCACTTTTACACAGCTTTGTATTTAATGTTCGGTCCCACCCGAACATAGACTTTCTTACTTGTTATTTATAAGATTGCCCACATGGTAGTAGAAAAAGTTTAAAGCCTCCATAGGTCATAACTCCACAACAATTTAGCAATTTACTACGACCACTTTTACACAGCTGGGTATTTAATGTTCGGTTCCACCCGAACTTAGAATTTCTTACTTGTTATTTATAAGATTGCCCACATGGTGTAGAAAAAGTTTAAAATCTCTATAGGTCATAACTCCACCACAATTTACCAACTTACCACGACCACTTTTACACAGCTTTGTATTTAATGTTCGGTCCCACCCGAACATAGACTTTCTTACTTGTTATTTATAAGATTGCCCACATGATAGTAGCAAAAGTTTAAAGCCTCCATAGGTCATAACTCCACAACAATTTACCTATTTACCACGACCTCTTTTACATAGCTGGGTATTTAATGTTCGGTTCCACCCGAACTTAGAATTTCTTACTTGTTATTTATAAGATTGCCCACATGGTGTAGAAAAAGTTTAAAACCTCTATAGGTCATAACTCCACCACAATTTACAAACTTACCACGACCACTGTTACACAGCTTTGTATTTAATGTTCGGTCCCACCCGAACATAGACTTTCTTACTTGTTATTTATAAGATTGCCCACATGGTGTAGAAAAAGTTTAAAGCCTCCATAGGTCATAACTCCACAACAATTTAGCAATTTAATACGACCACTTTTACACAGCTGGGTATTTAATGTTCGGTTCCACCCGAACTTAGAATTTCTTACTTGTTATTTATAAGATTGCCCACATGGTGTAGAAAATTTTAAAGCCTCCATAGGTCATAACTCCACAACAATTTAGCAATTTACTACGACCACTTTTACACAGCTGGGTATTTAATGTTCGGTTCCACCCGAACTTAGAATTTCTTACTTGTTATTTATAAGATTGCCCACATGGTGTAGAAAAAGTTTAAAGCCTCCATAGGTCATAACTCCACCACAATTTACCAACTTACCACGACCACTTTTACACAGTTTTGTATTTAATATTCGGTCCCACCCGAACATAGACTTTCTTACTTGTTATTTATAAGATTGCCCACATGGTAGTAGAAAAAGTTGAAAGCCTCCATAGGTCATAATTCCACAACAATTTACCTATTTACCACGACCACCTTTACACAGCTGGGTATTTAATGTTCGGTTCCACCCGAAATTAGAATTTCTTACTTGTTATTTATAAGATTGCCCACATGGTGTAGAAAAAGTTTAAAACCTCTATAGGTCATAACTCCACAACAATTTACCTATTTACCACGACCTCTTTTACATAGCTGGGTATTTAATGTTCGGTTCCACCCGAACATAGACTTTCTTACTTGTTATTTATAAGATTGCCCACATGGTAGTAGAAAAAGTTGAAAGCCTCCATAGGTCATAATTCCACAACAATTTACCTATTTACCACGACCACCTTTACACAGCTGGGTATTTAATGTTCGGTTCCACCCGAACTTAGAATTTCTTACTTGTTATTTATAAGATTGCCCACATGGTGAAGAAAAAGTTTAAAACCTCTATAGGTCATAACTCCACAACAATTTACCTATTTACCACGACCTCTTTTACATAGCTGGGTATTTAATGTTCGGTTCCACCCGAACATAGACTTTCTTACTTGTTATTTATAAGATTGCCCACATGGTAGTAGAAAAAGTTTAAAGCCTCCATACGTCATAACTCCACAACAATTTACCTATTTACCATGACCACTTTTACACAGCTGGGTATTTAATGTTCGGTTCCACCCGAACTTAGACTTCCTTACTTATTATTTATAAGATTGCCCACATGGTGTAGAAAAAGTTTAAAACCTCTATAGGTCATAACTCCACAACAATTTACCTATTTACCACGACCTCTTTTACATAGCTGGGTATTTAATGTTCGGTTCCACCCGAAGTTAGAATTTCTTACTTGTTATTTATAAGATTGCCCACATGGTGTAGAAAAAGTTTAAAACCTCTATAGGTCATAACTCCACAACAATTTACGAACTTACCACGACCACTTTTACACAGCTTTGTATTTAATGTTCGGTCCCACCCGAACATAGACTTTCTTACTTGTTATTTATAAGATTGCCCACATGGTAGTAGAAAAAGTTGAAAGCCTCCATAGGTCATAATTCCACAACAATTTACCTATTTACCACGACCACCTTTACACAGCTGGGTATTTAATGTTCGGTTCCACCCGAACTTAGAATTTCTTACTTGTTATTTATAAGATTGCCCACATGGTGTAGAAAAAGTTTAAAACCTCTATAGGTCATAACTCCACAACAATTTACCTATTTACCACGACCTCTTTTACATAGCTGGGTATTTAATGTTCGGTTCCACCCGAAGTTAGACTTTCTTACTTGTTTTTTATAAGATTGCCCACATGGTGTAGAAAAAGTTTAAAACCTCTATAGGTCATAACTCCACAACAATTTACCTATTTACCACGACCTCTTTTACATAGCTGGGTATTTAATGTTCGGTTCCACCCGAAGTTAGACTTTCTTACTTGTTATTTATAAGATTGCCCACATGGTGTAGAAAAAGTTTAAAACCTCTATAGGTCATAACTCCACCACAATTTACAAACTTACCACGACCACTGTTACACAGCTTTGTATTTAATGTTCGGTCCCACCCGAACATAGACTTTCTTACTTGTTATTTATAAGATTGCCCACATGGTAGTAGAAAAAGTTTAAAGCCTCCATAGGTCATAACTCCACAACAATTTACCTATTTACCACGACCACTTTTACACAGCTGGGTATTTAATGTTCGGTTCCACCCAAACTTAGAATTTCTTACTTGTTATTTATAAGATTGCCCACGTGGTTTAGAAAAAGTTTAAAACCTCTATAGGTCATAACTCCACAACAATTTACCTATTTACCACGACCTCTTTTACATAGCTGGGTATTTAATGTTCGGCTCCACCCGAAGTTAGAATTTCTTACTTGTTATTTATAAGATTGCCCACGTGGTTTAGAAAAAGTTTAAAACCTCTATAGGTCATAACTCCACCACAATTTACCAACTTACCACGACCACTTTTACACAGCTTTGTATTTAATGTTCGGTCCCACCCGAACATAGACTTTCTTACTTGTTATTTATAAGATTGCCCACATGGTAGTAGAAAAAGTTTAAAGCCTCCATAGGTCATAACTCCACAACAATTTACCTATTTACCATGACCACTTTTACACAGCTGGGTATTTAATGTTCGGTTCCACCCGAACTTAGACTTCCTTACTTATTATTTATAAGATTGCCCACATGGTGTAGAAAAAGTTTAAAACCTCTATAGGTCATAACTCCACCACAATTTACCAACTTACCACGACCACTTTTACACAGCTTTGTATTTAATGTTCGGTCCCACCCGAACATAGACTTTCTTACTTGTTATTTATAAGATTGCCCACATGGTAGTAGAAAAAGTTTAAAGCCTCCATAGGTCATAACTCCACAACAATTTAGCAATTTACTACGACCACTTTTACACAGCTGGGTATTTAATGTTCGGTTCCACCCGAACTTAGAATTTCTTACTTGTTATTTATAAGATTGCCCACATGGTGTAGAAAAAGTTTAAAATCTCTATAGGTCATAACTCCACCACAATTTACCAACTTACCACGACCACTTTTACACAGCTTTGTATTTAATGTTCGGTCCCACCCGAACATAGACTTTCTTACTTGTTATTTATAAGATTGCCCACATGATAGTAGCAAAAGTTTAAAGCCTCCATAGGTCATAACTCCACAACAATTTACCTATTTACCACGACCTCTTTTACATAGCTGGGTATTTAATGTTCGGTTCCACCCGAACTTAGAATTTCTTACTTGTTATTTATAAGATTGCCCACATGGTGTAGGAAAAGTTTAAAACCTCTATAGGTCATAACTCCACCACAATTTACAAACTTACCACGACCACTGTTACACAGCTTTGTATTTAATGTTCGGTCCCACCCGAACATAGACTTTCTTACTTGTTATTTATAAGATTGCCCACATGGTGTAGAAAAAGTTTAAAGCCTCCATAGGTCATAACTCCACAACAATTTAGCAATTTAATACGACCACTTTTACACAGCTGGGTATTTAATGTTCGGTTCCACCCGAAGTTAGACTTTCTTACTTGTTATTTATAAGATTGCCCACATGGTGTAGAAAAAGTTTAAAACCTCTATAGGTCATAACTCCACCACAATTTACAAACTTACCACGACCACTGTTACACAGCTTTGTATTTAATGTTCGGTCCCACCCGAACATAGACTTTCTTACTTGTTATTTATAAGATTGCCCACATGGTAGTAGAAAAAGTTTAAAGCCTCCATAGGTCATAACTCCACAACAATTTACCTATTTACCACGACCTCTTTTACATAGCTGGGTATTTAATGTTCGGTTCCACCCGAACATAGACTTTCTTACTTGTTATTTATAAGATTGCCCACATGGTAGTAGAAAAAGTTGAAAGCCTCCATAGGTCATAATTCCACAACAATTTACCTATTTACCACGACCACCTTTACACAGCTGGGTATTTAATGTTCGGTTCCACCCGAACTTAGAATTTCTTACTTGTTATTTATAAGATTGCCCACATGGTGTAGAAAAAGTTTAAAACCTCTATAGGTCATAACTCCACAACAATTTACCTATTTACCACGACCTCTTTTACATAGCTGGGTATTTAATGTTCGGTTCCACCCGAACATAGACTTTCTTACTTGTTATTTATAAGATTGCCCACATGGTAGTAGAAAAAGTTTAAAGCCTCCATACGTCATAACTCCACAACAATTTACCTATTTACCATGACCACTTTTACACAGCTGGGTATTTAATGTTCGGTTCCACCCGAACTTAGACTTCCTTACTTATTATTTATAAGATTGCCCACATGGTGTAGAAAAAGTTTAAAACCTCTATAGGTCATAACTCCACAACAATTTACCTATTTACCACGACCTCTTTTACATAGCTGGGTATTTAATGTTCGGTTCCACCCGAAGTTAGAATTTCTTACTTGTTATTTATAAGATTGCCCACATGGTGTAGAAAAAGTTTAAAACCTCTATAGGTCATAACTCCACAACAATTTACGAACTTACCACGAGCACTTTTACACAGCTTTGTATTTAATGTTCGGTCCCACCCGAACATAGACTTTCTTACTTGTTATTTATAAGATTGCCCACATGGTAGTAGAAAAAGTTGAAAGCCTCCATAGGTCATAATTCCACAACAATTTACCTATTTACCACGACCACCTTTACACAGCTGGGTATTTAATGTTCGGTTCCACCCGAACTTAGAATTTCTTACTTGTTATTTATAAGATTGCCCACATGGTGTAGAAAAAGTTTAAAACCTCTATAGGTCATAACTCCACAACAATTTACCTATTTACCACGACCTCTTTTACATAGCTGGGTATTTAATGTTCGGTTCCACCCGAAGTTAGACTTTCTTACTTGTTTTTTATAAGATTGCCCACATGGTGTAGAAAAAGTTTAAAACCTCTATAGGTCATAACTCCACAACAATTTACCTATTTACCACGACCTCTTTTACATAGCTGGGTATTTAATGTTCGGTTCCACCCGAAGTTAGACTTTCTTACTTGTTATTTATAAGATTGCCCACATGGTGTAGAAAAAGTTTAAAACCTCTATAGGTCATAACTCCACCACAATTTACAAACTTACCACGACCACTGTTACACAGCTTTGTATTTAATGTTCGGTCCCACCCGAACATAGACTTTCTTACTTGTTATTTATAAGATTGCCCACATGGTAGTAGAAAAAGTTTAAAGCCTCCATAGGTCATAACTCCACAACAATTTACCTATTTACCACGACCACTTTTACACAGCTGGGTATTTAATGTTCGGTTCCACCCAAACTTAGAATTTCTTACTTGTTATTTATAAGATTGCCCACGTGGTTTAGAAAAAGTTTAAAACCTCTATAGGTCATAACTCCACAACAATTTACCTATTTACCACGACCTCTTTTACATAGCTGGGTATTTAATGTTCGGCTCCACCCGAAGTTAGAATTTCTTACTTGTTATTTATAAGATTGCCCACGTGGTTTAGAAAAAGTTTAAAACCTCTATAGGTCATAACTCCACCACAATTTACCAACTTACCACGACCACTTTTACACAGCTTTGTATTTAATGTTCGGTCCCACCCGAACATAGACTTTCTTACTTGTTATTTATAAGATTGCCCACATGGTAGTAGAAAAAGTTTAAAGCCTCCATAGGTCATAACTCCACAACAATTTACCTATTTACCATGACCACTTTTACACAGCTGGGTATTTAATGTTCGGTTCCACCCGAACTTAGACTTCCTTACTTATTATTTATAAGATTGCCCACATGGTGTAGAAAAAGTTTAAAACCTCTATAGGTCATAACTCCACCACAATTTACCAACTTACCACGACCACTTTTACACAGCTTTGTATTTAATGTTCGGTCCCACCCGAACATAGACTTTCTTACTTGTTATTTATAAGATTGCCCACATGGTAGTAGAAAAAGTTTAAAGCCTCCATAGGTCATAACTCCACAACAATTTAGCAATTTACTACGACCACTTTTACACAGCTGGGTATTTAATGTTCGGTTCCACCCGAAGTTAGAATTTCTTACTTGTTATTTATAAGATTGCCCACATGGTGTAGAAAAAGTTTAAAATCTCTATAGGTCATAACTCCACCACAATTTACCAACTTACCACGACCACTTTTACACAGCTTTGTATTTAATGTTCGGTCCCACCCGAACATAGACTTTCTTACTTGTTATTTATAAGATTGCCCACATGATAGTAGCAAAAGTTTAAAGCCTCCATAGGTCATAACTCCACAACAATTTACCTATTTACCACGACCTCTTTTACATAGCTGGGTATTTAATGTTCGGTTCCACCCGAACTTAGAATTTCTTACTTGTTATTTATAAGATTGCCCACATGGTGTAGGAAAAGTTTAAAACCTCTATAGGTCATAACTCCACCACAATTTACAAACTTACCACGACCACTGTTACACAGCTTTGTATTTAATGTTCGGTCCCACCCGAACATAGACTTTCTTACTTGTTATTTATAAGATTGCCCACATGGTGTAGAAAAAGTTTAAAGCCTCCATAGGTCATAACTCCACAACAATTTAGCAATTTAATACGACCACTTTTACACAGCTGGGTATTTAATGTTCGGTTCCACCCGAAGTTAGACTTTCTTACTTGTTATTTATAAGATTGCCCACATGGTGTAGAAAAAGTTTAAAACCTCTATAGGTCATAACTCCACCACAATTTACAAACTTACCACGACCACTGTTACACAGCTTTGTATTTAATGTTCGGTCCCACCCGAACATAGACTTTCTTACTTGTTATTTATAAGATTGCCCACATGGTAGTAGAAAAAGTTTAAAGCCTCCATAGGTCATAACTCCACAACAATTTACCTATTTACCACGACCACTTTTACACAGCTGGGTATTTAATGTTCGGTTCCACCCAAACTTAGAATTTCTTACTTGTTATTTATAAGATTGCCCACGTGGTTTAGAAAAAGTTTGAAACCTCTATAGGTCATAACTCCACAACAATTTACCTATTTACCACGACCTCTTTTACATAGCTGGGTATTTAATGTTCGGTTCCACCCGAACTTAGAATTTCTTACTTGTTATTTATAAGATTGCCCACATGGTGTAGAAAAAGTTTAAAACCTCTATAGGTCATAACTCCACCACAATTTACAAACTTACCACGACCACTGTTACACAGCTTTGTATTTAATGTTCGGTCCCACCCGAACATAGACTTTCTTACTTGTTATTTATAAGATTGCCCACATGGTAGTAGAAAAAGTTTAAAGCCTCCATAGGTCATAACTCCACAACAATTTACCTATTTACCACGACCACTTTTACACAGCTGGGTATTTAATGTTCGGTTCCACCCAAACTTAGAATTTCTTACTTGTTATTTATAAGATTGCCCACGTGGTTTAGAAAAAGTTTAAAACCTCTATAGGTCATAACTCCACAACAATTTACCTATTTACCACGACCTCTTTTACATAGCTGGGTATTTAATGTTCGGTTCCACCCGAACTTAGAATTTCTTACTTGTTATTTATAAGATTGCCCACATGGTGTAGAAAAAGTTTAAAACCTCTAAAGGTCATAACTCCACCACAATTTACAAACTTACCACGACCACTGTTACACAGCTTTGTATTTAATGTTCGGTCCCACCCGAACATAGACTTTCTTACTTGTTATTTATAAGATTTCCCACATGGTAGTAGAAAAAGTTTAAAGCCTCCATAGGTCATAACTCCACAACAATTTACCTATTTACCACGACCACTTTTACACAGCTGGGTATTTAATGTTCGGTTCCACCCGAACTAAGAATTTCTTACTTGTTATTTATAAGATCGCCCACATGGTGTAGAAAAAGTTTAAAGCCTCCATAGGTCATAACTCCACAACAATTTACCTATTTACCACGACCACTTTTACACAGCTGGGTATTTAATGTTCGGTTCCACCCGAACTTAGAATTTCTTACTTGTTATTTATAAGATTGCCCACATGGTGTAGAAAAAGTTTAAAACCTCTATAGGTCATAACTCCACCACAATTTACCAACTTACCACGACCACTTTTACACAGCTTTGTATTTAATGTTCGGTCCCACCCGAACATAGACTTTCTTACTTGTTATTTATAATATTTCCCACATGGTAGTAGAAAAAGTTTAAAGCCTCCATAGGTCATAACTCCACAACAATTTACCTATTTACCACGACCACTTTTACACAGCTGGGTATTTAATGTTCGGTTCCACCCAAACTTAGAATTTCTTACTTGTTATTTATAAGATTGCCCACATGGTAGTAGAAAAAGTTTAAAGCCTCCATAGGTCATAACTCCACAACAATTTACCTATTTACCACGACCACTTTTACACAGCTGGGTATTTAATGTTCGGTTCCACCCAAACTTAGAATTTCTTACTTGTTATTTATAAGATTGCCCACGTGGTTTAGAAAAAGTTTAAAACCTCTATAGGTCATAACTCCACAACAATTTACCTATTTACCACGACCTCTTTTACATAGCTGGGTATTTAATGTTCGGCTCCACCCGAAGTTAGAATTTCTTACTTGTTATTTATAAGATTTCCCACATGGTAGTAGAAAAAGTTTAAAGCCTCCATAGGTCATAACTCCACAACAATTTACCTATTTACCACGACCACTTTTACACAGCTGGGTATTTAATGTTCGGTTCCACCCAAACTTAGAATTTCTTACTTGTTATTTATAAGATTGCCCACATGGTAGTAGAAAAAGTTTAAAGCCTCCATAGGTCATAACTCCACAACAATTTACCTATTTACCATGACCACTTTTACACAGCTGGGTATTTAATGTTCGGTTCCACCCAAACTTAGAATTTCTTACTTGTTATTTATAAGATTGCCCACATGGTAGTAGAAAAAGTTTAAAACCTCTATAGGTCATAACTCCACAACAATTTACCTATTTACCACGACCTCTTTTACATAGCTGGGTATTTAATGTTCGGTCCCACCCGAACATAGACTTTCTTACTTGTTATTTATAAGATTTCCCACATGGTAGTAGAAAAAGTTTAAAGCCTCCATAGGTCATAACTCCACAACAATTTACCTATTTACCACGACCACTTTTACACAGCTGGGTATTTAATGTTCGGTTCCACCCAAACTTAGAATTTCTTACTTGTTATTTATAAGATTGCCCACATGGTAGTAGAAAAAGTTTAAAGCCTCCATAGGTCATAACTCCACAACAATTTACCTATTTACCACGACCACTTTTACACAGCTGGGTATTTAATGTTCGGTTCCACCCAAACTTAGAATTTCTTACTTGTTATTTATAAGATTGCCCACGTGGTTTAGAAAAAGTTTAAAACCTCTATAGGTCATAACTCCACCACAATTTACCAACTTACCACGACCACTTTTACACAGCTTTGTATTTAATGTTCGGTCCCACCCGAACATAGACTTTCTTACTTGTTATTTATAAGATTGCCCACATGGTAGTAGAAAAAGTTTAAAGCCTCCATAGGTCATAACTCCACAACAATTTACCTATTTACCATGACCACTTTTACACAGCTGGGTATTTAATGTTCGGTTCCACCCGAACTTAGACTTCCTTACTTATTATTTATAAGATTGCCCACATGGTGTAGAAAAAGTTTAAAACCTCTATAGGTCATAACTCCACCACAATTTACCAACTTACCACGACCACTTTTACACAGCTTTGTATTTAATGTTCGGTCCCACCCGAACATAGACTTTCTTACTTGTTATTTATAAGATTGCCCACATGGTAGTAGAAAAAGTTTAAAGCCTCCATAGGTCATAACTCCACAACAATTTAGCAATTTACTACGACCACTTTTACACAGCTGGGTATTTAATGTTCGGTTCCACCCGAACTTAGAATTTCTTACTTGTTATTTATAAGATTGCCCACATGGTGTAGAAAAAGTTTAAAATCTCTATAGGTCATAACTCCACCACAATTTACCAACTTACCACGACCACTTTTACACAGCTTTGTATTTAATGTTCGGTCCCACCCGAACATAGACTTTCTTACTTGTTATTTATAAGATTGCCCACATGGTAGTAGAAAAAGTTGAAAGCCTCCATAGGTCATAATTCCACAACAATTTACCTATTTACCACGACCACCTTTACACAGCTGGGTATTTAATGTTCGGTTCCACCCGAACTTAGAATTTCTTACTTGTTATTTATAAGATTGCCCACATGGTGTAGAAAAAGTTTAAAACCTCTATAGGTCATAACTCCACAACAATTTACCTATTTACCACGACCTCTTTTACATAGCTGGGTATTTAATGTTCGGTTCCACCCGAAGTTAGACTTTCTTACTTGTTATTTATAAGATTGCCCACATGGTGTAGAAAAAGTTTAAAACCTCTATAGGTCATAACTCCACAACAATTTACCTATTTACCACGACCTCTTTTACATAGCTGGGTATTTAATGTTCGGTTCCACCCGAAGTTAGACTTTCTTACTTGTTATTTATAAGATTGCCCACATGGTGTAGAAAAAGTTTAAAACCTCTATAGGTCATAACTCCACCACAATTTACAAACTTACCACGACCACTGTTACACAGCTTTGTATTTAATGTTCGGTCCCACCCGAACATAGACTTTCTTACTTGTTATTTATAAGATTGCCCACATGGTAGTAGAAAAAGTTTAAAGCCTCCATAGGTCATAACTCCACAACAATTTACCTATTTACCACGACCACTTTTACACAGCTGGGTATTTAATGTTCGGTTCCACCCAAACTTAGAATTTCTTACTTGTTATTTATAAGATTGCCCACGTGGTTTAGAAAAA
Organism: Merzomyia westermanni; assembly: GCA_949987695.1. NCBI lineage: Eukaryota > Metazoa > Arthropoda > Insecta > Diptera > Tephritidae > Merzomyia > Merzomyia westermanni. Next base: position 92,733,679 of record OX465290.1, on the reverse strand, counting down.
GTTTAAAACCTCTATAGGTCATAACTCCACCACAATTTACCAACTTACCACGACCACTTTTACACAGCTTTGTATTTAATGTTCGGTCCCACCCGAACATAGACTTTCTTACTTGTTATTTATAAGATTGCCCACATGGTAGTAGAAAAAGTTTAAAGCCTCCATAGGTCATAACTCCACAACAATTTACCTATTTACCATGACCACTTTTACACAGCTGGGTATTTAATGTTCGGTTCCACCCGAAGTTAGACTTTCTTACTTGTTATTTATAAGATTGCCCACATGGTGTAGAAAAAGTTTAAAACCTCTATAGGTCATAACTCCACCACAATTTACCAACTTACCACGACCACTTTTACACAGCTTTGTATTTAATGTTCGGTCCCACCCGAACATAGACTTTCTTACTTGTTATTTATAAGATTGCCCACATGGTAGTATAAAAAGTTTAAAGCCTCCATAGGTCATAACTCCACAACAATTTAGCAATTTACTACGACCACTTTTACACAGCTGGGTATTTAATGTTCGGTTCCACCCGAACTTAGAATTTCTTACTTGTTATTTATAAGATTGCCCACATGGTGTAGAAAAAGTTTAAAATCTCTATAGGTCATAACTCCACCACAATTTACCAACTTACCACGACCACTTTTACACAGCTTTGTATTTAATGTTCGGTCCCACCCGAACATAGACTTTCTTACTTGTTATTTATAAGATTGCCCACATGATAGTAGCAAAAGTTTAAAGCCTCCATAGGTCATAACTCCACAACAATTTACCTATTTACCACGACCTCTTTTACATAGCTGGGTATTTAATGTTCGGTTCCACCCGAACTTAGAATTTCTTACTTGTTATTTATAAGATTGCCCACATGGTGTAGAAAAAGTTTAAAACCTCTATAGGTCATAACTCCACCACAATTTACAAACTTACCACGACCACTGTTACACAGCTTTGTATTTAATGTTCGGTCCCACCCGAACATAGACTTTCTTACTTGTTATTTATAAGATTGCCCACATGGTGTAGAAAAAGTTTAAAGCCTCCATAGGTCATAACTCCACAACAATTTAGCAATTTAATACGACCACTTTTACACAGCTGGGTATTTAATGTTCGGTTCCACCCGAACTTAGAATTTCTTACTTGTTATTTATAAGATTGCCCACATGGTGTAGAAAAAGTTTAAAGCCTCCATAGGTCATAACTCCACAACAATTTAGCAATTTACTACGACCACTTTTACACAGCTGGGTATTTAATGTTCGGTTCCACCCGAACTTAGAATTTCTTACTTGTTATTTATAAGATTGCCCACATGGTGTAGAAAAAGTTTAAAGCCTCCATAGGTCATAACTCCACCACAATTTACCAACTTACCACGACCACTTTTACACAGTTTTGTATTTAATATTCGGTCCCACCCGAACATAGACTTTCTTACTTGTTATTTATAAGATTGCCCACATGGTAGTAGAAAAAGTTGAAAGCCTCCATAGGTCATAATTCCACAACAATTTACCTATTTACCACGACCACCTTTACACAGCTGGGTATTTAATGTTCGGTTCCACCCGAAATTAGAATTTCTTACTTGTTATTTATAAGATTGCCCACATGGTGTAGAAAAAGTTTAAAACCTCTATAGGTCATAACTCCACAACAATTTACCTATTTACCACGACCTCTTTTACATAGCTGGGTATTTAATGTTCGGTTCCACCCGAACATAGACTTTCTTACTTGTTATTTATAAGATTGCCCACATGGTAGTAGAAAAAGTTGAAAGCCTCCATAGGTCATAATTCCACAACAATTTACCTATTTACCACGACCACCTTTACACAGCTGGGTATTTAATGTTCGGTTCCACCCGAACTTAGAATTTCTTACTTGTTATTTATAAGATTGCCCACATGGTGTAGAAAAAGTTTAAAACCTCTATAGGTCATAACTCCACAACAATTTACCTATTTACCACGACCTCTTTTACATAGCTGGGTATTTAATGTTCGGTTCCACCCGAACATAGACTTTCTTACTTGTTATTTATAAGATTGCCCACATGGTAGTAGAAAAAGTTTAAAGCCTCCATACGTCATAACTCCACAACAATTTACCTATTTACCATGACCACTTTTACACAGCTGGGTATTTAATGTTCGGTTCCACCCGAACTTAGACTTCCTTACTTATTATTTATAAGATTGCCCACATGGTGTAGAAAAAGTTTAAAACCTCTATAGGTCATAACTCCACAACAATTTACCTATTTACCACGACCTCTTTTACATAGCTGGGTATTTAATGTTCGGTTCCACCCGAAGTTAGAATTTCTTACTTGTTATTTATAAGATTGCCCACATGGTGTAGAAAAAGTTTAAAACCTCTATAGGTCATAACTCCACAACAATTTACGAACTTACCACGACCACTTTTACACAGCTTTGTATTTAATGTTCGGTCCCACCCGAACATAGACTTTCTTACTTGTTATTTATAAGATTGCCCACATGGTAGTAGAAAAAGTTGAAAGCCTCCATAGGTCATAATTCCACAACAATTTACCTATTTACCACGACCACCTTTACACAGCTGGGTATTTAATGTTCGGTTCCACCCGAACTTAGAATTTCTTACTTGTTATTTATAAGATTGCCCACATGGTGTAGAAAAAGTTTAAAACCTCTATAGGTCATAACTCCACAACAATTTACCTATTTACCACGACCTCTTTTACATAGCTGGGTATTTAATGTTCGGTTCCACCCGAAGTTAGACTTTCTTACTTGTTATTTATAAGATTGCCCACATGGTGTAGAAAAAGTTTAAAACCTCTATAGGTCATAACTCCACAACAATTTACCTATTTACCACGACCTCTTTTACATAGCTGGGTATTTAATGTTCGGTTCCACCCGAAGTTAGACTTTCTTACTTGTTATTTATAAGATTGCCCACATGGTGTAGAAAAAGTTTAAAACCTCTATAGGTCATAACTCCACCACAATTTACAAACTTACCACTACCACTGTTACACAGCTTTGTATTTAATGTTCGGTCCCACCCGAACATAGACTTTCTTACTTGTTATTTATAAGATTGCCCACATGGTAGTAGAAAAAGTTTAAAGCCTCCATAGGTCATAACTCCACAACAATTTACCTATTTACCACGACCACTTTTACACAGCTGGGTATTTAATGTTCGGTTCCACCCAAACTTAGAATTTCTTACTTGTTATTTATAAGATTGCCCACGTGGTTTAGAAAAAGTTTAAAACCTCTATAGGTCATAACTCCACAACAATTTACCTATTTACCACGACCTCTTTTACATAGCTGGGTATTTAATGTTCGGCTCCACCCGAAGTTAGAATTTCTTACTTGTTATTTATAAGATTGCCCACGTGGTTTAGAAAAAGTTTAAAACCTCTATAGGTCATAACTCCACCACAATTTACCAACTTACCACGACCACTTTTACACAGCTTTGTATTTAATGTTCGGTCCCACCCGAACATAGACTTTCTTACTTGTTATTTATAAGATTGCCCACATGGTAGTAGAAAAAGTTTAAAGCCTCCATAGGTCATAACTCCACAACAATTTACCTATTTACCATGACCACTTTTACACAGCTGGGTATTTAATGTTCGGTTCCACCCGAACTTAGACTTCCTTACTTATTATTTATAAGATTGCCCACATGGTGTAGAAAAAGTTTAAAACCTCTATAGGTCATAACTCCACAACAATTTACCTATTTACCACGACCTCTTTTACATAGCTGGGTATTTAATGTTCGGTTCCACCCGAAGTTAGAATTTCTTACTTGTTATTTATAAGATTGCCCACATGGTGTAGAAAAAGTTTAAAACCTCTATAGGTCATAACTCCACAACAATTTACGAACTTACCACGACCACTTTTACACAGCTTTGTATTTAATGTTCGGTCCCACCCGAACATAGACTTTCTTACTTGTTATTTATAAGATTGCCCACATGGTAGTAGAAAAAGTTGAAAGCCTCCATAGGTCATAATTCCACAACAATTTACCTATTTACCACGACCACCTTTACACAGCTGGGTATTTAATGTTCGGTTCCACCCGAACTTAGAATTTCTTACTTGTTATTTATAAGATTGCCCACATGGTGTAGAAAAAGTTTAAAACCTCTATAGGTCATAACTCCACAACAATTTACCTATTTACCACGACCTCTTTTACATAGCTGGGTATTTAATGTTCGGTTCCACCCGAAGTTAGAATTTCTTACTTGTTATTTATAAGATTGCCCACATGGTGTAGAAAAAGTTTAAAACCTCTATAGGTCATAACTCCACAACAATTTACCTATTTACCGCGACCACTTTTACACAGCTGGGTATTTAATGTTCGGTTCCACCCGAACTTAGACTTCCTTACTTATTATTTATAAGATTGCCCACATGGTGTAGAAAAAGTTTAAAACCTCTATAGGTCATAACTCCACAACAATTTACCTATTTACCACGACCTCTTTTACATACAGGGTGGCTGATGAATTTTGCTACATTAAGAAGCTCAAGTAATTTTTTTTTCAGTGTATGGAATTCATTTTTCTTTTATTCATGTTAAAGCTCATTAAATTTTATCAAATATAGCTTAATTGGTTTTAAAAATAATGGAATTTAAATGCCCCCCTGCTCGTCGATGCATGTGCGGCATCTTACCAAAAAGTTGTTCATTACTGCTTGGAGAGTTGAGACAGGAACAGCCCCAATTGTTTCTCGAATGGATTGCCTTAGTTCATTCAAATTTGTTGGTTTTGCTTTGAAGACTTCCTGTTTGCAATAACCCCACAAGAAAAAGTCAGGTGCAGTAAGGTAAGGCGACCTGGGTGGCCAACGGAATGTGGAGTTTCTAGATATCAGCTTATTGGGAAATTTTCGTCGCAATTCTGTCATAACACGTTGGGCTATATGAGGAGCTGCACCATCTTGCTGAAACCACACAGAGTTGAAAGAAATTCTCGATTGTTTCCTCCGTTCGAACTGAAGGGTTTCGATGGTAAGGTCTTCTGTTGACTGTCCCATGCTCGGCAAAATTGTTTACAAGTCTTATTATGGTCCATCAGCTCGGAGGATTGCCGCCAAACGTGCGCCTATACTCTCTTTGAACCGAAACTATGGACTCCAGTGCGTGATAGCGGCGGACAATCCAAATTCTTGTTTCAGTGTCCCAGTTATCCATTTTTGTTAAATGTAAAAGTCAATCTGCAAAATAAAAAAAAAATTTACCAGATTCATTAAATAGAAAAAAAGTTATTTAATTTTTTTTTGGTAGCGGCTTTCATTAGCCAACCTGTAGCTGGGTATTTAATGTTCGGTTCCACCCGAACTTAAAATTTCTTACTTGTTATTTATAAGATTGCCCACATGGTGTAGGAAAAGTTTAAAACCTCTATAGGTCATAACTCCACCACAATTTACCAACTTACCACGACCACTTTTACACAGCTTTGTATTTAATGTTCGGTCCTACCCGAACATAGACTTTCTTACTTGTTATTTATAAGATTGCCCACATGGTAGTAGAAAAAGTTTAAAGCCTCCATAGGTCATAACTCCACAACAATTTACCTATTTACCACGACCACTTTTACACAGCTGGGTATTTAATGTTCGGTTCCACCCGAACTAAGAATTTCTTACTTGTTATTTATAAGATTGCCCACATGGTGTAGAAAAAGTTTAAAACCTCTATAGGTCATAACTCCACCACAATTTACAAACTTACCACGACCACTGTTACACAGCTTTGTATTTAATGTTCGGTCCCACCCGAACATAGACTTTCTTACTTGTTATTTATAAGATTGCCTACATGGTGTAGAAAAAGTTTAAAGCCTCCATAGGTCATAACTCCACAACAATTTAGCAATTTACTACGACCACTTTTACACAGCTGGGTATTTAATGTTCGGTTCCACCCGAACTTAGAATTTCTTACTTGTTATTTATAAGATTGCCCACATGGTGTAGAAAAAGTTTAAAGCCTCCATAGGTCATAACTCCACAACAATTTAGCAATTTACTACGACCACTTTTACATAGCTGGGTATTTAATGTTCGGTTCCACCCGAACTTAGAATTTCTTACTTGTTATTTATAAGATTGCCCACATGGTGTAGAAAAAGTTTCAAACCTCTATAGGTCATAACTCCACAACAATTTACCTATTTACCACGACCTCTTTACATAGCTGGGTATTTCATGTACGGTTCCACCTGAAGTTAGACTTTCTTACTTGTTATTTATAAGATTGTCCACATGGTGTAGAAAAAGTTTAAACCCTCTATAGGTCATAACTCCACCACAATTTACCAACTTACCACGACCACTTTTACACAGCTTTGTATTTAATGTTCGGTCCCACCCGATCATAGACTTTCTTACTTGTTATTTATAAGATTGCCCACATGGTAGTAGAAAAAGTTTAAAGCCACCATAGGTCATAACTCCACAACAATTTACCTATTTACCACGACCACTTTTACACAGCTGGGTATTTAATGTTCGGTTCCACCCGAACTTAAAATTTCTTACTTGTTATTTATAAGATTGCCCACATGGTGTAGGAAAAGTTTAAAACCTCTATAGGTCATAACTCCACCACAATTTACAAACTTACCACGACCACTGTTACACAGCTTTGTATTTAATGTTCGGTCCCACCCGAACATAGACTTTCTTACTTGTTATTTATAAGATTGCCCACATGGTGTAGAAAAAGTTTAAAGCCTCCATAGGTCATAACTCCACAACAATTTAGCAATTTACTACGACCACTTTTACACAGCTGGGTATTTAATGGTCGGTTCCACCCGAACTTAGACTTTCTTACTTGTTATTTATAAGATTGCCCACATGGTGTAGAAAAAGTTTAAAACCTCTATAGGGCATAACTCCACAACAATTTACCTATTTACCACGACCTCTTTTACGTAGCTGGGTATTTCATGTTCGGTTAAAGCCGAAGTTAGACTTTCTTACTTGTTATTTATAAGATTGCCCACATGGTGTAGAAAAAGTTTAAAACCTCTAAAGGTCATAACTCCACCACAATTTACCAACTTACCACGACCACTTTTACACAGCTTTGTATTTAATGTTCGGTTCCACCCGAACTTAGACTTCCTTACTTATTATTTATAAGATTGCCCACATGGTGTAGAAAAGGTTTAAAACCTCTATAGGTCATAACTCCACAACAATTTACCTATTTACCATGACCACTTTTACACAGCTAGGTATTTAATGTTCGGTTCCACCCGAACTTAGACTTCCTTACTTATTATTTATAAGATTGCCCGCATGGTGTAGAAAAAGTTTAAAACCTCTATAGGTCATAACTCCACCACAATTTACCAACTTACCACGACCACTTTTACACAGCTGGGTATTTAATGTTCGGTCCCATCATAACATAGACTTTCTTACTTGTTATTTATAAGATTGCCCACATGGTAGTAGAAAAAGTTTAAAGCCTCCATAGGTCATAACTCCACAACAATTTACCTATTTACCACGACCTCTTTTACATAGGTGGGTATTTAATGTTCGGTTCCACCCGAAGTTAGACTTTCTTACTTGTTATTTATAAGATTGTCCACATGGTGTAGAAAAAGTTTAAACCCTCTATAGATCATAACTCCACCACAATTTACCAACTTACCACGACCACTTTTACACAGCTTTGTATTTAATGTTCGGTCCCACCCGAACATAGACTTTCTTACTTGTTATTTATAAGATTGCCCACATGGTAGTAGAAAAAGTTTAAAGCCTCCATAGGTCATAACTCCACAACAAATTACCTATTTACCTCGACCACTTTTACACAGCTGGGTATTTAATGTTCGGTTCCACCCGAACTTAGAATTTCTTACTTGTTATTTATAAGATTGCCCACATGGTGTAGAAAAAGTTTAAAACCTCTATAGGTCATAACTCCACCACAATTTACAAACTTACCACGACCACTGTTACACAGCTTTGTATTTAATGTTCGGTCCCACCCGAACATAGACTTTCTTACTTGTTATTTATAAGATTGCCCACATGGTGTAGAAAAAGTTTAAAGCCTCCATAGGTCATAACTCCACAACAATTTAGCAATTTACTACGACCACTTTTACACAGCTGGGTATTTAATGTTCGGTTCCACCCGAACTTAGAATTTCTTACTTGTTATTTATAAGATTGCCCACATGGTGTAGAAAAAGTTTAAAGCCTCCATAGGTCATAACTCCACAACAATTTAGCAATTTACTACGACCACTTTTACACAGCTGGGTATTTAATGTTCCACCCGAACTTAGAATTTCTTACTTGTTATTTATAAGATTGCCCACATGGTGTAGCAAAAGTTTAAAGCCTCCATAGGTCATAACTCCACAACAATTTACCTATTTACCACGACCACTTTTACACAGCTGGGTATTTAATGTTCGGTTCCACCCGAACTTAGAATTTCTTACTTGTTATTTATAAGATTGCCCACATGGTGTAGAAAAAGTTTAAAACCTCTATAGGTCATAACTCCACCACAATTTACCAACTTACCACGACCACTTTTACACAGCTTTGTATTTAATGTTCGGTTCCACCCGAACTTAGAATTTCTTACTTGTTATTTATAAGATTGCCCACATGGTGTAGAAAAAGTTTAAAACCTCTATAGGTCATAACTCCACAACAATTTACCTATTTATCACGACCTCTTTTACATAGCTGGGTATTTAATGTTCGGTTCCACCCGAAGTTAGAATTTCTTACTTGTTATTTATAAGATTGCCCACATGGTGTAGAAAAAGTTTAAAACCTCTATAGGTCATAACTCCACCACGATTTACCAACTTACCACGACCACTTTTACACAGCTTTGTATTTAATGTTCGGTCCCACCCGAACATAGACTTTCTTACTTGTTATTTATAAGATTGCCCACATGGTAGTACAAAAAGTTTAAAGCCTCCATAGGTCATAACTCCACAACAATTTACCTATTTACCACGACCACTTTTACACAGCTGGGTATTTAATGTTCGGTTCCACCCGAACTTAGAATTTCTTACTTGTTATTTATAAGATTGGCCACATGGTAGTAGAAAAAGTTTAAAGCCTCCATAGGTCATAACTCCACAACAATTTACCTATTTACCATGACCACTTTTACACAGCTGGGTATTTAATGTTCGGTTCCACCCGAACTTAGACTTCCTTACTTATTATTTATAAGATTGCCCGCATGGTGTAGAAAAAGTTTAAAACCTCTATAGGTCATAACTCCACCACAATTTACCAACTTACCACGACCACTTTTACACAGCTTTGTATTTAATATTCGGTCCCACCCGAACATAGACTTTCTTACTTGTTATTTATAAGATTGCCCACATGGTAGTAGAAAAAGTTTAAAGCCTCCATAGGTCCTAACTCCACAACAATTTACCTATTTACCACGACCACTTTTACACAGCTGGGTATTTAATGTTCGGTTCCACCCGAACTTAGAATTTCTTACTTGTTATTTATAAGATTGCCCACATGGTAGTAGAAAAAGTTTAAAGCCTCCATAGGTCATAACTCCACAACAATTTACCTATTTACCATGACCACTTTTACACAGCTGGGTATTTAATGTTCGGTTCCACCCGAACTTAGACTTCCTTACTTATTATTTATAAGATTGCCCGCATGGTGTAGAAAAAGTTTAAAACCTCTATAGGTCATAACTCCACCACAATTTACCAACTTACCACGACCACTTTTACACAGTTTTGTATTTAATATTCGGTCCCACCCGAACATAGACTTTCTTACTTGTTATTTATAAGATTGCCCACATGGTAGTAGAAAAAGTTTAAAGCCTCCATAGGTCATAACTCCACAACAATTTACCTATTTACCACGACCACTTTTACACAGCTGGGTATTTAATGTTCGGTTCCACCCGAACTTAGAATTTCTTACTTGTTATTTATAAGATTGCCCACATGGTAGTAGAAAAAGTTTAAAGCCTCCATAGGTCATAACTCCACAACAATTTACCTATTTACCATGACCACTTTTACACAGCTGGGTATTTAATGTTCGGTTCCACCCGAACTTAGACTTCCTTACTTATTATTTATAAGATTGCCCGCATGGTGTAGAAAAAGTTTAAAACCTCTATAGGTCATAACTCCACCACAATTTACCAACTTACCACGACCACTTTTACACAGCTTCGTATTTAATATTAAGTCCCACCCGAACATAGACTTTCTTACTTGTTATTTATAAGATTGCCCACATGGTAGTAGAAAAAGTTTAAAGCCTCCATAGGTCATAACTCCACAACAATTTACCTATTTACCACGACCACTTTTACACAGCTGGGTATTTAATGTTCGGTTCCACCCGAACTTAGAATTTCTTACTTGTTATTTATAAGATTGCCCACATGGTGTAGAAAAAGTTTAAAACCTCTATAGGTCATAACTCCACCACAATTCACCAACTTACCACGACCACTTTTACACAGCTTTGTATTTAATATTCGGTCCCATCCGAACATAGACTTTCTTACTTGTTATTTATAAGATTGCCCACATGGTAGTAGAAAAAGTTTAAAGCCTCCATAGGTCATAACTCCACCACAATTTACCAACTTACCACGACCACTTTTACACAGTTTTGTATTTAATATTCGGTCCCACCCGAACATAGACTTTCTTACTTGTTATTTATAAGATTGCCCACATGGTAGTAGAAAAAGTTTAAAGCCTCCATAGGTCATAACTCCACAACAATTTACCTATTTACCACGACCACTTTTACACAGCTGGGTATTTAATGTTCGGTTCCACCCGAACTTAGAATTTCTTACTTGTTATTTATAAGATTGCCCACATGGTAGTAGAAAAAGTTTAAAGCCTCCATAGGTCATAACTCCACAACAATTTACCTATTTACCATGACCACTTTTACACAGCTGGGTATTTAATGTTCGGTTCCACCCGAACTTAGACTTCCTTACTTATTATTTATAAGATTGCCCGCATGGTGTAGAAAAAGTTTAAAACCTCTATAGGTCATAACTCCACCACAATTTACCAACTTACCACGATCACTTTTACACAGCTTTGTATTTAATATTAAGTCCCACCCGAACATAGACTTTCTTACTTGTTATTTATAAGATTGCCCACATGGTAGTAGAAAAAGTTTAAAGCCTCCATAGGTCATAACTCCACAACAATTTACCTATTTACCACGACCACTTTTACACAGCTGGGTATTTAATGTTCGGTTCCACCCGAACTTAGAATTTCTTACTTGTTATTTATAAGATTGCCCACATGGTGTAGAAAAAGTTTAAAACCTCTATAGGTCATAACTCCACCACAATTCACCAACTTACCACGATCACTTTTACACAGCTTTGTATTTAATATTCGGTCCCATCCGAACATAGACTTTCTTACTTGTTATTTATAAGATTGCCCACATGGTAGTAGAAAAAGTTTAAAGCCTCCATAGGTCATAACTCCACAACAATTTACCTATTTACCACGACCACTTTTACACAGCTGGGTATTTAATGTTCGGTTCCACCCGAACTTAGAATTTCTTACTTGTTATTTATAAGATTGCCCACATGGTAGTAGAAAAAGTTTAAAGCCTCCATAGGTCATAACTCCACAACAATTTACCTATTTACCATGACCACTTTTACACAGCTGGGTATTTAATGTTCGGTTCCACCCGAACTTAGACTTCCTTACTTATTATTTATAAGATTGCCCGCATGGTGTAGAAAAAGTTTAAAACCTCTATAGGTCATAACTCCACCACAATTTACCAACTTACCACGACCACTTTTACACAGTTTTGTATTTAATATTCGGTCCCACCCGAACATAGACTTTCTTACTTGTTATTTATAAGATTGCCCACATGGTAGTAGAAAAAGTTTAAAGCCTCCATAGGTCATAACTCCACAACAATTTACCTATTTACCACGACCACTTTTACACAGCTGGGTATTTAATGTTCGGTTCCACCCGAACTTAGAATTTCTTACTTGTTATTTATAAGATTGCCCACATGGTAGTAGAAAAAGTTTAAAGCCTCCATAGGTCATAACTCCACAACAATTTACCTATTTACCATGACCACTTTTACACAGCTGGGTATTTAATGTTCGGTTCCACCCGAACTTAGACTTCCTTACTTATTATTTATAAGATTGCCCGCATGGTGTAGAAAAAGTTTAAAACCTCTATAGGTCATAACTCCACCACAATTTACCAACTTACCACGACCACTTTTACACAGCTTTGTATTTAATATTAAGTCCCACCCGAACATAGACTTTCTTACTTGTTATTTATAAGATTGCCCGCATGGTGTAGAAAAAGTTTAAAACCTCTATAGGTCATAACTCCACCACAATTTACCAACTTACCACGACCACTTTTACACAGTTTTGTATTTAATATTCGGTCCCACCCGAACATAGACTTTCTTACTTGTTATTTATAAGATTGCCCACATGGTAGTAGAAAAAGTTTAAAGCCTCCATAGGTCATAACTCCACAACAATTTACCTATTTACCACGACCACTTTTACACAGCTGGGTATTTAATGTTCGGTTCCACCCGAACTTAGAATTTCTTACTTGTTATTTATAAGATTGCCCACATGGTAGTAGAAAAAGTTTAAAGCCTCCATAGGTCATAACTCCACAACAATTTACCTATTTACCACGACCACTTTTACACAGCTGGGTATTTAATGTTCGGTTCCACCCGAACTTAGAATTTCTTACTTGTTATTTATAAGATTGCCCACATGGTAGTAGAAAAAGTTTAAAGCCTCCATAGGTCATAACTCCACCACAATTTACCAACTTACCACGATCACTTTTACACAGCTTTGTATTTAATATTAAGTCCCACCCGAACATAGACTTTCTTACTTGTTATTTATAAGATTGCCCACATGGTAGTAGAAAAAGTTTAAAGCCTCCATAGGTCATAACTCCACAACAATTTACCTATTTACCATGACCACTTTTACACAGCTGGGTATTTAATGTTCGGTTCCACCCGAACTTAGACTTCCTTACTTATTATTTATAAGATTGCCCGCATGGTGTAGAAAAAGTTTAAAACCTCTATAGGTCATAACTCCACCACAATTTACCAACTTACCACGACCACTTTTACACAGCTTTGTATTTAATATTAAGTCCCACCCGAACATAGACTTTCTTACTTGTTATTTATAAGATTGCCCACATGGTAGTAGAAAAAGTTTAAAGCCTCCATAGGTCATAACTCCACCACAATTTACCAACTTACCACGATCACTTTTACACAGCTTTGTATTTAATATTAAGTCCCACCCGAACATAGACTTTCTTACTTGTTATTTATAAGATTGCCCACATGGTAGTAGAAAAAGTTTAAAGCCTCCATAGGTCATAACTCCACAACAATTTACCTATTTACCACGACCACTTTTACACAGCTGGGTATTTAATGTTCGGTTCCACCCGAACTTAGAATTTCTTACTTGTTATTTATAAGATTGCCCACATGGTGTAGAAAAAGTTTAAAACCTCTATAGGTCATAACTCCACCACAATTTACCAACTTACCACGACCACTTTTACACAGTTTTGTATTTAATATTCGGTCCCACCCGAACATAGACTTTCTTACTTGTTATTTATAAGATTGCCCACATGGTAGTAGAAAAAGTTTAAAGCCTCCATAGGTCATAACTCCACCACAATTTACCAACTTACCACGATCACTTTTACACAGCTTTGTATTTAATATTAAGTCCCACCCGAACATAGACTTTCTTACTTGTTATTTATAAGATAGCCCACATGGTAGTAGAAAAAGTTTAAAGCCTCCATAGGTCATAACTCCACAACAATTTACCTATTTACCACGACCACTTTTACACAGCTGGGTATTTAATGTTCGGTTCCACCCGAACTTAGAATTTCTTACTTGTTATTTATAAGATTGCCCACATGGTGTAGAAAAAGTTTAAAACCTCTATAGGTCATAACTCCACCACAATTCACCAACTTACCACGATCACTTTTACACAGCTGGGTATTTAATGTTCGGTTCCACCCGAACTTAGACTTCCTTACTTATTATTTATAAGATTGCCCGCATGGTGTAGAAAAAGTTTAAAACCTCTATAGGTCATAACTCCACCACAATTTACCAACTTACCACGATCACTTTTACACAGCTTTGTATTTAATATTCGGTCCCATCCGAACATAGACTTTCTTACTTGTTATTTATAAGATTGCCCACATGGTAGTAGAAAAAGTTTAAAGCCTCCATAGGTCATAACTCCACAACAATTTACCTATTTACCACGACCACTTTTACACAGCTGGGTATTTAATGTTCGGTTCCACCCGAACTTAGAATTTCTTACTTGTTATTTATAAGATTGCCCACATGGTAGTAGAAAAAGTTTAAAGCCTCCATAGGTCATAACTCCACAACAATTTACCTATTTACCACGACCACTTTTACACAGCTGGGTATTTAATGTTCGGTTCCACCCGAACTTAGAATTTCTTACTTGTTATTTATAAGATTGCCCACATGGTAGTAGAAAAAGTTTAAAGCCTCCATAGGTCATAACTCCACAACAATTTACCTATTTACCACGACCACTTTTACACAGCTGGGTATTTAATGTTCGGTTCCACCCGAACTTAGAATTTCTTACTTGTTATTTATAAGATTGCCCACATGGTAGTAGAAAAAGTTTAAAGCCTCCATAGGTCATAACTCCACAACAATTTACCTATTTACCATGACCACTTTTACACAGCTGGGTATTTAATGTTCGGTTCCACCCGAACTTAGACTTCCTTACTTATTATTTATAAGATTGCCCGCATGGTGTAGAAAAAGTTTAAAACCTCTATAGGTCATAACTCCACCACAATTTACCAACTTACCACGACCACTTTTACACAGTTTTGTATTTAATATTCGGTCCCACCCGAACATAGACTTTCTTACTTGTTATTTATAAGATTGCCCACATGGTAGTAGAAAAAGTTTAAAGCCTCCATAGGTCATAACTCCACAACAATTTACCTATTTACCACGACCACTTTTACACAGCTGGGTATTTAATGTTCGGTTCCACCCGAACTTAGAATTTCTTACTTGTTATTTATAAGATTGCCCACATGGTAGTAGAAAAAGTTTAAAGCCTCCATAGGTCATAACTCCACAACAATTTACCTATTTACCACGACCACTTTTACACAGCTGGGTATTTAATGTTCGGTTCCACCCGAACTTAGACTTCCTTACTTATTATTTATAAGATTGCCCGCATGGTGTAGAAAAAGTTTAAAACCTCTATAGGTCATAACTCCACCACAATTTACCAACTTACCACGACCACTTTTACACAGCTTTGTATTTAATATTAAGTCCCACCCGAACATAGACTTTCTTACTTGTTATTTATAAGATTGCCCACATGGTAGTAGAAAAAGTTTAAAGCCTCCATAGGTCATAACTCCACAACAATTTACCTATTTACCACGACCACTTTTACACAGCTGGGTATTTAATGTTCGGTTCCACCCGAACTTAGAATTTCTTACTTGTTATTTATAAGATTGCCCACATGGTGTAGAAAAAGTTTAAAACCTCTATAGGTCATAACTCCACCACAATTTACCTATTTACCACGACCACTTTTACACAGCTGGGTATTTAATGTTCGGTTCCGCCCGAACTTAGACTTTCTTACTTGTTATTTTTAAGATTGCCCACATGGTGTAGAAAAAGTTTAAAGCCTCCATAGGTCATAACTCCACAACAATTTACCTATTTACCACGACCACTTTTACACAGCTGGGTATTTAATGTTCGGTTCCACCCGAACTTAGAATTTCTTACTTGTTATTTATAAGATTGCCCACATGGTGTAGAAAAAGTTTAAAGCCTCCATAGGTCATAACTCCACAACAATTTACCTATTTACCACGACTACTTTTACACAGCTGGGTATTTAATGTTCGGTTCCACCCGAACTTAGAATTTCTTACTTGTTATTTATAAGATTGCCCACATGGTGTAGAAAAAGTTTAAAGCCTCCATACGTCATAACTCCACAACAATTTAGCAATTTACTACGACCACTTTTACACAGCTGGGTATTTAATGTTCGGTTCCACCCGAACTTAGAATTTCTTACTTGTTATTTATAAGATTGCCCACATGGTGTAGAAAAAGTTTAAAGCCTCCATAGGTCATAACTCCACAACAATTTACCTATTTACCACGACCACTTTTACACAGCTGGGTATTTAATGTTCGGTTCCACCCGAACTTAGAATTTCTTACTTGTTATTTATAAGATTGCCCACATGGTGTAGAAAAAGTTTAAAACCTCTATAGGTCATAACTCCACCACAATTTACCAACTTACCACGACCACTTTTACACAGCTGGGTATTTAATGTTCGGTTCCACCCGAACTTAGAATTTCTTACTTGTTATTTATAAGATTGCCCACATGGTGTAGAAAAAGTTTAAAGCCTCTATAGGTCATAGCTCCACAACAATTTAGCAATTTACTACGACCACTTTTACACAGCTGGGTATTTAATGTTCGGTTCCACCCGAACTTAGAATTTCTTACTTGTTATTTATAAGATTGCCCACATGGTGTAGAAAAAGTTTAAAGCCTCCATAGGTCATAACTCCACAACAATTTAGCAATTTACTACGACCACTTTTACACAGCTGGGTATTTAATGTTCGGTTCCACCCGAACTTAGAATTTCTTACTTGTTATTTATAAGATTGCCCACATGGTGTAGAAAAAGTTTAAAGCCTCCATAGGTCATAACTCCACAACAATTTAGCAATTTACTACGACCACTTTTACACAGCTGGGTATTTAATGTTCGGTTCCACCCGAACTTAGAATTTCTTACTTGTTATTTATAAGATTGCCCACATGGTGTAGAAAAAGGTTAAAGCCTCCATAGGTCAAAACTCCACAACAATTTACCTATTTACCACGACCACTTTTACACAGCTGGGTATTTAATGTTCGGTTCCACCCGAACTTAGAATTTCTTACTTGTTATTTATAAGATTGCCCACATGGTGTAGAAAAAGTTTAAAGCCTCCATAGGTCATAACTCCACAACAATTTAGCAATTTACTACGACCACTTTTACACAGCTGGGTATTTAATGTTCGGTTCCACCCGAACTTAGAATTTCTTACTTGTTATTTATAAGATTGCCCACATGGTGTAGAAAAAGTTTAAAGCCTCCATAGGTCATAACTCCACAACAATTTACCTATTTACCACGACCACTTTTACACAGCTGGGTATTTAATGTTCGGTTCCACCCGAACTTAGAATTTCTTACTTGTTATTTATAAGATTGCCCACATGGGGTAGAAAAAGTTTAAAACCTCTATAGGTCATAACTCCACCACAATTTACCAACTTACCACGGCCACTTTTACACAGCTTTGTATTTAATGTTCGGTCCCACCCGAACATAGACTTTCTTACTTGCTATTTATAAGATTGCCCACATGGTAGTAGAAAAAGTTTAAAGCCTCCATAGGTCATAACTCCACAACAATTTACCTATTTACCACGACCACTTTTACACAGCTGGGTATTTAATGTTCGGTTCCACCCGAACTTAGAATTTCTTACTTGTTATTTATAAGATTGCCCACATGGTGTAGAAAAAGTTTAAAACCTCTATAGGTCATAACTCCACCACAATTTACAAACTTACCACGACCACTGTTACACAGCTTTGTATTTAATGTTCGGTCCCACCCGAACATAGACTTTCTTACTTGCTATTTATAAGATTGCCCACATGGTAGTAGAAAAAGTTTAAAGCCTCCATAGGTCATAACTCCACAACAATTTACCTATTTACCACGACCACTTTTACACAGCTGGGTATTTAATGTTCGGTTCCACCCGAACTAAGAATTTCTTACTTGTTATTTATAAGATTTCCCGCATGGTAGTAGAAAAAGTTTAAAGCCTTCATAGGTCATAACTCCACAACAATTTACCTATTTACCACGACCACTTTTACACAGCTGGGTATTTAATGTTCGGTTCCACCCGAACTTAGAATTTCTTACTTGTTATTTATAAGATTGCCCACATGGTGTAGAAAAAGTTTAAAACCTCTATAGGTCATAACTCCACCACAATTTACAAACTTACCACGACCACTGTTACACAGCTTTGTATTTAATGTTCGGTCCCACCCGAACATAGACTTTCTTACTTGCTATTTATAAGATTGCCCACATGGTAGTAGAAAAAGTTTAAAGCCTCCATAGGTCATAACTCCACAACAATTTACCTATTTCCCACGACCACTTTTACACAGCTGGGTATTTAATGTTCGGTTCCACCCGAGCTTAGAATTTCTTACTTGTTATTTATAAGATTGCCCACATGGTGTAGAAAAAGTTTAAAACCTCTATAGGTCATAACTCCACCACAATTTACAAACTTACCACGACCACTGTTACACAGCTTTGTATTTAATGTTCGGTCCCACCCGAACATAGACTTTCTTACTTGCTATTTATAAGATTGCCCACATGGTAGTAGAAAAAGTTTAAAGCCTCCATAGGTCATAACTCCACAACAATTTACCTATTTACCACGACCACTTTTACACAGCTGGGTATTTAATGTTCGGTCCCACCCGAACTTAGAATTTCTTACTTGTTATTTATAAGATTGCCCACATGGTGTAGAAAAAGTTTAAAGCCTCCATAGGTCATAACTCCACAACAATTTACCTATTTACCACGACCACTTTTACACAGCTGGGTATTTAATGTTCGGTTCCACCCGAACTTAGAATTTCTTACTTGTTATTTATAAGATTGCCCACATGGTGTAGAAAAAGTTTAAAACCTCTATAGGTCATAACTCCACCACAATTTACCAACTTACCACGGCCACTTTTACACAGCTTTGTATTTAATGTTCGGTCCCACCCGAACATAGACTTTCTTACTTGTTATTTATAAGATTTCCCGCATGGTAGTAGAAAAAGTTTAAAGCCTCCATAGGTCATAACTCCACAACAATTTACCTATTTACCACGACCACTTTTACACAGCTGGGTATTTAATGTTCGGTTCCACCCGAACTTAGAATTTCTTACTTGTTATTTATAAGATTGCCCACATGGTGTAGAAAAAGTTTAAAACCTCTATAGGTCATAACTCCACCACAATTTACAAACTTACCACGACCACTGTTACACAGCTTTGTATTTAATGTTCGGTCCCACCCGAACATAGACTTTCTTACTTGCTATTTATAAGATTGCCCACATGGTAGTAGAAAAAGTTTAAAGCCTCCATAGGTCATAACTCCACAACAATTTACCTATTTACCACGACCACTTTTACACAGCTGGGTATTTAATGTTAGGTTCCACCCAAACTTAGAATTTCTTACTTGTTATTTATAAGATTGCCCACATGGTGTAGAAAAAGTTTAAAACCTCTACAGGTCATAACTCCGCAACAATTTACCTATTTACCACGACCTCTTTTACACAGCTGGGTATTTAATGTTCGATTCCACCCGAACTTAGAATTTCTTACTTGTTATTTATAAGATTGCCCACATGGTGTAGAAAAAGTTTAAAGCCTCCATAGGTCATAACTCCACAACAATTTACCTATTTACCACGACCACTTTTACACAGCTGGGTATTTAATGTTCGGTTCCACCCGAACTTAGAATTTCTTACTTGTTATTTATAAGATTGCCCACATGGGGTAGAAAAAGTTTAAAGCCTCCATAGGTCATAACTCCACAACAATTTAGCAATTTACTACGACCACTTTTACAAAGCTGGGTATTTAATGTTCGGTTCCACCCGAACTTAGAATTTCTTACTTGTTATTTATAAGATTGCCCACATGGTGTAGAAAAAGTTTAAAGCCTCCATAGGTCATAACTCCACAACAATTTAGCAATTTACTACGACCACTTTTACACAGCTGGGTATTTAATGTTCGGTTCCACCCGATCTTAGAATTTCTTACTTGTTATTTATAAGATTGCCCACATGGTGTAGAAAAAGTTTAAAACCTCTATAGGTCATAACTCCACCACAATTTACCAACTTACCACGACCACTTTTACACAGCTGGGTATTTAATGTTCGGTTCCACCCGAACTTAGAATTTCTTACTTGTTATTTATAAGATTGCCCACATGGTGTAGAAAAAGTTTAAAGCCTCCATAGATCATAACTCCACAACAATTTAGCAATTTACTACGACCACTTTTACACAGCTGGGTATTTAATGTTCGGTTCCACCCGAACTTAGAATTTCTTACTTGTTATTTATAAGATTGCCCACATGGTGTAGAAAAAGTTTAAAGCCTCCATAGGTCATAACTCCACAACAATTTAGCAATTTACTACGACCACTTTTACACAGCTGGGTATTTAATGTTCGGTTCCACCCGAACTTAGAATTTCTTACTTGTTATTTATAAGATTGCCCACATGGTGTAGAAAAAGTTTAAAGCCTCCATAGGTCATAACTCCACAACAATTTACCTATTTACCACGACCACTTTTACACAGCTGGGTATTTAATGTTCGGTTCCACCCGAACTTAGAATTTCTTACTTGTTATTTATAAGATTGCCCACATGGGGTAGAAAAAGTTTAAAACCTCTATAGGTCATAACTCCACCACAATTTACCAACTTACCACGGCCACTTTTACACAGCTTTGTATTTAATGTTCGGTCCCACCCGAACATAGACTTTCTTACTTGCTATTTATAAGATTGCCCACATGGTAGTAGAAAAAGTTTAAAGCCTCCATAGGTCATAACTCCACAACAATTTACCTATTTACCACGACCACTTTTACACAGCTGGGTATTTAATGTTCGGTTCCACCCGAACTTAGAATTTCTTACTTGTTATTTATAAGATTGCCCACATGGTGTAGAAAAAGTTTAAAACCTCTATAGGTCATAACTCCACCACAATTTACAAACTTACCACGACCACTGTTACACAGCTTTGTATTTAATGTTCGGTCCCACCCGAACATAGACTTTCTTACTTGCTATTTATAAGATTGCCCACATGGTAGTAGAAAAAGTTTAAAGCCTCCATAGGTCATAACTCCACAACAATTTACCTATTTACCACGACCACTTTTACACAGCTGGGTATTTAATGTTCGGTTCCACCCGAACTAAGAATTTCTTACTTGTTATTTATAAGATTTCCCGCATGGTAGTAGAAAAAGTTTAAAGCCTTCATAGGTCATAACTCCACAACAATTTACCTATTTACCACGACCACTTTTACACAGCTGGGTATTTAATGTTCGGTTCCACCCGAACTTAGAATTTCTTACTTGTTATTTATAAGATTGCCCCCATGGTGTAGAAAAAGTTTAAAACCTCTATAGGTCATAACTCCACCACAATTTACAAACTTACCACGACCACTGTTACACAGCTTTGTATTTAATGTTCGGTCCCACCCGAACATAGACTTTCTTACTTGCTATTTATAAGATTGCCCACATGGTAGTAGAAAAAGTTTAAAGCCTCCATAGGTCATAACTCCACAACAATTTACCTATTTCCCACGACCACTTTTACACAGCTGGGTATTTAATGTTCGGTTCCACCCGAACTTAGAATTTCTTACTTGTTATTTATAAGATTGCCCACATGGTGTAGAAAAAGTTTAAAACCTCTATAGGTCATAACTCCACCACAATTTACAAACTTACCACGACCACTGTTACACAGCTTTGTATTTAATGTTCGGTCCCACCCGAACATAGACTTTCTTACTTGCTATTTATAAGATTGCCCACATGGTAGTAGAAAAAGTTTAAAGCCTCCATAGGTCATAACTCCACAACAATTTACCTATTTACCACGACCACTTTTACACAGCTGGGTATTTAATGTTCGGTCCCACCCGAACTTAGAATTTCTTACTTGTTATTTATAAGATTGCCCACATGGTGTAGAAAAAGTTTAAAGCCTCCATAGGTCATAACTCCACAACAATTTACCTATTTACCACGACCACTTTTTCACAGCTGGGTATTTAATGTTCGGTTCCACCCGAACTTAGAATTTCTTACTTGTTATTTATAAGATTGCCCACATGGTGTAGAAAAAGTTTAAAACCTCTATAGGTCATAACTCCACCACAATTTACCAACTTACCACGGCCACTTTTACACAGCTTTGTATTTAATGTTCGGTCCCACCCGAACATAGACTTTCTTACTTGTTATTTATAAGATTTCCCGCATGGTAGTAGAAAAAGTTTAAAGCCTCCATAGGTCATAACTCCACAACAATTTACCTATTTACCACGACCACTTTTACACAGCTGGGTATTTAATGTTCGGTTCCACCCGAACTTAGAATTTCTTACTTGTTATTTATAAGATTGCCCACATGGTGTAGAAAAAGTTTAAAACCTCTATAGGTCATAACTCCACCACAATTTACAAACTTACCACGACCACTGTTACACAGCTTTGTATTTAATGTTCGGTCCCACCCGAACATAGACTTTCTTACTTGCTATTTATAAGATTGCCCACATGGTAGTAGAAAAAGTTTAAAGCCTCCATAGGTCATAACTCCACAACAATTTACCTATTTCCCACGACCACTTTTACACAGCTGGGTATTTAATGTTCGGTTCCACCCGAACTTAGAATTTCTTACTTGTTATTTATAAGATTGCCCACATGGTGTAGAAAAAGTTTAAAACCTCTATAGGTCATAACTCCACCACAATTTACAAACTTACCACGACCACTGTTACACAGCTTTGTATTTAATGTTCGGTCCCACCCGAACATAGACTTTCTTACTTGCTATTTATAAGATTGCCCACATGGTAGTAGAAAAAGTTTAAAGCCTCCATAGGTCATAACTCCACAACAATTTACCTATTTACCACGACCACTTTTACACAGCTGGGTATTTAATGTTCGGTTCCACCCAAACTTAGAATTTCTTACTTGTTATTTATAAGATTGCCCACATGGTGTAGAAAAAGTTTAAAACCTCTACAGGTCATAACTCCGCAACAATTTACCTATTTACCACGACCTCTTTTACACAGCTGGGTATTTAATGTTCGATTCCACCCGAACTTAGAATTTCTTACTTGTTATTTATAAGATTGCCCACATGGTGTAGAAAAAGTTTAAAGCCTCCATAGGTCATAACTCCACAACAATTTACCTATTTACCACGACCACTTTTACACAGCTGGGTATTTAATGTTCGGTTCCACCCGAACTTAGAATTTCTTACTTGTTATTTATAAGATTGCCCACATGGGGTAGAAAAAGTTTAAAGCCTCCATAGGTCATAACTCCACAACAATTTAGCAATTTACTACGACCACTTTTACAAAGCTGGGTATTTAATGTTCGGTTCCACCCGAACTTAGAACTTCTTACTTGTTATTTATAAGATTGCCCACATGGTGTAGAAAAAGTTTAAAGCCTCCATAGGTCATAACTCCACAACAATTTAGCAATTTACTACGACCACTTTTACACAGCTGGGTATTTAATGTTCGGTTCCACCCGAACTTAGAATTTCTTACTTGTTATTTATAAGATTGCCCACATGGTGTAGAAAAAGTTTAAAGCCTCCATAGGTCATAACTCCACAACAATTTACCTATTTACCACGACCACTTTTACACAGCTGGGTATTTAATGTTCGGTTCCACCCGAACTTAGAATTTCTTACTTGTTATTTATAAGATTGCCCACATGGTGTAGAAAAAGTTTAAAACCTCTATAGGTCATAACTCCACCACAATTTACCAACTTACCACGACCACTTTTACACAGCTGGGTATTTAATGTTCGGTTCCACCCGAACTTAGAATTTCTTACTTGTTATTTATAAGATTGCCCACATGGTGTAGAAAAAGTTTAAAGCCTCCATAGGTCATAACTCCACAACAATTTAGCAATTTACTACGACCACTTTTACACAGCTGGGTATTTAATGTTCGGTTCCACCCGAACTTAGAATTTCTTACTTGTTATTTATAAGATTGCCCACATGGTGTAGAAAAAGTTTAAAGCCTCCATAGGTCATAACTCCACAACAATTTAGCAATTTACTACGACCACTTTTACACAGCTGGGTATTTAATGTTCGGTTCCACCCGAACTTAGAATTTCTTACTTGTTATTTATAAGATTGCCCACATGGTGTAGAAAAAGTTTAAAGCCTCCATAGGTCATAACTCCACAACAATTTAGCAATTTACTACGACCACTTTTACACAGCTGGGTATTTAATGTTCGGTTCCACCCGAACTTAGAATTTCTTACTTGTTATTTATAAGATTGCCCACATGGTGTAGAAAAAGGTTAAAGCCTCCATAGGTCAAAACTCCACAACAATTTACCTATTTACCACGACCACTTTTACACAGCTGGGTATTTAATGTTCGGTTCCACCCGAACTTAGAATTTCTTACTTGTTATTTATAAGATTGCCCACATGGTGTAGAAAAAGTTTAAAGCCTCCATAGGTCATAACTCCACAACAATTTAGCAATTTACTACGACCACTTTTACACAGCTGGGTATTTAATGTTCGGTTCCACCCGAACTTAGAATTTCTTACTTGTTATTTATAAGATTGCCCACATGGGGTAGAAAAAGTTTAAAACCTCTATAGGTCATAACTCCACCACAATTTACAAACTTACCACGACCACTGTTACACAGCTTTGTATTTAATGTTCGGTCCCACCCGAACGTAGACTTTCTTACTTGCTATTTATAAGATTGCCCACATGGTAGTAGAAAAAGTTTAAAGCCTCCATAGGTCATAACTCCACAACAATTTACCTATTTACCACGACCACTTTTACACAGCTGGGTATTTAATGTTCGGTTCCACCCGAACTTAGAATTTCTTACTTGTTATTTATAAGATTGCCCACATGGTGTAGAAAAAGTTTAAAACCTCTATAGGTCATAACTCCACCACAATTTACAAACTTACCACGACCACTGTTACACAGCTTTGTATTTAATGTTCGGTCCCACCCGAACATAGACTTTCTTACTTGTTATTTATAAGATTTCCCACATGGTAGTAGAAAAAGTTTAAAGCCTCCATAGGTCATAACTCCACAACAATTTACCTATTTACCACGACCACTTTTACACAGCTGGGTATTTAAGGTTCGGTTCCACCCGAACTTAGAATTTCTTACTTGTTATTTATAAGATTGCCCACATGGTGTAGAAAAAGTTTAAAGCCTCCATAGGTCATAACTCCACAACAATTTACCTATTTACCACGACCACTTTTACACAGTTGGGTATTTAATGTTCGGTTCCACCCGAACTTAGCCTTCCTTACTTGTTATTTATAAGATTGCCGCATGGTAGTAGAAAAAGTTTAGGTCATAACTCCACAACAATTTACCAACTTACCACGACCACTTTTACACAGCTTTGTATTTAATGTTCAGTCCCACCCGAACAGAGACTTTCTTACTTGTTATTTATAAGATTGCCCACATGGTAGTGGAAAAAGTTTAAAGCCTCCATAGGTCATAACTCCACAACAATTTACCTATTTACCACGACCACTTTTACACAGCTGGGTATTTAATGTTCGGTTCCACCCGAACTTAGAATTTCTTACTTGTTATTTATAAGATTGCCCACATGGTGTAGAAAAAGTTTAAAACCTCTATAGGTCATAACTCCACCACAATTTACCAACTTACCACGACCACTTTTACACAGCTTTGTATTTAATGTTCGGTCCCACCCGAACATAGACTTTCTTACTTGTTATTTATAAGATTGCCCACATGGTAGTAGAAAAAGTTTAAAGCCTCCATAGGTCATAACTCCACAACAATTTACCTATTTACCACGACCACTTTTACACAGCTGGGTATTTAATGTTCGGTTCCACCCGAACTTAGAATTTCTTACTTGTTATTTATAAGATTGCCCACATGGTGTAGAAAAAGTTTAAAACCTCTATAGGTCATAACTCCACCACAATTTACAAACTTACCACGACCACTGTTACACAGCTTTGTATTTAATGTTCGGTCCCACCCGAACATAGACTTTCTTACTTGTTATTTATAAGATTTCCCACATGGTAGTAGAAAAAGTTTAAAGCCTCCATAGGTCATAACTCCACAACAATTTACCTATTTACCACGACCACTTTTACACAGCTGGGTATTTAAGGTTCGGTTCCACCCGAACTTAGAATTTCTTACTTGTTATTTATAAGATTGCCCACATGGTGTAGAAAAAGTTTAAAACCTCTATAAGTCATAACTCCACAACAATTTGCCTATTTACCACGACCTCTTTTACATAGCTGGGTATTTCATGTTCGGTTAAACCCGAAGTTAGACTTTCTTACTTGTTATTTATAAGATTGCCCACATGGTGTAGAAAAGTTTAAAACCTCTATAGGTCATAACTCCACCACAATTTACCTATTTACCACGACCACTTTTACACAGCTGGGTATTTAAGGTTCGGTTCCACCCGAACTTAGAATTTCTTACTTGTTATTTATAAGATTGCCCACATGGTGTAGAAAAAGTTTAAAACCTCTATAAGTCATAACTCCACAACAATTTGCCTATTTACCACGACCTCTTTTACATAGCTGGGTATTTCATGTTCGGTTAAACCCGAAGTTAGACTTTCTTACTTGTTATTTATAAGATTGCCCACATGGTGTAGAAAAGTTTAAAACCTCTATAGGTCATAACTCCACCACAATTTACCAACTTACCACGACCACTTTTACACAGCTTTGTATTTAATGTTCGGTCCCACCCGAACATAGACTTTCTTACTTGTTATTTATAAGATTGCCCACATGGTAGTAGAAAAAGTTTAAAGCCTCCATAGGTCATAACTCCACAACAATTTACCTATTTACCACGACCACTTTTACACAGCTGGGTATTTAATGTTCGGTTCCACCCGAACTTAGAATTTCTTACTTGTTATTTATAAGATTGCCCACATGGTGTAGAAAAAGTTTAAAACCTCTATAGGTCATAACTCCACCACAATTTACAAACTTACCACGACCACTGTTACACAGCTTTGTATTTAATGTTCGGTCCCACCCGAACATAGACTTTCTTACTTGTTATTTATAAGATTTCCCACATGGTAGTAGAAAAAGTTTAAAGCCTCCATAGGTCATAACTCCACAACAATTTACCTATTTACCACGACCACTTTTACACAGCTGGGTATTTAAGGTTCGGTTCCACCCGAACTTAGAATTTCTTACTTGTTATTTATAAGATTGCCCACATGGTGTAGAAAAAGTTTAAAACCTCTATAAGTCATAACTCCACAACAATTTGCCTATTTACCACGACCTCTTTTACATAGCTGGGTATTTCATGTTCGGTTAAACCCGAAGTTAGACTTTCTTACTTGTTATTTATAAGATTGCCCACATGGTGTAGAAAAGTTTAAAACCTCTATAGGTCATAACTCCACCACAATTTACCAACTTACCACGACCACTTTTACACAGCTTTGTATTTAATGTTCAGTCCCACCCGAACAGAGACTTTCTTACTTGTTATTTATAAGATTGCCCACATGGTAGTAGAAAAAGTTTAAAGCCTCCATAGGTCATAACTCCACAACAATTTACCTATTTACCATGACCAATTTTACACAGCTGGGTATTTAATGTTCGGTTCCACCCGAACTTAGACTTCCTTACTTATTATTTATAAGATTGCCCACATGGTGTAGAAAAAGTTTAAAACCTCTATAGGTCATAACTCCACCACAATTTACCAACTTACCACGACCACTTTTACACAGCTGGGTATTTAATGTTCGGTCCCATCCGAACATGGACTTTCTTACTTGTTATTTATAAGATTGGCCACATGGTAGTAGAAAAAGTTTAAAGCCTCCATAGGTCATAACTCCACAACAATTTACCTATTTACCACGACCTCTTTTACATAGCTGGGTATTTAATGTTCGGTTCCACCCGAACTTAGAATTTCTTACTTGCTATTTATAAGATTGCCCACATGGTGTAGAAAAAGTTTAAAACCTCTATAGGTCATAACTCCACAACAATTTACCTATTTATCACGACCTCTTTTACATAGCTGGGTATTTAATGTTCGGTTCCACCCGAAGTTAGAATTTCTTACTTGTTATTTATAAGATTGCCCACATGGTGTAGAAAAAGTTTAAAACCTCTATAGGTCATAACTCCACCACAATTTACCAACTTACCACGACCACTTTTACACAGCTTTGTATTTAATGTTCGGTCCCACCCGAACATAGACTTTCTTACTTGTTATTTATAAGATTGCCCACATGGTAGTAGAAAAAGTTTAAAGCCTCCATAGGTCATAACTCCACAACAATTTACCTATTTACCACGACCACTTTTACACAGCTGGGTATTTAATGTTCGGTTCCACCCGAACTTAGAATTTCTTACTTGTTATTTATAAGATTGCCCACATATTGTAGAAAAAGTTTAAAACCTCTATAGGTCATAACTCCACCACAATTTACAAACTTACCACGACCACTGTTACACAGCTTTGTATTTAATGTTCGGTCCCACCCGAACATAGACTTTCTTACTTGTTATTTATAAGATTGCCCACATGGTAGTAGAAAAAGTTTAAAGCCTCCATAGGTCATAACTCCACAACAATTTACCTATTTACCACGACCACTTTTACATAGCTGGGTATTTAATGTTCGGTTCCACCCGAACTTAGCCTTCCTTACTTGTTATTTATAAGATTGCCGCATGGTAGTAGAAAAAGTTTAGGTCATAACTCCACAACAATTTACCAACTTACCACGACCACTGTTACACAGCTTTGTATTTAAGGTTCGGTTCCACCCGAACTTAGACTTTCTTACTTGTTATTTATAAGATTGCCCACATGGTAGTAGAAAAAGTTTAAACCCTCTATAGGTCATAACTCCACCACAATTTACCAACTTACCACGACCACTTTTACACAGCTGGGTATTTAATGTTCGGTCCCATCCGAACATGGACTTTCTTACTTGTTATTTATAAGATTGGCCACATGGTAGTAGAAAAAGTTTAAAGCCTCCATAGGTCATAACTCCACAACAATTTACCTATTTACCACGACTTCTTTTACATAGCTGGGTATTTAATGTTCGGTTCCACCCGAACTTAGAATTTCTTACTTGTTATTTATAAGATTGCCCACATGGTGTAGAAAAAGTTTCAAACCTCTTTAGGTCATAACTCCACAACAATTTACCTATTTACCACGACCTCTTTTACATAGCTGGGTATTTAATGTTCGGTTCCACCTGAAGTTAGACTTTCTTACTTGTTATTTATAAGATTGTCCACATGGTGTAGAAAAAGTTTAAACCCTCTATAGGTCATAACTCCACCACAATTTACCAACTTACCACGACCACTTTTACACAGCTGGGTATTTAATGTTCGGTCCCATCCGAACATGGACTTTCTTACTTGTTATTTATAAGATTGGCCACATGGTAGTAGAAAAAGTTTAAAGCCTCCATAGGTCATAACTCCACAACAATTTACCTATTTACCACGAGCTCTTTTACATAGCTGGGTATTTAATGTTCGGTTCCACCCGAACTTAGAATTTCTTACTTGTTATTTATAAGATTGCCCACATGGTGTAGAAAAAGTTTCAAACCTCTATAGGTCATAACTCCACAACAATTTACCTATTTACCACGACCTCTTTTACATAGCTGGGTATTTAATGTTCGGTTCCACCTGAAGTTAGACTTTCTTACTTGTTATTTATAAGATTGTCCACATGGTGTAGAAAAAGTTTAAACCCTCTATAGGTCATAACTCCACCACAATTTACCAACTTACCACGACCACTTTTACACAGCTTTGTATTTAATGTTCAGTCCCACCCGAACAGAGACTTTCTTACTTGTTATTTATAAGATTGCCCACATGGTAGTAGAAAAAGTTTAAAGCCTCCATAGGTCATAACTCCACAACAATTTACCTATTTACCATGACCACTTTTACACAGCTGGGTATTTAATGTTCGGTTCCACCCGAACTTAGACTTCCTTACTTATTATTTATAAGATTGCCCACATGGTGTAGAAAAAGTTTAAAACCTCTATAGGTCATAACTCCACCACAATTTACCAACTTACCACGACCACTTTTACACAGCTGGGTATTTAATGTTCGGTCCCATCCGAACATGGACTTTCTTACTTGTTATTTATAAGATTGGCCACATGGTAGTAGAAAAAGTTTAAAGCCTCCATAGGTCATAACTCCACAACAATTTACCTATTTACCACGACCTCTTTTACATAGCTGGGTATTTAATGTTCGGTTCCACCCGAACTTAGAATTTCTTACTTGTTATTTATAAGATTGCCCACATGGTGTAGAAAAAGTTTCAAACCTCTATAGGTCATAACTCCACAACAATTTACCTATTTACCACGACCTCCTTTACATAGCTGGGTATTTAATGTTCGGTTCCACCTGAAGTTAGACTTTCTTACTTTTTATTTATAAGATTGTCCACATGGTGTAGAAAAAGTTTAAACCCTCTATAGGTCATAACTCCACCACAATTTACCAACTTACCACGACCACTTTTACACAGCTTTGTATTTAATGTTCGGTCCCACCCGAACATAGACTTTCTTACTTGTTATTTATAAGATTGCCCACATGGTAGTAGAAAAAGTTTAAAGCCTCCATAGGTCATAACTTCACAACAATTTACCTATTTACCACGACCACTTTTACACAGCTGGGTATTTAATGTTCGGTTCCACCCGAACTTAGAATTTCTTACTTGTTATTTATAAGATTGCCCACATGGTGTAGAAAAAGTGTAAAACCTCTATAAGTCATAACTCCACCACAATTTACAAACTTACCACGACCACTGTTACACAGCTTTGTATTTAATGTTCGGTCCCACCCGAACATAGACTTTCTTACTTGTTATTTATAAGATTGCCCACATGGTAGTAGAAAAAGTTTAAAGCCTCCATAGGTCATAACTCCACAACAATTTACCTATTTACCACGACCACTTTTACACAGCTGGGTATTTAATGTTCGGTTCCACCCGAACTTAGAATTTCTTACTTGTTATTTATAAGATTGCCCACATGGTGTAGAAAAAGTTTAAAACCTCTATAGGTCATAACTCCACCACAATTTACAAACTTACCACGACCACTTTTACACAGCTTTGTATTTAATGTTCGGTCCCACCCGAACATAGACTTTCTTACTTGTTATTTATAAGATTGCCCACATGGTAGTAGAAAAAGTTTAAAGCCTCCATAGGTCATAACTCCACAACAATTTACCTATTTACCACGACCACTTTTACATAGCTGGGTATTTAATGTTCGGTTCCACCCGAACTTAGCCTTCCTTACTTGTTATTTATAAGATTGCCGCATGGTAGTAGAAAAAGTTTAGGTCATAACTCCACAACAATTTACCAACTTACCACAACCACTTTTACACAGCTGGGTATTTAAGGTTCGGTTCCACCCGAACTTAGAATTTCTTACTTATTATTTATAAGATTGCCCACATGGTGTAGAAAAAGTTTAAAACCTCTATAGGTCATAACTCCACAACAATTTACCTATTTACCACGACCTCTTTTACATAGCTGGGTATTTCATGTTCGGTTAAACCCGAAGTTGGACTTTCTTACTTGTTATTTATAAGATTGCCCACATGATGTAGAAAAAGTTTAAAACCTCTATAGGTCATAACTCCACCACAATTTACCAACTTACCACGACCACTTTTACACAGCTTTGTATTTAATGTTCGGTCCCACCCGAACAGAGACTTTCTTACTTGTTATTTATAAGATTGCCCACATGGTAGTAGAAAAAGTTTAAAGCCTCCATAGGTCATAACTCCACAACAATTTACCTATTTATAATGACCACTTTTACACAGCTGGGTATTTAATGTTCGGTTCCACCCGAACTTAGACTTCCTTACTTATTATTTATAAGATTGCCCACATGGTGTAGAAAAAGTTTAAAGCCTCTATAGGTCATAGCTCCACCACAATTTACCAACTTACCACGACCACTTTTACACAGCTGGGTATTTAATGTTCGGTCCCATCCGAACATGGACTTTCTTACTTGTTATTTATAAGATTGGCCACATGGTAGTAGAAAAAGTTTAAAGCCTCCATAGGTCATAACTCCACAACAATTTACCTATTTACCACGACCTCTTTTACATAGCTGGGTATTTAATGTTCGGTTCCACCCGAACTTAGAATTTCTTACTTGTTATTTATAAGATTGCCCACATGGTGTAGAAAAAGTTTAAAACCTCTATAGGTCAAAACTCCACAACAATTTACCTATTTATCACGACCTCTTTTACATAGCTGGGTATTTAATGTTCGGTTCCACCCGAAGTTAGAATTTCTTACTTGTTATTTATAAGATTGCCCACATGGTGTAGAAAAAGTTTAAAACCTCTATAGGTCATAACTCCACCACAATTTACCAACTTACCACGACCACTTTTACACAGCTTTGTATTTAATGTTCGGTCCCACCCGAACATAGACTTTCTTACTTGTTATTTATAAGATTGCCCACATGGTAGTAGAAAAAGTTTAAAGCCTCCATAGGTCATAACTCCACAACAATTTACCTATTTACCACGACCACTTTTACATAGCTGGGTATTTAATGTTCGGTTCCACCCGAACTTAGCCTTCCTTACTTGTTATTTATAAGATTGCCGCATGGTAGTAGAAAAAGTTTAGGTCATAACTCCACAACAATTTACCAACTTACCACGACCACTTTTACACAGCTGGGTATTTAAGGTTCGGTTCCACCCGAACTTAGAATTTCTTACTTATTATTTATAAGATTGCCCACATGGTGTAGAAAAAGTTTAAAACCTCTATAGGTCATAACTCCACAACAATTTACCTATTTACCACGACCTCTTTTACATAGCTGGGTATTTCATGTTCGGTTAAACCCGAAGTTAGACTTTCTTACTTGTTATTTATAAGATTGCCCACATGATGTAGAAAAAGTTTAAAACCTCTATAGGTCATAACTCCACCACAATTTACCAACTTACCACGACCACTTTTACACAGCTTTGTATTTAATGTTCGGTCCCACCCGAACAGAGACTTTCTTACTTGTTATTTATAAGATTGCCCACATGGTAGTAGAAAAAGTTTAAAGCCTCCATAGGTCATAACTCCACAACAATTTACCTATTTACCATGACCACTTTTACACAGCTGGGTATTTAATGTTCGGTTCCACCCGAACTTAGACTTCCTTACTTATTATTTATAAGATTGCCCACATGGTGTAGAAAAAGTTTAAAGCCTCTATAGGTCATAGCTCCACCACAATTTACCAACTTACCACGACCACTTTTACACAGCTGGGTATTTAATGTTCGGTCCCATCCGAACATGGACTTTCTTACTTGTTATTTATAAGATTGGCCACATGGTAGTAGAAAAAGTTTAAAGCCCCCATAGGTCATAACTCCACAACAATTTACCTATTTACCACGACCTCTTTTACATAGCTGGGTATTTAATGTTCGGTCCCACCCGAACATAGACTTTCTTACTTGTTATTTATAAGATTGCCCACATGGTAGTAGAAAAAGTTTAAAGCCTCCATAGGTCATAACTCCACAACAATTTACCTATTTACCACGACCACTTTTACATAGCTGGGTATTTAATGTTCGGTTCCACCCGAACTTAGCCTTCCTTACTTGTTATTTATAAGATTGCCGCATGGTAGTAGAAAAAGTTTAGGTCATAATTCCACAACAATTTACCAACTTACCACGACCACTTTTACACAGCTGGGTATTTAAGGTTCGGTTCCACCCGAACTTAGAATTTCTTACTTATTATTTATAAGATTGCCCACATGGTGTAGAAAAAGTTTAAAACCTCTATAGGTCATAACTCCACAACAATTTACCTATTTACCACGACCTCTTTTACATAGCTGGGTATTTCATGTTCGGTTAAACCCGAAGTTAGACTTTCTTACTTGTTATTTATAAGATTGCCCACATGATGTAGAAAAAGTTTAAAACCTCTATAGGTCATAACTCCACCACAATTTACCAACTTACCACGACCACTTTTACACAGCTTTGTATTTAATGTTCGGTCCCACCCGAACAGAGACTTTCTTACTTGTTATTTATAAGATTGCCCACATGGTAGTAGAAAAAGTTTAAAGCCTCCATAGGTCATAACTCCACAACAATTTACCTATTTACCATGACCACTTTTACACAGCTGGGTATTTAATGTTCGGTTCCACCCGAACTTAGACTTCCTTACTTATTACTTATAAGATTGCCCACATGGTGTAGAAAAAGTTTAAAGCCTCTATAGGTCATAGCTCCACCACAATTTACCAACTTACCACGACCACTTTTACACAGCTGGGTATTTAATGTTCGGTCCCATCCGAACATGGACTTTCTTACTTGTTATTTATAAGATTGGCCACATGGTAGTAGAAAAAGTTTAAAGCCTCCATAGGTCATAACTCCACAACAATTTACCTATTTACCACGACCTCTTTTACATAGCTGGGTATTTAATGTTCGGTTCCACCCGAACTTAGAATTTCTTACTTGTTATTTATAAGATTGCCCACATGGTGTAGAAAAAGTTTAAAACCTCTATAGGTCATAACTCCACAACAATTTACCTATTTATCACGACCTCTTTTACATAGCTGGGTATTTAATGTTCGGTTCCACCCGAAGTTAGAATTTCTTACTTGTTATTTATAAGATTGCCCACATGGTGTAAAAAAAGTTTAAAACCTCTATAGGTCATAACTCCACCACAATTTACCAACTTACCACGACCACTTTTACACAGCTTTGTATTTAATGTTCGGTCCCACCCGAACATAGACTTTCTTACTTGTTATTTATAAGATTGCCCACATGGTAGTAGAAAAAGTTTAAAGCCTCCATAGGTCATAACTCCACAACAATTTACCTATTTACCACGACCACTTTTACACAGCTGGGTATTTAATGTTCGGTTCCACCCGAACTTAGAATTTCTTACTTGTTATTTATAAGATTGCCCACATATTGTAGAAAAAGTTTAAAACCTCTATAGGTCATAACTCCACCACAATTTACAAACTTACCACGACCACTGTTACACAGCTTTGTATTTAATGTTCGGTCCCACCCGAACATAGACTTTCTTACTTGTTATTTATAAGATTGCCCACATGGTAGTAGAAAAAGTTTAAAGCCTCCATAGGTCATAACTCTACAACAATTTACCTATTTACCACGACCACTTTTACATAGCTGGGTATTTAATGTTCGGTTCCACCCGAACTTAGCCTTCCTTACTTGTTATTTATAAGATTGCCGCATGGTAGTAGAAAAAGTTTAGGTCATAACTCCACAACAATTTACCAACTTACCACGACCACTTTTACACAGCTGGGTATTTAAGGTTCGGTTCCACCCGAACTTAGAATTTCTTACTTGTTATTTATAAGATTGCCCACATGGTGTAGAAAAAGTTTAAAACCTCTATAGGTCATAACTCCACAACAATTTACCTATTTACCACGACCTCTTTTACATAGCTGGGTATTTCATGTTCGGTTAAACCCGAAGTTAGACTTTCTTACTTGTTATTTATAAGATTGCCCACATGGTGTAGAAAAAGTTTAAAACCTCTATAGGTCATAACTCCACCACAATTTACCAACTTACCACGACCACTTTTACACAGCTGGGTATTTAATGTTCGGTCCCATCCGAACATGGACTTTCTTACTTGTTATTTATAAGATTGGCCACATGGTAGTAGAAAAAGTTTAAAGCCTCCATAGGTCATAACTCCACAACAATTTACCTATTTACCACGACCTCTTTTACATAGCTGGGTATTTAATGTTCGGTTCCACCCGAACTTAGAATTTCTTACTTGTTATTTATAAGATTGCCCACATGGTGTAGAAAAAGTTTCAAACCTCTATAGGTCATAACTCCACAACAATTTACCTATTTACCACGACCTCTTTTACATAGCTGGGTATTTAATGTTCGGTTCCACCTGAAGTTAGACTTTCTTACTTGTTATTTATAAGATTGCCCACATGGTAGTAGAAAAAGTTTAAAGCCTCCATAGGTCATAACTCCACAACAATTTACCTATTTACCACGACCACTTTTACAGAGCTGGGTATTTAATGTTCGCTTCCACCCGAACTTAGAATTTCTTACTTGTTATTTATAAGATTGCCCACATGGTGTAGAAAAAGTTAAAAACCTTTATAGGTCATAACTCCACCACAATTTACAAACTTACCACGACCACTGTTACACAGCTTTGTATTTAATGTTCGGTCCCACCCGAACATAGACTTTCTTACTTGTTATTTATAAGATTGCCCACATGGTGTAGAAAAAGTTTAAAGCCTCCATAGGTCATAACTCCACAACAATTTAGCAATTTACTACGACCACTTTTACACAGCTGGGTATTTAATGTTCGGTTCCACCCGAACTTAGAATTTCTTACTTGTTATTTATAAGATTGCCCACATGGTGTAGAAAAAGTTTAAAGCCTCCATAGGTCATAACTCCACAACAATTTAGCAATTTACTACGACCACTTTTACACAGCTGGGTATTTAATGTTCGGTTCCACCCGAACTTAGAATTTCTTACTTGTTATTTATAAGATTGCCCACATGGTGTAGAAAAAGTTTAAAGCCTCCATAGGTCATAACTCCACAACAATTTACCTATTTACCACGACCACTTTTACAGAGCTGGGTATTTAATGTTCGCTTCCACCCGAACTTAGAATTTCTTACTTGTTATTTATAAGATTGCCCACATGGTGTAGAAAAAGTTAAAAACCTTTATAGGTCATAACTCCACCACAATTTACAAACTTACCACGACCACTGTTACACAGCTTTGTATTTAATGTTCGGTCCCACCCGAACATAGACTTTCTTACTTGTTATTTATAAGATTGCCCACATGGTAGTAGAAAAAGTTTAAAGCCTCCATAGGTCATAACTCCACAACAATTTACCTATTTACCACGACCACTTTTACAGAGCTGGGTATTTAATGTTCGCTTCCACCCGAACTTAGAATTTCTTACTTGTTATTTATAAGATTGCCCACATGGTGTAGAAAAAGTTAAAAACCTTTATAGGTCATAACTCCACCACAATTTACAAACTTACCACGACCACTGTTACACAGCTTTGTATTTAATGTTCGGTCCCACCCGCACATAGACTTTCTTACTTGTTATTTATAAGATTGCCCACATGGTGTAGAAAAAGTTTAAAGCCTCCATAGGTCATAACTCCACAACAATTTAGCAATTTACTACGACCACTTTTACACAGCTGGGTATTTAATGTTCGGTTCCACCCGAACTTAGAATTTCTTACTTGTTATTTATAAGATTGCCCACATGGTGTAGAAAAAGTTTAAAGCCTCCATAGGTCATAACTCCACAACAATTTAGCAATTTACTACGACCACTTTTACACAGCTGGGTATTTAATGTTCGGTTCCACCCGAACTTAGAATTTCTTACTTGTTATTTATAAGATTGCCCACATGGTGTAGAAAAAGTTTAAAGCCTCCATAGGTCATAACTCCACAACAATTTAGCAATTTACTACGACCACTTTTACACAGCTGGGTATTTAATGTTCGGTTCCACCCGAACTTAGAATTTCTTACTTGTTATTTATAAGATTGCCCACATGGTGTAGAAAAAGTGTAAAACCTCTATAAGTCATAACTCCACCACAATTTACAAACTTACCACGACCACTGTTACACAGCTTTGTATTTAATGTTCGGTCCCACCCGAACATAGACTTTCTTACTTGTTATTTATAAGATTGCCCACATGGTAGTAGAAAAAGTTTAAAGCCTCCATAGGTCATAACTCCACAACAATTTACCTATTTACCACGACCACTTTTACACAGCTGGGTATTTAATGTTCGGTTCCACCCGAACTTAGACTTTCTTACTTGTTATTTATAAGATTGCCCACATGGTGTAGAAAAAGTTTAAAACCTCTATAGGTCATAACTCCACCACAATTTACAAACTTACCACGACCACTTTTACACAGCTTTGTATTTAATGTTCGGTCCCACCCGAACATAGACTTTCTTACTTGTTATTTATAAGATTGCCCACATGGTAGTAGAAAAAGTTTAAAGCCTCCATAGGTCATAACTCCACAACAATTTACCTATTTACCACGACCACTTTTACATAGCTGGGTATTTAATGTTCGGTTCCACCCGAACTTAGCCTTCCTTACTTGTTATTTATAAGATTGCCGCATGGTAGTAGAAAAAGTTTAGGTCATAACTCCACAACAATTTACCAACTTACCACAACCACTTTTACACAGCTGGGTATTTAAGGTTCGGTTCCACCCGAACTTAGAATTTCTTACTTATTATTTATAAGATTGCCCACATGGTGTAGAAAAAGTTTAAAACCTCTATAGGTCATAACTCCACAACAATTTACCTATTTACCACGACCTCTTTTACATAGCTGGGTATTTCATGTTCGGTTAAACCCGAAGTTGGACTTTCTTACTTGTTATTTATAAGATTGCCCACATGATGTAGAAAAAGTTTAAAACCTCTATAGGTCATAACTCCACCACAATTTACCAACTTACCACGACCACTTTTACACAGCTTTGTATTTAATGTTCGGTCCCACCCGAACAGAGACTTTCTTACTTGTTATTTATAAGATTGCCCACATGGTAGTAGAAAAAGTTTAAAGCCTCCATAGGTCATAACTCCACAACAATTTACCTATTTATAATGACCACTTTTACACAGCTGGGTATTTAATGTTCGGTTCCACCCGAACTTAGACTTCCTTACTTATTATTTATAAGATTGCCCACATGGTGTAGAAAAAGTTTAAAGCCTCTATAGGTCATAGCTCCACCACAATTTACCAACTTACCACGACCACTTTTACACAGCTGGGTATTTAATGTTCGGTCCCATCCGAACATGGACTTTCTTACTTGTTATTTATAAGATTGGCCACATGGTAGTAGAAAAAGTTTAAAGCCTCCATAGGTCATAACTCCACAACAATTTACCTATTTACCACGACCTCTTTTACATAGCTGGGTATTTAATGTTCGGTTCCACCCGAACTTAGAATTTCTTACTTGTTATTTATAAGATTGCCCACATGGTGTAGAAAAAGTTTAAAACCTCTATAGGTCAAAACTCCACAACAATTTACCTATTTATCACGACCTCTTTTACATAGCTGGGTATTTAATGTTCGGTTCCACCCGAAGTTAGAATTTCTTACTTGTTATTTATAAGATTGCCCACATGGTGTAGAAAAAGTTTAAAACCTCTATAGGTCATAACTCCACCACAATTTACCAACTTACCACGACCACTTTTACACAGCTTTGTATTTAATGTTCGGTCCCACCCGAACATAGACTTTCTTACTTGTTATTTATAAGATTGCCCACATGGTAGTAGAAAAAGTTTAAAGCCTCCATAGGTCATAACTCCACAACAATTTACCTATTTACCACGACCACTTTTACATAGCTGGGTATTTAATGTTCGGTTCCACCCGAACTTAGCCTTCCTTACTTGTTATTTATAAGATTGCCGCATGGTAGTAGAAAAAGTTTAGGTCATAACTCCACAACAATTTACCAACTTACCACGACCACTTTTACACAGCTGGGTATTTAAG
Organism: Merzomyia westermanni; assembly: GCA_949987695.1. Taxonomy (NCBI): domain Eukaryota; kingdom Metazoa; phylum Arthropoda; class Insecta; order Diptera; family Tephritidae; genus Merzomyia; species Merzomyia westermanni. The sequence goes on along the minus strand of OX465290.1, from coordinate 92,693,593 downwards.
GTTCGGTTCCACCCGAACTTAGAATTTCTTACTTATTATTTATAAGATTGCCCACATGGTGTAGAAAAAGTTTAAAACCTCTATAGGTCATAACTCCACAACAATTTACCTATTTACCACGACCTCTTTTACATAGCTGGGTATTTCATGTTCGGTTAAACCCGAAGTTAGACTTTCTTACTTGTTATTTATAAGATTGCCCACATGATGTAGAAAAAGTTTAAAACCTCTATAGGTCATAACTCCACCACAATTTACCAACTTACCACGACCACTTTTACACAGCTTTGTATTTAATGTTCGGTCCCACCCGAACAGAGACTTTCTTACTTGTTATTTATAAGATTGCCCACATGGTAGTAGAAAAAGTTTAAAGCCTCCATAGGTCATAACTCCACAACAATTTACCTATTTACCATGACCACTTTTACACAGCTGGGTATTTAATGTTCGGTTCCACCCGAACTTAGACTTCCTTACTTATTATTTATAAGATTGCCCACATGGTGTAGAAAAAGTTTAAAGCCTCTATAGGTCATAGCTCCACCACAATTTACCAACTTACCACGACCACTTTTACACAGCTGGGTATTTAATGTTCGGTCCCATCCGAACATGGACTTTCTTACTTGTTATTTATAAGATTGGCCACATGGTAGTAGAAAAAGTTTAAAGCCCCCATAGGTCATAACTCCACAACAATTTACCTATTTACCACGACCTCTTTTACATAGCTGGGTATTTAATGTTCGGTCCCACCCGAACATAGACTTTCTTACTTGTTATTTATAAGATTGCCCACATGGTAGTAGAAAAAGTTTAAAGCCTCCATAGGTCATAACTCCACAACAATTTACCTATTTACCACGACCACTTTTACATAGCTGGGTATTTAATGTTCGGTTCCACCCGAACTTAGCCTTCCTTACTTGTTATTTATAAGATTGCCGCATGGTAGTAGAAAAAGTTTAGGTCATAATTCCACAACAATTTACCAACTTACCACGACCACTTTTACACAGCTGGGTATTTAAGGTTCGGTTCCACCCGAACTTAGAATTTCTTACTTATTATTTATAAGATTGCCCACATGGTGTAGAAAAAGTTTAAAACCTCTATAGGTCATAACTCCACAACAATTTACCTATTTACCACGACCTCTTTTACATAGCTGGGTATTTCATGTTCGGTTAAACCCGAAGTTAGACTTTCTTACTTGTTATTTATAAGATTGCCCACATGATGTAGAAAAAGTTTAAAACCTCTATAGGTCATAACTCCACCACAATTTACCAACTTACCACGACCACTTTTACACAGCTTTGTATTTAATGTTCGGTCCCACCCGAACAGAGACTTTCTTACTTGTTATTTATAAGATTGCCCACATGGTAGTAGAAAAAGTTTAAAGCCTCCATAGGTCATAACTCCACAACAATTTACCTATTTACCATGACCACTTTTACACAGCTGGGTATTTAATGTTCGGTTCCACCCGAACTTAGACTTCCTTACTTATTACTTATAAGATTGCCCACATGGTGTAGAAAAAGTTTAAAGCCTCTATAGGTCATAGCTCCACCACAATTTACCAACTTACCACGACCACTTTTACACAGCTGGGTATTTAATGTTCGGTCCCATCCGAACATGGACTTTCTTACTTGTTATTTATAAGATTGGCCACATGGTAGTAGAAAAAGTTTAAAGCCTCCATAGGTCATAACTCCACAACAATTTACCTATTTACCACGACCTCTTTTACATAGCTGGGTATTTAATGTTCGGTTCCACCCGAACTTAGAATTTCTTACTTGTTATTTATAAGATTGCCCACATGGTGTAGAAAAAGTTTAAAACCTCTATAGGTCATAACTCCACAACAATTTACCTATTTATCACGACCTCTTTTACATAGCTGGGTATTTAATGTTCGGTTCCACCCGAAGTTAGAATTTCTTACTTGTTATTTATAAGATTGCCCACATGGTGTAAAAAAAGTTTAAAACCTCTATAGGTCATAACTCCACCACAATTTACCAACTTACCACGACCACTTTTACACAGCTTTGTATTTAATGTTCGGTCCCACCCGAACATAGACTTTCTTACTTGTTATTTATAAGATTGCCCACATGGTAGTAGAAAAAGTTTAAAGCCTCCATAGGTCATAACTCCACAACAATTTACCTATTTACCACGACCACTTTTACACAGCTGGGTATTTAATGTTCGGTTCCACCCGAACTTAGAATTTCTTACTTGTTATTTATAAGATTGCCCACATATTGTAGAAAAAGTTTAAAACCTCTATAGGTCATAACTCCACCACAATTTACAAACTTACCACGACCACTGTTACACAGCTTTGTATTTAATGTTCGGTCCCACCCGAACATAGACTTTCTTACTTGTTATTTATAAGATTGCCCACATGGTAGTAGAAAAAGTTTAAAGCCTCCATAGGTCATAACTCTACAACAATTTACCTATTTACCACGACCACTTTTACATAGCTGGGTATTTAATGTTCGGTTCCACCCGAACTTAGCCTTCCTTACTTGTTATTTATAAGATTGCCGCATGGTAGTAGAAAAAGTTTAGGTCATAACTCCACAACAATTTACCAACTTACCACGACCACTTTTACACAGCTGGGTATTTAAGGTTCGGTTCCACCCGAACTTAGAATTTCTTACTTGTTATTTATAAGATTGCCCACATGGTGTAGAAAAAGTTTAAAACCTCTATAGGTCATAACTCCACAACAATTTACCTATTTACCACGACCTCTTTTACATAGCTGGGTATTTCATGTTCGGTTAAACCCGAAGTTAGACTTTCTTACTTGTTATTTATAAGATTGCCCACATGGTGTAGAAAAAGTTTAAAACCTCTATAGGTCATAACTCCACCACAATTTACCAACTTACCACGACCACTTTTACACAGCTGGGTATTTAATGTTCGGTCCCATCCGAACATGGACTTTCTTACTTGTTATTTATAAGATTGGCCACATGGTAGTAGAAAAAGTTTAAAGCCTCCATAGGTCATAACTCCACAACAATTTACCTATTTACCACGACCTCTTTTACATAGCTGGGTATTTAATGTTCGGTTCCACCCGAACTTAGAATTTCTTACTTGTTATTTATAAGATTGCCCACATGGTGTAGAAAAAGTTTCAAACCTCTATAGGTCATAACTCCACAACAATTTACCTATTTACCACGACCTCTTTTACATAGCTGGGTATTTAATGTTCGGTTCCACCTGAAGTTAGACTTTCTTACTTGTTATTTATAAGATTGCCCACATGGTAGTAGAAAAAGTTTAAAGCCTCCATAGGTCATAACTCCACAACAATTTACCTATTTACCACGACCACTTTTACAGAGCTGGGTATTTAATGTTCGCTTCCACCCGAACTTAGAATTTCTTACTTGTTATTTATAAGATTGCCCACATGGTGTAGAAAAAGTTAAAAACCTTTATAGGTCATAACTCCACCACAATTTACAAACTTACCACGACCACTGTTACACAGCTTTGTATTTAATGTTCGGTCCCACCCGAACATAGACTTTCTTACTTGTTATTTATAAGATTGCCCACATGGTGTAGAAAAAGTTTAAAGCCTCCATAGGTCATAACTCCACAACAATTTAGCAATTTACTACGACCACTTTTACACAGCTGGGTATTTAATGTTCGGTTCCACCCGAACTTAGAATTTCTTACTTGTTATTTATAAGATTGCCCACATGGTGTAGAAAAAGTTTAAAGCCTCCATAGGTCATAACTCCACAACAATTTAGCAATTTACTACGACCACTTTTACACAGCTGGGTATTTAATGTTCGGTTCCACCCGAACTTAGAATTTCTTACTTGTTATTTATAAGATTGCCCACATGGTGTAGAAAAAGTTTAAAGCCTCCATAGGTCATAACTCCACAACAATTTACCTATTTACCACGACCACTTTTACAGAGCTGGGTATTTAATGTTCGCTTCCACCCGAACTTAGAATTTCTTACTTGTTATTTATAAGATTGCCCACATGGTGTAGAAAAAGTTAAAAACCTTTATAGGTCATAACTCCACCACAATTTACAAACTTACCACGACCACTGTTACACAGCTTTGTATTTAATGTTCGGTCCCACCCGAACATAGACTTTCTTACTTGTTATTTATAAGATTGCCCACATGGTAGTAGAAAAAGTTTAAAGCCTCCATAGGTCATAACTCCACAACAATTTACCTATTTACCACGACCACTTTTACAGAGCTGGGTATTTAATGTTCGCTTCCACCCGAACTTAGAATTTCTTACTTGTTATTTATAAGATTGCCCACATGGTGTAGAAAAAGTTAAAAACCTTTATAGGTCATAACTCCACCACAATTTACAAACTTACCACGACCACTGTTACACAGCTTTGTATTTAATGTTCGGTCCCACCCGCACATAGACTTTCTTACTTGTTATTTATAAGATTGCCCACATGGTGTAGAAAAAGTTTAAAGCCTCCATAGGTCATAACTCCACAACAATTTAGCAATTTACTACGACCACTTTTACACAGCTGGGTATTTAATGTTCGGTTCCACCCGAACTTAGAATTTCTTACTTGTTATTTATAAGATTGCCCACATGGTGTAGAAAAAGTTTAAAGCCTCCATAGGTCATAACTCCACAACAATTTAGCAATTTACTACGACCACTTTTACACAGCTGGGTATTTAATGTTCGGTTCCACCCGAACTTAGAATTTCTTACTTGTTATTTATAAGATTGCCCACATGGTGTAGAAAAAGTTTAAAGCCTCCATAGGTCATAACTCCACAACAATTTAGCAATTTACTACGACCACTTTTACACAGCTGGGTATTTAATGTTCGGTTCCACCCGAACTTAGAATTTCTTACTTGTTATTTATAAGATTGCCCACATGGTGTAGAAAAAGTTTAAAGCCTCCATAGGTCATAACTCCACAACAATTTACCTATTTACCACGACCACTTTTACACAGCTGGGTATTTAATGTTCGGTCCCACCCGAACACAGACTTTCTTACTTGTTATTTATAAGATTGCCCACATGGTAGTAGAAAAAGTTTAAAGCCTCCATAGGTCATAACTCCACAACAATTTACCTATTTACCACGACCACTTTTACACAGCTGGGTATTTAATGTTCGGTTCCACCCGAACTTAGAATTTCTTACTTGTTATTTATAAGATTGCCCACATGGTGTAGAAAAAGTTTAAAACCTCTATAGGTCATAACTCCACCACAATTTACAAACTTACCACGACCACTGTTGCACAGCTTTGTATTTAATGTTCGGTCCCACCCGAACATAGACTTTCTTACTTGTTATTTATAAGATTGCCCACATGGTGTAGAAAAAGTTTAAAGCCTCCATAGGTCATAACTCCACAACAATTTACCTATTTACCACGACCACTTTTACACAGCTGGGTATTTAATGTTCGGTTCCACCCGAACTTAGAATTTCTTACTTGTTATTTATAAGATTGCCCACATGGTGTAGAAAAAGTTTAAAACCTCTATAGGTCATAACTCCACAACAATTTACCTATTTACCACGACCTCTTTTACATAGCTGGGTATTTAATGTTCGGTTCCACCCGAAGTTAGAATTTCTTACTTGTTATTTATAAGATTGCCCACATGGTGTAGAAAAAGTTTAAAACCTCTATAGGTCATAACTCCACAACAATTTACAAACTTACCACGACCACTTTTACACAGCTTTGTATTTAATGTTCGGTCCCACCCGAACATAGACTTTCTTACTTGTTATTTATAAGATTTCCCACATGGTAGTAGAAAAAGTTTAAAGCCTCCATAGGTCATAACTCCACAACAGTTTACCTATTTACCACGACCACTTTTACACAGCTGGGTATTTAATGTTCGGTTCCACCCGAACTTAGAATTTCTTACTTGTTATTTATAAGATTGCCCACATGATGTAGAAAAAGTTTAAAACCTCTATAGGTCATAACTCCACCACAATTTACAAACTTACCACGACCACTGTTACACAGCTTTGTATTTAATGTTCGGTCCCACCCGAACATATACTTTCTTACTTGTTATTTATAAGATTGCCCACATGGTAGTAGAAAAAGTTTAAAGCCTCCATAGGTCATAACTCCACAACAATTTACCTATTTACCACGACCACTTTTACATAGCTGGGTATTTAATGTTCCGTTCCACCCGAACTTAGAATTTCTTACTTGTTATTTTTAAGATTGCCCACATGGTGTAGAAAAAGTTTAAAACCTCTATAGGTCATAACTCCACCACAATTTACAAACTTACCACGACCACTGTTACACAGCTTTGTATTTAATGTTCGGTCCCACCCGAACATATACTTTCTTACTTGTTATTTATAAGATTGCCCACATGGTAGTAGAAAAAGTTTAAAGCCTCCATAGGTCATAACTCCACCACAATTTACCTATTTACCACGACCACTTTTACACAGCTGGGTATTTAATGTTCGGTTCCACCCAAACTTAGAATTTCTTACTTGTTATTTATAAGATTGCCCACATGGTGTAGAAAAAGTTTAAAACCTCTATAGGTCATAACTCCACAACAATTTACCTATTTACCACGACCTCTTTTACATAGCTGGGTATTTAATGTTCGGTTCCACCCGAAGTTAGAATTTCTTACTTGTTATTTATAAGATTGCCCACATGGTGTAGAAAAAGTTTAAAACCTCTATAGGTCATAACTCCACCACAATTTACCAACTTACCACGACCACTTTTACACAGCTTTGTATTTAATGTTCGGTCCCACCCGAACATAGACTTTCTTACTTGTTATTTATAAGATTGCCCACATGGTAGTAGAAAAAGTTTAAAGCCTCCATAGGTCATAACTCCACAACAATTTACCTATTTACCACGACCACTTTTACACAGCTGGGTATTTAATGTTCGGTTCCACCCGAACTTAGAATTTCTTACTTGTTATTTATAAGATTGCCCACATGGTGTAGAAAAAGTTTAAAACCTCTATAGGTCATAACTCCACCACAATTTACAAACGTACCACGACCACTGTTACACAGCTTTGTATTTAATGTTCGGTCCCACCCGAACATAGACTTTCTTATTTGTTATTTATAAGATCGCCCACATGGTAGTAGAAAAAGTTTAAAGCCTCCATAGGTCATAACTCCACAACAATTTACCTATTTACCACGACCACTTTTACATAGCTGGGTATTTAATGTTCGGTTCCACCCGAACTTAGAATTTCTTACTTGTTATTTATAAGATTGCCCACATGGTGTAGAAAAAGTTTAAAACCTCTATAGGTCATAACTCCACCACAATTTACAAACTTACCACGACCACTGTTACACAGCTTTGTATTTAATGTTCGGTCCCACCCGAACATAGACTTTCTTACTTGTTATTTATAAGATTGCCCACATGGTGTAGAAAAAGTTTAAAGCCTAAATAGGTCATAACTCCACAACAATTTACCTATTTACCACGACCACTTTTACACAGCTGGGTATTTAATGTTCGGTTCCACCCGGACTTAGAATTTCTTACTTGTTATTTATAAGATTCCCCACATGGTGTAGAAAAAGTTTAAAGCCTCCATAGGTCATAACTCCACAACAATTTAGCAATTTACTACGACCACTTTTACACAGCTTTGTATTTAATGTTCGGTCCCACCCGAACATAGACTTTCTTACTTGTTATTTATAAGATTTCCCACATGGTAGTAGAAAAAGTTTAAAGCCTCCATAGGTCATAACTCCACAACAGTTTACCTATTTACCACGACCACTTTTACACAGCTGGGTATTTAATGTTCGGTTCCACCCGAACTTAGAATTTCTTACTTGTTATTTATAAGATTGCCCACATGGTGTAGAAAAAGTTTAAAACCTCTATAGGTCATAACTCCACCACAATTTACAAACTTACCACGACCACTGTTACACAGCTTTGTATTTAATGTTCGGCCCCACCCGAACATATACTTTCTTACTTGTTATTTATAAGATTTCCCACATGGTAGTAGAAGAAGTTTAAAGCCTCCATAGGTCATAACTCCACAACAATTTACCTATTTACCACGACCACTTTTACATAGCTGGGTATTTAATGTTCGGTTCCACCCGAACTTAGCCTTCCTTACTTGTTATTTATAAGATTGCCACATGGTAGTAGAAAAAGTTTAGGTCATAACTCCACAACAATTTAGCAATTTACTACGACCACTTTTACACAGCTGGGTATTTAATGTTCGGTCCCATCCGAACATAGACTTCCTTACTTATTATTTATAAGATTGCCCACATGGTGTAGAAAAAGTTTAAAACCTCTATAGGTCATAACTCCACCACAATTTACCAACTTACCACAACCACTTTTACACAGCTGGGTATTTAATGTTCGGTCCCATCCGCACATAGACTTTCTTACTTGTTATTTATAAGATTGCCCACATGGTAGTAGAAAAAGTTTAAAGCCTCCATGGGTCATAACTCCACAACAATTTACCTATTTACCACGACCACTTTTACACAGCTGGGTATTTAATGTTCGGTTCCACCCGAACTTAGAATTTCTTACTTGTTATTTATAAGATTTCCCACATGGTGTAGAAAAAGTTTAAAACCTCTATAGGTCATAACTCCACCACAATTTACCAACTTACCACGACCACTTTTACACAGCTGGGTATTTAATGTTCGGTCCCACCCGAACATAGACTTTCTTACTTGTTATTTATAAGATTGCCCACATGGTAGTAGCAAAGTTTAAAGCCTCCATAAGTCATAACTCCACAACAATTTACCTATTTACCACGACCACTTTTACACAGCTGGGTATTTAATGTTCGGTCCCACCCGAACACAGACTTTCTTACTTGTTATTTATAAGATTGCCCACATGGTAGTAGAAAAAGTTTAAAGCCTCCATAGGTCATAACTCCACAACAATTTACCTATTTACCACGACCACTTTTACACAGCTGGGTATTTAATGTTCGGTTCCACCCGAACTTAGAATTTCTTACTTGTTATTTATAAGATTGCCCACATGGTGTAGAAAAAGTTTAAAACCTCTATAGGTCATAACTCCACCACAATTTACAAACTTACCACGACCACTGTTGCACAGCTTTGTATTTAATGTTCGGTCCCACCCGAACATAGACTTTCTTACTTGTTATTTATAAGATTGCCCACATGGTGTAGAAAAAGTTTAAAGCCTCCATAGGTCATAACTCCACAACAATTTACCTATTTACCACGACCACTTTTACACAGCTGGGTATTTAATGTTCGGTTCCACCCGAACTTAGAATTTCTTACTTGTTATTTATAAGATTGCCCACATGGTGTAGAAAAAGTTTAAAACCTCTATAGGTCATAACTCCACCACAATTTACCAACTTACCACGACCACTTTTACACAGCTGGGTATTTAATGTTCGGTCCCACCCGAACATAGACTTTCTTACTTGTTATTTATAAGATTGCCCACATGGTAGTAGCAAAGTTTAAAGCCTCCATAGGTCATAACTCCACAACAATTTACCTATTTACCACGACCACTTTTACACAGCTGGGTATTTAATGTTCGGTCCCACCCGAACACAGACTTTCTTACTTGTTATTTATAAGATTGCCCACATGGTAGTAGAAAAAGTTTAAAGCCTCCATAGGTCATAACTCCACAACAATTTACCTATTTACCACGACCACTTTTACACAGCTGGGTATTTAATGTTCGGTTCCACCCGAACTTAGAATTTCTTACTTGTTATTTATAAGATTGCCCACATGGTGTAGAAAAAGTTTAAAACCTCTATAGGTCATAACTCCACCACAATTTACAAACTTACCACGACCACTGTTGCACAGCTTTGTATTTAATGTTCGGTCCCACCCGAACATAGACTTTCTTACTTGTTATTTATAAGATTGCCCACATGGTGTAGAAAAAGTTTAAAGCCTCCATAGGTCATAACTCCACAACAATTTACCTATTTACCACGACCACTTTTACACAGCTGGGTATTTAATGTTCGGTTCCACCCGAACTTAGAATTTCTTACTTGTTATTTATAAGATTGCCCACATGGTGTAGAAAAAGTTTAAAACCTCTATAGGTCATAACTCCACAACAATTTACCTATTTACCACGACCTCTTTTACATAGCTGGGTATTTAATGTTCGGTTCCACCCGAAGTTAGAATTTCTTACTTGTTATTTATAAGATTGCCCACATGGTGTAGAAAAAGTTTAAAACCTCTATAGGTCATAACTCCACAACAATTTACAAACTTACCACGACCACTTTTACACAGCTTTGTATTTAATGTTCGGTCCCACCCGGACATAGACTTTCTTACTTGTTATTTATAAGATTTCCCACATGGTAGTAGAAAAAGTTTAAAGCCTCCATAGGTCATAACTCCACAACAGTTTACCTATTTACCACGACCACTTTTACACAGCTGGGTATTTAATGTTCGGTTCCACCCGAACTTAGAATTTCTTACTTGTTATTTATAAGATTGCCCACATGGTGTAGAAAAAGTTTAAAACCTCTATAGGTCATAACTCCACCACAATTTACAAACTTACCACGACCACTGTTGCACAGCTTTGTATTTAATGTTCGGTCCCACCCGAACATATACTTTCTTACTTGTTATTTATAAGATTGCCCACATGGTAGTAGAAAAAGTTTAAAGCCTCCATAGGTCATAACTCCACAACAATTTACCTATTTACCACGACCACTTTTACATAGCTGGGTATTTAATGTTCCGTTCCACCCGAACTTAGAATTTCTTACTTGTTATTTATAAGATTGCCCACATGGTGTAGAAAAAGTTTAAAACCTCTATAGGTCATAACTCCACCACAATTTACAAACTTACCACGACCACTGTTACACAGCTTTGTATTTAATGTTCGGTCCCACCCGAACATATACTTTCTTACTTGTTATTTATAAGATTGCCCACATGGTAGTAGAAAAAGTTTAAAGCCTCCATAGGTCATAACTCCACAACAATTTACCTATTTACCACGACCACTTTTACACAGCTGGGTATTTAATGTTCGGTTCCACCCAAACTTAGAATTTCTTACTTGTTATTTATAAGATTGCCCACATGGTGTAGAAAAAGTTTAAAACCTCTATAGGTCATAACTCCACCACAATTTACAAACGTACCACGACCACTGTTACACAGCTTTGTATTTAATGTTCGGTCCCACCCGAACATAGACTTTCTTATTTGTTATTTATAAGATCGCCCACATGGTAGTAGAAAAAGTTTAAAGCCTCCATAGGTCATAACTCCACAACAATTTACCTATTTACCACGACCACTTTTACATAGCTGGGTATTTAATGTTCGGTTCCACCCGAACTTAGAATTTCTTACTTGTTATTTATAAGATTGCCCACATGGTGTAGAAAAAGTTTAAAACCTCTATAGGTCATAACTCCACCACAATTTACAAACTTACCACGACCACTGTTACACAGCTTTGTATTTAATGTTCGGTCCCACCCGAACATAGACTTTCTTACTTGTTATTTATAAGATTGCCCACATGGTGTAGAAAAAGTTTAAAGCCTAAATAGGTCATAACTCCACAACAATTTACCTATTTACCACGACCACTTTTACACAGCTGGGTATTTAATGTTCGGTTCCACCCGGACTTAGAATTTCTTACTTGTTATTTATAAGATTCCCCACATGGTGTAGAAAAAGTTTAAAGCTTCCATAGGTCATAACTCCACAACAATTTAGCAATTTACTACGACCACTTTTACACAGCTTTGTATTTAATGTTCGGTCCCACCCGAACATAGACTTTCTTACTTGTTATTTATAAGATTTCCCACATGGTAGTAGAAAAAGTTTAAAGCCTCCATAGGTCATAACTCCACAACAGTTTACCTATTTACCACGACCACTTTTACACAGCTGGGTATTTAATGTTCGGTTCCACCCGAACTTAGAATTTCTTACTTGTTATTTATAAGATTGCCCACATGGTGTAGAAAAAGTTTAAAACCTCTATAGGGCATAACTCCACCACAATTTACAAACTTACCACGACCACTGTTACACAGCTTTGTATTTAATGTTCGGCCCCACCCGAACATATACTTTCTTACTTGTTATTTATAAGATTTCCCACATGGTAGTAGAAGAAGTTTAAAGCCTCCATAGGTCATAACTCCACAACAATTTACCTATTTACCACGACCACTTTTACATAGCTGGGTATTTAATGTTCGGTTCCACCCGAACTTAGCCTTCCTTACTTGTTATTTATAAGATTGCCACATGGTAGTAGAAAAAGTTTAGGTCATAACTCCACAACAATTTAGCAATTTACTACGACCACTTTTACACAGCTGGGTATTTAATGTTCGGTCCCATCCGAACATAGACTTCCTTACTTATTATTTATAAGATTGCCCACATGGTGTAGAAAAAGTTTAAAACCTCTATAGGTCATAACTCCACCACAATTTACCAACTTACCACGACCACTTTTACACAGCTGGGTATTTAATGTTCGGTCCCATCCGCACATAGACTTTCTTACTTGTTATTTATAAGATTGCCCACATGGTAGTAGAAAAAGTTTAAAGCCTCCATGGGTCATAACTCCACAACAATTTACCTATTTACCACGACCACTTTTACACAGCTGGGTATTTAATGTTCGGTTCCACCCGAACTTAGAATTTCTTACTTGTTATTTATAAGATTTCCCACATGGTGTAGAAAAAGTTTAAAACCTCTATAGGTCATAACTCCACCACAATTTACCAACTTACCACGACCACTTTTACACAGCTTTGTATTTAATGTTCGGTCCCACCCGAACATAGACTTTCTTACTTGTTATTTATAAGATTTCCCACATGGTGTAGAAAAAGTTTAAAGCCTCCATAGGTCATAACTCCACAACAATTTACCTATTTACCACGACCACATTTACATACCCCCTGCGGGTTAGGGGTTTAGAATATGCCCGAGGTAGGCATACCGGTCGTAAGAGGCGACTAATATGCACAAAGGTAATGACGTGCAACTCGATGGTTGATCTACGGATATGATGCCTCTCACCTCTCATTACCCATCTCTCCTTCCTTACGGAAGGAGGGGTGACATGACCTAGAAGGTTCCACTGGTCGTACCAAATCGCTACCATGACAGTCGGGCAGTACCGCAAGGGAGTACCGGAGCGTACCGGATTCATATCCGGCCAAGGACTGTCAGTTCGACAGCAACCCCCAAAACCTTCGGGGAGTGTTTTTGTCGTTACAACAACAACAACAACAACAACCACATTTACATAGCTGGGTATCTAATGTTCGGTCCCACCCGAACATAGACTTTCTTACTTGTTATTTATAAGATTGCCCACATGGTGTAGAAAAAGTTTAAAGCCTCCATAGGTCATAACTCCACCACAATTTACCAACTTACCACGACCACTTTTACACAGCTGGGTATTTAATGTTCGGTCCCACCCGAACATAGACTTTCTTACTTGTTATTTATAAGATTGCCCACATGGTGTAGAAAAAGTTTAAAACCTCTATAGGTCATAACTCCACCACAATTTACCAACTTACCACGACCACTTTTACACAGCTGGGTATTTAATGTTCGGTCCCATCCGAACATAGACTTTCTTACTTGTTATTTATAAGATTGCCCACATGGTAGTAGAAAAAGTTTAAAGCCTCCATAGGTCATAACTCCACAACAATTTACCTATTTACCACGACCACTTTTACACAGCTGGGTATTTAATGTTCGGTTCCACCCGAACTTAGAATTTCTTACTTGTTATTTATAAGATTGCCACATGGTAGTAGAAAAAGTTTAAAACCTCTATAGGTCATAACTCCACCACAATTTACCAACTTACCACGACCACTTTTACACAGCTTTGTATTTAATGTTCGGTCCCACCCGAACATAGACTTTCTTACTTGTTATTTATAAGATTGCCCACATGGTGTAGAAAAAGTTTAAAGCCTCCATAGGTCATAACTCCACAACAATTTACCTATTTACCACGACCACTTTTACATAGCTGGGTATTTAATGTTCGGTTCCACCCGAACTTAGCCTTCCTTACTTGTTATTTATAAGATTGCCACATGGTAGTAGAAAAAGTTTAGGTCATAACTCCACAACAATTTAGCAATTTACTACGACCACTTTTACACAGCTGGGTATTTAATGTTCGGTCCCATCCGAACATAGACTTCCTTACTTATTATTTATAAGATTGCCCCCATGGTGTAGAAAAAGTTTAAAACCTCTATAGGTCATAACTCCACCACAATTTACCAACTTACCACGACCACTTTTACACAGCTGGGTATTTAATGTTCGGTCCCATCCGAACATAGACTTTCTTACTTGTTATTTATAAGATTGCCCACATGGTAGTAGAAAAAGTTTAAAGCCTCCATAGGTCATAACTCCACAACAATTTACCTATTTACCACGACCACTTTTACACAGCTGGGTATTTAATGTTCGGTTCCACCCGAACTTAGAATTTCTTACTTGTTATTTATAAGATTGCCCACATGGTAGTAGAAAAAGTTTAGGTCATAACTCCACAACAAAATTAGCAATTTACTACGACCACTTTTACACAGCTGGGTATTTAATGTTCGGTCCCATCCGAACATAGACTTTCTTACTTGTTATTTATAAGATTGCCCACATGGTAGTAGAAAAAGTTTAAAGCCTCCATAGGTCATATCTCCACAACAATTTACCTATTTACCACGACCACTTTTACACAGCTGGGTATTTAATGTTCGGTTCCACCCGAACTTAGAATTTCTTACTTGTTATTTATAAGATTGCCCACATGGTGTAGAAAAAGTTTAAAACCTCTATAGGTCATAACTCCACCACAATTTACAAACTTACCACGACCACTGTTACACAGCTTTGTATTTAATGTTCGGTCCCACCCGAACATAGACTTTCTTACTTGTTATTTATAAGATTGCCCACATGATAGTAGAAAAAGTTTAAAGCCTCCATAGGTCATAACTCCACAACAATTTACCTATTTACCACGACCACTTTTACACAGCTGGGTATTTAATGTTCGGTTCCACCCAAACTTAGAATTTCTTACTTGTTATTTATAAGATTGCCCACATGGTGTAGAAAAAGTTTAAAACCTCTATAGGTCATAACTCCACAACAATTTACCTATTTACCACGACCTCTTTTACATAGCTGGGTATTTAATGTTCGGTTCCACCCGAAGTTAGAATTTCTTACTTGTTATTTATAAGGTTGCCCACATGGTGTAGAAAAAGTTTAAAACCTCTATAGGTCATAACTCCACCACAATTTACCAACTTACCACGACCACTTTTACACAGCTTTGTATTTAATGTTCGGTCCCACCCGAACATAGACTTTCTTACTTGTTATTTAAAAGATTGCCCACATGGTAGTAGAAAAAGTTTAAAGCCTCCATAGGTCATAACTCCACAACAATTTACCTATTTGCCACGACCACTTTTACACAGCTGGGTATTTAATGTTCGGTTCCACCCGAACTTAGAATTTCTTACTTGTTATTTATAAGATTGCCCACATGGTGTAGAAAAAGTTTAAAACCTCTATAGGTCATAACTCCACAACAATTTACCTATTTACCACGACCACTTTTACACAGCTGGGTATTTAATGTTCGGTTCCACCCAAACTTAGAATTTCTTACTTGTTATTTATAAGATTGCCCACATGGTGTAGAAAAAGTTTAAAACCTCTATAGGTCATAACTCCACAACAATTTACCTATTTACCACGACCTCTTTTACATAGCTGGGTATTAAATGTTGGGTTCCACCCGAAGTTAGACTTTCTTACTTGTTATTTATAAGATTGCCCACATGGTGTAGAAAAAGTTTAAAACCTCTATAGGTCATAACTCCATCACAATTTACCAACTTACCACGACCACTTTTACACAGCTGGGTATTTAATGTTCGGTCCCACCCGAACATAGACTTTCTTACTTGTTATTTATAAGATTGCCCACATGGTGTAGAAAAAGTGTAAAACCTCTATAGGTCATAACTCCACCGCAATTTACCAACTTACCACGACCACTTTTACACAGCTTTGTATTTAATGTTCGGTCCCACCCGAACATAGACTTTCTTACTTGTTATTTATAAGATTGCCCACATGGTAGTAGAAAAAGTTTAAAGCCTCCATAGGTCATAACTCCACAACAATTTACCTATTTACCACGACCACTGTTACACAGCTGGGTATTTAATGTTCGGTTCCACCCGAACTTAGAATTTCTTACTTGTTATTTATAAGATTGCCCACATGGTGTAGAAAAAGTTTAAAACCTCTATAGGTCAAAACTCCACCACAATTTACCAACTTACCACGACCACTTTTACACAGCTGGGTATTAAATGTTCGTTCCCACCCGAACATAGACTTTCTTACTTGTTATTTATAAGATTGCCCACATGGTGTAGAAAAAGTTTGAAACCTCTATAGGTCATAACTCCACCACAATTTACCAACTTACCACGACCACTTTTACACAGCTGGGTATTAAATGTTCGGTTCCACCCGAACTTAGAATTTCTTACTTGTTATTTATAAGATTGCCCACATGGTGTAGAAAAAGTTTAAAACCTCTATAGGTCATAACTCCACCACAATTTACCAACTTACCACGACCACTTTTACACAGCTGGGTATTAAATGTTCGTTCCCACCCGAACATAGACTTTCTTACTTGTTATTTATAAGATTGCCCACATGGTAGTAGAAAAAGTTTGAAACCTCTATAGGTCATAACTCCACCACAATTTACCAACTTACCACGACCACTTTTACACAGCTGGGTATTAAATGTTCGGTTCCACCCGAACTTAGAATTTCTTACTTGTTATTTATAAGATTGCCCACATGGTGTAGAAAAAGTTTAAAACCTCTATAGGTCATAACTCCACCACAATTTACCAACTTACCACGACCACTTTTACACAGCTGGGTATTAAATGTTCGTTCCCACCCGAACATAGACTTTCTTACTTGTTATTTATAAGATTGCCCACATGGTGTAGAAAAAGTTTGAAACCTCTATAGGTCATGACTCCACCACAATTTACCAACTTACCACGACCACTTTTACACAGCTGGGTATTTAATGTTCGGTTCCACCCGAACTAAGAATTTCTTACTTGTTATTTATAAGATTGCCCACATGGTGTAGAAAAAGTTTAAAACCTCTATAGGTCATAACTCCACCACAATTTACCAACTTACCACGACCACTTTTACACAGCTGGGTATTAAATGTTCGTTCCCACCCGAACATAGACTTTCTTACTTGTTATTTATAAGATTGCCCACATGGTAGTAGAAAAAGTTTAAAGCCTCCATAGGTCATAACTCCACAACAATTTACCTATTTACCACGACCTCTTTTACATAGCGGGGTATTAAATGTTGCGTTCCACCCGAAGTTAGACTTTCTTACTTGTTATTTATAAGATTGCCCACATGGTGTAGAAAAAGTTTAAAACCTCTATAGGTCATAACTCCATCACAATTTACCAACTTACCACGACCACTTTTACACAGCTGGGTATTTAATGTTCGGTCCCACCCGAACATAGACTTTCTTACTTGTTATTTATAAGATTGCCCACATGGTGTAGAAGAAGTGTAAAACCTCTATAGGTCATAACTCCACCACAATTTACCAACTTACCACGACCACTTTTACACAGCTTTGTATTTAATGTTCGGTCCCACCCGAACATAGACTTTCTTACTTGTTATTTATAAGATTGCCCACATGGTAGTAGAAAAAGTTTAAAGCCTCCATAGGTCATAACTCCACAACAATTTACCTATTTACCACGACCACTTTTACACAGCTGGGTATTTAATGTTCGGTTCCACCCGAACTTAGAATTTCTTACTTGTTATTTATAAGATTGCCCACATGGTGTAGAAAAAGTTTAAAACCTCTATAGGTCATAACTCCACCACAATTTACCAACTTACCACGACCACTTTTACACAGCTGGGTACTAAATGTTCGTTCCCACCCGAACATAGACTTTCTTACTTGTTATTTATAAGATTGCCCACATGGTGTAGAAAAAGTTTGAAACCTCTATAGGTCATAACTCCACCACAATTTACCAACTTACCACGACCACATTTACATAGCTGGGTATTTAATGTTCGGTCCCATCCGAACATAGACTTTCTTACTTGTTATTTATAAGATTTCCCACATGGTAGTAGAAAAAGTTTAAAGCCTCCATAGGTCATAACTCCACAACAATTTACCTATTTACCACGACCACTTTTACATAGCTGGGTATGTAATGTTCGGTTCCACCCGAACTTAGCCTTCCTTACTTGTTATTTATAAGATTGCCACATGGTAGTAGAAAAAGTTTAGGTCATAACTCCACAACAATTTAGCAATTTACTACGACCACTTTTACACAGCTGGGTATTTAATGTTCGGTCCCATCCGAACATAGACTTTCTTACTTGTTATTTATAAGATTGCCCACATGGTAGTAGAAAAAGTTTAAAACCTCTATAGGTCATAACTCCACCACAATTTACCAACTTACCACGACCACTTTTACACAGCTGGGTATTTAATGTTCGGTCCCATCCGAACATAGACTTTCTTAGTTGTTATTTATAAGATTGCCCACATCGTAGTAGAAAAAGTTTAAAGCCTCCATAGGTCATAACTCCACCACAATTTACCAACTTACCACGACCACTTTTACACAGCTGGGTATTAAATGTTCGTTCCCACCCGAACATAGACTTTCTTACTTGTTATTTATAAGATTGCCCACACGGTGTAGAAAAAGTTTAAAACCTCTATAGGTCATAACTCCACCACAATTTACCAACTTACCACGACCACTTTACATAGCTGGGTATTTAATGTTCGGTGCCACCCGGACATAGACTTTCTTACTTGTTATTTATAAGATTGCCCACATGGTGTAGAAAAAGTTTAAAACCTCTATAGGTCATAACTCCACCACAATTTACCAACTTACCACGACCACTTTTACACAGCTGGGTATTTCATGTTCGGTCCCATCCGAACATAGACTTCCTTACTTGTTATTTATAAGATTGCCACATGGTAGTAGAAAAAGTTTAGGTCATAACTCCACAACAATTTAGCAATTTACTACGACCACTTCTACATAGCTGGGTATTTAATGTTCGGTCCCATCCGAGCATAGACTTCCTTACTTATTATTTATAAGATTGCCCACATGGTGTAGAAAAAGTTTAAAACCTCTATAGGTCATAACTCCACCACAATTTACCAACTTACCACGACCACTTTTACACAGCTGGGTATTTAATGTTCGGTCCCATCCGAACATAGACTTTCTTACTTGTTATTTATAAGATTGCCCACATGGTAGTAGAAAAAGTTTAAAGCCTCCATAGGTCATAACTCCACAACAATTTACCTATTTACCACGACCACTTTTACACAGCTGGGTATTTAATGTTCGGTTCCACCCGAACTTAGAATTTCTTACTTGTTATTTATAAGATTGCCCACATGGTGTAGAAAAAGTTTAAAACCTCCATAGGTCATAACTCCACCACAATTTACCAACTTACCACGACCACTTTTACACAGCTTTGTATTTAATGTTCGGTCCCACCCGAACATAGACTTTCTTACTTGTTATTTATAAGATTGCCCACATGGTGTAGAAAAAGTTTAAAGCCTTCATAGGTCATAACTCCACAACAATTTACCTATTTACCACGACCACATTTACATAGCTGGGTATTTAATGTTCGGTCCCACCCGAACATAGACTTTCTTACTTGTTATTTATAAGATTGCCCACATGGCGTAGAAAAAGTTTAAAGCCTCCATAGGTCATAACTCCACCACAATTTACCAACTTACCACGACCACTTTTACACAGCTGGGTATTTAATGTTCGGTCCCACCCGAACATAGACTTTCTTACTTGTTATTTATAAGATTGCCCACATGGTGTAGAAAAAGCTTAAAACCTCTATAGGTCATAACTCCACCACAATTTACCAACTTACCACGACCACTTTTACACAGCTGGGTATTTAATGTTCGGTCCCATCCGAACATAGACTTTCTTACTTGTTATTTATAAGATTGCCCACATGGTAGTAGAAAAAGTTTAAAGCCTCCATAGGTCATAACTCCACAACAATTTACCTATTTACCACGACCACTTTTACACAGCTGGGTATTTAATGTTCGGTTCCACCCGAACTTAGAATTTCTTACTTGTTATTTATAAGATTGCCCACATGGTGTAGAAAAAGTTTAAAACCTCTATAGGTCATAACTCCACCACAATTTACCAACTTACCACGACCACTTTTACACAGCTGGGTATTTAATGTTCGGTCCCACCCGAACATAGACTTTCTTACTTGTTATTTATAAGATTGCCCACATGGTGTAGAAAAAGTTTAAAACCTCTATAGGTCATAACTCCACCACAATTTACCAACTTACCACGACCACTTTTACACAGCTGGGTATTAAATGTTCGTTCCCACCCGAACATAGACTTTCTTACTTGTTATTTATAAGATTGCCCACATGGTGTAGAAAAAGTGTAAAACCTCTATAGGTCATAACTCCACCACAATTTACCAACTTACCATGACCACTTTTACACAGCTTTGTATTTAATGTTCGGTCCCACCCGGACATAGACTTTCTTACTTGTTATTTATAAGATTGCCCACATGGTAGTAGAAAAAGTTTAAAGCCTCCATAGGTCATAACTCCACAACAATTTACCTATTTACCACGACCACTTTTACACAGCTGGGTATTTAATGTTCGGTTCCACCCGAACTTAGAATTTCTTACTTGTTATTTATAAGATTGCCCACATGGTGTAGAAAAAGTTTAAAACCTCTATAGGTCATAACTCCACCACAATTTACAAACTTACCACGACCACTGTTACACAGCTTTGTATTTAATGTTCGGTCCCACCCGAACATAGACTTTCTTACTTGTTATTTATAAGATTGCCCACATGGTAGTAGAAAAAGTTTAAAGCCTCCATAGGTCATAACTCCACAACAATTTACCTATTTACCACGACCACTTTTACACAGCTGGGTATTTAATGTTCGGTTCCACCCAAACTTAGAATTTCTTACTTGTTATTTATAAGATTGCCCACATGGTGTAGAAAAAGTTTAAAACCTCTATAGGTCATAACTCCACAACAATTTACCTATTTACCACGACCTCTTTTACATAGCTGGGTATTTAATGTTCGGTTCCACCCGAAGTTAGAATTTCTTACTTGTTATTTATAAGGTTGCCCACATGGTGTAGAAAAAGTTTAAAACCTCTATAGGTCATAACTCCACCACAATTTACCAACTTACCACGACCACTTTTACACAGCTTTGTATTTAATGTTCGGTCCCACCCGAACATAGACTTTCTTACTTGTTATTTAAAAGATTGCCCACATGGTAGTAGAAAAAGTTTAAAGCCTCCATAGGTCATAACTCCACAACAATTTACCTATTTACCACGACCACTTTTACACAGCTGGGTATTTAATGTTCGGTTCCACCCGAACTTAGAATTTCTTACTTGTTATTTATAAGATTGCCCACATGGTGTAGAAAAAGTTTAAAACCTCTATAGGTCATAACTCCACAACAATTTACCTATTTACCACGACCACTTTTACACAGCTGGGTATTTAATGTTCGGTTCCACCCGAACTTAGAATTTCTTACTTGTTATTTATAAGATTGCCCACATGGTGTAGAAAAAGTTTAAAACCTCTATAGGTCATAACTCCACAACAATTTACCTATTTACCACGACGTCTTTTACATAG
Organism: Merzomyia westermanni; assembly: GCA_949987695.1. Classification (NCBI taxonomy): domain Eukaryota; kingdom Metazoa; phylum Arthropoda; class Insecta; order Diptera; family Tephritidae; genus Merzomyia; species Merzomyia westermanni. The sequence continues at coordinate 92,671,537 of OX465290.1, read as the reverse complement.
CTGGGTATTAAATGTTGGGTTCCACCCGAAGTTAGACTTTCTTACTTGTTATTTATAAGATTGCCCACATGGTGTAGAAAAAGTTTAAAACCTCTATAGGTCATAACTCCACCACAATTTACCAACTTACCACGACCACTTTTACACAGCTGGGTATTTAATGTTCGGTCCCACCCGAACATAGAGTTTCTTACTTGTTATTTATAAGATTGCCCACATGGTGTAGAAAAAGTGTAAAACCTCTATAGGTCATAACTCCACCACAATTTACCAACTTACCATGACCACTTTTACACAGCTTTGTATTTAATGTTCGGTCCCACCCGAACATAGACTTTCTTACTTGTTATTTATAAGATTGCCCACATGGTAGTAGAAAAAGTTTAAAGCCTCCATAGGTCATAACTCCACAACAATTTACCTATTTACCACGACCACTTTTACACAGCTGGGTATTTAATGTTCGGTTCCACCCGAACTTAGAATTTCTTACTTGTTATTTATAAGATTGCCCACATGGTGTAGAAAAAGTTTAAAACCTCTATAGGTCATAACTCCACCACAATTTACAAACTTACCACGACCACTGTTACACAGCTTTGTATTTAATGTTCGGTCCCACCCGAACATAGACTTTCTTACTTGTTATTTATAAGATTGCCCACATGGTAGTAGAAAAAGTTTAAAGCCTCCATAGGTCATAACTCCACAACAATTTACCTATTTACCACGACCACTTTTACACTGCTGGGTATTTAATGTTCGGTTCCACCCAAACTTAGAATTTCTTACTTGTTATTTATAAGATTGCCCACATGGTGTAGAAAAAGTTTAAAACCTCTATAGGTCATAACTCCACAACAATTTACCTATTTACCACGACCTCTTTTACATAGCTGGGTATTTAATGTTCGGTTCCACCCGAAGTTAGAATTTCTTACTTGTTATTTATAAGGTTGCCCACATGGTGTAGAAAAAGTTTAAAACCTCTATAGGTCATAACTCCACCACAATTTACCAACTTACCACGACCACTTTTACACAGCTTTGTATTTAATGTTCGGTCCCACCCGAACATAGACTTTCTTACTTGTTATTTAAAAGATTGCCCACATGGTAGTAGAAAAAGTTTAAAGCCTCCATAGGTCATAACTCCACAACAATTTACCTATTTACCACGACCACTTTTACACAGCTGGGTATTTAATGTTCGGTTCCACCCGAACTTAGAATTTCTTACTTGTTATTTATAAGATTGCCCACATGGTGTAGAAAAAGTTTAAAACCTCTATAGGTCATAACTCCACCACAATTTACAAACTTACCACGACCACTGTTACACAGCTTTGTATTTAATGTTCGGTCCCACCCGAACATAGACTTTCTTACTTGTTATTTATAAGATTGCCCACATGGTAGTAGAAAAAGTTTAAAGCCTCCATAGGTCATAACTCCACAACAATTTACCTATTTACCACGACCACTTTTACACAGCTGGGTATTTAATGTTCGGTTCCACCCAAACTTAGAATTTCTTACTTGTTATTTATAAGATTGCCCACATGGTGTAGAAAAAGTTTAAAACCTCTATAGGTCATAACTCCACAACAATTTACCTATTTACCACGACCTCTTTTACATAGCTGGGTATTTAATGTTCGGTTCCACCCGAAGTTAGAATTTCTTACTTGTTATTTATAAGGTTGCCCACATGGTGTAGAAAAAGTTTAAAACCTCTATAGGTCATAACTCCACCACAATTTACCAACTTACCACGACCACTTTTACACAGCTTTGTATTTAATGTTCGGTCCCACCCGAACATAGACTTTCTTACTTGTTATTTAAAAGATTGCCCACATGGTAGTAGAAAAAGTTTAAAGCCTCCATAGGTCATAACTCCACAACAATTTACCTATTTACCACGACCACTTTTACACAGCTGGGTATTTAATGTTCGGTTCCACCCGAACTTAGAATTTCTTACTTGTTATTTATAAGATTGCCCACATGGTGTAGAAAAAGTTTAAAACCTCTATAGGTCATAACTCCACAACAATTTACCTATTTACCACGACCACTTTTACACAGCTGGGTATTTAATGTTCGGTTCCACCCAAACTTAGAATTTCTTACTTGTTATTTATAAGATTGCCCACATGGTGTAGAAAAAGTTTAAAACCTCTATAGGTCATAACTCCACAACAATTTACCTATTTACCACGACGTCTTTTACATAGCTGGGTATTAAATGTTGGGTTCCACCCGAAGTTAGACTTTCTTACTTGTTATTTATAAGATTGCCCACATGGTGTAGAAAAAGTTTAAAACCTCTATAGGTCATAACTCCACCACAATTTACCAACTTACCACGACCACTTTTACACAGCTGGGTATTTAATGTTCGGTCCCACCCGAACATAGAGTTTCTTACTTGTTATTTATAAGATTGCCCACATGGTGTAGAAAAAGTGTAAAACCTCTATAGGTCATAACTCCACCACAATTTACCAACTTACCATGACCACTTTTACACAGCTTTGTATTTAATGTTCGGTCCCACCCGAACATAGACTTTCTTACTTGTTATTTATAAGATTGCCCACATGGTAGTAGAAAAAGTTTAAAGCCTCCATAGGTCATAACTCCACAACAATTTACCTATTTACCACGACCACTTTTACACAGCTGGGTATTTAATGTTCGGTTCCACCCGAACTTAGAATTTCTTACTTGTTATTTATAAGATTGCCCACATGGTGTAGAAAAAGTTTAAAACCTCTATAGGTCATAACTCCACCACAATTTACAAACTTACCACGACCACTGTTACACAGCTTTGTATTTAATGTTCGGTCCCACCCGAACATAGACTTTCTTACTTGTTATTTATAAGATTGCCCACATGGTAGTAGAAAAAGTTTAAAGCCTCCATAGGTCATAACTCCACAACAATTTACCTATTTACCACGACCACTTTTACACAGCTGGGTATTTAATGTTCGGTTCCACCCAAACTTAGAATTTCTTACTTGTTATTTATAAGATTGCCCACATGGTGTAGAAAAAGTTTAAAACCTCTATAGGTCATAACTCCACAACAATTTACCTATTTACCACGACCTCTTTTACATAGCTGGGTATTTAATGTTCGGTTCCACCCGAAGTTAGAATTTCTTACTTGTTATTTATAAGGTTGCCCACATGGTGTAGAAAAAGTTTAAAACCTCTATAGGTCATAACTCCACCACAATTTACCAACTTACCACGACCACTTTTACACAGCTTTGTATTTAATGTTCGGTCCCACCCGAACATAGACTTTCTTACTTGTTATTTAAAAGATTGCCCACATGGTAGTAGAAAAAGTTTAAAGCCTCCATAGGTCATAACTCCACAACAATTTACCTATTTACCACGACCACTTTTACACAGCTGGGTATTTAATGTTCGGTTCCACCCGAACTTAGAATTTCTTACTTGTTATTTATAAGATTGCCCACATGGTGTAGAAAAAGTTTAAAACCTCTATAGGTCATAACTCCACAACAATTTACCTATTTACCTCGACCACTTTTACACAGCTGGGTATTTAATGTTCGGTTCCACCCAAACTTAGAATTTCTTACTTGTTATTTATAAGATTGCCCACATGGTGTAGAAAAAGTTTAAAACCTCTATAGGTCATAACTCCACAACAATTTACCTATTTACCACGACGTCTTTTACATAGCTGGGTATTAAATGTTGGGTTCCACCCGAAGTTAGACTTTCTTACTTGTTATTTATAAGATTGCCCACATGGTGTAGAAAAAGTTTAAAACCTCTATAGGTCATAACTCCACCACAATTTACCAACTTACCACGACCACTTTTACACAGCTGGGTATTTAATGTTCGGTCCCACCCGAACATAGACTTTCTTACTTGTTATTTATAAGATTGCCCACATGGTGTAGAAAAAGTTTAAAACCTCTATAGGTCATAACTCCACCACAATTTACCAACTTACCACGACCACTTTTACACAGCTGGGTATTTAATGTTCGGTCCCATCCGAACATAGACTTCCTTACTTATTATTTATAAGATTGCCCACATGGTGTAGAAAAAGTTTAAAACCTCTATAGGTCATAACTCCACCACAATTTACCAACTTACCACGACCACTTTTACACAGCTGGGTATTTAATGTTCGGTCCCATCCGAACATAGACTTTCTTACTTGTTATTTATAAGATTGCCCACATGGTGTAGAAAAAGTTTAAAACCTCTATAGGTCATAACTCCACCACAATTTACCAACTTACCACGACCACTTTTACACAGCTGGGTATTTAATGTTCGGTCCCATCCGAGCATAGACTTCCTTACTTATTATTTATAAGATTGCCCACATGGTGTAGAAAAAGTTTAAAACCTCTATAGGTCATAACTCCACCACAATTTACCAACTTACCACGACCACTTTTACACAGCTGGGTATTTAATGTTCGGTCCCATCCGAACATAGACTTTCTTACTTGTTATTTATAAGATTGCCCACATGGTAGTAGAAAAAGTTTAAAGCCTCCATAGGTCATAACTCCACAACAATTTTCCAACTTACCACGACCACTTTTACACAGCTGGGTATTTAATGTTCGGTCCCATCCGAACTTAGAATTTCTTACTTGTTATTTATAAGATTGCCCACATGGTGTAGAAAAAGTTTAAAACCTCTATAGGTCATAACTCCACCACAATTTACCAACTTACCACGACCACTTTTACACAGCTTTGTATTTAATGTTCGGTCCCACCCGAACATAGACTTTCTTACTTGTTATTTATAAGATTGCCCACATGGTGTAGAAAAATTTTAAAACCTCTATAGGTCATAACTCCACAACAATTTACCTATTTACCACGACCACTTTTACACAGCTGGGTATTTAATGTTCGGTTCCACCCGAACTTAGAATTTCTTACTTGTTATTTATAAGATTGCCCACATGGTGTAGAAAAAGTTTAAAACCTCTATAGGTCATAACTCCACAACAATTTACCTATTTACCACGACCACTTTTACACAGCTGGGTATTTAATGTTCGGTTCCACCCAAACTTAGAATTTCTTACTTGTTATTTATAAGATTGCCCACATGGTGTAGAAAAAGTTTAAAACCTCTATAGGTCATAACTCCACAACAATTTACCTATTTACCACGACGTCTTTTACATAGCTGGGTATTAAATGTTGGGTTCCACCCGAAGTTAGACTTTCTTACTTGTTATTTATAAGATTGCCCACATGGTGTAGAAAAAGTTTAAAACCTCTATAGGTCATAACTCCACCACAATTTACCAACTTACCACGACCACTTTTACACAGCTGGGTATTTAATGTTCGGTCCCACCCGAACATAGACTTTCTTACTTGTTATTTATAAGATTGCCCACATGGTGTAGAAAAAGTTTAAAACCTCTATAGGTCATAACTCCACCACAATTTACCAACTTACCACGACCACTTTTACACAGCTGGGTATTTAATGTTCGGTCCCATCCGAACATAGACTTCCTTACTTGTTATTTATAAGATTGCCACATGGTAGTAGAAAAAGTTTAGGTCATAACTCCACAACAATTTAGCAATTTACTACGACCACTTTTACATAGCTGGGTATTTAATGTTCGGTCCCATCCGAGCATAGACTTCCTTACTTATTATTTATAAGATTGCCCACATGGTGTAGAAAAAGTTTAAAACCTCTATAGGTCATAACTCCACCACAATTTACCAACTTACCACGACCACTTTTACACAGCTGTGTATTTAATGTTCGGTCCCATCCGAACATAGACTTTCTTACTTGTTATTTATAAGATTGCCCACATGGTAGTAGAAAAAGTTTAAAGCCTCCATAGGTCATAACTCCACAACAATTTCCCAACTTACCACGACCACTTTTACACAGCTGGGTATTTAATGTTCGGTCCCATCCGAACATAGACTTTCTTACTTGTTATTTATAAGATTGCCCACATGGTAGTAGAAAAAGTTTAAAGCCTCCATAGGTCATAACTCCACAACAATTTACCTATTTACCACGACCACTTTTACACAGCTGGGTATTAAATGTTCGGTTCCACCCGAACTTAGAATTTCTTACTTGTTATTTATAAGATTGCCCACATGGTGTAGAAAAAGTTTAAAACCTCTATAGGTCATAACTCCACCACAATTTACCAACTTACCACGACCACTTTTACACAGCTTTGTATTTAATGTTCGGTCCCACCCGAACATAGACTTTCTTACTTGTTATTTATAAGATTGCCCACATGGTGTAGAAAAAATTTAAAGCCTTCATAGGTCATAACTCCACAACAATTTACCTATTTACCACGACCACATTTACAAAGCTGGGTATTTAATGTTCGGTCCCACCCGAACATAGACTTTCTTACTTGTTATTTATAAGATTGCCCACATGGTGTAGAAAAAGTTTAAAGCCTCCATAGGTCATAACTCCACCACAATTTACCAACTTACCACGACCACTTTTACACAGCTGGGTATTTAATGTTCGGTCCCACCCGAACATAGACTTTCTTACTTGTTATTTATAAGATTGCCCACATGGTGTAGAAAAAGCTTAAAACCTCTATAGGTCATAACTCCACCACAATTTACCAACTTACCACGACCACTTTTACACAGCTGGGTATTTAATGTTCGGTCCCATCCGAACATAGACTTTCTTACTTGTTATTTATAAGATTGCCCACATGGTAGTAGAAAAAGTTTAAAGCCTCCATAGGTCATAACTCCACAACAATTTACCTATTTACCACGACCACTTTTACACAGCTGGGTATTTAATGTTCGGTTCCACCCGAACTTAGAATTTCTTACTTGTTATTTATAAGATTGCCCACATGGTGTAGAAAAAGCTTAAAACCTCTATAGGTCATAACTCCACCACAATTTACCAACTTACCACGACCACTTTTACACAGCTGGGTATTTAATGTTCGGTCCCATCCGAACATAGACTTTCTTACTTGTTATTTATAAGATTGCCCACATGGTGTAGAAAAAGTTTAAAACCTCTATAGGTCATAACTCCACAACAATTTACCTATTTACCACGACCACTTTTACACAGCTGGGTATTTAATGTTCGGTTCCACCCGAACTTAGAATTTCTTACTTGTTATTTATAAGATTGCCCACATGGTGTAGAAAAAGTTTAAAACCTCTATAGGTCATAACTCCACAACAATTTACCTATTTACCACGACCACTTTTACACAGCTGGGTATTTAATGTTCGGTTCCACCCAAACTTAGAATTTCTTACTTGTTATTTATAAGATTGCCCACATGGTGTAGAAAAAGTTTAAAACCTCTATAGGTCATAACTCCACAACAATTTACCTATTTACCACGACGTCTTTTACATAGCTGGGTATTAAATGTTGGGTTCCACCCGAAGTTAGACTTTCTTACTTGTTATTTATAAGATTGCCCACATGGTGTAGAAAAAGTTTAAAACCTCTATAGGTCATAACTCCACCACAATTTACCAACTTACCACGACCACTTTTACACAGCTGGGTATTTAATGTTCGGTCCCACCCGAACATAGACTTTCTTACTTGTTATTTATAAGATTGCCCACATGGTGTAGAAAAAGTTTAAAACCTCTATAGGTCATAACTCCACCACAATTTACCAACTTACCACGACCACTTTTACACAGCTGGGTATTTAATGTTCGGTCCCATCCGAACATAGACTTTCTTACTTGTTATTTATAAGATTGCCACATGGTAGTAGAAAAAGTTTAGGTCATAACTCCACAACAATTTAGCAATTTACTACGACCACTTTTACATAGCTGGGTATTTAATGTTCGGTCCCATCCGAGCATAGACTTCCTTACTTATTATTTAGAAGATTGCCCACATGGTGTAGAAAAAGTTTAAAACCTCTATAGGTCATAACTCCACCACAATTTACCAACTTACCACGACCACTTTTACACAGCTGGGTATTTAATGTTCGGTCCCATCCGAACATAGACTTTCTTACTTGTTATTTATAAGATTGCCCACATGGTAGTAGAAAAAGTTTAAAGCCTCCATAGGTCATAACTCCACAACAATTTCCCAACTTACCACGACCACTTTTACACAGCTGGGTATTTAATGTTCGGTCCCATCCGAACATAGACTTTCTTACTTGTTATTTATAAGATTGCCCACATGGTAGTAGAAAAAGTTTAAAGCCTCCATAGGTCATAACTCCACAACAATTTACCTATTTACCACGACCACTTTTACACAGCTGGGTATTAAATGTTCGGTTCCACCCGAACTTAGAATTTCTTACTTGTTATTTATAAGATTGCCCACATGGTGTAGAAAAAGTTTAAAACCTCTATAGGTCATAACTCCACCACAATTTACCAACTTACCACGACCACTTTTACACAGCTTTGTATTTAATGTTCGGTCCCACCCGAACATAGACTTTCTTACTTGTTATTTATAAGATTGCCCACATGGTGTAGAAAAAGTTTAAAGCCTTCATAGGTCATAACTCCACAACAATTTACCTATTTACCACGACCACATTTACATAGCTGGGTATTTAATGTTCGGTCCCACCCGAACATAGACTTTCTTACTTGTTATTTATAAGATTGCCCACATGGTGTAGAAAAAGTTTAAAGCCTCCATAGGTCATAACTCCACCACAATTTACCAACTTACCACGACCACTTTTACACAGCTGGGTATTTAATGTTCGGTCCCACCCGAACATAGACTTTCTTACTTGTTATTTATAAGATTGCCCACATGGTGTAGAAAAAGCTTAAAACCTCTATAGGTCATAACTCCACCACAATTTACCAACTTACCACGACCACTTTTACACAGCTGGGTATTTAATGTTCGGTCCCATCCGAACATAGACTTTCTTACTTGTTATTTATAAGATTGCCCACATGGTAGTAGAAAAAGTTTAAAGCCTCCATAGGTCATAACTCCACAACAATTTACCTATTTACCACGACCACTTTTACACAGCTGGGTATTTAATGTTCGGTTCCACCCGAACTTAGAATTTCTTACTTGTTATTTATAAGATTGCCCACATGGTAGTAGAAAAAGTTTAAAGCCTCTATAGGTCATAACTCCACAACAATTTCCCAACTTACCACGACCACTTTTACACAGCTGGGTATTTAATGTTCGGTCCCATCCGAACATAGACTTTCTTACTTGTTATTTATAAGATTGCCCACATGGTAGTAGAAAAAGTTTAAAGCCTCCATAGGTCATAACTCCACAACAATTTACCTATTTACCACGACCACTTTTACACAGCTGGGTATTAAATGTTCGGTTCCACCCGAACTTAGAATTTCTTACTTGTTATTTATAAGATTGCCCACATGGTGTAGAAAAAGTTTAAAACCTCTATAGGTCATAACTCCACCACAATTTACCAACTTACCACGACCACTTTTACACAGCTTTGTATTTAATGTTCGGTCCCACCCGAACATAGACTTTCTTACTTGTTATTTATAAGATTGCCCACATGGTGTAGAAAAAGTTTAAAGCCTTCATAGGTCATAACTCCACAACAATTTACCTATTTACCACGACCACATTTACATAGCTGGGTATTTAATGTTCGGTCCCACCCGAACATAGACTTTCTTACTTGTTATTTATAAGATTGCCCACATGGTGTAGAAAAAGTTTAAAGCCTCCATAGGTCATAACTCCACCACAATTTACCAACTTACCACGACCACTTTTACACAGCTGGGTATTTAATGTTCGGTCCCACCCGAACATAGACTTTCTTACTTGTTATTTATAAGATTGCCCACATGGTGTAGAAAAAGTTTAAAACCTCTATAGGTCATAACTCCACCACAATTTACCAACTTACCACGACCACTTTTACACAGCTGGGTATTTAATGTTCGGTCCCATCCGAACATAGACTTTCTTACTTGTTATTTATAAGATTGCCCACATGGTAGTAGAAAAAGTTTAAAGCCTCCATAGGTCATAACTCCACAACAATTTACCTATTTACCACGACCACTTTTACACAGCTGGGTATTTAATGTTCGGTTCCACCCGAACTTAGAATTTCTTACTTGTTATTTATAAGATTGCCCACATGGTGTAGAAAAAGTTTAAAACCTCTATAGGTCATAACTCCACAACAATTTACCTATTTACCACGACCACTTTTACACAGCTGGGTATTTAATGTTCGGTTCCACCCAAACTTAGAATTTCTTACTTGTTATTTATAAGATTGCCCACATGGTGTAGAAAAAGTTTAAAACCTCTATAGGTCATAACTCCACAACAATTTACCTATTTACCACGACGTCTTTTACAGAGCTGGGTATTAAATGTTGGGTTCCACCCGAAGATAGACTTTCTTACTTGTTATTTATAAGATTGCCCACATGGTGTAGAAAAAGTTTAAAACCTCTATAGGTCATAACTCCACCACAATTTACCAACTTACCACGACCACTTTTACACAGCTGGGTATTTAATGTTCGGTCCCACCCGAACATAGACTTTCTTACTTGTTATTTATAAGATTGCCCACATGGTGTAGAAAAAGTTTAAAACCTCTATAGGTCATAACTCCACCACAATTTACCAACTTACCACGACCACTTTTACACAGCTGGGTATTTAATGTTCGGTCCCATCCGAACATAGACTTCCTTACTTGTTATTTATAAGATTGCCACATGGTAGTAGAAAAAGTTTAGGTCATAACTCCACAACAATTTAGCAATTTACTACGACCACTTTTACATAGCTGGGTATTTAATGTTCGGTCCCATCCGAGCATAGACTTCCTTACTTATTATTTATAAGATTGCCCACATGGTGTAGAAAAAGTTTAAAACCTCTATAGGTCATAACTCCACCACAATTTACCAACTTACCACGACCACTTTTACACAGCTGGGTATTTAATGTTCGGTCCCATCCGAACATAGACTTTCTTACTTGTTATTTATAAGATTGCCCACATGGTAGTAGAAAAAGTTTAAAGCCTCCATAGGTCATAACTCCACAACAATTTCCCAACTTACCACGACCACTTTTACACAGCTGGGTATTTAATGTTCGGTCCCATCCGAACATAGACTTTCTTACTTGTTATTTATAAGATTGCCCACATGGTAGTAGAAAAAGTTTAAAGCCTCCATAGGTCATAACTCCACAACAATTTACCTATTTACCACGACCACTTTTACACAGCTGGGTATTAAATGTTCGGTTCCACCCGAACTTAGAATTTCTTACTTGTTATTTATAAGATTGCCCACATGGTGTAGAAAAAGTTTAAAACCTCTATAGGTCATAACTCCACCACAATTTACCAACTTACCACGACCACTTTTACACAGCTGTGTATTTAATGTTCGGTCCCACCCGAACATAGACTTTCTTACTTGTTATTTATAAGATTGCCCACATGGTGTAGAAAAAGTTTAAAGCCTTCATAGGTCATAACTCCACAACAATTTACCTATTTACCACGACCACATTTACATAGCTGGGTATTTAATGTTCGGTCCCACCCGAACATAGACTTTCTTACTTGTTATTTATAAGATTGCCCACATGGTGTAGAAAAAGTTTAAAGCCTCCATAGGTCATAACTCCACCACAATTTACCAACTTACCACGACCACTTTTACACAGCTGGGTATTTAATGTTCGGTCCCACCCGAACATAGACTTTCTTACTTGTTATTTATAAGATTGCCCACATGGTGTAGAAAAAGCTTAAAACCTCTATAGGTCATAACTCCACCACAATTTACCAACTTACCACGACCACTTTTACACAGCTGGGTATTTAATGTTCGGTCCCATCCGAACATAGACTTTCTTACTTGTTATTTATAAGATTGCCCACATGGTAGTAGAAAAAGTTTAAAGCCTCCATAGGTCATAACTCCACAACAATTTACCTATTTACCACGACCACTTTTACACAGCTGGGTATTTAATGTTCGGTTCCACCCGAACTTAGAATTTCTTACTTGTTATTTATAAGATTGCCCACATGGTGTAGAAAAAGTTTAAAACCTCTATAGGTCATAACTCCACCACAATTTACCAACTTACCACGACCACTTTTACACAGCTTTGTATTTAATGTTCGGTCCCACCCGAACATAGACTTTCTTACTTGTTATTTATAAGATTGCCCACATGGTGTAGAAAAAGTTTAAAGCCTTCATAGGTCATAACTCCACAACAATTTACCTATTTACCACGACCACATTTACATAGCTGGGTATTTAATGTTCGGTCCCACCCGAACATAGACTTTCTTACTTGTTATTTATAAGATTGCCCACATGGTGTAGAAAAAGTTTAAAGCCTCCATAGGTCATAACTCCACCACAATTTACCAACTTACCACGACCACTTTTACACAGCTGGGTATTTAATGTTCGGTCCCACCCGAACATAGACTTTCTTACTTGTTATTTATAAGATTGCCCACATGGTGTAGAAAAAGCTTAAAACCTCTATAGGTCATAACTCCACCACAATTTACCAACTTACCACGACCACTTTTACACAGCTGGGTATTTAATGTTCGGTCCCATCCGAACATAGACTTTCTTACTTGTTATTTATAAGATTGCCCACATGGTAGTAGAAAAAGTTTAAAGCCTCCATAGGTCATAACTCCACAACAATTTACCTATTTACCACGACCACTTTTACACAGCTGGGTATTTAATGTTCGGTTCCACCCAAACTTAGAATTTCTTACTTGTTATTTATAAGATTGCCCACATGGTGTAGAAAAAGTTTAAAACCTCTATAGGTCATAACTCCACAACAATTTACCTATTTACCACGACGTCTTTTACATAGCTGGGTATTAAATGTTGGGTTCCACCCGAAGTTAGACTTTCTTACTTGTTATTTATAAGATTGCCCACATGGTGTAGAAAAAGTTTAAAACCTCTATAGGTCATAACTCCATCACAATTTACCAACTTACCACGACCACTTTTACACAGCTGGGTATTTAATGTTCGGTTCCATCCGGACATAGACTTTCTTACTTGTTATTTATAAGATTGCCCACATGGTAGTAGAAAAAGTTTAAAGCCTCCATAGGTCATAACTCCACAACAATTTACCTATTTACCACGACCACTTTTACACAGCTGGGTATTTAATGTTCGGTTCCACCCAAACTTAGAATTTCTTACTTGTTATTTATAAGATTGCCCACATGGTGTAGAAAAAGTTTAAAACCTCTATAGGTCATAACTCCACAACAATTTACCTATTTACCACGACGTCTTTTACATAGCTGGGTATTAAATTTTGGGTTCCACCCGAAGTTAGACTTTCTTACTTGTTATTTATAAGATTGCCCACATGGTGTAGAAAAAGTTTAAAACCTCTATAGGTCATAACTCCATCACAATTTACCAACTTACCACGACCACTTTTACACAGCTGGGTATTTAATGTTCGGTCCCATCCGAACATAGACTTTCTTACTTGTTATTTATAAGATTGCCCACATGGTAGTAGAAAAAGTTTAAAGCCTCCATAGGTCATAACTCCACAACAATTTACCTATTTACCACGACCACTTTTACACAGCTGGGTATTTAATGTTCGGTTCCACCCGAACTTAGAATTTCTTACTTGTTATTTATAAGATTGCCCACATGGTGTAGAAAAAGTTTAAAACCTCTATAGGTCATAACTCCACCACAATTTACCAACTTACCACGACCACTTTTACACAGCTTTGTATTTAATGTTCGGTCCCACCCGAACATAGACTTTCTTACTTGTTATTTATAAGATTGCCCACATGGTGTAGAAAAAGTGTAAAGCCTTCATAGGTCATAACTCCACAACAATTTACCTATTTACCACGACCACATTTACATAGCTGGGTATTTAATGTTCGGTCCCACCCGAACATAGACTTTCTTACTTGTTATTTATAAGATTGCCCACATGGTGTAGAAAAAGTTTAAAGCCTCCATAGGTCATAACTCCACCACAATTTACCAACTTACCACGACCACTTTTACACAGCTGGGTATTTAATGTTCGGTCCCACCCGAACATAGACTTTCTTACTTGTTATTTATAAGATTGCCCACATGGTGTAGAAAAAGTTTAAAGCCTCCATAGGTCATAACTCCACCACAATTTACCAACTTACCACGACCACTTTTACACAGCTGGGTATTTAATGTTCGGTCCCACCCGAACATAGACTTTCTTACTTGTTATTTATAAGATTGCCCACATGGTGTAGAAAAAGCTTAAAACCTCTATAGGTCATAACTCCACCACAATTTACCAACTTACCACGACCACTTTTACACAGCTGGGTATTTAATGTTCGGTTCCACCCGAACTTAGAATTTCTTACTTGTTATTTATAAGATTGCCCACATGGTGTAGAAAAAGTTTAAAACCTCTATAGGTCATAACTCCACAACAATTTACCTATTTACCACGACCACTTTTACACAGCTGGGTATTTAATGTTCGGTTCCACCCAAACTTAGAATTTCTTACTTGTTATTTATAAGATTGCCCACATGCTGTAGAAAAAGCTTAAAACCTCTATAGGTCATAACTCCACCACAATTTACCAACTTACCACGACCACTTTTACACAGCTGGGTATTTAATGTTCGGTTCCACCCGAACTTAGAATTTCTTACTTGTTATTTATAAGATTGCCCACATGGTAGTAGAAAAAGTTTAAAGCCTCCATAGGTCATAACTCCACAACAATTTACCTATTTACCACGACCACTTTTACACAGCTGGGTATTTAATGTTCGGTTCCACCCGAACTTAGAATTTCTTACTTGTTATTTATAAGATTGCCCACATGGTGTAGAAAAAGTTTAAAACCTCTATAGGTCATAACTCCACCACAATTTACCAACTTACCACGACCACTTTTACACAGCTTTGTATTTAATGTTCGGTCCCACCCGAACATAGACTTTCTTACTTGTTATTTATAAGATTGCCCACATGGTGTAGAAAAAGTTTAAAGCCTTCATAGGTCATAACTCCACAACAATTTACCTATTTACCACGACCACATTTACATAGCTGGGTATTTAATGTTCGGTCCCACCCGAACATAGACTTTCTTACTTGTTATTTATAAGATTGCCCACATGGTGTAGAAAAAGTTTAAAGCCTCCATAGGTCATAACTCCACCACAATTTACCAACTTACCACGACCACTTTTATACAGCTGGGTATTTAATGTTCGGTCCCACCCGAACATAGACTTTCTTACTTGTTATTTATAAGATTGCCCACATGGTGTACAAAAAGCTTAAAACCTCTATAGGTCATAACTCCACCACAATTTACCAACTTACCACGACCACTTTTACACAGCTGGGTATTTAATGTTCGGTTCCACCCGAACTTAGAATTTCTTACTTGTTATTTATAAGATTGCCCACATGGTGTAGAAAAAGTTTAAAACCTCTATAGGTCATAACTCCACAACAATTTACCTATTTACCACGACCACTTTTACACAGCTGGGTATTTAATGTTCGGTTCCACCCAAACTTAGAATTTCTTACTTGTTATTTATAAGATTGCCCACATGGTGTAGAAAAAGTTTAAAACCCCTATAGGTCATAACTCCACAACAATTTACCTATTTACCACGACGTCTTTTACATAGCTGGGTATTAAATGTTGGGTTCCACCCGAAGTTAGACTTTCTTACTTGTTATTTATAAGATTGCCCACATGGTGTAGAAAAAGTTTAAAACCTCTATAGGTCATAACTCCACCACAATTTACCAACTTACCACGACCACTTTTACACAGCTGGGTATTTAATGTTCGGTCCCACCCGAACATAGACTTTCTTACTTGTTATTTATAAGATTGCCCACATGGTGTAGAAAAAGTTTAAAACCTCTATAGGTCATAACTCCACCACAATTTACCAACTTACCACGACCACTTTTACACAGCTGGGTATTTAATGTTCGGTCCCATCCGAACATAGACTTCCTTACTTGTTATTTATAAGATTGCCACATGGTAGTAGAAAAAGTTTAGGTCATAACTCCACAACAATTTAGCAATTTACTACGACCACTTTTACATAGCTGGGTATTTAATGTTCGGTCCCATCCGAGCATAGACTTCCTTACTTATTATTTATAAGATTGCCCACATGGTGTAGAAAAAGTTTAAAACCTCTATAGGTCATAACTCCACCACAATTTACCAACTTACCACGACCACTTTTACACAGCTGGGTATTTAATGTTCGGTCCCATCCGAACATAGACTTTCTTACTTGTTATTTATAAGATTGCCCACATGGTAGTAGAAAAAGTTTAAAGCCTCCATAGGTCATAACTCCACAACAATTTACGTATTTACCACGACCACTTTTACACAGCTGGGTATTAAATGTTCGGTTCCACCCGAACTTAGAATTTCTTACTTGTTATTTATAAGATTGCCCACATGGTGTAGAAAAAGTTTAAAACCTCTATAGGTCATAACTCCACCACAATTTACCAACTTACCACGACCACTTTTACACAGCTTTGTATTTAATGTTCGGTCCCACCCGAACATAGACTTTCTTACTTGTTATTTATAAGATTGCCCACATGGTGTAGAAAAAGTTTAAAGCCTTCATAGGTCATAACTCCACAACAATTTACCTATTTACCACGACCACATTTACATAGCTGGGTATTTAATGTTCGGTCCCACCCGAACATAGACTTTCTTACTTGTTATTTATAAGATTGCCCACATGGTGTAGAAAAAGTTTAAAGCCTCCATAGGTCATAACTCCACCACAATTTACCAACTTACCACGACCACTTTTACACAGCTGGGTATTTAATGTTCGGTCCCACCCGAACATAGACTTTCTTACTTGTTATTTATAAGATTGCCCACATGGTGTAGAAAAAGCTTAAAACCTCTATAGGTCATAACTCCACCACAATTTACCAACTTACCACGACCACTTTTACATAGCTGGGTATTTAATGTTCGGTCCCATCCGAACATAGACTTTCTTACTTGTTATTTATAAGATTGCCCACATGGTAGTAGAAAAAGTTTAAAGCCTCCATAGGTCATAACTCCACAACAATTTACCTATTTACCACGACCACTTTTACACAGCTGGGTATTTAATGTTCGGTTCCACCCGAACTTAGAATTTCTTACTTGTTATTTATAAGATTGCCCACATGGTGTAGAAAAAGTTTAAAACCTCTATAGGTCATAACTCCACCACAATTTACCAACTTACCATGACCACTTTTACACAGCTTTGTATTTAATGTTCGGTCCCACCCGAACATAGACTTTCTTACTTGTTATTTATAAGATTGCCCACATGGTGTAGAAAAAGTTTAAAACCTCTATAGGTCATAACTCCACCACAATTTACCAACTTACCACGACCACTTTTACACAGCTTTGTATTTAATGTTCGGTCCCACCCGAACATAGACTTTCTTACTTGTTATTTATAAGATTGCCCACATGGTGTAGAAAAAGTTTAAAGCCTTCATAGGTCATAACTCCACAACAATTTACCTATTTACCACGACCACATTTACATAGCTGGGTATTTAATGTTCGGTCCCACCCGAACATAGACTTTCTTACTTGTTATTTATAAGATTGCCCACATGGTGTAGAAAAAGTTTAAAGCCTCCATAGGTCATAACTCCACCACAATTTACCAACTTACCACGACCACTTTTACACAGCTGGGTATTTAATGTTCGGTCCCACCCGAACATAGACTTTCTTACTTGTTATTTATAAGATTGCCCACATGGTGTAGAAAAAGCTTAAAACCTCTATAGGTCATAACTCCACCACAATTTACCAACTTACCACGACCACTTTTACATAGCTGGGTATTTAATGTTCGGTCCCATCCGAACATAGACTTTCTTACTTGTTATTTATAAGATTGCCCACATGGTAGTAGAAAAAGTTTAAAGCCTCCATAGGTCATAACTCCACAACAATTTACCTATTTACCACGACCACTTTTACACAGCTGGGTATTTAATGTTCGGTTCCACCCGAACTTAGAATTTCTTACTTGTTATTTATAAGATTGCCCACATGGTGTAGAAAAAGTTTAAAACCTCTATAGGTCATAACTCCACCACAATTTACCAACTTACCATGACCACTTTTACACAGCTTTGTATTTAATGTTCGGTTCCACCCAAACTTAGAATTTCTTACTTGTTATTTATAAGATTGCCCACATGGTGTAGAAAAAGTTTAAAGCCTCCATAGGTCATAACTCCACAACAATTTACCTATTTACCACGACCACTTTTACACAGCTGGGTATTTAATGTTCGGTTCCACCCGAACTTAGAATTTCTTACTTGTTATTTATAAGATTGCCCACATGGTGTAGAAAAAGTTTAAAACCTCTATAGGTCATAACTCCACCACAATTTACCAACTTACCATGACCACTTTTACACAGCTGGGTATTTAATGTTCGGTCCCACCCGAACATAGACTTTCTTACTTGTTATTTATAAGATTGCCCACATGGTGTAGAAAAAGTTTAAAACCTCTATAGGTCATAACTCCACCACAATTTACCAACTTACCACGACCACTTTTACACAGCTGGGTATTAAATGTTCGTTCCCATCCGAACATAGACTTTCTTACTTGTTATTTATAAGATTGCCCACATGGTGTAGAAAAAGTGTAAAACCTCTATAGGTCATAACTCCACCACAATTTACCAACTTACCATGACCACTTTTACACAGCTTTGTATTTAATGTTCGGTCCCACCCGAACATAGACTTTCTTACTTGTTATTTATAAGATTGCCCACATGGTAGTAGAAAAAGTTTAAAGCCTCCATAGGTCATAACTCCACAACAATTTACCTATTTACCACGACCTCTTTTACACAGCTGGGTATTTAATGTTCGGTTCCACCCGAACTTAGAATTTCTTACTTGTTATTTATAAGATTGCCCACATGGTGTAGAAAAAGTTTAAAACCTCTATAGGTCATAACTCCACCACAATTTACAAACTTACCACGACCACTGTTACACAGCTTTGTATTTAATGTTCGGTCCCACCCGAACATAGACTTTCTTACTTGTTATTTATAAGGTTGCCCACATGGTAGTAGAAAAAGTTTAAAGCCTCCATAGGTCATAACTCCACAACAATTTACCTATTTACCACGACCACTTTTACACAGCTGGGTATTTAATGTTCGGTTCCACCCAAACTTAGAATTTCTTACTTGTTATTTATAAGATTGCCCACATGGTGTAGAAAAAGTTTAAAACCTCTATAGGTCATAACTCCACAACAATTTACCTATTTACCACGACCTCTTTTACATAGCTGGGTATTTAATGTTCGGTTCCACCCGAAGTTAGAATTTCTTACTTGTTATTTATAAGGTTGCCCACATGGTGTAGAAAAAGTTTAAAACCTCTATAGGTCATAACTCCACCACAATTTACCAACTTACCACGACCACTTTTACACAGCTTTGTATTTAATGTTCGGTCCCACCCGAACATAGACTTTCTTACTTGTTATTTAAAAGATTGCCCACATGGTAGTAGAAAAAGTTTAAAGCCTCCATAGGTCATAACTCCACAACAATTTACCTATTTACCACGACCACTTTTACACAGCTGGGTATTTAATGTTCGGTTCCACCCGAACTTAGAATTTCTTACTTGTTATTTATAAGATTGCCCACATGGTGTAGAAAAAGTTTAAAACCTCTATAGGTCATAACTCCACAACAATTTACCTATTTACCACGACCACTTTTACACAGCTGGGTATTTAATGTTCGGTTCCACCCAAACTTAGAATTTCTTACTTGTTATTTATAAGATTGCCCACATGGTGTAGAAAAAGTTTAAAACCTCTATAGGTCATAACTCCACAACAATTTACCTATTTACCACGACCTCTTTTACATAGCTGGGTATTAAATGTTGGGTTCCACCCGAAGTTAGACTTTCTTACTTGTTATTTATAAGATTGCCCACATGGTGTAGAAAAAGTTTAAAACCTCTATAGGTCATAACTCCATCACAATTTACCAACTTACCACGACCACTTTTACACAGCTGGGTATTTAATGTTCGGTCCCACCCGAACATAGACTTTCTTACTTGTTATTTATAAGATTGCCCACATGGTGTAGAAAAAGTGTAAAACCTCTATAGGTCATAACTCCACCGCAATTTACCAACTTACCACGACCACTTTTACACAGCTTTGTATTTAATGTTCGGTCCCACCCGAACATAGACTTTCTTACTTGTTATTTATAAGATTGCCCACATGGTAGTAGAAAAAGTTTAAAGCCTCCATAGGTCATAACTCCACAACAATTTACCTATTTACCACGACCACTTTTACACAGCTGGGTATTTAATGTTCGGTTCCACCCGAACTTAGAATTTCTTACTTGTTATTTATAAGATTGCCCACATGGTGTAGAAAAAGTTTAAAACCTCTATAGGTCATAACTCCACCACAATTTACCAACTTACCACGACCGCTTTTACACAGCTGGGTATTAAATGTTCGTTCCCACCCGAACATAGACTTTCTTACTTGTTATTTATAAGATTGCCCACATGGTGTAGAAAAAGTTTGAAACCTCTATAGGTCATAACTCCACCACAATTTACCAACTTACCACGACCACTTCTACACAGCTGGGTATTAAATGTTCGGTTCCACCCGAACTTAGAATTTCTTACTTGTTATTTATAAGATTGCCCACATGGTGTAGAAAAAGTTTAAAACCTCTATAGGTCATAACTCCACCACAATTTACCAACTTACCACGACCACTTTTACACAGCTGGGTATTAAATGTTCGTTCCCACCCGAACATAGACTTTCTTACTTGTTATTTATAAGATTGCCCACATGGTAGTAGAAAAAGTTTGAAACCTCTATAGGTCATAACTCCACCACAATTTACCAACTTACCACGACCACTTTTACACAGCTGGGTATTAAATGTTCGGTTCCACCCGAACTTAGAATTTCTTACTTGTTATTTATAAGATTGCCCACATGGTGTAGAAAAAGTTTAAAACCTCTATAGGTCATAACTCCACCACAATTTACCAACTTACCACGACCACTTTTACACAGCTGGGTATTAAATGTTCGTTCCCACCCGAACATAGACTTTCTTACTTGTTATTTATAAGATTGCCCACATGGTGTAGAAAAAGTTTGAAACCTCTATAGGTCATAACTCCACCACAATTTACCAACTTACCACGACCACTTTTACACAGCTGGGTATTAAATGTTCGGTTCCACCCGAACTTAGAATTTCTTACTTGTTATTTATAAGA
This sequence comes from Merzomyia westermanni, assembly GCA_949987695.1. Taxonomy (NCBI): domain Eukaryota; kingdom Metazoa; phylum Arthropoda; class Insecta; order Diptera; family Tephritidae; genus Merzomyia; species Merzomyia westermanni. The sequence continues at coordinate 92,650,032 of OX465290.1, read as the reverse complement.
TTGCCCACATGGTGTAGAAAAAGTTTAAAACCTCTATAGGTCATAACTCCACCACAATTTACCAACTTACCACGACCACTTTTACACAGCTGGGTATTAAATGTTCGTTCCCACCCGAACATAGACTTTCTTACTTGTTATTTATAAGATTGCCCACACGGTGTAGAAAAAGTTTAAAACCTCTATAGGTCATAACTCCACCACAATTTACCAACTTACCACGACCACTTTACATAGCTGGGTATTAAATGTTCGTTCCCACCCGAACATAGACTTTCTTATTGTTATTTATAAGATTGTCCACATGGTAGTAGAAAAAGTTTGAAACCTCTATAGGTCATAACTCCACCACAATTTACCAACTTACCACGACCACTTTTACACAGCTGGGTATTAAATGTTCGGTTCCACCCGAACTTAGAATTTCTTACTTGTTATTTATAAGATTGCCCACATGGTGTAGAAAAAGTTTGAAACCTCTATAGGTCATAACTCCACCACAATTTACCAACTTACCACGACTACTTTTACACAGCTGGGTATTAAATGTTCGGTTCCACCCGAACTTAGAATTTCTTACTTGTTATTTATAAGATTGCCCACATGGTGTAGAAAAAGTTTAAAACCTCTATAGGTCATAACTCCACCACAATTTACCAACTTACCACGACCACTTTTACACAGCTGGGTATTAAATGTTCGGTTCCACCCGAACTTAGAATTTCTTACTTGTTATTTATAAGATTGCCCACATGGTGTAGAAAAAGTTTAAAACCTCTATAGGTCATAACTCCACCACAATTTACCAACTTACCACGACCACTTTTACACAGCTGGGTATTAAATGTTCGTTCCCACCCGAACATAGACTTTCTTACTTGTTATTTATAAGACTGCCCACATGGTGTAGAAAAAGTTTGAAACCTCTATAGGTCATAACTCCACCACAATTTACCAACTTACCACGACCACTTTTACACAGCTGGGTATTAAATGTTCGGTTCCACCCGAACTTAGAATTTCTTACTTGTTATTTATAAGATTGCCCACATGGTGTAGAAAAAGTTTAAAACCTCTATAGGTCATAACTCCACCACAATTTACCAACTTACCACGACCACTTTTACACAGCTGGGTATTAAATGTTCGTTCCCACCCGAACATAGACTTTCTTACTTGTTATTTATAAGATTGCCCACACGGTGTAGAAAAAGTTTAAAACCTCTATAGGTCATAACTCCACCACAATTTACCAACTTACCACGACCACTTTTACACAGCTGGGTATTAAATGTTCGGTTCCACCCGAACTTAGAATTTCTTACTTGTTATTTATAAGATTGCCCACATGGTGTAGAAAAAGTTTAAAACCTCTATAGGTCATAACTCCACCACAATTTACCAACTTACCACGACCACTTTTACACAGCTGGGTATTAAATGTTCGTTCCCACCCGAACATAGACTTTCTTACTTGTTATTTATAAGATTGCCCACACGGTGTAGAAAAAGTTTAAAACCTCTATAGGTCATAACTCCACCACAATTTACCAACTTACCACGACCACTTTACATAGCTGGGTATTAAATGTTCGTTCCCACCCGAACATAGACTTTCTTACTTGTTATTTATAAGATTGTCCACATGGTAGTAGAAAAAGTTTGAAACCTCTATAGGTCATAACTCCACCACAATTTACCAACTTACCACGACCACTTTTACACAGCTGGGTATTAAATGTTCGGTTCCACCCGAACTTAGAATTTCTTACTTGTTATTTATAAGATTGCCCACATGGTGTAGAAAAAGTTTGAAACCTCTATAGGTCATAACTCCACCACAATTTACCAACTTACCACGACTACTTTTACACAGCTGGGTATTAAATGTTCGGTTCCACCCGAACTTAGAATTTCTTACTTGTTATTTATAAGATTGCCCACATGGTGTAGAAAAAGTTTAAAACCTCTATAGGTCATAACTCCACCACAATTTACCAACTTACCACGACCACTTTTACACAGCTGGGTATTAAATGTTCGGTTCCACCCGAACTTAGAATTTCTTTCTTGTTATTTATAAGATTGCCCACATGGTGTAGAAAAAGTTTAAAACCTCTATAGGTCATAACTCCACCACAATTTACCAACTTACCACGACCACTTTTACACAGCTGGGTATTAAATGTTCGTTCCCACCCGAACATAGACTTTCTTACTTGTTATTTATAAGATTGCCCACATGGTGTAGAAAAAGTTTGAAACCTCTATAGGTCATAACTCCACCACAATTTACCAACTTACCACGACCACTTTTACACAGCTGGGTATTAAATGTTCGGTTCCACCCGAACTTAGAATTTCTTACTTGTTATTTATAAGATTGCCCACATGGTGTAGAAAAAGTTTAAAACCTCTATAGGTCATAACTCCACCACAATTTACCAACTTACCACGACCACTTTTACACAGCTGGGTATTAAATGTTCGTTCCCACCCGAACATAGACTTTCTTACTTGTTATTTATAAGATTGCCCACATGGTAGTAGAAAAAGTTTGAAACCTCTATAGGTCATAACTCCACCACAATTTACCAACTTACCACGACCACTTTTACACAGCTGGGTATAAAATGTTCGGTTCCACCCGAACTTAGAATTTCTTACTTGTTATTTATAAGATTGCCCACATGGTGTAGAAAAAGTTTAAAACCTCTATAGGTCATAACTCCACCACAATTTACCAACTTACCACGACCACTTTTACACAGCTGGGTATTAAATGTTCGTTCCCACCCGAACATAGACTTTCTTACTTGTTATTTATAAGATTGCCCACATGGTGTAGAAAAAGTTTGAAACCTCTATAGGTCATAACTCCACCACAATTTACCAACTTACCACGACCACTTTTACACAGCTGGGTATTAAATGTTCGGTTCCACCCGAACTTAGAATTTCTTACTTGTTATTTATAAGATTGCCCACATGGTGTAGAAAAAGTTTAAAACCTCTATAGGTCATAACTCCACCACAATTTACCAACTTACCACGACCACTTTTACACAGCTGGGTATTAAATGTTCGTTCCCACCCGAACATAGACTTTCTTACTTGTTATTTATAAGATTGCCCACACGGTGTAGAAAAAGTTTAAAACCTCTATAGGTCATAACTCCACCACAATTTACCAACTTACCACGACCACTTTACATAGCTGGGTATTAAATGTTCGTTCCCACCCGAACATAGACTTTCTTACTTGTTATTTATAAGATTGTCCACATGGTAGTAGAAAAAGTTTGAAACCTCTATAGGTCATAACTCCACCACAATTTACCAACTTACCACGACCACTTTTACACAGCTGGGTATTAAATGTTCGGTTCCACCCGAACTTAGAATTTCTTACTTGTTATTTATAAGATTGCCCACATGGTGTAGAAAAAGTTTGAAACCTCTATAGGTCATAACTCCACCACAATTTACCAACTTACCACGACTACTTTTACACAGCTGGGTATTAAATGTTCGGTTCCACCCGAACTTAGAATTTCTTACTTGTTATTTATAAGATTGCCCACATGGTGTAGAAAAAGTTTAAAACCTCTATAGGTCATACCTCCACCACAATTTACCAACTTACCACGACCACTTTTACACAGCTGGGTATTAAATGTTCGTTCCCACCCGAACATAGACTTTCTTACTTGTTATTTATAAGATTGCCCACATGGTAGTAGAAAAAGTTTGAAACCTCTATAGGTCATAACTCCACCACAATTTACCAACTTACCACGACCACTTTTACACAGCTGGGTATTAAATGTTCGGTTCCACCCGAACTTAGAATTTCTTACTTGTTATTTATAAGATTGCCCACATGGTGTAGAAAAAGTTTAAAACCTCTATAGGTCATAACTCCACCACAATTTACCAACTTACCACGACCACTTTTACACAGCTGGGTATTAAATGTTCGTTCCCACCCGAACATAGACTTTCTTACTTGTTATTTATAAGATTGCCCACATGGTGTAGAAAAAGTTTGAAACCTCTATAGGTCATAACTCCACCACAATTTACCAACTTACCACGACCACTTTTACACAGCTGGGTATTAAATGTTCGGTTCCACCCGAACTTAGAATTTCTTACTTGTTATTTATAAGATTGCCCACATGGTGTAGAAAAAGTTTAAAACCTCTATAGGTCATAACTCCACCACAATTTACCAACTTACCACGACCACTTTTACACAGCTGGGTATTAAATGTTCGTTCCCACCCGAACATAGACTTTCTTACTTGTTATTTATAAGATTGCCCACATGGTGTAGAAAAAGTTTGAAACCTCTATAGGTCATAACTCCACCACAATTTACCAACTTACCACGACCACTTTTACACAGCTGGGTATTAAATGTTCGGTTCCACCCGGACATAGACTTTCTTACTTGTTATTTATAAGATTGCCCACATGGTGTAGAAAAAGTTTAAAACCTCTATAGGTCATAACTCCACCACAATTTACCAACTTACCACGACCACTTTTACACAGCTGGGTATTTAATGTTCGGTCCCATCCGAACATAGACTTTCTTACTTGTTATTTATAAGATTGCCCACATGGTAGTAGAAAAAGTTTAAAGCCTCCATAGGTCATAACTCCACAACAATTTACCTATTTACCACGACCACTTTTACACAGCTGGGTATTTAATGTTCGGTTCCACCCGAACTTAGAATTTCTTACTTGTTATTTATAAGATTGCCCACATGGTAGTAGAAAAAGTTTAGGTCATAACTCTACAACAAAATTAGCAATTTACTACGACCACTTTTACACAGCTGGGTATTTAATGTTCGGTCCCATCCGAACATAGACTTTCTTACTTGTTATTTATAAGATTGCCCACATGGTAGTAGAAAAAGTTTAAAGCCTCCATAGGTCATAACTCCACAACAATTTACCTATTTACCACGACCACTTTTACACAGCTGGGTATTTAATGTTCGGTTCCACCCGAACTTAGAATTTCTTACTTGTTATTTATAAGATTGCCCACATGGTGTAGAAAAAGTTTAACACCTCTATAGGTCATAACTCCACCACAATTTACCAACTTACCACGACCACTTTTACACAGCTGGGTATTTAATGTTGGGTCCCACCCGAACATAGACTTTCTTACTTGTTATTTATAAGATTGCCCACATGGTGTAGAAAAAGTTTAAAACCTCTATAGGTCATAACTCCACCACAATTTACCAACTTACCACGACCACTTTTACACAGCTGGGTATTAAATGTTCGTTCCCACCCGAACATAGACTTTCTTACTTGTTATTTATAAGATTGCCCACATGGTGTAGAAAAAGTGTAAAACCTCTATAGGTCATAACTCCACCACAATTTACCAACTTACCATGACCACTTTTACACAGCTTTGTATTTAATGTTCGGTCCCACCCGAACATAGACTTTCTTACTTGTTATTTATAAGATTGCCCACATGGTAGTAGAAAAAGTTTAAAGCCTCCATAGGTCATAACTCCACCACAATTTACAAACTTACCACGACCACTGTTACACAGCTTTGTATTTAATATTCGGTTCCACCCAAACTTAGAGTTTCTTACTTGTTATTTATAAGATTGCCCACATGGTAGTAGAAAAAGTTTAAAGCCTCCATAGGTCATAACTCCACCACAATTTACAAACTTACCACGACCACTGTTACACAGCTTTGTATTTAATGTTCGATTCCACCCGAACTTAGAATTTCTTACTTGTTATTTATAAGATTGCCCACATGGTGTAGAAAAAGTTTAAAACCTCTATAGGTCATAACTCCACCACAATTTACAAACTTACCACGACCACTGTTACACAGCTTTGTATTTAATGTTCGGTCCCACCCGAACATAGACTTTCTTACTTGTTATTTATAAGATTGCCCACATGGTAGTAGAAAAAGTTTAAAGCCTCCATAGGTCATAACTCCACAACAATTTACCTATTTACCACGACCACTTTTACACAGCTGGGTATTTAATGTTCGGTTCCACCCAAACTTAGAATTTCTTACTTGTTATTTATAAGATTGCCCACATGGTGTAGAAAAAGTTTAAAACCTCTATAGGTCATAACTCCACAACAATTTACCTATTTACCACGACCTCTTTTACATAGCTGGGTATTTAATGTTCGGTTCCACCCGAAGTTAGAATTTCTTACTTGTTATTTATAAGGTTGCCCACATGGTGTAGAAAAAGTTTAAAACCTCTATAGGTCATAACTCCACCACAATTTACCAACTTACCACGACCACTTTTACACAGCTTTGTATTTAATGTTCGGTCCCACCCGAACATAGACTTTCTTACTTGTTATTTAAAAGATTGCCCACATGGTAGTAGAAAAAGTTTAAAGCCTCCATAGGTCATAACTCCACAACAATTTACCTATTTACCACGACCACTTTTACACAGCTGGGTATTTAATGTTCGGTTCCACCCGAACTTAGAATTTCTTACTTGTTATTTATAAGATTGCCCACATGGTGTAGAAAAAGTTTAAAACCTCTATAGGTCATAACTCCACAACAATTTACCTATTTACCACGACCACTTTTACACAGCTGGGTATTTAATGTTCGGTTCCACCCAAACTTAGAATTTCTTACTTGTTATTTATAAGATTGCCCACATGGTGTAGAAAAAGTTTAAAACCTCTATAGGTCATAACTCCACAACAATTTACCTATTTACCACGACCTCTTTTACATAGCTGGGTATTAAATGTTGGGTTCCACCCGAAGTTAGACTTTCTTACTTGTTATTTATAAGATTGCCCACATGGTGTAGAAAAAGTTTAAAACCTCTATAGGTCATAACTCCATCACAATTTACCAACTTACCACGACCACTTTTACACAGCTGGGTATTTAATGTTCGGTCCCACCCGAACATAGACTTTCTTACTTGTTATTTATAAGATTGCCAACATGGTGTAGAAAAAGTGTAAAACCTCTATAGGTCATAACTCCACCGCAATTTACCAACTTACCACGACCACTTTTACACAGCTTTGTATTTAATGTTCGGTCCCACCCGAACATAGACTTTCTTACTTGTTATTTATAAGATTGCCCACATGGTAGTAGAAAAAGTTTAAAGCCTCCATAGGTCATAACTCCACAACAATTTACCTATTTACCACGACCACTTTTACACAGCTGGGTATTTAATGTTCGGTTCCACCCGAACTTAGAATTTCTTACTTGTTATTTATAAGATTGCCCACATGGTGTAGAAAAAGTTTAAAACCTCTATAGGTCATAACTCCACCACAATTTACCAACTTACCACGACCACTTTTACACAGCTGGGTATTAAATGTTCGGTTCCACCCGAACTTAGAATTTCTTACTTGTTATTTATAAGATTGCCCACATGGTGTAGAAAAAGTTTAAAACCTCTATAGGTCATAACTCCACCACAATTTACCAACTTACCACGACCACTTTTACACAGCTGGGTATTAAATGTTCGTTCCCACCCGAACATAGACTTTCTTACTTGTTATTTATAAGATTGCCCACATGGTAGTAGAAAAAGTTTGAAACCTCTATAGGTCATAACTCCACCACAATTTACCAACTTACCACGACCACTTTTACACAGCTGGGTATTAAATGTTCGGTTCCACCCGAACTTAGAATTTCTTACTTGTTATTTATAAGATTGCCCACATGGTGTAGAAAAAGTTTAAAACCTCTATAGGTCATAACTCCACCACAATTTACCAACTTACCACGACCACTTTTACACAGCTGGGTATTAAATGTTCGTTCCCACCCGAACATAGACTTTCTTACTTGTTATTTATAAGATTGCCCACATGGTGTAGAAAAAGTTTGAAACCTCTATAGGTCAAAACTCCACCACAATTTACCAACTTACCACGACCACTTTTACACAGCTGGGTATTTAATGTTCGGTTCCACCCGAACTTAGAATTTCTTACTTGTTATTTATAAGATTGCCCACATGGTGTAGAAAAAGTTTAAAACCTCTATAGGTCATAACTCCACCACAATTTACCAACTTACCACGACCACTTTTACACAGCTGGGTATTAAATGTTCGTTCCCACCCGAACATAGACTTTCTCACTTGTTATTTATAAGATTGCCCACATGGTAGTAGAAAAAGTTTAAAGCCTCCATAGGTCATAACTCCACAACAATTTACCTATTTACCACGACCTCTTTTACATAGCGGGGTATTAAATGTTGCGTTCCACCCGAAGTTAGACTTTCTTACTTGTTATTTATAAGATTGCCCACATGGTGTAGAAAAAGTTTAAAACCTCTATAGGTCATAACTCCATCACAATTTACCAACTTACCACGACCACTTTTACACAGCTGGGTATTTAATGTTCGGTCCCACCCGAACATAGACTTTCTTACTTGTTATTTATAAGATTGCCCACATGGTGTAGAAGAAGTGTAAAACCTCTATAGGTCATAACTCCACCACAATTTACCAACTTACCACGACCACTTTTACACAGCTTTGTATTTAATGTTCGGTCCCACCCGAACATAGACTTTCTTACTTGTTATTTATAAGATAGCCCACATGGTAGTAGAAAAAGTTTAAAGCCTCCATAGGTCATAACTCCACAACAATTTACCTATTTACCACGACCACTTTTACACAGCTGGGTATTTAATGTTCGGTTCCACCCGAACTTAGAATTTCTTACTTGTTATTTATAAGATTGCCACATGGTAGTAGAAAAAGTTTAGGTCATAACTCCACAACAATTTAGCAATTTACTACGACCACTTTTACACAGCTGGGTATTTAATGTTCGGTCCCATCCGAACATAGACTTTCTTACTTGTTATTTATAAGATTGCCCACATGGTAGTAGAAAAAGTTTAAAACCTCTATAGGTCGTAACTCCACCACAATTTACCAACTTACCACGACCACTTTTACACAGCTGGGTATTTAATGTTCGGTCCCATCCGAACATAGACTTTCTTACTTGTTATTTATAAGATTTCCCACATGGTAGTAGAAAAAGTTTAAAGCCTCCATAGGTCATAACTCCACAACAATTTACCTATTTACCACGACCACTTTTACATAGCTGGGTATTTAATGTTCGGTTCCACCCGAACTTAGCCTTCCTTACTTGTTATTTATAAGATTGCCACATGGTAGTAGAAAAAGTTTAGGTCATAACTCCACAACAATTTAGCAATTTACTACGACCACTTTTACATAGCTGGGTATTTAATGTTCGGTTCCACCCGAACTTAGCCTTCCTTACTTGTTATTTATAAGATTGCCACATGGTAGTAGAAAAAGTTTAGGTCATAACTCCACAACAATTTAGCAATTTACTACGACCACTTTTACACAGCTGGGTATTTAATGTTCGGTCCCATCCGAACATAGACTTTCTTACTTGTTATTTATAAGATTGCCCACATGGTGTAGAAAAAGTTTGAAACCTCTATAGGTCAAAACTCCACCACAATTTACCAACTTACCACGACCACTTTTACACAGCTGGGTATTTAATGTTCGGTTCCACCCGAACTTAGAATTTCTTACTTGTTATTTATAAGATTGCCCACATGGTGTAGAAAAAGTTTAAAACCTCTATAGGTCATAACTCCACCACAATTTACCAACTTACCACGACCACTTTTACACAGCTGGGTATTAAATGTTCGTTCCCACCCGAACATAGACTTTCTCACTTGTTATTTATAAGATTGCCCACATGGTAGTAGAAAAAGTTTAAAGCCTCCATAGGTCATAACTCCACAACAATTTACCTATTTACCACGACCTCTTTTACATAGCGGGGTATTAAATGTTGCGTTCCACCCGAAGTTAGACTTTCTTACTTGTTATTTATAAGATTGCCCACATGGTGTAGAAAAAGTTTAAAACCTCTATAGGTCATAACTCCATCACAATTTACCAACTTACCACGACCACTTTTACACAGCTGGGTATTTAATGTTCGGTCCCACCCGAACATAGACTTTCTTACTTGTTATTTATAAGATTGCCCACATGGTGTAGAAGAAGTGTAAAACCTCTATAGGTCATAACTCCACCACAATTTACCAACTTACCACGACCACTTTTACACAGCTTTGTATTTAATGTTCGGTCCCACCCGAACATAGACTTTCTTACTTGTTATTTATAAGATAGCCCACATGGTAGTAGAAAAAGTTTAAAGCCTCCATAGGTCATAACTCCACAACAATTTACCTATTTACCACGACCACTTTTACACAGCTGGGTATTTAATGTTCGGTTCCACCCGAACTTAGAATTTCTTACTTGTTATTTATAAGATTGCCACATGGTAGTAGAAAAAGTTTAGGTCATAACTCCACAACAATTTAGCAATTTACTACGACCACTTTTACACAGCTGGGTATTTAATGTTCGGTCCCATCCGAACATAGACTTTCTTACTTGTTATTTATAAGATTGCCCACATGGTAGTAGAAAAAGTTTGAAACCTCTATAGGTCATAACTCCACCACAATTTACCAACTTACCACGACCACATTTACATAGCTGGGTATTTAATGTTCGGTCCCATCCGAACATAGACTTTCTTACTTGTTATTTATAAGATTTCCCACATGGTAGTAGAAAAAGTTTAAAGCCTCCATAGGTCATAACTCCACAACAATTTACCTATTTACCACGACCACTTTTACATAGCTGGGTATTTAATGTTCGGTTCCACCCGAACTTAGCCTTCCTTACTTGTTATTTATAAGATTGCCACATGGTAGTAGAAAAAGTTTAGGTCATAACTCCACAACAATTTAGCAATTTACTACGACCACTTTTACACAGCTGGGTATTTAATGTTCGGTCCCATCCGAACATAGACTTTCTTACTTGTTATTTATAAGATTGCCCACATGGTAGTAGAAAAAGTTTAAAACCTCTATAGGTCGTAACTCCACCACAATTTACCAACTTACCACGACCACTTTTACACAGCTGGGTATTTAATGTTCGGTCCCATCCGAACATAGACTTTCTTAGTTGTTATTTATAAGATTGCCCACATGGTAGTAGAAAAAGTTTAAAGCCTCCATAGGTCATAACTCCACCACAATTTACCAACTTACCACGACCACTTTTACACAGCTGGGTATTAAATGTTCGTTCCCACCCGAGCATAGACTTTCTTACTTGTTATTTATAAGATTGCCCACACGGTGTAGAAAAAGTTTAAAACCTCTATAGGTCATAACTCCACCACAATTTACCAACTTACCACGACCACTTTACATAGCTGGGTATTTAATGTTCGGTGCCACCCGGACATAGACTTTCTTACTTGTTATTTATAAGATTGCCCACATGGTGTAGAAAAAGTTTAAAACCTCTATAGGTCATAACTCCACCACAATTTACCAACTTACCACGACCACTTTTACACAGCTGGGTATTTAATGTTCGGTCCCATCCGAACATAGACTTCCTTACTTGTTATTTATAAGATTGCCACATGGTAGTAGAAAAAGTTTAGGTCATAACTCCACAACAATTTAGCAATTTACTACGACCACTTTTACATAGCTGGGTATTTAATGTTCGGTCCCACCCGAACATAGACTTTCTTACTTGTTATTTATAAGATTGCCCACATGGTGTAGAAAAAGTTTAAAGCCTTCATAGGTCATAACTCCACAAAAATTTACCTATTTACCACGACCACATTTACATAGCTGGGTATTTAATGTTCGGTCCCATCCGAACATAGACTTCCTTACTTGTTATTTATAAGATTGCCACATGGTAGTAGAAAAAGTTTAGGTCATAACTCCACAACAATTTAGCAACTTACCACGACCACTTTACATAGCTGGGTATTTAATGTTCGGTGCCACCCGGACATAGACTTTCTTACTTGTTATTTATAAGATTGCCCACATGGTGTAGAAAAAGTTTAAAGCCTTCATAGGTCATAACTCCACAACAATTTACCTATTTACCACGACCACATTTACATAGCTGGGTATTTAATGTTCGGTCCCACCCGAACATAGACTTTCTTACTTGTTATTTATAAGATTGCCCACATGGTGTAGAAAAAGTTTAAAGCCTCCATAGGTCATAACTCCACCACAATTTACCAACTTACCACGACCACTTTTACACAGCTGGGTATTTAATGTTCGGTCCCACCCGAACATAGACTTTCTTACTTGTTATTTATAAGATTGCCCACATGGTGTAGAAAAAGCTTAAAACCTCTATAGGTCATAACTCCACAACAATTTACCAACTTACCACGACCACTTTTACACAGCTTTGTATTTAATGTTCGGTCCCACCCGAACATAGACTTTCTTACTTGTTATTTATAAGATTGCCCACATGGTGTAGAAAAAGTTTAAAGCCTCCATAGGTCATAACTCCACAACAATTTACCTATTTACCACGACCACTTTTACACAGCTGGGTATTTAATGTTCGGTTCCACCCGAACTTAGAATTTCTTACTTGTTATTTATAAGATTGCCCACATGGTAGTAGAAAAAGTTTAGGTCATAACTCCACAACAAAATTAGCAATTTACTACGACCACTTTTACACAGCTGGGTATTTAATGTTCGGTCCCACCCGAACATAGACTTTCTTACTTGTTATTTATAAGATTGCCCACATGGTGTAGAAAAAGTTTAAAACCTCTATAGGTCATAACTCCACCACAATTTACCAACTTACCACGACCACTTTTACATAGCTGGGTATTTAATGTTCGGTGCCACCCGGACATAGACTTTCTTACTTGTTATTTATAAGATTGCCCACATGGTGTAGAAAAAGTTTAAAACCTCTATAGGTCATAACTCCACCACAATTTACCAACTTACCACGACCACTTTTACACAGCTGGGTATTTAATGTTCGGTCCCATCCGAACATAGACTTTCTTACTTGTTATTTATAAGATTGCCCACATGGTAGTAGAAAAAGTTTAAAGCCTCCATAGGTCATAACTCCACCACAATTTACCAACTTACCACGACCACTTTTACACAGCTGGGTATTAAATGTTCGTTCCCACCCGAACATAGACTTTCTTACTTGTTATTTATAAGATTGCCCACATGGTGTAGAAAAAGTTTAAAACCTCTATAGGTCATAACTCCACCACAATTTACCAACTTACCACGACCACTTTTACATAGCTGGGTATTTAATGTTCGGTGCCACCCGGACATAGACTTTCTTACTTGTTATTTATAAGATTGCCCACATGGTGTAGAAAAAGTTTAAAACCTCTATAGGTCATAACTCCACCACAATTTACCAACTTACCACGACCACTTTTACACAGCTGGGTATTTAATGTTCGGTCCCATCCGAGCATAGACTTCCTTACTTATTATTTATAAGATTGCCCACATGGTAGTAGAAAAAGTTTAGGTCATAACTCCACAACAAAATTAGCAATTTACTACGACTACTTTTACACAGCTGGGTATTTAATGTTCGGTCCCACCCGAACATAGACTTTCTTACTTGTTATTTATAAGATTGCCCACATGGTGTAGAAAAAGTTTAAAACCTCTATAGGTCATAACTCCACCACAATTTACCAACTTACCACGACCACTTTTACATAGCTGGGTATTTAATGTTCGGTGCCACCCGGACATAGACTTTCTTACTTGTTATTTATAAGATTGCCCACATGGTGTAGAAAAAGTTTAAAACCTCTATAGGTCATAACTCCACCACAATTTACCAACTTACCACGACCACTTTTACACAGCTGGGTATTTAATGTTCGGTCCCATCCGAACATAGACTTTCTTACTTGTTATTTATAAGATTGCCCACATGGTAGTAGAAAAAGTTTAAAGCCTCCATAGGTCATAACTCCACCACAATTTACCAACTTACCACGACCACTTTTACACAGCTGGGTATTAAATGTTCGTTCCCACCCGAACATAGACTTTCTTACTTGTTATTTATAAGATTGCCCACATGGTGTAGAAAAAGTTTAAAACCTCTATAGGTCATAACTCCACCACAATTTACCAACTTACCACGACCACTTTTACATAGCTGGGTATTTAATGTTCGGTGCCACCCGGACATAGACTTTCTTACTTGTTATTTATAAGATTGCCCACATGGTGTAGAAAAAGTTTAAAACCTCTATAGGTCATAACTCCACCACAATTTACCAACTTACCACGACCACTTTTACACAGCTGGGTATTGAATGTTCGGTCCCATCCGAACATAGACTTTCTTACTTGTTATTTATAAGATTTCCCACATGGTAGTAGAAAAAGTTTAAAGCCTCCATAGGTCATAACTCCACAACAATTTACCTATATACCACGACCACTTTTACATAGCTGGGTATTTAATGTTCGGTTCCACCCGAACTTAGCCTTCCTTACTTGTTATTTATAAGATTGCCACATGGTAGTAGAAAAAGTTTAGGTCATAACTCCACAACAATTTAGCAATTTACTACGACCACTTTTACACAGCTGGGTATTTAATGTTCGGGCCCATCCGAACATAGACTTCCTTACTTATTATTTATAAGATTGCCCACATGGTGTAGAAAAAGTTTAAAACCTCTATAGGTCATAACTCCACCACAATTTACCAACTTACCACGACCACTTTTACACAGCTGGGTATTTAATGTTCGGTCCCACCCGAACATAGACTTTCTTACTTGTTATTTATAAGATTGCCCACATGGTGTAGAAAAAGTTTAAAGCCTCCATAGGTCATAACTCCACAACAATTTACCTATTTACCACGACCACATTTACATAGCTGGGTATTTAATGTTCGGTCCCACCCGAACATAGACTTTCTTACTTGTTATTTATAAGATTGCCCACATGGTGTAGAAAAAGTTTAAAGCCTCCATAGGTCATAACTCCACCACAATTTACCAACTTACCACGACCACTTTTACATAGCTGGGTATTTAATGTTCGGTGCCACCCGGACATAGACTTTCTTACTTGTTATTTATAAGATTGCCCACATGGTGTAGAAAAAGTTTAAAACCTCTATAGGTCATAACTCCACCACAATTTACAAACTTACCACGACCACTTTTACATAGCTGGGTATTTAATGTTCGGTGCCACCCGGACATAGACTTTCTTACTTGTTATTTATAAGATTGCCCACATGGTGTAGAAAAAGTTTAAAACCTCTATAGGTCATAACTCCACCACAATTTACCAACTTACCACGACCACTTTTACATAGCTGGGTATTTAATGTTCGTTCCCACCCGAACATAGACTTTCTTACTTGTTATTTATAAGATTGCCCACATGGTGTAGAAAAAGTTTAAAACCTCTATAGGTCATAACTCCACCACAATTTACAAACTTACCACGACCACTTTTACATAGCTGGGTATTTAATGTTCGGTGCCACCCGGACATAGACTTTCTTACTTGTTATTTATAAGATTGCCCACATGGTGTAGAAAAAGTTTAAAACCTCTATAGGTCATAACTCCACCACAATTTACCAACTTACCACGACCACTTTTACATAGCTGGGTATTTAATGTTCGGTGCCACCCGGACATAGACTTTCTTACTTGTTATTTATAAGATTGCCCACATGGTGTAGAAAAAGTTTAAAACCTCTATAGGTCATAACTCCACCACAATTTACCAACTTACCACGACCACTTTTACATAGCTGGGTATTTAATGTTCGGTGCCACCCGGACATAGACTTTCTTACTTGTTATTTATAAGATTGCCCACATGGTGTAGAAAAAGTTTAAAACCTCTATAGGTCATAACTCCACCACAATTTACCAACTTACCACGACCACTTTTACATAGCTGGGTATTTAATGTTCGGTGCCACCCGGACATAGACTTTCTTACTTGTTATTTATAAGATTGCCCACATGGTGTAGAAAAAGTTTTAAACCTCTATAGGTCATAACTCCACCACAATTTACAAACTTACC